>OU565279.1:2500000-3750000 GCA_913789895.3 Seladonia tumulorum | reverse complement strand
TTTAATGGGTCGAAAATAGTGTAACACTATTTTTAAATTCCTCTACTGTCCTAAGAGCGGGAGTGTAAGTGGCTGGGCGCCGTTTGTCCTCGGGCGTTCCCGCGAAATCATTTTAGACCGGGGCTAAAAATGAATCATTTCAATCCAGAAACCTGATTCGCATCGAGAATTCCCCTGCTCGCACACACGTACACGCTCCGTTCACCGTGGAGTCTCGGGTGAATCGTCGGAAGCTAAAATCTTGCGTTCGCATGAAATGGCATTGCAAAAGATTTGATTCCCGTCGGTGCAGTGGCAGCCGTTTCTCCCGGATTTAAGCGTTCCGCGAGCTAGCGAGCGGACAAAGTTTCGAAACTAGATTCATCCGTCGGGGATGAAATTTCTCCGGGTATATTTTCAATTAACTTTCGCACGCGACGCGGATTTCTCGCGGCTCCGCGAAACTACGAGTTTTCGGGCAGACACACACTCGCTGCGGAGACGCGTCCGTTCGTTAGCGATTCTCCCGCGGCTTTCGCCGATCGCGGGCCGCTGTGTACGGGGGTCGCCGGGTACTTTCGCATGCTCGATTACGTTGGCGGACCGCACCATCGAATTCGTCGGTACTTTGTGCCAAGGCAAACACGAGAAGAGCCCGGCTCTCTAATAGAGAGCATTATGCATACGGGGTGGGGTGGGTGGAGCGACTGCTGACTTTATGCTCGCTCGCGGCTTAAATAATCCGCAAACGCTGCAGACGCGTTGCCTATTCGATTATATATGTATATACGTATATGTACCCGATCGATCCCCGACCCTCCATTGTGATACTCGGAATCGCCGAAGACAAATGAACCCCAGCGAAAACAAACGACGGCTCTTAACGAATCGGCCGATTTTGTTCGGATTTCGAATTTAATTTATTAAACACACGCACGCTCTGTCAAATATTGACAACTGTCTGCCAGAGAAAAGTCACCGGATTCTTTTAACAGAGTGGACACGCCGAATTTTGTGCAAAACCGTGGAAACATTTGAACAATTTAAACATTATTTCCAGCTTGTTACGACCCGCTGGGAAGAGAAACGAACGTCAATGCTATAGTGTGAATTTAATGGAGTTTTTATTCTGGGAACCGTTAAATACGGTTTGTCTGGGAACCCGGTTTTCTAAATCTGTTCGCTCCGAATCGCAAAGACGAAAATACGATACGGAACGACTCAAACGGGAAAACATTATACACGATTCTCGTCCTGTTTGACACTTTAAGCGGCCATCCGTCAGCTACGGAAATCCCAGCAAAATCGAAATCATTTATTCAGTGAAATAACAACTTGATGGTTAAGATGTTAAGAATAGTCCTTCGCCCGTCGGATACTTTGCAGATTCGAACATGCACTCAATACATTAAGGCAAAAATCCATTTACGGAAATTTGGTTTCTTCTCGCAGAAAGTGATGCATTAACCCACTACGTATCATGATCCCCATTTAGGATCATGCACGAGAATTCCGCTGAAACGACCTGAATACGTTCCAAGCGTCGTCATCCTCAAACGAGGATATTTGGTCGATTGATGTATAAAGATGCAAAAATGTATGAATAAAAATTTGATACTTAACCCCTTGCACTACTATTTATTTTGTGATTATACTGATTAGAAATTCTTCGTCGTTCAGGATTTCATAGAAAAGAAAAAAGATATATTTATCGTATGCCAATGTTTTCTCCAAAGGATGTATATAGTCAACTACAGCAAAATAGAATTCTATTTCGGTTTAAAGAAACTTAATGACATACATATTTATTAGACTCTGTTTAGAATCTTCGCCACGAGTCTGACTCGATATTGTAGGGCAAGGGGTTAACGACGAAACAGGAAAGTAAGTAAATACAAGGAGTAACACACAGTGGGTCACACGAAGCAAAGGTCTGGCTTCAATTTCGAGAGAAGGGCTTCGGTAAACGGCTCGCCGGAGTCTTTTATTTGCGGGCGAGCATGGCGGCGGTCTCGGCGACGCAACTTTTGCGAACCGGTTACTTCTGTCCCAGTGAAAGTTCCGACGACTCGCGGTCTCGGTCATTAAAGCGTTAATCTCGGGGAAAAAGGAGCGAAAGCGTCGGGGGAACTTGGCTTCCTTTTGTCCCGTGGAAAAATCTTTTATCCGGCGGCATTCGAGGCTGGCACGGCTGCCTAAGCCTGGGAACAGGGTGGCAAAGAGAGAAAGAAAGAGAGAGAGAAAAGAAGAGAGAGAGAGAGATAGAGGAGGTTCTCTGCAGCCGCGAAAATTTTTCCGTGGAATTTCTCTCGCGTCGACAATTTGCCGGAAACGGTACCGCGCATAACCGTATACAAGCTGACAAGTACTCCGGGGCGCCGGCGAGCAAGAACCGACACTGTTTTTGCCTGTCGTCGCACGAGGCCCGCGGGGAAAACGCTGCGGAAAACGCGCCATCGACGGAAAATCGCTGCTCTTCTTTACCCGAAAACGTTCACTGGCCACTTATCGTCATGTTCAGTGGCAGTCAAATCCTGCAAATTTCAATTATTGCGCAATATAAAAATAGATATATTCGACTGATAGGTTTAACACTTCGAGTGCCAAACCAGAACCCTCAGAAATTCCATGAAATCAAAGTAAGTTATTTAATGAAATAAAAATTGAAGATGATTATATGTGTGACATTGAGTAGTCCTCCAACTTTCTTGCATTTTATAGATCCTAATCAAATTTGGTACAATGAATATATTTCTATTCTTTTATTATTGTTCCCCTCAGGGTTACAATCCTCGCTATAGGTTCACACCTAACCTATGCGTTCACCCATCTTTCGACGGGCCCCAAACCAACGTCGCTTAACCTCCACGATCACCATCCCACAACACCACCGGACGAGCCACCACTCGCCGGCGGTACAATGAATATATTAACTATTATGTGGGCAACCAAACTGTTCACTATATATAAAAGATATATAAAAAATAAAGTGACAATTTTACTTTCATACTTTCCCATAACTTTTAGTTTTTTTTTCTATGGTATACTAAGTATTGTTTTAAACTGTTTAAGTGAAGCAACTGCTTCAAAAAGTAGTACAACTCAATGCTAAGATCAAACTTTTATGCTATTCGTATGTGGACGTACGGTATGTTGACATGGCGGTCAACGTGTTAAGTTGCAAAAGTGCGACAGCAGTGAATGAGACAGTCGGCACACTCCCCCTCGGCAAATATCGCGAAACATCGGAGACACCCTATACACTCGTCAAAATAGACTCGACGGCGCCGAACCACGATATCCCGGAGATTGTCGCCGTCAGTACGTCCATCAGGATCATCGAACGGAAAGACGGGACCGATAAAATGTACAAGCAATTACGTGTGGTAAAGCTTCTCTTGCCGGAAGCTTCCGGAAGCATTCGCGCGAGTTTCGATACTTTATTGCGTATCCGGAGCGTTTAATATCCCCGGCATCGCGAAATCTGCTCACGAAGGATACAGAGGATTACGTCACTGGAAACAGGGGTTGGCGGGGTAGCAATTTCCTGCACGACGTGTGCCATTCGAGGAAAACAACGTTCGAGAACAAGAGATCTCGGCAAGAGGCCGGAAAACCAGACCGGCCCCTCTTTGCTCGCTCTCTTGCCCGTTCCCGGAGAACTTGTTCTTCGTCTCCTTGTTCCACTCGTTTTCCTCTCCGTTCGTTTCGTCCTCCTTCTTTGTTTCGTCGAATCTGGCTCTCTCTCTCTCTCTCTCTCCTCGCTTGGGAAACCGGAACACGCGTCTCCGAGGAGAATCGAAATATTAACGGGCGAGATGGGTTCGAAATACCCGGTATCAAAGACTCCGCCGCCACGCCACGTAGAATTCCCCGAACGTTTCTGTTTCCTAGCAGCGGAAGACTGCTCCGGCTGATGGCTCTACCTGCCAGTTAATCGGCAGTCGCTCGACCAGAAAGGAAAAACGAGACGAAAAATTGATTCAATCGTTTTCTCTCGCTCTTTTCTCTTTTTAAGAGGCCCCGTTTCTGCAATTATTGCGAACCGGACCGACGCCGACGGGACGCCGACGGGACGCGACGCCTCGTTTAATCGATGCTCGAACGTCGTCGTTATGCGACTGATTGGATCTTCCTGCTAACGTCTTCAATGATTGCTCCGGGCTATTGTTCCCGGTGTGTTGTGAAGTGGACGGTCTGCTGTAATTTCCGATCGATTGCCATGAAATATGCAAGTTCTATTTATAGATGCAGAATTTTTCGGCACCCCGGCTTCGAAGATTATTTAAAAAGGGGGTAGGAAACCGAAAGGTCTCTAGCAACAGAGGAAAATTTTTTTCCTGGCCGAATCTACCATGGAATTTAAGATCCAAGCTTCCCCTTTGCAACGACACCTTAACGTTTCATTGCACTCCGAACGAAAGGTGTATCACCAGGTTTATGATTCTGTATAAAGGCGAGAGAATTTTTCCGAAATCAGAAATATAGTGTTCAAACATTTTCTGAAGCCTGTGAATATGCATATAAATGGACCCCATTATCTGTAGTGTGATTTGTAGCTGTAATAGTGAAATTATAATTGCATTTGTAGTCCAATAAATCGCCTTTGTCGTCGGTTTAATAATTACCGATGCAGAGGTGGCCTTTACGTTCGGTTTGATTTCTAGTTGGAATAATTAAATTATAATTGCATTGATTGCGCATTAATTCGCTTTGAATCGTTTTAGTAATATTAATGAGGACTTTGAAAAAGGACTGGAAGAATAGAGAAGGTTAAGTCCTAAATTAACGAGACTAGAGTTAATGTTCATTTTTTCGACAAACAGTTATTCGTTAGGATACGTCTAATCTACGAGCCGCAGGCACGAAAGCATTTCGCGATCACTCGAAAATCTTTTGTCACCGAAAATTCTGTGCATTCCCAGGACCCTTGGGAGTCTAGCACCCGAATGCCTCGAATATCTTGGAACTGCAGGAACGCTTGAATATTTGTTCCAGTTTCTGCTTCGCTATTCGCCCCATAAAGTATCTCCGTTTATTTTCTGTTTATTCGACACGTATTTCGTTCATCGAAGTCACCGGGCGATATCAATCCCACCGTATATGGTCTTAACAACCTCTGTCGTCGACGCAACCATTCAAATCTTGAACCATTTACCTCTGTAAAACTGCAGTGTCCATAAATTGTAACACTCGAACGTTTTACAGCAACTAAATAATACTCTAACCAACGTGGAAACAGAGTTTTGATAAATCTCTGCGCCTCCCCATATATTCGTTGTTTTTGTCGATAGCTTTTTGTGCACCGCGACTCCAATATCGAGTTACCAGGAAACAAATTCTCAATAATATCCGTCAATTTTCCACGTTCCCAAAAACTGCCCGATACGTCCAATTTTTAAGGCTGTACGCTTTCTCTGTTTCATTAGCCACGATTTACGTTGTTCCAAAAACTCTGATTGTCCCGAGAATGTGCACTCCCGCTCATAAGTCTTAGGACAGTGATCATATTTGTATTTAACTCTGTAAAAGATGACATAATCGTTGAACAATAAATGTTTCCTTATTCAACGGTTTACATGTCAATTAAAGGACTCGTATATCAAACATTTTATTAAGAATGTAAAAGAATATTTATATTTTCTTTTCATCGAAGAATCCGCCACGTTTCTTTATTACAGTTTCCACTATTCTTGGCATTCGCGTGATCAATTTTTTGATACTTTCCTGTTGTTATATAATTTCATTATCGTTCCAAAATATTCCATAAATGGGTTTTCAAAGCAGAGCAAAAGTTCTGTACCTGTTGGTCTAGTTCATCCCCTAATTTTTCTATGGGGTTCAAATCTGGTGATTGGGGTGGCTATTTCATAATTTTTAATGAATTTACTATATTGAAGTTATTACTGAACATATGAGGATATTTATATTATGTAATTAAAACAGTTGAAGGTTCATAAACTATATGCGAAATACCAGAGTTTTACTAAACAACTAATGGAGTTCTACTAAAACAAAAAATTCGTTGAACAACAAATGAAACGGTCGAACGGTTCGATAACATTTGCCGGTATAATCCGAAATTGGAAAATATATTGCCGAAGTTGCTGATACGGTTAAAACTAAAAGCAAGCTATTATTCGTGATGAAACACAACACTGTTCGCAATGAATGGCAACAAATTGATTCAAAACGACCATAATCTCGTTCGCAATAGAACAATCGCTCGACAAAATCTCTGAAAATTTCAACTTTCATGTTCTCCGATGAAAAATTCCGCTTTACGCGGTCGCTCGTAAAACAAATGACACTATTATTTTATACAATAAAGATCCGCCTACGTATCGATTGGCCAGGAAATTGAATCAAAAACCACCATCATAATGCGGTTCGCTCGAAGGGAACAAAAATTGCTGCAGGTCGATTACTTCGGTGAAAATCACGCGACCGCCTTGCCTGAATCGTTTCGTGAATTAATAGCGGTCGAACGCGAGACGATAGTGCGGCCTAAGGTTTCTCGTGACCATGGTGCGGGTGCCATGAGCCAACAACAACGTCCATGGTGGCCATGCAACATGGAAAGCCTGGGTATCGAAGTTCGATCGCTCCTTGGCCGATATCGCATGCAGTACGCGCGGCACGAGCGTCGCACGTATGCAAATGCTCGCTCGGGGGTGGGCAATTAGATTAATTAAACATAATTAGTGTCGCGCGGCGGGCGTGCGTGATATTCTAATTGCGCGGACGCTCGCAGCCGTCACCGTGCATGATCCCAATGGCCGTGCAAGAAGACGTCTCGCGACGTTTCGCGACGTTCCGCGAACGTGTGTCGCGTTACGCAATTAAAACGGCGCCGCTAATTACTGGCATGATCGACGAAAGGGCACGCGGCCTTCCACAATCTGGGATTTCGTTTATCGACTGTCTGCGATAAATAAATAGACGCTACATTGCCCAGCTTTTTCAAGATCGCCCCGCCGTCTACGAACCAGATCGATAAGTATTTTTGGATCGTGGTTGTCTTCAAACGTTGACCCTTGAACCCACAGAAGATTTTGTAAGGGATTCGAGGGACTGCGGCCCACGCGAAAGTAATCTTGATTCTGTGTGAAAATGAACCTATTTGTCACAAGACCTTATTTAGTCAATCCTTTCAATTTCGTGTGTGAAAAGATTGCCGAGAGAATTAGCGATCGATGAAACTTCCGGGAGCGGGGGCGCAGTTTCGGGGAAAAAAAGAATGCAAAGGACGCGTAACTTTTTCCGATCGTGGTCGAATTTTTGTTGGCGACGCGGGCAGAGGGTCATCTAACTTTCCTAATTTCCAAAACGTCCGCGTCCAGCCCGGCGTGTGATTTCGTCGGGCTCGTTTTCCGGACGATGCTCGAGAGCCGTCGTCACCTTCCTCTTGGAACACGTATCGGGGAACGTCCTCGAGGGCCCTCGGCTGGCTAACGAAGCGAATTATTGGCACCGATGGTCGCCGATCGAACCGATTCCAATTTTCTGGCTGCCTGGCCAAACCTATATATAATCCGCTTGTCCCCGATATATCATCGTTCGCCGCCGATAATTATTCAAAAGTTTATCCATCGCGCGACGGCGACGATGGGCCCCGCTTCCGGTTCACCACTCTGCCATATTGTAAGACGATCGGCCGCACACCTGACGCGATCATGCTGTACGCTGTGCTGCTTGTCCGACAAAAATGAAAAAACAAACACTTATCTAAAAGAGCAACATTTCACCCTTAGCACTCGAATGACGACTGTAAGGCGCCACTAAAAGTTGCTGTATCATTATTCAAAATACTTTTCACATTATCCGCGAGCCGCGATCGTTATTTGTCAGCAAAAGTGATGTGCCTTTGTCCTTATGGTATGAATTAAAAATTATTTGCATTGTCTCCATAGCGGAGCCCTCGAGTTTGAAGACAAATTTTAAATGACTCCGCTCCGGAGCCCTCGAGTGCAAAGGGTTAATGTCGTATCTTACGCTCGCCGCAGCAAACGTGATTATTTCAAGTTCTGAGGATCGCAAAATTCGATTTTTGTGCCGAAAGCTTGATCGCGGTCCCGTGTGCATGTGCGTGTGCGGATGCTAGGGAGTTATCCGTTGTTCCGAAGTTGCAGCCAATTGCGTTGCAGCAATTTGATGCGTCGGGTAGCGGCGCCTCTAGTTCCACTTAACTGTTTACAAACAGTGTTTGATCCCGCCGACAACTCTGTAAGCACGAGCTCGCGGCGCTCCGCGAGCTAGTTTTACGTGTTACTACACTTTTGCGAGAACCGCCGACGCCGACGCCGACGCCGACGCCACCACCGCCGATGCTGCTCCCGTAAGCGATTCCCCGATAAGTCTATTTATCGGTGATCACGGAGCACACCGATAATAACCGAGAAAACTGGCGTGATCGCCCCCGGAACCGAGTTAGGCGAAGCCTGTTAGTGTCCCCGCTTCTCGACCCCAACTTTCTTACACCTCAAAAAGCGGTTCCAATACCTCCAATTGAACTTACAACTCTGCCGTAAATTATTCATCTAGATTTTTATTCGTGTCCTCGGTCCAGATTTGGTTCTTTGTTCTGTTCTTGATGCCTGTTCTCTCACACAGATACAGTATGGAGCAAAACTGAACCAATAACCACAACTTTCGTATAAATCATTATTTATTACTAAGAATATAGAAGAATAACAAAAAATCAACATTATAATTATTTTTATCATAGCTGGAAGTAACTTAAGAATTTTTTTTCAATAATTAATGTCTCCTCGTTTAGCAATGGCAACAAAAATAGACTGACTCAGTTTTGAACATATGTCCAATACTTGGCAATATTTAATATATCATTCATTTTTAATATTTCATTGCTAATCGAGGAGACATTAATTATTGAAAAAGATTTCTCAAATTACTTCTATCTATGACAAAAACAATTATAATGTTGATTTTTTGTTATTCTTCTATATTCCTACCAATAAATCATGTTTTAAACATGACGAATTATTGTAAAGTAGGATTACTACTTTCACATGTACCCTAGACATCGAATGATAAGTAGGGGTTACCTGTATCTTCATCTAAATTATTAGAGGTATAAATCAGGGATTATAGTCGCTGCAAGTAGATAAACCCAGCCATGGTCAGACACAGTGGAGGAGCCCTAACAACAAGTAAAATATACTCGATAGTATGGTATGATTTATACAAAAATTGTGGTTATTGGTTCAGTTTTGCTGCTTACTGTAAATATTGCACTGTTCCGGCCGGTCACGAGCGATCAACGCCCCACTTTCCACGGTGCCACGAATATTCTATGGGGCTCAGTGGCGAACGATGGGGGATCGTGATCGAAGGTCTGGAAAGGACGATCAGTGCCGAATCCCGCGGACTCCTCGGTAATTTTTCACGCCAGCGGAACGCGAGCGTCGATTTTTCAGCCGGCCATAAAACTGAAATTTCTCAGAGCGTCGTTGTTCGATCGTTGCTCGTCCACCCCCCGACCCCCTCCACCCCCACCCTCGCGATATCATCGTTCCTTCTCACGTCAACTCTTCCGCCCTTTCCAGCCGGGATCAGTCTCCTTAAACTTCTCGACATATTTCCGGGACTTCTCTTTCCCCCTATCTATCTCTCTCTCTTTCTCTCTCCCTTTCTCGTCTCTCCCGTCACTCTTATCCACCGACACGATCGTGATCATGATTTATTTCGAGGGCGAACATAGGGTGCATTCTTAGATGCTTCAGCCGAGAGTATGCTCTTTCGTGTGCTAAAAAGCAGATACTTGGTTTTCTTCTGCAAAGATTCGAGGAAAGATGTTGGAATGTATCGTGAATCGATCAATTAGGGTTTAAGGGTAGCGAGGGACAAGGGAAAATCGCTGAAAGGAATCCCCGGGTCACTGGTGACCAATCCACGGGGTTTTCACGGGTGTATGGAGCCTGAAATATGGAAATCAAGGTGGAACAGAAGCGGGGGAGCAGAAAATGCCGAATGGCACGACTTCGGGCCGGGCCGGGCCGGGGAGCCACGTGAGCTGCGTAATATCCAGTCACGTTGTGCGTTCGACTGCAAACCCTTTAAGCCGGCAATAAAATCCAACGATTTTCGTCGTGTGCATCCGCCGCGGCGGCATCCTTTTTCCCGGCTGCTTCTCCACCCCCGTTCCTCCCCTCGTTCCGCCCCCGCATCCACCGCCGGTCCCTTGTTGGGTTCGTTCCACGTCCTTACATTCAACCGTTTCGTCCTTATGCTAGTCGGGGGCCGGTCCGCCGCGCATTTGTAAGTCGAAACACGTCTTGAATATACGATAAAATTTTCCCCTAGATTTCGGTTCATCCTGAAAACCCAGGGACCCCCCCGTTCCTCTCTTCGATTCGTCCCCGGACCCTTTGAACCCTTTCCCATGCATTCGCGAGACACGCTCAGGAAACAGTTTGGCCGAAATTTGGATTCGCAATCAGTTGATTTAGACGTGATCCCTGACCCTCAATTTCCCTTAATATTTAAGTCCATTCTTTGCATGCTGATAAGCGTTTGTATGGTTACCGATCCGAGACGAAACGTAAGATCGTCGGGCCGTAAAAATGCAAGGAACACGGTCAACTTTAAAGTGCAATGAAATCCTCAGGATGTTTTTACTGCAGTGTTAATATTTTACAATCATTGTCGGGGGTGGTCATAAACTCTTGTTCAACTGCAATCTTTGTAAATTACAGCAAGAAAGTTTTAAAGACCTACAGTCTGCGCGACAGGGAATATAACGAAGACGCATTTCAATATTTTTCTTCCGCAGTTTTAATGATTATGGATGCGACAGGGGCTCTATCTTTTAATTTTTTTTTTACAGGACGCTCAACAAGCTTGCCTATGATACGTACAAATTTGTCTGCTAATCAGATAGACGATGAGGCCAATATCGTGACTTTTCCCGGGGAAAAAGATCCGTCACCTAGGTCACAGCGAGGCTTCGAATTTCCCGAGATATACGCGCAAGGATCGACATAAAGGATGTTCCAGGATCGTAGGTTTTCCGGTCCAGCCAGTACCAGCACGGACACACCGAAGCGGCAATATTTTCTCCGGCTCCCTCCTTTCCTTTTTCTTTGGCCCCGGCGCGATTCAAAGCGCACGGGAGGATGCACCGGAGGATGCACGGGAGGATGCACCTCCTCCACCCACTCGAATCTCGCTGGCCAAAGACTCGCCGGGGTCGAGCACCTTCCGGCATTTATGGCAATATGCCACGGACCTTGTGCCGGCCAATAGTCATTCGAAATGACGGGCAAAAAAGTAGCCAACAAATTCGATTCAGTTGTAAATCGTGAGCGACACCAATTCACGTATACACGTATATCAACATCGTATTCGACGTTCAATTGAAATTTCATTAACGAAAGCACGGTTCTACATGACGCGTCAGCTTGAAATTATTCGATGTTTCATATTTTTAAACGAATGTATGATTTTACACGACGCAGCGAATCGAAATTGTTCGATGTAGAACATTTTACATGAAAGTATGATTTCATATCACGCTTTAAATTGAAATTATTCGATGTTTAACATTCTTCGGTGAAAGTATGATTTTACCAATTCAGCAGCCAATTGAAGTTACTCGACGTTTAACATTTTTAAACAAGGGTACGATTTTCCACGATGCTTCAAATTTGAACCATTTGAACCGGTAGATATAGCTCGTAAGACTCGTACAGAAAAATGACTAGGATTAGAATGAAATTCTAAATAAAGATTCGGTTATTCGTTCGCGGTTCTTCGTCGAACGAAATGTTATGCAAACGGTACGCAGCACTGCACAGAACAACCATACGGATTCAGGTTTTAGAGGATAGGGTGGTTGGTCGGTTTTTTGCCGAGTGCATGAGATCTGGAAATGCAACGGGAACCCGGCGCGCAAGCACGTTTGTGTCGCGCGTAACTCGCCGCTAGATCTGCGGCCGCCGTAATTAAGAAGATGCACCGATCGGAACGATAACGGCCCTGTAAAGCACCCTTAACGCCCCGGAACGAATTAAATTACTCATTTTCTCCGGACCTTATTACATTCCATCTTCCCTTTATTCGCTTCCTCTGGAAGTTAATACATTTAACGTGCAGCTTAACAAACACGATAATCGTTTACTGGACTGTAAACGAATAATCCAAGTTTTCACGGCGAGCCGATTACTTTCGACCACTTGCACAAATCGATATGTTTACCTTAAACAGAATCCCTAGCGAATAAAACCCCGGCTATATCAAATATTTTTTCACACACAGCGCACATATTGGAATTTATTTCATAAATGTAGAACAAAATTAATCTTTAAATCTTTCGAAGGAAGGATCGTTTGAATCGATTCTTGGTCTGTGGATGCATTCATTCTATCTACAGTCAATATACACTTACCGACAAAATTTAAGAAACAAAATAGTCGTTTGGGAATTAGTGTATATTTTTAATCTCCTGAAATACACATGTCCGAATTAAAAATAACATGACGAGATTACGTATCATACATGAACGTACAATAAGTTTTTTTGGGATTACACTTGTGTAAGCACTATGAAAAGAAAATATATAGAAGGCAAATACTCTAGGTTAGAAGAAATGTTTCGTTTTTTGAGTTAAAATAGCTTCGAGTGCAAAGGGTTAAATATGGAAATATAACTTCTATTTTGTATTTTATATTATAGTGTGGTTTCTTAGTATACCCATATTCCAACAGCACACATTCGCATGTTCGCTGTAACCGATAAACGTGTAACGTCTTATCATCGGGACTGCTTGGGAGTTTCGCGAGGCATCAGGGTGCAACGATTCGGAATGTTTTCATCGAAACGAAGAAATTAGGCGAAAACGCGTCAAAGCGAGGGCGAGCGGCGGCGGCTGCTGCGTCGAACCGGGTCTTGAAAATTAGTGGAGTGAATGCACGAGCTCAAAGAGTACACAGTGTAACCAGGTTCGCCGGGGACGGCTGGACGCGTCGTCGCCTCGTTAGTATGCGGGCTGGTATTCGTTCGAATAAGTGTGGTTCGCGTCGCTTGGATACATAGAATTAACCCGGCCTAACGTCCGTGGAGGGGCATGTGCCCGCGGGAAAAGTCTCAGATTAACCGGCGCGTGTCGTTAAGCCGTGGAAGTTAGGCCAACGACGAGACGGGGTAAAAAACGAAGACGATGACTATATCCCTGCCGAGCTAAGGGGAGAACTTGGACGTCCGATTGCCTCTCGCGAGATGAAACGCTTTCGGTGGAGATCTGCCAGCTTTCGCGACGAGCAGTGACAGTGGGAAAAATTCCTCTTAAGCTCCGAGAGGCACCGACGAAATATCTTCGTACCCCTCTTCACAGAATTGTTACTCTATCGACTGGATTTTATTATTACTTCCCGCCGACACGAGACTCGAATCGCTTTGTTGCGCTCGAACGCGTCATCAGGGTTTTTAAACGGCGATTGCAAGCGACTCGATGATGGTAATTAAACGCGAGTGCTATGAGTGGATTCTCCGTGAAAAACTGCTTGGAAAATGTAGAATAACAATTTTTTGTTTAAAGCTCCGTCCCAGAGAAAATTGAGGTTGGCAGTTCAATGCGCGTGCCGTGTAGCTAGCAGCGTGTCTGACCCATGGCTGACCATTTCTACTGATTTCGTCGACCTTAATTTTCTCGAGAACGACACGTCGGATGAAAAATTGTTGTTGTAAATTCTCGACGCAGTGTTTCACGAGGAATCGACCCATATACAATTTATCTACATAACTTTTCTCCGAGGCATTATATCACACGATAAACATTGTTTCATCGCACGGTGGATATTTTCAGAAACATTCCCTTCCCGTCGCTCCTGAATTAATGTATCGAATGAAATGGCTTGGACATGCTGGCCGGACACATAAATACTAAGCAGAGAAAAACGAAAGCTTTATCATCGATGCCGATTAAATCGATTTCTGCGTCTGTCTGCAGATCAGGTGCGATCGAGATCGCAGAAAAAGCGTCCTGCAGGTTGGCCGAGTCGACGAGACGTTGTTTCGTCGGGGAACGGTGTGGCTCGTAAATTTTTTAGACGAGCGTCGATTACGTCCCGACGTAAACTCCTGACGAGAATATTGCCGAGGCTGTTGCTAAGCTCGTAAGAAAATGATCGACATCGTTCCCCTCTACGTTTTCTTCCCTTCGCGTGAACACTTTGCAACGATCTCGCGACCCGATTCGAGCTGCCATCAACGCCACACGTCTTATCGGAATCCGTTGATTTTCGCCGAGCATGTTCACCTGCTCCCCTCCAGATTAATTCAGCCCCCTCCCGCGTGTCGCCACGGAAAAACCCGAGCACGCGAAATCGCAACACCCCGACGGAAATCGATCCGGGGGAGATGATTTCGGAGGCAGCTGCGTTTCCGGTGACGGGAGATTATTTATAGAAGAGAAAAACGTTCGCGAGACGTGCTCACCGATACTTGGCTAAATTAGTCTCCCCTTGGAAAGCACCCACGATTTTTTAAAACGTTCTTAACACTGGAACTACCATGCCCGAAACGCAACTTATGCATACAGGGGCGGACATACACTTATGAACACAACGTTAGCTAAAGTTTCAACAACTATATCGTAAACACCATATTAGGTGTAATCATTTTATTTTTGTAGTTAGAAAGTATAATGTATGTAATGCTTTCCTGAATATTTCTCATGTGCCCAGGTCAACGTAACTCGAAATGTTGAGGTTTACAATGTCTCCCTACGCCACAGCGAATCTGTCGGATTTTCTTACAATGTAAACAATCGACATTCAGTTTCTGTTGTACGGTGAAAGAGCGTGGATGTTCTGTGCAGTACACGGAATAAGTTGAAGTTAATTACTGTTATTGTAACAACAACGGCTGCAAATACAGCTGTTTCGAAAGCAAGGTAACACATATCAAAGGCATTTCTAATGGATTGGGAATAACTGTCGGAGCTTGTTATACAGCTATAATGTATACTATATGCATAAAACAGTAGATAATGTTCCTCGAAAACAAAAACCTCGTAAAACGGATGTCCACACTGACTGAATTTCAGTATAAATATATGATCTATGTCCCTTTGATTTTAAAATATAATAACAGGTTGAAAATGATTATGTTCATAAGTATATGTCCGCCACTGTATATTTTCTTTTATAATAACGACAAGAATGAATTTATGCAAAGTATTTTATGCAAATTTCCTGTATTAATTGTACGAGCTACGTAGACATGTGTACCCTTATTATAATTTTAACAAGTTGGCGATAATACGGTGGTATAATGATATATTCTTGAATAAAGTATATTGCTCGAAGGCACTTGGATCATCGTTTTCATTCCTGTGCTCGACTTTTAATTACTGTCCGTTGAGCTGCGTTTTCGAGAGCTGCCTCGGATGCCCGGTCGCTGACGGACAAGCAACGTGTATATTTAGAAAATGGTGAAATTTCCCGAGCATGCCTCATCTCGGTTCACGGGGAGCAAAGGCCAGCAGAGATCGACGCGTGTAATTTCTCGCAAAATTTCCCGGCGTTCCCGCGGCCGGTCACGTCGTTTCGCTCCTGGATAGACGCCTAAGCGAAACGTCGATCGACGCGAGTAAGACAAGTGCGAAAGTAACCCCCGTCCAATCAATCTTGCGGCATATCAAGCTCTCCCAGCAGGCCGTTCGGGCACCAGGAACAACCGAGTTTCCTGACGTCCGTTCATCCGTTTCCCCCGCGTCGGGCATCTTTCATCCCTTCCTCTCTTCCACCCTCTTCGCGCGGTTTTCCTCGGGCCCTCTTCAGTCACCGCGAAATCCTCCCCTGACAAAAAGAGCGACACGTCCCCGGGAACCGGTTATCCCCGCAAAGGTCCGACCGTGAGAGAGCCAGTCGAGCAAAAACCCTGAACCGTTCTCGGGACACTGTATCGGGAACACGATTGGGATTGTTATCTGCGGGCCAAAGGGGCTGTCTTCTACCCAGGAAAAATTCGCTCGGAGATCGTGTCACTTTTGACGATCGACGCTTTTTCGGATAAAGGCTATTTTCTGAACAGAGTGAACAGGTTTAACCCCTTGCACTACGATTTATTTTACGGTTTCGGTGATTAGAACTTTTTTGTAATTCGTCGTTTCCTTAAAAAAAAAGGAGAAAGTTTACATCCACTGTTTGCCTATATGTTCTTCGATAACTGCACATTAACGACGCCAACATAGAATTTTATTTCGGTTTAAGGGAAGTTAACACTACCGGACGGGTCAAAATGACTTGCTCCTAATTTTTTCTTTTAGAAATAACGAAATTGTAAACACATGTTTTCATGAGAAAATTTTTTAACCCTTTGCACTCGAAGCCATTTTAACCCCAAAACAAAACATTTCTTTCGACCTACAATATTTCCCTTCTACATACACATTTTTCATGTTATACATACGAAAATGGTACAATTTACACGTACAGTACTGAAATGTTTAGTAATTCATTAAATACATACAAATTTAATAATGTAAAAAATATTTTGAATAATGATACAGCAATTTTTAGTGGCGCCTTACAGTCGCCATTCGAGTGCTAAGTGTTAATAAACTTCTCTGTCGAAGTAGGCATTTAAACAAAACTGGTACGAAATCTAAACAACTGCAATTTTGTTATTGTTATAAGGCAATGTATGTCAGTTGCATTTACTGCTTGGTAGTTCTAGTGTTAATGACAGATATATTTGTTAGACTCTGTTCAGAATCTTCGTCACGGGTATGACTCGATGTTGTAGGGCAAGAGGTTAATGGCGCGGTTGATACTCTGGAAAATTGCTGAGAATTTTTATGCAACTTCATTAGAGAAATCGAACAATCCACGGGAGACTTAATGAACGACAAAAACCCACTTCATGAGCGGCAAACCCCCATCGCAGTCTACGCTTGCTTAACCCGGAATACCGAATGGTCAACCACACTGCAAACTTCCCACAGACTGCTTGCACCCATCCTAAGCTAACTTTCAATGTAGAACAATTTTCTCCCAAGAAACACTCCCAATTCCCCGCGTAACCGTTCCCCCAACTAGGAAACAATATCAATTTCCCGGAGGAATCCTCCCCGGTAAAGAATAAACACGACAACAGAGATTCGTGTAAAACCGTATCGTCGTCGAAGACTCGAGTTCTCGAAGCCAGAGAGTCGAGAGACGGCTCGGGCTCGTCAAAGAGCAAGAAGCGAAGGACGCATTATCCTGGAGGATCGAATTGTCTCGGTCGTCATTCAAATTCGTTTAAGCTCCCTCGCGGGCTCGCTCGAAAGTCCCGGGGATCCTCTCGAAAGCTCTCTTCGGCCCGAGGCCTTATTTTCCCGGAGGCTGAACACCTCCGCCGAGAGATAAATCGATCCATCCCTGTTCCACGCGACGAGTGCTTTCGAAGGGTTAAGAGAGCCGTTTAAACGGGCAAGAAGCGCAAATTGTTCGTTCTACTCGGCCGTCCTGCGAATTACACCGATATGAATTCAACCGTTCGTTCTTGCGACTCTGCACAGATTGCCGCCCCGCTCGATCAAAGGAAGAAATTCGGATGCTCGTTTCCGAGTTCCCTAAACACACAGATCGTTCGAGCCGCGGGAAAAAATCGCGGAGAAACCGAGCCACCGATAAAAATCCCGGAAGCTGCGAGAGATCGACCGGGTACATTTCCGGTGTATTCTGCCCGATCAAAGCAAACACACGGAGGCCGCGCGATACATCGCGCGATATTAAATCTCGCGAACCCCCGCAAACACGTATCGAAACTGGAGCACGCTTCCACCCTTTGTCGTCCTATAATTAAATTGCTCTCTCCTCCTTTTGCGTTCCTCTTCATTTCTCCCTCGCCGATCCCACCCTTTCCCTCTTCCCTCTCCTACGCGAACTATCTCTCCATGACCCTCTTCCGTGACGATTCGTTTTTATCTCTCGCGCCCCGGGAGCCAATGGAACTTTCGCTACCAGAGGAAACACACGGGTTTCCGAGGACCGACCGACCCGGCCCACATCGGATACGGTGATTTAGCGTCTCCCAGGAATCGCGAGCCCGACCCCGAAATGTCCAACTTTTATCGCTTGTCCCGCATATTAACACTGCATTATGTTCCGCCGGCGCAGCAAACCGGAATTACTAAAATTGGAATTGTTTATTCGGCATGGAAATTTAGCACTTTGGAATTACCGGTGGTTGGTTTAAACTGATCGCAGGTTGCTTTTATTGATTTTTCAGGCGTAAACGACGAGAGGATTTCCCGCGAACCGTTGTAACGCCGCTAAATTATTAATAACTGGACATGTCCGTCGTTAAAATTTCTCGCCTAGGACAATCGGCCGCGGCATAATCTGCGATTCTTCGCGGCGTCGCTCGATTTTCGAAATCCACATAATTGGGCTCATAAATCAGCGGCGGCCTCCGCGGATCTCCATATGGGCGCAGATTAATGATTGTAATTAATGATTTCGCGTGCGCGCGAGGCGGACGCATCGCGCAACGGCCTCGTACATATTAATTTTATATTATACGGCTTGTCTGTATTCCGATCGTGTAAGTGGCCGCCATCGCGATCGACCCGGACGCCCCCGCGTGTGCGCGTCGCTCGAATTTCGAAGGACGTTTCAAAATTTCACGTATCCGACACGCGATGATCGTCGAAACCCGCGGGGGTGCAGAAACGGCGGGCGAGGTGGAGGTGGAGAGCAAAGGGGTGGCAGGATTTTCGGGGGTGGTGCGTGGGCGGAGGGCACCGAGAGTATCTCGTGGCCGAATAGATCGCCGACGGTAATTACTCGGCAATCGATCCATGAATTATCAAGCACCCCTCATTGATCAGCTTTCTGGTCCCCTCCCCTTCGGCCGTTAGTCGCCAATCGGGATCACGAGATCTGCGCGAAATCGAAACCAATTATTGAATTATTCAACCGCTTTGTACCGAGAATTAATGGAGGGCCGGACGCTGCGCTAAATAGAGTTTGCCCCTGCGGTAAATAGGTTTTCGAAACTCCGCGATGCAGAATCCGCGAGAAAGATTATCGCATGACGTACGCTGTACCATTGTTCGACGTCTGAATCGCGGTTTCGTTTCGTCGTTGATCTAAACGATGAATATCGTACAAAATGGTAATGTTCAATTTCCGAAGAAATATTTGATTTTGCAGTGAAAATATTCGGTTGGCAAGAAAGTAATTTCGGTTTTCACTAATAGATTGCGTTATGTTTTGCTTGATTGACTTCCGTTTACGTTGCGTTTGTTTTCTTTCTGACATTTCATAACTGCATCTTTTAGGTTACATTTGAAGCAAATTACACGTAATTTTGATTAAAGGTGTTAGTTCTGTGTCAATTTGAACATGGAGTGCAAAAACGAACATTATAGGCACATATTGTTTTTTTATTTCCGTAGAGGTAAAAAAGCTGCCGAGGCTCAAAAAGATATATGTGAAGTAGAAGATCATGTTGTCAATTTGGTGGGATTACAAAGGTATTGTGTATTTTGAGCTGCTCCCAAGGAACCATACCATCAATTCAGATGTTTATTGTCGACAACTAACAAAACTGGACATAGCAGTCGAAGAAAAACGGCCAGAATTGGTCCACACACATCTTTGGTTACATGTGAAAAGTTATAGGAGCTTGGTTGGGAAGTGATGTCACATCCATCATATAGCCCTGACATTGCACCATCAGATTATCATTTATTCCGAAGTTTACAAAACTCTTTGAATGGTAAAACATTCACTAATGATGATGATCTGAAATCGCACTTGCATCAGTTTTTCGCCAAAAAGGATCAAAAGTTTCATGAGCGCGGAATTATGAAGCTACCAGAAAGATGGCAGAAAAGATCATGGAACAAAATGGAAAATATTGATTATTGTTCATTGCTTTGATAAAAGAAAATTCGATTTTATTTCACCTAAAAATACCGAAATTACGTTCTTGCCAACCTAATAGTTAATTGCGTGCCACAAATGCAGACGGTCGGTTTAACGGGATATCGAAGTCCGATCTTCGGCTTCATAAAAGATCCGTGTTTTTCGTCGGGAGTAGGACGAGCGGATCCGATCGGCGGATACGATCTAAATTTTCATGACACCTGTCGAACGAAGGAAACGTCTTCGACTAGCGTCGTCGGCCGTCGTCGTGGCACAAGGATCGACCTGGCGAATAGGGGAGCGGAAAGAAGAAGGGGAGGGGAGAAGGAGCGGTACTTTTTTAAACGAGTTTGCGTCAGTTGGAGGATCGACGCGTTGAATAATGCAGGGCTCACCCAGATTTGGAAATAATCCACGCGCGATACCGGGCACGTCGGGTCCGGGGAATATGGAAAAGGGCAGAATACGCCTGTGCGCGCGCGCGCGCGAGCGAGCCCGCGGCACATCGTTATAATAATTTATCGGCATGAATAATTGGAATTTCGACGGTGGTGGTGCGCGCCGGCCTACGTTATGCGACTCCATAATACATGACGTCCGGCGTATCTATCGGGAAGATCCATCTACCGGTAGATGCGTCTGTGTTTCGCCGCCACGGCGAATTTTCCTCGTTTTTCCTAATCCGTGTACGCCGCGCTCCGATTCACTCTCGGAAAAATTCGCGAGAGGCGTGTACACGCTTTTATCCGAAAACCTGTTTGTCAATTAGCGGACGCCGAAAACCTAGCGTACACGTATATCCCGGGATAAATAAAGACGAACGCATCCCCGATTTATTCTCGATACGTCGGCGAAATATCGGAGCTGATCGCTATCGGACTGCGGATTTTATGCGTTCGTGAAAACAATTTTTATGTTGCATAAAGATTTCTCGGTTAATTCGCGGGCGCAATAAAATCAGCAAGACGCGCAGCAATACGGAGCAATACGGCGGCAGGTTGTTTGCAATTTGCAATTTGCGATCGCGATCGGTTCTCGTCATTGCCCTCGGAGATTGGCTCTCGCCGAGGAGACTCGAATAACCATCCATCGTCCGGCAACGTCGGCCGATTCTTTCCAGGTGGAATGCCTCCCTCCTCCTCTATCCCGTGTTTCCCCCGTGGCAGTTACCTACTACACGCCGGCCGTGAAATGAAATGAAATCGATAATGGGGTAGACACGGTCGTGCGCGCGAAATCGTCGCGAGATAAAAGCCGTTAAGGAGACAAAGTGCGCAGAGAAAAATGCTCGGCCCGGGGAACCGGAGAGTTCCCGGGAAACCTGCCGAACTTTTAGCAACGTCTCCGCAGACCGAAACTAACTTGTCGAAGGGGGCGGGGAAGAGGAGAGGAGGGGTGAGCTTCCTCTTTTTCCCTTCTTTCTTTCCCCGGCTTCTCGATGCCGACACGCTCGCCTTCCGCTTTCCCTTTTCTCCCTCGATCGGCCGCCATTTGCACGTCGAATGCATTAGCCAATGGGCCGTGCATCCCTTCGATCGTCCTGCGGAATGTGCATTTCTTCTCTTTTTCTGCGAGAACAACGTCTCTTTCAATTTTTATCGTAGAATCTTTTCAGAGAGGCAAATTATTTTCTATAAGTTTCAACGGATCGTCTGATTCAGGGAACGACGACAATGAAAAAGTTTCTGGCGGGGAGAGCCTACGCGTTCGTTGCGCAACGGGAGAGAGAGATCGTCCGCCAGTTAAGATCCAGTTAAATTAAACGAGAAAATCCTAAAGCCAGGCGACGTTTCGTCTCGGTGTGCCCGCTCGCCGGGTCTCTCTGGTTTCATCTCGGAGCCAGCTACTTACGATGGATTTAGCGTAATACGATGTCACTCGAATGCACCGCGCCTCCGCGTCAGCCAATGGCCCCGAAACCCTTCAGCCCGATTCCATCGTTCGGCCACGTACCAGCCGAAGATTTCCTTCCTTTATGCCCCATTTCTTGTTTATCCGGCGTCCCGACGATTCCGTCCGACTACCGATGCGCGTCGTCCACCATGCCGAACCTGATTTCGCTGGCCGCCATCTTGCCGTTTGCCCGGTTCTCTGTGACCCGCGCCCCCCTGCTCGGCCACGTATCCTACCTGTCTCTGTCGAATTCTTCAATCTAGAACAGTTACAGTATTTTCGCATTTTAAGACTGTCGCGCGGTTCTTTTTACTGCCTTCCATACGAGATCGGCGGTTCTCGCCGAGCGTCCCATTTGAAATACACAGGGCACGCTGGTAATCTGTAAGGCAGTCATAAAAATCGATTTTAGTCACTATTTTAGGCACTGAAATAACTTCGATGCAATGCTAATAACGATATTTCGCGATTGTCCGGATACTTTCGAGCGGTAGTGTAATTCCGATGATATTTACTTGTGTACACACAGAGGAGGACAGCGTATGGGAAAACAAGAGCCGCAGAGAGTCGCGGCAGAGATCAAAGCTCGCGTGAGCGCAGGCCTTTAAATGAAAACTTTAACTTCTTTATTATTATTTTTTTTTATGAGACTTTCACCTATATATTTGTGGCATTATTCTGATTAAAATGACACCAAAAGCGATATAATTCGGATCACATTTACACTAATTTTCCGTTAACGTAGTTGTTATGGGAAGCAACTTTAATCGTTCATTACACAGGTAAATATCATCGGAATTGTATCATACTTGGTATCACTTTAACACTAGAACTACCGGATGAGTCAAAATGACTTGCACCGAATGTTTTCTTTTAGAAATATTGGAATTATAAATATGTTTCCATGAGAAAATCTTTTAATAAACTTCTCTATCGAAGTAGATATTTAATTGAAATTGGTACGACATCTAAACAAATCCAATTATGTTGTTATTCTAAAGCAACGTATGCCAGTTGCATTTAGTGCTTGGTTGTTCTAGTGTTAATCAGAAAAATGCCACGAATATGTTGGTAAAAGTTTCATAAAAAAATAATGAAAAATAAAGAAGTTTGGTCTTCTAGTCTCACACTGATATAGCCGACAATGTTGTGGACTCACAACGGTGGTGTGAGGTTTTCCACTGCCTCATGCATGGGAGGTTGACGCTGCCTTAAAATGAGAAAATACTGTGTTTGCTCGTACCACGATTTCGGAAACAGCCGGGTACAAAGAAGCAATCTTTCGCGAACCAACAGGAGGGGTCGTCGTTCGCGAACCCGCCATTATTGCCATTATTGAATCAGCCAGACGTCCACGGAACAGTTTCGAACGAAAGTCATCGTGTGCTCCGGGTTCTTTGCCGGCAGCGAGGCCAATCACGACGCAGATAATGATCGCATCGAGGCACACGCCAACGTGGAAGACTTTAATTGCCAGGCACGAATCGATTTGTCGCCGCCGCCGTGCCACAGGGGAGAGCCTATCGTGTGCACGAACAACTTTTCCACCCTATTTTTACCCTCTCTGCCTTTTCTACCCGTCGGTTTTTCGGGCCACGGGAACGCGGCTGTTCGTTGTCGCTCTTCAACGTCCGCGATCTTCCCACCGAGAACAGAAATTACAGTTTTTTTTCTTTTTTTTTACCTTTCTCTCTCTCCCTCTCTAGTTGCTGTGTTTTTTTCAATTTTTTCAGTCACCGTTCGACGGCGATTCGAAACGATAGCGTTCGACACAATATGGCAGGAAGCACGCGAGAAAATTGTACTCTGCATTTTTCATTTGCTTTTGCTCAGCGGAATCGTGTTGACCTCCGCTCTCATTATTATGAGATACGTGCTTATATGCGAAAAGATATTTCCGCGATTCTTCGCGTCCAATACCTTTTGTAATTACACTGCCCGGTTTAGGCATTTTAATCTTTAAGAGAAAGGAAAATTTTATTTCTCGGACCAAGTTAGAGGGTGTTGTAATCTTTACGAGAATGGAAAATTTTATTTCCCAGACGAGTTTAGATTGTATCGCAATCTTTAAGAGAATGTACTATATCTGATTTCCGAGGTGAGTTTCTTCAGAAGTCTAGTAACTAATTTTAACGAACCATTTTGTTTAGACTGTGTGTTATAATCTTTGTACAGAATAAAACATTTTATTTCTCTGGCTAGTTTCTTTATTACGCCTCAATTCTTGCGTGGAAGTTTACGTTCGCATGTAAATCTGCCGTCCACTACTAATTACTGATACGATAATGACCCGTATACATTAAATACAAGTAAAAGCTTTTACCAGTTGGTTTTTCAAATAAATACTCCTCGGTCCCGTATGCATAAATAAGGATGAGGTATTTATTAGAAACAGCGTTTACTGAATTTTACTGCCCGGCATTAGTCGAAGATTATGCGCTAGAAACACCGGTATTAACTTTCACCACTCGACGATATATTATTAAAGAACCTGATGGCTTGAGGGAAACAGTCTTCTAAAAACAGTCCAGTGGAACTGCAAATTTCCAATATATTATAACTAGTCAACACAAAAAGCTTCAGGGTCTTTTCTATCGTGCAATATCCTAGGAATAAAACGAAGTGCACATTTTATATCTCAAGAATCATCTCCTCGATCCTCTTAATCCCAACTCGTCTGCAAACACCAACACAAATTGGTGCCTAAAAAAATCAGAAGAGGAACAACGAGTGGTTCGCCGGGCGATTTTTAACCGAACAAATTGCATTTATTAACACCGGAATTACCCGCGCGGATTATCGGCACTCCGAACTCGACACCGCAAAGAAAGGTTAGCCATTATCGGTCCAGAGCGCTGGTGCATCGCCGATGTAGCCGGGGGTGTTCGATAATACAATGGCGAATTAATTACGTGCCCTTCCAGCTTGACGGTCGTACGTTTTATAAATAGTAATTAGAACAGACGGCTGGACGGTTCACGAACCACTGGAGGTAAAAGTAAGTCAACGATTCGGGCTGAATGGCGGGTTCGTTGCCCACGGGCGTACCGAAAATTTTCTCGAATCCAATTAATGGGGGGACCGAGGGGTTCTCGCGGGTCGGGATGTTTCTTTTGGCGGTCGAAAAAAAAAGCACCGGGTCGGATTATCAAGCCCAATTAACGGGGTGGAGGGGTCGCGACACGCCGGATATAGCGCGAAGCTTCCCTCGGGTTCATCGAGTCTCTCTCTCTCTCTCTCTCTCTCTCCTGCTCTTCCTCTCTCGTTATCGACAAATAGCTGCCGAGTTCTGGTCGATTATATCGTCGGAATAATAACCCGAGCCGACCCGATCCCGCGAGCTGCGGTACCCGCTCTACTACCCGCTCTACTACCCGCTCGGTTGAACGGCTCGTTGCCTTTCAAGCGGAGACTTGCACGTGCCTTCGTTAGCCGGGAGAGAGCCTAGGTCTTTCACCTCGCTGTCGTCGACGAGCACCGATCGACCGAGCCGACGTCGATTCTCCAAAATCATCGAACAATTTTTTCCCTAGACGGGATTCGACTCTTTAACCTTTTTATTTTTCCCAAAAAAAAGACTGTAGAAATTTACTATTTTATACGCTGCTAATTACAATGCTTTTTCGGGAATGAGATCGCTCTAATTGATAGCTTCGCGGTAAGTATTCGGAGCGATACATGTTATTGGATTTGATTTTCTTTACACCGAATTACAGTTGTCGCAGCGTATGTGTTGGAGAACGCGTGTTAAGCGGTATCGAATCATGCGGGGCGATCTCGATTGAATGAAATCGAGCCGATAGATCGTCGTCAATGCGTGTCCGCGTCCTTTCATCCAGTAATCCGGGCTTTGTACGAAGCGGATTTTGAGAAATCGGCAACCGTGTTCGAATTTACGCGCGTTTTCCCATCGATTGCCGGTGAAACTTGGAGCTCGCTCGATGATCTAATTTTTCATTCTAAGCTCGCAAGAATCGAAGGAGGTTTTTAGTCGACACGGGGGCGTTCGCTTTTGTTAACTGTCCGGCTGTAAACCACGGGTATATAGCTGCTTCTCGGTTGAAAGCTCGCCTTTACGGTCACGCGATCCATAAAAATCGTTCCGTCGCGGAACAATGACGCCCCCCCCCCCCTCGCACAAATCTTCGAATTATTCCCAGCATCTGCGTTTCTCCGTCCTGTATTATAGATCGCGCGGAGATTTCGACGACGTTATTTCCGGGCACAGTTTATCTATTGTACTTTATTTCGCAGATCGGAGCAATTCCCATTCGACTCCGGCAAACACAGACGCACGGTTGCCGCCCTGCAAAGTGAATCTTTGCCGCACCGCTCTATCTGTGCCCGTTAGCCTGCGCGGCCTGTGTATGCACAGTCAATGGGAAACAAGGCCATTGTATCGAGTCGTTGGCTCGACGCTCGGCGCATTAACGACGCTTCATTCGCGACAGAGAGTCCCATTCTTTGACTCATTCAACGCGTCTACTGTTCGGGGAAACAACAACCGGGAAAAATCGCATAGAAACGCGTTTCAATCGGATCTGTGAATCGCGTTAAGTCGAATCGAGGGATTCGAATCTTTCCGCGCCGTGAAAGCGCGCATCGAGCGGGTAAATCATTCTGTGAAAGCGTTCGCGTGCGCCTCTTACACTCCCGGACAAAAAGATAGCACATGGGTAATGTCTCCATATTTTGAATGGTATGTTCATAGTTTCCTGAATGTTATAGATTGATTTCAGTTTCTTTTAATACTTATTTGAAAAAAATATGAAGGAGCATCAGCCGATGTAATAAAAAATATATGATTCCATTTAAAAAAAACATTAATGACCATCATATATCCTTTACACGTTCTCCTACAGAAAGAAAATGTACCATCAGAATGTACCCCCATCTCAAAACCATTCAACTTCGTCTAAAACATTGTTTGCTATACGTAATAATAATGACGTAAATCTAGATGGCAAAATGTGGTGACCCACCCTGTATATTATTAACCCCTTGCCTTACAATAACGAGCTAGACTCGTCATGAAGATTGTGAATAGAGTCTAATAAATGTGAACGTTATTAATTTCCTTTAAATCGAAATAAAAATCTATTTTATTGTAGTTGATATATATCCTTTGAGGAAAATGTAGACATACAATAAATATAAACTATCTTTTTTTTTCTATGAAATTCTGAAGGATGAAGAATTTCTAATCATTATAATCAGAAAATAAATAGTAGGGGTTAAATGTTTATAGAACTTTTAGCTTAAATATAAACATTCATCAAATTTATTGTTGTGCTATCTTATCCGGGAGTGTAAATGGGATGCAGGCGTCCAAGTATATCGCGCAAACGTTTTACAACGACCGGACCGCGAGTAAATATTTTCTTGGTCGTGAAAAGAAGAAGTATTCTTTCAAAGGATTTTCTAGAATGGCACCAGATTGTTTCCAGCTGTCTTGCTCGCGACAGTGGAGATGGACAGAGCGCAGTGATTTTTCAATTTTGTTATCCGCGCCGGAGAGACCGGGTTGTTCCGCGAAATGCGATTATGCCGGATGATTAGCCGAGAGCACGATAACATCATCAACGCGCCCGGCCGATCATACTTCGCAACTGGGATCTGGATTTATACCGGCGAGACAGCGGGGCTTACACGACCTTCTATCGAAATTAAACGAGGATTTCGCGTACCCGTTGACCCTCTTTCCGGCCGTGTTCGTCCGGTAGGTGCGGGTACGGGTGGCGGGTTGCGTGTCGCGACCGAACACGACGCGACGCGCAACGTTTCTGTCTATCGCGCGATCCCGGCAACATTTTAATCGCGGATCGTCGAGTACCGACGGAAATCCTATCCCGGATCCCCCGAGCCGCGAGTCTCACCTGGGGAAAACAATTTTTTCCGAGCTGATCCAGCTGCTCCTTGTCGGGATCCCGTTGTCCAGGGGACCGGGATTTTCTTTGACAGGAAAACTCTCACGCTGTTTTATTCTATCGTTTTATTTTCCATCGCGAGGGCCACCGTGAAATCGTCGGCAGAATTATTAAAAATTGTCGTCGATTGTTGCATCCACTTTATGGTGTTGCAGGCAGTTTTGTTGAAAGTCCGAGGTCATCGCAAAAGGAGAAAAATCATCGGACCTTACGAGCCGAAACGAACCAAACAGAGACAGAAACGAGTAGGAACGAAAAATTCGACGGAAAATTCGTGACCGTTCCCCGTTTTGTGCAAGCTGTGTACTATATATTGTGCAGGTCACTCGTCAAAGAGGAGGGGGATGCGGGGACGTGCGGGGGCGTAGAGGAAGGAACCGGTTGTACAATGGACAATCCAGCGAATCGATATATGGGACAGTGATTTTCAATTATCGGCTCGGCAGGAAATTCGTGCGCCGATGCTGTTCATCCGTAGCTGACCAGCAGATCATGAGATGTTATCGTTTTCGGCGCGTGCTCGGGCGCGGCACTCGTCAGGAATCGGGCGCCAGTCAGGATTTATACCTGAGAAGAATCGCGATCCTTTTCCTCTCGAATCAAATACGAAACATCCCTGGGGACCTGGCGAAAATTTTCAAAAATCTGGAAATTCCGCACAGTTTCGAGAATTCATCGCTTTTCACTGCATCTTTGAGGAAAAATGCTGAAATCGTTAAGATACCAGGTGTCCATAGGAGATTTTTGATCTTGAAAAATTCAGTGCTCGAAATTCTGACAAGATCGCCATGCATTTCGTAGAAATATTACCGTATAGTAGTAGCAGTATGTTGTCCAGTAACGTGGACACGAAGTTACATTTGTTTTAATATTGAGTTGCAAAGGCGTTATCATTTTGTCGAAACGAAACCTTTGAACATTGTAAACGATCTATTATTACGTCCACGTTGAACGTAACATGTATTTACTGTGAAGATAACAATTAAAAGCAAACAGAACATTTGACCTACTTCCACGCTACTATAGTGCAATATATTCTACTATTCGAACATTCTGAATTTCCAATTCATTCGTCCTTGTACATTGTTTACCAAATTGGGACGTTTATATTTGTAGAATTAAATCAGATCGCTATTGACATTCGATTCCGGATAAAATCGAATTCTTATCTCGCGTACGATGTGTACAAATGCTTGATTTCAAATGAAATGTATATATGAAAAATTATGAATGAAAGCAAACCTTCGATTTTACGTCTGCGAGGTTTATTTGTTCATGACATTTTTTATCTTGTACAAGTCAGTGACTAATGCTCAATATTTGCACAAGATCGTCATGATTCTTGTGTAAATACCACGTTAAAATAACAACAATATGTTTGCTGGTAACACAGACGTGGATTTGCATTGACATTTGTTTTAATATCGGCTCGAATCAATATTATCGTTCCGCCGAGGCAAAACCTTTCTACAATGCAACCAACGAACCATTATGTCCATACCGAGTGCAAATGTGCACATTCATTGCAAGAAGAAGCATCCTTTCATTAGAAACAAGTGATTTAAAAAAAAAAAAAAGGAGAAAATAGAAACAGCACATTCACTCTCGATTACGTATTCTTAATTCGATCCACAAACTAAACTGAATTCACTAAAAATCCAAGAAAATGAAAGTGATGTTACAAGGGACGAAATCTCGAAATCCTCGAGTGATTTTTTTTTAGAAAGGAGAAAATAGAAACAACACATTCACTCTCGATTACGTATTCTTAATTCGATCCACAAACTAAACTGAATCACTAAAAATCCAAGAAAATGAAAATGATGTTACAAGGGACGAAATCTCGAAATCCTCGAGCCACAAACCGAAGGAAAAAAGCTAAAAAAAGGGAAGAAAAATAATCGATAAAAATCGCACGGTTTCCCGCGCAACGAAACCCGTAAATTATGAATTCCGAGTGTACAGACGTTCCCCCTACCCCTTTAAATTACCGTCGATTTTCTTCGTTTGTTCCAGCAGCCCCGCGCCATATTTCTTTCTGATTAATCGGACGTTTATGAACGCGGCGAGAGGAAAAACGGAAGAGAGAAAGAACGAGAGAGAGAGAGAGAGAGGGAGAATCACTTCGGACGGTTGTTTCGCCCTCTTCGCCGTTCTTTTTTCGTTTTGTGTTTCATTCCGCAGTCGGGGAAAAGGGCTTGGGAAACTGTAGGAAGGAAGTCGGACGCACTCGCGTTTCCTGTCGCGGGGAAAAATAAATTTTTATAGAGCCCGCGCGAGGCGGTCACCGATGTGCTCCAATATTTCCCCGGTGTTCGGAAGGGACCTCTCGAACCACTCGAAATTCCAAGTTTTAACGGGGAATTTCTGCGAATTCTCGATGCTCGACCCGTGCGCTCGAAAAAGGAGCAGAAACGATCGGCCGCGGTGCGTTAATCGCGGTACCGATCGAACGTTTTCATGCGAACGACGATGGACGGTTTTATTAGATCGTTAACCAACGGATCGGTGGTCTACGAGCAGAACCAAAAAATTTACGAAACGCGTGCAGAACCTTTTGTTTCGGTTGACTGTTCTGCATCGATAATCACATTTGTTCGTGGCCTCTGCCATTTTTCTGCTGGAACGTTCGACATTCGCCAGAAAAATTTGACAGTATTGTAAAACTATTGTTTCAATATTTTTTTAAAATTTTAACAGTGTTATCTCAACATATCTCTTACAACGAACGATCCACGGAACTTGCGATCAGGCATCGATCGTAAAACCAGCCGAGTCGGAAGCGCGTTGCGCACTAGATCACGGTAAAAATACTAGAGCTAATAACGCAGCATATTTTCAGGGAATTAAGGGATGCAGATGCGCAAGCAAAGCTGCGTTACGCCGCGCTAGCTAAATTTACACAAATATTTATCTTCCGGCGAAAACGGTTCAAATTCTACGGCAGATATATGTAAACACAGCACAGCATAATGTAGCTCAGCATATAGTTTACCGCTGCATCGTCGCAGCTTTGTTCCGGGAAAACCAGAAACAAGAAGAATAAACAACGAAAAACAGGATGAAGAACTTACGAAGATCGGAGACAACATTGATCTCGGTGAAGCTATCCGGAAACAATTGATATCGCGTACAGTTCAAACATGGTTCCCTGCGTCTCCCGCGATGTTTGCGTAGGTGGTGGGAACTTTTCAAATCGGATTACAACCTCGAGAGTTCCTCGAGCATCCCGGAAGGGGTTCTGCGGTGAACGGTAACGTCAACAATAACAATTGATCGCGGTGGGCGCGAATATTTATCGATTAAATAATTACTTCATTGGTCTGACTAAAGGTCGTCCTATACTACTTCCTATAGCGTAACCTTTCACCATCATCCTGCACGGTTTATCGTCTTTATTCCACTTGTCTGACTACGAATAATCCTTATTAACTATGTCTTAGTAAAGACCATCCCTATTCCACTTATCCTTCGTAAACTTCAACTATTATCCTGTTTGTGAATTCGAAAACTGGCTCTAGTCGCTCTGATTAATAATAGACCCTCATTACTCTACTTTGCTGATCACAGGCCTTCCCTAATCTACTCGTCCGACCATACATCACGTGTATTCCGACTTGTCTAACTATAAATTACCACCATTTTTCGATTTTTCTAATCATAGGTCGCCACTATTGTACTTTGCTGATGATAATTCAGTACTACCTCTTTCGTCTGGCTATAAATCATTCCTATTCTACTTATCTGCTCACGATCTGTTTCCGCTTGACTGGTCTGATTATACATTGTTCCTATTTCCACTCGCGAAATCACAGGTTATGAACCTCATTACTAGATTTCTAATTGTAAGCCTTGTTTATTCTGGTCTGACCACACCATCTCTATATCACTTATCTTATGTATTCTCTACTTATCTGCCCATAGATCGACCTTAATTCCCCGTTCTAACCAAAGATAATGCTCATTGATCAACCAACTATTCTTCTAGCATCCTGGAGGGGGCTCTAGAGATTACAGTAACGTCGACAATGACAATTGATCTTTGTGGCCGGGAATATTTATCGATTAATTCGGCGGACGGGAATGAAAAAAAAAAAAATCCGGCGTCAGGAAAAGAAGCAGGCATCGAGCGAATCGGTCCCGTAGCGCAAATTGACCCAGTAATTCGATTCCCAGGGAATTAATCGAACTGTGAGCTGGTTTGCGGCCCCGCGGCCCGGCTCGAATACGGTTTTAATTACCGACGGTATTTCAGATATTTATTCGAGCGGGCCGCAACGCCGATACATATTGAATATGGCCGCGGCCACCCCGGCCGATTAATATAAAATTCCGTTTTTCGTCGGGAGCCGCGAAATTCGCGCTCGGGGCTAATGAGCCCGCGGTGTGCCCGGCATTGTTGCACGCCCCGCGGACACGCGGTCGAATAATAATTTGTAATTTGTGGATCGTAAATTATCAACGGGCCACGGTTTATTAAATGACGTCTATTATTTTGTCGCGTCGCTGCTCGTTTATAAATAAACCGCGCCGCCGTCGGGACATCGGGCTGCAGCAACCCCGAAAATTCGCCCCGTTTCACGTCGCTTCAATGACAGACCTTCAACCCCCTTCCTTGGGGTAAGCATTTTCCATGCCCGTGACTCGATCCTCTGGGGTTTCACGGAGATTGACTGAAACTCCTCCCTCTCTCTTTGCTCCTTTCTGAACGAATGCCGACATTTTGACGACTTTGGATTTAGTTTTACGCAAAATCTAGTTCTCGGAGGGAAAATATTAGCGTTACGAAAATTCCCGTTCGCAAAGGGTCGAGGCAATTCATTCGCAGGGAACGTAACGTTAAAAACGAACGAGCGCAACGTTTTCTCGATGCATCATTCACGATTATTACCAATTCAAAGCGAAAAGATGTAAATTCAAGCTTAACATTACGATTGCATTACGATGTTCCTTGCATCTGGAACTTCTTTGTCGTTTCCAATTTCCTAGAGGCAACAGAAGAATTTTTGCTTGTATTTTCCTGTGTTTTCACGACGCGAGAATTTTATATCAATTTGCCACGAACAATATACACATTTAGTATACTTTGTTTTCTAGCTTGCTGTCGAGAATCTTCGCATCGCTGATTTTATCGTAGGCAGGCGAAATCAGTGTTTTTGCTGTTTGCGAAACGGTTCGCCTCGTTCCAGGATGCATTGTGCTCCCTTTATCGCGTTGCATCGCTTCGTTGTTACACACCGTGTCCCCGTTCTTCTGCGCGCTTTTACAAACCGTTCATGCATAATTTAACCCGGCCAGTTCTCAATCGAGTCATAATTGTTTCATTGTGACCGGCCGCGCGCGGAAAAGCAAATTTCGTGCTATCGTTATTTATCGATCGATCGAGGGAGAAATGTGATTAAAGGGTGAGAGGAAACGCGGGAAAATTCCCCGCTCGAACGCCGTTTTAATTTAATTAAATCGACCGGCTAGAAAAATCAATAACGACGCCGGTCTCTTCCCTTCCTTCTCGTGCTCGTTAGCCGGCCGCCGGTCTTCATGCAGATTTATGGTTTTGCGAGATGCGTTCGGAAAGCCTAACGTCGTTCCAGCCTCCCGTATCTAATCTTTGTAAATTGAAATTCTGTTAAAAATAATTTCTGAACATTTTTTACGAGCCATCAGCGAGCAAGTTCCGTCGGACAGACATGTTTCTCCGTAGCAATGCGACAGGACTCGGTCAGTGGAACAGGATTCGGCGACAGGACACGGTCAGTTTCCGTGCGAAGAAAGCTGAGCTCTTCCGGTGACGGAAGGACAACACAGGGAGAGAGCGTGTAATATCGACTCGCCTAAGCGCGGCCGGCCGTGAGGGGATGAAAAGCGCTCCCCTCAAGAGGCAGAGGGTGAAACAGGACTATGAGAAAGGGGTCGGCCGGCTAAGAGGCGGCGGAAGTAACTGCTCGGGCGGAAGTTCCAATTGCCAGCTAGATCTATATTTAATAAGACAGAAGAGTTATACTTTCTGCCGGGAGTCGCGACGCAGTTCGAGTGCAAAAGTTTCGCTGCCCCCCCACCCCACCCCTGCTCCCTGTTTCCGGAATTATCTCTCCGCCACCTTCCGTCCACCAGAGATAATTAAATATATCTGCGCACTGAAATGCTGAAATGGATTTCCCTCGGAACGAGATCCGGCCAGCGATAAAGGATAATTCGGAGCGAGACGGACCTTCGACCCGGAACGGGAAAAGTTCCAACCCTTTTTCATTAGAACGGTTCCACGTCGATCTGCACGTGGAATTCCTTCGACGATCGATATCTTCGCCGTGGAATTCTGCGTGCATCCGTTTTCCGTTCGACAAAAGCCATTCAAAATCGTCTATTCACGTTTGATCTCCCTTTACTCCCTTCAAACGAGCAGTGAAATTATTTTTCTTTCATCAGATTCTTCATCGATTACCAGTTTAATCGTTTTCTTAAACTTTGTCAGCGAACATTTATTTGTTCCAGTACAACGTGGTTTAATTGTTTAACCACAGGTTGCCCCTGTTCTCCGTGTCTGACCACACGTTGTACTTATTCTACTGGTCTACATACACTACCGCTCATAAGTCTTAGGACAGTGATCACGATCGTATTCAACTTTGTAAAAATGAAATAATCGTTGAAGGATGCGAACAAATTTTTTCTCATTTAAAAGTTTACACGTCAAAGAAATGATGCTGTTCTCGTATATCAAAAATCTTACTGAGAAGTAAAAAAATATATTTTCTTTTCATAGCATAATCCGCCACGTTTCTTTATTACAATGTCCACAATTCTTGGCATTCGTGTGATTAATTTTTTCATACTTTCTGTTGTTATATTATTCCATCCTCGTTCCAAAATATTCCATAAATGTGTTTTCGAAGCAGGGCAAAAGTTCCGTACCTGTCTGTCCAGTTTATCCCTTAATTTTTCTATGGGGTTCAAATCTGGTGACTGATCTGGCTATTTCATAATTTTTAATGAATTATTACATTGAAGTTGTAATTATTGCTGAACATATCAGGATATTTATATTATGTAGTTAATAGAGTTAAAGGTACATGATCTATACGAAATACCAGAGTTTCACTAAAAACCAGAGGTGTCCTAAGACTTATGAGCGGGAGTGTAAGTAATGAGAATGGCAAAACATTATGTTGTGGCACGGTAAAATCTATTCAGTATTTGACCGCACTTTTGACCGTTGATCGCGCAACAGAGAATTTATTACAAAGTCGCGACCCGCGAGGCTATTAAATCGCTTGAGCATCGGGGACCTCGACAACTGCACTTCCGAGGCGAAAATAAATTTGTCCGGCGGTTTCCGTGCAGTAGTTTCATCCGTAGCAGGTCAGCCACAATTGATCGAGCGCCGGTAAAAGTTCCGATTCGATTTTTGCGGGAGGATTCGCGGCCACGAAATGGATTTCCTGTACGGGGGAGGGGGGGACATTCGAGATCCTTGCCGAAACAAGAAGACGAAGAAGAAACGAGTGTCACCGGGCGCTTGATCATTCTGCGCTCCAGCGAATCCGATTTGGAGGAAACGCGACGAAATTTTCCGCACCGGCGTGGCAGGAAATCAGGAAATTGTTACGAGGGCTGCGCTGGCCTCTTGGGGCGAGCCATTAAGTTTCATTTTTTTTTCTCCCTCTCTTTCTTTCTCTCTCTCTCTCACTCTCTCCTTCTTTCTCTCCCTCTGCCAGCTTCGCCGTTCTCTCGCAATTGGGTTACCAGCGCGAACTTCCACTTCGTAAAGTTAGCCACGAACGAAGGACGATAATTATTATGCCGCATAGCGCGGCTCGACTTGCGCCACGGCACTGCGACAACCAGCTGCTTTGGGACCTTGTTCTCCTCCACTTGATTCACGAAACCCGCCTTTGATAACAATGAAATTCCTCCGTTCTTTTCTTTTTTTTCCTCTCTCTCTCTCTCTCTCTCTCTCTCTCTCTCCCTCTCTCTCTCTCTCTCTACCCCGTTGTCCGACCTTTATTGCGAGAACGTTATGCCGCGCGCGACTCGTCCTTGCTCTAAATTTCTCGCGTTCTTTCCTCGCTCTCCAACCAACGGGGGTAGGTGCCCCCGGAGTCCTTTGCGCGAGACTTCATTCCGCCATTATTCCGCTGTCCGTTGCACCTTTCGCATCGATGTAATCTCTATTCTCACGGTAAATGAATATGGTCGTTCGAGCCGCGCTCGAAACTTTTTCACCGTACAACGGCAGTCGTGCGAAGTAAAAACCACCATTCTAATGGTAAATGTGCATGATCCTTCGAGTTGCTCTCTGTTCGCGCGGAATTATTTCGTCGCAGGAGAGTCACGTTGCACTGGAGAGTGAATAGATGTCAATGTGATAAGTCCGACGGATGATATTTCATCTTGACAATGAAAACTGATAATTTCTCTCGCAATAATGTACAGTACTTGCTTGCAATAAAGTGCAAGCGCCTTGGTTGTCCTTTGTCTGGCTATGTACTATCTCATACCACTCGAAAAAAAATTGCTATACCCATATTCAAAATATTCTTCAGATTATTCAACTTATTTGCAAAACATTGTCCCTAAACTACTTGTATAATCGTAGGTTGTTTAAATTGTACTTGTCCGATCATGTACCACTACTCTTGCAATAATGTACAGTACTTGCTTGCACTTTATTGCAAGCGCCTTGGTTGTCCTTTGTCTGGCTATGAACTATCTCATACCACTCGAAAAAAAATTGCTATACCCATATTCAAAATATTCTTCAGATTATTCAACTTATTTGTAAAACATTGTCCCTAAACTGCTTGTATAATAGTAGGTTGTTTAAATTGTACTTGTCCGATCATGTACCACTACTCTTGCAATAATGTACAGTACTTGCTTGCACTTTATTGCAAGCGCCTTGGTTGTCCTTTGTCTGGCTATGTACTATCTCATAGCACTCGAAAAAAAATTGCTATACCCATATTCAAAATATTCATCAGATTATTCAACTTATTTGTAAAACATTGTCCCTAAACTGCTTGTATAATCGTAGGTTGTTTAAATTGTACTGGTCCGATCATGTACCACTACTCTTTCTCTACTTGGATAATCATAGGCTGTTCCTATGGTACTTGTCTGATCATAATCTATTACTAGCTCCTTTGTCTGGCTATAGATCGCGCCTAGCTCACTCGTCTGACTTTAAACTACCCTCATTTTACTTGCCCGACAAAGCTCGTCCCTATTCTACTTCCTCCGTGGTAAACTTCTACCATTATCCTCTTTGTCTATTCATAAATCATCTCTATTCCATTTGTGTCACAATAAGACCATCATTATTCCATTCGGCTAGACCAAGTCCCCAATCTACTTATATAATCATAAGTCGTCTGTATTCTACCAGTCTGATCACAAAGTACTCTACTACTTTTCTACTTGCTGGATCATGCTTGCCGTCAATGTTTTCAGCTCTGACATCGATTAACCTCTTATGTACGGCGCGTTTGTCCGCAACTCTGCCTGCCAGGGACGGCGCGCCTAGCCGCGAAAGGCGAAAAAGCCACTATAGTGGTTCGTGCTGTTCGAACTGATGCTTTCCACGGAAAGCCACTATAGTGGCGCGTCGTTCCTAAAAGGTTAATCACGGGGATCCCCGAATTTGTCCGCGGTATCTGTACCTCGGACACGTTGAAACACGCTCGGACAATTAAACAACGCCTCCTAAAACGGAAGGAACATCTCGGAAAACGTTTCTAGAGGTCCGGAGAAGGTCCTACAGGACCAAGCTCAGAATTTTCGCGATCGGAAGGCCGGGCACGTATTTCAACGGCAGCCAGAGGTCGGTCAGAAATTAGTATACGCGAAGAAAAGCCGGCCGTGGCTCGCGCCTCGAACGGGTCCACGACTTTTTAATTTATTCCGTGGAAGTTTGTTAGAAGTCGCCGCAAGCTCCGCGAGCTTTCTCTCCCCGGGATCCAGACTGCATGCAGACCGGCGATTCGCGCGAAGGGATGCGTGCGGCCGTTTGTTATTTTTACACCGGGTTCCATTAAATCCGGCCGTCTTGTTCTCGTTTTCGGGGCTCCAGTTTCTTCTTTGCGGGGGGAAACTTCTACTCTCCAAGGAAATCCCGCGGGTCCCGAAATTCGATCTCCGGGATCAGTGAAATGTCAGTGAAAGGCAGCAAAAGCAACTCATCGAGAAAGGTATCTACGCTGCAACGCCTGTCGCTTGATTATTCTGTTAATTTCACTTTGACCGGAGAGCTCCGCGATTTCTTTTTCGCCGTCGACTGTCGCCTTTGAATTCTCTGTCGCGTCAGAACGATTTGTGCCCGGGATTATATTAAGCAACTTGCAAAACTTGCACGCGGGGAACGAGCAACGTAAAAGTTCTGCTACGGTCGGGTTTAATTAGCTCGGCGTTCCTCGAGTCGAAATTCGTCGCGAAAACGGAGCCGTCGTGTCGTCGTCGTCGTCGCGACGCGTTGTCTTCGGACCACGACGCAAATTACAAGCCCCGAAGAAGTTTTCCTGAGGGGTCGGCGTCACGCCCTTCGATTACAATCACCGCTTACAATTATGACGGCCGAATAATACACGGGGAAGGGACAATAGAAACAAAGAGGGTACGCCGTGGCCGTTCCTTCCGGCATTGTCTTCGGTAGCTAATTAGCAGCCGGAAGTTGTCGTCGCGGCACCCTGCCGCCGATATATAATTCGCGTGCACGCATCTGCCCGGCTCCCTCCGATCCGCTTAGTCACCACATGAATGAACTCGCTCGAGTGTCCCTTTCAAACGAGGTTCAATCCCTGGGTCACGATGGGGCACGAAGAACAAACAGATCGACGAGGTGCTTCGAACCATCCGGTTTCAAGAATTATTATGGTTAAAGGGACGATTTACTGGGCTGCGACCTGGCCGAAAGGTCTCTCGACTCTGTTGCAGCCTGATACAGGCGATAAAGTTCAAATTGAACGCTTCTTAAACACTTTGATCGCCAAACGAGAAAGCTCAAAAATTCCATGAAATCGAAGCAAGATATTTAATAAAATAGAAATTGAAAAAAAATTAAATGCATGATATCGTGTAGTTCTTCAACTTTCTTGCATTTTACAGATCCTAATCAAATTTGCTAGAATGAATATATTAACGTAAAAATTTATTTTAAAGCCTGAACAAATAATTCCGTCACCCATATATGGGCGACATGGCAGTCAACGTGTTAATAACATACATATTTATTAGACTCTGTTCAAAATCTTCATCACGAGTCTGACTCGACATTGTAGGGCAAGGGGTTATAAGTTTGCTCGTATTTAATGAATTACTAAATATTTAAGTGTTGCATCAGGCATTATGTCAGTTTCGTGTTTATAAAATGAATTGTTCGGTTAATTTGAAATAGCACCGAAAAAGAAAAAGAAAAGAAAAGATTTTTCCCTTCCACAAGGGGCAGCGAAGAAGGTATAAGTAGGCAGGACAACGGAGACCTGACAGTTGTCAGCTAGAAGTCCAGGTGACATTACGTAAATAGTTCGTCCGTTGCAATAAAAATCCTCAAAACAACTTCGTGTATTCATTGAACCTAGACAATACCCATATTCTAAACATTGCAGGAGGATTTTGAACGGAATCGATAATACGGAATCGGATTCAATTGAACCACACAACTGTGCACGCCCAGAAAATTCCCTTGGACCAGCAGCGATGGCTAAGTAATAAGAGGAGAAGGGCGTCGGAGAAATTCGAAGCGTCTCGAGCAGTGGACAAGTTTTAAACGCTGATCGCGGAGGACAGGGAGCAAAGGTAACCGAATTAAAGCAGCCCTTCGGTTCCGGCCACGCTCGAAGGGCTTCGAAAAGGGCGCGCGAGAGGAGAACGAAGGGTGGAGAAAGGGGAAGCAAGCACGCCGGACAAACAGACTTTCCTGTCGAGTGTTTTTCCCGCTAATTAGCAGCTGGGAGGGCGAGCGAGCGCTTCGGAACCGCGATGCATATTTCATCGGACCACACCGACGCGGCGACTTGTTCCATCGAGCCCCGAAGAGAAAGCTCTCTCCCTCCATTTCTCTCCCGCCAACCCCTCCTCCGTCCCTCTCGCAAAAGGGGCAAGTCGGGTTTGCTTGGGTGAGGTTAGGTCGGTTGTCCCTTGTCTAAAGTCCCGGGGAATAACAGTCGGATTAGCGCGCAAGGATGCAATCTTAATGCGAACCGATGCACAACGCCATTATGCCACCGCGCGATTCTGATGCATTAAACTACTGCCAAGGAAAACAGCCTCCTCGGACGCATCCTCTCCCGTCGCTAGACTCGCTTCTCGAACTGGCAAACCCGCCGCCGCCGACGACGTTATTTATTTATTTATTTAGCTGCGCAAGCAAACTTTCGAACCGCACTCGGCGAAATGGTTAAAAACACGGTGCCGGTCAAAGTTGGATTGAAAGTCAATGGAAATCAAATCCGCCACTGTAAGTTACCGGGTTAATTTAGCCGCGGAAATAGCTGAGCGGCGCTGCGGATGTTTCGAGAACGTGTTTATGCAACGCTGCTGGTAATTGTATCTTGTGGATTTAGTGATTCAACAATTTCCCAGCGATGCGTATCTCAACAATCTCAAGACTTGCGAATTAAAAATATGTATCTATTTACCTTGTGTCTGCACTTTTCGATGATTCCTAAGGCAAACACGCTTCGGACGCCAGTCCTCGGCAAACAGATGACTATTTGAACAAGTTTCACCGGCTATGCGAGATCAAAAGAGCATGATTTCACAGGGAAATCGATGATAAGGCGGTGAGGATGTCGCCGGAGCAGCAAACACAGAGAGAAACCACCGCACCACACCGGCTGCGAAGCGAATCGTCCCGCTCGAATCCGCGCGTTTCTAATGCGAGCGGAGCTCCCGCCGCAAGGAAAACACGGTCCCGCGAAAATTTCGACTTAAGTCCGGTTCCTAGGGACAGCCTTGACGCGAGGTTAGGGCTGAGAAAACAGGATTTCCACGGATAAGCTCCGTTTCGCGTGTTCCCGGCAAATGCGCTCGGGAAACCCGTAACGCGGCCAACGCGCGCGCTTGTTTAACGCGTCCTCGCAACTCGCGACGCCGAGATTCCAAAGAGGAAGACCGGCGACGTTCCCTTCGGAGCCAAAGACTTCCGAGGAACTTCCGTAACCGGTGGAAATTCGATGGAACGATTTTTCCCTTGCTCGCTTCGACTTTTCCAATTTCTAGCTCGCGAAGCTAACCAAAATCCCGGCTCTAGACGGAGCCTCGAGCGTATCGCCCCTTTTACGGACTCGATAAACGATTCGAAAGTTTTTCCAGATTTCTCTGCGCGCCGGGAAACATATGCGCCGTAAAGGATACATGGAGACTTCGAGAATCTTCCAATCATTAAAGAACAACCCTCTTAATCGACCCACTCTCCCCGCGATAAATTGATTCCCCCTCTTCCAATTCTAGATTCCATCTCGAGAATCTACTTACAGTAGCGAACAAAAGTTTAAGGCGATGATTTGTAACTTTGATTGGACACATAATATACAAATACTATTTTTCTATTCTGCCCGTTGTTTTAAAGCAACACAGATATGCGTTTGACCTCCGTGATCTCAATGTTTTGATCGTGGCCTTCGCAGTCACCTGACCTGAACCCAATTGAAAATCTGTGGAGTATAGTAAAGAAAAGCGTGGAAAATTATAAACCAAAAAATCTGAGTGATCTTTACTCTATAATAAAAACAGCTTGGAATAACATTCCTGTTGGTAAATGTGAAAAATTAATAGATTCGATGCCGAAAATGTGTGCCGAGGTGATAAAAAATAACGGACTTTGGACAAAATATTGACCCTTTGCACTCGGCGCTATTTTCATTCTAAAACTAAATTTTTCTTCCGTCTTAGAATATTTTCATTCATTTATATGAAACTGATCCAATTTCCACATATAATATTTAAATGTTTAGTAATCTCTTAAATACAAATTTTCTAATGTAACAAATATTCTGCAATATTTTTTGTAATTTCTTTCAAATAATGCCATAACAATTTCTAGTGGTGCTTCAGAGTCACCACTCGAGTGCTAAGGGTCAAATTAAAACAAACTTTTCTCGCAAAGTGTTTCTTTTATGCACAGTCTTAAACTTTTGACCATGAGAACATAGTACAGATTGGTTTTTCTTTTGCATATTATTCTTTTCTTTTTCTTTTCTTTTCTTTTTTTTTTCTTTTTTGCTTATTATTCTTTTTTCTTTTTCATTTTACCAATTTGTTGAGAAACATAATGCAAATCTTTCTTGTTAATATCTGAACAAATTATTAATCTGTTACTATCAAAATAAGGACACTGTATTTAGGTTCGTCATATAAAGTAAACAATTACTTCTTTTCGTCTTAAACTTTCGTCCGCTACTGTATCCCATCGGACTAGAGAAAAAAATCATTTCAATCTCCAGTCCGCTCGAGAATCAACTCCGGGCCAAGAAGAAGGTTTTCTCTACAGGAGAGACACATCTCCGGCGGATAAGTTATGGTCGTCGGACCGTCCCGAGAGCTCGATGCTCGCATTTAGCGGGCGGTTTCGCGCAGGAGTAGCGGTCAGTCGATGTCCGTTCGATCGTGGAATTACGAAGAACGCCGATAATATCCGGATATCCTGTCCGAGGTAAGCGGAGCCGACTTTCCGAAGCGGGGACGCCCACGGAATACCGGGGTAAATAGAAATTCACGGAAAGCGGCGGCAAACTCGGGAGCAGAAGCAGAGGCGGAGGAGGCAATGGCACACCGTCGAAGGGGTAGGCAGCACTCGATCGATGCGCTGCACGAAACTGAGGTCACGAGATTCCGTCGTTTCGTTTATAATTTCGCCGCGCGCCGCCCCGGCCCGGCCCGGCCCGACCCGGCCCGGCCCGAACCGACCCGGGGCAACAAATCGCGGCGGAACACCGGCCGCGCAGAAAGAAAAACTACCGATGGAAATCGATAAACCGTCGAAACAGAGGGTTGAGGGAGCCTGCCAGGGGGTGGTTTCGATTCGCGGTCGACCGTTGACAGATGAGCGTCTTCCGTGAACCGACACGTTCTTTGATCTAACGGCCGACGATCGCGTTTCTAACGACGTTTGCGAATTTTCCGCGGGCCCGTCGATGGCTGACGTATTATCTCGTCGCAACGGTGCCTTGATCCGAGCCGATCGCTTCCAGCGTTGTTTCCGCCAAATGAACGTGCGCTCGATTTCTCTTCCTTCTCTCTTGCACGAGATTTTTCGGCCTCTTCCGTTTCCTCGAAAGCTCGACGCGTTTTTGGAGTTTACTAGGTTTGTGTGCTGGGAACAGAGGATGGCTCTGCGAAAGGAAATTTATGAACATCGACAAGCCGTCAATAATTATGGGAATTAAAACCACAAACCCCACGAGTTCATCGGTACAATTATCAACGCTAGATTTACCAGACCAGTCAACATGACTGGTTTTGCAATTTCAATTGAAAATTCCTACTGCATGTAACATTTTCTTTCCGAAATGATGAAGAATTTCTATTGGAATATGGGTATACTAATAAACCACACTCTATTATAAAATATAAAATAGAAGTTGTATTTCAATATTTAATCTAGAAGCACGTTGCGAGACACGTCAGTACTGTTCGAAATAAACGCCACGAATGAAACATAAGAGATCCAGAAACAGAAGGGCAACAGTTCAATATAAAACAACTGAGGATCGAGGGTCCCATGCCGGGCACCACGTACAATGTATATTGACTGTAGATACAATGTATGCATCCACAGACCAAGAGTCGATTCAAACACGATTCTTCCTTCTAAAGATGTAACAGATTAATTTTGTTCTACATTTATGAAATAAATTCCAACAATTTCCAATCATTACGTTCAAAAAATAAATAGTAGTGCAAGGGATTAAATAGCCGGTAAATCTAGTGTTAACAATGTCCAACTACGAAATAGAAGACCGATAAGAGGATCAACGACTGTGGCCGCGTTCCACTTTCCAGGAAAAATCAGCGAACGAGCAATTAAACGAAACATCCGATCCCGGATCGCGGACATCAAAGAACCCGTGTATTCCCCGGTTATCAGAACGTCCCAGTTATCCGAACCATCTCGGCAGGCGAGTCGGATAAATAGAGTTCCATTGTCGCGGTCCATCCGCGACCCAATTACTCCCATTGTTTCGCGTAAACATCCTTGGACGGCGGGCACGAAAAGTTCGAATTCCCCCGCCCCCCTTTTTTCGGTGTCCCGATGACCCGACGACGATACGCGAACCGCACCGAGAGAAAGGGGCGCCAAAAGTGTCGCCGTTAAGCATGAAATTAACTCCGCCAGCTAGCTAGCCAGCAGCAACCACCACCACCACCACCACCCTAATCTCGTCAAAACGAAGCAACGGCTAATTGCAACGGTCTGAGAACGGCTGGCGCCGCGCCATGCCCGTGACACAGATTCGAAACGAAACGCGAAGGGCCGATTCTCGTCCCGGGGAGAAACCGGTGCCACGGTGGTGATTCCGCAACTGGAAACGGGGACACGAGAGCTTAATTTTATTCGCATTCCATTCCCTCGGTCCCTGGTAATCCGTCGACAAGCCGCCGTTAAAGAGCTCGGCCGCAACGGCGTCGAATTAACCGAAGAAGAACGCTCTCGAGAGCTCCGGCCGCGACCGCTACTCCGACGCGTGTAACACCTAAATCCGTCGTGGAACCCGGTCGTATTTTCTAGCAAACCGCCGAGTTTTATCCGGCTGCAACGTGTTCCTCGATTTTCTAACTTCTCCGGCGATTTGCCGGCCTCCGGGAAAAATCTCGAAACGCGGTGTTTGCTGGAAGACTTGTCGAGTTGTCAAAATAACTTGCAAAATTAATGGTGAGATTGAAAATAATTCCTTGCCGTAGAGGAAAGCTTTACAATTAGGATGAGAAAAGAATCAAGTCGATCGGACGAACGGTCCACGAGATAAAAATTCTCAAGCGCATCCGGTCCGTATGAAGGTGAGACAAAATTGATTATAGTTGATCAACAAATATGAAACCGGGCAAAATGACGGCTTGAATTACCCCTAATTTGACGCAAGCTACGCGGTGATTGTCAGCGAGATCCGTAACGCGAGACCAGCATAATCGTCGAGTTCGAGTCATTAAAGTTTCAGTAAGAAGAAACACTGCGCCGGCGTCGTCCGACTAATATGGTTTTACGCTACTTGTTCGTCACGACAAGCGAGAATAACGATTTCGTCGGTTAGTTAATTCGAGTTTTCCGCAACGAGCGGCATAAAACCTGGCGGGGAGGCGTGATTCGAGGAGGCGAGCCGCGGCCAACGGCGCCGCAAAGTATTTTGGGAATACGTTAATCCGATCGGCGATTATTTACAATTCCACCGCGCACCTGAGACTTCCCGTTCGAACTCGCGGATTTATCGCGCCATTACGGTGGGACGGCGAGCCCGTAAAGCGTTTAGAGCGTTCCGCGAGGAACGGTCCGCGCCGTATTATGACATAGTAAAACCGTTAACGTTCGCCGTTACAATGCATGATAAACAAACTAGAGCGCCGCAGTGTCTTTCCGCCGGCGGCAAATACCAATCGATCTCCCCGACAGGGTTCATCTAATTTTCCAACGGCCCGGCGGGGCGTTATTAATCGAAAGAAAATATTTAATCGTCGCATAACCGATATATACACTCCCGCTCATAAGGCTTAGAACGGTGATCATGTTCGTATTCAACTTTGTAAAAATGAAATAATCGTTGAACGATGCGAACAAATTTTTTCCCATTTAAAGGTTTAAACACGTCATGCTGTTCTCATATACCAAAATCTTATTAAAAAGTAAAAAGATATATTTTCTTTTCATCGAAGAATCCGCCACGTTTCTTTATTACGCGTGATTAATTTTTTCATACATTCTTCATACTCGTTCCAAAATATTCCATAAATGTGTTTTCAAAGCAGAGCAAAAGTTCTGTACCCGTTTTTCCAGTTCATCCCCTAATTTTTCTATGGGGTTCAAATCTGGTGATTGCTGTGGCTACTTCATAATTTTTAATGAATTATTACATTGAAGTTGTAATTGCTGAACATATGAGGATGTTTATGTTATGTAGTTAGTACAGTTAAAGGTTCATAATCTATACGAAATACCAGAGTTTCACTAAAAACCAGAGGTGTCCTAAGACTTATGAGCGGGAGTGTATATATCGGTTATGCGACGATTAAATATTTTAAATATTTGCTCGCGATGAGGGAATCGGGGAGCTGATGAGCGGCGTCAAACGGCCGGTATAAAATAATTATTGGTCATTCCGCTCGGGTTTTTTCTTTCTCTCTCTCTCTATATATATATAGAACCATAGTTAGTATCGGGAACCAGGCGCCGATGCTTCCGGGCACGCTAACAGGAATTAATGAAACCGGAATAACTAAAAGCCAGAAACCGGCGAATAATTGTGACCCGTTCCCCTGGCGGTTTGTTTTTTGTTTGCGGTTTTTTCCCTTTTTTTAGCGGCGCGCCGCGGATCGTCCGTTCTATAGTTAACGTGAAATTCCCGACCGGTTCGGCCGGCCGGAAAAAAATACCGAAAAAGAAATATAAAATAAATGCGTAAATTTGCGTGGAATTGTTTTTCCCCGACGCTCGGAAAATCGTGGGCTCCGCGCGCACGGGAATATTAATAACGGCCCCGCTGTAAATTTCCCGGCGAATGCCGAAAAAATGCCCCGCTAATAACGGAGGATACAAGAGAGAGAGACAGAGAGAGAGAGCCGCGTCGAATCGCGATTTCGGGATTTCGCGGAAAGTCTGACGACCGACGATGCACGCTCGATACGACGGACTAGCGAAAATTCAACCCCTAACTCCCCTCCCCTACCGTCACACGCAGACGTTAGAATCTCCGCAGTATCCTCCGAAAATATCCGCGTCACTGTCCCACGACCCACTTTTATAATAGCCGGGTAACCTGCGACATTCCGGCGCATTTGCATGAGAAAGCCATTTTTTTTTTAATGGGATAACGAAAACGCGGTTAAAGTTGACTCTTTTCGGGACGTTTAACGCCACGGTTGTTGCATCGCGACACGTTTCGGCTCGTAAATCAAAGAATGACAGTCGCGGATCCAAATTCTTAACGCTTTGATCGCCGAACAAGAAAGCTAAGAAATTCAATGAAATCAAAGTAAGATATTTAATAAAATCGAAATTGAAAAAATTAAATGTATGATATTGTGTAGTTCTCCAACTTTCTTGCATTTTACAGATCCTAATCTTTGGTACAATCAATATATTAACGTAAAAATTGAACGAATAATTCCTCACCCATATATGGGTGACATGGCAGTCAACGTGTTGAAGCACAAGCGGGATTTAACTTTTTTTTAAAAGATCAAGTAAAAAAGTTCGAAAAAGTGCCTTTTTAACCAGTTAATTGTGGAATTTAATTGTAAAAATCCCTCGCGGCACGGAATTAAAATCAAACAATGACGAATATACACGTCGAAGGCAGGCTAAATGCCGCTATTATAAATTTTACGAAAAAAGTAAAGTAAAGTGAGAATGAATTACATTTTTATTCGATAGGAAATTAACAATTCATTAACGTTAATCGCACTGCAACAGAGATTCGTCCGACGTGTATACGCGTCAAACGCGCTTAATTGGTTAATTTTCTCATGTAATTTCTACCGACTGCAATTAAAAAAAAAACTTTTTTACCTCCCGAGACGGTAGTAACTGAAAATTTGCTGTTAAGCAGACAAAGCAGTCTTTACGGGCTGTGTAGAGAGAGTGAGACGTGTACGCTCAGGTTGTACTGTGGTTTAGGTCACAGTAGATTTAGCCACGTGCAGGTCAGACACCGAAGTAGAACGACCCGCGTGTGTAACTTCAACTTATCTTGCCCAATCTACCGAAAACACTTTCTGCTTCAGAATGTCACGATGTTCCTTCCTTTCGGCTTTCCATTGGCCGTTTCGACTTTGCTGTACGCGGGCAGCGAGTGGTTTCGCTTCCGACATTTTATTGTGATTTTATTTCGTTGCGTTTTGTGCTGGTCGCCTAGCGGTTCGAGTCAACATAAAATTCGAAAGCGATGTTCCTTAATGTATATCGATTTTTCTCCGAGCTGACGGTCGGGTTTCATCAATTTTTCAGCATGCCACCGTATTTTCTTTTGAACCTACGCTACCACTCAAAACTATCTGGACAGTTGCGAAATATGTATTAGCATCGCATAAAAGCAAAATCTATTGCTTGTTATTTCAGTGCCTAAAATAGTGGCTAAAAAATCGATTTTCATTAGTTTCTTATGAAATGTCTAACGTTTTAAATTAAAAAATACGTATGTGTGTGTGGAACTTACCAATGCTACACTTAAATTAACCCCTTGCCCCACAATATCGAGTCAGACTCGTGATGAAGATTTTGAACAGAGTCTAATAAATATGTATCTTTTTAATTCCCTTTAAAGCGAAATAAAATTCTATTTCGTTATACAGTAGTCGATATACAGGGTGTTCATGCTATTACTAGCCAGCGTTTTTCTTGCAAATAGTAAATATTAGAAACAGATGAAAGAGGAAAAAGTAGTACCGTTTTTCATACGCACCACAATGGCGTATATAATTTTGTTAATGAATGATTTTGTTTTGTTTTTGAATTGTTAATTTCTGATCGAATAAAAATGTGATTCTTTCTCACTTCGCTTTACTTTTTTTCGTAAAATTTCTAATTGCGGCATTTGGCCCGAGAGTTCGACGTGTATATTCGTCATTGTTTGATTTTAATTCCGTGCCGCGAGAGATTTTTAAAACTAAATTCCACAGTTAACTGGTTAATTCGCCAGCGACAAGCTAGGGCAGAGCTCTCGGACGGTTGAAAGGCGGCGTGCGCACCTACCCCGGTGGAGGTTCGTACGGGTGGATCAAACGAAAGACAAAAGTTTTCACTTTCGTTTCGGCCGGCAGCGTTGGCCGGGCTCGCGTGAGGCTGCGCGGGGGTGGGGTTCGAAGAATATCGCGTGCAGCAGTCGGCCGCAGGGCCGTTAAAAATGTAAATGGCTCGCGGAGGGATGGATAATCGGCGGGTGTCCGCGATCGGCTGGTCACGACGTCGCAGAAACCGCTGGCGAATCGATCGGCGACTTCAAACGCGCGTCCAAGTTTTACGCTTTTCTACGATTTGCACCGGTGGCGGCAGTCCATGCGAACTCGCACGAAAAGAACGTCCTCCGGTCGAGAGTCTACGAATTTGCGATACAGCTGACAAATTCAACGAAAATGCTTCTCGATTCAAGGACTACTCTCTCGGATCCTCCACGAGGAAGTGGATTTTAAGCGAATCGCGTGCAAAGGAGAGCTCCTGGCGTGCGAATTCGTCGTGACCGAGGAGAACCGGCTCCCCTGTCGACTGTAAACGGTCAACCATGACTCCCTGCCGGTTGCCAGGACTCGGCAAAAAAGAAAACTCCCCGGTTGTAAAACCACCCCTGGAAACCGCCAACGACGAAAACATCCCCTAAACACTCCACCGACCAACTGGACGAACCGTTCCGAGCGAGTTTTCGATTCGAACACTTTCTGAAACTCGTCGAAGGAATTTTTCTGCGACTATCGCCCTCTCGTCTATCTATCCCGATGCAGTTACGCTTATTGTTGTTATCGTTTCCAGCCTGCAAACTGCCGCGTCGCGGAAAACGTCAATGAGGCCGGCGACAGCCTATAAGCTACGTGTTCAACAAACTCTCGAAATAGAAGTTGTACGTATCGTTACCGTAATTGCGGGTGCAATTGACTTTCGAGCTAGAGCGATCAAGGAAGCGGATCGAGTGGGAGTCGGATCGACGTCTGCGAATTCGCCGTCGGTCTTCGTCGTTGACGGAGGTTCGACGTGAAAGAGGAAATAGAGAGAGAGAGAGAGAGAGAGAGAGAGAGAGAGAGTAGTGAGGTTCGCAGGGTGCTACGGTGTGCAGTCTCGAGTTCCAAGAATATAAGAGCGAGCGGCACGAGAACGAGCAGCCGGCTGCCGAGCGAAGGAAACCAGCCCGCGATTAGATCTCTTCGGGCCGAAGGGCTCGGAGTTAGGGCAGCCCTTCGCCGCGATAAGGCCTGCGAACGCGCTCGTTCGCGAACCTTTCGTGTCGAACATCGGCGCAGGAACGTGGCCACCCCCAACCGACGGCTTCCTGGCTGACGTGTCGACCGGGAATATTCTCGAGTTGCTTTTTTTTAAGTGCTCATTTCCTACCCCGCTGTTCGACGAGAGGGGCCTTTGTCTCGGGGCCTAACACGGTTAGCTGGCTCCCCGATAACTTGCCAACGACTCTAATAGAGCTGCGGATTCACTGTGTGCCCGTCACTGCGCCGGCGAGCTATTCAATAATTATTCTTATTAACTCGCAGACAGCTTTAACACTAGGTTTACGGGGCACTAAATGTGTCTACTCTACATTACTCTATAAAAACAACAAAAATGTATGTATCCAAATTTATAGCCGTTTCTTTTACAATATATACCCAAAGAAACAAATTTGTTGAGTAATTTCTTCTTCGTGCTTCCTTACAATTTCGATAATTGCGAATTAAGAGGTACCCGTCATTTTGACGGGTCCCGTAAATCTAGTGTTAATAGCATTTTACCATCGCCTACCACCACCAAAACATACGTACAATCTCCAAGTAAATGAACCAAAAAATCATACATCGAATTCTCCGAGCGTCCGAGCGACGCATCGTCCAAGTGAACTTCGATGCCAAAGTCTTCTATCAGACCCAGAACAAAATCGACCCTTTGTACCACCACTTTTTGGCCTCTTTGGACCACGTCTCTCGCGTCTCGAGCAAACCCGATCGCAAAAGCGATGCTCTTAGGTCGGAGAACTAGTCGCTGCGCTTTTATAAGGTCCGCAACAACAAAATCGAGCGTCCCGGCACGAAAATACCGGCGCAACAGCGAGAATTCAATCACTCATCCGCGGTGGGAACCAGTTTTTCGGGGGAGAGAGCCCGCTCGCGTCCATCGAAAACCGAGCAATATAAACAACGGAATTTCGATAACGGAGCCGATTCGGTCGAGCGCTCGCATGGACCGCGGCGATCCAATTTCCAGAAATCCTTCCGACTGACACGCTTGTAAACAAACGGTGTAACTTGCTCTCACGAGGATTTTCGAAAAGCGACCGGATCGTGCGTTAAAATATTCAGTCGACGCGCGGTCACGCCCCTGTGCGCGTCCGATCATCGAATATTAAAATCCGGCCGCGATACGCGCCGCGATCGATCGGACCCGTTATTATCGACCGGCGAGCTTTTTGTTCAATTTATCGCACGCGCGTGCGATTTTACGCACTGGAAACCAAATTATTACATGCGCGAAATTAATTCGTGTGATCTCGCTGTTAACCCTTTCCAGCAGAAATAGTTTTCCAGATGTTGTTTATGCAATTTCCAATTTTTATAGAAACATTTTAAGAAAGTGGAATGAAATAAAATCCTATTTTTAATGGGGACAGCCTTTGTAGATCCAAAGCAAATAAAAATCGTGTTAAATTCTCTCGAATTTTATATTATAGCATTTTTTTAACATTTCGAGAAGCCATAAATGCATAAAGATCCGTTGTCTAATCATTACCTTGGACTGTTGGAGAACGCGCACCGGTCATAATCGAAGCCTCGAGCTCGCCCGGCGCGGCGACTCCGTTCGATAAATTGAGCCGCGAAATATTTGCAGCTTATTTGCCGGATTGCCGGGAAAGCCTCGAGTAGAGCCCGCGATTCGCTGTTCACCGTGGAAATCGACTTTTCCCACCCCCAAACCCCACCCTCGCGGTCTTTAAATACAAACCGGGACGGTTGGGTTGTGTCGCGGGCTTTCAACCCGCTCAAGGGTCAACCCGGGTCGCAGACGTTCTCGCCACTTGACACGCTGCGACGACCAACACCGCGAAAAATTCGAGTGGAACCGAGGCGATTCTCCAATTTCTCCCACAAACGAACCATGCTTGCATTCTCCGTGAACGGGAGGGGCGCATATTCGTATACCATTATCCGAATTGGAAAGAACAGTGCATTCGTATCCAGGCTGATTTCGCAATCGTCATCGATGGGAATACAAAATTAGAGAAGCTCTGTGGTTGCAAACGGAATGTGGGTAATTCTACAAGTACGAACGCATTTGGGAGAATTTCGTCTTTAGCCGGGATCACCGTCGTTTCCTCGGTGTTTTGTTCGATCTCGCATGTTTTCGAAGTTCGCCTAAAGCCATTCGGTCTCTCGCTTCATAATATCCCGCCCGAGAACGGTTTTAATAGCAAACTCGCACGGCTAGCAACGAGCGAAGTGGCCTGCCCTGACAACTCCGACTCGCTTTACTCGCTTTGCTCGCTTTGCTCGGTTTGCTCGCTAGCTGGATAGTTTCTGATCCCCATTGATTGCTTCCACGTTGAACAACGCGGTCACCGGGTTTCACTGCCCGCGTCTTGTCCGCGATCCCTCGAGAATAGTCTTTATCCCGCAACGTGAACAATACTGAACCGGTGCAAACCGATTGGTTGCTGAACGGAGAAACACCTTGGTATCGGTTCTCAATGAAACCATTCACTGACTGATGGTGTGTGTTGACTGCGAGAATTTCGGGAAACCGAAATTATTGCCGGATTATTGCACTTGGAACGTGTCAAAATTTAGAACGGACCTCCAATCGAATTATCCAGCAGCGTCTGCGATAATTATCAATCACTAGAGAATACCACCGAACCGATACAAAAGAATTAGCGATCAAAGAGAGTACAGTGTATTATCCCGACGAAAGTTCGCAATAACGCACAATTCGCGAGTTCTATTACATCTCCGCAGAAATAAATTCCGCTCTGAAATGCACCGAGAGCCCACCGGAACGGCTAACCCCGTTTCATGAAAGGATTACTGCACCCTCTCCCCGCGTAATTCACATAATTAATTAAAAGTTAAACGAGACTTTTTAATCATCCTCGTTCGTTTTTAAACGGGAAAATCACGTTATAATAGATAAAACCGTGGATATCCGAGCGAACGGAGAGTTCCCATTGATCAATTAACAGAAACGGAAGTCAAACAAAATTTTATTCAACTCATTAGAGGCTTCGAGAGCACGGAGCAACTCTCCTTAATGAACGTGTACGGAGGCATAATTTGAATAATTGCCCGAACGATTACTGATCCTTGAAAAATTCCGAAGGAAAATATTGATACTCGCTGTTCTCGTACGTTCTAATGCAGTCTAATTACCGGCCGGTCGTCGAACACGATCCAGAGGTTTGCCGGGTGATTCGCAGGATCGTTTGTCGCGGCGAGAATCGCTGGGCCGTATAAAGATCGTTTCTCGCGCGAGTTTGACGAGCAACGCGCCCGTAAAACCTCCGGTCCGGGGGTCTCCGGCGTTTATGTTTGTCGCGTCAAGTCGACTTCCCACGTTGTACATCCCTCGCGCGCGCTTCTTACCCCCCATAGACGACCGCGCACATCCCCTTCCCACCCCCCCCCCCGGTTTTCTCCACCTTATTTCCGGTTGGTTTACGAGCTGCGAAACACCGAACGAGGAATCATTGAATCTCGAGTGGGGACCCTCGCGTCGCAGCTCGAGCGCGAGATTCGCGATCGCGAGCAGATTCCGTCGCCACTTTTCGCGCGTCGAGATTCGCCCAACCTAACCGGGAAAACGAAGTGCGTCCTGATCCTGAACTATACTACTTCGACTTCGATCCATATCTCTTTACACCGGCATCGTTGATCGAACGAACAACGCAGCTCCAAGTACTGTTGTGTGCGCGATTTTCTAATACGTGCTATAGCGAAACCCGCACTTTCTAGTTTTGTAAGTGGACTGTATATAACAATTAGACTGCGGATCTTTATGCATCTATAACAAAATTGCGTAGATCAAATTTGAAATTGTAGGAAAATTCAGACAACTTCAAATGGCGATATGTCATTTCTCGTCTATTAAAACTAGCAAGTGAGGAAATGACAATTTTTATTTTGCATAAAGATCCGCAGTCTAATAATGATTGTTGAACCGGAGGATCAAGTATACGATGTTGTTTATTCGAAGAATGTCGGATCCTAGTGACTAAATTTAAAAAAGTGATGTATCCCTAGTAGCACAAAAATATTAGATAGATATTTTTTTCAAATATTGGAAAAATATTTGTTAAGCCACATTTTTTCATATGAGAAAAATATTGGATCTGAATATTGTATACATGTACAAGAAATATAAATTGAATTTTTAAAAAATATAAGCTAAATATTCAGAGGATATAAACTAGATATTTAAAAAATATAAAGTAAATATTAAAAAAATGTGAATTCAATATTTGAAAAATATAAATATTCAATATTTAAAAAACATTCAATAAAATTTTCAAATTTAAGAAAATATAACAAAAATTAGAAACTATGAATATGTATTACTTTCTGCGCATTTCTTGTACATGTATACAATATTCAGATCCAATATTTTTCTCATATGAAAAAATGTGGCCTAAAAAATATTTTTCCAATATTTGAGAAAAATATCTATCTAATATTTTTGTGCTACTGTATGCTGGGACGCGTTTACAAAATGGGATGAGGACGTTTGATAGGTTAAGAAAAGAAGGGCGGAGTTAACCATGTCGTTGACGAGAGCATGCGGAGTGTACAACAGGGTTGTAAAAGAAATGGGAAATCTCGAATTTTTGTAACGATTGTGCGAAGCGTATCTCCGCATGATTCTTGTGGGTATGCTTGTAAATTTTATGGTCCAATACATCTGCTATGCGCTCATAAAACATTGAATCTCGGCCGGCAACGGTTCCTCGGACACTATTCTTTTTAACGTACTTTCGCTACGCGACAAGTACTGCCACGAAAATGGCACCGAGCCTGGACGAACCCAATTTTGTTATCATTAATAGAGAGCAATGTATATCAGGTCGCGTTCAATGCTCGGTCCCGTCGTTAATTATCGCCGCGCGTGTACGCCCGAAGAAAAATGAACGAACGGGTCCTCCACGGTCGGGTAATTGCGAGAGCGTTTCATTTCGCGCCGTTCCGAAATCGTAGAAAAAGAACCAGAGCGAACTAGGCCGGGAATGGTAAACAAGACGATCATTATACGAGAAGCTTGCCGGCGCGCCGCGGCCATGCTCCATTTGGTAGCACCGTTTCCGCACACAGCACGCGACAGTTGGCAGTATTTCAGCGATACCCGGAGACCAACAAACGGCTAATTAAATATTCCCGTGCGTGTGTTGACTTGGGCGTTACTCGTCTCGATAATTGCAACGGTAATTGCATTTCACAGAAGGCACACGTACAGGGACCAGAGCCGAGCCGAGTCGAGCCGAGCCGAGCCGAGCGGAGCAGAGCGGAGCAGAGCAGAGCCGAGGCCAACGAGCCTCGAGCGGAGCGTGCGTGCTCGATAAATCCCGTCAAAGGCCGCCGCCGCCGCCAATGTTCATGCCCTATTTGCCCCGGATTTATTTAAAAATCACCGGTAACCGCCGCCGCGAGCAACAGAGACAACGCTCAAGATGGAACGAAAAGAGATAGCCGAACACGATATAATCCGCGCCGCACAGAGTTTCATCCGGCCCTGGCCCTTCCAATGTCACGGTTTCATTATTTCGCTTCCATCAATCTCTGCTAACCCAGAAACCCGATAGCCCGTATCTCCTCGCCGATCAAAGGATTATCGTCCGCGACACTGGATTACCCCGGCCTCGATCCAACGCAAAGGGACGCCCACCAGAGCCCTTTCGTCCATCCCCGCACCCAAATATCTGTCGCTACTTTTTGCTTGCCTTTGAGACACACCTTTGGTATCTCCAAGCATTCCGACAGCCCGATGACATTTTTCAAAATTTAACTTATTCGCCAGTAAAAAGAAAACGTTACGTGATCTACGGAGAGAATCATCCCGCGGAGATGATTAACAATTGATATCCCGGGGTAAACATCCGTTTCCGGTTACGGGCCGCGCGTTACGTCGTCAGATTTCGAGAGATAAATACCGGTTCTTAGAGCCCGGAGGGTGAAATTTTATGAACATAATATTTCCCGGATGATCGATGGCAGTTATGGGAACTGCAGCTCATTCGGCCGCTGTTTTCTTCCCTACCCTCTTTCACCCCTTGTAGTACACAGGGAGAGAGAGAGAGAGAGAGGGCAGAACCGGGAATGGCTGGCTTGCGGACCGGCTCGAGCAGAAAACTTTTGTCTCTACGGCGCTCACCCCGATATTGGTTTCCTTGGAACGTTATTTACCCTTTCCTTCGCGCCCTCGCGCCCTCCTGCACCCTCTCGCTACCCCGTTGCATGCCCCTACAACCCCCCTCCCTCTCTCTCTCTTTCTCCCGTCACGGTTGCTTTATTACGAGAACTCGATGCCTCGGCAAATGGACTTCCGGGGACCAGGGGAGACCGAGGATTTGTCGAGTGCCTCTGTTCACCGACGAAAGAAGCACCGCTCACACCAATAACACGGAAAACTTGTTCCGTGAAACACTCGTTCTACGCCACAGTACACTCCTAAACGTTTGCACTGTCGATTGGAAATACCTGGAACGTGGCCCTCCACTTTTTATTCAAACGTGAATATCTCAGGATGTCACAGTACTGGACAAAATAAAGTAATTATGTGTGTTGCACAAAATGAAGGTTTCTTAGTCTACTTTGAAGTTCTAACAAAAATAATTTCAAAAACATTCAACATTTTTCAATAGACTTTTCAATAATTATCATATCTGTAGAAACGACGAAGTTACAAACGTAATTGTAAAAATATTCGAAGTGCGTACTGTTCGGTGCGTTTCAAAGAACGATCCGAATCATAGTGCCGCGCGTAAAAGATAAACTTTCGTGAGCGGCTGTGTCGTTTTCCGTGTGCCTTCGTTCCGCGCGCGTTCGGCGGCATCGTTTAATGTTTGGCGGCGGGAATAAAGGACTCGCGCGGACCCAGACAGCCCGAGCGATGCCGTAGCGTTTCGATAATAAACAATGTAGACGAGCTGACGAGTTCGAGAAACGTTCGTCATCGGGCAGTTCTCGTCGAGACGTAGAGAAGCGCACTTCGAGTCGTCTTTGTAATATTTCTGTAAATCATTTGTCTTGTCTTTTGTCTCTTTATAGTTTAAATATATTCACGCTTTAAAATACCAAAGGTTTCTTGTCCTTCCATGGTCGGTATGATCCTACATTTATGTCCGTCAACTTTCTTCAGGTTGGACCGAGCAAGTAATTCTACCTAAATATTAGGTTGTAACATATGAAACGTCCGATTTTTAAGATTAACTTTAAATGAACACAACGGACATTTCATATGGTACAACCTAATAAATTCTTTTCACAGTGTCCTCCCGAATCAGTCTGGAAAAGCTCGTATTCATACAAAATTTTTCGATCGCGGCCAACGACACTCGTCGATCCACAAAGCCCGCGAATACGTGTCTCTCAGGTTTTCGAATAAAATTCTCTTTTTTTTTCGAGGCAGGTTGCACAGAGGATCGATGAGCAAGAGCTGCCTCGTTGACAAGAGGAATCGGGACGCGACTCGATTTGATTAAACGACGACAATTTGATTAATTTCGAGCGTCGGCTGAAAGACTCGATCCCAACAGCAACCTTTATACATATTTCATACGGTGCAGAACGGAAAAACAAAAGCGCGGTTTCTGTTGAGAGGAGTAGCGGCCCCGCTTAATCCCCGAACTATTTGCCGTCGGCGGCTCGAAATTAATTCCACGATCGTTAATCACGCGGGATGACGTCTGCCGTGTGCCACCTAGGAATTGACTTCCGGCGACCTTACGACGTCGCGACGCCAGGAATTCCTTTCGAGAGTTTCTTGGCTGATACTCTCTCTGCACCCCTTCGTTCCTCGACGAAGCCCTTTTCGCGAGGATTCACACCCCCACCCCCCTTTTTCGCAGCCCTTTCGTCCCTGGACCGATTCGACAGAGGACACGTATCCTGTTGCCTCGACGCGTCCTTCGGATTCCTGCGATTCAACTCCCAGAGACGAATAACGAGCCAATGAAATTCCAATTATCCGCAGACAGTCTCGCAGAGATTGTCGCTGATCTTCGTTGATCCTTCGTTTTTAGGATAATCGAGAAGGAAGAGTCGGGAAATGCTCCACAAAATTTTTCGGGTAACGTAATAACAACGAAATAAAAATATTCCTCGATGGACACCGATTACGTATTAATTTCCCCCGTAAAGAATTTTAGTACGTCGTAAAGCTGGCAGGAGAAATTCTAGGAAATATCGTAATAAAACTATCGATCCTGGAAAACTGTCAACGAAGAAGTTTTCTCTTTTTAGGAGCCTTCGTAATTTAATACGACAGACGATCGTCGAGATCGGTTTTCCCCGTGTAGAAAATAATGCATAATATCTAGTGACCGGTTTCTGTTTCGTTCCTTCATCGGAAGTCTCGGCGGCATAACGGAATGCCGGGATACACGCGGCTCTCCGGACGCGTCTCGCGTGTTAAAACAACCAGTGAAACCCACTCTCGTTTAATTAGACAGATTTTTAGTTTTCCACCGGCCTCGGCTAAAGGTAATTTTTTAACGAAATTCGCGTTACGTCCGTGCGTGATTAACACGGATGGAAATTAGTCGGATTTCGCCTGAACCCTTGTCGGATGTGTTCCACGGCCAGTGGAATAGCACGGCTATGGTCAGCCACTCGAGACTCCGCAACGTCCGAGAAAACCAACGTTGCTTCTGTCCTACATAATTTTGTTTCCCTCTATAGAGCTGTTGCGCCCGTCCTTTGGACCTGTTCGCGCTTTGTAACGCACCGCTATTCAAAGTATTGTTCTGTGTGCGTCGGTGCGTTTCCGGGTGTTTAACGCGTTCAGCGAAAATTTCAGTTCTGATTCAGCTCTCTCTCTCTCTTCGAGCAGATCGATAATTACCCTGATTTCAGAGACCGGTAGAGTTTTATTTAATCTCCGAATTTCTTTTATACTATGTATTTTCCATATTAAACGTTTCCCCGAATTAAAGACGAAGCGCCGTCGAGACGACTGATTCGCGAGGATGATCCCCTTTGTAATAAATAAATAAGATCCAAGGGGCGGAAAATCTGCGATATCAAAGAAGACGATTCGAAAGATCGAGTAATTCGAAAGCGTGGGATGAAAGCGTTCCTGGGATTCGGGTCGCGGCGGTAGGTCGAGTTCAAAGGGAGTCACGTATCGGGTCAAGAAGGTTGCCCAGGTTCGCCGGCCAATTAATTAGTCATTTCTTTGACGAGGATCCACGAGCGTAATTCGAGGTGTTCCCTTTGCCGCGATACAAGTAGTAATAACGGTTTCCCGAGGAATCGCGGGGATCCCGATCCCGGACGGAAACGTAAAAACGAGGTCGCCGACAAATGAAATAAAAGGTGAAGGACGCCCGGTTTGACCTTCCGTTCTCGCGAAATTGGAAACCATCGGACGGAGAGAGCGGTTAAAATCGGAGCCACCCCCAACGGCGGGGATGGCATGTAGATATTACTCCATCCCCTCGACATTCCCCCCGGCTACTTTCCGCGATCTCGTTTCCTGTTAGCGCAGTCTTGCTCGCGAGTCCAGATGCGCCGCGAATTATCAGCGAATATTACGTTATAAACAAAATCGCAAACCGTTTTACAATGACCGGTGCACGATATTCGCAGAGAGTCCTTCAGTCGATATATGTCATTAGTGTCTGTCGATATATGCGCTTTTTAATGTTCGATTTACGAGTGCCGGAAACTTGTAAGCGGACCGCGGATATTTGTACGAAATAAAAATTTTACACAGCCGATGCCAAAGTGCACGAGAAACGAGAACACCCGTTTTTCTCAGCAGCAACCATGATTTCGGATCGCGGATTAAAACTACAGAAGCGAGGCTGCTCGCGTCGGTTCGGCAGCTCCATTGTTAACGAAAATAGCACGCTGATCGCTCGCGTTCGACGCTCGTCCGACAAATCCGAACGGCAGCGATCGGCCAGCGGGCGTTTAGTAACGAAACGAGCATCAAAAGCAAACACACGATATATCGGAATTCATTCTCGGTAATGAAATCTCGACGAATAATTAATTACGGCGACTAGCCCGGTAAATTAAACTGTTCCCGTAATATAATTGAACGGGCCGCGACAGCTCTGTGTCGAAGCTCTTGTAACACGGTAGTATTCGGCGTCGCGGCAGTCTGTTCTTCTAAAACGGTGTATCGTTTGACTAATGGCATTGCCGCGGGAAAATATGCGCATACGTTTCCGAGTTACGTTCGTCGCGCGCTTGCGTTCCCCGTTCTCCGTCGAGAGAAAAAGGAACGCAGGATTATTCGGATCGCGTGTAAAATGCTGCGCGACCGGTTGCGTATGCGCATACCCAAACCGGGGAACGAGATTATCGTTAACGAGAGAGATTGTCGTCGGTTCGACGCGTTATCGCCAAATTATGACCGCTTACGAATTAACCCATTTGCATCATAAGGAAATATGAAAAGAAGATCTTTATGTCACCAAACTTTTTTTAAAGTAACATATATTTAAGTAGAAAAATGACTGCAAACTGAAAGAACCTCATATTTTGGCATTATAAGAAAAAATCAGAATTACAACTTTCATCTCCAACAACACCATTTCTATCTTTTAGCTAACGAATAATGATAGTGACCAACAAAGTTGAGCGCATATATACGCTAATGATGCAAACGGGTTAACGACGATTCCCCCCGAAATTTACAACCACGAGGTAAAGGCAATTTCCAAACTTGAAAACAAACTTGAAAACCAATCGTTATCGAACGAGGCGATCTACGATCAGAAAATCTTGTCTAAAACAAGGCGAAAACGAGCTTTTGTGCTCAGAGTCGCCAGATCAGGGGAATCGACTCTAATCGAGGGGAAACGGTGACCTTCTCTCTTCCAGTACCGGATTAGACACGTGACGAAACGTGTATTTTCTAATCTCCGAAAACAATGAGCAGAAAAACGGGTATGCAACGGATCTATCAGTTTCACGGATCCTCTCGTTTGCCAGGCGACCGACGTCAGATTCCTCGAGATCGATTCGACTCGGCAGAGAGGAGACGCAAGAATAGCGGCGAGCATTTGCTCGGGAGAGAGCAAAGATTGTATGCTAGAGGCGATTTAGAAGTTCAAAGGCCATCAATCTCGTTGTTGGGGCTTTTGTTCGCGATCGCCCCGTGGATCGTTTCGATCTATATTCTTTCTCCGTAATCCCCGCTCTCTCTCTCTCTTTCTCTCTGTCTCTCGCTCGCTCTCTTTCTGTGTCAAAGAGCCTTATTTTCCCATTAACTCGCGAGAGCAGGAAAGAAGGAGAGAACGTTCCTCTCGCGGCCGAGGGTAGAAAGGGCCAGGAACGAAGAGCGACACACTAATTGCTCGTTCTTTGGGGGTTAATTGTCCGAGTCGAATGAATTCCTTCCGCCCCGGTATCCAACGCCGGTCCCACGTTCTTTTAAATGTCGCGGCCATACGAGATCACCATTGTTCCGGCGCTTAATGGAGGCAACAGCGGTCGGTTAGGTGCGCGCAAAGGGCTCGCGCTCCACATTCTCGCCTGAAACTACGCTTCTACCTTCGGGGATGAATTCCGATCGAGGTCGAACCTCGTCCAGTTTGTTATAGACACCGAGGCAAGAACGAAACAGTATGCATTAAGCTTATGCGTACAATTGGTTGCAACTTCAAGAATTAGATGTATAGTCTCGAAGTCGTCCATACGTTGACGTACGTTCCGAGGGGATTGATAAAGCTGGTCGATTAGCTTCGGGTACATTCTCTGTTCCGACATCGACCCAACAAAGGTCGAGTTCACCCTCTTCTCCACTCTGTATTAACCCATTTGCATCACAAGTAAATATGAAAGGAAGGCTTTTATCGCCAAATTTTTTTTTTAATTATACAGGGTGTTTGGTAACTGGTGGTGCAAGCGAAAAGGGGGTGATTCTACATGAAAGAATAAGTCGAAAATATACAATAAACATTTTTCGTTTGAGGCTTTGTTTACGAGAAAATCGACTTTGAAGTTCTGTCAGGTTTGTGTGCTTTAGTATATGCAGCAAGTAGATTTGGTTGGTCATGATCAGACGCGTCAGACAATTCCTATCGAATAGCATGCTGCATTTCAAACTCGATTTTCTCGATAACGAAACTTCGGATGAACAAAGTTGATTCTATATTTTCGACTTATTCATTCATGTAGAATCACCAGTTACCAAACACCCTGTATTTAAGTACACAAATGACTACAAGTAAAAGAACTTCATATCTCAGCATTATAAGAAGAAATCAGAATTACTACTTTCATCTCCAATAACACCGTCCATTTCTATTTTTTAGCTAACGAATAATGACAGTGACCAGGAAAATTGAGCGCATATATACGCTAATGATGCAAATGGGTTAATGCCTTTGGCCATTTCAATTGTTCGCTACAACTCTGTAACTACGCGCGATAAGTCTACATACGTAACATTACGAACGACGCGGGGCGTCGTGCATGGCGTCGCGGCGAAGCAAAACCGTCGTCGTCGTTCGGTGCCAAAAAATCGAGGATCCGCGGACGCAACGAGCGGGAAGAACGGCTGCTCGAAGGCACTTCGAATTTATTCGAAAGCAACCTCGTTAGGGGCGCGGATCGCGAAGTAGGTCGCACGAAAACAGCGAGAACGTTTAGAAGCGTCTCACCGTACGATTTAACGTCAATGAGCCACTTCTCGTTCCCCGTGGCCCCTTTCCACCTGGGGTTTCGCCTACTTTTTCCCGTTTCACCCGTTTCTCTTTTTTTTTCGAACGAGAGACGACCCGCGACATTTAAGACGGAACCGTGGACCACTCTGGAATCTTCGCCCTGTTTATTTTTTCGTCTCGAAGAAAGACGCGATTTCTAGACGCTCTGACGCCTTCCTTCGTGTTCCGCGAGGTTTCGCGCGCCAACCACTCCGTTTTCAAGGGGTTGTAACATCCCTCTGGCGAAATTAAAAATATTAACCCCTTGCCCTACAATATCGAGTCCGACTCGTGATGAAAATTCTGACCAGGGTCTAAAAAATATGTATGTCATTAATAGACATCGGATTTTATGCATTTATTACAAAAATGAGTAGGTGTAATTTAAAACAATAAGAACATTAGAAAAATTTAGAAATACTGTTATATCATTTTCAACCTATTAAACATATTAGGAAAGAAAATAAATTTCTATTTCGTTCCAGTTTGTTGCAATTTAGGTAGAAAATTTTTATTTTGCATAAAGATCCGCTGTCTAGTCATTAATTTCTTTTTAACCGAAATAAAATTAAAAAGCGTGAATACATTTAACAATAAGGAGACAAAAGACAAGACAAATGATATATAGAGATATTACAAAAGACGACTCGAAGTGCGCTTGCCGAACTGTCCAATGCCGAACGTTTCTCGAACTCGTCAGCTCGTCTACATTGTTTATTATCGAAACGCTATCGCATCGTTCGGGCCGCCTGGGCCCGCGCGAGTCCTTTAGTCCCGCCGACAAACATTAAACGATGCCGCCGAACGCGCGCGGAACGAAGGCGCACGGAAAACGACACAGCCGCGCACGAAAGTTTATCTTTTACGCGCGGCACTATGATTCGGATCATTCTTTGACACGTACCGAACCCTACATATATATCCTTTGGAGAAAACATAGGCATACAATAAATATAAACTACATTTTTCTTCTATGAAATTCTGAACGACGAAGAATTCCTCATCATTATAACCACAAAATAAATAGTAGTGCAAGGGGTTAATTTCTCGAAAATTATTCTGTTAGACGAACTTTTATTTTTGCTTTTTTTTGCTTGGATAAACCGAAGATGAATTCCTCGCAGAACTTTTGATACCCCGACGAGTTTCCGGTTCCAAAGGCGAGTTCCACGCGTGAAAATCGCGCGAGCTCCCCTTCGCAGCGAGCCGTCAGCCACTGACCTCGATGAATATTTATGGGCCGGGTTGATTAATTAATCGCGGCTGGAAGATTGAATACATCGGAGGATACTATTTACGTGAGCGCTTGCGATCTGTTGAGCCGGCGTGGCTGTTTATAACACCGGGTTTCCGGGTTGCTCGCGCGAGCGCATTCGCGTAGATCGCGCAGAGGGTTCAAGCAAGGTCCGGTTGTAAATTCTGCAGACGCGTTCAATTCCGAGGAAGGTGGTCCATGAATCCGTAAAACACAGTCGAACGTCTGGTTTTCGTTCGCGGGCCGGGTCGAGACCCGAATCGATGTTACGTCCCTACGGTTCCCAAAAGCTGATCGTTTACCCGATCCACGAGGGTGTAACCTAAACGTGCTGCTGCTGCTGCTGCTGCTCTATAGCATAGCGCGCACTCACTACTCTGCCACTCGATCCCTTATCTTCTACAAGTTTCAATCACAATTTATCTTCGAGTGTTGCTACGTGTTCCTCGAGCCGGTCCGACGCGACGGAAACGAGAACTCGATTTTTACAAAGGACCTGCCCCGCCGGGGGGAAACACTCTGGGAAAAGTTCGCCAGTGCCGACTTCCGGATTGTCAACTGTTTATTAACGAATACTTTGTAGAAACTGCGGGAAAACTCCCGACGAGAGATTCGATGCCGTTTATAACAGAAACGGGTAAGTGGAGTTTCAAACGAGAAGAATAGATGAAAGAATTTTAGGCCAACTTTCTAATGAATCCACAGGGTGTTTTGGTAACTGGTGGTACAAGCGAAAAGGGGGTGATTCTACTTGAAAAACTGAGTCGAAAATATACAATAAAATTTTTTGATACAAGGCTTTGTTTTCGAGAAAAATGAGTTTGAAAATTTGTCTAGTGCACTTGGCTTACTTGCGGCTCAACGGACTTTATTCCGAGTTACCTCAACCTTCTTTCGCAAAGGTTTTCGAGGTTTGTATACATCGAAGAAATCGAAGGTCGAGGTTACAATGTTAGAATTACTTTTGAGGAATTCGTTTAATTCATAAATTGCTGGAAGTACTGTTCGCATTGTTGTAGACATAATTATGCTCCTCGTATTAAATTAATTCGAACCTCTTGTAATGTGCAATTATTATCAATCACAATTTTTATGTTTTGTCATCACAATACATAATCGATTTCACCTGACCCCACACTATTAAGCCGAGTGCACGCGCACTAGACAAATTTTGAAACTCATTTTTCTCGAAAACAAAGCCTCGTATCAAAAAATTTTATTCTACATTTTCGACTCAGTTTTTCATGTAGAATCACCCCTGCTCGGTTGTACCACCAGTTACGGGACACCCTGTATATTAAAAATTGATCGATAAACTTGTATTCGAATTATACGATTTTTTAAACCTGTTACACGAAAGAAAGCCGGTTTTCCGAAACTCGATTACGAGCGTCGTTTCGTCGGTCGAATTACCGGGTCGCGTCGCGTCGATAAGCCCCGCGTCGATAAACCGTCGTTGTTGAATTAATAACTGATCCTAATTGAATTAATAATCCGGCGCGTCCCTCCACGGAAATTAGTAATAGTTGCTCGCTGGCTCGCGGCTAGCAAAATACGCTCGTCGAGCGCACATTCCCTCTCTTTCGGTCTTTCTCTCTCTCTCCCTCTATATATTGTATATATACGTCCAGTTATTGGTTCCTGTTCAATTATTGGCTTCCTCTTCGGAACCGTTCGATCACAAATACCCGTCCCCGACGGAACCAGCCTCTTTTTTTTTTTTTATCAAAGACACGGGCTCTCGCACTGCAGACTACGCGAGAAAAGCTCGAGATCGTTCGCTTCCGATCGAGCCGCGAAAACAATCCTCGTTCCCGGTTTTTAAACCGATTCGATCAATTACCACCGGCCACCGACATAAACGCGGTCCGCTGGAGATCATGGGATTTCAATGCCGACGTTGTGCGGCTGGGACTCGTTCAATCCTTTAGATATTAACTTCGTTTCACGTGTACCGACTTCAAAAACTACTTGACTAATTTTATATACTACGAACACTGCTGTTTCTATTTATTTCCTGACTTTATTAACCCCTTAACCTGTACGATCGAGTTAATTCGAGCGGCGTTGTATTTTATGCTGCTATAATTTTTCACACTCGAATATAATCGAGAATTGAAAATAACAATGTGAAGGCAAAGGAAAAAAATCGTTTTATTGATATTTATCATTTACGTGGGATTGTAAGCTATAACATTTATTTATTCAAGAATAAAATATAGCCGTTTTCCATAGAACCATGGAACGGACCTTTTCCATTGATTTTTTTTTGGCCGGTTTTTTAAAAAAAAACTGTGCGTTAAGGGGTTACAGACTTTAGAAACGTCGAAGAATTTTTCTCAAGATAGAATTCCCTATAGATTCGAAGATTGGGGCTTCCGCGTGGCAGTGGCAGTTTTTGTTGAACTTTGAGTGAAAGGTGTGCGGCGAACTATACAGTAATACAAGGAAGCCTCGATTTTCGAATTTATGGTAGGTCGGGTCACGGAGAAAAGTTTTTGTGGCTGTGTACCGGAATAAAAAAAAATGAGGACTAAATTCTGATGCGAAGTCCGTGTATATTTTATAATGTTGTGAGTTGGCAGCAGCGGTGCGCCTTTTTACTCAAAGCTCAATAAAACTTTCACCCTCGTCGATGCACGCGACAGCCATGTTTACGAATCGGCTCAGCCTTCCGAGGGAACGTCAACAAAAATGTCGTTCTATAGAGGTGACCTCTTTGCATGGCCAGGCCGGCCGGTGAAAGAGAAACAGTGAATGTGCTTCTCGAAGGAGAAACGCTTTTCAAAGAGCTTTTTAAGGATCCCACGCACCGTGCGAATACTCCGCGACGAACACAGTTCGCTGCGATACCGCTTCGTCTATACTCCGCAGTTGAACTCTCTTTCTTCTGCCTGCGCGTTTTATATTATTCGCGTGCAGCGGCGTTCGCGAACTCGACAAACAGTACGAATAAAATCACAGTGTTGCAACGTCGTTCTTGGCAGAATGAATTTGCTTGGAAATTGATTTTTCTCGCGTACTGATTCGATTTAAATTGCTGACGCGATCGTCGAAGATCAGTCACAACGAACGCTAATGAATAGACTGCGGATCTTTATGCATTTATCACAAAAATTGGTAAGCACAAGTTAAAGCAGTGGACGTGTTAAAAAGATTTAAGGGTGCCAGCGTATTGGTTTTAGCTTGATGAAATAATTAAAGGAAGGAAGACATTTTTATTTCGCTCCTGTGCCTTGCAGTCAATGCAAATATTTTTTATTTTGCATAAAGATCCGCTGTCTACTAATGAAATTTCAGTGAACACGACTTTAGCTAGATTTATCGGGAAACAAATTTCGAGGCTTAAACGCATAACTGCGAAGAACATCCGGCGGTTTGACATAGCGCGAGCTTTACACTGCAAGAGAGAGAAGATTGTCGGACGATAGAGTCAACCTTGACAGGTTAAGATTAACATCGACAAGAAATATAACTAGGTACAATACAACTAGGTTCAGCGTTGCCTTAAACACGTCATTTCGAATTTTTATGTATTCTACTAAAGAGTATCTTTCATCCCAGATTCTATACACGGAGGTATTTACTGTCTATTCATACGAAAGTTGAACGCTACCAGAAATGTATCCAGAATACACGATATCCCGGTACACGACCTTTAAAACGAGGTTAAGGGAGGTATGAATAAATAACGTACGCTCCCTTCTCTTTATCGAGACTAAAATAACACGCCTTTCCCAAGAATCTAAAAATTCCAACGAACAATATACAACATCCTGGAAAAATGGTTGCAAGAGTTGCTCCACTAATATAGTTAACCAATCTCCTTCACCAACGAGTTCAATGATCGACAACTTCTATTAACTATTAATACCGTTAATTAACCTCCTTCGCCTACAAATTCCCTACTAAGGTACTACGATAACGAACTCTAATAATGTAATAATCCTCATCCTCAAAATACCGCAACATTATCAGTGATAATTTATCACAATTTCACCGTTCGCAATTTCAAAACTACACTGTACAGCTCCTCGCGAACTTTCCATCGCAAAGTTTCTTCAAACTTTTAATTCAGAACGTCCGTTAACATTCGTACGTAGCTTCCAATATGTGAAACAGTCGTTAAATCAGTGAAACGAATTGGTGCCAGAGTTAATATCGATTCTGGCGCGACATGGTGCCGGAAGGGAAAGGGTTAAACCAACCCTGACCGAAACACCGTATCGATAGGTCTCTTAAACTAACACCATAGACGGACTCACCGCTTCTGCCGGTCGGTGTTGGTGCGGACGTGGACCTTCCCCCAGGCTGCGCGGGTATGGGGAAAACCAGGTCGCAGCACTCTCTCTCGGGGAACTCGCTGGCTCTCGTGTACCTGGAGCAGCAGGACAGCACGACGATCGCCGCGGCGACGCTGGTTAGCAGCGCGGACCGCGCTATCAGCGTCCCGACGACACGTGACATGACTCGTCCCATCAGATCATGACACACCGAAGAAGGCGGCGGCCCGTTGTTGTTGTTCAGACCACGGGCCCCGTCGATCCAGGACTCCGGTGGTGCCGGACGACGGCGACGGCGACGACGAATCCGCAGGACGAACCCGCGCGGCATCCTCTCGTCGTCCGTCTCATCGTAAGATGCCTCCTCCACCTTCGTTCCGAACCGACGAACCCGATGCACACTCGTGGCGGATCACCACAGGGTCACACAGAGCTGCTCTCTCCCCGGTATAAAAAAAAACGAAACTGAACCAGGAGAGACCGATTCAGTCGAGGCGAAAACCTCCTTAACAAACTTGGTCGAAGCAAACCTCGAGAACCTCTTCTTTTTATACTTCGAATCGGAACACTCGCGGCGCGCACAGATTCGATGGGTTGACGGCGATTTCGCGTCGCGGTCGGCACTTTTGTTACAATTCTCGCGGTCCGAGTGCCGTCATCGTTGCTTCAGTGTGTAACAGTGTGTAACAGAGTGTAACGGTGAGTGAATTCGATTGTCGTGTACGTGTGTTTGTTTGGTGAAACGATGATGCGGCAAAAGAACGAGTCGCCGGATACTCGCGTGGTGCGGCGTCGCGACGTTGCGAAACACGGCCCGAAACACACTCGACGCGCGCGTGCTCACCTTCGGAGCGTACTGTCGGGCCGAGACCGCGTCGCCCACGGTGTCCCGACGCCCAATGACGACTACGCCACACCGCGTTAGAACGACGGCCGCGCGCTCCAACACCCCCCACCCCCAACCCACCTCCTCGAACAACCCCCGTTTTCTACCTGCGAGCGACCCCCTACCCCCGTCAACTTACACACGATAGTTTCTGCGCGAAAGTGTGCGCGTTCCCCGCGTTCCGAAGCCTGGAACGAGAGAGAGAGAGAGAGAGAGAGAAGGGTGAATAGAGGGTGAAAGGGTGGGAGGGACGAAGCATATATAGGTTTGTGTGTTGCACGTTCCTGCGCCTGTACCTGTACCGGTTCTCTGTACCTGTGCGCCCGCGGAACTGTACCTGCTCGTGTCCTTGCACGCGACGCTTCAACCGTGTGCGCAACCACCCTCGCAACACCCTCTGCTCTCTCTCTCTCTCTTTCTCAACCCTGCCCCCCACTACCACTCGCCTGCTGGCCTCGTAGACTAACTCCGAGTTCAGGTGCAACTGCTCGCAGGGAAACGTACACCTGCAACGACCATTCTCCTCGTCGAGGGTCGAACCTCACGGTCTGTCTCCGTGTTTCGACGTGCACCACCCCCGCTAGATCTTCCAGTCGATCTACACGGTATCCTGTGCACACGTGCTTCTTTCTACGTACCAGGTTTGTTTAGTTTACTCGATCCTTTTTATAACGTGAGCATGAGATTCCGAGTTTCGGTCAGTTTCTTTTTACGTTGTTTCCCAATCTCAATATTAACCCCTTGACAGACAATGACGAGTTTGACTCGTCTTTCATTTTATGGGTCACTGTAGACTTTTACGAGTTTGACTCGTCGAGCGGATTCTTCGGCGGACGCTGTGCAGTATACAATTAGATCACATAGTTGCTTCACTCGTGCGTCGATTCCCAAAATGTTTTGAAATATTCCATACTTTACAGAACTATTAAATTATTATTTTTTAATGTTATTCAGATGTTCTTTATTAACACCAATCTGATTAATAAAAATCCAAAAATAAAATGTACTCTTTCTCAGCTTTCACGTGAGCGAAATTAAATGGTATTCTTCGGTCGCATCAAGTTCCATTTAATTTGTATGTCAAGGGGTTAACCTCTTAAGCACGGCGTACGTTTGTCCGCGAGTCTGTCTCCCAGGGACGGCGCGCCTAGCCGCGGAAGGCAAAAAAGCCACTATAGTGGTTCGTGCTGTTCGAACTGACGCTTTCCACGGAAAACCACTATAGTGGCGTACAGTGCTTAAGAGGTTAATTGCGACGCGAAAGGATTGAAAAAAAAAACGTCGGTATCGGACGATGGGAACAGAGAAGGTAGCCTAACTGGCGGTTTGCTCGTGTTACGCTGGCCGACCAGCTGGCGTTCGTGTCTTCGCTCGTTCACGGTGTTCCCCCCCGGTGTCCCTGATTTGCCTAATGCAACGTAACGCAGGATGTTACACGGTTTGCCCGTGCCAGGCTGCGACCAAGCATCCAAGCTAAGACGGCTCATTAGGAGATAAGCTTTCTGGGAAAGTGATCGTTTTCGACGATCCGCGATCGCGTTTTACAACCTGGGAACGACAGGCCGAACGCGTGTCCCGCGGGCCACGAGGTTCGATTTTATTGGCCCCTTCCGCGAAAGAATATTCATATTCATGACACCGATCGGCGTACACACGAACACCGACGAGCTTGTCGCATACCGCCGGCCACCAGTTTTACAACCGCGAAACCGCTACCCCGTGATTTTCCGCGAATTTTCCGCATTAGTCGGGCCCGCGCGGTTTTTCGAAATACATACAAAGGCACGCGAAAGTATTCGAACGTCCTTTAAAACAGTATAACTTTTTTTAGATTGGACCAAAAGACCTGACATTTTTTTTTTTTTATTGAAGCTCTGCAGACCCTTAAATGGGTCCTGACATTTCTTGAGCAATTAGAAGAATTGGTTTACCGAATTAAGTGCAAAAAAGAATCTGAAAAAATCGCAATTGCTAGGAATTAGAAGTTCAAATACAAAAGGCACTTTCCAAAACATTTTTATTTGAGCCTGTATTGAAAATTTAAAATATGCGTTTTGTAGATCTATGTTAGTTATAAACATACTGAAAATTTCATCGAAATTGGTTGATGCAGATAAAAACTACACGCATCTAAAGATGTTAGAATTTGTGGATTTTAAGCAGAAACTGATCAAATGTCATGAAAAACTACGATTTTTGCAGCTCGTGTGTATATTAATTGATTTCGATGAAATTTTCAGGATGTGTATAATTAACATAGATCTACAAAACGCATATTTTATGCAATTTTTGTCCAATTTTTTCCAAATCTTGTTTGCACATCATTTGGAAAAGCAATTCTGCTAATTGCTCAAAAATGTCAGGTTGTTTGATCCAATTTATAAAAAGTTATAGTAGTTTAAAGAGCGTTCGAGTATTTTCGTGAGCCTGTGTACATCGACCGGTTGTAACTATCGGGCAGTGACACCATGTTTCAATTAGTTCTGTACCGTGCTTTGCATGCGTTTCGTAAGAATGTTAGTATCGAATAGAAATGATTACAAAAAGTCAAGACTTCGTGAAAAAATATTTGACAATAATCTGTGCTTGTTTCAGAGGGTGAACCTTCTATTCTCACCGATCCGAAATCTCGTCTCATCGATAACGTATTCGCGCGAAGCATCGAGCAACAAACTGTACACGCTTCTCGTCCTCTCGAGCTCGACCAACTCAAATTCTGCCACAAACTTTCCCGGAAACTCTTTCCCCAAATCTCCCCCTAAAATTCGAAAACCAAGCTCCCAGAACGGTCCAGTTGAAATTACCCATGAAACTCCAGGCTCAATAATCCATTTTTGCGATATCTGAATCGGCATTAATGCGTCCGATACTCTCACGGACGGCGGTCGTACGTGTTCGCGCGTGTTGGTCCCGTGTAGCCTAGGCGCTCGTGGTGCAATTGCGCTCGTATGCATTGCGTGCATCTTATCCGTAAGTTCGGCTCGGGCCAATATTGGTGTCCGTAGTTATTGCGGGCTGGCTGTGTACGTGTCTTCCGGTCGGGCACGTATTTGGCCGTGCGTGCGCGCGTGGCCACCACGTTCCCCGGTGTGTGTCTGTGTGCATTACAGGTCGTCGGTGTAACACGACGCTCGGCATCGCGTCGCACGGGTTCGTGGAAACCGAGTAGGCACGATCGTATCCGACGGATTCCGAGCAGCCACCCTACACCGCCCCCAGACAACCACCCTCTCGGCCCCCGGTTAGCAAAAGGGGGTTGACCGAGCGGGCAGCCCACCAACGACCCTTGTTCCTCGTACGCGCGCCGTTCCTGACCTCGTTTCGCTCGGTTTGTCGAGGTCGGTTACGCGGAAATACCCGCCGGGCCCCGTCCGACGGGTACACCGGCCGACACGACACAACCCGGCGCAACTGTCTTAACCCTTAACCGTTTTGTCGCGTTACGGCTCGCGAGCGATCCCCTTGATCCCTCCAACACTCTCCGGAGGAACGCGGGCCAGACAGACGAACCGTTCGCGAAACCGGAGACAAAGACAGAGGTGGGGAAGAGAGCGAGATACAGGTTTATCCAAAATAGACTATAGGAAGTTTTTTAACATAAAAAACATACTCTTTTTAATTTTACTGGTTTTTTTTATTTAATTATCAGGTTTTGTAGGTTCGGTGCGTGTCAAAGAATGATCCGAATCATAGTGCCGCGCGTAAAAGATAAACTTTCGTGCGCGGCTGTGTCGTTTTCCGTGTGCCTTCGTTCCGCGCGCGTTCGGCGGCATCGTTTAATGTTTGTCGGCAGGAATAAAGGACTCACGCAGACCCAGGCGGCCCGAACGATGCGATAGCGTTTCGATAATAAACAATGTAGACGAGCTGACGAGTTCGAGAAACGTTCGGCATCGGGCAGCTCTCGTCGAGACGTAGAGAAGCGCACTTCGATTCGTCTTTTGTAATATCTCTATATGTGCCCATAATTATGAAAGTGGTCTGTCAAAATTTAAAAAAAAATGAATTTATCACTTATTTCACACGACATGATTTTAAACTAAATTTATTCAATGTAATTTTTTTTTTTTTATGACAGACCACTTTCATAATTATGGGCACATATATCATTTGTCTTGTCTTTTGTCTGCTTATTGTTAAATATATTCACGCTTTAAAATACCGGGGGTTTTTGTCATTCCATGATCCGTACGATCCTACATATATATCAACTACAACGAAATAGAATTTTATTTCGGTTAAAAAGAAATTAATGACATACATATTTATTAGACCCTGGTCAGAATTTTCATCACGAGTCGGACTCGATATTGTAGGGCAAGGGGTTAATATTTTTAATTTCGCCAGAGGGAATGATTTCCGTATGATCCTACATAAAATTAGTCGAGTAGTTTTTGAAGTCGGTATACGTGAAACGAAGTTAATACCCAAAGGACGATACGATACGATGTTCTAACAACCAATCAGCGAAATTTCTGCGTTGCAAATGGTCATGTTCTTTCAATCCTTGTGTTAATTGAATTTTGAAAGCATGCAAATGCAAATCTTTATGCAAAATTCGTCACAAACTGCCACAAGAAATGCTCGATTCTTGAGAACGTCATTAGCAACACTTTCACGAACAGCAGCAATGTTTTCATTCGACCGAACTGTTTTTGGTCTGCCAGACTTCGGTTTATCATGAACAGATCCAGTTTCACCAAATTTTTTAACCAAATTATAAAATCACGTAATTTACGATGGGTATTTTTTATTGAACACTGATTTTCAAAATAAATTTTAATGACTTTAACACGCTCTGCAATCGTGTACGACTCCATTGTTAAAATTGTCTATCATTGTAGGTTAGAAATAAAAGAAAGTGACAAGAAACAAACATGGCGTTCGACGGATATTCTCATTCAACATCCTAAAGGTACTTTTGGATAACCCTGTATCTTGTCCTCCGCTTCTGTTTCCGTTTCTCTCGTTTCTGTCTCTCGGTTTCGATCTTGAGCGGCGAGCTTCGCTCCGGAGATTTCACCGCGATGGGATTCGCGGCGCGCGCGTGAACCCCGAGACCTCTCTAACGACGGATTCCGTGATGCCGGCGCGGAAATTCGGGTCGACGGAACTATGTTGAAATAATTGAACTCGAATGACCGGTGATGGGACGCGATCGATTATCGGGATTGCCGAGCGATCGTGGGCTGGTATTCTTCGAGCGTTCTGGGGTACGAACTTGGAAAAATAAGGGTTGTTATCTCCCGAAACTGTACCACCAAATTCCAAAAACCTACGATTCCGTCTGATTGAATATCGTTCGATGGAAAAACAAGCTTCCAAAACCATATTCCGGTCCCGAAGTTTGCAAAAAGCTATTCCTCCTAAAGAATAGGGTTTCGAGAACATATCCCATAAATGGCGTTCTCGAGTTTCGAAAATCGACAAAGTTATATCGATTTGAAATCTCCGCAGCAGACGCTGTGGAACGGTGCCGGAAGTTTCGATCATGTGTTTCTGGAAATTCAATCTATTACAACTTTGTGAAAAAGAATCTTACAACAATCTATCCGGGCTCATTTCGAAAGGTCAATCTTCTGCTTTCGCCCAAGTTGCTTTTCTTCGAGAGGATGCTACGTAAAATTTTTCCCCCGCAACAATGATTATCCGAATCTAGATCGGCGCGCTAGCTGTTACAAAGAATGCAATTTCCTTGTGCCGGTCTTTTCGACCCCACTGATACGAGAAGTGTCTGCTGTCAAACGTAATCGCCAGGTATCATGTTTCTCTCCCGCGAATTTCCACCTCTTGCGCTTCCCGTCCGCGTCGAAGAATAAAGGCGAGCAGAGTGACCCACTCTTTCGTTGCAGATAAATCATCGAGCTCGCCGAGCATCGTACACGTTAAAATACACAGTCGTCTGAGATTCTAGTTAAAAACGACGCCTGATCCACCGAACAACGTTCACCTGTCCTCGAGATATTCCCGCGGCTAAAAATAGAGAGACCAACGGCGAACCAGTTAACAGAATAAAACGAAATGGTTGGTTGGCCTCCGGTTTTTCCTCGGCGAGCAATCTTGACTAAAAATCAATGAAAGCCCGTGTGTGCACGGTTCGCCGTTTCGCTGCTCCGAGAGACCGTGCATCAATATTTCATTAATCCATCATCGTCACTCCGGCCGGCTGCAATTTTAACAAATACGAGCGCGTTTAGGTGCTCGGACTTACGGTCCTGTAAGGACCCCCGTGGACTAGCCTGAATAAATAATTAGGGGACAAAGTTGCATCCTCGTAGCAGGACGATGCAACTTTCGTTGCACCGGTGCATCGCGTCGCGAGAACGCTCCGGACGATGGCGTTGCCGGCCCCGTTATCGACCGTGAATCAAACATTATCAATTAGGAAGAGTGATTGCCAGAATTCACGGGCGACGAACGATCGAGACGCGCCGCGTAACGCCACACGGCAAACACTGTTATTAATTCCCGTCCGAGCATTAACCGAAAATTCAATATTCCGAGCCGACGCCGATGAAAAACGCGCTACCCGATGCATAATTCTCGCGGGCACGAAACCGTTAACTGCATACCGCCTACATTATTATTTCGTTTCAAGTGATGTCTTACAGTATTGTCGCGGACTGTAACAATTACATTTTTGCTGCTGAACCGATTTTATGGAGCGTTACCTTGGCGAAAGTAATTTTGTTTTTAACACTAGAACTACCGAACCAGTCAAAATGACTGGTGGATGATTTCTCCTTTCACGATTAGTGAAACTATGAAAATGTCCTCACGAGAAATTTTGTAATATATCTCTTCTCTTTGGAGTACATGTTACCATAAAAATCGTATGAAACCTGAGCAAATTCAATCTTGCTGTTATCGTAAAGCGATAACGCGTCGAAGCAATCAATTTATGATATCTTTCATCTCTCGAAACGCCGAAAACAAAGAGTGCCAGCAATAGGAAGGGCGAACAAAGCGATGAATCGCGTCGCATACGTGGGTGCAAACGGCAAACATAATCGTTCGGATGCAAAAGGCGGAAGCCGTAAACGAACTGGTTCCTTTCGACGTTCTTGTACGCGCGATATAAAAGGACGATAGAAAGAGGCAAGGCGATGAAAGGAGGCTGCATGCTTCGGCAGACAATTACGAGAATGCTAACGAGTCGGTCGGTTCGAGTAGTAAAGCAAAATTGCTGGTCTGACATAACCGGCGCGCCGGGAGTCGGTAGAACAAACCCTGCGCTGGTCAGACGGGCCAGGTGTACATTCGCCGCCGCGCCGGTGGAAGTTGCACGACGGTCAAACGGGCTTGCGTCGGTTGTCGAGGAGCACCAGTCAGCACTTACGCGAATAATCAACCGAGCAAGTTTCTGCACGCCCCATTCTCCAGGATATATATATAAGCGGGATCCTTAAACTACCGGCGCTAATTAGGATCCAGAGAGAACGGATCGAGTCTACGCAAACAATCGGCTCTCTATCTACTTTCTTTCTTTCTCGCTTGCCTAGACAATTCTCCCGACGGCGTTCTTTCGGAAAACTTGTAACAAATGGAAATTTCTTTCTAGAGAACAGATTATCCGAGCAACAGACTCTCTGTCGACAACTTACAATGGTACAAAATGAACGTTGGGACGCAACGCAATGCGAGACCCACGAGAGTGTTTCTCGAATTACACGGACTTCTGAACCCTTCGACCCCCAACTAGAGGCAATAAATAAGCCCAAGGGTTGAAGACCCTTGAGTCCCAAGCGACGGGACTGATCCTATTCGTTCCACATTTTCGGCGCCATAAATATTGTAAGACAGCGTCTGGTTAATTTCTTAGCTCTCACCCCGAATTCTCTCCTACGATTGTTTACCACTGCCACCACAGATTTACAGCCCTTAAATACCCATCTTTGCGTGCGAGTCCCCAGTCTTCAGTAAGTCCTCACCCAGTCTTTAGTTAACATTCATTCAGTCTTCAGTTAGTTTCATTCCGGTAACATATAGTCTTCGTTCACGCATTTGTACAGTTGTTATCATTATTAAAGTTATTGTTGTCAACAAGTCTTCAAGTTCTCTAAGACTCAAAATACCTCACCCTTTAAGAATAATAACCGAGCGCGGTTTTACGCACGAACACGTACAACGACCGATAGATTCTGAAATCGGCGGGACTGCTTTATCGCGAGGAACACAGTAATGCGGTTGCCGCGTTCCCAACCATAATTTCGTCCGGAAACGTTCGAACGATTGTCAGTTCCGTGTTTTTTCGTGAAATCGTAAGGGTCCGAATGCATACACCAAGGGGTGGCGTAATTAATGCAGAGTCCCGCAGGTAAATCGACTGTTCCAGACACGGAATTGCAACGAGGTGGATCGAACGCACGCGAGCAGCTCGGACAGGGTTGCAAAGCCGGTCGAAATTACGGGGTCCGAATCGTCCGTGAGTTATCGGTCTCGGAATTGCGGATCGGGAAAAGAAAACCGTGAGAATCGCGTGCCGTCGTCGCGTTGCATTCTACACTGCCGCTCAAAAGTATGTGGACAGTTGTAACTTCCGAATTCGTTCCATAAATTGGCAGTATGTCGAGAATCGTGACAGATTCGTTCAGAAAACATGCGAAGAGCGGCTTTAACCAGGTAGAAATTTTCTTCATTGTCCGATGACTTGGATAACCTACAAATAATACGTTCGCGATTTTGTAGATGTTCGTAAGCGATTCGAATCGAGTATACGGATAGTTTTGAGCAGCAGTGTACACGTCTACCGTTCCTCGAGGCAGCATTGTTGCAACGAGAAGGGGTTGGAAATCGGTTCGAGCGTATAGTGTGTGCCTACGTGTGGAAACAACGTCCCGATTGGCAGTGTGCATCGCGTAGCGAGCTTGCGCGCCGCATTGCACGGCTGCAGTCGAGTCATTATGCAGGTACTGCCTGTCACTTCTACTCGCCGTAACCGCAGACCGACGTTGACTATCGTCGAGTTCCCTATGCATCCGGCTCTCGACGGTTTCGTCGCCCGATACCCGGCGGTAGACCGCTGAATATATTACATCTCGTTTAAACTTGATTTCTAATGCACCCCCAAGTGTCAGCCCGGCTACACTGATTCATGGAATCATTAAGTCTGGATGCACCGAATTTAAACGCCGGATTCCCCGAATATTGCCGTTCTAGTCGAATAGTAAAGGAAACGTCAGAAACACATGACTTCTGTGGAAATGAACATTTGAATAAAGAGAAAATATACCAAACGTAAAGAGAATCTTTTACACGTGTTCTTACCTTGAATTAGTGATCCACGTTCGGTCCTTTCCAAAAATCTGAAGAGTATGGAGAGTATGGAGTAAATTGTGACGAATGAAGGAGAAGGTAAGATGTTTAATTGTCGTGTTTTACGGAGAATTAGTCCAATAGGTCCTGGATCAGAGGGACATTCGGACAGGCTGAAATAGAAACCAGAGACGACAGAGTGTTATAAGTAAAACATATTAATCATATGCAAATATAAATGGTTTTACATGGTCGAACTACCAAATTAACGGTACAATATGAGGATGACCGTTGCGCGAAAAAGCGAGTAAACATTCACATATGTCAACCGCCGGTGTGCCCATGCACTTGAGAGACGTTGAATTCGAAAAGAAAGAAAAAATGGAAAGAAGATCGTGTCCAAGATTCGTCCAGTGAAATTACGCGTGTCCTGATCCCAGGGGAAATCATTCGCACGAACGGTTTTCTTTTTCTTTTCCTGCATTTAATCACCGCTGCGAGGTCCGAATGGATCATGTTTCGTAAAATACATCGAATGAGATAATGTTTCTTATTTCTTCAAAGGTAATTAACACAACGTTGAACCCCCTATACAAAATGATTTGAACAAAGTAAAAATTTTCTCCACATATCAAACGCTTGCTCCCTCGGTTGGTCGCGAATCTCGGATTAATCTCACGCGTTCGTTAAAAGAAGAAACCGATGATCAACGACTATGCTCTACGCTCTTAAACGCTAGATTCGTCGATTTCGATGATTTTGTGATCGAGAGAAACACAAATATGGGAAAAAGAACCGAGGAACGAAGAGGATACCGTTAGTATTTGTGTTCCGTTTGTACGATTACACCGAATTGAGCGTCTATGCGCCTGCGTGCACGCTCGATCACATAATGCGTGGGATCAGGACCCCCCAGACCCATGAGAAGCGTAGGACGACTCGGCCAGTCCGATCTCGAGTGTCTCTTCTTCCCTGAATCCTACAATTTCGGAGAAAATCCTACAGTTTACGCGGAAAAGCTCGTTGCATGCGCTTCTTGAAAATGCAACTGATTTCTTGCCCTGAACGCATGGAGAATTCGTTATTTCTTTCCTGCTAGAGAATTTCCAAATACTCCTTCTTAGGAATTTTTCCGGCCAAGCCACGCCCACTCGAAGCACTCTAAACAATTAAGGAATCTATTTTTCGACAAATCTGAAGTGTGCTCGGGCTTCCCCGAAATTGTAGGATTTATTTATCAACATTCGCAAAACTGTCGTTCGCCTTTTACTTTTCGCGATCAAATACAATCTGTTTCGCACACGCTTCGAACGCTCCAGTTCTTGACACGCTCGCAGGCGATTATGCGCACAAATTTATACTATAAAAATTGTCCAAAATCTTTGCGAATCTGAACAGAAATTAATTTCCGCTCTTGATAATTCCAAGTTGTAACATTTTACCGTGAATTTTTTTTTTTTTTTTTTTTTGGTATTGCATCCTCGAACCACTTATTTCTGCCATAATCGTGCGTGTCGAAACCTGAAGGTTCGACGCGAACCTCGGACCTTTAAGAAGCGCAGGACGACTAGTTAAGGCACGTGACCGGCCAGTCCAAATCTCGAGAACGCGGGTTCGAGTCCCGCTTGCCCGGTTCCCTCATTTTCCTAAAATCCCACATATGTATGTATGCTCGCGTGTGTATGTTTCTCGTGTGTATGTGTGTGTGTAGTGTTCCGTGTTTGCGTCCACCGCGAATTCCGTATGTAGTGTTGGGTCATCAAGTGAGTATAGTATCTCTGTTACTGTATGTGGTTCCGTGTCACGTGTAAGCTCGTGTACATTTATTTCTTTCCGTGTAGAACTTGTTGTGTATAGATATATACGTGTATCTGTGCCTGCACATATATAGATATATAGGTACATACCATAGATCGTTCTAAGATCGAGCATGCCTCGGCGCACACATATCTACACGTGTATGCACCGTTAATATATGATTTCCTTTTTTCTTTTTCTCGTCACTTTATCTCGTACTTATGACTTTAATAGTATATTTTACATGCAAAAACAAAAGTTTTTATCACAGTGGGACAGTTATACATTCGTTTAATAACGTAAATATTATGTGTTATCGATATCCTTCCGGTTGTTTCGCCTCTCGCAACGTTTTCCGCCCCACCCACCCCGTCCCCTCCCCGCCCCGCCCCCCCATGAAAACACGTTCGGTCGAACGTTAATTGATGATCCGTGATTATCATCGCCTTGCAGCGCAAACCGTACGCCGCTTAAGCTTGTCACTCTCTCTCTCTGACACACACACGCACACACACACAGGTGCACCCGCCGACGTCCACCAATATACATTTTCACGATCTCACACGATCTGCACGATCGAGGGAAAGAATCTCGATGGAAAAGCGATTAACTCGACTGGCGAGAATCCAAATGGACGTACGTAAGTTCTTTCTCGAACGATGTACAAAATGCTAAACATATCTCCGTTCATATTACACATTCTCTCTCTCTCTCTCTCTTGACTTCTGGGATTCCGCAACAGCTGATTGAATGTAGCCCAATCTGGTGCATCGCTCGTGTGCTCACACTCCTCCCGGTTACACAAGTGGTGTAAACTTTTATGCATGAAACAGCATAGAGCAGACTGCACGAACCTAGCTGCAATGCTGACGAAACATCGGGAACATAATTCCTCCATCCTTGGTTATACAGAGAGCGGTCAATTTCATATTTATGTAATGCGTTTGATTGAATTGCGTAAGCTCCGAAAAATTCATGTCTCTGTGAATTATTGCACATTCTTGATTGCAAACAGAACGGTTCCAGGGTTTGTTGGGATCGTGGAATCTAATCTTCTGATACTATTTTCTGGAATGAGAAGTTGTCTTTTATAATTACCCTTACAGGGGTTGTTTCAAAAATCTAAGACATTGAAACTATGCTCGTTGACTTCGAATGTGATTTTAAGCAATGTCTTATGGACTAATCTTTGGAAGTAAATAGTTGAAGAGTTAGTAACGAATATGGAATATTATTTCATGCGATCAAGCCGCCTCCTTCATCGTTACCTAGCGACAGGTGTCTTTGTAAACTGTGGTCGGCCCAAAACGTCTGCGTCCGCCGCTGCTGCCGTCGGTTTTCCATAGTTATAGTATCTCTTTGTTTACGGCGTTTGCGCCAATCGGCGCCGTGTCGGCAGTCTTAGCGTAACAATAGTTAAATAGGAAATAAAGTAAACACGTCATCTTTGTCGCTCACTGGGCTTGTTATCTCATTCGAGGACCTGGACAAGGACCTTCCTCCCTCCCATCGTTACAATATTATAAATAATCAATTAAAGGTTTGCTTTCAAAGTAAAAATATATAGATATATGTATATATATATTTTTCCCCTTCCTTCCTTTTCTTTGTTTTTCTTGCTGGTACTCTTCTCTCTCTCTCTCACACACACCCTCGTTCTCTTCGCTTCTCACATTCCGATTGCAACGACTATATATATGTATATTCTGCATCTCGATTTTTATATTGCGCGTGTGCACCTGCGTGTGATTTTTGTCTTCTCCCTCTCTCTTTCTGTCTGTCTGCTTGTGTGTGTGTGTGTGTGTCTACATGTGTTTGCGACGCGTCGCGTCGCGCGTCGTTCTAACGACAAGGGCGAACGTCGAGGCTCGATGGCAACGACGAAGAAAGAAAGATGGCCGCCCGTGGAAGAATGGAAAAAGTCAAGACGCGTGCGAAAAATCGGCCGAAGAAACACGCCAGGGTCCACAAAGTGTGCTCGTGTGTGTGTGTGTGTGTGTGTGTGTGTGTGTGTGTGTGTGTGTGTGTGTACACTGTCTTTATTTCGATCAGAAAAAATGTCGTCCAGCTCTCGTCGAGGGTGGACACTCGACTCGTCTGTTGCGCGCGGAAATCGCGAAAAGGGGTTTCCGCGCAGACCCCTATAATTCGCTGGAACTTCGAAAATCGCGGTTTCGGCGTCGAATCGCCCGTTTCCCGCTTCGGATTTTTACTCTGAGAAAGAACAGCGAATTCACTATAGGCAGTACACGCACTGTCCCATGGGGAACTGCTGGGGCTTTTGCGGAAATCGGGGCCCGTCAAGCCACGCCCCTTCTGAGCACTTCGCAACAAAAGAAGCAGGAAACTCTCGACATTACCATACGTTTTGCAGAATTTCGAATTAAATTACTTCGGCTGCGCCTAATTTGGAAATGAAGCAGGTGGTTTATAGTAGGTCGAGCACACGTTGCCCCGTGGGGCATTTTTAGAGTTTCGCAGAATTCGGGGGCCATCAAGCCACGCCCTTTCTGGTCACTCGATGACAAAAGAAGCAGAAGACTCTCAATTTCGAAGTGTATTTTCTGTACAATATGAAATTGAACGGTGTCCCATGGGACAATCGCGGTGCGCTCACAGGGTAAAGAGCACACTTTCCACGCATGTCCTGGCCTAGATTCGATCGGTAGCTATATCCAGCAGATTCTCACGAGAAAGGAAAATTAAGAGTAAAAAATTGTTTTACAGCTACAACTTCGATGTAAAATCTAGACCAAGCATTTATCAAGATTGTCCCGTGGGGCTCCGTTGGAGTCTAGGGCAACGAAGTCACGCCCACGGCAGGGGCGCGATATACAGTTTTCTTTTTCAAAATCGAGAGTCTCCTTCTTCGACGACGTTCGTCTCGAAAGAAACAGCACTCCCAGGGCAAAGAGCGCTCTGCGGCACGCTCGCCTTACAATTTAAATAATTCTGACGTCCGTTCCAACGTGGCTCCGCCTCTTTTTCGTCCCTCGAGCGCGCGTTGGCCCCGCGTGGCCAAGCGGAGCCAACGGAGCGAAAGCGACGTTGGAATCCACTATTCGGATAAAATATTGCGCAGATGTCGCGGAAACGTACCATCCGACGGCATTCTGAAGAAAAGAACGATCGAATACTGCACCGGCACGCGATTGGACAAACACGGAATCTAGAAAGCCTATCGGCGCCAGGGCACTTAATATCTCTTTCGTATAAAAAAAACCTAAGCTACCTAAACCTACGGTAATTCGAAGCCTTTAGGATGAGCAACGAGCCTTTCCTTTCCGATACCAAATCTCCCCCCCCCCCCCCACCCCCGTAACGCGCGCGTCAATTCTCGTCGTTTCTCTGTCACCCTATGCATCCGTGCGAAGAAACTCTAGTACGTAAATTTTTAATCGTAGAGAATAATTAATCGTAATAAAGAGAACGCGCGGCGTCGCGGCGCCCGACTCCTCCGACAATTCGAGACCTTTTTCCTCACAGTCGTCCGATCGACTTGCATCCGTTTCTTTTCTTGACTACGGCAGCGGAAATCGCGAGTCACGATCACCGTCGGAACAACTTCCTGTTCCGTCTGCGAACCCCCATCCACGCTCTAGATCGCGAACGACTCGTGCTCGGTACAATTTTGCGATTACGACCGCTATGTAATACGCAAAATTTCCCGACCAGCCTGTCGCCCACGATCGCCGTTGCTTCAACGTTCAAAATACTCGAAATCCCGCGAAGAAGTTGTCTCGATCGTGATCGTGACCAGCGATCGCCGCCGCCTTTGAGATCATTTGACGGCAGCGTGGGTTCCGATCTTCCAAGTGACGAAGATCCCGTCTTCGACGGATACTCGACGTCCGAGGATGTACAGGACGGGCCGAACTGTCTCGCAGAGGCGGCTAAGGATAATAAATACAGGACGTTCGTTCAACGTCCACTCTGAATTGCACACGTCGTCAGAATTCGCGGTACGTCGACTCGTATCTGCGACTTAAAGAACATTGCCAAGCAGGCTCAAGCAACTCGCTGACCTAATCAAGCTTCGATTAACATGTTCAGGACCCGGATTCTCGCCAGCGAGACACTTCGGCGCATCCGGTAGCCAAAATCGATAAAGAATCCATCAAAGGGTGGGTTTATGTTGAAGCTGAGCAACGATAAAAGTTGGTCGTCGGTTGGTCGTCAAGCGTTGCTCTGCTTATTGCTTCGAGTGTAGACACTTCCTTTATAAAACAATAGGAGGTGCTCCCACGCTTATTATCGTTGCTCCGATTGTTTGCAACAGCTACAACAGAAATGCACCCTTGTGGAGGCGGGGCCGCAACGCGCAACCAAGATTCTGATATATAAAAGAGAACTACCGATCGATTCGAACGTACGAAATACACGAATAAAATTACGAACGACTGTGGCGCGCTCGCGCCGTGAACGCCAACGAAACTGCAACTCTCTCTCTCATCTCTCATCTACCTCTCTCTTTTTCTCTCTCAATCTACCATTCACTCCTCAACTTCTTCCTACAAAAGCGCGAATATCATTTAAAAAAGCGATTGGAAAACAATAGACACGATATCATCCTCCTCGTAGGCAATCCGAAATCACAGACAAATACATTTGCTTCTCGAGAATTAATCTCTCCGCGTGCCGAACTCCACTAGCGACACGCGTACAGCCCTCTGGCACAGCACTTTGAAATCTAACGTATAAAAAATCGCCCACCGCGCGCACCCATTTGCGACGTTCGCTATAGTCGAGGTTCCCATCGAGAGGAAAGAGGACCCTCGAGACCGGCAGGGTCCGAGAAACAGAAAAGAAAAGGACAACCGGCCTTGCTCGTCTCGTCGCAACCGGCGGATCGACGGCTTTACGCTACGAGAATCATTGTAAATCGCTAGAAAAAACGTTTCGCGCGCATCCGTGCAGCTAGCGCGCCTCGCGACGTTGCTAATTATACTCTAATATCACTGTTTGAAGATCTTGTCTCGCCGACCGCGATCGCAACGCGTACAAAATGCGCCGGTGAATGTAGAAAATCGCGAAGAGTACCTCTCGTTCGTTCGCCGGCTCGTCCTTTTCGATCCAGTTTCTCGAAGATTCGTCGTCCATCGACGTTGAAACCACCAGTCTCGAGGTAGCTTTTGAGCGGAGTCAAACTTCTGATTCGTTCCCTTCCCCCTAAACGTCTCCATCCGTTAAACTCTGTCTGTAGGACTAGATACATGCCTCTGCTATTCTGAACGTTGAGAACCGCGCCCGGAGATTGACGATTCTCCAAACTGAATAAAAACCTCGTTTTCCCGTGATTCGTCTCACTCATTCTTCCGTATCATCGCGTACGTTCACGTGTAGGTGCCGAGTTCCGAGTCGACGGGACCCACCTAGAAGGCCTGCAGACCCTGAGAGACTAATTGTAAACCCTAATCGCGACGTGCCGTGGGTCCCGTAGACCGGAATTCACGTCTCCTCACATACGGCGCGCAATTTATCACTATGCACAGTTTCCGAGGACTTAACATTAACATTTCTGCTCTCTCTCTCTCAATCTTCTTTTTCTCTCGTTTTCTCCCACTCTATCTCTCTCTCTCTCAATACGACGGAGTTCCCAGAAGGAAAGGGTCTCTTCGCAATTACAAAAGCGGAACGATCAATCGTCGACCTCCCGCGAATATTATGCGATTGCGTGTCGTAGGGAACTTTGGGGAATCCTTGACAGAGGTGGTTCGGGAACATCGTCTCTTGAAGGTGGTGCGCGCGGATTTCGGCGTACCCGCGAAGACCCGCTCGCGCGTACGCGCCCGGCAACGCGCTCGGAGAATGATCACGGTGTGGCCGAGAAACGGGCCGCGGCCTTACGTGTGCGGCATGTTGTAATGCTGGTTCTCGAGAGAATGTGAGAACTGCAGCTGGTTCTGCGGGCGGATCTGCATCTGCAGCTGCATCTGCAACTGCGCCAGCGCCGCCGACGTGGCGAACGCCGGATACGCGAGCGTCGTGTTCAGACTCTCGTTGTGTTCCTCCAGCGAGTTCTGAGCATAGTGTAGCACCAAGTGTTTCAAACTCTTGTGGATGTTGTACGGCTCCGCGAACCCGAATCCGCGCTCCGTGCCGTAGATTATGCAATGATTTACGGTGCCATTGCACCTGAAACGGAAAAACATGTTGGCTCGGCGTAGGGACACAAGGTGGCGTTCTGATTCTTTGAAGAGGGCATGGAGGAATTTCAGAATTAAACAGAAATTGGGAATTTTAAGTACGTACATGATTGATAACGCATACTGTCCAGTCCTTGATGTCCGAACGAGGAAGGTGCCATCCGGCCGGTCAGCGAGTGTACGGTCCGCTTCTGTACGGGAACACTCGAGAGAAAGCCACGTTTTCTCATCGGAATGAACGTCAAGGTCAACTTCTTGAAGATCCCCGTAGCCAGCATCGCCTAACACCGAATCCGAGACCGAATGGTTCGACACGAGCTGGTTTATTTTGTTTTGCTTCATGCCGTTCTTCTTCAGCCATCTGTAAGACGAAAATAGAACGATCGTAAAACACCGTAGCTTCGGTAAAGAATCGTTCCTTTTTCTTTCTTTCTCTTTCTCTCGGTTTACGGAGAAACGACGGTATCGAGATATACATACACGTGGTGCTTCTCCCTTTGCCGCACGAGCTGGAGGATTTCCGGTTTCAACTTCTGCATCTCCCTCTCCAAGGTTCTGTTGTAAGCGATTTGCTCCTTTAAACTACGATCCAACTGTTCCTTGCTATCTTCTAAGCATTTCAGTCTTTGTTTCAACAATTCTGCGTTATCGGTTAAGCTGTAAGCAAAGTGGCAATTGTGATAACACGTTTAATTGATTACAAGAGGTTGATTATTCGCGGCAACCACTCACGTTGATATTTCATGGGGTTGAGCTTCCTTCTGGAACTTCTCCTGCAGCTTCATCTGATCCTCGAACATCTTGATGGCCTCCGTAAAAGCTTCCAGCGCCTGCCGCTTCAGCTGCACCTCGAACGAGGTCCTATTGTACTGTTCCGAATACTCTTTGTACTCCGTTAACGCGTGCGACGTCTCCTTGTCCAGCTCGACGAACTTTTGGATGACGTTCGTCATGTCGGTGGTGCTCGCGATCTCGTCATCCTGGATAGTCATGCAGAAAAACAATCGATTCAGCATCGAGAAGCAAACTCCATCCTGGTAATGATAATCGAATGGAAGGAAAGATTTACCTGTTGAAACCGGGAGATAGGGTACAGCAGTTTAATGTCCAGCGTGGAATTATACTGCGACAGGGAGCAATTCCTATAATGATCCACCAGCTCGATCACGGAATGGAAATTGTACGGCTCCGAGAAGCCGAACTTGCCGTTGCGTTGACAGATCTTGATGAGCTTGTTGGTCCCGCCTTTACGTAATGTGAGTGTGTACTCTCCGCCTTTCGAAGAGGCCTCACGGACCAGGAAGGTGCCATCAGGGGAGTCGATCATCTTCTCGTTCACCTCGTCCCTCGTGATATCTCCCCAGTACCATTCTGCCTCCTGGAGCGTGCGTGGCCTGTCGAGGGAAACGTCAAGTACCGTTAGGTGCCGAAAGTATTGCCGACAACAGAAAACTACATTAAAATTAAATTGCTCTCTCTTGAGGAGCATTGCATATCTAATCGACAACTAGGATACTGGAAGATGGGAACTTACAAGGTTCAACAGATATGTTTCCGCAGTCTAGTAATAAATAAATAAATATCTTCGAGTTGCTGACACGGTTGATCTGAAGCCGCAGAGCGTAAAGAATTAAGCCCTATGTCTTTACGAATGATCTACAGCGTAAATTCTACACAACAGGTTCTAACGAAGCAAATCCGGTCATAGCAGCCTCCTGCCGTTGTCTCAGCTCCCAATAGCGCAAATCAGTATAAAAATAGGTAATCCACCTGTGCTGCTGCTGTTGTTCCTTGTTCTCCAAACCCGACACGGATCGATCCATCGAGCTGTCCTCTTCGAGCATGGAGAACGGATCCAGGACCGCAAACTGCGGCCTGGAGACTTTCCGAGGAGGTAACTGAGGTGGGCTGGCAAATTGTGGCAATTTCTCGTTCCAGTCGCCGTGCAGCAACAGTATCTCCATTATCCGTATGTGAGCTTCGATGTTATGGACTATTTGACTGCAAAAAAAAAAAGGAAAAAATAGAAGACAATGGTGAAAACGTTTGGAGTCTAGTTTATTCTGAGACGAGAGTTTCAACCGAGACTTACACGATCCGTTCCCAAGGCGGCCTGAGGAAAATATGGCATAGGACCTGAGTCAGGATCGTGGGCGGTTCCGTGTATCCTCTTCCGTGCTGCAACTGGCAAATCCGACAGAAGTGAGCCATCAAGTGGAACAGGGTGCTGCGATGTTGGTGTGGAAGCTCGTCGACCAGCTGCGTCAAACGCGACGCACACTGCTCGTCGTTCCTTATATCTGAAACATACAGAGCCAATTTAGGCTACCGACCCTCGTGCCGACGGTTCCGGGTCACTTGCGACCCCTGCGCTCGACCGTAGTTCTTTTGCATTTGTATGCTAAAGAATTCCACCGACGGATATTAATACTAGAGCTGCAGGAACCTTCCAAACGACGGGTTCCAAATTTTTGGTACAATTTTAGTAGCTTCTACAATTTAATACGTTTAATCCATCACAGATGGTATGCAATTTGAACTCACTATTACTGGATGTTCACATTTGTTTCAGCAGATTTGGTTACCAATTTGATATATCTAATCCTTCGCAGATGGTATACAATTTGAACTAGGTATGTATTAACACTTTGACTGCCAAGCTAGAAACCTCAAAAATTCCATCAAATTAATGTAAGTTATTTAATGAAATAAAATTCTGGCATTTTACAGATCCTTAAAAAATTTGATACAATTAATATATTAGCGTAAAAATTCATTTTAAAATTTAGACAAATAATTCCGTCACCCACATATGGGTGACATGGCAATCAACGTGTTAATGGACGTTAAAACTTGTTTCAGCAGATGGATACTTACTCGATGCTTCTATAAACCTATCGTAAAACAGTACAGGAATCACTGGATCCGGCAGCTCGCGCAAAAACTTCTTGAGGACGCTCGCGATGCACTGGGGAGTGTAGGAATTCAAATCGGCGTTGCACACATCTGAAACGCAATGTGAATTGTTTAAAGATTGAAGGCTGGTTCGAGAAACTCTACACGTTTCAGACTCGTAGAAAATTGAATCCCCAAATATGAATAAATCGGTAATCTAACTTTATAGCTAACAGTGCTTGCCAATGCGGAGCAGACTGTGAAAGCGAACATCATACATTAAAACAAGGCTCCTCAAAGGCAAGTACTGTTTCCCTCTTTGTATTAATTCCTTCTTATGTAAACCTGATATAAAAGGTCTGAAAATAATTTATAATTTCCTTAAACAATGCTCCATTAGAATTTAGAAACAATGTAAACCTGTTCAATGTAAGCCAAATGTAAGAATACTGTACTTGCTATATAAAACACTTGGTTTAAAGCAATAAATAAATAAATAAATCGGTAATCTAATCTTTCGCCTCGGCAACTAAGGATTCGAGGCATTCCGGAGTCCCCTAATAAAATCGTGGACTCATTTAAAGATCCCGAAGAGTCTGCTCCAATTCCAGCTGCGAGCTACTCGAGTCTAAGATCCGCACCTCGATAAATTAAAGGGGCTGTCCGTCTCGTGTAAACGGGTTAAGAATCCGATCTCGACTCACCTTCGTTCAATTTCTGTCGCAGCTCCAGCGTTTGTTCGTTAGGAGGACTGCTGTGGTAGACTTTGTACAGATCCAGGGTGCTGTCAGCGAACGCCTTCTCCTCGATGGCGCGGGTGCATCGTTCGACCAGGACCGGTGCAGCACGTGCAGCGATGTCGAATTGCGCGCACAGCCCGAGCCCGAATACTGCAAACGGCAATCAAATCATCGTTACTGGCCACGAGCGCGAACGCGAGAGGATCACGGCAACGGGGGAATAAAACCGAACGGAATAGAGAATACAAGAAAGTAAGAGAGAAAGAGAGGGAGAGAGAAAGAAGGAGATCAATGAAAAGAAGGGGAAGGCGGTTTACTTTTATGCGTTCGAAGTTGTTCGTCAGGAACGTCGGTGTATGTCGGGCATTTAACCCCCAGCCGTTCCTTATTTTATAGCTTAACCTCTTCAGGGACGCTGACACATGTGCGAATGGCTCAGCGGCCAATCAGTGTATGTCCATTTTTCTCTGGAAATGACTTACGTGCTTCGAGACATTCTTTATCGTCGAGACTCGCGGTTGATGAAGCAATTAAAGTCAAGCAGCAGACGGCTGTGTACTTTTGCTCCTTTTGAAACCGAGTCAAGCGAACAATGATTTAAATCATTCTTTTTCCGGTTCGAAAAGTTCGTCCGCGATGAAGTTGATCTCGAAGAATTATGTTGAATCGCCGCGAGAGAGATGAACGAGGGTGTTGAAGACCGTGGAGGATCGTGTCCGGACCGATTCGCGAAAAAGGTGGCGAAAGAAAAGTGAAAACAAAAACAAGAGCCGCGTTCGGCTCTACCTTTCGCTGTTTTATTTATCGTCACGACCTCCGAGGCCGAGGAATCCGCCGACGCGACTTTTGCGCAGACGTCGCGTGAGAATTTTCCGACGACCGGTGACAACTTTCATTTGTTCCGCCGATGACTATGCGCGATCCTCGATCGGTTTACGTACGAGCGAATTAGAACATTTCCCGGGATGTCCACTTTCGCGGGGAAAGCCGCAACGTTTCCAAGCTACGAAAGCCGGGCAATGTGCAAAAGCTCTTGCAAGGAAAAATATAAAATCGAACGGGAACAGTCGCGGAAGATACCGCGGCGATAATGTTGAAGAAGACACGGGAGATAGAGGAAAATCATGTGTGCGAACAGGTGTGCGTGGGTGTCATCGACCCCGCCGAGGAAAATAATAGCGCGACGAAATTAATCGAACGTGTAAATGGAACACGTTCGACAAAGAATCTCTCTCTCTCTCTCTTTCTCTCAGCCTCGAGCAGTAGAAGATGAGAGAGAACGAGAGAGGGCATCTGCAAGAGATTCGTCGGTTTTTATGGACATGCCGAGGAGAAAAAATATCTGACATCTCGCAGACACATTCCAGCCGCTCGGAGACGTAAAATCGTGAGTGACCGTCTCTCCTCTCCTCTCTTCTTTCTCGCTGAGAGAGTAACCATGCTCTACCGTGACAAGGAGAGGATTTCTCTATCTCCTCTCGGCCGGGATGAAAATAAGGAGGCGCGCGCTAGAGCGTTACATTTTCTGCAATTACGCAACGCGACAGGACATTCCGGGAAGTTCTCGAGGGTGAATCGATGACCCCTTCGAGAGCGGGAAAGGACGAACCGGGTCAATATGCTCATCCAAGACGACCGTTACCACTTCCGGCGAGATTTCTCTCCCGTCACGGTTTCTCTCGAAACTTTAATTTGGCCCTTGGCGGCCCTCGCGTTGACACAGTTTAACCCTCAGTGTTTCAGAAATTTTCTGTCTTCCCGCATGAAAAAAGCAGACCGAAAACAAGGAAGAAACGTTATTGCCAGACTGCGGATCTTTACGCAAAATAAAAATTGTCTGCATCGATTTCAAGGAATAGAAACCCGGTAGAATGTTATTTCTTCACTTGCTAGTTTTAATAGACGAGAAATGGTATATTGACATTTGAAAGAGTGTCTAAATTTTCCTACAATTTCAAAGATCAGACCGAAAATAAAGAAGAAACATTATTGCCAGACTGCGGATCTTTACGCAAAATAAAAATTGTCTGCATCGATTTCAAGGAATAGAAACCAGGTAGAATGTTATTTCTTCGCTTGCTAGTTTTAACACTTTGACTGCCAAAATAGAAACCTAAAAAGTTCCATAAAATCAAAGTAAGTTTTATAATGAAATAAAAATTGAGAAATATTATATGTATGATATTGAATAGTCCTCCAACTTTCTTTCATTTTTCAGATCCTAATCAAGTTTGGTACAGTGAATATATTAACATAAATGTTTATTTTAAAACCTGGACAAATACTTCCGTCACCCACATATAGGTGACTTGGCAGTCAACGTGTTAATAGACGAGAAACGGTATATTGACATTTGAAATATTGTCTTAATTTTCCTACAATTTCAAGTTTGATCTACTCAATTTTGTTTTAAATGCATAAAGATTCCCAGTCTAGTTGTTGCTAACCTCTTCGGTATTCCTAATAGATTCGCCACGTGTTCTTTCCGCACAAATTAAAAACCACTTCGCGCAAAACAAGTCTCCTCCTCGAAAGTTGACCGGAACGTCGCGAACGAACATCACTAGTGCCGCAGATGTCCGTTGAAAATTAGCGTTGGTCCAGCGGTAGGAGGCTTTGTCCCGTCGCGGAACAGTGCGAACATCGCGAAGATAATTTCGCGACTTGAGCCGACTCGTCGCGAGCGTGCCGCCGTACACGCCACTTGTACAATCAAAGGCGTGTACGCATGCATCATAAAAAAGCAGACCGAGAAGAGAGAGAGAGAGAAAGAAAGGAAGAAAGAGGGAGAAACGACGGCGCGGCAACAGAGAAAAGGAGAGAGAGAGAGAGAGAGAGAGAGAGAGAGAGAGAGAGAGAGAGAGAGAGGAGGCGTAGAATCGTGGGGGACACGGGACGGGAAAAGGAGAAAGAAATTTATTTTTATGGCCGTGACAGCAACGTCTTGTTTCTTCGTGACCGTGTCTTCGGCTAGCTCGAGGCGACGCCGGAGCCACGGGACAAAAAGGCCCGAATCAAAAGCGACACCGTACACATATGAATTTAACGGCGACGGTGCCTCGATGGAGGTCACACTACGGAAACTTGATATTTGTCACAGTCGTCCTGCCGACCACCAAACGAAATAACGTGCAAAAGGACGATCCGAGATGTCTGGATGCTGAGAGCCTCGTTCCTTTTCAATGCTAAACCTACCGAGCATTCAGAGTACGTATCGCCTTAAGCTTACTCCACAGTGTCCCCAACAAATAGGCTGCAAATTTTATGCATTTATGACAAAAAATGAATGGGACCGCGATCGTAGACCCTGATGCCAACACCAAGCAAATCCATTATTTCGCAGAATCGTACCTGTTCAAGCGTCGCGAGAGCACCCAGACGAGAAAAGAACTCGAACAATATCAACGGAATACCTGCAGCTAACTGCAGACATGAAAAGAAAGTAAAAGAAATGGCCAGACCGCAATTTCCCACAATTAATGCGCAAGACGTTATTTTCGCACATCCGCTGTCTACCAATGAAATTCCATGTCACGACCGATGAATCTATTTCTCCGAACAGCACACAGTGGAAGTCTGAGACCCCGGAAAAACGTGCTGTTCTAGTGACCGGTCGGCGAATTTTGCAAATGAAGCGCGTGCGTGTGCACCATTGACAATCGGCCCTGACCATTGACGCTGCGAACGTCCGCGATTCTGTGCACGCACGTGACGCACAGCAAGTCGATAAATATGAAAAATGGGACGAAGATGAAAGGAATGGGTTGTTCGGAAAGTAATTTCGTTTTTTTCCCAACGGAAGAAGTGATTGTATTTTTTTCAGCCAATTTCACACTTAGGCTGCATATTCATTATATATTTTGACAGCTGATATAGCAAGGCTTGCTTGTCAAAAATTTCGACAAATTTCTGCCAGAAAGATGGCAAAAGGTATTGGACCAGAATGGACAACATATAATTCGATAAAATATTTATTCGCTATAAGAAAATCGACCTTCGTTTTCATAAAGAAAAACGAAATTACTTTCCGAACAACCAAATATTTTAGAAATCATAACTAGACATCGGATGTTCATGCAATTTCCAATTATTATAGAAACATTTTAAGAAAGTGGAATGAAATAAAATTTTATTTTTAATGGGGACAGCCTTTGTAGATCCAAAGCAAATAAAAATCGTGTTAAATTCTCTCGAATTTTATATTATAGCATTTTTTTAACATTTCCATAAGCCATAAATGCATAAAGATCCGATGTCTAATCATAACGAATAAATGAAACATTTTATTCGAAATTTTCAACTGATTCTTGTGTCCCATTTTTTTTTTCGAAAACTCGAGTGCTGCGCATCGTTCTCCGTCACCGACGCGGCGGCCACCGAGCTAATGAAGCTCATCGAAGCGCGAGCCAGCGCGGAATAGATCCCCGAGCGAACGAGTGGACAGGAGCGGACACGAGCGGATAGGAGCGGATAGGAGCGGAGAGGCGAAGGCGAGAGCTGAGTCGGCTTTATCGATTATAGTCGTCTGCCCCGACGAGCCACTGTTCCGAGACTAGCCGCGTAATTTCTCGGAAAACTGTCTACCTTCACGGACAACCGAGCACGCCGCACGCCTAATCGAGCAGGAGCCGCGTGGGCGGACAGCGAGCACCCGAAAACCGATCCGATACGAAAAACCATGGTATCAGGACGGAACAAGGTAATCGTGGTCAGCGGGGAACGATGGTCAGTATTATTATCATAAAATGACACGTCTTCAGTTCTTCATTTTTCTTCGACGCGTCTAACTATACCCGTTGGCCGCACGTGTACGCGGTCCCCACTCAACCGTTGCCTAACAGCCAAGAAAAACAAGCTTCGTTTGCTTTTCAGCGTGACAAGATGTGATATCTTCTGTGCTGAATGTAACAGATTAAGGTAAAGGCACCAGTAGTTGACCATTTCATAGAAAAAACATAAAAAATAAGGTTTGAAATGTTCTTTTTGTTTTGAAATTTAAACAACAAACGGCATGGCATCCGAGGTTCGCTTTCATCAAAAGTGCACTTACAAGTGCACTTATAAAAACCTTATTTTTTATGTTATTTCTATAAAATGGTCAACTACTGCTGCCTTCACCTTACGTGTATTTGAAGAACGTGAGTTATTTTTTTTTTCAAGTGAAAATAATTAAAATTACACGAGTTATATATTTTTTATAGAGTATGGTCTGAGAACCACCGAAACTTTCGCTTTTGATCGAAAGCATAAAATGTATGAATGTGAAATAAATTAAAAACCCTGATCATCTACAAAATGGCAGCATTTTGAATAATCGAATGACTGAGAAGAAGAAAGAGAAAAAATTATTTGAATAGAAATAAAAGGTGAGAGAGAAGATACCAGAAAAAAAAATGTAAAAGAAACTTGTAAAAAGATTACGGTAGAAGGGAGAAAAATTTGAATTTCATAGATACGGTATCCAACACCAAAACGCGACGTTACAGAGTAACGGAACCTGTTTCCTATTGACTGTGAACTAGGTGACGTCTGGTGGGAGGAGTCAAAGGGCAGCCGCACTGGCCGCAGAGCGGGAATGGTGGGGGTAAAGGCGGAGCTTTTAGAGAAGACGTTAAGGAGGGAAGCTGAAAAGGCTGTACAGCCAGTGTTTTTCGTGCTGTTTTCATTGTTGAGGGGTTCGATCATCTCTCTGCAGCGATTGAACGCGGTAATGGAAATTCGCGGCATGAATATTTAATTATTCAGATATCGGAGCGAGCAGCAGCAACGTGAACGCGACACGCCGTGCGCTTATGTGGCCTTGTCGGAGACTTCATAAGCGTGTCTACGATTGCAAAACGGTTCTCCGGCGTCAGCGAACACGTTTCTGATGCAATGCGGGGACGGCCGCGGTTAAAAGACGTCTGAATTTTTAAACCGTTTCCGTGTTCCGTCCATTAACGCGGCCCGAGGAAGTGGATGGGCGTGTTTGCGGCCACGTATCAATGTCATCATTATGAAACTGTACACGCGCGTGCGAGCACATGCGTGCCGCTCCGCGAGCAGTGCGCGGGAGGGTCCAGGGGACCATAAACAGCGTAACGAGACTTACCTGGAGTAAATCTACTGATTGGATTTTCCGCGTCGACTGGCACGCAGTTCGCCGGCAAGCCCGTCGCTGAGCACGTCCTGTGCGCCACCAGGCCGCAATCTGATGGAGAAAATTAGTAACGATTAGTATGAATCCAGAGCAAACCCGTCAAGTTGGTGCACACGTGATACAATATTATTTATCGATTCGATAAATCCAGATCTCAGTCTATCGCACCGCCTACGCTGTCTGCGAATGTCAGGTCAGACCTCTTGAACGACCAACATTTCTTTCTTTCTCAAAGGGCAGGATTTGCGGAATCCGTGTCGTGAATTTTATCCTCGAGGTCTAAATATTGACAAAGTTCCAAACGCTTGAAATTCGAGCAACGTGTTTTCCATGCAGCTAGGAGTGTTGAATCGATCGAATGAATTTGAAACTGGCTATACTTGTTCAACACGCTTATCTGTACAGTCAGAATTAATATTTAACCAAACGAGTTCTCCAGATCCGAATAAGTATAAGCAACACTGCTATCTGCGTCGACAGAAATCGTCTTCGTGTCTGCGTTTTGTGCTTTTGTACCAGTCATGTTTTTCACGCGGAAAACATTTATTCTGGATAAAGATTCGCAGTCTGGTGATCAAGGAATAATCAGGGCGGTACGTACCCAGACAGAGGAAACCTTGATGCAGTAGGCCTCTGAGATATTTATGGCACTTATCGCACTTCTCCAGCACGCTGAAGCTCTGTGGCATGAGGGTGTGCGGGTGCGGGTTGCCGGTGGTCACGGCCTCGCCACCCATGGAATCGCTGGTCGTGGACACGATGGTCGTGGTTGGCATAACTGTCGTACTCGCTCCCTCCGGTAAAGACGGCACTGGCTGAAGAAGTTCCTCGATGCAGGCCAAAATGTTCCTCTGATGAAACTCATCCTTGATCCCCATATTCTGTGAATCAGACAAATCAGACGTCTCCGATTAACAACCCCGTTCATGATAAGTTTTGCCATTATTTCAAAAAGCATTGCAAGATATAAGGATGATGTCGTCGAGCGACGCGTGCGTGAAAGGTGCGTGCCCCGAGGGGATCGTAAAAGAGCGAGCGACGAGGCGATCGTAATTCGTACGTGCCATTACATCCGTGACTGACATCTTGTTTTTCCGTCGCGTTTCGTTCCGGAGTCAACAGGTGTCAGATACATGTGGCTCGCGCCGGCTAAACACCTGTGCGCACAAGCCCGCAGACAATGATAGTCGCGAGAGGGTGGCGAACGCATCTGTATCCGCGGACAGTTCCGACATTTTTAATCCACGTCCGATCCAGGACGCTCGTTTTTCGAGGAAAATACGAGAGCCGGAACTAATCGAGGGTAAAAGGGCCGATTGATTAATCGACGACCGGTGGCTGAAGACGCGTCAGCGATCTAAAGAGGGCGAAGATCGATGGAACACCCGGGAAGGTTCTCTGGAAACACCGCCTTGGATCGCGTTCGTTTATGCGGTCGAGTTTGCAAGGTGAATTATAAGGCGCTTGCCTCTATATGGATCGCCTTTTAGCGAGCCAACGACATCCAGCGAAGTTCCCCAGACTATTTTCTAACCAACTTTCGCCATTCTGTTCATCCTTCGACTATGGTTGCGAGAACTTTCGCCGTTGCACCCTCATTCATCAACTCGCACCGTCGGCGACTTTCTTACGAACATGATTTTTATGCAAAAGAAAAATTGCCTGAATTCACTCAAAGTTACGAAGTTTCGCTAACCCATTGCACTACTATTTATTTTGTGATTGTAATGATTAGAAATTCTTCAGAATTTCATAGAAAAAAAAAGATAGTTTATATTTATTGTATGCCTACGTTTTCCTCAAAGGATATATATCAACTACAAAAAAAAAAAATAGATTTTTATTTCGATTTAAAGGAAATTAATAACGTTCACATTTATTAGACTCTATTCAGAATCTTCATGACGATTTTGGCTCGTTATTGTAGGGCAAGGGGTTAAGATTTAAACGAGTATCGCCTGCGAATTATGTTCTTTAATATCATTGAATTATGTGTCTGCCTTTTTCGGAGACAAATGAGGCTACGGTCGGGGCATCTGGCGCTTCCGGCAGAACGCTTCACCGACGCCCACATTTTCCGAATTATGGTAATCGGGTTGACGGTCGCGAAGACTATTTTAAAATGCGGCGACCACCGTGTTCCGGCGCCACGTCGCGCCACTGGGCCAATCACTATTATTAGAATTACGCGCGGCAAAAGTGCGAAGAATCGGCCGGTATACGTGTCGACGTTCGTGTGCATGTGTGCCGGCACGTGGAAGCTGCATCGTCGGAAAGGAAACGAAAGAAAGCGTCACGGCGCACATGGCACCGCGAACGTCGCCATAAAACAGATTCCCTAATTAGATCCCGGCCTCTCGTAGGTGACGAGACGCCCAGGATCAATTCGGCGTAACGAAGTTCTGAAGAACATTTCGGAGAAACGATGCCGCGGAATCCGACCAACTTAAATCTCCAGGAAACTCGTGGCTGGTGCGAGTCCATGCATATTAAACCACCGATATACATTTCCTAATGAGAAACAGAGCCGTTTTATCCCCGGCGAGATTCGTTTAGAAAATGATGTATGTGTACCGAAATTCTAAATCCACCCAGCTATGGCAGTGGTAGTAGAAAATTTCGTCAGATTTCGACGACAGAAAATAACATAACTGGGACACTCGGGGTGCTTCTCGTTAGCGATATCGTAGGAATGCGAATCTGCGCGACGATAAAGACGGACTTGCATCATTGTTTCGTCGCTTGTTGCGACCGGTGCCAAAGAAGCGTGCTCGGTTCCGCGTCGTTTGGAAGCGAGACGAGAAATAAATTTTCGGCAACCCTCCCCTTCGCTCCTCTCGTCTCCCCACCCCTTCGAAAGGGGAAGAAGAAGACACGATCGTCTCGGGAATTTTTGCCGGAATCAGCGACCGAGATAACGAGCGATGCGCACGATTTATCAAGCTGACACCCCCTCTGGTGTGCTCCTCCTCTCTCCCTCTCTCTTTTGGGCCACCTCGTATCAAGTGTTAATTACACGCGGCCACTCCAAGTTTTTTCGGGAGCCTCTCAGCATGAAAGATGCGCGGCCGCCGATCGTTAAATTGTTACGCTCCGTCGTCTGGAAAGGAACACGTCGCCGTTGTCGTGCTCTCGTCTTCGTGTCCGTGCCACGACGATAAAGATAGTACACGCCCTTAATTTATTTTCAATAACCGGAGGCGTGTCTCGCGCGACGGCCGCCGAGGAAATTATCGGCCGACAACGATCTCGGTAATTAGGAGTTATCGAGCGACGTCATAAAATTAAGGAGGACCTTCCCCCCCCCCTCCGCTCTTCCCCATCCCCTCTCTCGCCGTTCCATTCGCCTTAACCTTCGTGTCAATATCCAAACGTTTCTACGACGCTCGATCGTGTACTTCGTAGCTCCGACTACGGGGTCCGAGGAGAAGCACTGCGAGTTTTGAAATCAATTAAATAAAGTAAATATCCACGAACGTGGAACTCTATAGAAATATTTTCTTATACAAATTTTTCGAACGGTCTGGATGTAGGTTCTCGAGGAAATGGAGTGCGAACATTCGTCAGATACGCATGCATTAGTAATGACGACAAGTAGAAGCGGCGAGTCATGATCAGACCAATCAACTGATTCCTATTCAATAGAATTCGTGTTCGACGTATTCTCAAACTCGATTATCTGAGAAACGGGTTCTCAATCGAAAAAGTATGTTGTTCCTTCTGTCACAGCTGAATTTTATCGATAATAAGTATCGTTTATCAATTATAAATTCTCTGGCTTGTAATCTCATTCTTTTACTCAGCACATGGTGTTGTAGAAACATTGTATACCGAAAGGAATTAGTATAGTAAATATTTGGTAATTTGAAAGTAGTTCTTTGCTTCTTTAGTTTTGCATTACACGAAAAACCGGTTTTGGGATAGCAAAGGCCTTCTACCGCCAGCAACGGCGCAAAAAGTCCATTTTGAATTGATAAATTTAATGTGACATAACTCAACCAAACATAACAGCCAGTGTCTGCCAGCGAAAAACACTGGTTTCCACAAAAAGGAAACTAACAATCTAGGTACACACCATTTTAGTTTGTATAAACTGCAACTAGTATATAATAAGCGACACTTTCGAGCACATTCGACCCCACCATAATTTGAGACAGGAAGTGTGATATAAAACGAAATGAGGCAATCCCCTGTAATCAAATGAACGATAAGCGTAAAATGCGATTTTTCTGTCCGAGGTGCACGATTCGAGAAAATCGAGTTTTAAACATCGGCGCGCAGTAGATCTGGGAGAAGGGGGAAAGGTGAGTCATGCACAGACAATCAGACGACACCTACTTGATGCCTCGCGCGTCTAATGAATTTTCAAACACGAATTTCCCGGAAATTGAGCTTTGAATGAGGAAATACTGTTTTTTAATTTTCTTTCATTTTTATGCAGGCAATCGGTTGGTGTCACTTACACCGTACTATCCTGGTGCAATATTAACACTGTAACTACCGAACCAGTCAAAATGATTGGTGGATGATTTCTCCTTTCACGATTAGTGAAACTATGAAAATGTCCTCACGAGAAATTTTGTAATATATCTCTTCTCTTTCGAGTACATGTTACCATAAAAATCGTATGAAACCTGAGCAAATTCAATCTTGCTGTTATCATAAAGGGATAAGACTGAGTCACGTTTAGGGCTCGCTGGTTCTAGTGGTAAACAAGGTACGGTCTTTTCAAAAGTGCTCGAATGTAGTTAACGGGGGTCGCTATATAAATCTTTATGAATATGGCAAATAAAATATTCTGGCCACAGACGGTTAACAGCAGCACTAAATTTCCCTTGGTTCCATAGTATCCAAAGTGTCCTAACCAAGGTATCACCGAAACCCGCCGATCGACCGAACCTCGATCCTCGATCCTCGCTTTTTTCATCGAAAGAAACTACGCCGTGGTTCCAGAACCTACGTCGTTATAAAAATTCACTCGCATCATTCACGCTCCCCTCTAGCGAAAAGGAGAAAAGAGAAGAGGATCGACGGGACGAGGAGCAGGCTCGATAGCGAGCGCGAATCGATTTTAAATTGCCCTAAGACGGCCAAGGATCGGCTGTCGGAGGGTCCCATTCGTTGTCCGGTTCGGGAATCCGCGCGAAGGACGAGGCGAACGGGAATCGGAAGATTTCTCGCGCCGAAAGGACGCTTCCTCACGATTTACGAGTCTATTAGCATGGTAATACGCGATTTACGCTCGGACGACGCTCGGTCCGGGCCGGATATTTTTATTCTTCTCGGCCTAGCGAGTCCGCTAAATTTGCCGAGGATCGCAGGATTGGTTCTGCGAGGATCCTCGCATCTTCCGATCACAGTCCTCTGACCAAAATCCCGAACCTGTCGTGAAGATAACGCGCAATGGTCTCAGGATTTGGCGATCCAGCTTGGTACGAATAAAACTGAGTAATTATGCGACCATTTTGATACTCCGAGCCAAACGAGATAACCGGATTGAATTTACTCGGATTTCATACAATTTTTCTGGTACTTGGATAAACGAGTTACTGAAAAATTTCTCGAGAACATATTTCTATAACTTCACGAATTGTGAAAGAAAGAAATCTGAAATTCGTCATTTTGACGGACTAGGTAGTTCTACTGTTAATAATGCGGACTGTCGTGGTACAATGTGACAGAGGATGTTTATATATATGTGAGAGAGGATACAAGAGATAAAGCTTGCTTTCTGTGCGTTGTAGTTGGTTGTTATACAACTAGTTCTCCTATTTTTAAACTTTCGCTGGCAATACTTAACACTAAACGAACCAAGCACAAAATATATAAAAGTGAAACGACTTATAGAAGGGAGAAGACTGAACTTATTTAAACTTTGTACGATTTTCATTATAATATATGCTTCAATAAAGAAGTCAATTCAGTAATTTCCTATAAATACGTTTTTATAACTTCAATAATTGTGAAGTAGAAAAGCGGTCATTTGACCGTGGTAGGTTTAGTGTTAATAGTTTCTCGCGAACGCAGTCTTCGTATTCTTTCATTCCAGGGTCTTTCATATCGTGGCCTGATTTCTTATTGTTTTGGGCTTTCGAATAATCGAAAATTACATAAGTTATACATTTCTTTTTTTGGTCAGCTTTTCGAGAAATTGGTCGACTGTGCGTCGTGGACAGCAGCGTTCCGAACCGGAAAAATATCCTTTCTTATTAAATTCCATCCGGTAGCGATCGATCGCTTTCAAGCCCGAACAAAACGGCTCCTTTGATCCATTTAAGGGAGAAGCCTGCGGGTGCCGGGGATTACCAGTCAAAGACGAGATCCACGGACCAGACTCTAAACCCAGACCATGGTCCTACCTCTTCGAAGATTCCGAAGTGGAAGCGCCGGATAGCGGAGAAAATCCTTTCGCGGAGATACGGCCGAAAGTACGAGTATTCGCGATAAGCGATGAAAAATTTCATTACGGGGAGAGAGAAGAAAAAAGAAAAAAAGGAAAAAGAGTGATGGTCGTGGCAGAGAGGGGAGGTGGGCTCGATAAAGAGGCCGACTCTGGCGTACAAGGCAGACGTACAAGCGGCACGGGGCAATTACAGGGTCAACGGGCCAAGGAAAACGTCGTCCAGATACTCTTGAGTCGAGGTCATCGCCTTTGAGTACTAGCCAAAGAATTTTCGATCCCTCCCGCCCCCGCTGCATTCACGATCCACGACTACCAACCGGGTATCTGCAGGATGGGACGAGAGAAAAACGAGACAAAATTTCGCGGCCGACTAGTCCTTTCGCTTTCGCCTCCGTCCCGCGCAACTTTATCTACGTTTAATAGCCCCTAATGTTTAGAACGATGCGAATGATAAGAATCGGAATTTTAAGTGGGTCTACACTGGCCAGCAAAGCATTTCAAGCCCACAGAAATGATTTTTGTTCTCCTCTTTTAGCCAAAAATATGGTACAAAGACCTTGGTGCAGAAACCAGGCAAAAGTTATAGCGAAATTCTATTAGGTTGGTGCGTATGAAATGTCGGATTTTTAAGTGAATATATTGTACAATGTAAGTAAACTTCGTGAGAAGTAATCGTTTTTCAAAATCATATAGAGCGTTACTCAAATGTTTTACCAGGTGTATCGGACCCAAGTGAATATATAAAACTTTTGCAGCATTGTTACCAAGTTTATACTCATACAAAAAAATTACACAAACATCGGTTGAATTCATATCGGTAGAAAATTCAAAACAAATGACAAAAGGGAACACTTCGAGAAAATCTCCTTTGTTGAAATGTGTCTCTGGGAATGCACAGTACGACTATAAACGAGGTTATGCCAAAAGCAAAAGTATAACGAAGACAGGGAGACAAACGTTCGAATTTAAAAAAAATCCAACATTTCATGTGCACCAACCTAATACTTGCCGAGGTCTGGACATGATTTTACAGATTGCTGATTATATGACGCAAGAATCGAACAATTTTCGCAATCCAGATATAGGCGGTTCTTGCACCGAGTTCCTCGAGTGGTAACGATACAAATTTTAGAAACCGAAGGTGCGTGTGCTTGTGATCTATAGATTGCAATGAACTTACCAAGAGTTTCTCCCGGTCGAGGTGCGGCAGATCGCTGCCCTTGACGTCCTTCGACTTGAAAACGTCCGCATAGCGGTACAGATTCAGGGCAGCCATCCATTCGACGACGTTCTGCGACGTCCACTCGCTCACGGGCTGTCGACAGAGAAAACAGACCGAGATGAAGCAGAGTCGGAAGCTGCGCGTTTTCCGGTCAAGTTCAGGTGCGAGGCGAAACGAAAACACGCGCGCGCACGCGAACGTGCGTCCGATCGAATTGCACATCGCGAAGCTGCACTCCGTTGCCGAAGCGAGATGCATCGCGAGTGTGCTCGCGGACATGATTAATCGGCTCCTTTTTCTTTTTTTTTTCTTTGCGCTCCGAACGGAATTACGTAATGATCCGGCAATCGGACGCCGCGAATTCCTCGCCGATAAATCGCGATGACGCGCTCGCCGTTTAAAACGCTCGCACGTGCGCGAATAATTCGGTGCACTTCCCTCGGCTGATATGCGGACTCCTTGGAACGCGCTGTATATTTAACGAGCTCCCGATAGCACGTGTAGCGGCTGACAATGTTGCAATTAGAGATCGGTGCGATTTACTGCTTAGCTAGTCGCAATACTCTTCGACTTCAATGTGATGAGTAACGTGAAGTTGACGGAAAGTTGCATACACGTCCGACGATCGGATTACAAAAATCGCTTGCATATACGCACGAATTCACATCGAAGCAAGCTCTTTTTTACGGGTCTCTACTAAACTCAAAAAACGTCACTTTTAGACATTTTTTTTTTTTTTTTAATTTGGTGGTTTGTTTTTATGAACTTTGAAGTTTAATATGAATTTGACACTAATTTCTTCAGGAATCTTCCTAAAAACCACGCATCCACAAATAGCTGACTAAGCGTGTCTCCTTGAAAGGAAGTCTAATTACTAGACTGCGAATCTTTATGCAAAATAAAAAATATTTGCATTCATTGCAAGCCACAGGAGGGAAACCAAAGTTTCTTCCTTTTTTAAATTATTTTATTAAGTTACAATCAATACTCTGGCGCCCTTAAATCGTTTTAATATGTCCACTGCTTTAAATTGTGTTTACCCATTTTGTCATAAATGCATAAAATCCGCGGTCTACTAATTACTATGAATAATAATTAATTATGCGTGAAATTGATGTTGACAATTTTCAAATATACGTTTAGCGATACCGTAGACTATTATTTGATACGTGGATAGTATTTTTCGTATCACAACTTCAACAATTTAATCCATTACAAGTAAAATAGATTATTTAGCACTTTGTGCTACCGAAGACGAATCGAGCTGGAAAAATCGTCGAACAGGCGTACTATTTCAAGGAGAACCGATAAGTTATGCACAGACGTCAGTACATCGAGCCATACTGAAAATTGAACTTTGTAATTTCATCCTACATTTTTGTTTGTTTTCTTAATAATATCGTTGTTCGGTTACAGCTTTCTGTCACACCCTGTATATTAAGCAGTGTTCTCGGTATGCAATTCTTAAAAATGCGAGATATTAAGTTGCCAATGTTCTATGCATAGTTGCCTGGTACATACTCTGAGGAAAGTTCGGGTAAGTAGATTCGGACATTGTTGATCAGACATCGAAGATTCGCAACGCAGGATAATGTCCCCGCACAAAATTATCTAGAATGGCTAATATTTTAGAAGTTGAAGCTTCGAAGGTTTATCGATCGATGTGTAGAAATACACTACCGCTCAAAAGTATCCGGACAATTGCGAAATATCATTATTAGCGTTGCATCAAAGTTATTTCAGTGCCTAAAATAGTGACTAAAATCTATTTTTATTAGTTTCTTGTTAATTATCTGACGTTCTAAATTAAAAATTACGTATATACAGGGTGAGTCACCCAAAGTTTGCACCTCAAATATCTTTGTTGTTTCTAAAGATACGTGAAGTATGATAAGGACAAAGTTGAATGGTACAATGGGGCTGACACGATGCTATAAAAAATTTTGTTTTTATGTCATTTTTTTAGAGATATCAAGGTCACCTTGACTTTTTTTAAATGGAACCACCCTTTTTTAAACACCTACAATGATAGTCCTTTTCATTAGCAATTCAGTGACAATAATTATTCCAAGGTCATTAAAAATTTTTTTATAGCATCGTGTCAGGCCCATTGTAACATTCAACTTTGTCCATATTTTACCATATTTTACGTATCTTTAGAAACAATAAAGATATTTGAGTTTATAAGTGTCCGGATACTTTTGAGCGATAGTGTATGTGAAAAATTGAATTTCCATCATGAAGAAACGGGTTTCCACCCGGCTGCGAATTTGTCGTTGGAGGACAAGCTAACGAAAGGCGTACCTTAAGCAGTCGCCGCCATTAAATCGAACCTGTTCCCAAAATCGGAGGACAGAGGTTGGCAGCGTCGGTGGAAACGCGAGCCTAACGTCGTCCACCACGCGACCAGAGGCTCCGATTAGATAGCACTGGCACCGTGGAAAGAGAACGAGCGACTCGGAGAACGAGCGAGTACGTATATCGCGACGATAAAGCGAAAGGGTAAAAACCAACCGAGGGAAAAAAGAAAACGTAACCTTCTCTCGTAACCTTAAGTCTACGAACGTGACGACACGAGAGCCGAGATAAGGCCGAGCTGGCTTCGCCTGGCCTGGTGGCTATCGTCGCAAGAAACTCGAGGCGAGATCTCCCGCGAATATTCGCATGTGCTCCGAGAAACCGATTGAACCTAACGAGACGAATTGCTGTTACGATCGTGCGAGGCCTCTTCTTTTCGAGAGAGAAAAAAAAAACAAGCACTCTGTTCGTGAAACGGTTTACGAAACGATCGACGGTACAATAAATCACTGAAAACGACCGAAGAAGCCATAGCAAAAAGAGTGATTCGCGATCATTAGAATCGCTAATAGAAACGACCGGAAAGCATTTGTTACTGCACAATTAACAGTAGATTGGATCGGCTGTAATCCAAGCTGTCGAGGAGTTCGCGTGCTAATCGGCAGATAAGTTTCCTAACGTCGAATTTGCCTTAACACCGACGGAAAGCAATTACCTCTGTGAATAACAAATAAATAAATCAGTTCGAGCCGTTAATAGGTGATCGGAGAGTGAAAACAGCTACATCGAGTTTGCTCGAAATTTCCACGGGATTTTCGCAGTACCGCAACCCGATTCCGATCGCTACGCCACTGGATCGGTATTCAGGTTTGTCTGATAACCGGTGTTTTATTGTGAAGCGGTGCACCGGATAGACACGGTCTGGTAAAGGGACGTCGAAGAACGCAGTAGTACTTCCACCGAGCAGGATTATAAGGGAGCCTGGTGTCCGCGATTTATGCAAATGACCCTTGACGGTGATAAGTTCTGTCGTCGAACCAGTCGGTTCAGCTCTTCGGCTCTGTCGAGTAACAGGGACACGGCGAACGATTTTCCTTGTAAACAGTTAGTCGCGCGCGGCGTGTTTCTCCGTGTCCCCCATTGTCGGCGAACTTTGACTTTTGTTGCTTATTTTTCTTTTTCTTTCTTTTTCTTTTTATCAATCTCGAGAGCGAGGCGCTGGCGCCAGGTTCTCTCTCTCTCACGGAAGGTGAGCAGAAGAAACTTGCTTTCGGCCGGAATGAATTTCGCCTTGGTCGTAATTGATTTACGATGTTTCGATCCTGGGCTCGAGAAGAGGAATCTGAAACGATTAAGTCATCCGGCTGTGACCTTGCCCGGCGTGTGTCGCGAACTATGGTGGCGCACGATCGCCGCGCGGTCGACCCACAGTCTTCGGAACACAGTTTCGATCAGAACGAAGTTTTATCTTTACGCATCCGTGGTCCCGCGCGCTCCACGCGGATCGTTTGATAACGAATGATTAATTGCCGCGCGGATCTCTAGCGACCTCACTCGCCCGACTATTTTTACGCGAACCGTTCCGGACGCCAGCGAATCGTACAGACCAGAATATCCGACCAATAGAATAATCATTGTTCAACGGGAACGCGAGCCGAGGTTTGCGATTGTGGCAGGAAGCGCGCGAAAATATTCGAACACGATTTTTCTACAGTTTCGGAGCACTAGTAATTCCGTTCTGTGCTTGTTTTCTACTTTGTTGGAGGTACAACTCGATCGACGCCGGATACCAGCGTTTACGGATATATATACACTCCCGCTCATAAGTCTTAGGACAGTGATCATATTCGTATTCGACTTTGTAAAAATGATATAATCGTTGAAGGATACGGACAAATTTTTTCTTATTTAACACTTTGACTGCCAAAACAGAACCTTCCAGATAATTTTTCTATGGGGTTCAAATCTGGTGATTGGTGTGGCTATTTCATAATTTTTAATGAATTATTACATTGAAGTTGTAACCACCAAATCAGATGCTCAAGAAGTTGTAAATAATTCTAGCGAAGATGAAGGACTTGTCGACAAGTTTTACGATTACAATGTGAACTTGAACGACGTGATTCAGTTAATGGTGAAAGTAATACCAGTACATTGAAGTTGTAATTATTGCTGAACATATGAGGATATTTATATTATGTAGTTAATACTACCATGAGTTTTACTAAAAACCAGAGGTGTTCTAAGACTTATGAGCGGGAGTGTACATATTAACAACAAAAAAATATAAATTTTAGTGAATAGTGGGATAGGTTAGAGCAAAGGCGCCGGCTATGAAAATGTATAGTACTGACCTTGTCCTTGTCGAGAACCTGGCCCGGTAGCGCGTGACCCTTGCTAGTCCATTGGCAGAGGTGCTGCCCGCTGTACTCCGAGCAAACCACGTGGAAGCACGCATGGCACTCTGTGGGACATAGAGAACCGCACATACAGCAACATCCCGAATTGACACGCGCGAATTCCGCGTAGATCCTATCTCGCGGGGGCGGTTCACCGGCCTTGAGAAGGCCGCGATGACCGCAGCCCGAGCCCTCGTGACCGATAGAGAAGAAATCGACGGTGGCCTCCGGCACTCTATCGCGACTACACCCGTACAAAGAGGAGGAGGTGGACGACGACACGGTGCCGTTGTTCGCCGAATAGAGGTTCTGTGTGCGGCGCTGCAACTGCAGCTGCGCGGTGTCCTTGCAGAAGCACATGTACCGGTGGAAGGACACGGGCCTGGCGCAGGGGAACAGACCCCTCCAGAGACGTTCGTGGTCCCTGATCAACTCGTCAATGTTCTTGTCGAGGAGAAGCTCGTCGAGCTTCTCCGTCGGCTCGTCGTTCGATCGAGCTTTATCCGGCGAGAGCAGGCCCTCCCTGAAGGTAAGGCTCTGAGGCAGCACGAGCAGTTGCCTGGTGTTCGATCGGTGTTTCGCGTTGCCGTTCATGAAAACGTTCGAGCCCAAGGTGGAGGGGGACGAGGAGGAGTAGGTGGCGATGGCGGTGGTGTTTCCTAGAGGGTGGGTCGGCTGGTTGGCTGGGGTGTAACGTCTGATCGTGGGCAAGGATAGATTGCACCTGGACCTGGCCGAGTCCTGAGTCGACTCGTTCGCGAGATTCGTCGCCAGGGTCATTTGGAAATCATTGTACGCGACGTTGCTGGTGACGACGTTCGCCAGGTAGGCCCGTGTCTGCGGCTGCAACGGCTGCAACGACGGCGGCCTGGGTTCACGGCTCGATCGCAGAGGCAAAGGCAGAGGCAGATGCGACGAGGCCGAGGTGATGGCCGCGCCGCCGGCGGTCTGGCACGTCGTCATCGAGGACGCGATCACGGTGGGTATCGTGGATGCCACGGTCGCCACAGTGGTGGAGGAGGAGGAGGTGGTGGTGGTGGTCGTCGCCCCGACGCCTTTCCGGAGCATATAGTTATCCGCGTCGACGGCTAACAGCCTCGACATGGCCGTCGACTTGGCCTTTGTGTCATCGTTCGTTTGGCTCCCCTTCGGCAACGATAGACTCTTGCTCCCGTCCGTCCTGGATTTCGTCTCGGCGATCTTCTCGTGTTCGTCCCTGTCCGCGCTGCCACCCGCCGCCGTTATCGGATTAAACAGATCGTGTATCCTGCCTTGTAAGCTGACCGCAGGCTGCTGCACCTGCGAACCGGCGGTCGCAGCTGCGGCGGATGCGTTCGTCGCCCGCTTCATCGCTTCGCCCGATGCTCGCGATCATCAAATCCTTTCTCTCGCTCATACACACCACTATCTCTTTCTTTCTCTCTCCTATCTTTCTATCCTTCTTTTTCCGTTCGCGTTCTCTGTCTCTCTCTCTTTCTTTCCCAGCTATAACTAGGTTTTATTGTGACCGGCTTCCACAGACGCGCTCCCGTTCGAGCTCCAAAGGATCTTGATTTCCGGCGAGTCCTGAGCCTCGGTGGTACCGCGCGAGTCACCCGTCATCGTCCCGGATCGACCACGAAACTATGGATCTCGGTCGATCACACCGTCACGGTTCTATTGGCCGGACGACTGTCCTCGTGCGACCAGATCCCGAAGCCGTTGGTTCTCGAGCAGTCCAAGGTCACTCGCATCTCGCCGACATCGAGGGACCCACACGCGCTGCTTGTTCCCGATAGGCTGTCCTCCTCTTCTTCTTCTTCTTCCTCCTCCGCCGAAGGCTCGTGCCCGTTTGACCCGATTTCGGGTGTCCTCTTTGGTCCTAAGGCTGATGCACCCAAGGTGTCTCGAGCGGCGTGGACGCAACAACGCCGTGGATCTAATCTCTAGAAATCGGCTCCATTAATCTGGGCATCGTCGATCGCCGATCTCAAAGCCGAAGGGAAACGCTTCGTTCGACGATTAACTTATCGGACAACTATAGCTCGGGCCGTTCATATCTCTCTGATGAAAAGATTCCATTCGAGGATAACCTAACGCGGATGAAACGAAAACGCGAGCCGTCGCTGATACGGGGGAACAGAGAAACGACGACGGGGATTCAGCGCCCGCTAACTCGGTCGAAGTGGAAATAGACGATGGATAAACGCGCTGCTCAGATGAAGTAGAGAAAAATAAAATGGCGAGGCAGAGAGAGAAAGAGAGAGACAGCGAGAAAGAGAGAGAGAGACGTACGGAGAGAAAGAGTCGATCCCGTGGGTGTGACCTCGTGTAAATTCGTTTTCCATAAATCTCGCTCCTACCACACGCTTCTCTCCTTCCCTCCCGCCGTGACCCTCTCTTTCGCTCTCTCTTTCTCTCTCTTTACCCGTGCCTCTCGCGTTCTCCGTTCAGAGCGCGCACACACGACCTTTGTATAAACGCCGAGATTCGCCGAGCCAAACGAAACCGGTTTCGTTAGGCAACGACACCGAACGATTTTCAACGTACTCCCGCGCGCGCGCGTGTACACCCTCGAGTGACCCTCGTGGCTCGCGCCGAGCTCGTCCCGAAGCGGTTCCCTCCGATATCGATTCGATCCAATGATTTTACCAAAACGCCTCCGGTCGTAGCGCGGGCCAGCGATCGTGCGATCGGCTCCCGGATCGAGGGACATGCGCGAGAACGCGCTCGCCTCGATTCGTTTCGATTCGATTCCGACCGACTTGACCCGACTCTCGCAGATCGGTCCTCTTCGTCGCCGTAGTGGTCGTCGTCTCGACTTCCGCGTGTTCCGTTCCGGCTGCGAACAACCCAACCTTCCTGTCGGCCAGCAGACTCCGGCGCGTACAGCTCGCGAAGGACCTCGGCTCTTCGTTAGCCTTCGTTTAGTCGCGACCGGTCGCGTTCCCCGCTGCTTGTGGCCTCTCGTTAATTCGAAACGAGTTTAGGTATATAATCGCGAGAGACGGTCTCGTGTTACCGTGTTGTCGACACGCGACGCAGCGGAATCCTCTGTTTAAAAAACGTGACCAGTATATCTCGGTCAGTAGATTTTTCTTCCCGATCCTCTAAAGACACGGTCGAACGTGTCCACTTTGTAGAAATATATATCCTCTCTTGTAATAGTGCGGTGCCACGGTGATTATCTTCGGTGTTCACGGGTGAACACGTCGATCACGGAACGCGCACAGATCAGCGCTACTCGCCCTTATCTCGAGCACGGCAGGTTCGCGACTGGCACGTCTCCTCTGTCCGCGAGCGATCCTACTCCTCGTCAGATCATTCGTCGGTGGCTCGCTTTACCGGCAGCGAGTCACCGCGGTTTCGCTTCTTCGCTCGGTCGGTAATGCAGAGCGACACCGGACGGTTTCTCGCCGTCACGTTCCGCGTCTCGCAACACGTGTACACTCCTCGCTTCTTTCTGCTCTTGGTGTACCCTTCGAACCAATCTCCTCTTCTCTCGTTTATCCGTTCACCCGAGCTCCGTCGATAAAAATTCACGGTTTGACACCCGACCAACTAGCGACAAAACTTCGACCTTTCCTGTACCCGCTTGCTGTACCCGACGCAGACCACGGGTAGAAACGGAATAAATCCTCTTTCTGGTACCAGAAACGTTGGTTTCTTCTTCTTTCTCGTTCGCCGATATCGCGACCGGAACACCGACGTATACGTGCCACCTCGCCGAGGCAGCGCACGCACCACGGGATGGAAAAGTCCACTGGGCACTGCACTTTTTGCACCGGCGGCCTGCACCACGCGCACACCTGCACACACGTCACTCCGTGCACATATGTGCACGACACCTAGCCGTCTGTCCGTCTCTCTCTCGCTCTCTATCTCCTGTATCCTTGCGCCACCGCTCCTCGGCAAGCTCTTTCTCTCTCTTTCTTTCCCCCCTCCAGTGTCCCCTTCCTGGTCCCACACACGAATCCGCTGTCCTCTATTCTTTCCTCTCTTTCGCTGGCGAGCACACAGCCGGTCCACACGCCGACTGGCAACCGTGGGCCAAGTCTCGAACTTCTTTCCCCTTTTTTCTCTCTATCTATCTCTCTCTCTCACACACATACACACGCACGCATACACACACAGAGCACCGTTCCCCTCTCTACCCCGTTTCTTCCCTTTTCCCTCAGTTGCCACCTTCGTCTCGCTCGCACCGTTCTCCTATCTCGACTTTTATCTCTCGCTAAGCGTGCACCGGAGAACGGTCCCAAGATTTCGGCTTTCACTCGTCCAAGCGAGACGCGCAGCGTCTTCGAGTATCGTCCCGCAGGAACTGGCAGGCCTGCTGTCCATAGATCGACGCCGAACCCTTTTATCCGACACGACTTTTTGCCACCTTCTCTCTTTCTCTCTCTCTCTCTCTCTGTCCCGGCCGCCGATCTGTTCGTGTCGAGCGGATAGATTAGCGGAGAGAGACCGCGCGCCGTTCGTTTTTTCTCACTGGTTTTATTTTACACGGAGAACACCACACGCGTCGATTTCCCGCAACCGTGACCGGTTGCCATCCGCCGCACGATTCACCACGATCCCCTGCCAGAGAGAATATCCTCTTCTCCGGCGGCTCGGCGCACAGCTGACCGGCCGGTCCGCCAAGTTCGGTCAATAGCCATAGCAGTCGCGCAGCCTATCGAGGGTAGCTCGTGCTCGACCGTCGGCGTTCCGACTCGGCCGGTTCCGCCGTGTTTCGGCTGTTTCCGTGCCCTTTACGCGGCGCCACCGGCGTGCCGAGTCGACCCGGGGCCCCGGGCTCCCGCGCCAGCTCGATCGAAGCCGACAGAAGCTTCGCGGACAAAATTCTTCGTTCTATTCGCCGTGCTGTTTCACGCTTCGAATCCCGTGTGCGACTTCCCAGGCCGCCCAACGACCGGCGATTTACCGATCGGGAGGTAAAACCCTGTACAACGACGACTATCGTGATCGTTTCGAAGCTGACCACTTCGAAATTCTGTTATCGACCACCACGTTCGTTCGCAGTACAACGGACAGTTTGTAGTACGACGCTCGTCGGTCTATGCTATACTCCCAGAGGCCATTAATTACGAATTACACCGTCGAGTCGATTCGCGCGAGATCGGTCTCTGTCTCTCGGGCTCGGGCTCGGGCTTAGTCTTATCTTACGGGCCGGCGGCGACGGCGGCGATAAAGTCGCCGAACGCCGGACGCATCTGCCGAGAAAGATCGGTTCAACCGATAGACACACGGAAAAACAAAAAGAGTCGCTAAACGAGAAAATACACACACACACACCGGCCCCCGATAAGCCCGACGACGGTTCGTGACTAAATCGAAAGCCGGACCCCGACACCCGCGTGCGTGGGTGATACGCGCCGCGTCCATCGATGAACAAAAGACTGTTTTCCCCCTACTTTTTCGAAGCGATGATCGTTCGTGTCAAGCGTAGATCCTTGTGTGCCGGTGATTCAGAGATCCGAAACAGATAGAAATTCCAGCGGGCACAGAGGCGTAAAAATAAACCTGCGGCGATAAAGCGGATTGCGGCGTACGGGCGCACGTGAACCGCCTCTCGGAAACCCTCGAACAATTCAATGGAAGAAATTGGAAGAAACACCCCCCGACCCCGGTGAAAAAAGAAATCAAAGGCCCTGTGTTCCCTTCTCGCGTGTCGTAAATGTCAATGCCGACGGGGCTGGAATCAGATTTCATTCTTTACGATCCTCTCTCTCTCTCTCTCTTTTCCACCCCTTTTCTCTCACTCCCTCTCTCTCTCTCTCCTTCTAACGTTCTTATCGTTGCGTGCGATACGTTCAAGTGCGTACGCACGTGCTCTCGCGCGCACCAAGGGCCTACGGCACTCGAGTCACATGAAAGGGCCGCGCGTGGTATACTCGAAAGGGAAGAAAGGGACGTGAAAGTGAAAAGCGACTTTCCAAGGTAAAAGAGACGAGGGATGGGGGAGGGGAGACCGAGGGGGTTGACGAGCCGGGGGTCGAACGAGGGTGGCGCAGGGTGAAGGGACGCGATACAAGGATCCCCGGACGTAGGATGATCGAATCCGGCCGCGCAGACGCACCACACTCCAGTGTCCTGTTCAAGGTCATCGGCGACCACCGTGCCAACCCTTAGCCCTGCATAAGCAGAGCCAGGACCGATCGATTTCCCGTCGAAAAGCCAATTGATAGACCCTTTCAAGGTTTCGACGGGGCTCGGATTAAATTGTAGCCGATGGTTATTTTGTCAGTATCCCCGGCACTAGCTCTGTTCTTCTATTACCCCGTGACGAACACCCCAAGGCGATGTCTATCGAGCCACCGGCACGTCGATTTTTTGGGAGGAGCGCTGGACAACAGCAACTTTGTACTTCGATAGCCACTAGACAAATTGAGAATATACACTTACTGGCAAAAGTTAAGAAACAATATAGTCGTTTGGGAATTAGTGTATATTTTTAATGTCCTGAAATACATATGTTCGAATTAAAGATAACATGAACAGATTACATATCATACGTGAACATACAATAAGTTTTTTTTCGATTATACTTGTATAAACACTACAATTAATATTGAGTCAAGGAAACGAAAGAAAAGTTTAATTCGGACATGTGTATTTCAGGAGAATAAAAATATACACTAATTCCCAAACGACTATATTGTTTCTTAACTTTTGTCGGTAAGTGTACTTCTTCCCAACCATTAATATGCTTCCAGCAGGTTGATTTGCGAATAGATCTTCATCATTCGCTGAAGAAGAGTGCCCGTGAATGTAGCTCGGGCTGTAGCGCCAAGGGGTAGAGGAAGCCTGACGATCCATGTCCTTTTTCCCTTGTAAGTAGAACAAAACGGCAGTAGATAGCCGAAACGGGAAGTCCGCGGTGCCGGGCGCACAGTGAAACCAGACGGTCGTTTCGCTTGTGCCAGCCTCACTGTGTACTGGATTTCCTTGGCACGTTCGAAACGATCGGAACGGGAAAAAAACCGACGGGTTTTACGAGCATTCCTGATTCCTGGCGTTCAAACTTATACATCATAAGGGCGATCGAGGTAATCGCCGCATTCCCAGATATTCGACGATACGATCACGCGGCGAGAAACGCGTTTCTTTCGTAGCTAGGATCGCGGTATGTTGCGAATCAGGTCGAAGGAGGCGCGGCGCGCTTTTCACGCGCGTTATTAAATATCTCCGAGCCGAGCTAAACCTTGCTCGATAAATTTCAACTGCGCGCCTAGCTCTGTATATTTTCCCAACGATGCTTGGGTTACATGTCGGAACAGATCTGGGTACACGGTATCCCACGAGACGTTCGTTTGTCTCTGGATAAATTTGTGTGACGAAGCCCACGCCCACTTATCATCCCCTATCAAATATCTAGATATTTCGATTTTCATCTGTGTCTTCGTTATTACTTTCGCCAAGCATTGCCTCTAAGAGCAGTGAGTCCACACCCACCGAACACGCTCCGCCCAGAGAAAGATATTCGACGTTTGCAGTTTCTGGCATAAAAAGAAAAGTTTTCCTCGCGGCCTAAAAACTGTCGAAACGACCCACCCTCAGCCAATCAGATCGTGACTCGAAAGTTCAACAACCAACGCGATAACGCTGATATTTGTCGATGTGAACGCTGCACGCGTCCAAACAGATCTCGGATTCGATCGATGGATCGTCGGGGTCACGCGTTAGCACGTGCACGCCCTCGATCGAGACACGACTGCAAAAGAGAAACTTATCGTCGTCTTTCATTTTTCGCATACAAATCTTATCTTGCGGAACAGCGTTCGCACGGTGACGTGTATCTTTGCACGTTGTTTCGAACGAGAAAAATTGCTTCCTTGCGTTTCCTAAATGATGGACCATGGGAGCTCCACCCCGTAGTCTTTTTAAGATGAATTTTGCAACAGCCACGGCCACCAATTAAACGGAACAATCACTGTACCCCACTCTGGCGCCTAGTACAACCCACTTCCTAAGGAGCAACTACGGTGGGGAAACAAACGGAGAGGTGGGGGAAGCGGGCACGCAAGTGATCGCTCGATAATGGGATATTCCCTGAGAAGGCCCGCCCACAGGGCGCATAGAGCCCACCCTTGCGCACTTATTGAGCAACTGCTCTAGAAGAAAAGGTAATTGAGATGACTTTGCGATAATTAAGCAAGCAGGGCCGACATCGACCGTACCCAACATAATTTTCCACGCACGGTAGCTGAGATTTTAAAGAGGAATAGTTTGAGACATTCTAGGACGACCTTCCACAATTTTTGTACAGCTTCCCCCGCTAATTGCCAAGCTTCTAACGGTAATCGCATCACAATCCGCATCATCCGTCAACGTTTAAACGACAACGGTAAGGTCGGCCACGCCCGCATAATCCGAACCGGCTCGTTTTTTCCACGGCGGACGGTTTCGCACGTCTCTCGCACGACCATAATCGCGTATCAAAAGTACTGACGCGCGAACTCATTCGAGCTGGTAGTCAGCGTTGCTCGTTTCTGCACGGCTCGCGGACGCTGATCGACGTCGACTCCATCGATGCGCACAGGCCGCTTACGTAACGATGCAAATGGATTCGCGAAAGATTCGTGCCGCGGTCAGGTGTGAGTACGTGTGTTCCTTTTTTTTTCTTTTTTCTTCCGTTTTATTCCTCGAATCGAATTGCGAATCGTGCCTCGCGAGGAGGCGTCGTCGCTTTCTGCGATTCGATTCGGGGAAATCGAGATTGCTTTCGCGTCGCGAGACTCGGAGCCGCGGAACAATGCCGCATAGGAGCATAGGAAACGTGGGCGCAGATAAACGGTAATGAGACGAGTTACGTAATCGACGAAATTGCGGGTGTCTCGCCGATAATAATTAGCGAGGCAGCGTAATTGGCGAACCGAGAGACCGAGGTAAGATACGCCCGAGCGTCCTTCGCTCGATGCGCTTCTGCGGTCGATGCGACGCGTGCATTTGCAACCGAGAATTTTGATTCTATCTGGCAGGTCGTCTCGTAATCGATGTCGTCTATAGTTTTATATTAACCGAACCTGGGCGTCCTGTTTATAGGAACTTCTCAGGGAGGGAGATCTTCGTCAAGTCGGAATAAATCTGTGATGTGGAGAAAGGTGATAGAAGAACGTACGCATATGTCTCCACTGAGAACAAAGGAAGAAAATGACGATACTCACGGAATGACCCGATACATATCTCCAAACCGAGAATCCGCCACGAACGCTCCGAGTGTTAAGATTTACACGATGCATGCGAGACAACGTCCTTTTGGAACGTCGCTTGATAAGATAAGCGAGCAGATATTTGATAGGCGATCGTTATGCACCGGGCCCGAAACCGCCGAAATCAGCGTTGTTATCGAGTCCGCGCCATTAAGATCGGCTATTTCCGAAAAGCAAAGATACGAAGACAACAACAGACAATCTTAAATCCTGAAGTGGCAAGGTAGGGTTCCTCAAATATCACAATAATCTTTAAACAGGGTTAACGTTAACACTTTCACTGCGAAACTTGAAACCTCAAAAATTTCGTACAATCAAAGTAAGCTATCTAATGAAATAAAATTGAAAAAAAAATCAAATGTATGATATTGAATAGTCCTCCAACTTTCTTGCATGTTACTAATAAAATGTGGAACAATTAATATATTAACACTTTGAGTGCCAAACCAGAATCCTAAAAAATTCCATGAAATCGGAGTGTTATTTAATGAAATAAAAATTGAAAATAATTATATGTGTGGTATTGAGTAGTCTTCCAACTTTCTTGCATTTTACAGATCCCAAACAAATTTGATACAATGAATATATTAACGTAAAAATTCATTTTAAAACCTGGGCAAATAATTCCGTCCGCCACATGTTAATTACTTGCAATCAAAGTCCAAGTATTGTTCTGCCAATGGTGCGTTTAATTGAATTATAGTTGGATAATATCTGCTGGTTTTATGCATAACGACTGATAGAACGTGCGTCACTCGATCGAGAAAAAAAGAAGCGATTACGCGTTAATTATACAGTACTATACAGAAACGCTTGTATCTGATCCTCCATCGAAACCCAGCTGGGATCCTCGAGGCGGTTCTCGGCCAGGCAGCAGGCAGCGTAGGCTCTATCGCTTTGTTCTTTTTTTCCTGCGCACGCGTTTTAATTGAATGAAATCGAGGACTGACATCATCGGAACCCTCGATCGACTACACACCGGTGCTCGTCCTATTCTCCTCGCGTTGGCTCCATCCTTTACCCCGGGAATCCCGAATTTCCCATAGCAACGTGACGGTGCACTCCATTACCCATGACCTCCGCCCTGAGCCTGGCGGCCCTCTATATCTGCGAATCAATGCAGCTCCATTGCGTGCATCCCGGCTGTGTGTAACATTCCCCGAAATGCAGTCGCCTAGCTTAATCGGAACACGCGATTCCTACCGAGAAAACCATCGGCGAGCCGCGGTCGATTTCCCACATTTTCTACCGTGACCAGGTGTGTCGAGCGCGGTTCGCGATTCTGCACCCTGCACGGTGGTCCACGATCTTCTTTTAGCAATCAGAGAGTCTTGTTCTTGTTAGCAAGAATAATTGACGTCGACTCTGATTTTCCGATGTTGCGTGCATCGAGACAGAGCAATTCCGAAACTTGTGAAACTGAAATCCGCCATTATCTCTCTCAGCAGGATAATGCGCCGATTCGTTCGAGCGGAGACGAGCCTATTGCGAGCAAAGATCTTAGGCGGCTCCAGTCGCACAGAATCAATTAATTGTGCGGTTAATTGTGCAGACTCTGTCTCGGCTTCGAGACTATTTCGCAAGCAGCGTTCAAGCAGCCCTGTTATCCCGGGATTATGAACACCTCGAGGTTCCCAGCTATAGATCAGGAACACCGCGGGTCAATTTAAATATATTAATTTCGCGAGCTGGTTGTTCGGTGCAGTGAATTTCCCCGGGCGCAGAAATTCCACCGGATCCGCAAAAAGGATGCGGAACGCGAGATAGGGGTTCGTAGTTTTATCCAGCAGACTTCCGCGAGTCACTGGAACACTGCCTGAATAACTCTCGCCGGTTCCTCTGACTACACAAATATTCCCTTCATAAATATGTATGCATTATAAATCGGTTATGCGCCAGGATCGTTGGCAATGTATCAGAAATAAGAACAAAAGGATGATAAACGAGAAAGGAGCGAAAGGGTTGAAACGAAGAAAAAGTAGCAGAAGAAGATGAGGAAGAAGAAACACCATCGCGGTGGAAGTACGCGTGCGTATTCGGGCGACTTAATCGAAACTTATGCGCTGGCCGGGAGTCTGGTTTATTAAAAGCAACGAGGCGAGGTGTTTCCCTGCCATCGATTTGAATTCACGCACGATCGCCGGACTTTCCCACACGATAAGCATAACATAACGCGAATACTTAAACGCGGCGAAGCCGACGCGTACAATCGTCCAAGACCACGGGGGTGAATGAAAAACGCGAAGTGGCCAGAGCTTTCGAAATGTCATACAATGGAAATATTCCAAATAGTCTTGGTTTTCGGAGGTAAAGGTTCGCGTAACTAATTGGACTGTTCGCCCCAGTGTACCATTCAACTTTGTCCTTACCATACTTTACGTATCTTCAGAAACAACAAAGATATTTGAGGTGCAAACTTTAGGTGACTCACCCTGTATATACGTAATTGTTCATTTAGAACGTCAGATATTTCAACAAGAAAGTAATAAAAATCGATTTTAGTCGCTATTTTAGACACTGAAATAACTTTGATGCAATGCTAATAACGATATTTCGCAATTGTCCGGATACTGTTGAGCGGTAGTGTATATTCACTTAAAAATCCGCACCAACCTAATAACTTTATACGACTAGAATGTTGTCAAGCGAAAATTCGAGAAATTGAGAGAAGGATTAACACGTCTGTTGGGAAGGTGCGCCGGAAAGAATAATTTAGGCGCCCTTCCGAGGGGAATCCTTGTCTGTGGAGACAAAAGGGATGCTCGCGCCGGGGGTGGAAGATGAACAGTGCATTAAGAAAATGCGAGTCTCAGATTGTAGGTATCAACGGGGAGGGACGAGAGAGAGAGAGAAAACGTGTGCGCTCCGCGACGGGACAACTGAAACGTTGACGCGAGTAAAGCGTGTTGCCGATCCGAAAGAGGGAACGCGTTCTCGCTCGCATACTCGCTTACATACCTGCTCGCTTGCTCGCCTGCTCGAGGTGGACGGGTTAATTTTAGTTTAATCGACCGACCTGATATGAAGAGCTCGCATACAAAAGTAGGCATACGTAGGCGCGCGCGCGCGCTCGCGCTCTCTCGAGAAAAACGAGTCGAAGCACGCCACTATACACACGGAAGGACTTGTTATGCGTTATACTCGAACCGACCGCCTTTGCTTGCCTTTCACCCCCGCCCAGGAATATTCAGTTCCGAGTTTCACGACCCTTGGACGGCCACTGGCAAAGGTCTTAGCGTACCGTGCACCCGGAATAATAGCTAGGGATCATCCTACTGTTGGTGTTTCGCGTGCCGGACACACTTCTGCGAAAAGAATGTGCGCCGAAAGGAGGATCGAGATACGGTGACGACCGTGTAAGTACACTTCGGTGAGATGAAAGGACGGGTTTTGGGAGAAGGTAAACTTCTAGGATGGACAGGATGTGTGCTCGACGAGGAGCAAATGTTTCGACTTTAGGCGATTTCTTCGGGCGAGCGTCACATGTCTTTGTCTACCTACACTCTCGCTCATAAGCCTTAGGTTTTTAGTAAAATTCTGCTATTTCGTATAGATTATGAACCTTAACCTTAAACTGTATTAACTACATAATATAAATATCCTCATATGTTCAGTAATAATTCGTTAAAAATTATGAAATAGTCACCCCAATCACCAGATTTGATCCCCATAGAAAAATTATGGGATGAACTGGACAGACAGGTACATTTACGGAATATTTTGGAACGAGAATGGAATAATATAACAACAGAAAGAATGAAAAAATTGATCACGTGGATGCCAAGAATAGTGGAATCTGTAGTAAAGAAACGTTGCGGATTCTTCCATGAAAAGAAAATATAAATATTCTTTTACTTCTTAATAAAATTTTTGATATATGAGTAGCATCCTTTACTTGACACGTAAACCGTTAAATAAGGAAACATTTGTTCTTCAACGATTATTTCATCTTTCACAGAGTTGAATACAAAATATGATCATTGTCCTAAGACTTATGAGCGGGAGTGTATATTGTTTGAGTTGATCTTTGTGCTGTTTGAAATTGCAGCTAGAAATTTCTCCCGTAAATGCATAAAATCCGCAGTCTACGATGAGAATTAATCGCAGACGTAGAAAATTCTCGGACATCCGAGTAACGGAGAATGCACCGATGTAACAGAGAGCCAGCACGACGCTCTGCAGAGGGAACGCGTTCTCGCCGCGCTAATTAAAAGTCGATAAATTTCGAGTAAACAGGATTATCGATTAAAAGATTGTTAAATGTTGACTGCACGGAGGGTGAGCTCGACGACGTGTCCTATCGTGACTTGAGCGGCTGCGAGAGGCTTCCGTTTGATGGTCAAAGTGCATACGGATGGGCCGTGTAAATTGGGACGGGCGAGAGGGGTGTCGAGGTCGTTCGGATCGAAATCATTCAATTAAGGTCAGAGGAAGCGGATCAACACCGTCGGACCCGGCGACTTGCCTCGCACTCCAAGAAAAACGTTCTCCGAACCGGCGAAACTTTCTTCCCTGACAAAATTCGTTGCAATTCTACCACGGTGTCCTTTAACCAAAGTGGAAAAAGAGCCGCTCAGGAATTCCTTCCTGTACTAATAATTCCAGAGACTCAGACTTTCCGTGGGCACCAAAAATTGAGCGAACCGAGACTCGCAAGATCCTTTGTCCCGATCTGGTCGATCCGAGGGATCTAGGATCGACGGCAGGCACGATGACCCCCGCGAGATTGCGCCTCGCGAGGATTACGGAAGTTAACGCTCCCCGGTTGATAAGAATGTGCAGGCCGTTCTCCGGAGACGAATCGAATACAAATCAGACTGGAGAAGGAGGGAAGGTCGAAGCACCTTCGGGGATAACGAGCCATAAAACGTTGAGTGGTAAATCCGCGCGATCGAGGCTTTCCGGAAACGACGGAGCGCCCGGAAACGAGCATTCGCCCTCCTCCGGTGGAGGATTTTCGGCAGGATCACCGGTGTCGACCCCGGCGAAAAAGTGAAAAAAAAAAAAAAATAAATAAAACGCCCGGGTGCATCTGCCGTCGACGATAGAGAAAGAGAGATAGAGAAACGACGGTAGACGACGGGGAAGCCGGAAATCGAGGAAAAAAGAGGGGAAAGCAACGGAAGGGCGAGGCGCTTGCGCGACGAGCTCGTTTCCATGGCTTCGTTCGTTTCACGTAGCAACAGGAGGACTTTTGACCCCGTTCGATTGTCCTTCGAAACAACTCAGTACCTCATCGTTTTCTATACGTCGGCGCGGCTCAGGTGAAACGCACCGTTCAGGTGCGCTCTATGAGGGAAGGGAGCTTTCGCACCTTCACGGGGAAAAGGGTCGTGACGATGGGAAATTGAACGGTAGATGCTGTTAGGCGATACCGACGATTCACAATAGCATAGAGATGCTAACCGCGTGATCCTATGTGGTCCCATTACCAATCGGAAATCCTATCTATCGATTTTCATTTGACACGTTGACTGGCGTGTCACTATTGTGTGGCTGATAGAATTATTTGTCCATATTTAACCCTTAAACTCCAAGGAAAACATTGTTAGGTCCAGCTCGCATACATTCCCAAAACATTTGTCGAATGTCTCCGCAAAGACTTGTAATTTGTTTTGATCATAGATCCTCGAAAGTATCTCTGTCATATTGGTCTCTAAAACCATTCCACCCATCACCGGTTCGTTCAGAATACAATGAACCTTGTCTACATGAAAAATTAGGTACGGAAAACGTTATTAGCCACAGCAATTTCTATTACAGGAACTCGCGTACGTTTAATCGTACGTCTATTAGATGCAACCAGGTTTATTATTAGGGAACTTATTATACGTCGGTGTAGAAACGGTTTTAAAATCGAAGCGGTCTGACGGGACACCCGCCGACAGATGGTCTCCCGCTTCGGACCCGGTTAAACTCCCCGGTGAAATTAATGTAATTTTCTGCCTTTTAAAGGTGACACGGTCGGGAGAGAGAACGGCAAGGAAAAATTGTAAATTCAGCGTCGAGCACGGACAGGTAGACCGTGCACACCTGAGCCCGCCGGCAACGGTCCTAACGGCGATGAATTTCGAAAGCGACGATTACGAGTGACGCACGAGGTTAATTTTACAGCCGATCGATGGGCAAAGAAAGTCGTGATACCGTCGTTGAACCGCGCCGCGCGAATCGCGGCTGACGCGCAAACGAATTATCTTAACGCTTCCTCGAATAATTAAGCGTGGCGGACTTTGTTGGGGCGTCCTGTACGTTTCTGCAAAAATTTCAAAATCTATTCCTCGGAGAAAGAATCGAGAACCAATTTGAATCCGAGGATGAAAAATCAAGAAAGCAATCGAAGCTTTCGGGTAATTGAATCAGATTTGATCCAGGGGGTTGAAACCACCCCAAGTACCGACGTTAATGGGGAAAGAGGAGCCCGTTGCTCCTCTAGATGCCAGGGAGTATCAATTTCCGGATGAATTTAGTCGGATCGGGCGATATTTTCCGTTCCGTGGCTAATCCGCGGAGAAATTTCTCGGTGAACGGGGCTCGTGCTCGCGCGAGCCGCCCGGAGTCTCTGCCAAATTGCGATCAGCTGTTTCTACATCAATCGCAGCCGGCGCGCACTGGGTTATTTGCCTCGAAAACCTGGCCGAAATATCAATACCGTACAAAATGAATAACATGTCCTCCGAATATGTGTGTACAGTAAACCCTTGTAAAAAGATTCAATTTTTTTAGATTATCGACACCCTCTAATGGCATATGCTATCGAGTGGACAGTATGTAAAGAAAATATATACATTATATTATACATTATAAGTATATCGTGGGCAACGTCAAGAGGAATGTTATCAGGCGACTACGGCCTTGAACCTCGAAATAACGCTGAAACAGTGTCGGCCAGGTTTTGCGGGCCAAACACCCCGGTGAAATAATCCGCGACGTCGACGGGGGTCCCGTTTATTCCCGCAGGAAGCGAGCCCCAGGCCCGACACGAGGGCTTCCCGAAGTATTTTGAGCCTTTGTCCTGGTGCAGCGAGGCGGACACCGTTCCTTTTGAGAACCGCGGACGAAAAAGTAGACGCGGAAGAGATCACCCCGGCGAGCTGAATACGGTCTTTTTCCGACATCGCGAGAACGCACTTCACCGTGGACTCTCTTTTCAGCTTTGTCGGGAGAGTGCACGTTTTTCTCCCGACGACGACTACGACGACGACGACGACTGCCACAAATACCAGGACTATGGAGACTTTCACTCTCCTGCCTCCTTTTTCAATCGGGCGTCGAAGATTCTTATTGAATCATTGCGCGGCCCCCGACTCCTTGGCTAGATTTCAGTTGGAACTAGCCTGTCTCCGTTGCACGTGAAGTCATCGCTGTGTCTCGCTTACGCAACACTACATTTCACCTAAATATGCTGGCTGATCATAGACGCATAATTCTACTTGCGATGGAAGCGAATAATCTGCAACGGTGCCAATGCCCAAAATATTGTAACGGAGCTAGAGTCGAATCCGTAGATCCGTTGATCGTCCAAGTGAGAAAAGGTTCTAGGAAATAAACGGAGAAAAGGGTTGATCATTGTGGCGGTTAAACCTTGCAGACCCGACTCTTGGAAACAAAGCAGCATTGAGGAAAAATGTTAGAAGGTAGCAATAGTTGAATCCTTTCAGGTTGATCGTCGCAGTGAGAAACGATACAATGCTGGGAAATAAACAGAAAAAGAAATGGTTCGTCATCGTAGAAATAAAGGGTTGCAGCTTCGATTCTGAAAAATACAGAATCGAGAACATGACGAGACCTAAATTCTCATTGAAGTGCGAAAAGCTGCAATGTTCGGGAATAAAAAACTAAAAAAAGGTGAAGCAGGGTAGAAATTAGTGAAAAGGAGGTCAATTATCGTTGTAGAAGCGACTACGACCCCAGAAAATAAAAAGGAACATATCCCAGCGAACTTCAATGGTCGAAAAATTAAGAAATCAAGAAGTCTACGGCAAGTCGAATCGCAAGGATGTGTCGGGTCTTGTCGGTCGGTCACGGAAGGGTGCGGGTCCAAGAGAAGAAGAGGGCTCGGAGGAACAAAGGAGAACTCGTTTTACACGGTGCCGCGAGGCGGAACTTTTTCCTCTTGCTTTTTCCCTACGGTTATTTGACGACAGTAGAAAATCATCGATTCCGCGGCGACAGTGGCGACAGCAACGACGCGAGCACGGTCACGTAGCCGTGTGCAGTTTGACGGCGTCGTTAGGCGATTTCCGCGTAATCGAATGCGCCGATTCTCAAGGATTTAGCGATCGGGGAGCCCCGCATTTACAACGCCCGTGTAAACGCGCGTTACGACTCGCGCGAACGAGGTTACATCAGCCGTATCTACGGGTCCCACCCCTTTAAACGATTCTATGGGGGTTGTGAAAAACCCACCCTGAATAGCCGGTCACGCGTGACCCGCAGCTATAGTTGCCCATTCGAGAGTTGGCACAGTGATTGAGTCCAAATGCCAACCCCTTGCACCCTGGATTTTCAAGTTTGTTCCCAACAAGCCTCTTACCGTTCTGAGAGCTTTATTTCATATGTAATCCAATGAGAAAGAGATTTTTACCATTATAATTACCGACTGAATAATTATTAACCAGTATTGGTGGTTCTAGCGTTGAAGGCACCGTCGCAGACACAAAGACAACAAAGAACAGGATTTCAGGGACAATTTGGGCCACAAAAATGGATCTTTCCTATATTTTTGCCAGGGTATGAGTGCCAACAGCCGAGCTCCCAACTAGTTTCCTCTTTTCCCCCGGTGCGTGGTCCAATGAAACGCGAGTAATTCTGTTTGCACAGTTGCCGGGTGTGCGATATCTGGCCCACACGCGGATACATTGCTCGGTCCGAAGAGAACGGTTCCTATCCTACCTCTCCGCTCGCTAATTCTGTATCTTCCACGTATTTAGACGAGCTCTGTGTCTATATCCGGCCATACACACTCACCGAACGTCCACAAATTATCATGGAACACGTTCGATCGTGGAAACTTGCCCCGCGTCGTCTATCGTCAGGTGCATTCGCATCGACCAACGGGACAAACGAACGGACTGTCTCTTGTATTCGGTTTGCAACCCGATTTTCTTTCAATTTGAATCGAGGAGATTGCAGAATAAATTGTACCCTTAATTACAGACAGTCTGTCGAACGTTTAGATAAGATTAGAAATTCGCATAGCGTTAACCGATCCTTTAGTCGTCGAGTGTTCTATTTAGATTTTATAATATTGTATAATTCTTGGGGGATTATTTTTGAAACAATTACCGAGACTCCTAAAGTACACCCGAAGCGTGAAATTATTACACATTCGAATGGAGTTGCAGATTAAATAGTCTTCCCAGACTTTTTTATATGCAGTGTTAATTATAAGAACTGTATCCATGTAAGAATTGTTCGTTTTTCAGTAGCTAATCCGGTGGCGCGGCAATCGCGCGAAGTGCGCTGTCAACTTTAACGATTGACTTCAACCCCTCGGAATATATTTCCGCTGGGAAAAAATTCCTCGAACGTGTTCCACAATCCCACGGCTTCATTGAAATCAGAATTTTTAGCTGGGGAAAAATTTTCTTGTCTATAATACCAAGAGCACAATTGGGGTTGAAAAACGTGAAAAATCTGACTGAAGAAAATAGAACGAGTACGAATATACATAATATCGGGAAGAGGATTCGTCCTATAATAATTGTTAAAAATGTTCGTGAGCAAATTAACAACTTCCTAAAAATCTGTTTTCGAGACAAGAGCGACAGAGACGACGCGATTCGAGTCGCAGGGGTTGAAAAGAGAATCGATTGAGCCGAGCGAAAACTCGTCGATCAGGCCTGAATGAATGCTCGGATAGAAATTGAATAAAAATTGCCGCGGGTTCGTGGGAACTATGTACGTTCCTGGATCGTAAGATGGCGTGGTTCGATGGTGGGGAGCAAGAGGGACAGGAGAGGGTTGTGAAGTTTCAGAAAAGAAACTGCCGGCTGAGCTGGAAACGAACGCGAGGTAAGGTGAAGGGGGACACGATTGTACGCCACTTGAAATCACCGCGACTGCATGTGTTACTATGCTACGGTGTCGCCCTCGATGCTGCTGCAACGAACTACGATGCACCCTGCTATCAGAAGTTGCGATTTCTACACAGAGATGGCGAAACCGTCGCGATTACTTTTTTACCGACTACCCGAAGCGCCAAGGAGACTAGATTCAACATTTACTTTTACATTTTCTAGATCTTCATATTTTTACATTATCACAAATTATAGAATTCAATAGAATCGGATCTAACCTGCAGGAATATGTACACAGTGGGGTCTAGAGCTATGTTTCTAATAAACAATCTCCTCTACCCCACCGGTAAACAATTTCTGATTTCTACGAAAGTCTTCCTATCATTTTGGAATTGAATATTAGGTTTACGCAGCACAAAACTGACTGTTTTCATTACTTTATAAAAATAATGAGTATGTATCGAAGAGATGCATCTCGAAGAACTGCATCCAGAAAAGTCGTAAGATATGAATGGACTTAGTCCATCTCCAACCGCTCTCCAGCGGTTAAGTAGGTTTTTGCATTCAATATTTACGTAACAAATGAATACGATCCACTGAGCGCACAGTGGATTGCATAATGAGATCACGCGAGTACAATCGTTAAAAGCCCACATTTTATGACAAAATATTGCTGATTCAATATTTACACTAGAATCCCGTAAATTGAATTATACAAGGCGCCATGTATCTACATACATATGACACGAACGATCATTGTACAAGCTTGCTTAAAATATTCCAATATCGGTAATGATTCAAAAGAAAAACTCACCTTTGCATTTGACCCCCACTTTCCCAGTGCCCCAAACATAATCTTCACCTGAAACAAGACGTGAAAAAAAAAACGAATGCAATGAACGTTCGTGAACTTCGCACAGTACAGTAAAAAATAATACTTAACATTGAAATGAGATACTTACAGTGTTTACAAAGAATAGGGATTAAAAAATATACATCTACAAGGTCATGATCACTCTTGGGTTCCGCGTTGGCTGAATCAGTTACATACACTGGAAAATAAGTTATCTAGATCAATAAATCAGTTTTATACTGTAGTTACGCGGTAATTAATCGACTGCAGATTTTATACAGATCTGCAGAAATTTCTAGAAAATTTGTATTTCGCATAAAAACCTGCAGCCTGGCGATTAATAACTGTTAAATACCGTATGGTCCATTGCTGAGGGTTACATAAGACGACTCTTCTTCATTATGAGGGTCTAAGTACGATGATAAGTTTCCTTTCAGCATTAGGACTTCCTCTAATATAACTTTAGTATCTGTAAAAAAACCAATCATTGTATAACTTGCCCTTTATTGATTGTAAATTCTAATCGCTCGAGCTACTACTCACCGGTACAAAGTGTTCCTTTCAGTTCTACTGTCGTTCACGCGACTATGAGCACCAATGTATCTGTTCTCTCCAAACTGGACTGATATCCAAAGTTGTTGAAGAAATAGTTACATTAACATGTTACTTTCTCCATGAAAAAATATATTACTGCTAACTCATTTGTCAGTCGTACATGGTACACAAACACCAATAGCTTTGCACAACTCTGAGATCACAGTACATAATCTCTCCTGACTGTTGCGCATTATCTTTGAGGGCTCAAAGCATTTTTCTTTTGCTTCAGCAGTACCGCCGATCGTCTTAGATCAGATTGTAATCAGATACTCTGTATACAGTGCTCAGAAGTTCTTGCAACTGTTCGAGCATCGTTTATAAAAGCCGATCTTTACCAAATATAGAGAAAACTCTGTAGTTAGTATTTCCTCAGTCAGAACAAATTTGATTTCTCCTCTCTGATTTATCAAAGGATACCACGATTATCAAAAACTTACAGTAACTTTTTCTTTAAGGCTATTCACTTGTATACATAGAATTATATTTAAAAATCTTGCTCAGTAAATATATATATATATTTGTATTTTTATATAAATATATATACATATATATATTTATGTATATATTTATATGTATATATATGTATGTAAAGCGATATATGCAATGATGAGTTATGATGATCTCTCAGGTATCAGCTCCTCCGAGCATGTAAAATCATTCAAAGTAACTTGATATGAACACAATGATAATTAGTCATGCATGACAACGCAATGCACTATATCTTTATCATTCTCTTTTGTATTTCTTCCTTGTAGACCCAGTCACGTGTACCACTTCCCTCGATCTGATATTTATTTCATAACGTTTCATATCCACTACCACCTTCTGAAGGTTATTCTAATTCCTGTAACACAAAAACCATTCGAAATGTTAAACGGTAAAAATAGCGAGCGTTTTTACTGACTATGCACGGAACCCCGCGAAAATCGCGTGATCATTTTATTTCTAATTATCAGAATTAAAAAAAGAGCTCACTATGTAGCTTGGCCCTGTGATACACCCTAACCCCATAAACCGTACAAACTGTTCCGAACCTTATTCGCGAAATCTCACTGTCCGAGAACGCAACGAATACGTGAAATTGTGCGTTGTTCAAGGTGCAGCGTACAATTACAAAACAGTAGTTCACAGTACGTCGTTTTATGATAACACTGATAAAGAGAAACGCACACGAAGAGAGGCATCGTCCACACACCGAAGCCAGTGATGCGGACGGACTCACGTATTCGTTTGTCGGCAACTTTCTATCGCCATTGTGTCGCGATTTAAAAAAAAACCTTTATCCCGACGAAATGCACACTTACGAGGATCGCGACAGTTCCTGTCAATCACATGGCGGCTGTATATACACACCAAATAGTGGAGCGCACGCCTTCGACGACCAACAGCGAAGCGAACTTTCGCACGAGTGTGTAAATAATTCGGACTCGCTAAAAAATTCCTCTTTCCCGGCGAACGTGGCTCTCCGAGCTTTAAGAGTGACGGAGAGCACAAAACCCGAGTACAATCGAGAGTAATTCGGTTCTTTTCCGTAAGGATGGAATATATCAGTGGGGAAGCGATATCAGCGGGGATACGAGGAACGAGACTTGACAATACGCGTTTCATGGAGCCGATTTAAAGTGGAGAACACTACCTTCGCGGTTCGGCACATCGGGTCATCGAGCTTTCCTGGTTCGGGCTTCCGTGGATCGGCAAAAAACTTGGAAAGATCAAAGGATTAATGACAAAGAATTGTTTCTTTTGATCGCAGTACGAGCAAACACGGTTAGGCCAGGCCAAGCAGCTGAGGGCGCTGCGATCCGCCATCGTTTATGCTTCATCTTACTCGTCGGAAACTTGCTTGCTCGAACACGTCTCCGATCTTCTTACCAACGGAGAGTGCACACACCCGGGACACCGACGAGATATAGGAGCAGAGAGGAAATGAGAGTGCTCACGCATGGGGTTTTAGTGACCCCACTTTTTCTGCATCATCTTTTAGCCTGGAACAGAACCTGCATCATCTTTTAGCCTGGAACAGAACCTGCATCATCTTTTAGCACCAATCAGAATCCGTTTAATTTTTATTTAGCCTGTGGCGCGAATCAGAACTATATTGCAACCAAACCTTTATGCGACATTACCATGCATTAGAAACTGCTTCGTGCGACATTTCCATAAACAAAAATCAGTTGAATTCTATGAAAAATGTGAAACAAGTAGTTTTTATTTTTTGATCTTGCCAAAGTAGTATGCATAAAAGAATTATACAAATGATTATGATTACAATGACTTGAAATCCAATATACAGGGTATTTCATTTATCTAAAAGAATTGAAATATCTCGTGAAAGACCACACCTGTAAAAAAAAGTTTAGAAATAACTTGTTTGATACGAAGAGGGACATAATACGGTGTACGTTATTTTTTTGCAGGGTAGGTTGTGCGGAAAATTTTTAAGTCGATTTTAGTTTTTCAAATGCTACCCTATGTTTTCCTGTATTATGTCGACATTTATCAAGACAAATCCAATGACCTACGCCTACACTTCCTACGACCTGCACGTCCTGACTTTTTCTATTCTTCTCATGCTACTCAATTTAACGTTCGTAATGTTCAGAAACCTTGAAAAAAAAGGAGTTTATTTGGCAGATGTAAACAACATTGTCACGGACGCGTTGTCTAGTGGCGCGACGCGACGACGGCACGATAGCTGTTCACGAACGATAAGGCTAAAACAGACTAGTATATGAGAAAATAATTTTTTTATAGAAACAAATTTCTATACATTATAAAAATTTATTTGTTTAAACAATTGTTTTAACAATAAATTATTATTGAAATAATAATTCAAATAATGAATACAGAAATATTATAAAAATGTATTTATATAAAAATTGTTTAAATAATAAATAACAATAACTAACTACTTATACATAATAAATATATGTATGTAATAAGGTTGAACACAATCGCGGTACTTTTTACTGCCTTCCATACGAGATCGGAGATTCTCGCCGAGCGTCCCATTTGAAATACAATGTTGTACGGTGGTGCTGACAGCGAATCTCGAGAGCCGTCGCAGCCGAAGAGTGTAACATGACACTATCGGGTATATCGGTGTGAGACCAGATTCTCCGAGCATACCACGACGATGCCACTGCGGGTCATTATGGAGCACAACGTACGCTACACCGGATAATCGTCCGATACTTTTGGCCAGGAATGAGCCGAGAAATCGCAGACTACATAACAGATAAAAGATGATAGATAAAAGATGATAGATAAAAGATAAAAGATGATAGATAAAAGATAAAAGATGATAGATAAAAGATAAAAGATAAAAGATGATAGATAAAAGATGATAGATAAAAGATAAAAGATAAAAGATGATAGATAAAAGATGATAGATAAAAGATAAAAGATAAAAGATGATAGATAAAAGATAAAAGATAAAAGATAAAAGATGATAGATGTGTGGGGTGTAAATAAATAGGTTAGCATTAGGATACGAGCGTCTAGGTTTAAGTACTTTATAGCCTGATCATTTGGGACACAGATGGTTCGCAGGCGAGCGGCGATGGCCTGCAGAACCGTGTCCCAAACCGTCGCGGAAAAACCGTTGCGTTTATGAATCAGGTATATCGCGGGAGAGAAAGAAAAGAACGATGGGCACCGAGACCCTTGATGAAGATAAAACGCGCAGAGTGGTTCCGAAAGCCAAAGCGAGCAGATCGAACTGCACAGTGTAGAACAGCGTGGTACAGTGTAGAACAGCGTGGTACAGAGTAGAACAGCGTGGCACCGAGTAGGCTTGTTTGATATAGTTTAGTTTAATTTAGCTTAGTACCTTTAGTTCTTAATAAACTATAGTTTTCTTTGTTCATCTTACATACGAACTTGATTTCCACCTAAACCTTCCAATCCCACAGATAAAAGATAAAAGATAAAAGATGATAGATAAAAGATAAAAGATAAAAGATGATAGATAAAAGATAAAAGATGATAGATAAAAGATAAAAGATGATAGATAAAAGATACTTAGGATCATCCTCATCCTCATCCTCATCCTCATCCTCATCCTCATCCTCATCCTCATCCTCATCCTCATCCTCATCCTCATCCTCATCCTCATCCTCATCCTCATCCTCATCCTCATCCTCATCCTCATCCTCTTCTTCTTCTTCTTCTTCTTCTTCTTCTTCTTCTTCTTCTTCTTCTTACCGACAATTAACTCGTATACGCTTAACGCGAGTATTATTCAATATCACGCCGAAAGCCCGCCTGGAGGCATCGAACGGCTGTTTTGCAAGCTGACCAGTAACCCCGATTCGAGCAGGCCAATGGGAGTAAGACTTTCGCTTCCACTGCAGGCACATTTGCCAAACATCTTCCGGAATTCTTCGCGGTGACTCCGGATAATTAACCTTTTCGCCTAGAACCTTTAACAACCTCGATACCGTGCCGCGCCGAGACCCGACCGTTTCTTCGTTTCGTGACCCGAAACCGAGCGCTCCTCCATCTTTCACGTTTCGATCTGTTTGGTAATCTGCTCTGTGTCCTCGCCATTTTCCTCCTCTTAACCCCGTTTATTTCGTTTTGCTTCGTTAAAAAAAAGTTCGATTTTCTAGCACAAAGTCCTAGCACAAGTCTTAAGTTTTTAGCACAAAGTCTTAGCACAAGTTTCAAGTTTCTAGCACATTCAGTCTTCTTAGAAACGAATGGCTGAGTGATCATCTTTCTCCTCCTTCTACGTTATTATTGCTGTGCAAGAATTTTTATATTAACACGTTGATTGCCACGTCACCCATATGTGGGTGACGGAATTATTTGTCCAAATTTTGAAATGAATTTTTACGTTAATATATTAATTGTATCACTACTCAATATCATACATATAATTTTTTTCAATTTTTATTTCATTAAATAACTTACATTAATTTGATGGAATTATTGGGGTCTCTAGCTTGGCAGTCAAAGTGTTAATTGTAAAAAGCATGTTCTGGAATATACAAGAAAACCACGCGTTTAAAGCTCGACGTCTTTGGAAAAGTATTCAAACTACGTCCACAAAGTAGGATTTATGTTTTACAGGACGTAATCCTGCTATAAAATATTCTCGAAAAGTGAAAGCTTAAACCTCCTGCACCTTATAGATCATTTTTGACCCAGGCTTTGATTTCCGTAAATTTATTACGCTATTGCGCAATATTTTCTAACCGATCCTGTGCTTACTTTTTCAAAATGGTTTTATGTTTGTGAAAAGAATCGAAAAGTATTCTCAACCCTTAACTTTTCAAATGTACTTTCAACAAAAAATTGGTTGAAACTAAACCAACTATCCGGATTATATTCAAGAGCTTATGGTTGATTTAATCCTCTTCTTTTCAACGCTCAGCTTTGTTTGCTTACCACCGGAGTTTACACATACTCTGTTTTCAATATTAATTTATTCTTCGTTATTCTCCGATTTATAGCGAATTTAGATTCGTTTTTATCAGAAAAACATCTCCAATCGGCTGATAAGATTTTCATTACGATATTTTTTATAATAACACAGTTGGGTTCTGGTTGTTCATTATTAATAGGCAATGCGTTACAATGTTGCCTTTCGTACTCTCTTCCGATCGAGGTCTTGGGAATTTCAATGGCTTTTTGTGAGCCAGGCAAACAGCTACCGGACACAACAATGTAAGCTCATAAGCATTGCTTACTAATGAAAATCTAATTTTTGCAATAATTTATTGTTATGGTATGAAAATACGAACAATAAATTGTAAATATTTTTCTGGTAAAAATGAGTCCAAACACGCCATAAATAGAATGAAAAGGAAGTTAAGGAAGTGTGTAGGAATAAAGTGTAAATAAATACACATAATTAGGCTGATTATTTACCAAAAAAGTAACATTAATGATATATTTAAATATTAGCAAAAATTCATAATAATGTTTTTAATATGAATTCCTCCGAATGAGTGTGAATTTATGCTTCTTGATGCTCGCTATACATACATGTACATTATAGAAGTATATGTATGCACATGATTTACTTGAATATAACCTTTCTCACGTAGAAATGTTTCCTTCGATGCAGTCGCGTTACAGGCATAACGAAATTAAAAGAACACAACATTCCTTTGTTTCATTCATCATTTATAGAATCTCCGACATGAGATTTAAATTTCTATCAGCAACAGCGCCGTTCTAGAATATTGATTCCACAATACTGCTTCTGGCCGTTACGGTAGGATGTGACACGGAATGGTAAGGGGGCTCTAGAGCCCCCCGAGCGTGAGACAGAAAAAAACATTGGGTGATTGGTCTATCCTATACCTCGTCGGTGCTAAAACCTCGGGCGTGAGCACTCTCATTTCCTCTCTGATGCAGGTTCTGGTCGAGACTAAAAATTAGACTAGAGGGCAGTACTATACCGGGGACACTAAAACCTCGGGCGTGAACACTCTCATTTCCTCTCTGATAGGAGTAGACCAATCACCTCCTATTGGTTTCGTGTCTCACGATCTGAAATACCGACATCTAGATTTTTTACGCCCTCTACGATGACGAACGGTCCCTAGATTTGTCCCTGACAGGTTTCACGAAGTGTCCGCTAGGTGTCTTAGAGAACGTGGTCGGGTTGACATTTGTCTTTTTGTTCTCACGTGGACCAGGCGTATCGCGATCTCGCGGGACGGCATTCATTTCCTAATATAGAGATTCAGGACACAGTGAACAAAGAAACAACGTTATCATGGTTCGCGTAATCAGCCAGGAGACCTACGATGAAGTTGTTAACGAGAATATAGAGCAGTTTGCCATGACTCCTAAAGAAGCTATCGAAGACGCTGTAAAACAATTCGAAGCCCAGGTACTCCAATTTGTTTACCTTCGTTCCTTTCATGAAACATCAATGAAAATTAATACTCTACGTCTCATCATTAACACGTGAAACCACGCAAGTTCAATTAGGTGAATCTTTATCAACATTTTACACTTTATATGCTACACTGCCATTTTTCAAATTTCATTTTGACAAGTTATGAATCATCTGTCAAACCGAATGCATTCTCACTGATCGCAACACTTCGCGCACATTTTCAAGATAACATTTAATTTTCTAACACGAAATTACTGATTACTTTGCATTGTGTACAAGCTAATAATTTTATTTTTGTGATAATAATATAGAGTTGATAAGAAATGGTGTCATCGCATGATAATTATACATTTGGAGTTGCAATTGGAATGGCAGAATCTAAATAATCTAGAACACATTATGTAAGGATCCTCTGTGCCATGGTTGTTTTTATCGGCTCTATTTTTGTAGGGTGTAGACTTGAGCAACATCATTAAAGATTTAATTCTCAACAATGATACTGAATTGATAGCAGGCTACCTGAACCAACTGAACATAGCCATAAGTGATAAGAGATACGAAAATGTTCCTCAAACCTTAGAGAAATTAAGAAAAGAATTAGACAAAGACATTGCTCGCAGAGTGTATGCTGGCAAAAAAGGCGGATACAATACTCTAATAAAGCTGATGAAATGTTGCCACCATAACAATACAATTATGAGGTCTGCATTGAAAACAATTACCTCATTAATGACTGGTAATCCAGACCTGTTGAATGATGAAGGAATAGCTCTGCAAATACAGTAAGGAACTATTAATAATTATGACTAGATAATATTATGACTAAAGCAAGCAATAGCTCCTCTAATGCATGGCATCGTCTATCAGAATTTTAGATAGAAATACAGACATTCCAACGCTACAATGTCTTTTACGCTGGATAAGAGAGTGTTGCATAAAGCACGAATTTAATAGACAAAATATATTTAATGCCGATATCTTCACTAAGCTCAAAAAGATACTGATGAGAGATGATGCTAGCGGATCTGAACTAAGAGACGCGTGTGCTGTGGTCAGATCCTTGGTATTGGACGACGATATAAGGCATGAATTTGGAAAGGCACATGAACATGCAACTGTGATTGCAAGGGGAGCCCTGAACATTTTGACTGGGCTGATGTCGAGTACGTAGACCCTATACCGGGTGCCTCATTTGGTTATTCGTTACTCAAAAAAACCCTTGTAGGGTAATTTCTTCAGTTTTTTAATGGATCAGAAGATTCATTTACATTCTACTAAATTCTACTTAAAATATTTGTTTGAATAACGAATATATAGTTCTGATTGAGCTCAAAATGAATGTCAAATGAAACACCCTATTCATGTAAGTATAAACACAGATATGTAAGGTAACAAGCACGTTTCACATAGAATATAGAAAGGATAGAGAGGTAGTAGGGGACGTGATGATAACTCTAGCAGCCCTAATCGTGAGGAACGAGTTCTGTCAGGAGGTAGAGGATGCAGGAGGGCTCAAGTTTGTGATAGACGTGATGATCGACTATCCAGACTCAGAGAAGCTAAACTGGCAAGCCTTGAAGCTGTTGAAGGCTTTGGCTGGTAACGACGAAGTGAAGTTTCACATTATCAGTTCGGGCTGTGGGCCTCTGATAGTCTCTGCCGTCAGCAGAATGAAAGTAAGTCGATAGTGATTGCTTCGAGCGAGAGAACATTTGTTTTTTAACCCTGCTTTAGACCTAGCCGCTTAGGCTTCTCTAGCTAACGTTCTAAGCGTTGATTGTGCCACAGGGCTCTGAGTGTGTGGTCCAAGCAGGCCTTGCATGCATTTCCGCATTAACGCTGAGGTGTCCCCTAAACGCCGGTGTGTTTTACGATTGCGGCGCGCCGCTTGTAATCATCGACTCGATGAAAGCTTACTCGAAGAGTGTGGCAATCCTGAAGCAAGCCGCTTGGGCGATCCGGAACATGTCCGTGCGCAACAAGAACGAGTGTCAAGAGTTCATTGCCTATGGTATAGAAGACGTCCTGACAACGGCCCTGAAGCAGCACGGTGCCAAGATCGAGAGCGACGTGAAAATGGCCTTGAGGGACCTGGGACTGAAGGTGGAGCTGAAGGAGAGGTGGACCGGGAAAGGCGTGTCCTTGGACAACAATTAATCGGAACAGCAACAGGCTGAATGTCCCAGACATCTCTTTATGTGCATCACATACAAACGACGAATAAATGTCTGAAAAATAATGACTAACGTTAGTATTTCTTGTAGCACGACGCACACTGATAGTCATGTATGTACGATACATATATACGATTTTTTTAAAACTTGCCCGGTTCTTTTTATATACATATACATTCGCATATTTATATGTTGTATATTGCAATAGATTTATAATAAACTTTTATCTTTAATACGACCATGGCAAACTTTCACAATGACATGAAACATACATCATTGCTAGACTGCAGATTTGATGCGCTTACGACATGAATCAATTGCTACGATTTAAAACAGTGGAATGATTGAAAAACAATTTAAGAATATCGATATGCTGTGCCAATTTTATTTTGCATACAAATCCGCAGTCTAATTGTTACCCTAGTAATTCGACTCGAGTCTTCACGTTTGTACAACACGTAACCGCGAGTATGCCTCTAACTAGTATGAAACGATTACTCGAGCAGAAATGGGTATACATTAGGCAATACTAGTTTTTCATTCGCGGTAGTTTTAGGGAAAATCGAGTTTGAAAATTCACGGAGCTCGAGTGACATTGAATGGAAATCAGCTGACGTGTCTGCGCATGATTCACCGTATCTACTTCTCGTGGATGCAGTTTTTGTTAATTGTTGCACGAGGAATCGTTTGGTGCTAGTTTTCATCATGCTCTCGGTCGCGTAATCTATATACGTTCACTTTGAGCAAGTACATAATTGCTCGCTCGTATTCGTCCCATAAGTAACGCGAGTTTTCTATTTTTGGAACATGAATCACTTTTGTCTTCTATCTTACCGAAATTGCAAAAGAAAATTCGCGTTCTCTTTGGGGGACGATGCGATACGAGCAACAGCTGATCGAAATCCTCAGCGAAGTAAATAAGCTCGACAATGGTACCCAGTCAGTGTTTGAGATCTCTGTTTGAGCAAGTCAGGTGCCTAATCGCTTTCGATCGTTGCGGTATCACGTCTGCGTTACATACACCCTAAAACACGTAACATCGATTCACGGTGTACAACATTGAGTCCTGTCCGTTTCAGTCTGTGCTCTCCAATGTTACTTAACAGATCACTATACCTACGGACGCGTATTAGGAACGAGCGTGTATCGTCATGTAACAGCGGAACAATCGTACGCTAAACAGCTGCAAGAACAAACGTACGGCACGCTCTTTCTCGATCTCGTTCCACGCGTCTCGTTTCATTTTCTCTTTAATTATCCTAAATTACAGATCTGCGAGCAAGAACCGTGTGCATCGGTACATCGCGTCGAGATTCTATCGTTAATTACTGTTCGTTGTACTTCACTCCTGCAAGAGACTACGATTGTATCACAGTCTTTGACGAGGTCACGTTCGCCGACGAGCATGGTAGCGTTAAAGCTCGGGCGAACATGATAATACAATAGACAGACTTTTTATTCACATAAAGGCGACAGATAGGGCGCGAGAGTGTTCGAGGGGATTCGATACTTTCCGAAGTGTGCTTGCGACTTCGATCGACTCGTGTAAAAAAATATATCGTGTCCGAATGTCGGTCAGGAGGAAGCGTGGGAGCAAGGATTCAGGTGTTGCAGGTGCGAAACAATTCGAGCCAGTAACTTTCGAAGACCGAATTGCGCTCGCAGCATCAGCGGAAACACAGTGCCCCGAAGAGAGTATGCTACTTGTCTACAGGCTCCGATACCGGAAGTGAAACTGGCTTCGAGCGGATAGATGTAAGAGCAGTAAAGGGTGTCCGTGTAAATATATACATGGCGAAACACGCGGATATTGCTCGTGTCTCCCTTCGAAAAGCCCTTCCAGCCCTTTTTCAGGCCGGCCACTTTCTTATCCCTGGGACACGGGCCAGTACTTGCTGGTCATTTAAATAACATATACGGAGGAGGAAAGAGAGAGAGAGAGAGAGAGAGAGAGAGGACGCGCTTCGTCGAGACACATAGACACATTTACGATTCATGGTGTACGTCACAGCCATAAATATTAATACTCGAATAATTGCCGACACATAATACACTTGTAGGATCTGCTTATGCGCGTTCACCGGAGTTGAACAACCCTCTCCCTCGATCGGCAACAGATTGCGGAACTTGTAGCACAGGTAAAAAGTTTCGATCAATTTGCATCGGATTTTATTTAATTGCTCACGAACGAATGGGCTTGGTGAAAATCGAAGGGACACAACGGGATCGAAGTACAGTTTGCTAGAACCTGAACAAGCCAGAAAAACTTCGAGAGGAGGAGTCGGGAGAACCACGAGCTACGTTCTCCGAACAAGAGGAAATTCTAATCAACTAATCAACGCTAGTCAATCGACAATCGCAAAATAAACGGTCGAGTGAAAGAACGCAAACGCTACGGCAAAAAGTAAAAGGAAACGCAGCATCCACTAAAATAATTCAAAAATCGACACTTACCTGAATGAAAAACGCGGTTCCGTGTAATAAAGTAAAGCAAACGATAGAAGAAGAAGAAGAAGGAGAAACGGAAAGTTTATTGCGAAGCGACCGGTAACCGTGAAACAGAAATCGTGTGCTTCTCGCGGAATACGGCGAGCCTCCTTGGTGATCGGGAAGGCAAACCGGAATGCGATTTTAATTGACACTGAGGATTGATTGCCCGCGCAATTTTGACGAGGTTGCCATCAACCATCGGGACGTAGGCTGCTTAACGTTAATCGGCGACCGTGTTGACACTGAACCCACCGGCCAAATGACATATGCATAAGCTGTTTTACAGAGGTTTGCAAAAACGAGAAAATCTCTGTGCAAAAATGAATCGAAAATCTATAATACAATTTTGTTCCCCGAGGTTTCATTTTCGAGACAATTGAAGTCGAAGATTCCACCAACACGGTCAGTCACGTATTGCTCGGTAGATTCAGTGTCGTAGGATCGAACGATCGAACGATCGACGAACCTCGAGGACCTCGCCGCGACTTCCGCAGAACGTTGCAGGTTCGTTTCTACGCATACGACACGGTTTACCAGTGATTCTCTTACAGTTTCTACACAGACAAGCGTATATTTGATTGGACACCATTGCTATAATTATCGTAAATCGCTACTCGCTAGCGGATCGATAGACCGGCCGACATCGGCCACATGGAAACGACGGTTTGCCTCTCGTGATCTCGTCTACATTGTTTCGTCGCTCAGCTTTGTTCTGGCTCGATTCTCGCGAGAATCGAAGCACCGTGGTTCCCGTGCGAACGGAGCGCGACGCGGATGAAATCGTTAACAAGCCGAGCCTCGTAAATCAAAATCGCCGGGATCCGTTCGACTCGATATGTTAATTAAATGCTCGATAACGGAAATTGACCGTGGCTCGCATCCATCGTCCGTTTCCCCGGTATCGGCGGCACGCACGATAAATAACCTTTTGCAACTAATACGGCCTCTACCTATCGAGTGTACACCGAGAGCAAAACGCAGCCGTATCGATCGACGTGCGATTTTGCTTTTTCCTTTTCCGCCGCGACTCCAGACTGCGTGCTCGCTCGTTCCGTTTCGCGAGCCCGAGCCAGCGATGGGTTTATGCGGTTTCTGGTCCGTTCCAGACTCGAGCAGCTGTTCAGATCATTTCATAATGCATAGGATTTTTCCAATTTTCTTTGCCTTATAGGTACTCTGTTTCAAAACCGCTCTTTACTCGGCTCACCCACGGTTTTTGTGGAATTACATTTTAACGGAGTTAAACCTTCGATTTCATGAATGAATTTTTGATGCTTTAACACGTCGACTGCCATGTCACCCATACGTGGGTGACGGAATTAGTTCTCGAGGTTTTAAAATGAATTTTTACGTTAATATATTCATTGTACCAAATTTAATTAGGATCTATAAAATGCAAGAAAGTTGGAGGACTACTCAATATGATACATTTAATTTTTTCAATTTTTATTTCATTAAATAACTTACTTTGATTTTACGGAATTTTTTAGGTTTCTCGTTTGGCAGTCAAAGTGTTAATACGCGAAAGACAGCTTTTAATCGGCGTAAAAATTCTTGTTCGAACGGGATTAACGATCGGATCGAACCCATTGCTGGCCGACGCACGCTGTCTCGTCACCGGCTCGCTCACGCACGTCTTTACGTATGTATGTAGGTACACGGGAGTACAGGTTTTCTCGTGGAACGTGCATGCAAATGGATCGCAACTTATCCAGGGGCGTAACAATGATAATCCCCCGGCTTCTCAGCCGGCGGCCTGGACAGGTTTATCGCGCGGGCCAAGATAAACCGCTGGATTCCAGGCTGTCGCAGGATTTTGGAAAAAACTGGACAGGAACTTTCTACTTCCGATATCTTTATTGGCCATCAGAATAAAGGGAGCCGTCTGGTCACGACCCTAAGTCGCGAGGTCGACTATCAGTTCGGCCTGGAATCGCAACCGAGGGAGCAAGGTCGAGCGATCGAGCGTCGATCCAGCGGCAAAATTACGCCCCTGCTCTGACTACATTCGCACGGATCTATGTCCGTGAAAAATCGGGCGGGCATGCTCCCGTGTAAATCGCTCGAACCTAAATTCGCTTCCCTCTTCAACCTGAACGGAGACTTCGGACGACTAGGCTCGCTGCTGTGTCATATTAGAGAGTGACAATCACTCGGAGCGATCGGGAGCAAAGAAACTATCGATCTACGTGAGATTAGGCTCTGCACAAAGACAAGTTGATGGCTAGGTAAACAGTAGTGATCAACAGTATTGATATCAACAGGGTCGAGCAAGGATAATGGCATAGTCCTCTTTGCCTTTGGTTCGAGCGGCCATTTTCTGGTCACTGTACAGCAGACGGGGCCTGTGTCGATGAAAAATAATACAAGTCGTATCGCTTCGCAGCAGTGTCGGCGTTCGGCTTCCTCCGTTTACATTTACTAAGGGGGTGCGCTACGAGCTTGCTCGAACCACGAAGAAACGGCTCGGAAAACCGTGGAGGGATTCAGCTTGAAACGTTCCCCGGGATTAATCGCGGCAACGGCAACAAGAATCCTTGTAGTACTTGATCCGGCACAGACGGTTCTTCACTACCAGGCTGCAGCTCGGGTACTTGTCGACGCACTGGGACGTCTCATAGGCTTCTGAAACCGTTTAGAATTGATTAACAACGTGATTCCACAAATGCCAGAGACTAGAGATATTTACATGCCGAAACTTAATGTGTTATAGTGCATGTAGACGTTGTTTGGATGAATATTTTAGAGAATTATGTATAAAGAGTAACGCGAAGTTGGGAAAAATGCTGGAGAGCAGACAAGAGATTCCACAAATGCCGATTGGCCCTGAAAATGTTAATCCGAGCCTGTTAAAACAAGTCACGGAAATGGAAGCAAAACCCGCTACCGAAACGAGAGGAAAACTACTCGACTGACTTTTCAGCGGTTTGCTAGCTGGGGGATCCTTCTTGCAAGGATCCAGGCTGCACTGTTGTCTGTCGATCGGTCTACCAGCTTCCACGCAGTTGTTGTCGGCGACACCCTCGAGGATGCAGCGAACCAGTCTGGTTTGCACGCCAGTCCCGCAAGTCACCGAACACTGAAAGCGGTTCCAGTATTTACACCACCGTCGGGAAAAATTCGCGCCGGACTTAACCCGGCGCGATCGTAAATTTTCCAGGGCGAGATTTACCTTCGACCAGTCCGAGGTGAACCATTCCGGTGGACAGGCGGTCGATGTTCTGCAGACTTGCTCGTTCGCCGGCCTCGAGTCGCTGCAGTTGCTCGCCGGCAATACGACGAATTCGTTGCTCGTCCTCGCCACGCAAAGGACGTCCCGAGACTGGACACCCACTCCGCAGGACACCGAACACTGAAACGATATTCTTGTAGCACGCTGTCGCCTCGCAGACCCCGTAATACCGTCCCGTAATGGGATACGATGCTCTGGGAAGCAGATTTTCCGTGGCCGCGATTAATTCAAATTATTAAATTTTATACACTTTGTTACTACAGGCGGCCCTCGATTCTCGCCAAGGCAACTGACAGGCAAGATGGGCCAACGTTAACAGATTTTTGGAACAATTATAATGTATGGAACGCAATAAATAATATTGGAGACTCGTGGGCTGAAATGAAAGAGTCGACAATGAAAGGTTCCTGGAAACAATCATGCCCAGAAATGATGAGCGATTTTATAAATTTTGAAGAAACACCGGAAACTCTCACAGATGAAATAGTTACCTTAACGAATGAACTAAACTTGGACGTCAACAAAGAAGATGTTAATGAGTTGATTGAATCTCACTCAGCAATGCTGTCAAATGAATACTTAATTGAGCAACAGTGAAATACACAATGAAAGTGAGGAAGATGAAGCTGATAAAAACGTCAAGACTTTGACAATTAAAAATATGAATGAAGCCTCCGCGCATCTTGACAAATTTTTGACTATCATGGAAGAATGTGATCCCAATGGAGAACGTATATCTCAAGTTCGTAGGGCAATTCAGAAAGACACAGCATGTTATAGAAATTTTTATCAAGAAAAGAAAAAAAAGGATGGTATTCAACTAACTCTTGACAACTTTATAAAGGAAACACCCGAAAGAACAATTAACACGCCTCTTTAACTTCATTATGTATACATATTGATAGACAAATACTTTAAAACACAGTTTTTGGTGAATCTTTTTTTACATCCCTCTACTTTCGAACATTCAACATTCGCACACACTTTCAGGAACCAATTATGTGCGAAAGTCGAGGGCCTACTGTATGCTCATTTTTAGGTGAACCTATTTTCATCGAAGATCGAATCGATAGGAAGACGCCTCGCCAACGAAACGTGCCCGTTTCGCAGTGCCCGATGCGGGATCAATGGGATCGTTCAAGCGTGAGAATCTATTCTAGTTGTCGGCTACTAACGAATGTCCATGGGCCAGTGAACCACTTGGCGCTATCGCAGCTGGTCCCTCTGCCGAAGCACTGTCTCTCGGTTTCCGGTCTCTCTTTGGGATTGCAAAACAGCTCGCTGCCATCGGCGCAGGCCACTTGCCTCGTCTCCATTCCGATGCCACACTCCGCGGAGCACTGGAACATCGACCAAAGGTTTGTATACTATCGAGACACATTCAACCATGTATGTACTATTCCCCGCTTTGGAGACCGTCATTTCGATTCACCTTGGACGACCAATCGGTGTGCAACCATGGCGCCCGTTGCTCGGCGCCGTTTCGCACGCAGGGGGCCGATTCGCATATTTTCTCGGACTCGGGCTTGCTGAACAGCGAGCAGGCCTTGCCCGACGTGATGCACGTCACCGTTCGGTTCCTTGTGCCGGTGCCGCAGGTCGTCGTGCACTGGAATCGCAAAAATAAAACGATTTCTTCCATTCTTCTATTCAGATAGTTTGGAAATCGCAATTTTTCGTGAACACGTTAGCGAAGTAAAATCGGCGAGAGAAAGTGAAAGAGACGGTGGACGGAGGACAATTTTTTCCGAAACGGTCTACGACTAAATAGATATTCTTCTATTCACTCACTTTTTGTGAAATTATTGGAATATGGGTATACTAAGAAACCACACTCGTTTATGTAATATGAAAAAGAAGTTATATTTCAATAGTTCTCTAAAAGCACGTTGCGAGACACGTCTTTACTCTTCGAAAGAAACGCCACGAATGAAACATAAGAGATCCAGAAACAGAGGGGCAACAATTCAATATAAACAACCGAGGATCGAGGGTCCCATGCCGGGCACAACGTACAATATATATTGACTGTAGATACAATGTAGTATGCATCCACAGACCAAGAGTCGATTCAAACGATTCTTCCTTCTAAAGATGTAACAGATTAATTTTGTTCTACATTTATGAAATAAATTCCAACAGAAATAAGATAAGTTACAAGGCAAAAGCAACGCGTTCTCGTCGAGAGATGCTCGAGGATGTTCACACGCGAGAACGAGGGCGTCAAGAGTGCACTCTAGGATTATCAGTGTCGCAGAAAAAAGGGCCCACTTACCGGCCCCCAAGGGCCCACGTCCCATCTGGGCGCGTCCGAGTGCATGTGCCTCAATTCCGGGCCAACTGGGCACGCAGGTTTCACGCAGGTCTCCACGGTGATCAGGTCCGGCGGCTGTTGGCACGCACCTGATGCCACTCGCATCGTCAGGTTCGCGTTCAGTTCCTGCACGCACTCCAATTTGCGTATTCTGGTGCCGGACCCACAGCTGACCGAACACTCGCTCCACGGTTCCGGCCTCCACCTGGAAACAGGTTGGCTAGTACGACGATCAGCCTTTGCGAATTTGGGAATTGCATACATTACCTGGCTCGGCAGGGGTAGTCGTTACAGTAGACAGGGGGTGGCAGAGGCTTTCCCACGTTTCGGCAGCGGTGATCGTTCACGACCTGTTGGTTCGACTCGCGGGCGCATTTGAACAATGCCATTTGGACCCCTGGACAGATTTTAGTTTGTCAATGCACCTTCATTTCTCAAAAAGAATTATGTACCGAGGCACATTAACCCCTTGCGCTACGATTTATTTCACGCTTTCAGTGATTAGAACTTTTTTGTAATTCATAATTTCCTAAAAAGGGGAGAAAATTTATATCTACTGTATGCCTATATGTTGTCTGATAGTTGTACATTAACAACGCCAAAATAGTAAGTTATTTAATAAAATAGAAAAATTGAAAAAAATTAAATGTATGATATCGTGTAGTTCTCCAACTTTCTTGCATTTTACAGATCCTAAACATATTTGGTACAATGAATATATTAACGTAAAAATTCATTTTAAAGCCTGAACAAATAATTCCGTCATCCATCTATGGGTGACATGGCAGTCAACGTGTTAAAGGAAATTAGTAAGAAACATATTTGTTAGACCGTGTTCAGAATCTTCATCACGAGTCTGACTCGATATTGTAAGGCAAGGGGTTAATGAAATAAAATAGCCTGGGAATTTATGTAAATTTCCGTCAGAGAACGACGGAAATTATGGTCGAGAGCGTTCATTGGTGCGTTAAACGACCGATTAGGGAAAAGAGCGTTCACACTATCGACAAGCTCGTCCTTCGATGGATCTGGTAATGGAGTATCGCGCGTGGGAAGCCGAGAATCGTTCGTTTCGGTATTATCGCCGGGTTCGTAGGACCGTGAGAGATTACAAGGCTCGATTCGCTGGTCGCCATCACGGAAGTTCCGACCAATTCACCAAATTTATTAGCAGGAAGCCCCACAGGAAGCGCTCGTCCCACGTTGCTATTATTATTTTCCATCGACCGAATGTTACACGCGACCCTGTACAACCAGGACCGCCGAGATTTCATTTAGACTGACAGCTCATACGGGCCTGACGAGATAACGTCCTCCCGCCTGTCACTGTCACCTTCGTTTCCTTCCACGACAGTGACACTCCCTCCGTCTTTCGTCATTCTACTGTTTCTGGAGGCGCACAGTGGTCCCAAATCGCCAAAACCGTGGTCAAAACCTCACAACGTATTTACAAATTATTGTTTCTACTTGAAAATTGGTATTTAAAAAATTTGAATATACGATTCTTTATACAAAAATTTACATTCTATTAAAAATCCGTTTAAATTTTGCAGAAAGATTTAGTACATATCTCTCACAGTTTGACAAGAAATGCAAAAGACAATGTTACGACCAAAGGTGCAGCTAGGTGCAACCAATTTTCTTAGAATTGCAAGATATTACTATGTAGTAGAAGCTCCAACAAGTTTTAGCGCGTGAGTCGGCGACCCTTTCAACTTTTACTCTACATTTTAAACATTTGGCACTAAAAACTCTGCAACTTACCTCCACAAACAGCATCCATAACGCACAATTAAAATCGATTCGTTTCAATACAATTTTGTACACTGTACACTTAAAATTGGCAATACGCTTCACAAGCTTAAAAAGGCAAATGGACCGGTCTAATGAACTCGGACTGTGACTGTTGGTCAGGTATCAAAAAATGATCATTTTACTTTTCACCCCCTAGTTAGAAACACTCTTAGAGTAACCAACCCCATGCTTAAAACTTACCTAGCTGAAAGTTCATTTTTTAGGTTTTGGCCACGTTTTCGGGCTTTGAGACCACTGTGAAGCGCGAGATCAGAACGAACCTGCCAAAGATTCGCTTAAACTTTCTTCATTGAACACTTAATTTTTCGGGTGTCACCCAGACAGCACCCGACGTCTTAAAGACGTCTGTTTTACGTCCATTTTTGGTCTGAACGTCTTACGTCCTGAAAAGACGTCTTAAATACGTCTCGTAAAAGACGTCGTTTTTACGTCTCATTTCAGACGTCTTTTACGAGTCGTCTTTAAGACGTTTCATTTCTTGACGTTTCAGTCATTCTAAACTGCTAGAGGAAAGCTTTACAAACTGTACACACGCAACACAATATAACGCAGTTTTCCATCCTTCGAATTAGCTCCTGCAGGAGCTAAAGTGGAACTTCAGTTTTTGAAATAGGCGTGTTGTCCCATACCTCTGCCGCATTCCTTGGAGCAAGGGGTCAGTCCAGACATCTTCCAGGCGAACTTCAACCGCCTCTTCTTTTTGGGTTTCGACTTTGGTTGATCGCCGGCCATCGCGGTGGTCGGCTGACGCTTCATCTCTTCCTTCCGCGGTCTGTCACGCGGTCGCGGTCGCCGTTGCTCGTGATTCGTCGTTGATAAATCGACTCTCTGATCGAATCTGGAAAATCGAGGTATCACTGCACCCGGTAACGAACCTCGCCCACCCCTGCGACAACCCCCTAGCGACAAGGTATTCGATCGAAACCGTCCGAAGATTCGAGTCACCGAGTGCTCGAAGAAGAACGCTATCGTTCCCGTCTGTTTTTCGCGTGAATAATCGCCGTGCTCGTTCGGGGATCGATCGAACACACTATCGAGCCGGGGGGTGGTATCAGGTTTTTCTTGATCGTTTTCTGCACGCAGTCAGGCGAGTCCCGGCTTGACAGTATCAATCTCCGCGGGTAGACAAGCCGCACGGTGCTCCGTGTATATTTACATTCTGGTCGCGGGTATCGTTGAAGCGACGCGAGCATCCGAATCAGGTATTTCGTTGCCACGATCGATCGATCCTGCAACAAAGATGGAGAAACCAACAAATCACTGGACGGTGTTTCGCGCGATTACCCATTTACATATCTGAGTCATGGGCTCTCGACAGTGAAACGCGTTGCGTAAGGGCCACGGTGTCTCGCGCACGTACAACGCATAACATAACGTACGCATAATATACCGAAGACAATCGGCGATGAAAAATGCATTCGATTAACCGGCGATTATGGTTACCTGTCGCGATGAGGGGCGGCGCAATCATCTGCCTCCTGTTCGGCGTCTCCTTTAACGGCAACATGTACTTGTACAGCACTCCGGGGTTCATTTCCTGCGCCAGGATCTGCGGGCACAATTCCAAAAATACAATACAGCGCGGTGGCGTCTGCCGTGACGACAATGGACGTCCAGGATTGCGAGATATTTTTTGGGACTGTTATACAAAATATAAACTGTTATACATGACTGTTATACCTAATTATAACAGGGACATTTAATTAAAATTAAAATTGCGAGCTTCTCTAAACGCTGCAGATTCATGCAAGTGTCTATTCAATTTGGAACGAATCCGGGAGGTATTCGGACGCACAGAAGGTCTCGATTAGGGTCGCAGAGGCTAGTTTATGAGCTCGTACCTCTAAATGCAAGGAATCGTTGAGCGGCCCGGTCGCCAAGATGCACTCGACGCGGCTTTTGTCACCCCTCTGGTATGTTAATGTCGTGCCAGCCGCTTTATAAGTGCCGCTCGGACTGTACGCCAACGGCCCATTCAGGATGTAACTACCGTTGCTGTCTCTCAACGCTAAACAGATCGGATCGATCGTTAGAAGAGGCTCGTCACCATGCGGTTATCCTATCTCTCTTTCTTTAACCCTTTGACTGCTACGAACGCATATGCTCGTCCAGCGAATGCTAAGCGATAAAAAATATCCCTCGGCAACTGGCTTAGGATATCCCGGCAGTCAAAGAATTAAAGTTTCGCGTTGTTGTTTGGATCGCCTACCCAAGAAATTGCTACTGAACCGAAGTTCGGAGATGTTGAGAGACATGGCTCCCTTCGGTATAGTGGTCACGGGTTTATGACCTCTCGGCAGGATTGGCTCCATGAAAATACCCTCGTAGAGCCGGCAACCTTTGCCCTGACCACCGCAGACACCGCAAGCGTCCATCGTTACGCCGGAACCTACCACACCGTCGCAGCCTACGGGCTGAACAGAGAAAAAAAAACCATTTCGAAATGACGTACGCTCTGTCCGGTTTTAACTCTCGTGCTCGCTCGATAGAGCGTCGAAGGGGTTTTCGCAGCTGGTCGTTCTCTTGCTTCGCGAAGTAGAAGTTTGCTAATCGATCGCCGTTACGGATCTTCTGTGGAAACCGCGATTAAAACTCTATGTTACGGTTGGAGCAAAATTCCGTTGACAATTTCCTCTTCGCTGAAAGAACTGCGAATGCATTATAGCCCCCGTAACACTTGTCGTCGCGTTTCCGGGAGCTTATCGTTCGCTATTATCTTTCACGAACACGTCATGCAAACGGTTTCGAAGCGAAGCGAACGCGCGGTGCAAAAGTCAGCTAAGCGGGCGCAGCAGCGTGCTCGGGAAACAAAAGGAACGAACGATGTCGAGCAACGCGGGTCGGTGGAAAAACAAAAAGCGATCCGGCAGACAAAAGGGAATTGTCGGTGCGCGCCGGCGAGAGGTTCGATTAAAAGCAAAAAAAGACAGAGAAAGAATAACGCGAAAGAGCCGGGGCGCGCGAGTCGATTTGTTCGATCGTATCGGGGATGAATCGGGATCAATTTCCGGCGAAACTTTGTGTTTCTGTTTGATCGTACCTTGCATTGTCCGGCGACACAGAGCCATCGGTCTGTCCGCTCCATAGAAATTCCCGTGTTATGTCCACGAAGATTCGGAGCGTCGCAGGGTGTGCCGTCCATTACTGACGGCTCGAGCGTTGCGTAAAAACGCTCGCCAACGGCCCGGCAGTTCAGCGCGCAGGAGTTCGGTGCTGGACAACAGTAATTACGGTTAAGAACACCCTGAGAAACTGGCACAGGTAAGAAAGGTAGATTCGAGATCACAGATTGAAGATTGATTTGGTGAAAAATCTACAGTAGCGGACGAAAGTTTAAGACGAAAAGAAGTTATTATCTACTTTATATGACAAACATAAATACAGTGTCCTTATTTTGGTAGTAACAGATTAATAATTTTTTTAGATATTAACAACAAAGATTTATATTATGTTTCTGAACGAATTAGTAATCATATGCAAAAGGAAAACAAATCTATATTATATTCTCATGGTAAAAAATTTAAGACTATGCATAAAAGAAACACTTTATAATCAGAATACTTGCCAGTCTTTTATACCAGGCCTGCTTACATACAGTTTCTGATTTATTAATTAGACTTGCTATTTTGGCAAATGTCATTTTTTGTTTGGTAGCAAACTCCGAGCTTTACCCATACTTTCTTCCTCTGTAGATAAATTTGAAGCAGCAAAAAACACACTAGACACTGATTTCAATATTTGTATACCAAATTGTTGAAAGAATGTAATAGAAGTCGCTTGTTAGACGGATCGTCTTAAAACATATGTCCGCGGTTCACAAACGGTCTGAGGAAACAAACGACTGAAATTCCTACATTGTTGACATTTGACGATCAAAACATTGAGATCAAAGAGGTCAACACAAATATTCTGTATTGCTTTAAAACAACGGACAGAATAGAAAAATAGTATTTGTATATATTATGTGTATAATCAAAATTACAAATCACCGTCTTAAAGTTTTGTCCGCTACTGTACATAATTATATCATATCTGTGAAAACTACGAAGTTATAAACGTAATTGTAAAAATATTCGATGTGCGTACTTTATTTTGTCCAGTACTGTATGTATTATTCTCAATTGTCTGAGAATCATGTTGCCAGGTTTATTTTTTAAGAGAACAAAGAAGTGAGAAACGTGGACAAAATTGATAGTGAGTTCTAGCAGATACATACATGGAAAAAAGCTTGAGAGAAGATAGAAACTCCTACATTGTTGACATTTGACGATCAAAACATTGAGATCAAAGAGGTCAACACAAATATTCTGTATTGCTTTAAAACAACGAACAGAATAGAAAATAGTATTTGTATATATTATGTGTATAATCAAAATTACAAATCATCGTCTTAAAGTTTTGTCCACTACTGTATTTCCACTGCGCAGCGAATCTTCAGCCAAATAGAGCTTTGCTCTATTTCACGGGAAGCCATGCACTAGAGAATCGCCTAATTCGCATCGTGAACCTTGAAGACGCTCGGTCACTTGGCGGAGAACGAACTCGGCCGGCATAATTGCAAGGAACCTCGGTAGTAGAGCGTTTCCGAGGCGCGCCGTTGGTAATTACAACGTCACGCTTAAACGTCAGGACTGTCGACGAAACTGCGAACCGAAGGAACTCGAGTGGCTTTAACTCACCGTCCAGGAACGGAACCCAATCGTAGCTCTCGCCCTTGTAGTTTCTTCCGTTGTACTTGGCACATTGTTCGGCCCGCAAATCCTCCGGGAAGTTCGGGCATTTCTGTCGCAAGTAACGGCTTAATTAAACTCCTGGTAATTAGGGTGGATCGGACCGGGAAAGCTGTTACGCCCCCCGTAACCTTAGCCGATGTCGGACGCGTTTACCCGGTTCTCGATCGCGATGCATTTTTCGCGGTGGATCCGAGCGGGATTTAGGTATGCCGAGGAGAGCCAACCGATACTCATTCTCCTCGGCGATTCTGGCATAGTTGCGAATGGGACGCTGTAGGAAATATGAAGGCGAATCGTTGGCCTAGTAATTTCCGGGTTGGGAATTAGTCACGAACCGGTTGGAATGAGATGCGCTCGCGAACAAACTGTGTTCTCCGTAGAATTTGTGGTCAAGAACACCGGATTCTGTGTTTTGCTCGGCTTCTACCGGAGCAATAATCGTTCCGATTAAGTCACCAATTAAATCTGAAAGCTGCTATTCAAGAAAATCTCAATAGAGCTTGGAGATTCTGGCTATTGCGACTGAATATCAATATTAAATTCAACGACTCCACCAAGCAATTAGCAAGTGGTGTATGTATTCAGGTTCGTCCATAACTTCGCGATTCACCTGTTTGTCGAGGACGGTATCGTTGTCTGTTGAATATTCAAGCGATGAATGCGTTTCGCGAACGCGTCCCCGCTAATTATGCTCGGCGACGATTCGAACAAAGTGCGCTGCCGGTCGCTAACGAAGTACAAACGTTAATCTATCACACGGACAGGGGTACGAACGCGTAAACATCAAGCCGCGGCGGCGCATGTCGCCGTTGATTTACCTGCGTGTTGCACGTGTGGTATCGCTTGTACGTGCCGATGCAGATGGGCCGCGAGTTGCTCGTCCCGTTCCCCGAGATGATGCTCCTCTTCCTCAGAGGCCTCCTGGAACAAATCGGTTGCATTAGCGCCGCCCATCGCTCGATAGTCCCTTGATCACCTGTCCACTCGATCATCAGTCGTTCTGCCGCTTGTTAGACGCGAGAAACAAATGACACGAGTGCTCCTTTATCGTTCTGTGATTCGGTCTGAACCTAGCATAGTTTCCTTACCGAACCTCACCTTTAGCTCGGAGAAAATCTATCAGGTGACTAATAACACTCGTCTACGGACTCAGTCATGTCATATATGGTAGTGGGAACACGATTTCATGCATTTACGACAAAAATGAATCGATCAAACGCAAATCATTACATCGCTAGAGCCTGTCCGAACATTCTAGGCTATGTAGTGATACACCTGATTGCATGTTAGCGGACCGATAGTTGCACGACCAAAGCGGTGACCAATCACCGGCTGACGATCGTGGGCGACCATAGTCTCTGTCATAAATCCTACGAAAGCAGGACAGCCCTGTCATCCGTCTTCAACCCCCAGGAACACGTTGACGCTGACACGCTTGTCGTCTAACAGCTTGTCTAAGCTCCGCGTGCAGTAGTTCGTTCCGGAATTGATCAGACCGTCCGAGATATAGGCGACGGTCACCACTGACGCGAGAATTCGCCTATTCCTGGGACGATTTCGAGTCTATTCCCGCAGCAAGTCAGAATCGTAAAAACCTGGACAACATTTTCTATCGGTCACGGAAAATGACTTGTTAGAATGATCGCTAGTATTCGTATTATTGGGTCTATAACTTAAAAACCGGATTTTTTTTATTTATTAACACTAGAACTACCGAACCAGTCAAGCTGACTGGTTCCTAATTTATTCTTCCACAATTACTGAAATTATAAAAATGTTTTCATCAGAATTTTTTGAACGAACCTTTTCATTGAAGCACATGTTAGAATAAAAATGGTATTAGGTTTGAATAGATGTAGTCAATAATAGTTAATAATAGATTCATCAGTTGTATTTATTACTCGGTAGTTCTAGTGTTAAAGAAAATCTTGTACAATTCTGTTGTTCACAGTATTGTCCATCGGAAGTTACAACATTTCCCCATCGTTCTGGTAATTTGTGGATGCCATCGCCAAAAAACCGGTCATCTTTTGAATCAAAGAACGAATCGAGCCAATTTAAAGTGTATTCTGCATCGACCGTAACAAATGGTGGTCAGAAGGCGCCAAGTCTGGACTATATGGTGGGTGGGGCAGAACTTCCCAACCGCTGTTTTCCAAATAGTTTTCAACGGGTTGAGCAACATGTGGCCGAGCATTGTCGTGTTGGAAAATCAATGTCTCCAGGCCGCTCTTTGTCTTTGATGTCAAAATCGCCAGTTTTAAAGCGTCGAAACCACTCGAAACACTGTGTTTTCGCAAGAGCATGTTCGCCATATATTTAATTCCACGCGCAAAACGATGACTTTCGGCTGCAGTTTTCTTTGCAAAAAAGTGACTCGGCAAAACTTCCCGTAAATGCTGTTTCTTTTAAATTCTTGACAAAAATATGATGCGCACAAGCAAATCAAACACTGTTGACTGATTTTGACACCTTACGAATAGAGCTTCGAAATAACGTGTATGTCAATGATTTGCTACAGCGCGTACACAAGTGTTGACGTCTAGTTTCAAATTCCGGTTTTTAAGTTATAGACCCGATACAATCCCACCGATTGCACAAAACTGCACTACCGTGCACCGAGGCGAGGTGAAAGGGACGATCGTTTATTATCTCCTCGGAAGAAAAATGGAGGGTAACGGTACACTGTCGATGCATTTTATCGTCGAGCGGGGCCAGCGTCGATAAATCGTACGCCACCGTAGCCGCGCAGGTAGCGTTACAAAGGTGTAAATGTCAGCGACGATAACACGTTTCGGGTCCCGTGAGGAAGCATTCGCGCGAGTCGTCGGCACGCCAGCGTGTAATCTTCTGCTGCTACCGATCCGCAATTTGCTCTCCTCTCCTTTCCCCCCTCTCGTTCCTTTTGCGCGAGGTAGCAGGTGGCGCGAACGGGTCTGAGAACACATCGGGAGACAACCGAAGGACCGATTTGCCGATCGGTTGCCGATCGACAGGCAAATGGCAACCGTCAGTTTGTCTACGAAATTTCCGGGCGAGAAGTCACGCTGCTTAGGGTTCCCGGTACCGGTTCGATTAGATCCTCCGATCGGAGAACGATTGCTGGTGGCCTTTGATCGGCTGAAACGCTAACGGTACCCGCAACGTGTGATTATTGACGGAATCGATGGCAAATTACGCGGTTTTCGTCAGCCGGCTACGATTTAGGGCCATTACACTTTGCTTGGTACTTAGACGGTCGGGATTGAGTAGACTCGGTCTCGGAACCCGTTTATTCTACTCGGGTTTACTATGATAAATCTCTTTAATTGAATTATTGGGTTGGCAAGAAGGTAATTTCGGTTTTCTCTAATAATAGGGACATAACCATTTTGTTTTATTATACAGAACATAACCTAAAACTTTTCTATGATTTGTCAGTGTCAAAACGTCAGTCAAAGCTTACATTTTTATCATGGTGATGATCACGAACAAGCAACGTTCGGAAATCGTTAAAACTTACTACCGAAATTCTGAAACGTTAATCGCAACTTTAACCAGTTAACTGCGTCCGACGTGTATACACGTCAATCCGAAACTCTGTTATAAATAAATGTATAAAAATGTAATTCTTTCTCAGTTTGCTTTACTGTTTTCTCAGATTATCATTTATTCCGAAGTTTACAAAACTCTTTGAATGGTAAAACATTCACTAATGATGATGATCTGAAATCGCACTTGGATCAGTTTTTCACCGAAGAGGATCAGAATTTTTATGAGCGCGGAATTATGAAGCTACCAGAAAGATGGCAAAAGATCATAGAACAAAATGGAAAATATTTTATTGATAAAAAATCATTGTTCATTGCTTTGATAAAAATTTGGATTTTATTTCACCTAAAAATACCGAAATTACTTTCTTGCCAACCTAATACATCTACGGCTGCTAGCCAAAGGATTATTCGTTTCGACTCACTGATAGGGCACACATTCGCGTGACTGGGATTGGATACCGGTGCCACAGGTCCTCGAACACTCGCTCCAGGGACTCCAGGGTCCCCAGTTGCCCCTGATGCGATTATCCCGACCTAGACCGAATTGGGTCTTCTCTCGCAGCATGTGATACACCTGGAACACGCAAACGTTAAGTCAACATCCCCTCAAGTCCGTTAAAAAAACTAGGAAAATTAGGAAAATTGGAAGAAGTAGGAGAATTGAAGGAGTCTTGTTTAAAAATAATTTAGTCATTGTCTTCCTCTCTAATTGCATAGCCAGTTTCGATGATACCGAGGATGCTGCACAACTGAATAGCGACACATAGGTCATCGGTGATCGATGGGAACCTATATCTACCCTGTGGACACTGCAATCCATTCGTCCATGGAAGATTAGGAAAATTGAAAGAAGTAGGAGAATTGAAGGACTCTTGTTTAAAAATAATTTAGATCGATGGGAACCTATATCTACCCTGTGGACACTGCAATCCATTCGTCCATGGACCAAGACCGGTCAAAGCCGAAGCGATTCGCGTCGGTGGTTTCGTATTACTGCGTTGACGGCTTTGACGCAAACGTTCATTACGCATCGAGACCGTTATTTACAGTCCCGAGCACGCTGGAATTCGAGACATTACGTAATCACGCACGCCTCTAGGCCCCGTAATTAATTTCATTAGGAGCCTCCTTTGGCTCGTCGGATTAATCAATCAGGAGGCGGTGAAGGAAATTGCGCCGGCTGACGATAATCAAATGGCCGGTCCTCGTACCGGTAATCCGGTCGCGTTAATTACAGAAGAGGAAAGGGAAAGGGGGGGACAGAGAGGGTTCGAAGGTACACTATCCGGCGAGATATATCGGTGGATAGAAACTGTTTGTCCCATAATTAATATCGAGTACTACCGGCGATCGGAGCCAGTAATTAGATCACTCGCGATATTGCGGCGTGTCAATCGGTATCATAATTAATTGAAAGATGATTCCGATCCGTGGATAGAGTGTCACACCGTCTGTCGACGGTCGCGAATCGTTTTCATTGATCATGATTGATTAACCCCTTTATGTGCGATTATTCCCGCGCCTATAGCGATCGGGACGTTAATTAACCAAAAGAAAATTTGTGTTTGTTCCGCGTCTACAAAATGAATAACATCCACGTGATGTTTAACATGTTTAAAATCTCTTCACCAGGAAAAAATCACGAGAGGCCGGGGTTTTCTGAATGGAACTCCGCGAAAATTGAAATCCTCCGTCAGTTTAAGCTTCTCGAGCGTTAATCTTGCAGAATACGAGGCTGACGGTCTGAACATAATGGCAGTGGGACAAGGAAGAAGTTTGATTAACGACTCGCACCTCTAATAAGTGCGTTCCAGCTTCCAGAGTTACAGTGGCTATCGGTTTCATGCGCCGGCCACGTTGAATTCGAAATTCGAGCGGCCCTCGGAGAGTCGTTAACTCGCAGAAACAGAGTATAATGCTTCCATAATGACAGACATTACCTCCGGCACGTTAATCGCGCCGAGCATCGACTTCCCGGCGCGAGTTTGCACAGAACGAAACGCGAAAACACTTTGCGAAGGGGATAAGGACCGCCGATAGTCAGACTGGCGCAACCGGCTGGATTATGGGAACGCGGTTTGAAATTTCCCTTAGCTTTTCATCTACGCTAGACGACCGAAACATTTAAACTCCGTATTACAACACGGAAAGCAAAATTGCATGTTTAACCCCTTGCCCTACAATATCGAGTCATACTTATGATGACGATTCTGAACGGGGTCTAATAAATATGTATGTTATTAATTTCCCTTAACACGTTGACTGCCATGTCACCCATATCTGGGTGACGGAATTATTTGTCCAGGTTTTAAAATGAATTTTTATATTAATATATTCATCGTACCAAATTCGATTAGAATCCGTAAAATTCTAATTTCTTCAAATTTTTATTTCATTAAATAAGTTACTTTGATTTCATCGAATTTTTGAGGCTTCTAGTTTGGCAGTGAAAGTGTTAAACCGAAAGAAAATTCTATTTTGTCGTCGATAATGTACAGCTATTGAGGAACATATAGGCATACGATAGATATAACTTGCCTCCTTTTTTTAGGAAATTGCGAATTACAAAAAAAAATTGTAATCGGTGAAGTTGTAAAATAAATCGTAGTGCAAGGGGTTAAACTTCGCCTGTGCAAAGAAAATAGAACGTCAGAAGGTATCGTCACGAATGAAAAGAAACAATGAAACAAACGGTAGCGAGCGTGTTAATCATTTCTGAGAGAAAAGAGAGCGAGCTAACAAACCGAGTAAATCATGGCGATTAAGTCCGGATTAATTTCGGCTCGACTTTATCCCGAGATCAACAGGTTGCAGCGGTGTTCGAAGCGGGTGCAGTCCAAGGAAACCGGTCTTTTAAATTGCATCTGGTAAAATGAAAAATCGCGAACGAAACTGCATCGGGTATCGCGTCACCGAGATTGAGAGATCCTTCGTGCGCGATTAGGCGCGCTAGGAGACGCGTTATGACCGGCCATAAGAGCGGTGGAACAAGCGTTTTCACGAGCGGCAACGGCTCTCGTCCGAGGTCAGCCGACGATATCGCAATATTTTACAAAACAAACGATCCATTTAACCGCGCTAGAAACGCGCAGTTTGCCCGGACAAACGCGCGTAATGTTTGCATACCGCTGTTGATCGGCTCGGCTCGGCTCGGCTCTGCTCTCGGCCTTGCGCGGATGCAGCCTGCACCGCATCCTCGGCTGTAATTTAGGAAGCTCCTCCAGTGTCAATTAATTGCGCACCGCGTGCCACCCAAGAATAACGTCCACGTAATTGCTTATTAATTCCTGTAAGTGGATTAAATTAATATGCGCCGGCCGAGGCCGTGCGTTCGAGGTAAAATATCTTAATGGACGCGATAGCCACGATAACGTTATTACGGCCGTAAGTTAACCGGCGAGGAGTTATGTATCAGATTACTCTGAAAATCCGACGAGCTACCAGGCTTAATGAACATATCCCGCCACGGAAAGCCGATACTTTTCACGAATGCATCGATGTCGGGGCCTCCGAGTCGCACGGAGACCTTTGCCGACTGTCAGCCGAATTTTCTTTACGAGCCGAGCCATGATTCTTGTCGCAAATTACGGGAAATAACATAAATTACATTTTCAATTCAATTACTTGTTCAACCACGGTCGCCAAGAGATCCTACAAAAAATTCAATGACAAGATGCACAGACACTCTAAAAATACAGTCGGGGACAAAAATAAGTGGACGGTTATTGGAAATAGGTAAAGATGAAAATTAATCGAATTAACGGTAACGTTAACTGTCCACTTATTTTTGTCCCCGACTGTATACGTAATACTGTAAGTAACTTCTTCAGCATCGACAGTTTGGAATCATCCAAACTGGATCTCGACTGGTAAGATGGAAGGCAGAATAGAAGATCGAGGGGATAAAGATGGCACAGAGGATAGGATTTGTATCGATGTACCGGAGAACTAATGCTCTTTCGGCAAGGCAGAGAACGATCTTGAAAAGATCGTGTGACCGATGGTATCTTGCTTAACCATGGCGGAAACTCACCTCAATGGGATACTTGTCGGGCACGTGGGCCCCGGAGACGGTGGCCGCGGTGAGCATTGTCAAAGCGAGGATCGATCTGAAACAGAGATTGCAGAGAGACGCCTTAATTAATCCGACGTAATGGAATGCAATTTATTATCGTCGTTGTCAATCTGCCGGGGCGGTTTTCACGAGCGACGTCCGGCGACCGTTGAACCGAGCCAATTATCCCGCTATCGCTCGAAACATCTATCTCTCAGCTGGTCTTAGACGTTTCAAGAATGTGATAATCTTCCGCGGATGACTAACGGGACGGCGAGCGGATAATTCCGCTCGGGAATTCGCGGATTTCGCGAATCCGTTCGATCGAAGCCGATTAAAGGCGCGTCCATAGACTTCGGAAAATTGTTTAGAACGATTGCACATGCGTATCTTTTATTGCAGCAGGTGTACAATTTCTTCGAACAACTCCCTGTTTTATTGTACATTTACTGCCACCTAAAATATACATACGGTCGTTTAAAAGTGTTCTTCGATCACGTTGCACGAGATGGTGTCTGCTGTGCATAAAATCCGTCTGATAATGAGTGCGTGGAACACGTGCATATTTCACGTCGCCCGTAAACGAAGAATGAACCATCTCGAAGTGATCGACGTCCCAGCGATATAATCGAACGATCCAATTATCACTGACATTTAGATATCGTCGACGTTTATCGATATTAGAATCTCCGGTTAGGAATATTCCCGGGAACCGGGCGACTCGTTGAAAATTGCATCGTTCGGTGCATCTATCGAGGGGACCGACGTGTGGCATGTGTTCTCGATCAACCTGTCCCCGGATAATCGCGTAATCGCCGCCATGGATCTCGCGGGTTCTCGATTTTCCCAAGACTCTTGTGCGCCGATCGCCTAGGTGCAGGCGCCAGTCCGTTTCGCCGTTGCAATTATTAAAGCTGCACCCGAGGATGCGTTTACAACGGGCAACGAGCAGATAAGGGAATGGAAGAAGATCAGAGGAAGGAGAGAGAAAAGTTGGAGAGGAGGCCGTGACGTTGGCTCGAGTAAACTGTGCCACTAAACACTAATAACGTATCACTTGTTGTGTTTTCTCGGAAAGCTTAATTAATCATTACGCCTCGGCCCGACGGACCACGGGGAGGAGAGAATCCGAGAGAAAGGCAGAGACAGAAGGGAGAATGAAAAGTGGGGACAAGGGAAACGGACCGCCCGTTGCCGCTGAAGTAGTCGCAAACCCATACAACGGACGCGTGTAAACACACGTTCGTGTCGAATCAGAAAAAATCGCATCTTTCGCTTTCCACGCGAGGCTCCCGAGGGAGCAAAGCTGCGTGCATAGCCGAGGATACCAGTGGGAGAGAGAGAGAGAGAGAGAGAGAGAGAGAGGAGATAACTTGTTCCTCGCTGCGTGCTCTGATTGAATATGTACCATTACTGCAGATTAAACATTGTACGGAATCGCTGCACCCGTTCGAACACGTCTTGCTCGATCGGTTCGCTCGATCCTGTGACGTACAAAGACGTCTCCGATACGTCATGGCGTTCATCGTGACCAGACTGCGGAATTATACACTTGATTATGATTTATTGCGTCTTTCAGCAAAGAAGATCAAATTGATCTTGCATATATAACGGCACCTACCACGGTTAAATGACCGGTTTTATATTTCACAATTATTGAAATTGTAAAAATTCATTTATGGAAAATAGTGGAATGAATTTCCTTGTTCAAACATTTGTTATATGGACAATTGCGGACAATCTCAATAAATTCAGGGTTGCCATTTTTATAAAGCAATACTTGCCAGATACTGTCAATGCTTGGTAGGTTTAGCGCTAAAATTGTAACGCACAGGACTTTGCTCCGAGAGTTTCTCACTCGTCTGTGAAAATATTTGTGTTCGTAATTCATGGAAAGATCCGTTGCATTTAGTAAAATGTTAACGATCATGTAGAAGAGTGTCACCGAAGTAAACACTGCGACGTGCTAACATTAATAGCAAATATTGCCATCGGCGTGCTAAGATCGTCTCACGGACACATTAGCTGAAACATTTTTTTTTGGACATGTAAAATAAAAGTTCAAGCTGCGATAAAAAATTGATCGATGGCATGAATTAAAAATCGAGCATCGCAAACATTTCTGGAGGAGAAGCTTGGGAAAATGTAAATCGCGGGACCTCGAGGAACGTGTCGCCGGTGCATTCATAAATAATTTATCTGGTGCGATTACGAGCGGGACCGTCATTGTCTGGCCGTACGCGGCGATCAATAATATCAGAAATAAACAGGCGTATCTCAGTCCATTAGACGCGATTATTGTGAATTACAGCGGGATAGTTTGTTATTTATCGGGCGGCGGACAAGACTGCTAGACTGCGTGCCTGGGTGTGCATCGGTACACTCTCAGCATCGTCTAAGAAGAAGAAGAAGAAGAAGAGGAAGAAGAAAGGAGCAACGCATCGTCTTCTCTCTCTCTCTCTTTATCTTTCTCTCTCACTCACTCGCTGGATGCACACGCACTGCACGCAAGCCGTGGCGCGATGAAGCATTGCACTTGCTGCAACTGCGCAGCCGGCTTCGAGGGCAATCGTGTGTCCAGCCCGCAACGGGCAAACACGTGTTCCCTCGCCATTCTTTCGCGGCGTTTGCTAGAAAGACCCGCGGAGACCGGGAACAGAACAGATTCAACCGAGGATCGCCGTAAAATCGCTCGAGCGTGTTCCGATTCCAGTTTTAAACCCTTTCTCGCTTCTCGTTCTTCGCGCTCGTGTAACCTATAACGATCTTCTCTTCATTCCGAGAACGATCTTATCGATGCTGCTTGTTAAATAGCGCGCACGCTATCTCCCTCGAATATTTTAAAGCTCGCGCCGATACTCCATGCTCTCGATTCCTCAATAACGACGAACGCCTTTTGCTTCCGATGCAATATGGAGAGTTTATTTAATCTTTTTCTTTTTTCGTCTCGCCAGGCTAAAAGTTTCCTGTTCGAAGAGACAGCCATCGGCAACGGTCCAGCGCCGTAATTACTCAAAACGAATGACGAGGGCAATTTTCATTCTTCCAGCCGGGCAAAAACTTCCGGTTATATCTGCGGCCTCGTTCCTGGAAGTCGTTGAAGCACTTTGACTCCGTGGCAACTATGGCTGTCGCCTATCCCACACGCCTTCGACTAGCCATGGGATCAAGTTCAGTGTATCTACGAATCCGAGTCAGTTTCAGTAATCAAGTTTCATTTTACAGTGTTCGGGACTCCTGTTTGTACACTCGATCTAGCGATACAAAAATTAATTTTCGATTCGGAAGTTTCGCGAGCAGATTCTCTCTGCGCCGATACTGCCACAAGTATCCTAACTGCGCGAAGCTGTCGTTTTTTTTTTTTACCGGCGTCAGGGCACAGCAATATCCCCTGTGCGACGATGAGTAGCGAGCCGAGACACGCGTACGCTTCTTATTGATCGGTTTTTAGCGTTCCACCGGCATTCAGCACAAGACCGACATTGTCTCGCGTCAACATGTGACTCGGCACCGACCGCCCGCGATATCGAAGCCGTAGTCGCTCGAGAATACCAGCAAAACTACGCAGATCATTTGCTGGAAGCTCCACGAGCGCGCAAAAAGCGCTCTGTATCTTCACGCGAGCGTGCGAAACGCGGTTCCAACGCTGGAAACGATCATTTTTAGTGCTCCCCGTAGATCCAGCGTTGATATATCGCGATCGAAACGGATTTTCTTTATGAGAATTAGAAATTGTCTGTTTAACCAGTCAACCGCGGAATTTAATGTTAAAAGTCCCTCACGGGGCGCGGAATTAAAATCAACCAATGACGAGTATACACGTCGAACGCAGTTAACTGGTTAAATTGCAACGATCTAATCTTCGAAAATGAATTTGGTACTTTTGGTGGTAAATCGTCGGACGCGCTTTTGTTCCTGGTCTCACCGGAACGAAACAATCGCTGGTCGGATGTTTCGCCGGGATTTCGCGGATCCTCACGGGTCGTCGGACAATATTAATTCGTGTCGGTGCAACGATCCGATAATGATACCCCGGAGACCGCGATGGCGCACGATTAGCGCTCTCTCGCTCGGCTCCTCCGACAGATAATTCATCTCGACGAGTTAGGGTCACTGAACACGGACGCCAGTAGCAGTTGCACAAACACCAGTCTCCCGGACCCCCGGCTACATGGAAATCCCACGAGGAACGATAATACGCGTCCCGCAGATACTATCGGCAAATCCGGCCAGAGAATCTTCCAATCCCGGAACGATAATATTTGAACGTACGCTTTCCCCATGATTCCAGAGCCATGACGGATCAACGAATCTCGTTCGATATGAACCTTTACCGACTCGTTCTTTCATTGTAATCAGCGAATTTGTAAGACAAATAAAACTGGTCTACAACGATCGAACAAAGGGTCTAGGAGTATAAGAATGGTCCAGCAGCCCCGGCGACAATTTTTAATAGTATTGCGTGGAAAACCATCGCTTTAGGCTGAAAGACAATCCCCTAAAATTTTAAGTCGCTAACCCTTCGTTTAACCAGTTAAGTGTGTTTGACGACTATATCCGTCACGGAGGTGTGGCAGAATTTTGTGTCATGACGACTATATCCGTCGTGCGTGAAATTTTGTTACAATATGATATTTAAATTGTAATTCTGGCGAAAACTAAATTATATTCGTAAATTTTGATATGTTTAAAATGTTTAGAGGTCAAGACGAAATGAAACAAACAAATGAAAATTAATAAATAATTTGAGTTGGATTTATAACTTCCTGAGAGCTAACTCGTAAGCACTCGCTTGATTATCGTGACACACACTGGTGGGCGCTTTGCAAAGAGATCGCCACAGGTAACTGGTTAAGGATAATATTTACGGTAAATACCCTGAACTATATCATTTTTTTCTCGGTTGTTAATTAAGATATTCAGATGGAATAAAAACGAAAATATTCGAACTTACCTCCTTCGTATCATATATTTTTTTCACAATTGTGCTTAAATTATTAAGGCTAGAAAAAAATTATTTAATTTTTTAGGGGTGGGTGTTGCAAGCAAGCCTTCGAGTGACCGCTTCCAAAAAATTCAAGAACAATATTCTGTTACCCATCTAATACGTACAAAAGTTTCAAGATCGTCGGATTGGTGGAATAAAAATTGTCGCCGGGGCCGCTGGACCATTCTTGTTCTCCTAGACCCTTTCTTTCTTTACTAACCCAAAACTCATTCGCCGAGAAAAAGAAGAACGAAAAGAGGCGGAAGATGAATTCGCCGCCGGGAGGATCGAGGAAGAAAGCGGTCAGCCGCGATAACAATTAAACCTGGCGACTTTCCAATCCCCCGGGGAATCCGTTGGCAAAATCGGATAAGAGCAAAGCTGGCCGCGTCGCGGGAGGCCTGTGAAATCATTTTAACCACGGTGGTCCAGCACGGGGATTTTCGTCGGCAGCTAAAGGAGGGTGGGGTGGGGGTGGGGGGTTAAGGGGGTCCCGATACGTACGCGCCGGACACAAAAAGGAATGACCGTGAAATATGATGCACGATACACGTATACGGCATTGTCCCGCCGCGTTAACCGAGACGGGGGAGGGGGCAGGAATGGGAGGCTGAAAGTCGCCCTCGGACAATGGGGGCGTGAGTCTCGTATGGCTGCTCTAATGATTCCGGAACGGCTCCGATCCGAGTGCGCATAAACGCGAGCGAGCGTGTTAAAACCTGCGAAACATTCCTGCTTATGCGTGCATTACCACGCACTTGCTTCTCTTCCCTCTCGTTCCCCGTTTCCTTGCTCCTCCTTTTTCCGTGTTATCTCCGTCGGACGCAAGGGTTCCGCAGGAATCCGTTCGAGAACCATAAGCCGGGGGCACGAGGAAACCATGTTCGCGGCTGCTATCGACTTGCTTGAAGCTTCCGGGTGCTCAGAATATTTCGTTTCGAGGGATTGGCACGGTCCTGAAACAAGCTTGTTCATAATATGCTTGTGCATATTTTTTTACATCCCTCTACTTTCGAACATTTGTAAGAATGTTTATGTCACCGTTTGTTTACCTGTTATTGTTTTATACTGTTATATATAATTTTATTGATTTATGCATTGCGTTAGCATTTTGTTAAATTGTTGTTACCATGAGTTTCAGTTAAATAAACAGTTTCCTCCGAGTGAGCAAAGGACATTGACGTGTCAAGCCTCCTTACAAATTGACATAAACATTCGCACACACTTTCAGGAACCAATTACGTGCGAAAGTCTGGGGCCTACTGTACGAATAGCTGCATGTTCACTCTATACAACGGTAAAAGAGTGGGAATAACGATTGATTTCAAATTCAATTTCATAACAGCTGAAAGTAATTTGGATTATTCATTTGTACACCTAATGGATCTTGCCACCGATCCAGGGCAAGGTATGGGTCATCTGCTACACCGATCACAGCCACCCAGGTCACGAGAGTCCGCAAGAAAAGGTAGCAAACTGCCCCGACCACCGATTCCAGTCGATAGCGATCTCACTGTCACGAATCGTTAGAAGTTTCGCGTGGAAGGTCCGCGCTAAAAAGGTGTCCGGGTAACACGCGATGGGAAACTGACGTCCGAGAGTGGCTGCGAACTAACTGGCAGCGTTTCCAGGGCTGTTTCCATCGCAGAAAGCCGTCACCGTGGCTTTCCGACAACGGACTCGCTGTCGCGCTGCGGTTGCTGTTGTTGTCGCCATAAACTCCGTCGTCCGCCTCGAACCGTTCCTCTTTCCGCCCGGGTCCCAGTTCGCCTCGCTTTTAACCTTCCTATACGGTGCCCTCTTCCTGTTCTCTCCTTCTTCCTCGTCTTCTTTCCACGGGGTATTGCCTCTCCCCGTCATTCTACGCGCAGCATCCTCCGCATCGCTTCGCTCTATGCTCGTCCGTCTTTCATCCGCGGCTCGTTACACGCTCCGGAACAACGTTCCAGGCGCCTTCCGCGTGCTGATACACGCGGGAGGGAGCCTGCCCGAGCCCTCGGTGCTTTCAGGAAAATTACTATGGGGCGGTTAGGATAGCGAGAAATCGCGGCGGTCCGCGGTGCTCGAGGGAACGACCCTTCTCCCGGTTTGTAAAATATCAATTGTTGAGGATATATGATAGGAATGGTATTGTTCTTATCACAGATCGCAGCGTGAGTGAATTAGAGGAACTTTAATATAAAACTATTAACTGAGAACTTATTACAATATACAGTAAGGAGCAAAACTGAACACACGTACGACATTTTAACGAAAATAATTTTTTATTCAATAGTTGCATGTAGAATACAAAAGAAACAAAATACTTAGTATTATCTGCACAATCTTGGCTTTTCAAAACAAATTTGCTCAATTGCTGTAAAATTGGCTTCTTTTAATGCCCTTCGAGCCGTCCACTTACTAATTTTCTTTCCAACATCGCTTTCTAATAACTTTGCAGCCATTGATGTCGTCGTTGCAATTTCTGAAGTAATGTATTTCGTCAATCTTCTCTTCTCCTGACAAGATAATAATTTTGGACGGCCTTTAAAAGACGCAGGGACTTTACTACAGTATCTTTTCCGTATCTTATGTACAACTCCCTGACTGACGACAAAATTTCTAGCAATTACTCGCGTTGATAAACCCGATTTTAATCGGAAAATTATATTATTCTTCATATCTTTAGATAATGGCTTCATGATGTTATATTGATGCGTGTTAACGCATGAACAACGATAAACTAATAACTACTGCACTCCTGATCGTGGCATTGACCGTGATGGACTACCAAGTTGTTTACAAAATCTGTGTTTACAGTTCCTAATCCCGAGAATCTTGGTGCGGTGTAAAACCGACTACACGAAAAAAAATTGTATGAAGCGAAATAATAATAATATCACAAATGTTAAATTTGTTTTGAAAAGCCAGAAGATTGTAGATAATACTGAGTATTTTGTTTCTTTTGTATTCTACATGCAAATATTGAATAAAAAATTATTTTTGTTAAAATGTCGTATGTGTGTTCAGTTTTGCTCCTTACTGTATGTACCAGGTATGTCCTACCCAAACCGACTCTTTTGTCGAACTGAACCTGGGCGGACGTGCAACAACGTCTGCCCCACTCTCATCTCATGCCGATCGTCATTTTATTTTCCCGATCGTCATTTCGAATTATGACGCACACCCCATATGGCTTTTTCGCGTTGTTACATTGCAACAGGCAAATCGACGCCGCGCGTGAGTTTCACTTACAAATTAGCTACATTATTTCAACATCAATATACCGGATATTTCAGATCGTTAGACGTTGAATCTTCGATGCAAAATTATGAATGAACATCGATTCGAAAACCGGCTTTGGCTTTCCGGCGAAATGCGATCGAACTTTTCGATTCGAGCTGTACCACCACCGCCAACTTTGGAAACAGTCGGCACAGCTTCTTCGACTTTGCCATCGCAGAAACGGAATCGCAGCCTCGAAGCAAGAAGGAACTTGCCGAATTCCAGTCGCGTCCCGTCTCCCAGCCTGTACAACTAGCTTTCTATCGACTCCATTATCGAAATTAATCGATCACATTCCCCTCTGTATAATCCAAAGACGTCTGAATGGAAAGGAAGGTCGAGAGTTCTGAATCGAGACTGTCTCGACCGAGCAACTTGCAGGGGGGAAACGTTTCTGTACGGAGTTTCGAAGTCGAAGAAACACACTCCGTCTTGCGACAGCGACGATTGCCGTGGAATTGGACTACGAAACACTCTTACGAACGTCACGTGGACACGCGTTATAGATCTTTCACCTTGGCTGTTGGCGAACCGCTTGGGAACTATACGCTCTGGCACTCTTTTTCTTTGGAGAACGTGTCTCGGAGGAATTTACGCTGTAGCTTAGAAGAAGACCGTCTATTGTCGCGTCCGGAGCCGGCGCTGTCATATTCAAACGTAGATGAGAACACGTCGAAACACAGAGATCACAATGACTACGGTGTAAACGGTTTCAAGGTCTTGATCGACGACCCTGGCGAACCGACAGCTCCACGGTTAAATGAAAGGGCAACGTTCCCAAATTGCTCCGGTTAATTATCCTCGACTTGGCTCCGACGACGAGAGCGGCAATTCCGCGAGTAGAGCCTGTTCGTATGCGCAACGCAGCTGTACGGAATCGCGGCCGATCGCGTAAAAAATAATGACCGATCGGAATTCGACGCGGGAGAGCGTTCCTTCTCATCTCGCGAGGATATGCAACGCTCGCGTGCCTGCCTGCCTGCCGGGCGGAGGTAATTAAATTTGGAACGGATGCGCAACACCGGCATCGTAAATTTCGGGCTCGTTTAATTGTTCGGGGGCAAAAAATCACCGCGTCCGATCGATAACTCGTTGCGCTTGTTTCGACACGCGACCCGCGATCCCGTTTCCCGACGATGAAAAATCCCGGTGAACGTATTTGCTTGTTCGCAAAATCATTTCGTTTTTTCCCAACGGAGGACGTGATTGTATTTTTTTCCCAGCCAACTTCGCACTTAGGCTGCATATTCGTTATAAGGTAAAGGCACCATTAGTTTACCATTTCATAGAAAAACATAAAAAATAAGATTTTCTATAAGCGCACTTATAAGTGCAGCGTGGAATCATGCTACTGCCAGAAAAATGGCTAAAGGGTATTGGACCAGAATGGAGAATATATAATTAATATTTATTCACTATAAGAAAATCGTTTTTCATTTTCATAAAGAAAAACGAAATTACTTTCCGGACAAGCCAATATTTTGCTTGCCTGTTGCGCTCCAAAAATTTCCCTCTTGGTTACCGTAAATTGTTGGTATTTATTTCACAAATGTAGAACAAAATTCTTTAGAAGGAAGAATCGTTTGAATCGACCTTGATCTGTGGATGCATACATTGTATCTACAGTCAATATACATACATTGTACGTTGTGCCCGGCATGGGACCCTCGATCCTCGGTTGTTTATATTGAACTGTTGCCCCTCTGTTTCTGGATCTCTTATGTTTCATTCGTGACGTTTCTTTCGAACAGTAAAGACGTGTCTCGCAACGTGCTTTTAGAGAACTATTGAAATACAACTTCTTCTTCATATTATATAAACGAGTGTGGTTTCTTAGTATACCCATATTCCAATATAAAATTAGAATGACAAGTTTGAAGCTCTGTGTCCAAAATAGAGCCTCGTCATCCGAGGATTAAACGCGTCTTTGTCAAGACGTATCAGCTTTTTTCCGAAAGGAACACTTGAGAACGAGTTCGGTCGGTCTCTGGCCCAAGCGTTGTCGATCCCTTCGGCTTGTCTTCGGGATTAATTAACGGCCCTCGGCGGTTTAATTCGACGGAACTCGGAATCGCGGCCGCCTCGAGAGGATGATTAGAGCGGCGCGGGGTTATCGACGGCTCCTCGTGGATTTTCCATCGCTAATGAATTGGAGCGCGGACGTCAATGTTCGATCGACGACGGTGCCGATAGGTGCGCGGCCACGAAGGATGAGCAGGAATCTGGGTTAACGAAGCGGAGGACATAATCTCGAGCCGAGGAGGATCGCGGGGCCCCCGGTCAAGTGGACACGTGATTGCACACCTGGTCCATTCGCGGCCCGATCTCTCTCTCTCTCTCTCTCTCTCTCTCTCTCTCTCTCGCTCTCTACCCAGGTGAGAAACCAGTCGCCGAGTAGTTCTTTCGTTCATTCGTCGCACGTACCACTCTCGCATCCTCCCACGCTTCTATTAATAATACCCCGAGAAACGCCCGGTGTATTTATAGGCATGTCACATCGCACCGGCTGAAAAAGGCGAGATAGTCCCTTCTTCTTCTTCTTCTTCTTCTTCTTCTTCTCGCAGTTGGGCAATTAAAATTTCGTCAATGTACATACATACGTTCCTCGCGAGATTCCTTCTGGCAACATTCGTCGCTCGCCGTCGCACCTCGGAACAGACGCCAACGATTTTACAGATCTGTCGCAACAACTTGTACCCACGCCCACATGGCTTGTTCACCGTTCGGACGGATCTGTAGGTGAGCCACTGTGAGAATCGATTCGAAGCATCCCGATCGATCTGTGATTAACTGTTCTTTCTATTACATATTAGGCTGCCCAGTCCGGTGAACGAACGTGATTCGTATTTAACACTAGAACCACCGGACGAGTCAAAATGACTTGCTCTTAATTTTTTCTTTCAGAAATATTGAAATGACAAATATGTTTCCGTGAGAAAAGTTTTTAACCCCTTGCCCTACAATAACGAGCCAGACTCGTGATGAACATTATGAACAGAGCCTAACAAATGTGAACGTTATTAATTTCCTTCAAATCGAAATAACATTCTATTTTGTTGTGGTTGATATATATCCTTTGCAGAAAACATAGGCATACGATAAATATAAACCATCTTTTTTTTTCTATGAAATTCTGAACGATGAAGAGTTTCTAACCATTATAATCACAAAATAAATAGTAGTGCAAGGGGTTAATAAACTTCTCTGTCGAAGTAGATATTCAAACGAAACCGACACGAAATCTAAAGAAATGCAATTTTGTTGTTATTATAAGGCAATGTATGCCAGTTGCATTTAGTGCTCGGTAGTTCTAGTGTTAACGGGAAAATAACTTCAATCTTCGGATCCATGGTGGTTTCAACGGTGGAAAATAATTGTTAATCTCGATGGAAGAAATGTTTGTATAATTGATAGATCCATTGGCCAAAATGGTGCGGGCAGCTAATGAGCGGAAATAATTTGTGATAATGAAAGTTTCAGACGTCTCTCGGGAGGAACAGGAATCGGAGACGTACTACCGTGCATCGATTTATTAATATTGCGAGCTATCGAATTAAGATTCCGCCGCGACGGGGTCAGTCATGCATAGATCATCCGATTAGACTCGACAATGCGACGAGCATTGGCAAAGGGTCGGAGCCGAGGAGGAAAGGGAGCGCTCTTATATTTCATTCCCTGCGGACATCCCGCTCGTGGCTGATTAGCGCGGGCAAAAAATCGGCGAACGGATCGATAGCGGATCGATGGAACGCGAAAGTTCACGACTCGCGATCCACCGCGCGTCCTGTTACGTTTATTATTCGCGGCCGGTGGCACCGGGGCGCACAGATCGAATCGGTATTGCAAATGCCGGCGAAATACCGGTGCTTTTCGATATCTGTTCTATTGCTTTGAAAGAGACTGCATTCGCCGAATAACGGCACCGAGTTATCGAATCGACGATGCACTCGAACGTACTATATTATGGAATTAACCCCTTGCACTACTTTGACGAGTCTGACTCGTGATGAAAATTTTGTGCCAAAATTGAATATCACGAGTCTGACTCGTGATATATTAATTGTCTGCCCATTCCGGCGGACATGTTTGGCACGGCTTTTTCAGAGTTTCGGCGTAGTGCAAGGGGTTAAATCAAATTCTATGTGACCAAAGGCTGGATAAAATGTCTTGATTTTGAAGTTGTACATCCTATAGTAAATTTCTGAAAAAAACATGGCATAGACAGAATACTACAGTCCGTACGCGCACCAAAGCGCAACGGGAAACGACAAGACTGATTGGATAAATTCGTTCATTGCACCGCCGTTCCCGATGCGCTCCAACCCGTGAATAATCTATCGCTGAACGCTCGGAGATCGACGAGGAGGGTCAGAGATCGGCTGGATCAGTCCTCCCGATCGAAAATGTTAACGACACAGCGATGGTACGCTCGGCAAACGACCTCATAATTAAATACTCGCGATAATTACGTTTGTCCCTTCCTTTTCACGTGCAATTAAGTCCAATGATACGAGAAACGTGACACGAATCCGTCGCGTCGCATCTTCGCGAGGCTCTTTCTCTCTCTCTCTCACTCCCTCGCTCGAGCAAAGAGGAAATGGCATAAATCGATAGCCATCGACCTAACTCCGGTTCCGCGTTCTTCGTTTCGTTCCACCGTTTGCTCTCGAAAAATCTGTTTCGTTTAATGATCGGTGAATCTCTTTATCGGCCGGCGAGTGGTGGCTCGTCCGGTGGTGTTGTGGGATGGTGATCGTGGAGGTTAAGCGACGTTGGTTTGGGGCCCGTCGAAAGATGGGTGAACGCATAGGTTAAGTGTGAACCTATACGAGGATTGTAACCCTGAGGGGAACAATAATAAAAGAATAGAATAGAATCTCTTTATCAGCACACGTGGTAACTCGGTACTTTTTTCATACTTGATACGCGCTTTCGTAAATATTCGAAGGAATGTGGGAACGTTCAGGAAGGTTCAGGCTCTCGGAGGAGGGTCGAGGAAAAGGATTTCAGAGGCGGGCCTAATCCAGAGCACGTGTGGTCGCGCGTGGACGGCCGTTCCACGTTGGCTTTCGTGCGTTCCTCCGTTTTCGGGGTTTCTTCCTGCCTTCTCGGTTTCCGGACTGTGGCCCCCGCCTCGTATTCGCGTTCGCGTTTCACTCCACCCCCGGGTTCTCCACTCGTTTTCGGTGTATTAGGTTTCACGTGGACGCGAGAGCCACGTATTGCCCAGTCGTGCGTGCGGTTAACAAGACACGTTCAACGTAGTCGAGCCATCTTCGCGTAGGTATACCGCCCGCAGGCCTCGGACAGGCCTCGTACCATCTTTCGCCAGCTTCCGCGGACATTTTTCCCTTTGACGGGAGTTCCTCGGGCATTTGCGACCCTTTACACCCGCGGTTCAAAGGAAATCTCTCAAAGTGCATAGTCGATCTTTTCAATTTCGAAAAAGAATCTACAGTGGCCGAAATAACGATAGGTTCATATCATTTTTATAATATAACAGTGTTTTTCATGCAACATTTCTATCTTTCATCATTGGTGTGTGATTCGTTACAATGTAATTAGTAGAGCACATAATGTATTTGAATAATATCATTTTTATTCATTTGTTTATTAACACTAGAACGACCAATCACTAAATGCAACTGGCATACATTGCCTTGTAAGAACAACAAAATAAGATTTGTTTAGATTTCGTATTAGTTTTGTTTAAATATCTACTTCGATAGAGAAGTTTATGAAAAAAATTTCTCATGGAAACATATTTGTAATTTCAATATCTCTAAAAGAAAAAATTAGGAGGAAGTCATTTTGACCCATCCGATAGTTCCAGTGTTAATCAATATTACAAAAATTTAGAATTTTTGTACGAAATAAATATAGGTTCACTTAATCATTTTCTAGTTGGACTTAACAAAATGTTACAAATACAAGTACAAATTAATTATTTGACCAGAAAACTCAGTATTTAATTGGTCCTCCGATGGTTTTTTATGACCTCAAATATCCTTGGTGACATTGAGTCTATTAATTTCTCTAAAGTCTCTGATCCGATCTGAGACCACGCTTCTTTGATGCCATTTTTTAATTCATTAACCGTTGCGTGTTGTTTGCAATTGCTGTAAACTTTTCTTGATAAAATACCCCATAGATTTTCAATGGGGTTAAGGTCTGGGCCAAGCCACGCCCACTCGGGGCGTTCTACTAGCAAAGCAGCCTTTCCGGGTAAAAACCTTTCTGTTTTGGAAACGAGATCGAGTAGAGTTAATGCGGCTCGTTGACAGCGTTTCGTTACACGAACGAGCACAGTTCGCGCGAGGAGCCGAGTTCCTCTCGTCAGAGATTTCTCAAAGAGAGCCGGAGAGCACTCTTATCGTGGCTTCGGGACGAGGGATTCAAAGAAGACGAGGAACTGCAGTGAAAAAAAAGAAAAAGCGTAGGGGACAGCGGGCTCGACACACGCGACGCGGCGTCGGGTCTTTCGTCGTGTAATTTGGTGGTGGCATCAAAGGACAGGTTCAGTGACACATTTCCGAGTTACCGATGCATCGTTTCGTTCTGCGGGACGTCATTCAACGCGCCGCTTTTTCACCGACGTCGTTCCACTTTGCCGAGGCTATCGGCCACGCCGGGAAACGTCCTCGTCATCTCCGAACGACGTTTCGCTTTTTCTCTGCGCGGGGCAAAGAAAAACCCGAAGCGCGCAAGGACAGAAGAGAATGTTTTAAAAAAATTGTTTTATTCAAGACGAAGGCGTTAAGGACTCCGATATGAAAAATCATCGTGTCGCTGTTCGTTTTGTTCGGACGGGGAAAGATATTCAGAAATGTATCGAGAACGGAGCCTCCCTCGTCGCACGGCGCTCGCTTATCGGTTATTAAGTGGTTAATGGCCGGCAATTAGAATCGTACGCAGTTCGTAATAAAGCGAGCGGCGGGAAATTATCTCAATCTTGTCTCGGAAAAATTCTAACGAGCCTATCTACCGGCGCCTTTAATTCACCCTGTTCCGAAACGGCAAAAAGGCCGCAGCCTCTTCCCCGTCCCTAAGGCTGAGAAGACGCCAGTAGCTGAAAGACAGCAGGACGTGGCATGCATCCTGGCTCGCTGTCCTTCTTTCTCCTCTTCCTTTCTTCGTCCTTTCTCTTCTCCTTTCTTCTTCGTCCTCGTTCCGCGTGCACGTTTCGCCCGTCGGCTCTCCCGCCGCCACCGCCGCCGCCGAGTGACGTGAAATTATAATTCCGTAAAATTAACGTTGCATATGTTAATTATTAAGAACCGGTCCGGGGCTCGCGGCCCTCCTCGAGATCCTCCATCACGGACCCAGGATGCTGGCTTTTGCACGCGCGGAAGAGAGACCGCACGAGTTATGGCAACGCTCGCTCTGAAACACGCTTGCCTTTAAGGCCACGGCTTCGGGTTCGACGCGTTAAGGTCGCGGCTTTTGCATACTGTTTAGAAGATCGCTATCGACGGCTCTTATCTCCTTCGAACGTAATTTTCATAGTCAACGTGCGTCGTTCGCGTTGTTACATTGATTCGAAACTAAACAATTTTGATTTTTGAAACGTTATTTGAAGAATATTCAACACTTTCACTGCTAAACTAGAAACCTCGAAAATTCCATCAAATCAATGTGTTATTTAATGAAATAAAAATTGAAAAAAAAAATTGGTAATTATTTACATTAGGGACTTCCTCACCGATTTTGATAACCTTGAAATATGTCGGCAAGGTCATAATTCTGAACAACTTTTTCCTATACATGTTACCGCCGCTCAGCTTTAGTTTCCGAGATATTCGCAAAAGGTGATCGGAGTAGGTGTGTGTAGGACTGTGTAAAATAGTATTTGAAATAGTTGACAGTGACATATATTTTTATGATATTTTGTTGCCTGTAATGCTATTACGATATTGTAGTCTGTTTATCAACATGTTACATATTCGTAATTAAACTACAAATAATACTTTGCTAACTATTATAGCTTCTCATGTTAAAAATTATAATTTATAATATTAACTACTTGCTCAACTTATTTTCATTGTAAGGAAATATTTGAAATACAAAATAAAAATATTTCATTTTATCTATCTGGTTATCAAAATAAAAATATTTGATTTAAAGTAGTAGTAATCGGTGAGGAAGCCCCTAATGTAAATAATTACCAAAAAATTATACATATGTATGATATTGAGTAGTCCTTCGACTTTCTAATAAAATTTAGTACAATTAATATATTAGCGTAAAAATTAATTTTAAAACTTGGACAAATAATTTCGTCACCCACATATGGGTGACATGGCAATCAACGTGTTAATTGCTTAGGAATTGTAAAAGCTGAAGTGGCAATCGACCCGAGCGAAAGTGATATTTACATTTTTTAACTGGTGAAGTTTCTATAGGTATTATTCTGCAGACAGAAGGTTAACGTATTCCCTTCGACGTCAAACTGAACTTTCGACACCTAGCATTTCGGTCCCTTCCACAATCTTACGATTAGGGTGCCTTTGTCGGCGGAGACTAATATGGGAATGGTTCCATAGGTCAGTGAAATGTCGCCGGCAAAGGCCCGGCCCGAAAACCAATCGCTAAATGGTCTCTCCGGGGCGTGTGGTTTGCCATTTAGTTGTTTTATTAATTGCCCGATGTCTTGTAGATTTGCAGTAGATCAAATGTCGGCAACTTTTCAACTAGGATCCAGCTATGCTTGTAGCAATCCAATGTTAACACGTTGACTGCCAAACTAGAAACCTCAAAAATTCCATAAAATCAAAGTAAGTTATTTAACGAAATAAAAATTGAAAAAATTATATGTACGATATTGAGTGGTCGTCCAACTTTCTTGCATTTTACAGATCCTAATTAAATTTGGTACAATGAATATATTAACGTAAAAATTCCGGACAAATATTTTCGTCACCCACATATGGGTGACATGGCATTCAACGTGTTAAATAACGTTCCATTCGTGTTTCCTGAGCATCTAAGTATTCTTTAATATGCTTTTAATATTTAATATGCTCGCTTCAGCGACGCAATTAATTAATCATAAAGTCTCCAGCGGCTGTAATTTGCAGCTGAAAGTAGCTGTTCGGTGGCGAGGCGCTATCGAGCTTATGGCAACCGAAGAATTAGATCGTGCATGGAGATGAAGACGTTCGGAGGATTATAATTCAAGAGAATCGGGGTCGGGCCACAAATTGCAAGGTACGTCCACCGAGACCCCACCTGGAGGATGATCGGTTGCGTGCACGGCCGATGAAGAAATTACGTTAACAGGTTTACGTCTATATAACCGAAATCGCTCGAAACTGAGGTAACGTCTGAAGTATACAAATTAATCTATGGCCCTCACGATTCACTGGTTGCAACTTAACTTGAAATGCAAATCTTTTATCCACCACGTTGTTAACACTTTCAGTGCCGAACCAGAACCCTAAAAAATTCCATGAAACCAAAGTAAGTTATTTAATGATTCTTTACAGATCCCAATAAAATTTGGTACAATGAATATATTAATGTAAAAATTCATTTTAAAACCTGGACAAATAATTCCGTCACCCACATGTGGGTGACATGGCGGTGAACGTGTTAATTCACAAAAATGTGTAATCGGGGGTGTGAACGCTGTAAAATTAATACAGAATGTTCCAAGGTTTTCTCGCACGAGGCTGCAGCTGTTCGAAAATCAATAGTTGTTTTCACGCGAGTGTTGCCTTAATTTATGAGGTAGCGTGTAATTACCAGCAATCTCGACGCGTCCTCTTAGAGGGAAGTTTCAAGTTGCTGCCTAGGTTTACGACGTTCTTATAAGGAACATCCGACCGGAAAAGGTTCATTTCCAGGCTCCGCAGGACTTTAAAGGGGCGTTAACAATCCGGTAGACATCGAATCGCGATAAAGCCGAATTCCCAGAGAGTCTAGCCGCCAGCCGTTCGAGCATGGTCGTGCTATCGAACATCGAATTCCACTTCCCTCGATGGTCTATTTTTGTCGAGCTTTCAAAAGTACCATTTCGCAGCGTGTTCCGCGCGCCGAGCGCGCAGCTCGTTCGCCAATTCGCGCGGCGTTCGCGCGAAAATAATCGACAGGTAAATGCGTCTGCGGTGTTCCCGAGGCTGCTTCTACCCGCCTCGAAACCGATTACCTGGCCGTCTTTTCCAGCCGCGAAGCTAAGTGGCCGTTAAAACGCGTTGGAACGCAGCCGATTTCCCGGTGCTAAAACCCTTTGTTCCCGATCTTTCCGGTTCAGACACGAAAAATCGCGCGTTAACCCAAGGGAAACACGCTCGCACGACGAACCGGCTCTTTTTCCGTCGACGTTATTTGCTTGGGAACAGCTGTATGCCGACGTTGCACCCTCAACGCGACATCCGACTGCGATATTCAGCAGGTCCGCTACGACAAAGTTCGGTTTTCCCACAGCTTTTTTCTTTGTTGGACGCGGGGAGTCAATATTTGTCGGAGCTGCGGCACTTGAGAAAGAAAGGGTCCCTTTCTTTTCCGAAAACCACGATTTTCTATCGTAGAATATTTGTGCCCATAATTATGAAAGTGGTCTAAGTCAAAATTAAAAAAAAAATGAATTTATCACTTATTTCACACGACATGATTTTAAACTAAATTTATTCAATGTAATTTTTTCTTTTTTTATGACTTAGACCACTTTTATAATTATGGGCACATTTCCATCTGTGATAAAACAAAAATCCTTTCCACTATCTACAAAATACATACAGTCCCTGCTCGCTTTATTAGACTAACCTGAAGAATCGGTGCTTTTTGAAATCCTATAAGAAATTCAACGCTGTTTTCAACCTATGGGGTAATGATTTCGTACTGCAAGATTGCCTTATGGGTTGCCTATTCGAATGTAGTTGGTTCGATGTAAAATTAGGTCGGTAATATCGAATTCTGGTTAAAGTGTTTCTAGAAAAAAGTGACTAGAATTTTCTTGCAAGAGCAAAAAATCCCCTTTTTACCATTGCCCGGTAACTCACCGGACATGAATCCGATTGAAAACGCCTGGGAGTGCCTGAAAAGAGAACTGGCCAAAGAAAATCTAACAACAAAGACCAAGTTGATAGAGAGAATAATCTATCGCTGGCATCTTAACGTTGCATTAAAAGAAATTACACGAACTTGCATAGATAGCATGCCCAGAAGAGTTGCGGCTATAAGAGCAGCAAAGGGCGGATTAACAAAATATTAGTGTTTTAACCCTTTGCACTCCGCTGTCCCCTCTCAGGGGACATTAAAGTTTATTAGCGATTACGGGGAATTAATTTATTCCAGCGCAACTTTAAATAAAATATTGATTTTTTTGCAAATATATATTCCTCTATGTCAACCAATTCATATAAGTTCAATATCATTATTAGACATCGGATGTTTATGCAATTTCCAATTTTTATAGAAACATTTTAAGAAAATGGAATGAAATAAAATTTTATTTTTAATGGGGACAGCCTTTGTAGATCCAAAGCAAATAAAAATCGTGTTAAATTCTCTCGAATTTTATATTATAGCATTTTTTTAACATTTCCATAAGCCATAAATGCATAAAGATCCGATGTCTAATCATTATAATACGTTACTTGGTTCCAAAATTATACTAAATAATACGAGGATTTGTAAATTTCTGCCAGAATGGTTCGGAGTGCAAAGGGTTAAGAATTATATTGATCTGTTTCTGTTTGTATCCATTGTTTTCGTAAAATAAATATGTGGAAAATTCATTGGTCATCGTTAAGTGATATTTGCATAAGGCTACTATCATTATTCATAGTAAAACTAAAAATATCATAATTACAGAGATGAGTCTAATAAAGTGAGCAGGAACTGTATTTCCAGATATGAAGGAAAACATCCTTTGACTTTCCACCCCGGATTTCCATGGAAATCTAGATTCCCGGAAACGATAACCGTGAAGGGTTGCGAGTTCAGCTGTCGAAGGGCGAGCACCCCGACGAACGTCGTGAATTCCGTGCAAACAGGCCCAGACACGGTCGTCGTCGTTAACGAGCAACGTACACGGGGAGGGGGAGAGAGCCTATTAGCCAGGATATAATTAAAACGACTGCAGAACACCGTGGCTAATTCACGTCCGGTAACCGAATAGTAGCCTTTGCACGGAACCGAGCCGTGCAATAATCACTTTCACCCGGGGCGGTTCCGCGTAATCGATAAATAGAATTTCCCGCCGCGCCGGTTTGCTCGCGCTCTAATTTTATCTGCGCCAGGGAGCGGCGCGCTGTTACTATCGTTATCGGGCCGCCTAAGCTAATTACTCGTTAGCGCCGCGGCACGAGAGTAGACACAGATATGTACGTACATAGGCGCGTATACATATGTATATACATCGTCCGTTCGTCCGTGGCCCCTTGTCATCGGTCATTAAATCGATTAAATCGAGGATGCTCTCCGGGGGCCCCGTGGTTTCGTTGCAACGTGCACCACGATGCACTGTGTTGCGCCAACGTTGAACCACGTTGCACCACGCCGCCGACGGGCTCCCTTTTTCCGTTTCATCGAGCTGGGAGTGCCGTAAATAACGCGATAAGGAAGTCGGGCGCCTCGGTGGCCCCGTTATCTAGTCCCTGAACAGGCCCCGCGAAGGACCCCGAGCATAAATTCGATCCTGGCCACCGGGAGATGGATCTCCTAGTAATTGTCCCGGCGAAATCGATTCGTGTGGGCCGTGCCGATTTATCGACAGACTATTGTTCCGGCGAACGCTAAACTTCGTGTCTAGCTTGTAGAAATCTCTGGGGAAGGATCTCCAGAGGTTCACCGAGACTCCACGGAAATCTCAAGACATGGTCGCTAACATATTTTGTCAACGAATCTCAGAAATGAATTTTCCAAGTTTCAATGATTCTACGCGTCGAAGGAGCGTAAGCGCAAGGGAAGATGAGATTCCCACGTGGAAGGATCGTTTGACCCCGAAATCCGCCGTGACCGCGCGTCCGTGGATGCATCGAATGGAACCCGTAATGCGAATGAACGCTTTAACAGCAATTACGCGTGCGCTTGATCCGTGGAAGATGGACGTGGCGGGCAACAGCAACGTGGTAGCCGTCGAGAGCTACGTCGAGGCCTCGAAACGCCGTTTAACGACCGTAAACCTTTCCACCTTTCGGACCCCACTGCTCGGGAATCTGTGTTTCTCACAGAGGTTGTTGTCGATGTGCCTCTGCCGGAGTCTTTCTCTCTTTCTCTCAAGAGAGAGAGAGATAGAGAGAGAGTGTCACGTACCCACAAAGGCGCCGATGCAAGATAATGTGTGCCGGAAAGGGCAGCCAGGATACGCCGTCGCGACGCGACTCCGTACCGACGCGACGCCGAGAGGTGTGAAAGCTGCCTGATGCCCGGCCGTGAGTAACCTGTTAACCTGTTGCTCGACAGGGGGGAGGAGGGCGAAACACTAGCAGAAAACGGAGCTACTTCGGTGTTGGACACTGCTACAACTGGATAAATATAAAGTTGGTAATTTTTCATTGCTTTTGGTTCCGACCATAAATCATGGATAGTTCGAGAGCTACACTCCCGGACAAAACCCGTATAATATATTGTAAGATAAGCTGTAAGCTAAGATTTCGGTAAATCGGGACGATTTGTCGTCAGGATGGCCGAATTGTAAGATAAGCTGTAACGAATCCGTCACTGTATATATTGTTCATGTTGTTCACAAATATGTTCATGTTATTGACAAGCGATTCATCGGACAAACGAATGTGTTGAAAAAAGAAACGAACAGAATGAAAAAAGGACGAGCAGTCTCGCCAGGTCCGACATCAGAGAAGGACGTATAAAATAAATAACATACTATCTGCTTTTATCCCGGCCATTCCTTACAATATTACGGTTGTAATATTATGTACATATGTAAGACAGAATGCAGAATAACCTCTTACCTGAGGTTACAAGTGTACAATAACAAAAAAAAAAGAAGTGAAATGTATACACATGTTATTAAATGTTTATAGAACTTTGAGCATAAATATAAACATTCATAAAATTTATTGTTGCGCTATCTTTTTGTCCGGGAGTGTACGAAAGCGACTGGGTCGCGGAAAGAGAGAGAGAGAGTGAGAAGTGAAAGAGAGCCACGAGGCGTCGATAGGGCTCGATTCTCGCGGCAGCAGGAAATAATTAGCTGTGACCGGATATCATTCTTGGTAGGCGGTGTCGTCGATGAAGGAAACTCCGTAGTGACTCCCAATCGCGTTTGCCACGATGATCGAAACTTTTTGCTATGCCTGGCGTGGCCCTTCGGTGTTCGCTCGAACACAATACACGTAGCCGGCGTACAAGGCATTGTTTTGGTCGAACAAGCGCGTTTCGCTGGTTTAACGAACGGCGAGCACGTATGTCGGAAAGCTCACGTATACCGTTTGTTTCTGGCTCGGAACGGCGGAAGCGACGTTATCTCTCGTTTCTTGTTGATTTTCACCCTTTCTCTCTCCCTCTGTTTCGTTTTCTTCCTATCCCCTTCTTCGCGTGCCGTCGACAAGGGTGGCCGAGGTCCGTGGCGCAGAAAAATTTCGCGGAATACAAAAGAGACTTACGAATACAATACTCCGACCGTGGAATATGGGATCTAGAAGTGATACAGAATTACAGATGCGATTACGGTTGCTCAAAGCTTTATCGTATATCGATCGTGCACAGAGTCTTTGTTCGCCCCGCATTGAAATAAAATGCGAGCGTGCATCGTAGTTGCATCGGCGCATAGCTGTGACGATCGCGGATGACGATCGAAACTAGATGCACCGCTGAATGCAACTGGTAAACGATGAGTTATGAAATTGTTGCGATTTAACGAGCTTAGAGTTTGCGTATGTATCGGTGCTCGTAAATTATTCGAATCTTTCTCGCGTTTTAAATTGCGCCAATTCATTTTCAGCCTAGTAATTAATGATTGATAGAGACACGTGTTCTGTCCAGGTTTTTACGATTCCGGCGCATCGTACGGCGCCAGTACGAGCGCTTCCCGCTCCCACGGAACCATTTGTTTATTTAACTGGATTTACGTACCCGCCGGAGATCGAACCTAATATTTCTTCTTTTATATCCGTCGGCTCTCTACTATATCCCGACGCGGTCCGTGTACACGGGCTCGCGCAAACAAATAGGGAATTCGTCCAATTTCCAGCCGTTATTTCGCGGAATCAAATATCCGGCAGCGTAGCCTCCGCAAATAGTCGATATAATAGTATCGACGGGACGGCGGAAGCTACGTCTTTATGGGAACGATCGAAATGTTGCGAGCTCACCGGTGCAGAATTATTGATCCTCGGGAACTCGACGCAGAAAAGTATTGACAAATACTTTTGAAGAATATCGAGATGAAACATTAAAGAGATTGTTTCTCCGGTAAGTACTTATTCTCGTTACGAAGACCTGCATTGCAGGTATGACTCTCTTCGGAATATTCCCCGATCGTTAGTTATTGTTTTAACAACTTTTGAATCCTACCGTTGCGCTCGTTTGATTGCTGGAAGATATATTTCCTCGCGTAGGTGGAGGACAGAGAAATAAATTGGAAGTTTGATTAATTCGTCAATTCACTGGCGTGTGCGGAGGAGATTAAATTGATTTAAAATTTAATAAAATTGGTTCGCGAGCTCGCGTTGCGCGGAGAACTACAATGCAGTTATCCCGAACGGGTTAATTATAGGAATAAAAATCAAGGGGACAAACGAGAAATAAAATTTTTAGAAAATCGGGAGACATTCCAAGGAATATCTTTCTAGTGCCTGTGTAAAAGGAGCGTTCGCTTCTCGAAAATGGCTTTCGAGACGCTCGCCTTGTTAGACCGTTCGAGTCCCAGGGACAACTTGAAGAAGCATCGGCCGGCCGAAGTGTCCGACCTCGGAATGCCGGGTTCGCGAGGGTTGGCCGTTCGTTTTCGCGGATTTTCTACTTGATACTTTACGATCGTTGTCGCGGCTAACGTGGGCGTGAAGGCTCGCGGCTAACCCAACGGTGACAGTAACGAATTCGAGGGAGGCGGGTTGTAGGAAACACCCTCGACGGGATTTATTCGAGACCCCGGGGTCTCTTGGAATCGAAGACGCTAGAACGCAAACGCCGAACCCTCGCCGAGCGCTCCCGCGATCCTGTCGGACTTGAATATCGAACTGTAGAACCGAGACCGCAGTAGAATGAATCAACGAATGAACCTCTGGGGCATAAATAATGGGTTTTTCAATAGGGACATAACCATTTTGTTTTATTATACGGAACATAACTTGAAACTTTTCTTATGATTTGTCAGTGTCAAAACGTCAGTCGAGGCTTACATTTTTATCACGGTAAATTTCACGAACGAGCAACCTTTGGAAATCGTTAAAACTTACTACCGAAATTCTGAATCGTTAATCCAATTTTTGATCGCAACAATCGTCCCACCAGACAAGCTGTGCGTGCGATGCTGAGTAAATTTGAATCAACATATCAACATATCAACATATCAACATATTCACTGTTCCTGTGCCAGTGAGACAATGCACCGGTCCAAGTATTGAAAATATTGCAGCCGTAAGAGAGCTTCAGTTCAAAATTAACCAAACAAGTCGATTCCACGGCTTTCACAAGAATTGGGAATTTTTCAGTCCATGTTATGGCGAATTTTCCATAAAGATCTCCTGCTACACCCTTACAAGATCAAATTAACCCAAGAACTGAAACCTCTGGATCATTTAAAGCGCCGAAACTTTTCCGATTTTCTTCTGCAAAAGTTTGAAGAAAATCCTGAATTTCATCAAAAAATTCTCTTTAGCGATGAAGCTCATTTTTGGCTGAATGGCTTTGTCGATAAACAGAATATGCGTTATTCGACAGAAACAAATCCACATATGCTTCACGAGACTCCATTGCATCCACAAAAAGTGAGCGTGTGTTGTGGATTTCATGCTGGTGGTGTGACAGGGTCGTATTTTTTCGTCGATGAAAATAATCGCCATGTTACGGTCAATGGAGTTCGCTATCGTGCCATGTTGGAAGACTATTTTTGGCCAGAATTGGATGAACTTGACATCACCGATATGTGGTTCCAACAAGATGGTGCCACAAGCCACACAGCTGGTCAAACAATTGATTTATTGAAAGGAAAATTTGGTAATCGCTTAATCTCGAGAAATGGTCCTGTCAATGGCCACCTCGCTCATGCGATTTGACGCCGTTGGATTTTTTCTTGTGGGGTTACCTTAAGTCGAAGGTTTATGCCAACAATCCAACGACGTAAGAGGAGCTCGGGAACAATATCGAACGCGAAATTACCAACATTCCGACTGATATGTCTGAAAGAGTCGTTGAAAATTGGATCGAAAGAATCGATCGCTGCCGTCGTGCTCGTGGTGGTCATATGAACGACATCGAATTCCACACATAATTGTAACATGCGTACTACACCTGTAATAAGTTTCAGCCCGATATCTCAATTGTTCTGTGTTTTATTTAAACTTAAAATTGTTATGTCCTTATTGACAAACCCGGTATAAAAACAGCAGATCGACAAAATAGCGTACGATGCATAAGACAACGGAAATATCTAAAAATCGCAGAGTAAAATGCAAAAATAATCGATCGCTGCCGTCGTGCTCCGTGGTGGTCATATGAACGACATCTAATTCTACACATAATTGTAACATGTGTACTACACCTGTAATAAGTTTCAGCCCGATATCTCAATTGTTCTGTGTTTTATTTAAACTTAAAATTCTTATGTCCTTGTTGACAAACCCGGTATAAAAACAGCAGATCGACAAAATAGCGTACGATGCACAAGACAACGGAAATATCTAAAAATCGCATAGTAAAATGCAAAAATATTGATCAACCACGATTCAACATTCGAGCTCCCGACTATGGAGTCAGCAAGCGCTTTCGACTGTCCCGCGTCATTTGAATTTTCTCGCCGAGCTTCTCGCAGAAATAACTGGAATTCCACAGTCCGGTACGATATGCAGAGTTAAATAAGCTGTGCGCTTGTCCATCCAACGGATTCGTAAATTGAAATGAATTCACCGCTCGAAAATTTCCCCCGGCGCGGTTCTTTCGACGAGCGTGGCGCATTCCGTGGTCATCTACGGCTTTATTAAACTACAGAGTGGACCGTGACCGTCGTAAATCTAAGCCGCCGGGACAGAGCGAATGCTAAGAGAGTCTCTAGGACTCCGAGGCTGCCGTTCGAATAATTAGACAACCGGGCAATTTGTCAGCGAGACCGTATTGTCCGGGGAGCATGGCTTCGCCGGCCCCGCGGTTATTAATCACGCTCGTTTTCGGAGACGCTGCGAGAATGGCTGGCCTAATGGGACGCACATTTGCGAATCGAGAAATCGACAAGATGCGGACCTCGATCGGATCCCTGCGCGGCCTTGACGCACTTTCGAGAACGGGCTCGTAAATATGCCAGCGATTATGCACGGTCTCGATCGCGAATCACATTGTCTGCTTGCGGGAACCGCTGAAATGCTCCATCGAGTGGCAAACAGTGTTAAACGGAGTTCGGGGACTTTGTTTGAAACTACTTCGTTCTAGATGTTACATATATTTATGTGGGATTTGATCGTCTAAATTGAAACAACGAGGCACGAATGATTGAAAGACGGAATCACCGTGAATCGTGTGCTAGGCAAGCAGAGATGTGGTTTTCCGTGCCAAGGTTGTCCGAAATTTGGCTGGCCAACTGTTATTCGAACTATTGGAACCCGAAGCGTCAAATGTTTACCGTGGTCTGTCATCCAATATCCTGATGAATCCACAGACGCCGGCGAGACACGGAAACAATGTCTTTGCAGACACGGTTTGCACTCAGAAACTTCGACTAATAATAGGATGGATGCTGTCTGTGCAAACGGAGATTCGATCCTCGTGTTTGACGAACCACCGGAGATAGATTGTCGTTGCCAACAGCACGAGAAGATAATTCACTTTGCCGAAGTTCTCTTTACTTGGATAATATAAAACGGGTTCGAACGTGGACTAGCAATCTGTTAAACAATAGGGATCCTTGAATTCTTCCCAAGACCGGGACGACACGAAATCTCGAAGCTCCTGTAGGATCATTGCAAATATCCATTAATCGATATTATCTTATCTATCTTGTAGGTTATAGGTTCTGACTATGGAGCGAAGAAACTTATCCAGCATTTGTATATTTGCCAGAGAGTGTGGATTTCGGATTTGGATTGGTACATGGGCAGTTTTAAGATTATTGTTGATCTTGTAGGTGTTATAGGTTCGATATTATCTTATCTAATCTCTCAGAATTTCTAAAGTACAGAGTAGCCCGAGAGGGTATTCAACCTGTTCTAAATTTATAAGTAAAAATCGTACAACAATAAACGTGGACTCATTTCGAAGCCTCTACTTTCGCAAGGCATCGTCTGTTTTCTTTGAAGATGTTATTGCATGATGTAGCGGAAGGGAAGTATAGAAGAGTGTCCTAATTTCACGCTCAACCTGGAAAGGTGACCGTCGACGGGCAAGATTTCGGGGATTAACGGGCAAACAGCTGTTAATGCGACACTGTTAGGCTGTGTTTACACGTGCCGCCCCTTTTTCCCCCTCTCTGACGACACAGTTTTCACGTGGCGAGTACGCGCGCGCGCGCGCTCGTATGTGCACACGCTCCTTACATATTTGCGCTTCGAGCGTGCGCGCTCGCGCTCGCTTATGCGTTTCCGCGAGTTGCCCGGTGAACATGGTTCTCGGGCCGCGAGCAAACTGTTTGCGAGCGCAAACGTCTCGCCGCGGGAAAAGTCACTTGAGCTCGAGGGGACCGCTCGTACCCGCGCGTCTTGCAAACGAGCGGAGCACGCTCGAGCGGGTAGACGACGCTCCCATGAAGACGAAACGGTCGGTGGCCAGGCTGGCGCCACGCGATTTTTAACGCGTGATGTCAGGATTGATCGCTGACTCGGTGCTGGAACGAGAAACACGCCTGGGGACCTTCTGGAGAATCGTCGGTCCCATTTCGCAGCCTGTGTTTCGTCTTCTGCCTGCTGGCATTTCTTTCCTTTAACAGATTTTACCGCATTCGCGACGAAACTCGGCAGAATTTCAAGCGGTGGGAAAATATTGAACAATGCCAACGCATTATTGCTGTTGAGAGGTTATGCGTAAATAATTGTATATGAAGACGGTGGAAGAAATATACAGGGTGATAGAAATATACGACGCAATGGATGATTTCGTTGAGGAAATCTATTGGCGTATAATCATTCTGCGTGTGTAGCACTTTTCCCAGCTTCAAAATAAATTGATAACACGTCTATCTTTTCTTCTTTAGAATACTTCATTATGAAGTGATTCACCGTATCAGAGACGTAAAAGAGACTGAATTTCACAATGAGTAGGAGAGCAAGAATTATCAACACAGAAAATGTAAATATTTCCATTGATAATTCTTGCTCTCCTACTACATTATCACATTGAATTCATAATATTGACCAGAATGTCGAGATTTCCTAACAAATTAGAATTAAAATATCTCCTAAACTAATGATTTTTTTACACAAATAGATTAATACTTTTTTGTGAAGAATTTATAAATAGAAAAAAAAAACATTAATGACCTTTATATGTCCTTTACACGTCCACGTACAAAAAAAATGTACTCTCAAAACCATTCAACTTCATCCGAAACATTGTTTGCTATGCGTAATAATAATGACGTAAATCTAGATGGCAAAATGACTATTAGAACTAACTATTAGAACTAACGCCCAAAACGTGAGGGCGGCGGTGCGTGCCTCCATACCTGAAGTGAGGACGGCATACTATAAGACGAAGGGGAATCAGGTATTTCCCAATATTTCTAGGATGTGGGGTTTTCCACAGAGTACAGTAAAAAGGCCTAACGATTTTGCTTTGACAATAGCCAATCTCTCTCTGTGAAAACGATTAGAAGGAACTTTCTATTCGTGTATGCGGGTGATCCGGCGCGCCGGAAGTCGATATTCTTCAAGGAAAAACAGCGTCGCTACGCGTCGACAAGAGGCGTGAGTTTTCCGCAGTCATGCTTCTGCTGTATAAGCTCGTGACAAGCAACGAGAGGCGGTCGGTGAACGGTAATTTTCCGGCAAAATGCTGAATCCGTCGCGTCTATTTCGAGACGCCCGCAATAACAAGCCATCGATGACGCTTTAACGATGCATTCCCCGAGCGCATTTCTGGAAATCGCTGCTCGAGAGCGATTCCTTTATTCGCGGTCTTCCGGGAACTGGAACCACGACCTCGTCAACCCGATCGTTCGTTCTCGTCGTTGAACAATCCGGTATACTTTCCTGTATTAGTACAATTCTGACTAATTTTCTTCATTAATTGATCCAATCTTCCAGCTCCGAAAGACTTCCAAAGCTGGGCATCCTAATTGCAAGATTACGCTTTCCAAGACAGAGATATATTCTACTCTCCAACGAGGATTTATCAAATGGCTACCAATGAGCCTGGGTTGTGCAACAAGTGCTCTTTGCCCTTAAAGTGCTTTCGATTGCGCAAGAGCAAAAGATGTCTAAGAGAGTGACTCTTGATCTTATGAACTTAATAATAGAAGATTCGTCTTGCTCGCGGCGTACGAAATGCCCCGAGTGGGCGTGGCCTCGTGGCTCTTGACTTCGACGGATAGTATATTCTAGTATACTAGAATTAGTATAGACTCTATTCTACAGGGGCGTGGCTTCGCAGCTCCCGGCCTTCCCCAAAGCCAGGCCATTGGCCCCAATGTGTACCTGTTCCCACTGTTTATACCTAAAGCAACCATTAAATGTCACGAGCCTAACAGAAATATGAGGAGAGGGAAAAATACAAGACTAATTACGCGTCGGACTGTACTGCCTCGAGAAAAATCGTGGAATCAGGGCATGAGCGGTTTGCTATGCAAAGCTAGACGCTCCCGCGGCAATAAATCAATCTTCCTCGCGGGCTTATCTCGCCGACTAATTAGAAAAACACTCTGCCGCTGTCAGCCGGAGTCGGATTCCGTGGTCTTGTCGCGATTCTTTTCAACGGCGGCGCTGCTACCAGCCGATTCCAATTAATCGGTCGAATACAGATCTCGTTGGAACGTGACAGTCGAGCGTACAGTGTCTAATTAGCGGGTTCTGTGTTGCCGGGTTCCGTATAATAGCAACTCGGCGGAGCGCAGCTCGCTGCGGACGTATAAACGTATCTCGATAATCTGTCGCGCTCCGAGCGACGTCGCTCGTGGGAAAACGGTTTCTCTGATATCTTGTCGATACCATGCACGTGTCGGAGGAACGGGCTGAAATCGCGGGGGCCAAAATGTTTAATGCTCATTCGGAAAACTGACAGCCGCAACGTAAATGGCGGCGAGCCGTTTCTGCGTCGATTGAGCCGCACAACTCCGCCGTTTGTGCGATGTTGACTCGCGCGTGCAAACCCATTCTGATGGAAGTTGAAGTTGTAAGTTACAACGGAGCAACGCGAAGTACACAGGCTCGCGAAAGTATTCGAACGATAATATAGTCCTAATTGAAAGGGACATGGATTGTACAATATACAAAATATCTTGAAATTGTCATATGTATGGGGAATATGTGTGGATAACGTTCATGAATTTCATTGAAATCTTATAACTAGACATCGGATGTTTATGCAATTTCCAATTTTTATAGAAACATTTTAAGAAAGTGGAATGAAATAAAATCCTATTTTTAATGGGGACAGCCTTTGTAGATCCAAAGCAAATAAAAATCGTGTTAAATTCTCTCGAATTTTATATTATAGCATTTTTTTAACATTTCCATAAGCCATAAATGCATAAAGATCCGATGTCTACTTATAACACATATCCGAGTTAGAAAGACTTTATTAGACTTAATGACACATCGTAGGTCACAAAAGTATGAGAAACTGTACATTTAACATTAATTAATAGCAATTGAGGAGAATTCATAAATTTCCGATCCGCTTGCAATTCCAACGTTTTCAGCCGGAATAATCGGAGTTCCTTGTGCGTCGGTCAGCAAATTTATACTTTCAATGTTTAAACTGTCTGTTCTGCTGGTTTAATTTTTCACGTAACCAGCACAAAAACGAGGGACAAAAAGAACGTCAACACAGGCTAATAAAGGTAGTGCTACACTTGAAAGCACCCCGCGTCACTCGTGGTTTATCGCTGTTTGCACCGGTTTCAAGTCCTCGCGGAAAGAGCAAACACCGTGCTTTATGGGGCGAATGCGTTACGGTGACGAAGGGTTAACGACATTTCAAGCAAACAACGCTCCAGCTCGGACGATTTTCACGAAATCTCTTCGATGATCTCCCTGGCTGGCGAAAGATGAAAGCGGTATTGTTGCGTTGAACGACGAACGATAAACATTTCTCGCTTAAGCCTGAGTAAAACGACAATGGAAAAATCGTACAGCAAGTTTTAACCCGTTGCCCTACGATAACGAGCCAGACTCGTGATGAAGATTCTGAATAGAGTCTAATAAATAAATGCTATTTTGTTGTAGCTGATATATATCCTTTGGAGAAAACATAGGCATACAAGAAATATAAATTTTCTTCTTTTTTTAGGGAAAAAAATTAATTATAAATTAGAAAAAACTTCTGATCACTGAAACCGTAAAATAAATCGTAGTGCAAGGGGTTGAGAAGGGGAGACGCGAGAGGAGTACAATTTTTCCACGGAAAAAATCGTAAATTATTCAGCCGGAGAAAATCGAAGGTCCGGCGAGATATCGTTCGGGACACAAGGTCGCGAGACAGCAGCGGGATAAAGCGGGTTCGAGCCCGAGCGGAATGAAATCGCGCGGAGGCCACCGGTGTAAAATACGAAACGGTGACCGGGCAATAAAGAAAGGAGCGCGTAGCGATCAATTCCGCTCGGCGCTCGTTAAAATCGTCGGTAGGAGGGCGTGCGCGGGAGAGAAACGTCGAAAACGCGGAATCAAAATTGCATCCGCGAGCGTGCACGCGGCGGCGGATCCGACTCGGCTCGCCCACGATCTCGTTCGAAAGAATAATTATAGGTTTCTCGTACAGGCTCTGGATATGAGATGGCACCGCTGGCGGTAGCGGTGGTTCACGTCAGGCCACGCTATCTCTTTGCTCACTGAAAAATAAACGAGGAAGGCACCGTTTAATGCCGCTTTCGAACCGTGTGCTCGCTTACGTCGCTCTTACTCCTCCCCCGCCCCTTCTGCCCCCCCCCCCCCGACGAGTTACGAGTTACGAGACCTCATGAGCGCCTCTTATCTGATGCATCCGGTATGCGTCCGGAGCTTGCACCGTCTGTATACAATGCCTGGGCGCACGGCTGATGACTGCCGGCCATGTTTACACGAGTTCAACGCGGTTATGTGGAACACCGCTGATTGTCGTCGCTGACGGATTTATAAGCCCGAAACTGGCCCACTGTTTAACACGTTGATTGCCATGTCACCGATATCTGGCTGACGGAATTATTTATCCAGGTTATAAAATGAATTTTCACGTTAATAGTTTCATTGTACCAAATTGGATTAGGATCTGTAAAACGCAAGGAAGTTGGAGGACTACTCGGCTATCGTACATTTAATTTTTTTCAATTTTTATTTCATTAAATAACTTACTTTGATTTCATGGAATTTTTGAGGTTTTTAGTTTGCCAGTCAAAGTGTTAACGCGTCGAGCGACGAGCTACGACATTAAACGTCCCAAAACCTTCTCCAATGATTTCATCCTTTCGTTATTACTCATCTTCGAACTTCGCCCTGAATGTCTCATCCCTTACTGACCGCTAGACTCAAGATATCCCCCCACTCTCCTGATTACCAAAACCTATATCTTGCAGGGCGTTTCTGTGCAAAATAGCATTATTCTCCGAACAGTCTTTGCAATACCGTCTAGAACCGACTACTCTTGCACTGCTATTTATTTTGTGATTATAATGATTAGAAATTCTTCATCGTTCAGAATTTCATAGAAAAAAAAAGATAGTTTATATTTATTGTATGTCTACATTTTCCTCAAAGGATATATATCAACTAAAAAAAAAAAAAACAAATAGATTTTTATTTCGATTTAAAGGAAATTAATAACGTTCACATTTATTAGACTCTATTCAGAATCTTCGTGACGAGTCTGGCTCGATATTGTAGGGCATGGGGTTAAGAGTATTCTATTGTACGCGCAACCGTATTTCGTTTGAGTTCCGTGCTTGTACCGAGTTCCTATTAAAAGTAATAAAGAACCAGTCAACGGAATACAACAGTAGGAACCACTTTAAATAACAAAGCGTACAAAATTAATTTATCCATCTTTAAGCGTACTAGGAAATTGTGAACGTCCCATATCTGTGACGATGGCAGCAAACGTGTTAACTCCGAAGGGCTCGCGTCTGAAGGAGAACGGTCGACGAGACTCGGAAGCGCATAAGCGTTTTACTCCGGATGTAGGAGAAAGTCGCGGCTGAAAGACGAAAGAACGCGTCGCGTCGCGATCCATTCTAAAGCGTTCCAATTTCCGGACACAATGCGGAGGCCGAACACCAGCCATACCATCCGTATCGACGGTTTCTCGGGCTCGTCAATGAATGCGTGTCGCGACGATCCCGTCGCGATCGGGTGGTGTTATCGACGTCTTCTCGACAAGCGTCATGAGAATCCGGAGACGTCACAGAGAGACTGTAGGAGACTGATAAAAGCCGTGTAACCTATTTCTTCGGGGATTATCTTGCCGCGACGCGGCGAGAGACCGAGATACAGTCTATACAATAGAGAACGTTGTTCTAGCCCGACGACGACGACGTCGCGAGGAAGTTTAGTTAGTCGAGTTAGACGAGATTTACATCGGTCGTGCTTACATTGGCCACCCTGCCACGCCTTATCGGCCCAGACCATTCATTAACGCGGCAGTATACAATCGATCGTTACTCCGACGAAGTATCACCCATAGAAATGAGTTTCTTCTCGTTCGCTTCAAGCGGGAGCATTGTAACTGTTTAAATGGAAATATTCTTTTACACTTCTACTTCTAGAAGTAGCGAACACTTGACGGCTCTCGCTACGTCGTGATATAACTTGACGCAGTTCGTTCAAGAGGCGAGTCATTAAAAATCGTAGATATGCTGCACTTGTTAGACGTGGTAAATAAATAGGTCCAATAATATAATAGATCATTCGATCATTGCGTGTGGAATTCTGTAATCCCAAATCCTTGCATTTTGTCGATTCAGAAAGCTACTGCTAGAAAAACTGCTTTCGTCTGTAAATAGCACATTTTTTAGGAAGTCTAGCTGATGTTGTAATTTATTTATTATCCACCGACAAAAACGTCGTCGTGCGGCACGATCATTTGACCTCGGTGCTTGAACGCGATGAATTCGGTTAGGTCGTAAACCTTCCTCACGAATTATTCGTCGCGCTGTCATATGATTCGTTGGCGATTCCACTGCTGTTTACTTTGGGCAAATGTAAACACATGGTAACAGCGAAATCTCTCCAGCAGTTAGGTGAAACTTTAACACTGTTTTTTGAGAGAACGATTGAGTGTTCCTTTGACACTTTTTGTCATCTTGATGAGTAGAACATGATGCAATCATAAAAAAGAAGAATCACACAATGGTGATCGTGACGTATAATTTTTATACACCCTGTACAATACGCGTATTGAACTTTCGAGTCCGGGCGAGGTATTTCGGGAAAGTTAAAAGCTTCCGGAGCGAGCCACGAAGAGCAAGGATCCCCGAAGCGCGAACAGGAGCGGGTCAAGAGCAGAAGAGCATCGGTTTACCGGCGGACACGCGTTCACGCCTGGCGCGCGGCGGTTTCGAGCGGGCCGTGGCGGGCCGTGTCGGGCCACCGAGCAGGCGTTAACGGGTTTACTCGCGCGAGGAATCACTCCGACGCGGTGCGGCGTGGCGCGGTGGGCCGGGAAACCACTTCGTTTCACTTTCGAGCCGGCTTGGAACGCGCTTACGGAGGACGCTCGTGCTTCTCTCCTCGGGCCCGGGATCGACGACAGCCGCTCCATCAACCAAAGCAGTCGTCGATGGGAACGGCCGCGAGCCATTCCCCTTTCCTCGCTTCGTTATTTATACGAGCGATTCGTGCGCCGATCCTGATGCTGCTGCTGCTGCTGCTGCTGCGGCTATTGCTGCTGCCGCAACGCAGTCCTTAATCACCCCTGTTCCCCGACGTCGAACCAGGAAACGTCGAATCCATTTGTTCGGCTCGAGCGTTTACGCCGAGATATGGATTCGTTTCAAATATGCAACAGACGCGATCTCTTCTTCCTGGAGATTAGATCTCTGCTGAGAGACTGTTAGCTGGAGCCCCGTGATTGGCCGGTACGGATGTCCGAGCCTGTCTGCGATCGATAAGGACGATCGAGATCGAAAAATCAGCAGGATGCTTGTACGAGTGTTTGCAGAGACTCGAAAAGATCAAGAAAATGAATTGCCTGCTGTTTAGTTAAAGTCGTCTTCAAATTGCTTTCTATTTTCTTTGTGATAGCTTAACCCTTTGAGCGCTGAGTTGTGCGAAATTAAGCGTGTGCTGTGGACCGCCTACTTTTTACGACGAATCACTCGCGACAATTTGTAAACCAATGCGCAATAAATGCACTCACAGGTCTAATGAACAACGCATACACTATCGCTCAAAAGTATCCAGACAATTGCGAAATATCGTTGTTAGCATTGTATCAAAGTTATTTCAGTGGCTAAAATAGTGACTAAAATCGATTTTTACTAGTTTTTTGTGAAATATCTGACGTTCTAAATTAAAAACTACGTATATACAGGGTGAGTCACCTAAAGTTTGCACCTCAAATATCTTTGTTGTTTCTAAAGATACGTAAAGTATGGTAAGGATAAAGTTAAATGGTACAATGGGGCTGACACGATGCTATAAAAAATGTTGTTTTTATATCAGTTTTTTTTAGAGATATCAAGGTCACCTTGACTTTTTTTTTTAAATGGAACCACCCTTTTTTAAACACCTACGATGATAGTCTTTTTCATTAAGAATTCAGAGTCAATACTTATTCCGAGGTCATTCAAAATTTTTTTATAGCATCGTGTCAGCCCCGTTATAGCATTCAACTTTGTCCTTACCATATTTTACGTATCTTTAGAAACAACAAAGAGCCGGCGAGTGGTGGCTCGTCCGGTGGTGTTGTGGGATGGTGATCGTGGAGGTTAAGCGACGTTGGTTTGGGGCCCGTCGAAAGATGGGTACGCGCATAGGTTAGGTGTGAACCTATAGCGAGGATTGTAACCCTGAGGGGAACAATAATAAAAGAATAGAATAGAAATAGAAACAACAAAGATACTCTTGAGCGGTAGTATAACTGCGTTCATGGCCCAAATTGAATGACTGTGTGGGAACCCGTATATGCGTGCATAGCGTTCAAAGGGTTAACTTGTTTGTACAACAGCTAGAAACGAACGATTGGAGGATGATCGTCGAAGGATGAACCCAGAGACTCTTGCCAACCTGCCTGATTGTCGCAAGAGACAAGGCGGTCTAATTGCTATGAGTCGGCTAGCTACTCGGCGAGTAGTCGGAAAACGAAAGGATCGGAATACGAAAGTGAAGCGGGGAGGAAGGGGGAGTTGCTCTCGCGCGGATGATCGTCCGAATGCATCTTTAATTCCACGCACTTATCTCGGAATCAATTTAAATCTTGGCCGTCCGCTGGGGTTCCTATATGGCGGGGACAGGCTTTGTCCGTTGCCGACGTGGATCAGCCGTCGTCCTCTTCCTTTCTGGTTTCGTGCCGCTTGGGTCCGGCGCGCGCATAAAGGCCATTGTTGCAGAAAAGGGAGGACGATCCGTCGGGTCGGAGCGGGCCGAAGCGGGCCTGGCCCTGCACCGGGGACCAACGACGATGCAACGATGCACGATGCTCATTCAGCATGCAGTTGCCGAGGTTATCGCGCTCCACGGACGTTGATAGAATACGCATCGTCGACGGGGTTGCGGTGCCAGGCGTCCGAGGCTGTCACCGCGTCTCGAAACTGTCAAGGTCCCCGCAGCGGGACCCGATGCGAATCAACGTCAGTCCGCGAGGACCCGTCCGCCCCCGCTTTGCCACCCTCCGTCTCCTGTTTCACTTGATACCTTCTCTATCCTCCTATCTTCCTCCGTTCTCCCTGTATCCGTCTCTATCCTCGAGTCTTCCCGCTTCTGAGCAGTCGCCGAGCCCGGTAAATTGCTGACGGAAATGCCTGCCTCGCGATACCCTCGTCAACCAGCCCCCATCTTGCCGCAACAGAAACGTTTTGGATAAATTAGGCGAGATAGGTTTCGAGGGTTCACCACCCAAGGACCTATCCTGGCTATCCCGTCCTTTCCCTTCATAGTCTTTAAATCGCTGCGATCAGACGAGTCGTTCCGGTGATGATAACAAGCTACCGCGAGGCTATTCCACCTTCAATAGCCACAGGGGACCCTGGGTTATCGGTCCCTGTTGTAGGGGCCCAGAACTTCCCTCAACCGATTGGCAACGCTATCGTTGTTACTCAGTTTTCGAAGACGTCTGATACAGTCTTCGGATCCCGGTGATTGGATGATTCGTTGCGATGATGATGCTAGACTTCTGGTCGGGCTGCCCCACCTTGAGTACTATGGTTACGGATCACTGTTTCCTATTAGACACTCGCGTATTAGAGCCAGCTCGACGTCATTATCGATACGTTGCTGTTACACGCTGGCCCGACTACCGGGCGAGCCCTGACGAGTCATTTATCTCCATTATTCTGTGTTTTATTTAAACTTAAAATTGTTATGTCCTTATTGAAAACCCCGGTAACCTAGTTTAACAAACCATCTAAATGGAATCAAAGATTGCCATCTGTACAATCACCGAAACCTTCTTCAAAATCCGCCTTCCGATTGCTGTCACTCGTCCAAATCTTCAACTCGCACACGTTGAAATGGAATTCCTTTGAAATGGAATCTTGATAGCGGTTTCCGCACAGAAAAGAGTTGGAATCTAAACAGCGTTATTTTCAACTGTAAAAGAAGACCTCTTTAGGAACAAGGTCGCCATTCCGTTGCTCGAGAACAGAATCGCAGACGACAAGCATACGGCGGACCTTGTATTCGGAGAATAGCCGGAGAAGAAGAATTCTTCTGGCCCATAAGAGGGAAGGTTTAAAAATATTTCGGCTACTCAAAACGACAGTATCGCTGGCGTACCAGTCGAGACCTATCGTCGGAAGGAATCAATGTAAATGAGAGTCAATGACTCTCTCGCACTCAACGCGGTCGTGCGTAATGCGGTTGCCGATGCTTGAAAATGAAACGATACCGATTCGTTTTTATGCGAATCCTGGATTTACCTAAGAACATACTGAAATCGATCTAGGTGTGTTAATAAGCTGCGCTTTCCTCTCGAATAGAATCAGCGATTTTCCGACACGTTTCCATAAAATTAAAACCAGCTGATCGCACCATTTATCGAAGCTGTTAAGAGCCACAACTCGCCAACCGACTTTCATTTTTTCAAACATTTAGAACTGTTTTTACGGGCTAAACAGTATGAAAATGAAGACAATTAGAAAAATTCGATATCAGAGTTTATTGATTCTAAAGATCAGAATTTTTTTAAGTCAGGCATCTATGCTTTAAAGTCTCGTTGGGAAAAGTGTATTGAAGCGAATGGAGCATATTTTGATCGAATAAATAGCTTTTGACAAAAGTTATACAGTTTTATATATTCACTTAAAAATTCGACATTTCATACGCACCAACCTAATAAAACCTCAAACTGTGTGGTTCGTCGACGCGTCGGAAGCATCCAGGACCCAATTCGAAATTTCCCGCGGGGCGACAACCTGTTCGATAGCATACTCGCCATGCATAAAAGCGACCGGATACTCTTTTACGAGCCGTGTTAACCGAGTCGCGAAACATTCCCGTCGATGACAGAACCGTCATTATTGTTATCGCTTCCGGGAGCAGAGTGTAAACTTCTGGCACACGCACACACGTGTGTCCTGCAACGGTTCCCCTATCCACCGAGTCACCGAGTCACGATGATTTTGTACGGTGTTTAGGGGCGGACCGCGATGACACATTGATGCGCTCTCCGACATGGTTTTTCTCGAGATACCGAAACTCGGAGAGCGTGCTCTTATCGGAAAGAAAGTTACAATTAGAGTAGACCCTCAATTAGCTCAGCTTCTTCGAGGGTCGAACGGGGACCACCGTCGATAGCGACCGCTCCTAATAGCTTCAGATAACGACATGGAAATTGACTTACGAAAACTCGATAACTAATTCGTAGGGGGGCATCGTTCCGATAATTAATCTCTGACCCTCGTTGCTTTGCTGACCACGATGCTTTTCCCCTATTCGTTAAGAACGTATCTCTTTAGGGTGATGGTCATTTTCAGACACGGAAACGTCCTACAAATCGATTCAAAGAATGGGTACCTTTCCCAGAGGAAAAGAATCATTTCTCTGAACAAGTGTTCAGAACCGCAGAAGGTCGCGAAGCGATAATTCAACTGAAAAGGACGATGTCTAACATGACGAAGAACAGCGAGGTCAACTTTAGTAACCCTGCCCATATCTTCGCCTCTTACTCTGTCCCCGAGTACAGTTAATCGTCGTCCGATGACGTGGTGCGATCGATCATGCGGCCAGTCGATCCGTTTCCGTTCGAAATTCGTGGCGACACGCGTCGCTGCTCGACACCACTTTCGAAAGCTTGCTATCGTTCCGTGCACCGAAAACGTTCTCACACCATCAATTAACCCTTAAACATCAGACGGTTCGAACCATTCATGACGACCGTTGCTGGGGTCCACTTGAATCCAGTCACAAATTCGGTTGGTTGCAAATGTACTTTGTCACCGATCGTTCAATTCGAACAAAAATGTTTCAACTCTTTGCACTCGAAGCTACTTTAACTCCGAAACGAAAAATTTCTTCCGACCTAGAATATTTCCCTTCTATCTTCCTATTTGTTCTCATGTTGCACATACGAAAATGGTGCAATTTACATTTACGATACTGTAGTGTTTAGTAATTTATCGAATACAAACAAATTTAACCCTTAGCACTCGAACGGTGCCTGTAAGGCACCACTAACAATTGCTGTATCATTATTCAAAATAGTTTTTACGTTATTAAATTTGTTTGTATGTAATACATTACCTGTTTGTACCATTTTCGTATGTACAACATGAAAAAAATATATAGAAGGGCAATATTCTAGGTCGGAAGAAATGTTTCGTTTTGGAGTGAAAATATCTTCGAATGCAAAGGGTTAATAGTGCAAAAAATATTCTGAATAATGATACACCAAATTTGAATGGCGCCTAACAGTCGCCATTCGAGTGCTAAGGGCTAATATCAGAGCGAAACAGAAGGGACAAAAGACAAGGTTTTACGATCGATTCGGAAGAGAGCAACGGAGGAATCTCTCTGGCCGATTCGGGTGCGATGAAACGCACCTTTCAGAGGTCGGGGTGATCGTTTAATTACGGATCAGCTGTTTCGGTTCGAGCGTGACGGCGTTCTCGCGCGCTCGAGTCCGTGCATGCGTACCGATCGATTCGTTTCGAGGATGTATCGAGAGACTCTCTCTCTCTCTCTCTCTCTCTCTCTCTCTCTTCTCCTTCTCTTTCTCTCTCGTTCACTGTCGGAGAGCAAGAGATCCCATCGCGGAAACCGAAGATAGAATTGCCGTGAACGCCAGCAATAAAACGCGGTCCACTCACACGAAGTACAACGAATACTATTCATAAGTCGAGGCGAAGCGAGGCCGCGAGTCGCGTCCGAGACTACGGTGGCCCCTCGACCACCTCGTAATTCCCGTTCCGAAGGCTTTTCTTTTTCACGGAGGCTCACAATTAGGGCCATTATGCGCGCACATGTTCCCCGTGTTTCCGCCGATTCGCGAGCGTCACGCGAACAGCTTTCAGTTTCCATCGGACGCGACCGACGCCGCAAAACAAGATACCCTCGCCACCTTTTCCATCGGAAAGATTCCGATCCGAATTGCAATTGTCAAAGTAAAACGTCAGGCCTTTTTAATGTATTCTGTGGAAAACCCCACATCCTAAAAATATTGGGAAATACCCGATTCCCCTTAGTTTTATTGTATGCCGTCCTCACTTCAGGTATGAAGGTACGCACCGCCGCCCTTGCGTTATAGGAGTCAGTTCTAATAGTCCGCCCGTCTTGTAGACACCTCCGATCTTCTCTTACTCAAATATATTTCTTCCACCGTCTATAATTATTTACACATAACCTCTCAACAGCACAATCTACGATCTTGCCTCGTACTCGGATTGGAAAGTCCACCTATTTTTGTCTCCTGATAAATGGCTGTCATTTTCAAAGGTGTAAATGTGAACTAGAAATGTTCACTAAATAATCTATGCACTATAAGGCTATATAATAAGTAAAATTTAAATTTTTAACAGTCATGTTAATTCGATAAACTTCATTCTTATCTGTTTCCACTAACTGTTCACTTATTTTTGTCCCCGACTGTATATCCTTGGTATATATTGTAAGAAGAATGGTTAGAGAGGATAGATACAGCTTCTTGTTATTTTTACGGTGTAACGTGGAATGTGTAACGAAGCAACGAAGACGAGTTAGAAAAGATGGCGCGATCGTTCGAATGAGGACCAAGGGACAAAGAGAGGCCGAAAGGAAGGAAGAGGGCGAGGTTGGCAAACGCGTAGAAATGCATTTTTTTGCTGGTTGGCAGGCCTACGTAAGCGTTTCGCGTTAGGTCGGTGAAGATCAAAGTGGGAGGTATGCATCGAGCCGCACGCCAACTGCTCTCTCATATTTCCGACACGTTCGCTTCGAGCCGAGCAGGCTAATGCATCTTTATTTGTTTGCCCTTCGTCACCCCTACCTATCCTCTTCTCTCTCTCTCCTTCTCTCTCCCTCTCTCGATCCTGTTCTTTTTCTCCGTTTTCCTTCTCGCGCTTTTCCGAGCCGCGGTTGCACCCCGCGAGACCAAATGATCGATATTCAAGGCGGCCTCGCGGTTCGCACCTCGGAGATCCGAGACTCGTCGATAGTCTTTCCGGCTCGTTTCAGGTTATCGCTCCTCCCGGCTCGCTTCCACTCCTGTCCTGCACTTGATACACAAACATCGGGCGCAGGTACATCGAAAGGATACGTACAGGGACGAGCGAGTGTGAGGAACGTGCGCGAGAACGATCGCGAGTGTTGCGCGACTACACGCGGATATAGAGGGTGGTCCCTAATAAACCATCAACCGGCTCTGATGAATCGAGATTGTCGAAAAATTGATTACCAGTTGTGCAGGAGATGGATTAAAAGAATTCGAGAGCTTCGATGTGTCGGTTCATCAAAATTATTAAACGACGAAAGAAATCGATACAAATCATTTTTATTTTGCATATAAACTTACATACATCGTACACTGGTCTTGTGCTCTCCAGAGATTTCCTGGTTTTTGTTAATAGATGTCGAGCCAATCACTACAATTTAAACGGTCATTGGCAAGGGTCAACTTTATAGCTAAATCATTTATATCAGAACCTAAATCATGTTATATGGCAATGCCCAAACTATGAAAGCTCCTCAAAGGCAAGTACTGTTTCCCTCTTTGTATTAGTTCCTTCTTATGTAAACCTGATATAAAAGGTGTGAAAATAATTTATAATTTCCTTAAACAATGCTCCATTAGAATTTAGACACAGTGTAAACCTGTTTAATGTAAGCCAAATGTAATAATACTGTACTTGCTATATAAACCACTCGGTTCGAAGCAATAAATATATAAATAAACTTCAGTCGTTCATCGAGTCGCTGCACGAACGTTGCGAAAGAAAATGAACGTCGACAGGCATCAAAGTGGCCATTATTTCCCATCAAAATTCGAGGGTTGTGGCTCGAACAATCCAAAACTGCTCAGCCCCCCATCATGCCCCATTAATTTTCTAGATCGAAAAGCGGGGAAGTTCGATGTCAGACGATAGGCGTGGCTCATGGCGAAAAACTTTCGCCCTCGGTTAGGCAAAAGTTGGTTGTTTCCGCGACACCCTGTATTATCTCGAACACCGATGAACGTGTACACACGCGAGCCTCGGCAAACTCGACCACATACCGTACGTAATGTATACCGCATGCGATCCGCGGAAGGGATGTACATATGATCGTACGCGCGCGCGTCTAGACTCAACATAATTACTCTACATGTCTGCTACAGATTGCTTATTGTTGCGCGTGGCTTCCTCGTCTTCTTCTTCTTCTTCTTCCTCCTCCTCCTCCTCTTTCTTTTTCACTCTTCTTATTTTTCTTTATATTTCTTTCTCTTCTCTTTTCACATTCATTCTTTATACTTTTTCCGCCCCCACCGCGGGGGATTAATGTCGCGAGGCGTGACGCACGGGTTACTTTCACGGTTATCATCGGTGGCCCGTGTCGGTGCTTTGAACATCCACGGATGTCACCGATCTCTTTCGCAATCTCATTCCCGCCGGCTGCACCGCAATCGGGTTATTTAATGCACTTTCGCGAGACCGGAATTAATGCGCACTGTCTTCTCGGAGTGCGAGTGTCACTTAAGGTCTCTCGGGGTCAGTGCGAATTTTTTTTTTTATTTTTTTGCGAGGTTGAACCGCGTAAATGATTCCGGTGACGGTTGCCGAAACGTTCTTGGGGATGCAGCTTCAAGACGTGTGATATGCAGATTCAAAGGGTATTCTGGTTTCCGAGATTTTTTTCAAACGAACCGACGAAGAAATAAGAAGAAACGAACAAACCGCTTACACGTATTTTACTAATACAAAATAAACGCAGAAGTTGAGAAGCAATTACGAGAAGCTCTGCTTGTTCAACAAGCTGAAAATAGAAGCAAAAATACGAGTGCCCAAGAAATACCTTCATTATCCAATTTCCAAGAAACCACCACAAAAAACAGGAATTTCCTGTTTATTATGAATGCACATTTATTAGTGCGAAGGTTGAGTATCGCGAACAGCGAAACAATATTTTGTGTTTCGGCTCGGAAAAGTCGAGGCTGCCGCTTAACTAGACTGCAAATATCTTGCGCTCGAATGCTGTTTGAATATGCAAAACGTCGACACAATAAAAAAAAAAATTAATACCAAAAGATCCTGAGTCTTTTGATAATTAAATATGCATGGCCAATCAGGAGATACGAATTCTGTGCAACGTTCGGAGCCACAATGGGCTGCGAAAGATCTCGTCGATAAATAAAGAAAGAAACGTTGTATGGCGCCGGGGTAGGGTTTGTGTAAACGTTTCCCGGTACCTGACGGAAAATCCGGCGCACTTGTTCGGCCGATCCGGTAATCGAAACCGGTAATTATGCGCGGTGCATTGGCATGCACGCGGTGGAAAGAGGAACGCGCTGGATAACAAGGGACCCTCTGCCCGGAGCATCGAAAGTAACGAGGGCAAGGATTGATGTCCGTTCATTCGGTACGATGTACATCGAGAATTATTACGAGGTGTCCGTATTAAAATAAACTGCCCGGGCGTGTACTTCGCGGGTATCGCACGGGAGAAAGAGAGATATCCTCGTTAAAATGACGAGTTATCGAGCGGGATCGTGTTTCGGCCGTTCGCGTCTCGATTTTTCTTCTATCCTCTCCCTCTCGTTTTTTCTCTCTCTCTCTGGTTTTTTTTTTTTTTTGAACCACAGACTGGCGGTTACAGATACAAATCGCGAACAAATTTCGGACCGCATTTTCGAGTGTCGTGTTCCTAAACGTTTTAACCGGGAACCGCGTTTTATTTTACAATTGCCCGAGCCGCGAGAAACAACGAAAATTTAGAGGATACTAGTTGATTCGAGAGTTCGACGGTGGTTCTGGTTCGGTGAATTTTTCGCAATATTTTTCAGCCAGAGGAGATATCGAACGTTGTTCCGGTATTTTCTGAGAGAATCGCATCAGTGGCTCGAAAGGTACTGTACTCCTTCGACGTCTCGGGCAGCGTGTTTTATGCTAAGGGGTTACATAAAACTGCCATAGTGCAGCTTAAGTCTGGTAAATGCGCAGTAAAGTGTCTAAAACTGACTCGCTGCCTTCGAGACGCCAGTAAAACACTGGCCAAGTCGTGAGGTTGTTGCGAGTGGACGAGAATGGACTATCCAGAGAGTTGTTAAAGCTAAATAGGTTTCAATTCTTTCGATTTATGTGGATTAAGTACGTTGCACTTGTAAATTAGGAGATCGTTGAAGTTTGACTTTAACTGTTAGGAACCTTTTAATCAGGCTTTCTATACAATAATAGAATTTAACGATCTTCTTTTAAAAAATCCTTCTGACAATCACAGTCGGTAGCAGAGTTGGTTAGCCTAATCAACCAGTCGCAGGGTGCAGGTACGAAATGCATCTGCAGGCGAGGCAACGGCAACTGCAGTTAACTCTGAGCAATTTTCTCTATTCTCTTTGCCGGTTTTCATTTTATTATCGTCCCGAGCGGCTCCTCGACTACCGGACTTGATTGTCCGTATCCGTCGAACGGAGATATTTACGATCAATCCAGCATAAAAGTATAATTATTCAAGACCAAGGCTAACCGAGGCTCGCGAAATCGGCGGTAGAACGCGATCTCGATCTCGAGCAGCCGACCCAGCTGAACCCCGAGGAGTCGTTAGCCGCCGTTAAAAACTTCTAATCATCGACATCGTGCGGCTTAACGATTACGCGTTTCATCGCCTTATACGCCGCACAATGGCGTTACGCGTCCAAAGCCCTCGTGCGTTTCGTTTTCGATAAGCGTAAAGATCGGCCGTTTCTCTGCCCACCGATCGTCTACCTCCTTACAGTCTCACGTTTCCGCCGCGATAGCGGACCGTGAAATTTTTAAACAAAGCTATGCGCCTTCGATCGCGATCTACGTGGTCGCCTTGACTCCGATCCCCGGCTGAGAAACCGTTCCTTGAAAATATTGGAGGATCGCTCGCTTTTATGCTCGGGCATTTATTCGTCTTATGCTCCACTATCTGTCTATTATATTATTCTACAATAAGGAGCGAAACTGAACCAATGATCACAAGTTTTGTATAAATCACTATTTATTACTAGGAATATAGAAGAATAAACATTATAATTATTTTTATCATAGTTAGAGGTAACTTAAGAATTTTTTTTTCAATAATTAATGTCTCCTCGTTTGGCAATGCCAACAAAAATAGACTAACTCGGTTCTGCACCGTGTCGAATACTTGGCAATATTTAATATATCATTTACTTTTAATATTTCGTCCACAACCCTTGTGCTTGTAAAACTGCACTAATTCGCTTGGGCATGCTTTCTACTAATTTTTTGCAATAATCCGGAGATATTTGTTCCCACTGATCTTGAATTCTATCATACAAATCTGTGATTGATGTTGGTTGGGAGTCATATGAATCCCGAAGTCGTCTTTTTAGTAAACCCCATAGAGAATCTATGAAAATTTTACAGAAAATTTTTTAGTACCGAGCCAATTTTTTATTCTTTTAGCAGTGTGCTTCGGGTCTCGGTCATGCATGAAAATTACATCGAAAGAATAATTGAAACAGAAGATTGTTGAAGTATGGCAGTCAACAGACATAAATATGACGTCAAAGTTAGTATTTTCCATGGAAAACCGGCTTAGGGCTGCCATAACGGCAAAAGGAGGGCCAACTTCGTATTAAAGGTTTGATTAGTCCACTTGATGTTGCTATTAATTAATGTTACATGTACAGTTTCTCATACTTTTGTGACCTACGATGTGTTATCAAGTCTAATAAAGTCTTTCTAACTCGGATATGTGTTATAAGATTTCAATGAAATTTATGCACATTATCCACACATATTCCCCATACACAATACATATGACTAGACAGCGGATCTTTATGCGTTTATGGCTTATGGAAGTGTTAAAAAAATGCTAGAATATAAAATTCGAGAGAATTTAACACGATTTTTATTTGCTTTCGATCTGCAAAGGCTGTTACCATTAAAAATAGGATTTTATTTCCTTACACTTTCTTAAAAAATTTTTCTATAAAAATTGGAAATTGCATAAACGTCCGCAGTCTACATATGACAATTTCAAAATATTTTGTATATCGTACAATCTATGTCCCTTTCAATTAGGAATATATCCTATAGTTCGAATACTTTCGTGAGCATTTGTACGTGTGTGAACATCTATAAGGTACGTTTGCGAAGTACGTTCCCGAGGTTCGTCCGTGAACTAAATTTCTGAAGACGTAACAAATCCGTCTGTGCCGAATGTCCACTAAAAAACGATCCTCTGGATACCTAAGCGGGGGCGCCGGATCGTTTTCGGTCAGAAGAAAAAAAGCCTGGTTGAACGGGCGCCGTGTCTCGGCGTATTTTTAATAGCGTTCCCGGTGGGACTCTGTTCGTCCGGCTCTGTCGCCGGTCTGAGGTCACCGGAAGTTACGAAAGAGAGAGAAAGAGAGAGAGAGAGAAAGAGAGAGAGAGAGAGAGTGAGCGATTCGGCACATAAATTTCCAATATCAACACACACTCACCCGAGGTTCTTCAGGGCGATGCCGGGTCGTCGCGGCGCGGTGGTACGACGCCGCACATACTCGCTGCTCCGGGACCGCCGGCCGTTCCACGATTTTCGTGAACGATCCATGAAGATTTGCTCCGAGGCTCAGGCCATCCTGCAGCATCAAGAAAACGTCGCGATACGTTAGACCGGCGAACGGCTCATTACCGGGATGAATGATATAGAGCGTAAGAAACGGTTGGGGGACAAACGCGCACACCAAAGGCGCAACAAATCAACGGAGTTCCCGGGGAGGGAAACTCCTACTAGCGGGACGCCATTCGACCGGTTAAGGTTGATCGCCTTAAGTCAACCGGGCTGCTCAGTTTTACCTTCTCTCATTGTGTAATAAACCCTTACCCCGCGCAAGAGAAAGAGAGAGAGAGAGAGAGAGAGAGAGAGAGAGAGAGACACGGTGTTCAATAATTCTGCTCCACGGTTACTTTGGCGTGACTGCCTCTCGTTAAAACCAGTCCCGGAGTCGCAATAATACCATTCTTTAACCGCTGCACCGTATTTAAAGCCGCTCCGGAGACGCGGCGAGACCTTCGGGAGCAGTGGAAGCTGTTTCTACCGCTCTCCCGTTGGCTGGAGACTCGATGCTTGCTCGGTATTGGCTGGGCCGCGCGGTGGAGGGGATAGAAACGCGACGCTAACGTGTTCCGGGCTGTGGGAACTCCCGAGAGCTGTTATTTTGAGTCCTTATAGTCTTGTGGCACCTCTTCTTTGCTATTGATGTTTTGTAGGAAAATGCGACGCTATGGAGAGAAAACAGTGTTCTACTCTTTACTAGTTCCGTTGCTACGTCGACTCTGGCGAAAAGGGTCTTTTGGGTGACAGTAATCCGCGAGAGTAGATTTTTCGAGGACATTTTCTGCGATTTGAGGAAGGAGATTGGGTTATCTGCGATCGCCGCTCACCTCGGCGAAGGTCCAAGGGTCCCACGAGTGCTGGGAGCCCGCAAAATGAAATTCAGAGCGACGCGAGCTCCGAGATAAAAGCCGTAAAAAGGTAATTTACGAGTCGATGTATCGGGTCGCTACTTGGCGAACGCTCGCATAAAGAGGCATCTATATTCACGGGTTCTCTCGTCCCGTCTCGCGCGCGTTTCGTTGTATGAACAGCTGTGAAGAATAAGCCGCGGGTCTCTTTCTCGCTCTCTCTCTCTCTCTCGTACTCTCTCTTTCTCTTCTCTCGCGGCACTGAAACACGCTCCTCCCGTGACAAACTGCAGGAAAATCAGTTGGAAATTCCCCCTGCAATTAATTACCCGATGCTCCGCTGCTCACGTTTTCTTATTTTCTGTTTGTCAATCTTTTAATGGAAAATCTACGCAAATTTCCAGGATGGCAACAGCTTCGCGAGCGAAATTAACTGTGAGAGCGATGAAATTGTTGATGTGTTGGAGTTATTTAAAAAAAAATATATCAGTACGGCGATAGAAACCTTTTTTTTTTTTACTACACAACATGAAAAGACAGTTTCATCCCGACGGCTTTTATTTCTAGCGAAAAAAAAAAATGAAAGGGTTCGCTGATGAACGGTGATTTTAATTGAAAAAATGACTGAACAACCGCAGTATATGATTTCCTCGCATGACTTCGGAAAACGGATTTCCTGAATGGCATGAACGCATTGGAGCATCACCGCGCAAAGTGCATCGACATTTAGAGAGACTGTATTGAAGGATGCAAATGAAAAATATAGCTACAAAAGAGTTTAACAAGAGCTCCTCAACAAGATGTATAAAGCTCTGCAGTCAACTCATATGTGACTGACAGTCAACGTGATAATGTAGTTCTGAGACAAGAAGGCACCAGTAACTTTCAAGTTTAACAAGAACGAGCAACATTAAAACTCCAACCGACAAATTGATTTAAAATTCGATCGCATTCACTGTGTAAAAAATAAAAGAGCTACAAATGGTGACAGCTTGGTACCAATTTTCCAATTCAAACTTTAACCAGTTAAGATAAAGGCACCAGTAGTTGACCATTTTATAGAAAAACATAAAAAATAAGGTTTTCATAAGCGCACTTATAAGTGCACTTTTGGTGAAAGTGAACCTCGGATTCCATGCCGTCTGTTGTTTAAATTTCAAAACAATAAGAACATTTCAAACCTTATTTTTTGTTTTTCCATGAAATGGTTAACTACTGGTACATGGTGGTCAACTACTTGTGCCTTTACCTTAAGCGCGTTTGACGTGTATACACGTGAATCCAAAACTCTATTGCGGTGCGGTTAACGTTAACGAATTGTTAATTTCTTATCGGATGAAAATGTAATTCTTTCTCAATTTGCTTTACTTTACCGTAAAATTTATAATAGCGGCATTTGGCCAACGTTCGACGTGTATAGTCGTCATTGCATGATTTTAATTCCGCGCCGCGAGGGATTTTTAAAATGAAACTCCGTAGTTGACTGGTTAACACTTTGACTGCCAAGCTAGAAACCTCAAAAATTCCATGAAATAAAAATTGAACAAAATTATATGTATGATATTGAGTAGTCCTCCAACTTTCTGGCATTTTACAGACCCTTAAAAAATTTGATACGATTAATATATTAGCGTAAAAATTTATTTTAGAATTTGGACAAACAATTCCGTCACCCACATACGAGTGACATGGCAATCAACGTGTTAAAAATGTCAATTTTCCGCACACGCACGCCTCAACTGACAAGTCCTCGAACAGGTCTGTTCGCAAGCAAACCATCGTAAAACAGTAAAACACTCTAACTCACCGTCGAGCCTCATCTAATCCCATTCGGTGGACGCAGCAGGTGGACCGGCAGGGTCTCCGCACGTGGCACACATTTCCCGAGTACACGCCTTTCGGAAAAGGTCCCGCGAACCGGTACGATTCACCTGTTCGTTCGTCGAAACCGAAACCGGACAACTGGAAAAGCTCGGAACGAAAATTCCAACAACAAAAACCCCGTCGTCCGTGCTCGATCTTGACTCACACGAAGTCCACTCGCATGAAGTTTCTGATCACGAAGCGGATCCACGACTGGTACCTCCTGTACACTGTTGCGGCGAACGGCGACGATCGTCGATTGGAAAAATCCGGCGGGAAAACCGAAGCTGGCCGCAGAGGACGCGGAAGAAGGAGACGTTCGCAGGTGTACGTGTACGCGCGAACCTGTGTGCGCGTGATCTTGCCGGCGCTTCGGAAACTCGAAGAGGAAAGCCGAAGAGGAGAAGAGCGGGCTCACGTTTGCGCGGTCACGGGCTGGCGCAGCCGCGACAGGAATGATAGTGGCGAAAGTGGGAGACCCTCCGGGAAATATATAGGTCCGCAGGGTGGTGGTGGTTGTTGCGAGGAGGAAGGAGGCGGAGGCGAGACAGACGACGACGCATCCCTCCGCGTGCGCTCGCTTATGCGAGTGCACTCGCGCGTTGCATCGGGCCCGGTGCTGCTGCTGCACCGACGACCGACGACCGACGACGATGCGATGCGCTCCTCTTTCCGACGCACACGGGACCTCTCCACGCACGTGTTTCAACAACGAGCCACGCACCGGCCGTCACGACATGCAGATGCACCGGCTGGTGCACGGAGACGCATCCCTGTCGATCGATTCCAAAAGAACAAAAAAAAGATAACCAGCTAGCCCACCTCTTTTCGGCACACCTCTGATGCTCTTCTGCTTTGTGCTTTTCGGCAGTCATCCTAAGTGTTGGGTATATATATACAGGGTGGTCCACCTAAGTAAGGCCACCGAAATATCTCCTCTAATTGTGGGGTTACAAAAAATATTTAAAGACAGAATAATAACAGCTTGTGCTTCAATTAAGCCCACAACATTTGAAAGGGCCAGAGAGTCTCTTATTCCACGTTTCAAAAAACGTATCGATGTGGAGGGGCACTATTTCGAGCATCTATTACAGTGACAGTTTGAAAAATAGGTTCGTGAAAAAGTATTACAAATTTCATAATGGGGTTTCGTAATAGTGAACATGTTTATTTACTCTTACAGATTCCCGGACGACGTATTCGTCTCTAAAGTCTCGATAGACAATTTTTCGTTTCCATTTAATTTTTTAACTCAAAGGTCATTTCAAGGTCATGTGATGTACATAACTGAACGTATTTTAACATCAGCTACACGATGCAATAAAAATAATTATACAATTATACACAAAAAAACATCGATAACATTGTAAACTCCGAACAAAAATTATCCTACAAAAAAAAAACATTTTCTGTAATAGAATGGTTTTTTCAAGCCATTCAAATAGCATACAAAATATTTTTTGTACCCCCACAATTAGAGAAGATATTTAGGTGGCCTTACTTAGGTGGACCACCCTGTATATATATATTTAATTAATTCTATAATATTGCCAGGACTTTGGTTACAATACACGATCTCGCACGTCCGCATCGGTCGGAGGTCGAACAGAGAAGAAGAAAGTAAGAATACAAAGCAAAACACGTACGCACGTTAGCAAGGTCGCAGAAGTACAAAAACATTTAATAACGTATGACAACAGATGTCGCGATTATGCTCTTTCCTACACTAAGCGTTGCTGCTATTAATACACTATTTTCTAAACGTTTTATATTATTGTATGCTTTCACAATTAATGCCAAAAAAGTCCAACACAGCTATTTTTAGAAAACAAACAATTTGTTTCGGGGAATACACTCCGAATCTCCGTTATTGGCGGAAGACTCTATGTACATACACAGCCTCGTGAAAGTATTCGAACGTCCTTTAAAACAGTATAACTTTTTTTAAATTGGACCAAACGACCTTACAATTTTTGAGCAATTAGAAGAATTGGTTTACCGAGTGACGTACAAGAAATAAATTGAAAAAATTGCAATTGCTGAGAATTAGAAGAGCAAATAAAAATGGCACTTTCCAAAACTTTTTTATTCGAGCCTGTAATGAAAATTTAAAATACGCGTTTCGTAGATCTATGTTAGTTATAAACATACTGAAAAATTCATCGAAATCGACACGCATCGAAAGGTGTTAGAATTTGTGGATTTTAAGCAGAAACTGACCGAAAGTCGTGAAAAATTACGATTTTCACCACTTTTAACTATTTGGAGCTCGTGTGTATATTAGTCGATTTCGATGAAATTTTCAGCATGTATATAACTAACATAGATCTACAAAACGGATATTTTAGACTTTCATTACAGGCTCAAATAAGAAAGTTGTAAAAACAGTGCCATTTTTATTTTCTCATGTAATTCTTACCAATAGCAATTTTTTCAAAATCTTGTGTTTGCACATCATTTGGAAAACCAATTCTCCTAATTGCTAAAAAATGTCAGGTTGTTTGATCCAATGTAAAAAAAAAGTTATACCAGTTTAAAGGGCGTTCGAATATTTTCGTGAGCCTGTGTATCTCCAATTCAATATCTCCGCTCTGGTAACGACCTTTCAGCCATAACCGGTCGAAAGATTGACGAGCGCAGGGCGGCGATCGTCAAGTCACAGTCGAATGATACCGCGAATTATGTACAGAACAAGAAGATAGATGACGCGTGCGCGCGCCCACGAAGATAAACGAACGGTTTACAACGGTGCTATCGGTGTAATTGCAACAAAGTAATCGTTCTGCTGCTTCTCTTTTTTCTTTATTGTATAGTTTCACTCGTCCGATTACCGTTTTGTTGCCCGGTTCAACGGACCGAAACGGTGGTACGACCGCTCGTAAAGACACCATGCGCAAGATTACGCTTGCCTCTGTCCTCTGTTATCGGCATAGGCGCAACGGTGCAGCGGCCGTGGCTGCAAGTGTTGCAGCGGGACACTGCACCGTCGAAAACCGTGACGCCCCGGAGCCAACGATTCGACGCACTCCCGTTTCCGGTTTCCATTTTTCGTGACTTCATCGTCTCCGGATCGTGCCGACTGTTTCGATCGTAGTCGATCGTAGATCCCACACGGTTTCAGCTTGCAACAAGGTCCCTCTCTCGTCGGGACTCGCTGGCGCCAGCGTAATGTCTGGCGCTGGGCGATCGCGGAAGCGAACGACTCCGTCGGATGCGCCGGAAACGCTTTTCTGCATACCTGAACGCGACAATTCCACGGGTCTACCGTCGCCAGGAAAAAGGAAACTCGCGACCGTCGTCCCTTTCGCCTTTATATTCGCCGGTTATGCAAGCTCCTCGAGACGCCACGCTGAGAATCGAGGGGCTTTTTAACCGGGATCTAGTTGATTCCCGGCGCTTAGCTGCCACGGAGAATTGCGCTCGGTAATTTAGCAGGAGCTTCGCGATTTCATCTACCGGTTAAACGAGTTTTTCCACGGTGTTTCTCCGTACCGACGCTCGCCTGAGAACAAGAACGCGATTTTACCATCGATTCTGCTGTTGCGGATCGACGAAATCGTCGAAAAGCTCCCCTTCGTTGCTGTCGCCTTTTTAATCAATCGCGGGAAGCTGGTAAATTAACACTTTGCACTCGGCTGTCCCCTCGAACGCATCTCTGCGGTGTCAATCAATTGTCGAGCACACTTAGAAACGAGACAAAGTGGCACGTCCGAGAAGAATACAGAGCGTACGTTTAAAATTTGTTCGTACGAATAAACCCCAGCAAACATCGGGTTAATTAACTTTCCGCCTACGTCAGAGTTGAAATAAAACGACCAGTGTTTGTTGCCCGTGATATTGCTACCGGCGTATAATTCATTAATTTCGGGCAAACAGATCGCCGCGCCGGACGTAACACATCGATCAATATGTCCCGGGACTAACCGATAGATATCGCTACTAATCGCATATTCGCACCGTCTTTTGTTTTTACTAACCTATAAACGACACAAACAATGTTTTAAACAATTCTCGTTGTAGCGGACTTGACGTTCGAAGCCCGGCGCGTTGCAAAAGTAAATAGAAATGAACGTTCAACGGCGATTCAAGGAACGCTCGGCGTGATTATTTATTTTTCCATCGACTGCTGGCCCGATTAGTATGCCGAGCGCACTCTGTGTACCGATAAAATTGCAGTTTTGAGCACGTACGGGAGATAACAGTTCTCGATCGCGACGCCTTCCGCGATGCGAGTCCAGAAATCGAGACGATTCGACCAGAAGAATCGGGGACAGGTGAGATCGACGAGGTGTGACCCATCGACGAGTACCCTCGAGAAGGAATAATTCGTTTCTTTTCATTTTTGTCGATGAACGCAGCTGTTCCGGTTAATAACAAGCTATTGTTGTTCACTGTGTTCCCGAGTAAAGCGATTACAAGAAAGAAATTTGTTCATTGCATTAGAGGACGACAGTTAGGGTCGAGAGCGTAACCAATGTCTTCGATGACTGCGCAAACATACACTCCCGCTCGTAAGTCTTAGGACAGTGATCGTATTCGTATTCAACTTTGTAAAAATGAAGTAATCGTTGAAGGATGCGAACAAATTTTTTCCCATTTAATGGTTTACACGGCAAAGAAATAAATGATGCTGCTCTAATATGTCAAAAATCTTACTAAGAAGTAAAAAAATATATTTTCTTTTCGTCGAAGAATCCGCCACGTTTCTTCATTACAATGTCCACTTGTACTTTCTGTTGTACACCTACCAATGTACACCTACTTTCTGTTGTTACATTATTCCATTCTCGTTCCAAAATATTCCATAAATGTGTTTTTAGGGGGCAAAAGTTTCGTACCCTTCTGTCCAGTTTATCCCTTAATTTTTCTATGGGGTTCAAATCTGGCGATTGGTGTGGCTATTTCATAATTTTTAATGAATCATTACATTGAAGTTGTAATTATTGCTGAACATATGAGGATATTTATATTATGTAGTTAATACAGTTAAAGGTTCATAATCTATATACGAAATACCAGAGTTTTACTAAAAACCAGAGGTGTCCTAAGACTTATGATCGGGAGTGTAGCTGGTACAATGGAGGTATCGATTCGTTTTTTGAGTCAAATATCGCGGTCGTTGAGCTTTATGATCGCACTCGCCTCGCGACCATAGTAAAATCAGATTAATAAATTTGCACGATGTCGTTTCGCAATGTAGGATTGTCGAACGACTGTCTCCACCTTTCCCTTTCCTCCGGCTGGCATTAGGTCGCTGCGAAAGTGTGTATCGATGATCGAGAAAGCAGAGGAATTGCTCGATCGTGACTGAAGTGAGTCGCGCGCAGTCGTTCGAGTTGTTACGATAAAAAAAAAAAAAAAATCGAGAAATGTTTTGAAAAGTAATGGCGTGTTTCTTTTGCATTTCACCTATTTAATTTTGTTCTAATGGACAGGTACCGATGCCACAGAGTGTCCCATAGATTCTCAAAGGTTATGGAGTCATGGGTTTCGGTCTCGCCTTTTCCCAGTTCTATGGTTGCGTGGCCGAGCACCGTGACTTATCGTTCGAAACGCTCGCTCCGTGTATGTAAATGTTGACAGAGGCTGGAGCGGGAAGAGAAACAGCCCGAAAGACTATGATATAACCACGTTAAGGGCCGATCAGGCTAACATTCAGTCCACAATGCCTATTATACGAGGCCATAACTGCCTCTTGGACGCCGCGTCTCGTCTCGTCTTCATTTTATCGCTAGACCTCACCCCGAAACGAAAACCACCCTTTCAATTCCTCGTATCACGGTTGTTTTCATACTTTCGGGAATGTGTTGTTCCATGCGTTCGATTGGATTTACGCGGTTCCCAGATTCCGCGAACTGCGGGAGCCTCTCAACGCAAAGGGATTTTCTCTCCCCTGATTCAGGATCGATCCAATGTTATAGATTTTTTTATGACCGCGCGAAAGAGGGACGAATGAGTGACGAATGATAGACGCGAACAAGTGTGATTGGCAGAGAGAGAGAGAGAGACACAGAGAGAGAGACAGACTGAGAGAAAGAGAGAGAGAGAGAGACAGAGAGAGACACACACACACACACACAGAGAGAGAGAGAGAGAGAGAGAGAGAGAGAGACAGAGAGAGAGAGACAGAGAGAGAGATATAGAGAGAGACAGAGACAGAGAGAGAGAGAGAGAGAGAGAGAGAGAGAGAGAGAGAGAGAGAGAGAGAGAGAGGGAGGCAGAAAGGAGGTGCGCGAGCGGTCGAAAACGGTAGTGCGGCGCAAAATGAGCGAGAGTGTGATTGAAAACGAATCAACCTTTTGTGTAACGAGGATAATACTTATAATCCTAATAAAGCGATTTCTCTGGTCCTCTCTAAGGGCACCCCGTGCATATTTTCCTTCTAACACCAAGTTCTCAAAATTTGCTCCAAGCCACTGCCAAGCGGCGCAAACAATGCAAAACATCCCGATAGACGACGGTTCGAGCCGCATCAAGTAGCAGCATCAATTTGTCCCCGGCGTAGACGCTCGCTAGAGCCAATTGTGAACATAGTTGCTTAGAAATTGCGCGCCGGCTTTCCAATTTATTAAGACACCTAAATCACCAGTCTCGGCGACGTCGTATCGGTCGCATTCGCGGCACGGACCCGTCGTCGCGGGGCCCTGATAAAATGCGAACGGGCGGGAATTGCCGGGGCCCCTCGAGTCACTGACATCGGCGATCATTCGCGTGTCGTTCGTTCCCCGCCATGCAGTCGGCGTCACGACAGCGAGAATGAATCTCGACGGGTAATAGAATGACTGGAGGCTACCGTACGGCAACCGGTCACGCTGATTACCTGGCAGCGAGTCCGTACGTACGCGTTGACATCCGCAAACGTGCGCCGGTGGTCGCCGACGCGACGCACTGTGGTCCAAATCGAGGAACTCGCCTGTTCACAAAGATTTCAGCATTGTTTCAAGACTCGGAGTCGTGGTAAAGTAGCAAGTATGAAACAATAATTACTCTCTCTCTCTCTCTCTCTCTCTCTCTCTCTCTGTCTTTCTCTCTCGCTGAGAGAGAACCCTGAAACAGAGATACAGTACTGGAGAAAATTTTCTAATTTGTACGGAAATTTGTTTCGTTTCCATGTTATTCGCAATGGAATGATACAATCTTGCTTCTAAGAGCACCGATGGCTAACTGAAACTTTATTAATACGTTTATTTGTAAACGTTCGTTTATCTCCAACCGCAAAAAAAGGTATACTACATGCCATTATTGCCGAAAGTAAATAAACACTGTAGTGCGTACTTTATTTTGTCCAAAGAAAATATCCTTATAAATGTAACGGACCTGTCTATTGAAAAATGTTAAATGTTTTTGAAATTATTTTTGTTAAAACTTAAAAGTAGACTAAGAAACCTTCATTTTGTGCAAATACGTAATTATTATATCTGTAAAAACTACGAAGTTATAAACGTAATTGTAAAAATATTCGAGGTGCGTACTTTATTTTGTCCAGTACTGTAGAGAAGGAAACGTAGGGAACGATCCATTAGCGATCTGCCGATCGCTATAATTACGCCGGGAAATGCACAATCTCACAAGTGTATTAAGACGATTCTGGTTACGCGAAACCCCCCAATTATCTAGTTCCCGACGCATCGGCTGTTCTGCAAATTACTAAGCCGGCTTTTCGGATCTGCGGGAATTTCACGGCCGCGAAGCCTATTTGCTTCTGGATCACTTGATCTAGAAAATGCTGAAACCCTCCTATATCGCGGAGAAAAATTGCGATTTGTTTGGAGTTCGATGTCTCCAAAAGGGCATTAACCCCATCGCCTTCTGATTTATCACATCCCAGGTGTCCCAAAGTGGAAACGCGCAAACAAAGAGCAGAGTGCTCAGGTAATTCGGAAATCGAGAGACGAAAGTTTTCACTCCACTTTCTCTGTCCCGTTCCCGACACAATTATCCCGTTTGTCTCCGGTGTCCTCCATTATCCGTCGATACGAACGGGAGAATGGGCCGGCAGGTGGATCAAATTCGACAGGAGGTGCTCCGCGTGGGCATATTTGAATAACAAAGTGTTTGCTCGGCCGCGGCGTTACGTGAAATAATGGAAATTTTACGCGTAGCTCAACGGCGGTGGAAAGGCAGATAAAAGCGAAGGCTACGTTACAGGATAAAAAGGGGGGGGACAGGTTAGAGGGAACAGAGGGTGTGCAGAGGGGAAGTGTGCGTGAGCGAAGGAAGAAAGTTCGCCACGGTGCATTATGACGCCCAAGATCGTCGAACGCGCATCGATCCGATCGGATCACATGTGCTCGCCGTGTATTATAATCTCGTAAGGGCTGTTAGCCGATAAATTCTTCATCTAGGTGGAACCACTTACAAAAGGGAACACCTTTTCGTGATTGCATGCTTACGGCATGGCGAAATAGTGTCCAAATTATACCTCGCGCGGATATAATTCGACGGAGGCGTTCAGGGGTCGCCAAAAAGAGCGGCGAGACGAACGAGACGTTTTGGCCGCGTGAAAAAAACCAGGAGGACAACGCGCGTGGTCGGCTTCGTTGCTCCTTCTTATCCAGGAAATACTAGGATCTTGTTTCCTTTATTTCTAGCAGGGACGATGATCTCGTTGCTTGAAAAAGGGACAACGGCCTTCGTCACTTTGATCCACGAAATACGCATTTTTTCTACTGGGGACGACGATCCTGTTCGTCGGCGATGATCTCGCCCGTCGACGATGATCTCGCTCGTCGACGATAAAGATTGCCTTAATCGATCGACATTTAAATCCTTTTCATCCAGGAAATACTAGGATCTTGTTTCTTTTATTTCTAGTAGGGACGATGATCTCGTTGCTTGAAAAAGGGACAACGGGCTTCGTCACTTTCATCCACGAAATACGCTTTTTGTTCTACTGGGGACGACGATCTTGTTCGTCGGCGATAAAGATTGCCTTAATCGATCGACATTTAAAGCCTTTTCATCCAGGAAATACTAGGATCTTGATTCCTTTATTTCTAGCAGGGACGATGATCTCGTTGCTTGAAAAAGGGACAACGGGCTTCTCGTCACTTTGATCCACGAAATACGCTTTTTTTCTACTGGGGACGACGATCTTGTTCGTCGGCGATAAAGATTGCCTTAATCGATCGACATTTAAATCCTTTTCGTCCAGGACATACTAGGATGTTGTTTCCTTAATTTCTAGCAGGGACGATGATCTCGGTTGCTTGAAAAAGGGACAACGGGCTTCTCGTCACTTTGATCCAGGAAATACGCTTTATTTTTCTACTGGGGACGACGATGTTGTTCGTCGGCGATGATATCGCCCGTCGACGATAAAGATTGCCTTAATCGATCGACAATTAAAGCCGGCCGCGTTCCACGATCCGGCGAAAGCTTCTCCTATCGAGACAGCCTCGATTGATTAACGGCGCTATAGTCCAGTTGAGAATCCATCGGGCACATACCGGAGAAGTCGAATGCCTCTCGGTTACGTGGCCAATCGCTGAAAATGATAATAACTCTGCCGGTGGACGGCCGGCACGAGCACGCTCGCCGATCATAGGTTTCTCTCAATGAGGTTAATGGGAGTCGCAACCAGTCTGTTTTTCTTCGGGTTTCACTGCTCCGCTGCCACGGACTCGAACGCCCATAGATCGCTGGAATTGTCCGTTCCAGATCTATTTTTCCACGTGTTCGTGACGTCGTTGGTTCCACGGTTCGAGTGTGCGGGTTTTTCGATTTCCCGAAGCTCGGATGTTAGGGCATCTGCTAGATTATTTTACAATTTCTCCTAGTCTGGGATCTTTTTTCTTCGAGTCTTTTGTACCTCGGTCTTCTTTTAGGATCGCTTGTTAACGTCAATTATTAACCAGTTAAGCGCGTTTGACGTGTATACGCGTCGGACCAAATCTCTATCGCGGTGCGGTTAACGTTAACGAATTGTTAATTTCTTATCGAATAAAAATGTAATTCTTTCTCACTTTGCTGTACTTTTTTCGTAAAATTTATATCGGCGGCACTTGGCCTGCGTTCAACGTGTATATTCGTCATTGTTTGATTTTAATTCCGTGCTGCGAGGGATTTTTAAAATTAAATTCCACAGTTAACTGGTTTAAACACTTTCGACCGGTAATGTGCATCAAAGTACCCTATTCAGTAACTTCGATACATTAAAATGCAATCTACAATATTCATAGAACCGTTATCTTTATTGCGATTCCGGGTATCCAGTGCAACAGATGCACCGCGTCGAATAACGGCGTTGAAAATCTCTTGTAGTGCACTATCAACGGTCTCCATTGAGAACTCAAGCAATCTGTCAATGAAGAATGTCGTCCATCTTGAAGCTATCAAACCATTAACTATTAAACCATCCCAAACAAATCATTTCCTTTCTTTGATCCAACAAGAATACTGAATCTCTTCAGGGAATTATTCCTTGGAAATAAAGAGATTGAAATCTGTTGCAGATCTATTACAGAATCTCCTAACACAAATCGCGCTGATTAATGCAGAATAAAATTGATTGTTTGGACAAGTTGCTCGAGTCTGCACTTAGGTGGACACTTTTGTTTGCTGGTCGCGCTCGATACAGCTCTCGAGGATATCGAGCCCTTTATTGCCGTTCTTTCCGGGACGTGGCCTGTGCATCCGACATGACGTCGACCTCTTCCTCCCATAGCAAACGGAGAACGGAAAGGAATCACCCGTATCGCATCGGCGAACGTCGTGAAACCAGATGTTTTTATTGAGCCATACGCCAGACAGGCGAAAAAGTCGGATAGAATATTCGAAGCTTTCGAGGGAAGCGGCTGACCGGATACATCTTGAACAAAGATTGCTCGAACCCGATGCTTCTCCGATTTTCCCGATTTTCCTGTCCCCCCTTTTCCCGTCCTCTATCGATGTCTTTGGTTTCCTCAGAAACCAAACGGAAAGCTTTGAAAGATCGGAGAAAAGAACGCCAATCGCTGCCGAGACGCTTTAACATATTTATTGCCAAGTTAGAAGAGCGGTCAAAAAGACAAAAATACAAACAGACGATTTAATAAATCGAAATAATAAAGGGGAGAAGAGCAGACGAATGATAATCCGCAGATGCGTAAGATTCCATCGGCAGTTTACATGAAACAGACATCGAAACTTTCACTTCTAAGACTCGAATTAAAATCCGCTGCTAATCTTGACACTGCCAACGAGCAGGACTTGATCGTCTCTGCGTCATCGCCGTTGAATTTCGGCTCGGGTACAGGACGTCGCAAATCTCCGAATACGCTCAAATATTAACAAGAGACATGCTCGAATATTAAGAAGAGGCATATTAACACGTTCACCGCCATGTCACCCATATGTGGGTGACGGAATTATTTGTCCAAGTTTTAAAATGAATTTTTACGTTAATATATTAATTGTTCCACATTTTATTAGGATCTGTAACATGCAAGAAAGTTAGAGGACTATTCAATGTCGTACATTTAATTTGTTTCAATTTCATTTCATTAGACGACACTGATTTTACGAAATTTTTGAGGTTTCAAGTTAACAAAACTACCTAGCACAGAACCTGCATAGCATGAAATATAAATGTAAACACGTGTCAAATATTTTCAGCTAAAGTATAGTGATCGACGCGATCGATGTTCCTTGCAAGTCTCGATCGAGTGCAAGCCGGGAAACATGATCCATTACCTCTTTATCGCGTAAGCTCGGACGTCCGGATGAAATCGATCGAGCCCCGGCTAATTTTCACGTAATTTTGCAGCGAGCGGTACACACAGACCGGCGAGGAGAGGGGGGAGAGGGGAATAGAGGAGAGGAGAGGCGCGCGTCAGTGTGCAAAACGCGGCTCCTAACGCGAGGAGAGTGCAACGCTTCGGCACAAGGTCTCAGCCGGGCCGATTCCACGCGGCGAGTACTCATCTCAATTGGTGATTATGGCCTCGTAAATTCATTTTCAGAGCAAGTTGAACGAACACCGCGAGCGATACCATCTTCTCTGCGCCGCTGCTCAGCCGTAATTAAGAGACCGTCCTACTAATTCAAAAATACGATTTTTTTCTTTGTTGAAACATTTTCTCGAATGTAACGACCTTTCTGGATTAAAGAAACTGATCGATCGATCACAGGCTGCAATTGTACGACGCTCGTCCGCGTTAACTGTTAACCATCTTTCATAAAATGTTTACTCGTCTAAGTCCAAAATTGCATGCGTTACAGCTGAAAATTTCAACCAACTCGTCGTTTCTCCTTCGAGATACATAACTTTACTTTCGAGGCTCTTGCAGAGTAGTTTCAGTATGAGCAATAGAATGGAAAAATTATTTTGCTCGACTTAGTTCACGTGTGATAGGAGAGATGATTAAAGTTTGCACACACACACACATCGAATCGGTCATAAAATCGCAAGTTTTAATCGATCTCTAGGCTGATTTGAAATCGTAGAAAATATCGATTTCAATGATCGAAACAGCGACGCGTCGGAACATCGATGCAGCTACTGCTATCTTTATATGTTACCTTGAGTTGTAATTGCTAATTATCGTTAGTCTGTTTCAGGTTCTGGAGGCGTTACGAGGCGCGGTCGGAGGAGCCGAGCAGCGTGCGTGTGCGTTGTATGTAACACGGTTGGAAACAGCCGAGAGCCAGCATTTTTTAGTCCGAAACAAACTCGTGCGACCGTGCAAGCACACGGTGACCATTCACCCGAAGGCCACTTAATAATAGCCCCGTTATCGGCCAAGCTGAAAACTGATTAAAATGCGTGTCAGCCAGGATGTCCCATTAACGAATTAGCACGACACGCTATTTAGATAACGTGACGTTACGGCCGCCTTATCTGCGCTTCGCTTCTGCCGAAAATCGTGGACGATAGCCCCTGAAAATTTTCTCTAGTGGCAGATGGAAACCACCTCTCTGTTGACCCTTAACCCTTTGCATCATATCAAACGGTACTGGCCACTAGACTGCGAATCTTTATGGAAAATCAACATTTTCTTTTCAGTTTCTTTCAGAAATTTCCCTTTAACCCATTTGCATCTTTATATACGCTCAATTTTGTTGGTCACTATCAGTATTTGTTACCTAAAAAATAGAAATGGAGGGTGTTGTTGGAGACGAAAGTATTAATTCTGATTTTTTCTTATAATGCTGAGATATAAATATTTCGCTTGTAGTCATTTTTGTACTTAAATATAATAAAAAGAACGTTTGGTGATAAAGGCAAATATTTCGATGCAAATGGGTTAAATCCTTTCGTTTCGAAATTAAATTTAGATTCTCTTGATTTTCAGTGTGTTGATTATTTGAGGAGCATAACGGAGAGGATGTTCGTTTACGGGAGGGCAGGAAAGCGTTTCGGATCGCAGTTTCGGTTTCGCGCCTCCGCGAGCCTCGTAATCCATACCGCTTTCTTTCATAAGTGTCTCTTTCGTGGCCATAGCCTCGGTCTCGTCGATAACGTACTATTGCGGTTTACCGGACGGCTCCGATATCTGGTTACATAGCGGAATCTTGGTTGCATTCGTAGTGGATGCAGGCGGTAGCTGGCCGAGCAGGGAATATTGATTCGCGTCGATGCCGGGACGTTCAACAACGTGTACACAGCTCGAGAGGATAATGGCGAGGGCTATTTGTTGAGCCGGGTTTCCCTAGGAGAGCCTAAGCCGGCTTGATAAACGCGTGACACACGTAAACACCAACCTTCTGTCGTTTTTTTATCTCGATGACCCCATCGTTCGATTAATATTCCCTCCTGACCGGACACTCTTTCGATTTCGTCGAAAAATTCCTTGAATTCTTTCGAAAATTCCCAGATAGATCCACGGTCTACACAATCGATACTTTACCAATGCCTACAAATTTAGAATTTCGCGGTCGACCGGCTCGAGGAGCTACCGGTTCGAAAATCCCGCAAGATTTAGCATCGAGAGCTCGAACCTCGTAATCGGACGGTGCAAGAATCACCGTCTTGGAACAAATGGACGGCCAGAATTCCGCCAGCGATCGACGTACCTATGTATCTCATAAATTATCGAGCGAAATTGGTCGGCCGAGTCGATTCATCTGAGCGAATCGACGTCGACGAGGCGGTTAACGAGGAGGGGGCAAATAGTAGGAAGTGGCGCGGAGATGTGGAAGCAATTTTCGGAGGACGAGGACCTCTGGTCCTTCCTGGTCTCGTTCGGGACCAACGATATCGCATAATCTGCATGTAAGCGTGACCTGTGCCAAACGTTTGTATACATTTCTTACCTCGCAATAGCATTATAACCAAGTGTCCACTTATTTTTGTCTCCTGTCAAATAGCTGATATTTTCGTTATGGTACGGCGTGTTTACACAAAGATGTAAATATCAACTTCAATTATTCGTTAAATAACCTATACACATTACACGGATATATAACAAATAAAACCAAAGTTTACGACGGTCGTGTTAATTCGACTAAACTTCATTTTTGCTCATTTCCATTCACTGTCCACTCATTTTTGTCCCCGACTGTATATTCCTAGCAGTAAATAATGATTTATACAAAACTTGGGGTTATCGGTTCCGTTTTGCTTCTTACTGTAGCCGACATCCAACACAGTCGAATCGTAAACTTGGAACTTTGATGTCTCGTCTGTTCAGGATCATCGTGGGCTCGGCCGGGCCTGTTCACAGACAGACCGGAAAGCAAGCGTATTCTCGATTTTCCAATAAATCTCAATTTAAGGAGGCCGTTTATGCGCGCGCATAAACGCGCATTTCATTTGCCGGGGTAATTTCGTAATGACGCCGGAGAACGATGATTGCCCCGGGGACCCGCGTTGCCTTTTGCCCGGATAATGCGTATAAGTAGGTCGGCTTTAAGCCGGAGCATTACCGTTCACGATGAAATAACAGTGATTACGATGCCCGCGGTATATACTCGCGACGCCTATCACGTTCCAATAGCGAGAAGATAAAGGACACTGGAGCCCCCTCCCCCCCGATCGTCGCTTCCACCCCTGCATCCCTTCATCATCCGGTGCTCCTCTTCCTATGGCATTGCTTCCTAGTCCTGGACGACCATGAACGAGCTGACAAAACGTGGGAGGTACGATAACGTCTCGATAAATGTACGAATTATTATGGTTACGTGTACGGGAGTTGCAAATCAAAACTGATGATTCAACGTCAACTTACCGAAATTCACTTGTTGTTAGACTGAACATCGAAACTTCACGGGCAGGGCTTCCCGATCTACCACGTCAACGTCGCAAACTCATTTCAACTTGCGGTAGAATCCAAGCATTGATAGAATTTAGTTTGCAGCGTTGAAGCTGACCACTGCGAACACCGGCAAAACTAGGAGGGTGTAGATCTGCATGGAAATGTAGGGGAGAGTTGCCAAATGCGTACTGGTCACCTAAATCGTACCACCTCTTTTATTTAAAAATTAATGCATTTTGATGCCTCTTGGTGGTAAAGATATGAACTTTTATTTATGTCGATAAAGTAGGACCAAAAAGTCATTCGCATGAAGTGTTGTTTCGTGAATGACAGAAGCACAAAGAAATCAGGCAAGTCTGATGTCAATTTTAAACGATTTTAATCGGCTGAATTAAATATAAATCTACAGTTTCTGAGGTAGTCGTATATATTTTTGAAAACTAGCTATGTTATATTATTTATTTCTATTTAGTTTATAAAACATGCTGATAATGTTTTAAAGGTTAGCTTCAATTATTTAGCGGGACGTCTTTTTCCTAAATCGTACCACACTGTGGTTTCCTAAATCGTACCAGTACGATTTAAGATACTGTTATTCAAATTTTACCGTGAAAATAAACGATTTACAATATTTCAAATTTTTTTAGCATGGGAAAGTAGCTTACAGTAGACCCTATAAAAAGGAATTAGTTGCAATGAAAACGAAACAAATGAAACAAAGAAAAATTGATTTCACGCCTTCAACCAGTACCGCTGCTCCAGTTCTCGTAGAAGTGGACAATGAAAACGATTGTGGTTCTGTTTTCTTTGCAATAATTCTTATTTAGAAGACACGATCCAATGCTTAAAGTACCAAAAGTGGGTACATGAAGCTTGTGGAGGAGTTTTGAAAAAAGACAATATTTATTATTGTCCTAGTTGTGTTTAAGTTAAGTAATGTAATATTTCATTTTATTTTTATGTTGTATTGTATATTAAACTGAAATTAAACGTAAAATACAGTTTCTCTTATGGTTTCTTTGTATCTTTTTAATCCAACATATGAGGTACAATTTTGGAAACCGGCTAGTACCATTTAGGATACCGGTTGCCTAAATCGTACTGTTTGCATGATCTTATAAAAGTGTTCATATCGCAATGATCTATCAATAAATATTTAAAAAATCATATTAAATTGCAACTTCGATGGTTAATACATAGATGCAAAACATAATTTTTGCTCAAATTCCTACTAAAGAATACATAAACTGCCTTCGAAATTAAGTGTTACGCATTCGGCAACTCTCCCCTACATAGCACCGCGATCACTCGAATCAGACTTGTTTTATCTAGATAAAGTTGTTTCCCTTCGTTCGGGGAGCAGTGGAAAATTTCCGGACGCGGGATTATTTGTGCAATTATAGCGTCTGGATAGGGACAAGGAATCCCTCCGAGGAATGGGTAGAGAGGGAGAAAGATGGAGAGAGAGCGCAAGCGATACAATTGACGCGAGTAATTATGAGCCTCTCAAAAAGTGCACCCGACCCAAGGATCCCACTCGGCGCGTCTAATTATGTAAATCGCGATCGAGTCGTAAATTAATTAGCCCCGCCGACTAATTGCAGGCACCCGGACTGCTTGATCGATCGTCGGAGTCGACGGGCACGCGGAGAATTGCGGCGCATCGGTTTCTTTCTCTCTCTCTCTCTCTCTCTCTCCCTCTCTCTCTCGCTCTCTATCCAGGTCCTCGGGAAACTTTTCATCGTTGGCGAATCGATCCGCTATTTTCGCCGCTGACAACCGTTGAATAACTCGAAAACCCCCTCTCGGTCTGTCTGTGCGTCAGGGAGATCCCGGAATTTCCACCGGTCGATCGCTACTGCTCGGTTGCCCAGCCGTGTTTTGGTCATGGTTTCGTTATCCATGGGGAAAAAGACTACGGAGCGGTTCAGAATTTACGTTGCGTTGAAATCCATAAAGCTTTTCAAACCTTTGACTGCTCGGCAGAAGTCTATTCATCTAAGATCGCAGACGTCCGAAGGACACCATCTTGCTAGCTGTCTCTATTCAAACGCCTCCGTAGACTAACTACTTAATCGTCGCAATTATTTACACACCGGTGTGTCCCGCCTCGATCCGTCCTCGATCTACAGGACTCGCGAGGATCCGAGAACCGATTCCGGTCTATTCACCGAACCGATTCGATCTCGTCAGCGGCCTAAAAAGATTCTAATGCGTTCGTGACGCAACATCCGGTCGATTCTACTGGCAGACACACGCGTCGTCTTTATTGTGTCTGCGACGTCGTTTCACGCGCTAAGGAAAATCCGTGCATTGTGTCTATCGGGCTTTTTGCCCCATCATCGACCCGGGCACCATGAAGACAGGAATGGAAAAAAAAAACGAGAGAAAAGGTGGAATTCACGTCGCGTAGCGCAAATATTTCGTGAATTCCCCGGTCGCGGCCGCGTTTCAATGGGCTCTCCGGCCCGTATTTGTAGCAAACTTCGAGTCGCGGGGCTTTTTAATACGCGCTCGTTTTCCGGGCGACGTGCATTGTGCGCCGCGGTGCACCCATTGTCCGCGTGGTGCACGGCCCTTTTGTGCGGCTCGTCGTCGTGGCGCATCGACTCGACCCCGGGGAAACTCTTCAGGTATCCCTGGCACCTTTTCTGAAAGGTTTAAGGAACGCCGAGTTTATCCGGCGTTTTTCGGGCCGCGTCCTCTTTGTCGCCGTGGAGGAGAACCCTCGGGAGACGTGTGCAGAGGCGAGGGGACGCGTCCGACGGAAATCTGAGCCCCCCTGCTAAAATCACGTTACAGAAATCGTCTCGACGGTGCCCTACGGTTGGACGGGGCACGCCCGCAACATATTCTGCCTTGCATTCGTCGCCCGCACTCGTCGACGAACGATTTTTTGGTTTAAAGGGATGCTAGGGGGTCGATTTCTTTCGGTGAAAACGAGTACCAGGTCTGTAAATATGAAACCGGAATTTCCACATACAGTGGGATGTATTGGGTTGGCAACTAAGTAATTGCCGATTTGTTCAATGAAATAAAAGAGTTTTTTTTTTACTTGGAATGAACTTTAATCTATGATGAATTTTCCATTTTGTTCGATGACCTTTTGCCATCTTTCTGCCAACTTGAAAATTCCACGCTCCTAGAAAGTCTGATGCTTTTCGGCCAAAAACTGAGTTAAGTGAGATTTTACATCGTCATCATTATTGAAAGTTTTACCACGAAGGGAGTTGTCCAGGGATCGAAATAAGTGGTAATACTTTTTGGCAGCTTGCACTGCGTTCTTTCCTTTACGGAAATAATAAAGCAAAATATGACGAAAATGTTCGATTTTGCACTCCATATTAATATTGAGGTAAAAAAAAAAACTTTAAGAAAATATCTACGCAATGAACTTGTAAAGCTAGGTTAGGATGCCAGCTAACATATATAAGAAGAAGAAGATATATATAACTGAAATCGGCAATTACTTAGTTGCCAACCCAATACTAACCGAGCTATAGCTTCGTTACCTTCTGTACATAGAAGAAACTTGTGTAGCAAAGTTTCCGGGCTCGTTGCATCTCAATTGCTGAGAGCTGTTATCAAGTTGAATAATGCTTGTTACATTCATAACAAAATTCTTACGTTTCCTCGGATTTCACGTCCGTGTAGCAAAGTTGTGGCTTCGTTATCTTTCCGTGGGTAAGGACTGTGAATCTGATGATCGTCGGTTGGTTTAATTTTTCAATTAAGCAACAGAAGAAGATCGCGAACCAGGCCACGTGACCGCCAAAAAATGCGTGGGTGCGGGTGGCCGTCCTCATAGCCGATCCTGGACCCGGTACATTGTCAACTCTGTCAGTTGACAGGGCACAGGATGCACCTTTTCCGTTCGGCAAGAGCTTCGCTGCGCCACTCCCATCCCATAGAATTGCGTTCAATCGTCCATCGATTGAACGCGAGCGTATCGTCGCCATGCTTATCGATCTTTCCGCGACGAAAAATCGGCCAGTCGCGTCATCCTTCGAGATGACAAAATCGCTTGACCCTTGTCCAATTAGTTATTGCACAAGAAATTGGCTATTTCATATGTTTGTGCAAGAATTATTGCAATTAACCCTCCTGGAATACAGTGCATTCGAGTCCAACTGATCCAAAAAATGCGCGAGGTGTAAAACATAGTTGTTCCATGATCGTTTAACACGTTGACCGCCATGTCAACTTGACGTGACGGAATTATTTGTCCAGGTTTAAAATGAATTTTTACGTTAATATATTCATTGTACCAAATTCGATTGGGATCTGTAAAATGCAAGAAAGTTGGAAGACTACTCAATATCACACACATAATTATTTTCAATTTTTATTTCATTAAATAACTTACTTTGATTTCATGGAATTTTTTAGGGTTCTGGTTTGGCACTCAAAGCGTTAAGCGACGAATGCATTATTTTCGAGGTGTAAGAGCCTCGTGGCCGAATTGCTCGTCGATTTCGAATAATCGTCGGGAAAAAAAGCCGCTGCAGGAACCGCCTCGCATCTGATATTTTGTACAACGCCGCGCCGTGTGCTGCTGCGCGTTCCACATGACGTGCGAACGGGGTCGCATCGGTTCAATTAGAAGCAACACGAATCGCAGACCGATCCACCTACGGGGTAGGCCCCGATTCGCCTCGAGCGTTTCCACCTATAACCTATTACAGACACTTTTTCACGATGGCAAATTGCCTGCCGGCTGGCAACCATCGGCAACGAGCGGCTCTCCACTTGTCCGCTTGTTCTCGAATCTCGATGATCCGCCGATCGCGATCGCCTTGTTGTGCACCGAATTGCCATGCCGGATTGCACCAACGCGGTTCTCGATTCGTGAACCGAATTCGCGGACGAGATACCGCGGTTTCAAAGTGGCTCGATCATTTGTTAATCGAGAGCGAACTTCGTTTCTCGGAGAAGTCGCACCGTTAACCCCTTGACTACCGCAGACTTTGATACGCACCGATCGTACCGTACGGCAGGAATTAAGTTACGATGTGCGCCCAGAACGGCGAACTTTTGAGTAGGGAGGCATTTTTGTGAAAACGTATTTCAATAATCAAAAAACTGAACTTCACTACGTTAAAACAATATTATTTATTTTTCTGGACCGAATTGGTATAAATATCGAATAATCAGTAAGAAATATTATATTTTCCGTGTCAGAAAGCCAAACTACGTCGAGCGTAGTCTAGAAAATTTCTTTTGCGATGCAACTCTTGTTCAGAATTGTCACTGACGTAGACGTGACGTCTGCTGTTAGGACTTGGACTAACTGCCCTCAACGTGCGTACACGAATTACACGGGTTTTTAGTAAAAGTTTCCCTAATCGCCTCTTTCGTGTCCCACCCTGTGAAACCATGCTGTAAGCATGAAAACCACCGTGCTTCCCTGACTTTCTCAACGCGACTTAGGGTCTCTAATCCCAGAGATTCGATCAGAGCGTAAGGTAGGTCACGAGGATCGTCGAACCGAGAAGAGGAAGAAGAAGAGGATGTGGAAAGAGACGAGGGTGACACGATGAAAAGAAGGGAGCGATTTTCTGCTGGACCTTGCCGGCGTGAATCAGATACGACTGCCGTGACGTGATTGAGATGAATCGGTTCTCGATAGTCGATTCGTGACGGGTTATTAGAAACATTTTGTCCACGCTGATAATCCCGATCGGATCATTCCGTGGACACAATGACGGACCTAATGCCGATAAACGAAACCAGCAACCGAGACGCGATTCTAACGAGCGGTCTTTGCAGTTGATGCCCGTATTATGGGCTTCACAGAGGAGGATGACTTCTTCTTTGATCGACGGGGACGATTAAGATGTTTTTCAATCCGCTCTGTCTTGTCATACAGGTAACGTATGGGTTTGACCATGTCATCTTGTTAGAATGTTTTGGTGACTTTGATTAATGAAGTGTAAAGTACTTCGTAGGCACAATAAGGCGTTTACTGTTTTATTCCAAAAACCTGCATTTAAATTAATTTTGATTGATTCTTACCGGTTTCGTCATAAGGAATTGTGCAAAACGCGGCAAGAATCATCTATTCGGTAAAATCTCAAAATAGCGCCATTACACGTAGCGGCGAAACAGCCAAACTTGTAGCCAAATATTACCGACAGAGAAATAATTTTTTTTTATTATCACCGACGAGGTATAGGAGCTCCTATTCCTCGTCTGTGTTATTATACCCCACATGGTAACCGGTCTACTCCTACACCCCATCTGTGTCGTGACCTACCAAACATGTCGCTGTTTTCAAACGCCCTCTAGGATATCCTCGTCGATGGTAATATCAATTGGGTTAATAGTTCACTCGTTTTGGCACAGATGACGCTCTCATATTTCGAAGAAAATGCTTCTGTCGGTAAACTTGGCTACTAGTTTGAGCGTTTTGCCGCTACGTCCAGTGGCGTTGTTTCGAAATTTTCAAACGCGGGTGATTCGTACCGGTTCGTACACGTCCTACGAAAAACTCGGCACATATCATTCGAGGTACGAAGAATAATCAATATTTATCATTTCCTTATTAATTTTTAAACTTTTTGCATTGCGTGGATTCGGCGAAGTCCAATCTACGGCAGTCCGAGTTGTCACGTTATTAGTGATTTTCTGGAGTGCGTATAACAGCTACATATGTCTATCGCCGATGTTAGTTGTCGAAAATCTACAAATTCTATTTCGAAAATTTATGTGGAGATGCGTGAAGGTTCGTGCTAACTTTCTGAATTAAAAAATTTACAATAATTAGCTGTAGTAAATTCTAAAAAATATTAAATATTGGAAGAGCTGTTTTTTTCTAGGAAAATGGCTGACATGCATACTTGTGCTCAATCAGTTTCAGAGATTCTCGGGAAAGGACGTCATATTTTTAGACACCAATCTCGCTGTATCAAAATAAAGTCATAGATATTACCGTTCTCTAGGAATGAATGAAAATAGGTCCTCTGGTAAACGCAACGGGGTCAAGGCGCTCATCAACCTCACGGGCTGGCTGTCAACTTCCGGTGGCACTCCACACACCTCTCTTTCCGAACTCTATTCTATCGGAAGCTGTAGTCACTCTATCAAACCTAATACTCATCCTCGAACAAAATTCCAACCGATTTACTGTGTAGAACACAGTGTCTATGAGAATATCATCAGAAATGGAACCTGGATTGTTCAGTGCGACTTTGTGTGTAAGAAAATTACAACTTTCCATTATATTTCATTCTTAATCTTTACTCTACTTCACATTTTCGTAGAAAGATTACATTTTTCAGCAATGTATAAAAATTTTTTATGTAATTCTAGATACTTCTATGAGGTCAGTAGTGTCATAGCTGAGGGGTTAAGTAAAAAAAATAAAACGTTGCACAGTCTTTTCAAAGAATTTTTCGAGCGGGTTTAGCGTGCGTCTGCAGCGTCGGAGAATTTTCCACTGGTTCAGCTCCCTGTTTCTCGCACCCTCTTGCTCCAAAAGCGACCTCCTCGTTCGAAGGGAAACGAATGGCTCCCGATGTTAGTTCACCGCCGATAATAAACGGAAACGCGTCGAAGGAGGATCGTACGGGGGACGCGGGGTTGGGAAAAGATCTTCTAAGATCGGGGGCGAAAGCGCGGCACAGGGACGAGGAAATGTGGAACGGGAACGCAAAGCGGAATCGCGTGTTGTACCGAAGCCGAAGCCGAAAAGTCGAGCGACGCCAAAGTTAAATATAAATGTCGCGGCAAGCGGCGAAGTCCTGGACCGATGAACTAGCGTATCCGAAGACCAGTCTCTTCGTGGTCTTCGTCGTGGACCGACTACGAATAACCGACTACGAACACAAAGTCGTTGCGCGCGACTCGCACGATTTTTAACGCCACGATCGATCACCCCCTCGATCATCGGGGCCCGCATCCCGAGTGTACACGCGAGAACCGATGAAAGTTCAGGGGATCGTACCTTGAACGAAACCGATCGAAACCGCTCTCTCTCTCTCTCTCTTTCTCTTTCTCTATCTCTCTCACTTTTCTCTATTTTCTCTCTCTCTCTATATTCTTACCGGAAACGATTGCGACCAGTGCTTTGGATTATTACTGTGCCAGCGATTTCGTCGATCAACTGCTCGAAGCTTCACCGGTATCGTTTTTACAAATTTTTCTTCGATTTTTAGTGTATCTGTATGTACTCACACGAGTCGTAGAGGTGGTTTGTGTGATTATTTATTTTATATATTTTTAATAGTTTTTTTAGTGGGTTAGATTGTACTCTGTGAGCCGCAGGGATCTCATACAAGCTTTGTTATATACATTCTAGAGAATTCAACAGTTCTTTCTGACCTGCAATACTACGTGGAAACCAGTGGAAACTCTAAACTCTTTGTGTACATATTGTGTACATCCACTATCAAGGTGCTCCTCGAAATTATGCAATTGGATTTCATAGGCGTGGCTCTGCGCTCATGCACCCCAACTGAGAATCCCAAGATCCTATCAACACTAACCTATAGAAATAGCTCGTCTCTCATGGAAAATACTATTTCCCATGGAAGTCCAGTGGTCTTTGATTAATGGTAAATTTAGTCCCAACTTCTCCTGGGTCCCAGGGCTCGCGAGAGTTTCCGAGTATCCCCGATATCGTGAACTTTATGGGTGGAAATTCCGTCGGACTAATTAAAGGACTGGTTTCCGCGTCCCGCGGCGATCGCAGAACTAATTAAAGGTGCAGCTTTTCCCCGCTTAATATTAACCGCAGTCGGGCTCGGTCCCAGGGCTTCGACAATAACCGGCGATCGGGGTTAACCGGCACGAGCAACCTGTGTCAGGAGCATCCGTTCAGAACGACGCCTATTTCTGTTCGTTTATTCGGCAGTAATCTTATTTCTGGCCACAGCATCCGAGGTCCAGGATCCAGCTAACGCGAAGATAACGGTGGTCGCGATAGAATTTCAACGTCGCGCTGTCTCGGTACTCGCGATTTCATTCGGATCGTTCGTTTTTCACCAAGTTGATCGCATTCTACGTACCGTAAAAGCGATCCTGAACTGTGCCACCGGATCCTCCTTCTTTTCTGAACCTCTTCGGGGGGGCCCTAAGAAAATATCTTCCATTCCTCCCGTTCTAAAGCCGGAGAGGCTCGGAGCGAGAGGAACGCTTTCAACTTTTTGTTTTATAGCGCTCGAGAGGAACCCTGCCACCTGGAATTCGAGTTCGAATCCGTTCTCGAGTGGTTTCGCCGGTATTTATAGACCAGCCGCCACTCGATTCTTCTCGATGCTTTATCGAAATCGGTGGAACGACCCCGAACCAAAGCCGTAGCCCTCTAGCCCAGCCCCACCCCCGCACGCATCGCGTTCGTGAACTTTAACAAGAAAATGGACGCGTGCCTTCGGGCGAACGTGTTTGTTGGCTTTGAGGGGGCGAGCTGTCGGATCAGTTTCGAACGAGTTTTTTTCCGGAACGGATGCACCGGCCGCGGGTTGTTTGCTTTCGTTGTCCGAAAAACGGGACGGCTCCACAGCGATAGGCAAAAGAATCGAATTCCGGGCGCGCAAAGAAAATATTAGCACTGCCGGAAGCTGTGCTCCTTTGTCGTAAAGGACTTTGTTTTAACGCTTTGACTGCCAAACTAGAAACCCCAAGAATTCCATAAATTTAGAGTTGGTCATTTAATGAAATAAAAATTGAAAACAATTAAATCTATCATATTCAGTAGTCTTCCAAATTTCTTGCATTTTACAGTTCCTAATTAAATTTGGTACATTGGATATATTAACTGTAAAAATTCATTTTAAAGCCTGGGTGACGTGTGCCAGTCAACGTGTTAAATTTCATCTACTCGTTTTCGAAATTTGGAAGATTTTCGTTCGCTTTGAATGAAATTGAGCTGTTGCAATTGAATGAAAGCGAAACGCGTGGTCGTACGCCGATCAACAATGGCGCCATACACCCGCGCAGGTTCGCCGAGCGATTGGCAGCACGCATGTGACTGCAAGGCTAATTGTAGGTGTTAATATTCGCGTCACTTTCTGAAATATCTGACGCAGTCGTTGCAAATACACCTACAGTGTCGGACACGTCTGTGAGCACTGCTCTCGTCCTTTTAAAATAGAATTGTCGCTATATTTAGTCGGCCTACACTCGATATCCAGCCAAAAACCTTTAGACCTTCGACCCGTGTAACCATATCGCCCTAACTTCCTTATAATTTGGAATTATTCCAATGGAAAACCATTACCCATGGAGACACTTAACTCTGAAGGTAACCGTCCATTCAATTCTCTTTCGCACCTCGTCGAGACTAATAGATCTGTAACGTTTTCTGGTTAGGTTCGTCGAACCCACTCCTACGAGAGGGTACGATTTTTTAACCCCTAGCACTCGAATGTAAGGCGCCACTAAAAATTGCTGCATCGTTATTCAAAATATTTTGTACATTATTAAATTTGTTTGTATTCAATAATTACTAAAAACTTCAGTATTGTACGATTAAATTGCACCATTTTCGTATGTATAACACGAAACCAAATATACAGTCGAGTCGGAAAGTAAGTTAATGATGAATAAAATCAAGTTATTGTATTGTTTTTATTTAGGAGGTGTAAGGAAATAAACAAATATGTTAATAAAACATGTATTATCATTATTAAAGATTAAAGACATGTCATATTCATTTGCCTGCATACACCAGTCGTTAACTTACTTTCCGACTCGATTGTATAGAAGGGAATATTTTCTAGGTCGGAAAAAATGTTTCGTTTTGGAGTTATAATAGCTTCGAGTGCAATGGGTTAATATTCTTCGAACGATCCATAGAGATCCAGCCTCTCGGTAGCAAGTTGCTGTTTCAATGTTCATCATGGTTGGGATGTCGGTTGGTTTTCAAGTGCTGAAAGATTGTGACTTCTCGGTTTTCAGTGTAAGCAACTTGACAGATTCCTCGATGCAGCGAAGGTATGGGCGAGGTCCTTTCGCTCGAGCTGTTTCGTATTTCCACGCGTCAGCGGCGCTTAGATTCGTCCACTACGCATTTTTCACACGGTAGACGTGCGCAAGTTAGCGGAAAGCCAGACAATCTAAGCGCCTATTTCGAGAGATTTTTGGATGATTGCCCATCCTAATCTGCCTACTCACTGCCACCGCGCGACCCAGAGCTCGTTAAGCGTCGAAGACGCTGCCACCGAATTTCCACGTACCACAGCTTGATAGTACAACATTTTCTCTCGTAAAAAAACCACTCCCATTTTTAGGGAGTGCCAAGAACTCCGCGTTCGAATCGCTTCGCTATGAACCCTTGCTTCGAATCTGGAAAATACCAGAATCGCGTTCTACTTTGTTCTACTTTGTTCGAGTACCTTCACGCATCGAAAAGGCCGAGAAAATTGTTGCTACCGTCCCAGTTCCTTGGGACACGACGACACTAAACTATTTCTTAATCGCTCCAACCAGTTAACATTGGCACAATTCTTTAGGCTGTAAGGTAAAGGCACCGTGTAGAGTATCTACGGATGAACCGCGCGACAATGTATTTGAGAAAAATCAATTTCAAATTAAAAATACATGTCGGTTATTTTGGGTTTGATACTTTAAATTAAATTTTTGCCCATCACTGCCATGTACCAGTAGTTGACCATTTTATAGAAAAACATAAAAAATAAGGTTTTTATAAGCGCACTTTTGATGAAAGTGAACCTCGTCTGTTGTTTGAATTTCAAAACAATAAGAACATTTCATACATTACTTTTTGTTTTTTCATAAAATGGTCAACTACTGGTGCCTTTACCTTACGTACACTCAGCTTGATTTATAGTAACTCGTGACCACCTTATTATAAATATCGAAACAGTGCTGTGTTTGAAAATGCATGCGAAATTCAGTGAATCGATGAACAATTAGGCTGTTTGTCTTGCAGCGATGCTAGGTGACCGAAGGGCGCGGGAAGCTTGAAAATAGCCAGAGATGTCGCAGCCACCATCGAGACCCCATGGAAAACCAGGGCCAGGGGGCGGTTGGTCTGCAAGACCGAACGTGCCCGGCCACTTCAGACCCCCGTCACCTTACACACCCTCGAGTTCGCCGCATCCGCAACGTCCTCGAGGGCCGCCCACACCCGTTCATCATGCTCATCCTACGTCGCCTTTGACGTACTCCGGAATGATGCACCCGATGAGCCCGGTGCCGATCGGTATGCCGATCTCGCCCGGGATATCGCCAGTTTTCGGATCACCGACTGGCTACATACAGTGTCCAAGACCTAGGTGGCCGTCGCCTCTTCCTGTCACCAGCCACACGCCCAGACCTTACATACCGGCACAGGTAAGTGTCACCTTTAATCAGCAAGACATCTTTTACAATTTACGTTCTGTGATTTTACAAATTTTTATTCTGCCAATTAATCCGTAGTAATGGGGCGAGGAACTCTCGTTAAATTCCTCCGAACACCTACACTACCGGCCATAAGTGTTTACCCACCCACATATTTTTTAACATTGTAGTCCACGGTTCTACGGTTCAGCTTCAATAACTTTGCTATTTCTCTGTTACTTTTTCCGATGCTATGATGGAACACTATTAGAGCGCGCGTTTCAATTGATAATTCTTTTCTCCCTGACATTATTTGAAATTTTTGCAAAATTCTTTAGGCACGTGAAAATCAACTGTTTACTGTATGAAAGCTTAATGCAGTATGAAATTTGAGAAGACTAGATACCTGTATTACCTGCGTTCATATTCCCTACTGACCGTTATAAAAATTTCAGAAAAATGGGTTTCTTTACCTGAACTCCAAAATTGTCGTTTTTCATAAAAAGCTGTAAACTCATTTACAGTACCTGATTGTGTATGTACAGAATATTTTGGATGTTTTTTATTAGCCTTATAATTAGGATTTAATGCTACGGACATTTTCATAACAATAAAATACCTATTATTTGAATAGTAACGAAATTTGAAGGAGGGTAAACACTTATGGCCGGTAGTGTAACTCAACTCATCCTCGGACCTGTTAGCCGTTAAACCAGACGGAATCGATCAATAAGCATCGGCGTCGTGCACGCAACTCGTTGTTCACCTGCGGTTCGAAATGATTTTAGAAAACCGGCGAGGATCGCATGCCGGAACACGTGTCAACTCAGGCTATAGCAACGGCGAGAAGAGCGCCGACGTTTCGAGTGCTCGCACTCGTCGAAATTCTTTCGCGTCACGAAACTCGCGGTGAAAATAGTCGGCCTCTCTATTGTTCCGTCGAGTCATCCGAAAGTTAATCCCGGTGTTCGCATGAACTTCGACGGATACCGTCACGTGAATCAAGAGAGATTCTCGCGGCCCACGCGTTCCGACGAAATCATGTTCGAAATTACGCCGACTAAATAAAATGTAGGCCGCGTCCGAGCGGCTCGGCGACCGGTTTTCTGCGATGCACGCCAGGTGTGAATGCACTGCGATTATAAAACGCAAGCGAACACGACGATTCCCTGTTGGCGCGATCCTCCGTCCCGAATGATGGATCGCGCTCTAACTGGATCGTTTAGAAATAGTCAATTTGAATAGCGCGTAAAGTAGAGCAAAGTTCAGGCCACCATGTTATATGGGACAGAGTAGAGATCGGTACGGAGCTCGGTAGAATAGAATTAAATCGCAGAACGCACCTTGTGGGGAAATTTCGCCAATCTCGTTGCTCTTCTTTCCCATGGTTTGCAATAATTAATCTTTCTGTTCGAATCTTGACAGAGCTCAGCGGAAAGTGGCGCATCGTCGCCGTTAGTCGCCGGACCACCGGAATACATGATCGGCACATACAGACCAGGCGATTACGAATACGTCGGCGTACCTTTGGAACACTCGCAAACAGAGGAGGAATCCAGCGGTCCAAGCACCGCGGAAATAATAGCCAACCAGAGCCAGGATTACGTGGACGAGAAGCTCGCCGAGTACCAGGCCACGATACAACAACTTCAAAGTGAGTACCTTTTGCAAATTTCGTTTTCGCAAATTGATTTTTACTGGCACCGAACGGTCCCCGCGTGTTATTTCTGTGCCCGGAAACAACCATTGACAACGATACCCATTAACACGTTGACTACCACGTCACCCCCATATGTGAGTGACGGAATTATTTGTCCAGATTTTAAAATAAATTTTTATGTTAATATATTCATTGCACCAAATTTGATTAGGATCCGTAAAATGTAAGAAAGTTGAAGGACTACTCAATATCGTACATTTAATTTTTTCAATTTTTATTTCATTAAATAACGCTTTTATTTTATGGAATCTTTGAGGTTTCTAGTCTGCCAGTCAATGTGTTAAACTCGCGAAAAACCGATGCGGTTACACGATAATTTTGGCAACGACGATGTCAATGAGGCTCAGCCAGCCAATTAGGAAATTACACCGGGCACCGACGTTCCTGTTACATTCGAAATTCCATTTTCCGCGAGTCTCGAGTGGAAGAACCGGCTGGTAATTTAAATTGACTTCGCACGCGAGATCCAGTTGCATATGTATATATGTTTATACACTAACATTAAACAGCCGTTGGTGGAAACCTAGTCGTACACGATCGAACGCGATAATTCGCGGCAAACTGCTAATTCATTCGAGCGACTCGTTTATTATTCCATCTCCTCGATCGGACGTCCCTGGACAGGGACGGAAACTTTTGTTGCACAACCGACGTTCGCCTAGAGCATCTTCGCGAAAAATTTATGCGAAGATGCCTCGTCGAAGTGACCGTCGAGTTCGCTTTAGAAATTCTTGAATATTCGACCACGCAAAATTTCTTCGCCGCCGAACGACCGACGACAAAGTAACTTCAGATATTCTGCCAACGATCTCGAGAATGATTGTGCCAGAATGTTCGAACGTTTACATAATTGTCAATTAATTTACCCGTTCGTCAACTCGCCAGGAAATTTATTCGAACCTTGCGTGTATAGAGCGCTTTCAATGAAGCCGTTGGTAATTATTTCTTTGCGCGTAAAATCTTCTAAAATATAGGAATATGAAATCTATGCAACGTATTTTGCAGAAAGTATGGATTTTCCAACATTCGCAGGCCGATGACGTGATCGCGCTTATGCGTCAGACGCAGTGACTGACCTGCCGCAATCGTTGTCAGACAAACGATTCCCATGCAAATTGGCCGAACCCGATTCGCGAAATTCCGCGTGCGTCGATCGCCGATCAATGGTTATCGATAGCGTGCAAGAGCGTCTGACTCGCATACTTATCTGCTGAACCGTGCAAGAGAAATAGAAGACAGCCGCTCGCCCATTTATAAATAGATGTGACGAGCACCTGCCGTTGCTCGTTCGCAATTGCCGCCATTGACTTTTTTCTCTCCTTGGACAAGCGAAAGTTTGCAGACATCGGTAAAAATTAGTCGAATCGAAAGATGCGCATCGGTTTCGAGGTTCATACATAAAGATGTTCGACATTTGCATATTCAACCTCGAAACCGGAGACTTTAACGTGGTACAGTTTTGACACCGTTTCATGAATGAAGTCTGTTTTCGGTGCGAGGATAGATTGGGAGTGCGACAGGGTGATGTTACGAAATTTGTTATTGTTTACTGACCTCGTTGTTTGGCGGGCATGATGAGATGACACGATGATGGTAAACGGTGTTGTTTAGATTCGTGAATTGGATAAAAGTTTTGTATACTTTTTCGATTTTATTGTGTTTGTTGGAGGACGTTGCTTTTTAGTCGCCCTGTAGATCGGAGAAAGTTAATTATCGCGGGGCGCTGATACTTCCTCAATTTCTATCGAACGTGCGCTTGTTTTTTTACCGATAATGCGATCCGATTCCGATACGCATCCAATAAAGAGATTAAAGCATAAAATAAAGTAATCTTCTACATCCTCAATAAATGACAGAGGTTGGAAGTTATGTAACAATATTTATACGGATGAGCGAAATATTTGAAATAGCTGAAACGTGCAGTGTTTCTCTCAGGATAGAGATATCCGAACAGGAATTCATGTTGGTACATGCTGTATCTTTAATTGTTCGAAAAACAAAAGAACGTGACAAGATTAAACGTGACACTGGCTTGAAATTTAAACAGGATCGTTCAAGTATGGCCACGTTCGGTAACATAATTCAGTAAAAATTGGTACATAATATCGGTCCAACGATTCCAACTGTTTTATTTACTACTTACTATTATCACGCTGAATTTTCATTACGCAACGATGACATATCGATACCGCGCGTGAACGTTTCGCGGAACGGTGTTGCTGATAATGTACGAACTAATTCTGCACACCGTTCCACAAACGTTATCGCAACTATTTTTATTTTGTAAACACCTGTCTTTACATTGTGTCTTTACATTTTTAAAACGTTCTTTCGTCGATTTATGACGAAACATGCAACGTTTCGAGCTCGTTGCATCAGATCGTGACAGAAGTGTAGATTTTCACGTAGAGTTCGTGTTGGTCACACCGTCGGCTATGCGCAAAGATCCGCAGTCTAGTTTTGCTCACGTATCTCCAAATATTTGCGCAGCCATGATTCTCTTCTCCCCTCTTTCTCTCTCTCTCTCTCTCTCTCTCTCTCTCTCTCTCTCTTTAGGATTTTATCTGCCTGCTAATAAAATCCTTGAGACAATTAAGTTCTGCGTGGGAGTATCCTTCGATTCTTCTTTAGATAACTGCTCCCTTCCCCAGAGTCTTTATTGACAACAATCAACCTTATCGAACACAGCGAAAATTAATTATCTCTACATCGAATCTATCACCTGTAATTGTCAGACAATTCGATGTACTTGGAATTCGAAAATTAGCTTGACAAGCAATCTTTGAAAAAATCCTGGAGCAAGTAGAATATGACTGATAGTCAGACAATCGAGTAGAAGCCACTCCCGAAGACCTCACAACAACTCCAACCGCCTGAAAACTGACAACCCACTTGGAATTCGAAAATTAGCTTGACAAGCAATCTTTGAAAAATTCCTGGAACAAGTAGAATATGACTTCTAGTCAGACAATCGAGTAGAAGCCACTCCCGAAGACCTCACAACAACTGGAATCGCCTGAGAACTAACAAACCACTTGGAATTCGAAAATTAGCTCGACAAGCAATCTTTGAAAAATTCCTGGAGCAAGTAGAATATGACTGATAGTCAGACAATCGAGTAGAAGCAACTCCCGAAGAGCTCACAACAACTCCAACCGCCTGAAAACTGACAACCCACTTGGAATTCGAAAATTAGCTTGACAAGCAATCTTTGAAAAATTCCTGGAGCAAGTAGAATATGACTGATAGTCAGACAATCGAGTAGAAGCAACTCCCGAAGAGCTCACAACAACTCCAACCGCCTGAAAACTGACAACCCACTTGGAATTCGAAAATTAGTTTGACAAGCAATCTTTGAAAAATTCCTGGAGCAAGTAGAATATGACTGATAGTCAGACAATCGAGTAGGAGCCACTCCCGAAGACCCCGCAACAACTCGAATCGCCTGAAAACTGACAACCCACCACACCCTCCAACGAAACAATAATCCCAGCGTAGTCGAAGTTCGATGCGTTTCAAACGTTTCGCGGGCGCAGTGACATTTCGAGCCGGCTTGTCGGAGAAGGACGCAGGATGAAGGCATCGATCGGGCCCGGCGTGTTCCCGTCAGGAAGGTTGGATCGTGCCGACCCGGCATCCACTAGAACGAGACGGACAGAACGCAGCCGGTAGCTACACGGACTACGTCGCCGACGACGACTAGACATACCAAGAGAAATAGAAGCGATAGTAGGACGAAGAAGAAGCAGAAGAGAGAGTAGGAGTATGACGTGTCTCGCGTGTGGCGCATGGTCTGTCCGATGGAAATGACGCCTCTAGCTAAACGGACTGCATCGACGTGTCGACATCGACTAGGTTACAAGATATTAGGAGATGCAACATGACGAAGGAGAAAACCGGAGAAGAACGAGTCTCGTGCGGCGCATCTTGCGATTCTAGAAACTTATCCTACTGAACTTGTCCGATGGACAGGAAGCCGGTAGCTGAACGGACTACAAGACGAACAGTTCAGAGAACGAATCCTACTGATCTACAATGAAAATGAGGCCGGTAACTAATAGAACCGACATCGACACGGACATAAGGTAAAGGCACCAGCAGTTGAACATGTACCAGTAGTTAACCATTTCATAGAAAAACATAAAGAATAAGGTTTGAAATGGTCTTATTGTTTTGGAATTTGAACAACAGACGGCATTTCATCAAAAGTGCACAGCTTATAAAAATCCTATTTTTTATGTTGTTTTATAAAATGGTCAACTACTGGTACATGGTCAACTACCGGTGCCTTTACCTTACCAGAAGAAGTAGAACTAGAGGTACTACGAGGAATCGGAAAAGAGGAAGACGAGTTCTTTGTACGAAGCAAGGTGTTGGCTCTTCGAATCCTACCGGTCTTGTCCGACGAGAACGAAGCCGGCAGCTAACCGAACTAACGTCGACGACGACGGCGTACTAGAACTCTAGAAGCAGTAGTACGTAGTAGTAGGAGTAATAGAGGAAGAAGAAGGAGTAGGAGGTGTCTCGTGCAGCGCATGGTCTGTCCGATGAAAATGAAGCCGGTAGATGAACTAAAAGAAGTAGAATTAACAATAGTAAGAAGAACAAGAAAACGATAGGCAGACGAGTGGTCCGGGCGCAAACGGGTCCGATTCGTGAAACGTTCGCTGATCTTGCCCGATGATCCTGGGGGCCGGGGTTGTCCCCGTCATCGTGGCAATGCGGACGGCGGATAAGGAGAACGGTTCTACGATCGGGGGTACAGGGGGGTCCGGGAGGGTACCGCATGGCGGAACGAGGTGGGGACCCGGCGAGAGGTCGGGCAGAGAGGCACCAATATCGAACCGGCGGCCGTGGTGCGCGGCCAGAGTGCATTCCGTGAGCGAGTCGACGTGTACCCGCACGTTACCCGCACGTCCCGACGACGTCGATCGTCGTCGTAGCTCGTACAGAATAAAGATCGAACAACTCGTGGAAGTCGCAACTCGCGCTAGACACATAGGCGTGACATATACAGTATTCTTTTCTATATTTCCCGTGTACTATCTCACCAGACACCTCTCTACACCGGTGTGATACCCATTTTTTGCTACAGCACGTTTCAAATAGTGTCGGCGGCCGAGCGAACGCGCGCAGCTCTCGCCGCCGATGTTTTGTGGCGGTGGTGTGTACCTTCGTGAACCTCGAAGGGTGTGGTGTGCAGAGAACAGGTGTCCACAAGGAGCTCGGCCGTGAAACGAGCACAGGCCGGAAGCGAATGGGCACGGCATGAGTTTGATCATTTTTCGGCGCAAGGTGTCAGGAGACGAGCCTAACGGCTTTCGCGGACAGGTGAGAAGATAGAGAGAGAGAGGAGGAGGGTAGTTATGTCGACGCCGCCGAGAACCGGAAGCCCAGCCGGCAGCCGGGCCAGCCCCGGCAGCCCGAGGACACCACGTGGCGGCAGCTTCCAAGACAGGATCAGCTTCTTCGAGCAGGTCTGGACCGGTGGCAGGACCACCAGCTCCGAAGAACTATACCACGAAGTGGACGGTAGAAGACATAGCCAATTTCGATCCCCTAACACGCCTAAACCGCTCGCCCGAGGCGGCGATTCCTCCTTCGAGGAGAGTTTCGAGAGATTGGTGGAAGAAGGAGATTTGAACGGAGCCAAAGTGGTCAAGTTCGAGAAGGTTACCGTTAGAAAGAGTGTCAGGGAAGTTGCGAACGTGTCCCAACACAGGGTGTTGACCGAGGCTAGCAGGACTCCCAGCGACGAACATACGCTCGAGGATTCCGCTTATCAGAGCCATAGCCATGGTGTCGCCAGCTATGGGAGCAAATCGAGCTCGGTCACCTCGTTTACCAGGTTCCCGTCCGAGGAGAGTCTGTCGCAGAGGAGGGGCAGCAGCCCTCACCAGCATCTCGGACACGACGATCGAATCCAGCCAGAGTGGCGTGCCGAGTACCGCACTCATGGGTTCCAGAATGCTTCGAGGATCGAGTACGTGCGCAGCAAGAGCGAGTACGATGCACACATCGCTGCCATTAAAGGTACTTGCCGGCTTTACGCTGGGTTTTGCGGAGATTCCAAGTGTGGGCCCTGTAGGGTCTGCATTTTTGGGACTTAGGGAAAGGGTTTGGATCGAGAGACCGCTTGAATACAGATTTTTTTCTTAGTAACGATACGATTTAAACGTTAATTAAGGTAAAGGCACCGGTAGTTGACCATTTTATAGAAAAACATAAAATATAAGGTTCGAAATGTTCTTATCGTTTTGAAATTTAAACAACAGACGACATGGCATTCGAGGTTCACTTTCATCAAAAGTGCACTTAACCCTTAGCACTCGAATGGCGACTGTAAGGCGCCACTAAACATTGCTGTATCATTATTCAAAATATTTTTTACATTATTCAATTTTTTTGTGTTCAATAAATTACTAAACCCTTCAGTATTGTACGAGTAAATTGCACCATTTTCGTATGTATAACACGAAACCAAATATATAGAAGGGAAATATTCTAGATCGGAAGAAATGATTCGTTTTGAAGTTAAAATAGCTTCGAGTGCAAAGGGTTATAAGTGCGCTTATAAAAACCTTATTTTTTGTTTTTCTATAAAATGGTCAACTACTGGTGCCTTTACCTTACCTTGGATCATTTGTTTCGCAATTTTTGGAGTCGTTGAACCCCCCATCGACGAACCGACGAACTATAGAGGTTGATGTCTGCACGGATATGTAGGGGCTACGAAGCTGTCTCTACCATTAAATGAAGTCTTGAAATTACTTCAAGACATGGCACATTAGTAGAGTTTCAGTGCTCCATAGTTGCAGTGTTAACGTTCGATCTTGTTAGCGTTGGCTTGGAAGGGAGATGGAAAATGACAGCTCGGAGTATGCGCGAGAATGTACTTGAACTTGGATGTTCGTCGCGGTCAGGGAACGATGCTGAACCTTAAAGCGAATACGTATAAAAATTCTCAATTTTTATAAATTTTCCTGATGGAGGAGTTATTAATAGCACGATGACAGGTTACCGTGGGGTCAACGAAAGGTTTATTAATTTCATCGTGGTTGATTCATGCTGATTAAACGTAGACACGGTGGCCGTTATCTTTACGTAACTGTGATTTTCATTGTTCCACCAGATATGGATACTCATCGTTGTTTGCTGCTACAATTAATCGAATTGTTCAGTAATGGGTCTCGCGTAAAATTGTTCTCGGTTTTGCCAAGATATTCGGGAAACGTTCAGATGCTTGTAACTTCTCGAAGAAATCAGGACAATCGAGATAGAAGCACCATATCGATTCGCATTTCTGCAGCTCCAGAAGTTTCTGGGATAAAGCTGGCTGGAACGACTATATCTGCTGCCTTCACAGGAAGAGAACAGCTTTCTTCTGGATTGGCGTTGCCGGAAATTGCGCATTGTTGCCACAATCACCGTTCGTTATGTAAAAATGCCGCTGCGTGTTCGCTTTTCAAGGCCGTTTCGATTTTATGAACGAATTTCAAGCGATAGTCGATTAAATTCGCTTTTTCAATTAAATTTCGTTCTTAGTTTTTGATCGTTTTTCACTAATCTAGTTTTGTTTGTCCCCCTTGGCACAAAACGCTCATCATCGATCGTTCACCGGTGGAAATTTAAATAAATTTACAGGGTGACCCAGATTCGCGTCGCGACACACGGACGCGATTCATTACTCATCCGTCTGAAAGGACGAATCAAATGCATCGCTGTTGCACTTTTCACACGATGACCGTGAACGGGTGTTCGAATGATCGATCGCGAACAAGAATGGTCTCCATTTTCATTCTCGATCGTACGTAATTCCGAAAGCTGACATATGTATTAAAAGAACAATTCGCCCAGTGGCGTCACAATGCGTTTAATTCGGTTAAATGGCCCCACTTTCCACCGACCACGTTCCGGCCAGGGTTTCGCATAATTTCGAACCGTGCCTGCCCGTTTCTTTCCTTTCTTTTTTTTCCCACACAGCCGGACGAAGCACACAGCGGCCATAGAACCTGGCTTTTTCGCGATCAATAGTTATTCTCCTCCTTTAAGCACCGTATTTACAATTCACGCGTGCAACTTTTCCTTGGCAGGCGGGTGTCGCTTTGCTGAGATATAACGAACTTTTTTTCTTAATTTTTTCTTCTTATATTAAGAACAACAATAAGGCTATTGATTACCGAAAGAAGTATCTTCGGAAATGTGTCTTAAGAAAATTGCGAAATAGTTGTGCGAATGGTGTCAAGTATTACCACATAGCCGTATCGATGTTCCAGGGGTTCTAAGTGAGTAACTCGGCGCCACGTGGACTGTCTTTCCCTTTGATTGATTACGTTAATTTGCGGTTCGCGTTCGATAATCATGTTTGCCCACGCTCGGCCGTGTTTCACGTGGGACAAACCGGAAAGATTGCTCGTGAATGCGTGAGAAGGCCTGCATTGTCACGGTCAACGTTACAAACATTTTCATCATAAAACCAGAACTTGCTTTAACATCCCTTCCTTATGAATTTTAATCATTATTTTGTCGAAATTGAATAGCTACTTCAGACGAACCGAGGCCGAAGTTATTCTACGTAATTGCAGGATCGGGTTTCTGGACAATTTAGATGAATGACTTCAATACCGAGGCTGATGGGCTTGCTGAATGTACACGGTGTATAAAAAGTAATGGTCAGCCGTTCTAGGGGTGAATCTACGCCTCTGAAAAATTCAGAGTAAGTGACCTTACTGCGTCGCAACATAAGGGTCCCTAATAAGGGTCCATAAGGATCATTATAATCGGCAGGTCAGACGCTGAGGGTCTATTAACACGAGGTAAAAAAAAAAGGGCAAACAAATTCTGTCGGCAGAATTTGGTTACCCCGTTTTGCCTAGTATGACACGTCACCCTAACACGTGCGGGGTAGCGAAGCGATTAGAATCGTAATATTAATTTGATCGCGGTCGGAGCAACTTCTTCTCGTTCGCTGTCACCATTTCGTAAAGTGTGTTGTGTAGCGTTTAGTAATTGTGTAGAAGCGTGGTGTTTTTGAAGGAACAGAAAATTCTGAAAAATTTTAAAGTGTACTTGACATTACTATTTTATAGAACGAATGACCATTACTTTTTATACACCTTGTACAAAGAGTTGAATTAAATACGGACGTAACTTCAAGAAGAACGGTTTCTATGCGTTACACTAATGTTTCCATGTGTTACGGCTGCGACGTGGACGCGGATTTGTCGTTTTAATAGCGCGTCGTCTAAATTCGTGTCAGTTTCTTTATTTGACTGCTTACATCTGTCGCTGCCGTCAAAGAACTTTATCCTCTGCAGTGTAACGGAGCTATAAAACTGTGTCGAATGGTTTACAGCGGGCTTGTAACGAGACTGCCTCGCGACTGTCCGGTGAAAACGAAATTTTTCATCGCCCGGCAACCCGCCGCAAAATGTTCCATTAAAATTCCATTAAACCTGACATTAAAGCTTCAAATTTTCGCGTTTCGGCTTGTCAACGCCGAGCGGAAACTGGAGGCGCGCAAATATTTTATTTTAACGACCCGGTTATTTTCAATCTGGCGCGGGACGGTGCTCCTTTTCTCATATTCGTAATTAAACTACAAATAATACTTTGCTAACTATTATAGCTTCTCATGTTAAAAATTATAATTTATAATATTAACTACTTGCTCAATTAATTTTTATTGTAAGGAAATATTTAAAATACAAAATAAAAATATTTCATTTTATCTATCTGGTTATCAAAATAAAAATATTTGATTTAAAGTAGTATCTTATTTGAACCACATTAAATTATACTATATACCAAATCATTAATGATCGTTAATATACGTTGCAAAATATGATAGAAATCCTTGTATCCAATGTTCCACATACGAATACTAATCCTACATTATAAAATTCTAATGTAAAGTGTACTTACTTTTGAATCATCTGCACCTACGTCGGATCCACAGCACACAATTGTTGACTCACGAGAATAGATCCGAATAATTGAACAACAATCACTAAACAACACACACACAACACATTTTATAAAATCGTGACAACGAACGAGAAGATGTCACTCCGACCACGAACAAAATAATACTGATTTTAACAATGATCCCTTCCACGGAGGTGGTACGGTAAGGTTAACCTAGGCAGGTTAGGCGCTGAGGATCTGTAAACACTAGATACAAAACCGAGGTAAAAAAATTATGGCGGGGCGCCTACCCTATTTCCCGGAATTCCCTATTTTCGTATCACACGTCCGTGGGAGGGGGACGGTTAAAATCGCAGTATTATTTTATTCGTGGTCGGAGTAACATCTCGTTCGTTGTCGCGATTTTATAAAATGTGTTGTGTGTGTGTGTGTGTTGTGTGTGTTGTTTAGTGATTGTTGTTCCATTATTCGGATCTCTTCTCGTGAGTGAATAATTGTGTGCTGTGGATCTGACGGAGGTACAGAAGATTCAGAAGTAAGTACACTTTACATTAGTATTTTATAATGTAGTTTGTAGTACATTAGTATTATATTTCATTATTCGTATGTAGAATATTGGATGCAAAAAAAACTAGAACGTGTCTATCCAGAATTGTATCAATTTTTTAAATAATATATACCCAAAAAAATAATTTTGTTGAATAATTCCCCATGGATACGTCTTCTCTAATGTAAAAACCTCTAATGTAAACATTTACCTTCAAATCTAACCCACACCTACTCCGATCACTTTTTGAGATGTTAAAACTTTTAACTAAAGTTGAGCGGCGGTAACATGTATAGGAAAAAGTTGTTCAGAATGATGACCTTGACAACATATTTCGAGATCATCAAAATCGGTGAGGAAGCCCCTAATGTAAATAAATTACCAATATCTTTATAGAAGGAAAGTTCCTTTTTAAAACTAGCTCGGATACGCTATCGTACGATTTTTTCGCACGAGGTTACAGAAAAAGTTCGCGAAGAATGTCAAACGAGGTTGTGAATCCATCATGCAACGGTACGAATGCTTCGCTGCAGAAAAAGTCAGCGTAACACGGTTTAAAATTTGTATACCGGTCGACGGAAGTGACAGACAGGGATCGTAGTCAAATGAAAGCTTCGTAATTTCGGCATAAAAGTTGAACATTCTCTGGGAATTAAAACTTTTAGTACAGCGCGTCTCGAAAACGTTCTAAACGTGCCTTAACGATTCATTCCCACGATGGAAACGTCGAGTGCAATTCGTCGTGAGCTTCGTATGCCAAATACACAGACTCGTGAAAGTATTCGAACGATGATATAATTGAAAGGGACATAGATTGTACAATATACAAAATATTTTGAAATTGTCATATGTATATGTATGTCAAAATATTTTGAAATTATCTATTATGGGGAATATTTCATTGAAATCTTATAACACATATCCAAGTTAGAAACCACATACGAAAATTTCAAAATATTTGTATACTGTACAATCCGTGTCCCTTTCAATTAGGAATACATATATCATCGTTCGAATACTTTCGTGAGCCTGTGTAGGTAGGAATTATTGGGAAACGAAGCATATTGTAGTAAGATATCAGTAGATAGTAATAAAAAAGGATGATTCGTGGAATGATCGGGAGTAATTTAGCGAACCAGAGTTTTGGCACGCCTGCCCCAAGTAACGCAAACGATCGCTCAATGACAACGAACCGGGGCAACGAACGTTCGTCTGTTCCCCGTGAATAAATAAAATGAACTCTGTTGGCTCTAGATAACGAGCAGCGACGAGCAAGCATTACGTCCGCGCCCGACGTCAATGGATACTCGATACGCGCGACCGCAAAAGCGTCTTTCTGATTCTTAATGCCAGGCCTCGAGGCTCGGTGTTTCTCACATTCTATGATCTCACGTGTTGATAATTAACCGGCTGGAAAATGGGGGAGCCGTAATTGAAAACCTCAGAACGACGAGATAGAACAATCTCTCTTTTTGACTCTTTTTCTGCGAACGAATAGAAATATAATGAAGCGCCGTTACTTTCGGATTAATTAGAGCGAAACCTCGAGACAGATACGAGGAACAACGGCAGCGTTAAGAGAGACTGGATAGCGAGAGTGAGGTTAAGGTCATCGGTAATCCGCAGCTATTAAAAGCGTTACATCACCGGTGGCCACCATGTGGATCGACGAGTCGAATTTCGCCGATCTCTCACGATCACGCTGACACCGAAAAATTACACAGTTTGGCACGTTCTATGTATTTGCAGTTTTAAAAAAGGAGCATTACATCAGCTTTAATCTCGGCCAGCGTCGATAAACAATCTCTGGGAACGCGACGCGAATTAATTCACGTGTTGTTCCGCTGCTCGATGGAACCGAGATCCAACGCGATTACCGGTTAGCAACGGTTTGCGAACGTGACTGCGAATTTTCTTGCAATGGATGCGTTGTTGGTTAAAAGCTAGATATGAATATTCCATTATTTTGACACGGAATAATTGGTCGTTCAAAAGTGCAGGCAGATTTAAAATGGCCACGTCAAGGTCGCTATGGCTAACAAAATAAATGGTTTACTACCTGGAAAGAGGATTTGAACGACGTTGTTGCTCGCATCGAGCGGAACGTTACACAGTCGGACACAATCGCGTATAAAGTGTAATGTGGTAACTCGTACTAATAGTAAACGATGACGTTATTGGGCGTCAGTTCAAGGCTGTGCCGCAAACATGCTCGCCTTCTCTGGAACCTTTTTGCCTTTCCTTGTTTCTCCGCCTACTATTCTACACGCAGTATTCTTTATGTATCTCCTTTCTGTGTTAGTCGACGATCATTCCACTTCGTGAAGCCTCTTCTGTATGCTCTTCGTCTTCTTCCGGACCACTTGCCGCACTCCCACTTTTCTCGACGACTCTCAGTCAGTCACGTTTCATTACCATAAAATCCAACGTGCAAATGAGAGCCGCACAAATCTACATTCGAAAGTCGTGTAAAGGTCAAGATTCTAAACAAACAGTCGCCTTTCATAGTCTCCGCCACCTTGATGGATGTGGGACGTTGCTATCTCAAGGTCGGTCTCGATACTGTTGACCCACATGTCTATTTTCATCGAGACGGCGATTAAAAATATCTAACATGTCCCGTTTCGTTAGGGCAGAAATCGATAATGGTTAAAGACGAGCTGCGGTTGAAGATTTTAGTTAAACTATTATTCACATTAACGCTAAACCTACCACGGTCAAATGACCGCTTTTCTATTTCACAAATTATTGAAATTATAAAAACGTTTTCATAAGAAATTACCGAATTCACTTCTTCATTTAAGCACATATTATAATAAAAATAGTACAAAATTTAACTGAATTCAATCTTCTCCCTTCTATAAGACGTTTCACTTTTATATGTTTTGTGCTTGGTAGGTTTAGTGTTAAATTTATTCACGCACGCACAGTAAAGAAATTTTTGTACTAGAAGGTACTAGACAGGAAAATGTTTATGCAAATTCATAAAGTCGTAAAGAGGATGTTGCAAGCGCCACCAACTTGCGCACCCAACAACAGAACGTGCATTTTGCAAGAAGTCAACGACATCGCCAGCTCAGTCAAGGTTGGCCAATTCATTTGCTTCTCCGGCGTAGGTTTTAAGTGTCAAGGATCGTAAGCTGGTACCTGAATACGTTTCGGGTATTATCAGCACCCTGCCATCATTATTAATAACCCGATCCCGTCGTCCTTTCCTTGACACTGATCTTCCATCTTCCCCCTCCCTCTTTCTTTCGTGTCACCTTAAAGACGTCTCTCTGCTTTTTCTTCCTCGTTGATCCCGGAAACCGGCCAAACGAGAAAATTCCTCGAATCACGCGATTAACCCATTTGCATGGTTACTATGTTCGTACCATTTTCTTAGCCACTATCATCGGAACAAGCATTTTATTAACATGCCGACAAATCGAAAGGAATTGGTACAGCATTATTTTTCGGTTTATAGTAATCGGTGCAATCCAATTGGATCGGTCGATACTCTACAAACAGGATGGCGTATTACGCAGCTTTAATCGCGAACGAAAGACGAATTTGATACGCGCCCTGTATCTGTATCTCTCCATCGACTCAGGCTTCGCTTCCGGGTAATCGGATTTCGTTTTTCCCGCCGAAGGCCGCACAGGTGTTTAATAACTAACGTTCGCTCTGTACGCGACTTTTCGACGTCGGTGATGAACACGAATCGCGCACGCGCCGCATCATTTTTGAGCGCACGTTGCGTGCAGGTGCGTTCTCGTTCGAGAAACGGCCTGCAATTATGGTCGACCGACGACGTCTTGGAAATTGAATGGAGTACTGGTTACCAGACCAGACGTAGACCGAGTACTTTGCATTAAGCGATTGTGTATTCCCCAACCATGTGATACACCGTGTTAACTCACGATAACAGGGAAACTACGTTCTACCTTGGACGAGGAAGTGTAAATCAAGCTCTTGGAATATTTTACACGTTGAGTGCCACACCAATGCTCGTAAAAGTCACAGAAAACCAGAACAACTTATTCGATAGTACTAGCTGTGTCTATTGTTCGATGTTCCGTATACTCGTTTTCGTCTAGAACGTATAAAATCCGCAGTCCATTCGACAGAAACGAAATGCAACGTCCGAAAGTAAAAATAAAACGAGCAGCATCGTTTACGGAAAGTGTCAGTGTCAGACGAGTCGAGAGTGTAACTTTTCTCGAAACGAGCACAAGGCTGATTCTCGAACGTTTTCATCAGTCGTTTAGTTTGAACGTGAACGAGTTCCGAAATTTCTTCTGGCGACCATAACTCTCGGCTCGCCGTCCTCTTCTGTGAATTTCCAAAGACGCGCAACGTTTAGCAAATTGGACATGCAGTATGCGATTCCAGTCGGCAACTTGTGCCAATTGCGGCCGGGGAAATGGCGTTTCGAAACGCCGGAAGTCACCCTGCCGAACAGGTGACTTCACTCTCAGATTTACGGGCCGCTATTTTCGCCAACCGTCAATTGCCAGTACAATAAACGCGTTCCGTGTTATAATTAGCATCGCCCATAGACGCCTATTTATAGTCGCGATATCATTTCTCGTTCCGAGAATCCTCGCGAAAGGTTGCAACGATTTCTCGATCATGCTCGATCCGATTGCCTCGAGGTTCTTTTGTCAGCCTTGCGATTACGAATAGAAGAAAAAATTCGCCGATTTACGTCGCTTCGACCCCGATCGGCTCACGTGTGCCGGCAAATTTATGGCCGATCCGAGGACAAACAAACGATCATTCCGCCGGGGGCGTAATCACGGAAAGCGTCGTGACCGACGATCGAGGATATCTGGCTCGCACGCCACGATTTCTCCAATTTGCTTGACAAGCTGCGCTTTCGGCATGCGATCTTACCTCATCCCTCTCGCGAACGCTCATTAGGAAGCAATTAACAAACAATCGCGCGTGCAAACACACGCTCGTTTTTAATGGAGAGTGATCGTGACGACCGCCCGGACGATTCTGATCATCGATGGTTTCTGCTCCCCTTGAATTCAGCATTAAAGAACGTACTAATAGCTGGCGAAATAGTTGATAAATACGAAAGATTTTCAATTACACAATGTAGCGGCAGAAGACTCGTTTTTGAGAAAACAGAATAAAGATACAGTAAGGAGCAAAACTGAACCAACAACCACAAGTTTTGTATAAATCATTATTTAAATAATGATTAAAAATAATTATAATGTTGATTTTTTGTTATTCTTCTATATTCCTAGTAATGAATGATGGTTTGTGTGCCGGCGAGTGGTGGCTCGTCCGGTGGTGTTGCGGGATGGTGATCGTGGAGGTTAAGCGACGTTGGTTTGGGGCCCGTCGAAAGATGGGTGAACGCTAAGGTTAGGTGTGAACCTATAGCGAGGATTGTAGCCCTGAGGGGAACAATAATAAAAAGAAGAAGAAGAATGATGGTTTGTACAAAACTTGTGGTTGTTGGTTCAGTTTTGCTTCTTACTGTACGTGTCCGTTTGCAAATACGGTGCACGCAGTAAGTAGAATCGGCGCATAGTGATCAGACAACACGACAGCCAAGCCCTACTCAATATGGCGCCGCTGTGTTCAGTAGCAATTTTCCTCGAAACGAAGGTAACTGCGAGAATTTTTCTCAGCATGAATTGAAAATAAGGTGTTCGGCAGGTATGTTTTCCGGTTTGCAAAATTAGTGCACTGTCTCCAGCTCAGTGGGTGTGCCGTTGCAAGAACAATTTTACAAGATGCGAACGATTCGAACCCGTCAATGAACAGCAACTCGGTCGGAATTCCTGTTTTCAACCCTTAAAACTTGGCCCCTCGAACGATCGTTCGGGTAATGGAGCCGCATGCATGGTAAATGGCGTGCAGTTGCATTCGATAATTGGAGCTCGGCTTTACGTTCTTGCGAACGCGCGGAGCCCTTTTAGGAAAGTCGTTGCAGGGAACATTATTATCGCGTCGCGTGGACTTGTTGCTGCGACGGGCGTCTATTTCGAACCACAATCATCGCTAAAAACGGAGGTCAGGAATTGCTAAATGTGCACTTCACCTTGACGTAGGCCCTCCTAATCAGCAAGTGATCTCACTCGACGATTTCAACCTGGACGCATCCACGATTAATCAACCGCGATACTTAAATAAACCGCGCATCATATTCTTTGGCTCTCCATTTCGACATGTCAACCTTTTGTACTCTTTTGCACTTGTAACATTTGCAGTTAGCTGTTTATTTTTTTATACTGAATTGCATTCGTCGTCGAATATTAAATGCACCGATCTTCCGAATGCAGAAAAGTTACAGAGCGTCATTTCTCGGTCCGCAGATCATTAAAACGTGGAGTTATGCTAATGCTGTATTGGTCGCCAAGTTGTTTCTCTCGCTCGTTCAATAAATCAATTCTCTTATCGCGCGACAAATGTCAAGGTTGCGTTCCCTTATCATCGAACACTCCCCGCTCGTTTCGTTTAATGCCTATCCATACCTCTCTCGCGAAATCAGATCAAAATACGAATCCACTGACCTTCGATTTAGGAGTTACAGTAACGAGCAAAACTGAACGAATAACCACAAGTTTTGTATTTCAATCTATTTTTGTCGTCATTGCTAATCGAGGAGACATTAATTATTGAAAAAAATTTCTTAGCTTACTTTTAACTATGACAAAAACAATTATAATGTTAATTTTTTGTTATTCTTCTATATTCCTAGCAATAAATGATGATTTATACAAAACTTGTGGTCATTGGTTCAGTTTTGCTCCTTACTGTACGTACACCTTGAAGCGTGTAACATAGAGGGTCGAGTAAAAGAGTCTTTATTTTCTGAAAAATCATTTTCATTTCGCGGCAACATTTTGTACCGTGCTTGTAAGTTTTTCTTCGGAACGAAACAAGGATAATTGGGAGATTTCCACGAAATTCGCGACAAACGGGTTAAAATTACGCTCGTAAAGCTTTCGTGGCCAGGATCGGGGTCCCGATTCTCTTGATCTTCGCTCGCCTCGCGTCTCCGCCTGTGATCATGCTAAAAACACACACCGACCCGTAAATATAGTGTACCGCGGCCCGATAAAAAAAAAGCCCCAGCAGAAATACACGGTTGATGAACCAAAGGAAATCGTAGATTCGTCGCGGGTATCGCTTTCCTGCGAATTCGATATCTTTGACAAACGGCGGCGCGGCTACTGTTTCTTTCCTGGCGTGTATCGAACTCGTTCCCGTTGGCTTGCAATTACCATTTCCGCGATTGTCTCGCGTTAGGATCCGGGCAAAAAGGGTATACTCGGAATCGCATCTTAGATTTTTAATAAATAGACGGTAAAGTTGCCAGGAAAATTAGGAAAATTCACGGGAAGACAGCGAATTGATTTTTCTTCGGTAGCTAGAACGTGCATCGAGTATACCCTAGTAGCATAAAATATTGTATACACATTCATATAGTATTAAAAAGAGATTCAATCTTTTTTTAATATTCAAATATACTTAGAATATTTATTTTATATTAAGTAACAAATATTTCTTTTTAAATATTCAAAAAATATCTATTTCATGTTACGAGAAAAATATTTTTTTCTAAATATTAAATGAATCTTTATTTCATATTAGAAGTAGAATATTTTTTCCTAATATACATATAATATTTATTCAATATCATGAAAAAAATATTATTCCCGTAATATATTCCCTCAAGAAGCAGTGCGCAGAAAGTAATACATATTCACAGTTTCTAATTTTTGTTATAACTTTTTCTTAAATTTGAAAATTTTATTGAATGTTATTTAACACTAGAACTACCGGATGGGTCAAAATGACTTTCTCCTAATTTTTTCTTTTAGAGATAGTGAAATTATAAATATGTCTCCATGAGAAAATTGTTTAATAAACTTCTCTATCGAAGTAGATATTTAAACAAAACATACGAAATCTAAAGAAATCTTATTTTGTTGTTATTATAAGGCAATCTATGCCAGTTGCATTTAGTGCTTGGTCATTCTAGTGTTAAATATTGAATTTATATTTTTCCAATATTTGAAAAAAATATCTATCTAATATTATTGTGCTACTAGGGTAGTGATCTCATCCACGAGAACTTGTCCCACTTCGACGACCGCCCCTTCCTTTTCGCGGGTTCGGCTTTCGACATCGCAGACGAAAGCGCTAAAAATACGAATTCATACAACTGTCCGCCTTATGCGTGTACCTCTTTTCTGAAGGAAAACGTCCAGGGAGGGGGGTGAAAGCCGGGATAATTTTAAATGTCAGTGGCGATCGCTGGGGGGAGGGAAAAACCCGGTAAAGAGATATCTCTCGGAAGAAGACAGCCTACGGACTATTACGCGAGGGTCCACGTGCGTCGGAGTCACTGCTCCAAGTTGCGTCAATTGTTTCTTCAGATTGCATCTTCTCTCGCTTCTTCTTTTCGACATTCCACACGCAAACAAATTTTTGCACTCTGCATTGCGCCCCAAGCCTTACTATTGCGGTGCGGTTAACGTTAACGAATTGTTAATTTCTTATCGAATAAAAATGTAATTCTTTCTCACTTTGCTGTACTTCTTTAACCCCTTAGCTTACAATGACGCCTCAGAGGCGTCGCAAGGTTATCGGACCAAACACGAATAAGACGCCTCAGAGTCGTCGTAAGTCTACCGGGCGAAACATAAACAAGACATTATGTCCCTGCGCGCGACCGACCTTGGTGTCGCTTTTGGCCCGCACAGTTGGAAATTTGATCGTAAGGGAAGGGGTTAGTAAAATTTATAATAGCGGCATTTGGCCTGCGTTCGACGTGTACAATCCCGTCCATAAGTCACCGTACCAAACACCTCAAATTTCGACTCATCGGTCCACAACACCTTTTCCCAATCTTCAGCAGTGTAATCTTTATATAATTTTGCCTACTCCAGTCTTTTTTTCTTATTTCGAGTCCTTAATAACGGTTTTTTAACTGCAACACATCCGCGAAGCTCTGTTTGCAAAAGACGTCGCTTAACTGTTGTTGTACCAATTGGATCCTCTCGAACTTTGTTAACTTCTGCCGCAATTTCTGTTGCTGTCATCCTCCTGTTTCGTTTACTTAACGTTCGTATGTAGCGGTCTTCATTTTCTGTTGTTTTTTTTTTTGGGCCGTCCAGTTCGTTTTTTATATTTGTCGTAGATTTGAGCACGTTTTCTTAGGTCAAGCATTTGCGGTTGGAAGTCGCCGGAGTCGGTTTCCGAGTGCTCGCGCGTGTATTTACATTGTAGCGCGGCCGAGACGTTTGATCGGCCGCGACAGTTGGGATCGGTTTCCATTACGCACGGCCGAAACGTTTGAGCGGCCACGACAAACAAAATCGGCTCCTTTGTAATGCGTGCACGTGGACGGAGTGACTCTGCGGAGTGGGGAAAATGCGAGGCAAAGCCCTCGATGGCCCGAGATCGGCCTGCAGATTTTGTTTAGGGCTCGAACGATCGAGATATCAGTGTCTCCGCAGAGTCAATCGGTCAGGGCAACTCGACAAGATGAAACGCGTCAACTCCCGGACGCGTCAAAATGTTCGCGCTACGACATATTCAAAGGTATCTGTTAACTTTTTCACTGTATCATGCACTGTTGATTTCGGAATTTTAGTTTTTATCGCAATTTCCCGCACAGAATAACCTTCCTTAGCAAGAGTAATAATACTCGAACGCTTTTGAACGGATAATTCTTATCTAGAACTGCTCATACCGATCACATGCACTGTCAAACTTGAAATGAAGAAGAAACAGCGACTTCGCAGATCCATGCTTATCTCTATTTAGTCTAGAACTCCTCTTACAGTGTTTATAAACTCTTTATAATGTTCCAAATATAGTCCCCTGATGGTTTTGAACGTCCAAAATGAACAATATATCCCAACATATACCGAGTGGAAACTTATCTAAATGAGTGCTTACGCATGCAGTTCCTTTTTTAAACGTTTATTTAAATAACTAATATTTATTTCTATTTTTACGTACCGAAATTATGGTAAAATACCTAAATATTACAAGATCAACAATAAAATCAAGATAGAGAGTTATGTCTGTGTTTTAAATATTCTTTTGCTGAAAACGAGTAAGCGTCCGGTGACTAATGGACGGGAGTGTATATTCGTCGTTATTTGATTTTAATTCCGTGCCGCGAGGGATTTTTATAATTAAATTCCACAGTTAACTGGTTAAAGCATTTATTAGCCACTAACGGTACTTGCGCACCGTATCTCGTTCACACCTTGAATCCCCGTGGCTCTTTCTGTCTCGCGGATTGGCAACGGTTCGTTTACCCGTCGACGAGTTTTTGCAAAGTTCACGTGTCGTTCGTCTAGCGACAATTCGCGAGTGAATTATACACTTCACCGGGGACCGTGCAATTTCACGGCGCATTACGCGCGTGTTCTCTTCGGGGCCCCCTTATCAATCATGCGGTCCTAAATGCACCGTGAATTAATAAACGGTACAGTGTTCGACTCTCCCGTTCGAACACACCACTCTGCATCCATGGAACATTTAAACTGGATCTGGTGGCGAGCAACCACCGTGGCAGATTTATGGGTTTTTGCTGGTAATGCGATTTAAATTGCTCGGTCAGAGTGTAATCGAGAATACCGATGCATGCGAGGAGGATCGTTATGATTTTTAATATATTATAGACCGAGGTGAGATATTTTATGGGACCGTAAAAGTTTCGACGGTTCAAACAGCGCGTCGTTTAGACGGCGTTTCACATATTGTTTATTACAGCCATTTGGTATTTAACCGTTAGCACTCGATCGGCGACTGTAAGGCGTCAGCCAAAATTGCTGTGTCACTATTCAAAATATCTTGTACATTATTAACACTTTGAACGCCAAACAAGAAAGCTCAAAAATTCCACGAAATCAAAGTAAGTTATTTGATAAAATAGAAATTTTGAAAAAATTAAATGTATGATATTGTGTGGTTCTCCAACTTTCTTGAATTTTACAGATCCTAATCAAATTTGGTACAATGAATATATTAACGTAAACATTCATTTTAAAGCCTGAACAAATAATTCCGTTTATTTAATAAGTTACTAAACATTTCAGTATTGTAAGAGTAAATTACACAATTTTCGTATGCATAACATGAAAAAAAATATATATATATAGAAGGAAGATATATAGAAGGGAAATAGCTTCGAGCGCAAAGGGTTAATATTGTGTAAAAATTGCAAGATGGTGGCTATCTAGCAAAGTTTTTCCGCTGCCTATTCGCCTAACCTCCAGCCAAAAAAGAAGGCTCCCGTCCGCATGCGGCTCCTAATTTATGCACCCTAGCAGCCCGAAAAGAGAGAGCGCATTTCCACCAGCAATTACATCGCCTCTCAACGAAAGGGCACCGCGGTTTGCCAAGTGTATCGTCTCGATCTCCTCCGCAAAGTGGATTATAAATTACGGTTTTTATAGCTCTCGAGAGAGAGAGGAGGAAGAGGAAGGAAGATAAAGATAAATTTTATGAGATGTTGGTAACGATGGGCCGGCCAAGATAAAAGCGAAAGGAAGAAATTACGAGTCCGTGGCGTCAATTAAAAGTCGCGCGCCCGACAGCATACGAAACGCGCAGGAATATTCTACTCGCGCGCGTTATTTAAATGCACGGCGCATTGTCGCGGATGGTGTTAGACGCGCGACACCTTCGGCTGCAGTCTCCATTTTCGTCGACACTATGGGGAAACCGAGGCTGCAGGATGTCTGCTCGAACACAATAGTCAGCAAATTTATGCTGATTGTTTGGCCCCCTGTTTTCGAGCCTTAAGAGACACCGGCTTATGAATCTATGAATTTTTCCTTTGACGTAAAATTTATTTTTGTCTGACCTCCACGGTTCTATTCTACTTCGGTCGAAAAGAGCGAGTGCTGGAAGCGTTAAATTCTCTTTAACCCATTTGCATCATTAGCGTACATATGCGCTCAACTTTGTTGGTCACTATCATTATGTGTTAGCTAAAAGATGGAAATGGTGTTGCTGGAGATGAAAGTAGTAATTCTGATTATTTAAATATAATTAAAAAAAAAGTTTGGTGATAAAGGCCTTCTTTTCATATTTCCTTATGATGCGAATGGGTTAAGTAGAGCGTGGATCTTTATGCATTTTCATGCACCGATGGAGGAGGACAGAAAATTGGTTATTCCGGAGACTAAAAATAAAAAGCTCGGGACCCGTTGTCCAGTGAATATTTTAAAGGTCCGCGTTTAGTATCAGCGTTGACCGGCGATAAAAACGGTTTTGCGAAATTTGCAATGCGAGAAACAGGTTTCCAGCCGCTCGTCGGTGATGTATTAATACCTCTGGCCAGCGGCGGATGAATTTTTCATGGGTCGACGCTTTCGACGCGTCTGAATTCATACTTTCGCCGGGATAGTTTGCAAATTCGAAGGCCTGGCGCTTCCGACACGAGCGACTCGAGACCGTACAATGTAACGATCGCAGCACTACGCAATTGACGGTGACGTAATGTAAGTCAAGACTGAATCGTTTACTCCGGCCGCTACACGCATTATCGTGCACCGTTCCTCTTTTTTGTTTCGCTATCAACCGAGCTGGGAACCGTGTCAGAATTATTCTTGGCCTGACGGATTCATTCAAAATTATTCTGGGCGATTTCGTCTGGGCATTCATCCTTCCTTTACAGATTTAACACTTTGATCGCCAAACTAGAAACCAGAAAAATTCCAGAAACAGTTGAAAAATATTATATGTATGATATTGTATAGTCCTCCAATTTTCTTTCATTTTACAGATCCTAATCAAATTTGGTACAGTGAATATATTAACGTAAAAGTTTATTTGAAAAAACCTGGACAAATAATTCTGTCATCCACATATGGGTGACATGGCAGTCAACGCGTTAAATCATTCTTCTATTAGATGGTCTTTGACAAATTTCGTGGTTCTTGATTCTATCGAATTACAATATTTTTGTAATAATTCAGTGAATTGATTCACAACTTGTATATCTGCTTTGCTAATTCGCTTCTTCTCGAAAATAGCCGGAGGAATTATTTGCAAATCCAGCCGCCTACGGAGGAATACGTTAACGATACTCACGGAGACGAGCAATAAATGCGTGCCTTAAGCGCAAAAGATTTTTTACAATTTTGCAACGGAGGCATAATTTGGTTACGTAAAGACAAAAAATTGTTCTCCGGTGACATCGCTAAAGTTCGCGGATACTATTCGACACGGTAGCCTTGGGGTTCGGCACGTTCTCAAGATTAATGGCGGTGGCCACATGCTGGATTTCGTGTCCTTGAAATGGAGGAAATAGGCCGAAGCCGGGCGTTGCCGTTCCTCTTTCTAGAATCTTGAAGACGACTCCCCTCTGGAGTCCGTTGTAGTATATTTCAAAAATTCTTCCCTAAAGAAATCTCTTAAATAAATTGTTTTTTTGTTCTCATTCCAGATGAACAAGAACGAGTCCAGAAGAAGACTTTCGTTAACTGGATCAACTCGTATCTCTCGAAGGTGAGTGACACCATAAATTTCGGTAAGAAAATCTTTATTCGCGAGGTCGGCAACCCAGGATCGATCGGAAAGATGAAACGGTGCCTCGTGGCTGTTCTTGTCGTTCGTTAGGGAACGGGTCGCCGATTGTACGTCAACAAATATTTTCCCGTCGACAAAACACCGTCGTCGTTTTTTTCCACGGCGACTGCCACGTAATAAGGGATCGGCGAAATTACTTCTCATCACGAATATCAGAAGTTCGTTGGGATAACTCGTGCCTGGCTCGCGGGTCTCGATACTGCTCCCCTACTTCCGCACTTCCGGATACTTCGAAACTTGAATTAGAAATCCCACTCCACTTCCTTGCGACATGCATGCCCCAGAACCGGCACGACATTTTGCGTTCTACCCTGTCCCGTCGACAGCGGCTTGAACAGTAGCTCGTTCGAGAAAATTTTCTAGGGCCCAGGCACCCGGAAATTCGGATCTCTCGAACTCTTCTTCTTGGCCGAAACTTTGCTGTCCGACGCGCGAAGTCTATTCTTAAACAAGTATATCAAAGCACGAATCGACTTTCAAAAAATACAGGGTGTTTAATAACTGGTGGTACAAGCGGAAAGTGGGTGATTCTACATGAAAGAATAAGTCGAAAATATAGAATAAAATTTTTTGATACAAGGTTTTGTTTTCGAGAAAAATGAGTTTGAAAATTGCTGCATCAGCTGTCAAAATATATAATGAATATGCAGCCTAAGTGTGAAGTTGGCTGGGAAAAATACAATCACGTCATCCGTTGAGAAAAAACGAAATTACTTTCCGAACAACCTAATAACAGGCAACAGCGTGTCGCAAGAGTTCGATTGAATAGTTAATCAAATTATATATCAAAGCACGAATCGACTTTCAAAAAATACAGGGTGTTTGGTAACTGGTGGTACAAGCGAACAGTGGGTGATTCTACATGAAAGAATAAGTCGAAAATATAGAATAAAATTTGTTCATCCGAAGTTTCGTTATCGAGAAAATCGAGTTTGAAATGCAGCATGCTATTCGATAGGAATTGTCTGACGTGTCTGATCATGACCAACCAAATCTACTTGACGGGTCTTCAAAGTCGATTTTCTCGAAAACAAAGCCTCAAACGAAAAATGTTTATTCTATATTTTCGACTTATTCTTTCACGTAGAATCACCCCCTTTTCGCTTGTACCACCAGTTACCAAACACCCTGTTTATTCTACGGCTCTGTCTCATCCGAAACGACGTTTACTCACCCGGAGAATCTTTATAAACGATCCTCCGGGTTGCTTACTTTACACCACGTGCGAGCCTTCTCGGATTCGGTGGATCGCGGATCGACGCGATTTTAAAAATTGCATCCGAGTAAACTTCGCCGACGATCTACCGGTGTAACCCGATGCTAACCTGTCGCGATGACTTCATCTTACACAGCGCTCGGTCAAAAATAGATCTTGATCTGTCCGCTGCAGAAGAAACAGAAAAATCAATCTCGCTGCGCAATCGTTGCAAATATTTATGCAACACCCTACTTTCGTAACTGGTTTTACAAAGGTTTTTTTAATTGTTTTATTAGGTTGGTGCACATGAAATGTCGCATTTTCAAAAATTCAGTTTCAAAAATTTCGATATCAGAGTTTATTGATTCTAAAGATCATAATTTTTTTAAGACAGGCATCTATGCTTTAAAGTCTCGTTGGGAAAAGTGTATTGAAGCGAATGGAGCATATTTTGATCGAATAAACAGCTTTTAAAAAAAGATATGCAATTTTATAGATTGACTTAAAAATCTGACATTTCATATGCACCAACCAATAATTTAACGGCAGCCTGTGAACGTACGAATGCCTATTCCTGGAATCGTTTCTAAGGATCTTGTTCTTGAATAACCAGTGTGTCCATAACATTTATTTTCAGCGAATGCCGCCGTTCCGCGTGGAGGACTTGATCGAGGATCTTAAAGATGGCACACGCCTACTCGCGTTGCTCGAGGTGCTATCCGGCGAGAAGCTGGTGAGTCCGTGTGTGCAGCAGCTGCGAGTCGTATAACTCTCTGATCGATAGAATCCTCTCTCTCTCTCACACACACACACACACCGGTGAAATGCGTTTTCTGTTCGCAGCCGGTCGAGCGGGGCCGTAATTTGAAGAGACCGCACTTTCTCAGCAACGCCAACACCGCGCTGCAGTTCCTGCAGAGCAAGAAGGTGAGCACCATACGGTCCATGACGATTGCCAATTACGTCCAGTTCTGTTTCGCGGAAAAGAAATTGCAAGTTTCAATCACCCGGAGTAATGGATTCTGGTGCAACGAATAATTAAGCTGGCCGAAACCAATTTTACGTTTCGATAGCCAATCGATGTTTATAGGCTTTGATCAGACGAACGCAAATTTCAAAGTCGTTCCGCACCTATCAGCTTCAATCCGCTAATACTTCCTGTGTCTGGAACAATTCATTTACGTCATTTCCATAAAATATTGACGACCCATTGATTTGTTCGCAGATTAAACTAGTGAACATAAACTCATCGGACCTGGTCGACGGACGACCTCCCGTGGTACTGGGCCTGATATGGACGATCATCTTGTACTTCCAGGTAGACAGTCTTCTGTTCGAACTGATTACAATAAGCACTCTTGCGAATAGTATGCGGTAGCTGCTTAAATCTAACGCCCGTGCCGCGTGTAACAATTACATAAACGCGCGTGTGGCGATCTACGCCGCTGCGACAGCGAAGATTAATTAGGCACTGACGACGGAATCGATATCCTTCGTTATCGAATCCTCGGCGCGTCTCTCGAGACCGATTTATAATCCTCGTTATATAAATTTCGAAGAAATCTGCGCAATACACGTTTAAAAAAAAAAACGAAGAAAAGACACGGAGATTGTTGATCATTTAGCGTAAAATGTTCCTTCCCTCAAAAAAAAAAAAAGAGGAAAGAAGATTTCATTTCAATATTCAAAGAGAACTTAGACCTCGTTAGGATCGATCTAAATCACTTTGCATTCTGCTAACCGTGTTTATTCTACATAAACAAGCTACGATCGACGGATCGAAAGAAGGTGAGTAGCTATCAAACCGAACCAGAGAAACGAAAAACGGATTGCTGTGCCCTTAATCGGACATAAAAGATCTCTAGAATATCTTCTCTCCCCCTCTCTCTCCCCCTCTCTGTAGAGGGGAACGATGATACACACCCTGCATGATTAATTTTACGCGTCACTATAGATTGCACGCTAGTCCCTTTTTCCCCCTGGATTTTCTCTCTCACTTTCTCTCTCTCTCTCTCTCTCTAGTTAATTGTTTCCTATGTTCGTGGACCATTGATCGCCTGTGTTTCTAGATCGAGGAGAACACCAGAGCTTTGGAGTATCTCGGTCACACGTGGGGCAGCCAGAGCAGTTTGGAAAGTCTCAGCACACAGGGCTCGGCTGCCAGTGAGAGGAAACGCATCAGCAGCGAAAAATGGAAGCAGGGTGCTAGGAAGACTCTGCTGCAATGGGTTACCAACGCTTTGCCCAAGTCAGTATATTCTGAACAGTCCACAAAAATTATTCTACCGATCGGAGCCATTTAAAGGCTCTAATTCTGACTTCAATTTCGAACTTTCAGGGACGTGGGCATCCAGGTGCGCGACTTCGGCGAGAGCTGGCGAGATGGCAACGCGTTCCTGGCCATCATCGACGCGATCAAACAAAACCTAGTGAACATAGCAGCCATGAGAGAGGCATCGAACCGAGCTCGCCTGGAAACAGCATTCCAGGTGGCCGAAGTGGAGCTAGGCATCGCCAGACTCCTCGACCCCGAAGATGTAGACGTTCCCCAACCTGACGAGAAATCAATCATGACATACGTCGCGCAATTTTTACACAAGTATCCAGAACCTGGGTCCACGGCTGCAGATTGTTTCGCAGCTGTGCAGCACGAGTACGATGCATTGTTTAATTGGCTCAGCGATAAAATTAGGAACCTGGAGCAGATGGACAGGACTAACTCTTTCCCATTGAGCTATGGGGTAAGCACGAAGTCCTCGGTATAATATTGAGTATTAACCCCTTCCCCTACAATATCGAGTCAGACTCGTGATGAAGATTCCGAACAAAGGCTAATAAATATGTATGTTATTAATTTCCTTTAAAACGAAATAAAATTCAGTTTGGTTGTAGTTGATACATATCCTTTGGAGAAAACATAGACATACAATAAATGTAAACTATCTTGTTTTTCTATGAAATTCTGAACGATGAAGAATTTCTAATCGTCATAATCACAAAATAAATAGTAGTGCAAGGGGTTAAGACCGTTTTGTCAGATTTTGTTTCGGTTTTGAAGTGATGTTAGAGGTGATTTAGGACTGTGATGAGTAATTTGTGTTTACAGGACTATCTTGCCTTGAAGACAGAAGCTGACAAGCATCTAATAGTGTATAATAAGCTGCAGCGTCTTGTAGAAACGCCTAGTATGATTAGTATTACCAGAGACTCGTGGAGACGCGTACAAAACCTATGGAACACCTTCGAAATTCTTGTAAGCCGCTTCTAAAAGAAAATCAATCGAGTCTAACTTACATACGTCTCTTCATTTTAAAAGTGGTCTGCCAATTCTGAAATTCTGCTTCCACTGTTCTCAGATGTTACATTGGCTCTGGAGTCTGGACTCAGCTCTTCCAGGCGAATTAGGCGAAGCCGGCAGGTGGCTAGCTCGCGCCGAAGCCCTCCTCATCTCCGACAACGACATCCCCGAAGAGATGACCGAGGAAACAGCGAACATAATCTCGAACAAACTAGAGGACCACAAGAAGTTCTTCCTAGATCTACCAACGATGACGGAGAAGTTCCATGCAGTCAGCAATTCTCAGCTATCGTTGCACGTACCGCCTCAGCAGTTGACCAATATGGCAGCTCGGTTCGATAGTCTACCAGACCGTGCTGCTAAGAGGAGGATTCGATTAAAGTTCCTGGAGCACAAGTGCTGCCTCGTAGCTTTCTTATTCCTGGTTGAAACCAAGCTCAAGAGTTGGAGCGTCAAGTACGGCACCGAGGAGAAGGTGCATCTGATGCTAGAACAGTATAGGAACTTTGTGTCCCGGAATAGGATCTTCCAGGAGTTCCAGAAGGCCTATCTAGACATGCAACAGGTCGTCGAAGACTATAAACGGGAGGGCGATGTTGGTAAGTGCGAAGGTTGTCTCTTATCTTCTGGACCTTACCCAGTCCTGTTTGAAACTTACCCGAAACCTAATTACCCAATTTCAGATCGAGATGAAAGCCTGAGCATCGACCGTTTCATGAAGGAGACGAGCGACAAGTGGAAGAGCGTCTCGATGGACCTGCGCTGCGTCCAAAGTATGCTAGAAGAGGTGGTAGCCTACTGGCGCAGATGGAACATAGTCTCAGACGAATTTGAAACATGGTTGATCCGCGCCGAACCTGCCTTGAACTTGCCCGAAGAAGAGAAGATGGAGTTCTTCCAGGACATCAGTGTCTGGAAGGACAAACACCAGCAACTCTCTGACACAGTGACTTTCTTGATAGCAACCTCAGACGAGCCAGTAGCCCTTCAGCTAAAGCAACGTTACATGAACCTTACATCACGATGGGAGTCTCTGTTCCAAGAGGCCAAACAGTACATGCACGCTGGCGATTTGATCAGAAACAGAAAAGACTACAGAGCTGGGATGGAGACCTTGCAGAACTGGCTAAGGAATGTTGAAACTGCCTTAGCAGCCACTGATTTGACAACTACCGAGAAGATCAAAGCCTATGGTGAGAAGCTTCAGGTCTTCCAAAACGAGGTCGAAGGGATCGAGGATCTCTTCAAGAGCATCAGCAAGAAGTTCCAGACTCTGATTCAGGATCTATCTCGAGACGAAGTGGATAGGATGATGAACACTCTGAAGAAGGAGAAAGAGGCTTTGGTCAAGGTTCGAGCCTTGATCCCTATGCAGCTGCACCTGTACCATCAGCTGTTGGTGCAACAAGAGTCTCTGGAAGCTGGGCAGAAAGAGATAGCTACCTGGTTGGACGAGGCAGAGAGGATGCTGACTAGCATAGACCTTTCAGGAGGCAGGGAGCACATCCTGGCTCAGTTGGATCGTCACAAGGCCTTCTTCTCTAGGACTCTTTACTATAGATCGATGTTGGAGTCCAAGAACAAGGTGTTCACCAGCATGGTGAAATCCGTGGACAGCCACGCTGATGTAGCCTCAGCTGAAGGCGGTAAAACCTTGAGGGAACTGAACGACAGGTTCAACAGAATATCCCAGGCCGCTCAGGTCTGGGAGCAACGTCTTCAGGAAGCCGTCAGGTGCTGGACCAGGTTCAAAGAGTGCGAGAGACAGGTCTCCGAGTGGCTAAACGTAGCCGAGACCATGATGAACGATAAACATACAGATAACAGACAGTCTGTTGAGTATCATAGAGACTTCTTCAGTCATGTCAACGAGAAATGGATCCAGAACTTCGTGAATGCTGGTCAAGATCTGAAGAACATCTTGCCGGTTGAACAACAAGCTCCGATTGTCGAGGCTGTGGAGGCTCTTCAGAAACGCTGGAAGGAGGTGCTGACCTTCGCGCCTCTTCATCTGATGAGACTCGAGTTTCGTTTAGACGAGATTACCTTCCTGCATTATCTAAAGGACCTCGAAGTGGAACTGAATGCCGAACAGCAGGCTTTGACGAAGAATGATAATATTGAGAGCATCCTACAGAGAAACAAAGAGTTCTTCGTGAAACGAGGCACCATACTCGAGATCGAGAAATGTCTGGAGACCCTGAAGAAGATCAGCAAGGCCTACAGTCAACTGAAACCCGATGATAATAGTCTTGCCGAGGCTGCCCAGAACGCTGAGAGACTCTGGGAGGACTCCGCTCAGAGGGTGGAAAGCCTGAGGGAACAGCTGAAGCAGGTGCCTCAACAGTGGGCTGCCTACAAGAAGAAGTACGTTGTTTTCTGGGTTAAACACTTTACATCACATTCTATTCTCTTCAAAGGCTATTTTCCTAATTTTTCCTTATACTTTCGCGTCTTCTTCAGGTTCGATGAGATGGTGAGATGGATGGATCACGTGGACAGCAACCTGAGGACCATCTTGCACGAGGTGAACACCTTGGAGGAATTCGAGACGGAGAAAACGATATTCCAGGTGAGGATCCATCCTCTAAAAATCCTTCATCGTAGCATCTTGCTATAACCCTGGGGTAACCCACAAATACTGACAACTTCTCCAAGCTAGAAAATATCGTTTTGTTTAACATGGATCATTGTAAATTCTCTGCTTTCCTCGTGACGGATAGATTCACCTAGTAACGGTAACTATAACAGTAAGCTATGAGCTTCAACTATGCGATGAACTAACGCTGCCATTAGTCCTTGGACGATAGGTGATTTCTGATTATACGATGCTTGCCTCCATTTCTCAGAAAATCTGTCGGGAAGCGGACAGCAAGCGCGAGGAGATGAAGTGGCTGGTGCAGACCCTGGACAGTTTGACTTCGAATCGATCGGACCACGAGGCTCTCTCCGAGCAAAGCCGGTTGGAACAGCTGATAACACGTTACAAAAACCTGATACCGACGATCGAGATCACCATGACAAAGACGGACATCTACTCGAAGAGCTACACCTATAGGAAGGAGGTCCGCGAGGTGTGCACTCTGCTGCGCAAGGTGCGCGAGCAGTCGAAGGTGGACGTGGTCTTGGAGAGTCCAGAGACTTTGCAGAGCGCGGTCAGTCACCAGGAAACCAGACTGAGTCAGCTGGAGCAGCAGAGGTCGAACATAGTCAGCATGCTGCAACGAGGCAAAGATCTGCTCAAGGACCAGCACGCTCCCCAATTCGTGTCCATGGAAGTTCAACAGCTCGAGTCAAGCTGGAACGACACTTACGGACAGAGCGTAGAGAGCTTGAAGTCCCTGAAGAGCTCCCAGAAATTGTGGAACACCTATCTGGACCAGAAGGACGAAATCTTGAAGTTGATCGAGCAGGCCGAAGAAGAGCTAAGAAAAATCGATTCTGCCAGTTACTATGACGCCTCTCAAGTGTCCTCTGACCTTCAGAACAAACAGGACTTCAGCTCCAGCTGGAGAAAGTCAGCGGAGGAGTTGCTGAAGAAGCTCCGCGAGACTTATGCTAACTTAACCGACGTTGCTCCTACTGAGAAGAAAGAGATTCTCAGAAAAGAGATCATACAGACAGAGAGGAAGATAGAGACGACTCTGAAGACTGTTGAGGAGAAGGTGGTGTATCTTCAGGAGCACAGCACCAGGTGGAACAAGTTCCAAGCGAAGCTGAACGAGCTGCAAACCTGGACACAGCAGAGTCCCCAGTCGATTGCCGATGCTGAGAACCTGTCCACCACCCCTGAAGAAGTGGTATATAGGACTGAGAGGATCCAGAAGGAGGTCCAGGAGAAGAGCAGGATCCTGAAGTTCCTCGAAGAAGAGTCCCAGAAGCTAGTGAGAGGTAAGTTAGTAAATAGGTGATAAAATTTGATCCCAAACAAATGAATATTTTAATTATTCTTCTTTTTCCAGGCGACAGCGAAACTGTCCCAGGCAAGCAGCTCCGCAGTGACATCCTGAACTTAGAAAAGACCCTTGAGTCCCTGAAGAAGAGCATCGTACATCAAAAGCAGACTGCCATGCAGAACCTGGATACCTGGAAGGAGTACGAAAAAGGTATTCAAGCGCTAAAGCCCTGGATAGAGGAAGCCGAATCGAAGGCTGCCACGATCGGCAGTAAGCCAACGACTCTGCCCCAGGCAGCCCAGATGTTAGAGACCGCAAGAGCGTTTGAGGTCAGATGTCAGCAGCACTTCCCCCAGATCCAGGACCTGTCTCTGGTCAGTCAACGAATTTCTGGAAAGACTTCAGCTTCCGATGAAGTCGACGCTGTGCACACACGATGGAACGCTGTCCACGACGTAGCAGTCCAAACGACTACCAAACTAGACAAGCTGGTAACTTCTTGGAACAGTTTCGAGTCGGAGATCAAAGAGTTTAATGAATGGTTGGAAAGATCAGAGAAAACAGTGCTAGTGGAGCCTAACACTCAAACACCGGAAGTGTCAGTACTGGAGAAGGAGTTGGCAAGGTTGAAGGACTTCAACAAGACCGTCTCTGATCACCAGGCTCAGCTGATATCGCTGACACAAGTGTCTGACCACATCAGCCACGGCTTGTCCTTGGAGGGAGCCACCAACTTAAAAGCTCGAGTGTCAGACATCAAATCTAGAGTCAGCAAACTTGCAGACACAGTTAGACTGCAGATTAATAAGGTGTCCGACTCCCTGCTAGCTCGCCAAGAGTTCCAGATGAAGATAGCAGACTTCGAGAACTGGATGTCTCGATTGCGATCGAACATCGCAGAGATCAGCGAGGCTACTGTCGACACCGTTGACACCAATCTTCAGGCAGTGCACGCATACATTCAAGAGCACTCTGAGAAACAGCCTAGTTTCGCTGCGATTTACGATGAAGTCAAACAATTGTCTTCGAAAGGCTCTGTCATGGAGGCAGCAGCCCTCGATGAGACCTATACTAACTTAGCGAAGAAGTATAAAGCGTTAGAGGATGATATGAGGCAGAAGAAGAAGGGCCTAGAGAAGTGGATCGAGTTGCTAAGTTGGTTGAACGATGCTAATGCTCAGCTGAGTCACTGCAAGTACGAAGCTGAGGCTAGGAAGCCGACTATCGTTGATTTAGATAGGTTCTCTTCAGAGTTGCAGACGATCAACGACAAGATAGAGGGCTGGAAACAACACCCGTTGCCTGACAGTGCCACGGGTATTGAGATCAGGGACAAACAAGGCAAACCCCTGTCAGCTTCGGGTCTGCTGATCGATTTGGAGAACAAAGCTATGGCCCTGAAGAACGAGATATCCGCTAAGCGCGACAGACTCGAGAATCTAGGAGCCAGGTGGAACAACTTCAGAACTCTGCAGCAGAACATCACGGAGAAGATACTGAAGACCCAAACAGCTCTTCAAGAGACGGTCTACAACGTGGACTCTTGCAAACAGCTAGCGCCAGCGGTGGACAAGATCGATCAGCTGATCGAGGAGCACCAGAAGCGGGAACAAGAGAAAGAGATCCTCCACTTCGAAGGCAGCACCTTAATGAAGGAAGACCAAAGATCTACAACCAACATCCAGGTTGTCCTTTCGTCTGTCGATGCCAATTGGGAGAAAGTTAATGAACTTCTTCGGGAACAGAGGAAAAAGTATGCGGACATGAACACGGACTGGAAGGTGTACGAAGAAGCTAGGCAGAAGGTGAAGAAGTCTGTCGAAGAGGCTATCAATTTGTGTCAGTCTGTCAAGGGAACTCCTTATGATATCACTCATGCGAACATCACGTTGGATAAACATAAGAAGGCGCTGGAGGTGTTGAAGAAGGGAAAACAATTTTTGGATAAGATGGACGCCAAGACTCAGCAGCTGATGAAGGAGGCTTCTCTAATGCCTAGATTCAACTCGGAACTGATAGAGTCCGACTTGAATGAAGTCAGACAGCGTTATCAGGAGACGTACAATGACATCGGCGAGAAACTGCAGGCGCATGAGACTCAGGTGATCATCTGGAAGCAGATCGAGGAGTCGAAGACGGAGCTTACCAAGTGGCTCACTAACACCAACGATGCTTTAACCAGCGCTAGCGACCGTCAACTCGACGCCGAGAGTTGTCAAGCTAGATTGCTCAGGTACCGAGAAGAACTTCCAGGCTATCAGCAACTTTATCAGAACATCATCGCCAAGATCCATCAGCTGATCAAGCTGAACAACGAAGCGGATATTCCAACCCTGAATTCATTGCGCAAGTTGCTTGACGATCAGTTCCAGGTTGTGAAGAGCTCTGCTGATAAATTGGAGTCATTAACATCGACCATGAACGAAAGGGAGAGGACCATCAGACAGGAGATGAAGAGGTGCGGTGACCAGATATCCAAGATCCGAGAGGACATCATCAAATGCGACGATCTGACTGGTGAAAACACGAAGATCCTTGGAAGAGTTAACAAATGCCAGGAGCTGAAGACTGAGCTCGAACAGTGCGACTATGCTCTGTCTAAAGTTGAGGAGACCTTGACGAAAATGTCCACAGAGTATCCCAGTATCTCCAGATCGACTTTACCGAAAGAGTTGCAGGCTCTTCAGCTTCGCAGAGACGGCGTCGCCAGCCATGCTAACAAAGTGATCGCTACCTTGGTAGCATTCTTGACGAAGCTCTACCACGAGAAGTTCGGCTCTCTTCAGCGCATGGTAGCGACCTTGAAGGAGAAGGTCGCCTGGTGCGAGCCTGAGCAGAGCAGTGATCGATACAACCTTGAAGTGAAGATGGCGTCGTTGATGGACGTTGAAGCTGGAATCACCGACTGCATCGCCAGAAAAGAGGACACTGACAATTCCCTGAAGCTGTTAGCTTCGGTGGAGAGCGTTGAAACAATGGCATCATTAAAGGCTGATCGAGACAGAGTCAGTACCGACCTTGAATCCTTGAAATCCAATTACGGGAAGATCAAGGGCGACTTGGAGAGGAACATAGCTCTATGGCAGCGTTACGAGTTAACATCAGAAAACGTGTTAACCTGGCTGAAAGAGAACGAGAACAGGATCAGGGCGGAGGCTTCAGCGCTGCTGAACTTAGAAAATATCGAGCAGAAGATAGCTGAAATGAGCCAAGTGCAGAAGACCGTGGCAGAGTACGAGGGAGAACTGAAAGAGCTGACAGCTCTAGCAGAAGACATCACCAAGGTCAGCTCGGAGTCCCGAGTGAACCAGTACATAGGCCACTTGAATACCCGCTATGAGTATGTCCTGAAGTTCCTGGCCCAGCACTTGAACAGGCTGAGAGAGCTGAAGGAGAACAGGGACCAGTACAGTGCGAACAAAAAGAAGTTGGAGAAGTGGATTGAGAAGGCTGAGCAGACTCTGAGAGTCTTCGATGAAATCACTGGCCCTAAACCAATCACCTTCTACCAGTCTAGGCTGAGGGAGCTGAAAACCTTCGCTGAGGAACGAGAAGTTGGCCAGGCTATCCTCAACAGAACCGCGGAGGCTGGAGAAGCATTGTTCGCCAGGATCACTCCTGATCAAAGGGAGATGATCAGGGCAGAATTGAGGAACTTCAGGAACCGTGTGGACGCGATGGCAGATCGCGCAAACGTGATTTACAAGAAGATCGAGAGCGATATGATGCACAGGTCCTCCTTCGAGGACAAGTTCTCGCAGGTAAAGCAGTGGCTGATCGATGCTCAGAACAAGTTAGGAGAGAAACAAGAACTCCTCCCGACGCTTCAAGAGGAGAAACTAGCTCTGCATCTGTATAGAGCTGTTGCACAAGACGTCAGCGTTCATAAGAACATATTACAGCAGCTGCAGGACAGGTTGAGAACTGCTCCGGATGATGACGCCAGCGACATGCTGGGCAACGTCATCGAGGCCTACGAGAAGCTGTCCAATGAGGTAGAAGGGAGGATCAACATCGCCGAGAAGCACGTCGCCAATCACGAGGCTTACCTCCAGACCTTCGAGAAGACTCGGGACTGGATCAGCACGGTGATCAACGAAGGGACACCGATCATCGAAGACTTCTCTGTGGAGAGGGACACGGCGCAAAACAAGATCGCGTCGATAGAGAATCTGCTGCAGCACAAGGCTAAGGGCGAGAAGATTTTGCGCGATTGCAATCTCCAATTGAATATTGTCTTAGAACAGACGTCTATGCCAGGTCACCCGGCCTTGTTGACGAACTTCGAACAGCAGAGGAAGATCTGGGACGATTTCTTGAAGAAGTGTGTTGCTGCTAGGGACAAGTTGAAGCAGCTGTTCGATCAGTGGTCAGAGTTCGAGAAGATTGTAGAGGGCCTGGAGGTCTGGATCAAGCAGACGGAGACGCAGCTGAAGGACCAGAGCCTGAAGAGCACCGAGGACGCCAAGAGGGCGCATCTGCAGAAGCTAAAGAGCCTTGAAGAGAGTATCATAGCGAAGGGAAGCGAGTTCAACGCTGCTATAGAGAGGAGCCAGAGTATCGAAGCAGAAGCAGATTTAGCTACCAGGGTGTCTAGGCTGACGACCAAGTATCAGGCCATCAAGAACCAGATCAAGGAGGCCGTGATGCGGTACGAGCAGTTCGTGAAGGAGCACAACGCGTTCAACGTCAAGTACAATCAGCTGCTGCAGTGGTTCCAGGACATCCAAGCGGAGCTGAAGAAGCACAGCGAAGTTGTTGGCGATTTGTCCGTCTTGCAGAGCAGGCAGAAGCTGATTCGCGACTTGGGAGACACCAGAACCAAGGAGAATGCTCGTTTCGAATCGGTGATTGATCTAGGAGAGAAGCTTTACATTCATACATCCCCAGAGGGCAGGGAGCTCATCAGACAGCAATTGAGGAACTTGAGAACGCTGTGGGACGGATTCTCCGAGGACCTGCAGAACACCATGCAGAAGTTGGACCAGTGTCTCATGCAATTCGCGGAGTTCTCACTGTCCCATGAACAGCTCACTGCCTGGCTCAGGGATGTAGAACGAGCGATGCATCAGCATACCGAATTAAAGTGTACTTTAGAGGAAAAGAGGGCTCAGCTGCAGAACCACAAGATCATGCACCAGGAGATCATGTCTCATCAGTCGCTGGTAGAGTCTGTTTGCGATAAGGCACAACAGCTGGTCGATCAGACGAAGGACACCTCGTTGAACGTCTTCCTGCCGTCCATCAAGCAACTGTTCCACAATATTGTGGCAAAGTCGAAGGACTTGTTGGAGAACCTGGCTGACTGTGTTGAGAAGCACAACAGGTTCAATCTGCAGGTGAAGAGCTTCTCTGATTGGTTGAACAATGAGAGAGACAAGCTTGCAGAGTGCAACGATCTGACTGGAGAACGCGTTGATATATCGAGAAGGTTGGCTACCCTGGCGTCGTTGAGGGACGACCAGATGCAGGGAGCTGAGCATCTAGGCAAGCTGAAAGAGCTTAGCGATGCGGTGATCAAGAGGACTGCTCCGAAAGGCTGGGACGCTATCAATAAGGAGATCTCGGTGCTGGAAAGCAATCTGCGGCAGTACTTGAACGAAATAGGTAGCTAGAATTATCTTTGAGAATTGGCAACTTTTTAAATTACAATTTACAATTTTCTAATTTTCCAGAATCCGTGGAGGACAAGCAGAAGGCAGCGTTGCAGAAGTGGCAGGACTTCGAGGACCAACTTGAAGCACACACGAAATGGTTCTGCGCAATGGAGGCCGCCTTCAGGGACCAACAGCTGCAACCTACCCTGAAGGATAAGGAGGCTCGCCTGCGAGCTTTGAGAGAGAAACGCGACGCCATACTAAAAGAAGAGTCCAAGATTGACGAATTCGTCGACAAGTCGCATAGTCTGCAGCATGCTAGCGGCGTGGAGCGTATCAAGCCTCTGATCTCACAAATCAGCAACAGGTACACAATCCAAATTCTTATGTCAGAATTTTCTGAACGCTTTAGCTACATTGCAAGAGATTGACAAGCCAACTAACTTTGTCTTCCAGGTACCAACTGCTGCACGTGCTAAGCAAAGAGGTAGTGACACGCTGCCAGAGCATCGTAGACGACCATCGAGCCTACGAAGAGAAGCTAAAGACTGTCGACTCGTGGCTCAGCCAATTGGAACAAAGTCTATCGAGTCTAAAGAAGGACGAAGCAGGTGGCAACCTTGAAGAGAAGGTCTCAAGACTGCAGATCCTTCTGACCGAGAAAGAACAAGGCGAGCATCGTCTGGGAAGCTTGACATCCTTCGGAGAGAGGATCCTAGCAGATACGTCTGCTCAAGGTCGAGAACTCATTCGTCACGAGCTGAGACAAGCCAGGGAACGTTGGGACAAGCTGGTTGAGGGAATAGCTGAGCAGCAGAAGAGACAGGATGCTCAATCCTTGCAGTGGTCTAATTATCAGGAGACTCTGCAACAGATCCTCGCGTGGCTGGATACTATGGAGAGGTCCGTCGCACAGGATTCTTCAGTTAGTTTGTCATCTCTTCAGGAAATAAAATCGAAGCTGCTGAAGAGCAAGGTAATTCAAGATTTTTATACATTGATGGTACTGTCGTTAGACATTAAAATGTTAACAAAATGTTCCACGATTTTTCCAGGCGATGCACCAAGAGATCCTGGCCTACAAACGCATAATCGAAGGGGTCTCAGAGAAAGCAAATGCATTGATGCACACAGTGCGAGTTCCATCAGACGCTAAGCGAAAGGCTGCCTCGATCTCAGGACGGTACGAAGACTTGGTCAACATGTCTCAGAAGAATATAGCGAACCTGGAGATCCTGCTAGATATTTTCCAACAATTCTACGACCTGCAGAAGTCTTATCAAGACTACCAGAAACAGCAATGGGAACAGCTGGCTAATTACAGTGACTATACTGGTAATAAAGCTGCTCTTAAAGCTCAGTTGACGAAAATCATGGAACTACTAAATGGTCAAAGAGAGGAAGAGCTGAAGTTTCATACATGGAGCGAGCATGTTGCATCTTGCTATAAGCGCGCAGCTCATAATCTGACGCCGAGGACTCTGGAGTCCATGGAGAGGGACCTGGCCACCTTAAGGTATAATAAAAGTATATTCGGTCAGTGCACTGATCTAATATTATAAGTATTAGGCCATTATTACAATAATTTTATATTACATATATTTGCGTTACAGATTCGAGCAGAAGAAGTTCCACACAGCAGTGATCGACATAATCCGCTGCATTGAAGAAAGGATCCAACAATGGAGCGAGTATGAAAATTCATTGGAGAGATTACTAGCCTGGCTAGCTGACGCAGAATCCTCCTTGAAGAATTATTCCTTAAAGAACAGCCTAGACGAGAAGCAAGAACAGCTCGAAAAATACCAGGTACACCTTCAAAGAAAAATCGAATTTCAATACGTTTCATTAGATGAATTTTAGTCTGAACGAAGGCACATGTTTACACACTTGTAGTACAAGTTATTTTCGGATTTAATTATTTTTAATAACCGATTTTTACACTACACTGCATACACAATTTTTGCAAACGATTTTGTCGAGATACTATTTTTGAATTTTGATAATTTTGATTTGACGAGAAGAGGAAAAGATACGAGACAGAGAAAGTGTGAATAAAATGGGACACTGTATTTCACAAACTTCCTTAGGCACTACAAAAAACCGCCCTGTCGTGGGACACGGAAGTGACGGAACTGGTGGCCCTCGGAGACCACCTCGACCAAGTAAGAGACCTTGAAGAGTCAGTGAACTCTTCCGGCGAGGCGTGTGAACGCTTTTTTACAGATCTCTCTCGTTACTGTCCCCTTTCTTCTCTTCTTCTTCTTCTTCTTCTATTTCTCTGTACAAGCTCCTGTATTCTATCTTTCTTCTATTTCTCTACTTTTCCATTTTTATTTTACGTTTTTGCTCGACAATGATTTTTGTGTTTACGTTTTTTGAGTACTACACTCGCTACGATCACCTACACTCCACAAAAAGAGCCTGTGAGAACACGTTAATGACAGTTTCAAACGATCAAGACAAATTTTGGAAAGTTGACACTTTCTGTTTTGTGGAAACGATTCGATCATTGTTGCCTCGATGCATGCGGTCACTTTTAAGCACGTTTGATCAAAGAACTGTGTTTCTGAGATCCCATTACGATGAAGCATCATCCTTGTGCTCCGCATCATTTGCATACCATTTTGCTCCACTCGAGTCATCGTCAGACAAGAACTATTAAAACAATGGTATTACAATTATTAGAACTCAAGATTAATTATCTTCTCCAGATGTTGATCGTGAATTTGAGACAGAATGAAGCAGAGTTCGACAAGATGAGCGACGAGTCATCGGAACTGATGCAGATAAGTGGAGAGACCAGGTTCTCTGCCAGTGTCCAGCAAATTACTTCCCGGTTCCAGTCTATACAAGCTACAGCCAAGGTAAACTACCATTTTATAGAAATTAGAGGATTTTTGACAGTACTCTTGCAGAACCTAGGACTACCACTTTTCCCCACATGCAAACCTACCATTACCAAATTGTTAAATCTTGCAGGAGTTGGTAAAAAAATGCGAGCAAGCGGTAGCAGACCACGCAGCCTACCTGGAACGCTACAAGCAGTGCTCAGAATGGTTAGCTAACGCCCGAACATCCTACCAATCCATCAAGAACGACTTCAGCAGCACTCGTCAAGAACTCACATCTAACGTCTCCACCCTAAAAGACCTGCTATCCCGCCAATCAGCAGCTACACTCCTAATCAACAACACTGTGGAAGCTGGAGAGCGATTATACCCAACAACTGGTATGGAGGGCAGAGAAATTGTTCGCCAACAGCTCCTGGACCTACAACAGGCCTTCGAAGAACTATACGACAGCATCTCCTCGACAGAACGTGAGCTACAATCAAAGATTTCTCGATGGTCAGGCTTCGATGAGTCGAACGAAGCCTTTGAAAACTGGCTGAAGACTATAGAGACTCAACTCAAGCCTGAGATCGAACTAAAAACAACATTGGACGAAAAGAGAGCTCAATTACAAATTTATCGCACCTTCTTACACGATGTACAGTCTCATCAACAGGATCTATTAGATCTCAGAGATAAAGCTGAAAATCTTCCAGACTCTGCAGAGAAAGTGCGCCAAATCCTGAGTAAGCTAAATGAGAGACACTCGGCAGTGCTGAAGCGAGCTGCAGCGTACGTCGAAAGGTATGAAGGCATAGTTAGCGACCATCAGCAGTACAGCAAGGCGGTGTTGGACACCCACGAGTGGCTGGATGCCACTCACAACGCTGTCATTTTGTGGGGCGACACTGAGCTCGAGAGAGTGTCTCTTCATTCGAACCTAGATCGTCTGAAGAACCTTCTGCAAAGTTTGCCGGAAGACAAGCCCAGAGTTCAGCAAATTAGAGCTCTCGGTGAGAAAGTGATACCAGGGACGTTGGAGTCGGGACAGATAAACATCCGCTCGCAGATAGATTCTTCTCAACAGGAATGGGAGAGTCTAGTTACTGCTGTCACTTCGACGATAGAGACCTTGGAGAACAAGCTGCAGCAGTGGAACGAGTTCGAGACTTCCAGGGAAAGGTGTCTTGCTTGGATGAGGGAGACAGACACCAAATTACATGCCGTGGACCTGAAGGCTACCCTTCAGGAAAAGAAGGATCAACTGGAGCTGCTGAAGACTCTTCAGGGTCAGGTTCGTGCGAAGGAATTGGAGATCGACGCTGTAACAGAAAAGGCTCAACAGTTGCACAAGAATTTGACGTCTAGGACGACTCAGATGTCAGAGTTGAGTATCAAGTACCTGCAGATCTCGAATAAGGTGAAGGATCTTAACAGTAGGTGGCATCAGTATGTCACCAGTCATCAGGAGTTTGATAATCAAGTTGCTGAGTGTACCAGGTGGTTGGATGATATTAGTAAGAAGCTGGCTTACTGCTCTGACCTTGGAGCATCATCTCAGAAGGATTTGGAAAACAAGATGGAGATCGTGCAGGATCTGTTGTTGTACAAGGAGGATGGCTTTGCTAAGGTTCAGGGGATCGTGGAGTTAGCTCAGGCTGTTCTCGCTAACACTGCACCCACTGGGCACAGAGCTATCAACGATGCAGTTGGAAAATTGCAGGAGCAGTGGAGTGCACTGGCTTCGAAGATGCTGGAGGCCAAGACGAACCTCGATGACTCCATCAACAAGTGGGCTGGGCTTTTAGAACAGATCCAGTCGATGAATAAGACTGTGGACTATATGCAGTCTGCTTTGAATGATTTCTTGCCCTTCCAGGCAACTATGTCTGAGAAAAGATGTCAGTTGGAGCGTATAAAGGCTCTAGAAGAGAAGGTACGTTGTGAGAACATCGAGGTGGATGGTCTGAAGATCAAGGTAGCTGAGATGATCGCCAGTGGACCTCAAGGTCTAGCTGCGTCACAGGCCCAGAGCATTTTGAATAGATTCGATACCCTATTTGAGAAAATCAAATCCCTGTTGGCCGAAAGAGAGGAACAGTATAAGGACCACAGGAATTATAAGGAAGCTCATGATGATATCATCAATTGGTTGAGCAGAGCTCGAGAGAAGATTCCATCGATGAAACAGAGACCTCTCAGTGACAAGCTGGCGATTGAGAATGCTGTGGCGCCATTGGAGAGCTTGTTGAATAAGAAAGCCCAGGGTGAGCTGCTTGTGGAACATCTTCAGCATACTGGCAAGGTTGTCTGTGCGAGTACCAGTCCTCAGGGACAGGAAGTCATCAGGAATGAGGTGAAGGCTCTTACACAGAGCTTCGAGGAACTGTTCAGAGGTGAGTAAGGATTTTGGTTGAAGTGCAGAGTAACTGAATATTGTTTAATCTGTTGTAGTTTCTTTATAAAAATAGCATTTAACTTCACTTCAGAATTTTCCATTTTCCATTTTCCAAATTTCAGAGATCAAGCAACAGAAGGATCAACTGGAGAAAACAGTGAGCCAATGGCGCGACTACAAGGACGAATACGAACGTCTGAGCGACTGGCTTCAGCAGTTCGACATCCTGATCAAAGCCCAGAAGAATTCTCTGCTGCCCAACGTTGCCGAAAAAGAGAAGCAGGTGCAGGAAGTCAAGGAGATCCTGCAGAACCTTTTGAAGGGTCAGGAGCAGATCGACAGGTTCAACAAGACAGCCTCAGGACTATTGTCCTCTCACTTAGACACTTACATCAACAATCAGCTGCGTCACCTGAATTCGCGATACCAGGTGCAGGTGAACCTGGCGAAAGACGTGTTAAACAAAGTAGAAACAAACCTTGCACAACATAAGGAGTACGAGGCTAATCTGGCGAAGACTCATGCTTGGATTGAGAACGCTAAACAGATCATTCGTAAAGGAACTGAGGCTGCTTCTACCAGCAGCAGAGAGGAGCTGCAGAACAGATTGGATAACATCCAGGAATTGCTGAGGAAACGAGAAGAGGGTCAGAACCTGGTGCACCTGACTGTTAACTGCGGTGAGAAGGTGATGAGGAATACAAGGTCTGATGGACGTGAAGAGATCAATGCGCAGCTCAAAGAGATCCAGAACGACTGGGAGAGGCTGGTCAAGAAGATCTCGACCACTAAAGTGCATCTAGAGACGAGCCTCCTCCAATGGGCAGACTACAGTTCATCCTACTTGCAGCTGCAACAATGGATCAACGATAGAGAAGCCAAACTGCAACAAGTCTGCGAGCAGAAGGTGTCCAAAGCCAGAAAAGGCCTAGCTGGTTTGAGCTCTTTAGCTATTGGTGAGAGAAAGGCTAATTTGAGACAGACAAACAGCATCGTTCAGGACATTGTGGCTTTCGAACCGATGATTCAGTCAGTTACTACTAAGGCTGAGGATCTTAGACAAGCTACTCCAGCTACAGAGATTTCTATTAAGTATGAGACTCTGAGCAAACAGGCGCAGGAGTTGTATGCTAAACAGAAAGAGACTGTTGAGCTGCATCAGGCGTTTATCGATAGTGGTAATGAGTTTATCCAGTGGATCAGGGCTGCTAAAGAGAGGCTGGGAAAGTGTTCTGAACCTACTGGGGATAAGGAGTCCTTGGCTAACAAGATTACCCAGCTGAAGGTCCTCCAGAGTGAGTTATCTGAAGGCCAGAAGAAGCTGGAGCATGCTTTGGAACAGGGCAATGCTGCCTGCCAGATTGCTAATGAAGAAGATAAGGAGATCATTGAGGAGGAAGTGGCATTGCTTCAGGAGGAGTATGATAGCTATGTGTGAGTATGATTAGCGATTGCTCCTTTTAAAGGTAGAGGTTTGATGAGAGTAGTTTTTTTTGCTCTATAAAATTAAATACTGTACTATCCCCTAGTTAAATGGTTGGTTTCGTTGTCTTCTTGATCAGGGATTCGCTGAACAACACGAAGAGCCTGCTAGAGATAGGAATAGTGAAATGGACCGAGTACGAAGATCAATTCTCCGAGGCTACGGAGTGGCTCACGCAGACAGAACAACTGGTCCAGTCGTTTAACAAGCTTCAAGATAGCCTGGAAGAGAAGAAGAACGTCCTGGAACAGTTCCAGATTCACTTGCAGACGCTGTTCGACTGGCAGAAGGAGCTAGATCGTCTTAACATGAAGGCTCAAATGCTGCTGGAGACTTGTGCTGATACTAGGATCTCTAATGCCATCACGCAGCTCACGACGAAGTATAATGCGCTGCTGTCTCTGGCCAAGGAGATCATGCGGCGGCTTGAGCTGCACTATCAGGTAAGGGATCTGGACATATGTCTTGCTAGTCTTCACTAAACATTAAATGGCTGTATTTTAACACTATATTTACGAGACACTGAAAGTCTAGTACCAGTACTAATATTGTCATTTAACATAATCTTCAGGAACATCAACAGCACAACACGCTCTACCAAGAGTGCCAAGACTGGATCGAAAGGACTCGAGACAAGCTGGGCGAGTGCAAAGAAACCCCCAGCACTCTAGCCGAGGTGAACAACAAGCTGCACACCTGCAAAGCAATCAGACAAACTCTAGAACAAGGTCAGAACAAGCTGAGGTACGCGCTGGAGCTAAAAGAAAAGGTGATCATGAACACGGAACAAAACGGAGCAGCAAAAATCCAAGAAGACACCGAGAACTTGAAGACAGAGTTCGAGAGACTGTTGGTGAACGTGGAGGACATCCGACAAAAGCTGTCTGCTAGAGCGAGCGCCCTTGAAGAGCTCAATAAGATCCACAGACTTACCACTGATTGGATCGAAGAGATCGAAGGAAAAATCCAACCTGGGGAGATGTATAAGAATGATCTCAGTGAGAAGAGGGCAGTTTTGGAGAAGTATAAAACTGTGCAAAGAGATATTCAAGGTCACGGTGAGACTGTGGACAGGTTGAAGGCTCGGTTGGCTGAGGACTCCAGCATCCCCGTTGGTCCTTATCAGAGTACTATCGCGAAGTACAATGAGTTGAACAAACTGATCGCTGAGAAAATAAAGGCAAGTGTCTTTTAAGAATTTGCGTAATAATTAAAAAGTTAGACTATAGATCTTAGGCATTTATAACATAAATGTTGAATTTTCAGAACCTAGATGAGCAGGTGAACGACCACGAAAAGTTCCAGCAGGCCTTGAACGAAGCCTTGGACTGGGTCCGTCACACCAAGCTAGAATTACAACAGTACTGCGACACCCATGGTGAAAAAGATCGAATCATCGAAAGAGAGAGCAAGGTCAACCAGATCATCGCTTCGCTGCCTAGAGGAGAGACTCTAATCTCCAAAGTAATTCAGCTCAGTGACGGAGTCATCGCCCACACAGGTCCAGAAGGCCAAGAAACCATCAAGCAAGATGTGAAACAGTTGCAAGCCAACTGGAAGTCATTGCAAGCTCAATGCCACGATTCCCAGAAGACCTTGTCCAACTGCATCTCCAGCTGGTCTCAGTTCACAGCAGCCTTGGACGGCATGAAGAGGTGGATAGATCATTTTCAGAAGAAGGTGAACGATGAACAGTCGAAGGAGAACAAGACTCCAGAGGATTTAGTTCGTTGCAAGAGTCTTGTGGAAGAGGCTGTGCAACAGAAACCAGCCCTGGAGGATCTGAATGATAAATGCGAGGCTCTGTTGGAGATGAGTGCCTGCAGTTGGGCTAGGGACAAGACTGTACAGTTGCAGTCAGCTTATACTTCTTTGTTGACTGATATGCAAGGGTTGGTGTCGAGGGTAGAGAAAAATTTATCCGATCATACCGAGTTCCTCAAGGCCAAGAAGGAGATGGAGGATTGGTTGAAAATTGCTAAGGGATCTGTGCAGGATTGCATGGGTGTTGGGGATGCTGAGTGGGCCAAGGACAAGCTTGAAACCATTAAGGTAATTTATTTAATGTGTCTACTAACAAATGTAGTTAGGTCAGAAAAAATCTATGAAAAAATGTAATGTAAAAAATGTAACAACTTCTCTCTTTATCTTCTTGTAGATTGTCGCAACCAGGATCACCGAGGGTCAGCACCTGCTGTCAACCCTGCAGACAGCCTTCACGAAGGCAATAGACACAGCAGTTCCCGAACAACAGGATCAGCTGAGATCAGACATGGCTGGATTACGTTCCAGTTGGGAACAACTGAGCATAGATTTGAACACAGTGCAAGCTCAATTAAAATCCCTGCTAACTCGCTGGGACGACCACGCAGAGGCTCACGAGAAACTGAAGATCTGGCTAGAAGAAACCCAGAAGAGTATCCAAGACACACCAGACACGAAAGGAGAGTTTGGCGACATGAAGACGATGTTGGAGAGGTACAAGCACATCCAGGAGGAAGTTCAGAACAAGAAAACAGAGCTGGACCATCTGATGGACGAAGCCAGCGAACTATCGAAGCTGGCTAAGAAGAATAAACCGCTAAATCAAACGAAAGCGTTGCTGAAGATGTGGCAGGGCTTGAGTGATAAAGTGGACGAACGTAAAAAGATGATTGAAAATGAAATGCAGGAGTATAATGCCTATCACGCAGCTCTTCAAGAGACTGAGAAATGGCTGCTGCAGATCTCCTTCCAGCTTATGGCCCACAATTCCCTCTACATCACCAACAAGGAGCAAACAGTCAACCAGATCAAACAACACGAGACTCTGCTTCAAGAGATCGAGAACTATACGAGCGTTCTGGACGATCTAAAGGTCAAAGGCAAGGGACAAATCGATCGCTACGTAGCAGCGAACCCGGACATCAAGAACGTCATCGAGACCCAACTGCAAAACGTGCAGGAGAGTTATAATTCTCTGATGAACACTGCTCTGCAGATCAAGAAGCGATTGGCTGAGTCTCTGGTCAAGTTCCAGGAGTATGAGAACACTCTTGAGAGTATTATGAAGAATCTGGATAGCTATGAGCCGGAGATTGCTCAGGAGATGGAAGCTCCTACTGATACTCTGGAACAGGCTAAGGAGAGGTTCGACAATGCACGCGCGTTGCATAATAAGCTGCAGGGAGAGAAGACCAAGCTGTCTCTGGCTGTTGAAGCTTGCGAAGCTGCTGTGGCCTGTGTGTCCAGGCCTGGTAGTCCCTTAGATGCTCCACCTGTTCAGATTCCGGCTAGGGAAGTCGAGGTTAGGACCAAGTTGGAGGAACTCATCGATCAGGTAAGAGAGTGTAATGTATCAGTGTAATGTCTTGATCCAATTGTCTGAAACCACCATTTAACCCATGATTCTCAATTTTTCCAGGCCCAGGGTCACCTAATGACTGTGACAAAAGCCCTAAACGAACTAGAAGAGCAAACCCGACAGAAGAACGCTCTCCGTGCCTGGATCAATCAGCAGAGAGCCCTCTGCGCCGAATGGAAGTCTCGTCCAGCAAAATTACGCTCCGAGGCAGCTCAAGCAGAGCTCCAAGCAATGAACGATCTGCTAACCAACGTAGGAGAAAGAAGAACTCACGCGATGACCGAACTGTCTCTCCACGAAGACGATCAAGACATCGCAGAGGGTCTAGACAAGCTAGAAGCTGAACTAACAGACGCCATCGCTGGGAAACAAGCTGCCCAAGAGCTGATCCAGAAGTATAGATCTCAGGTGCAGAACATTCAATCATGGTTGGACGCTCTGTCAAAGAAAGTTGACGTGATTGAGAAGGGCAACGGGCAGACGATCGCTCAGAAGATATCGAATGTTAAAGAGATCACTGCTGAGTTTGAGTCTCAAGGACCTGGGAAACTCGGAGAGGTGAAGGGACTCAGTGATCAGGTGATGGACTCTGTGAGCAATTTGGACTCTCAGCAGATTGAGGAGCAGATTAAGAGCGTGGAGAGAAGGTATGCTGATATCGCGAAGAAGCTCCAGAGGAAGGCGCAGGTTTTGGACATGACTGCTCAGGGTATTGAAGCTACCAGGCAGGAGATCGAAGAGAACAGGGATTGGATTCAGCAGAAGAAACAGCAGGCGCAGTTGGCTGATCCTGTGGGATATGACAGCAAGCTTGCTGAGGAGAAGCTGCTCGCCTTGAAGGTACTCTAACATTTATAGAGATATTGATTCACTGTCTACTATTTAATTTTAATGTTCCAGGCTCTATTGAAGGAAGCAGAGGGCAAACAACTGGTGATCGACACCCTCGAGAAACGCGTCGGCAACATGCAAAACGAATTGGAGACCAACGAACAACAACAACTCGAAAACGAGACCAAAGCTCTTCGAGGCGAGCAAGCAGAGCTCTGCAACATCCTAACAGAAGGAATTTCCAGTGCAACCGCAGCAGCAGACGCTCGTCGCAAGTTCGAGGCTGATCTACAACGAGCGAGAGCATGGATCAAGTCCAAGAGCAACAACCTGAAGAAGCTGAGTGGATATTTGCCACTGAAAGCTGCGAAAGTCGAACAGGATATTGTTCAGCACGGAGAACTTGAAGCTGACATCGATTCCTTCAGTGAAAAGGATCTCAATGATATGCTGAAGCAGGGCAATAATTTGCTGAAGGAGTGTAGCGATGAGGATCGCGCCAAATTGGAAGCTATCTTGGAGGAGTTGAGCAAGGACTATGACGAGCTGAAAAACGAAGCGAAAGAGAAACAGGCGGCTCTTGCAGATCTTCTTCAGGGTCGTAAAGCATTTGAAAGTGAGATCGATAAGTGCCAGAGGTGGATCAATGAGGCTGAAGTTGCTACCTCTTCCGACCTGAGGACTTCCAGCATTGATATTCTCAGGGAGCAGCTTGCTAAGGTATGGGGTAAATGATGGGTTTAGGGTACTTTTGATATTGCTTCAAGATTTACCTAGAAACGATCAAGAACCTTCAATTTTCGCTTTCATTTTCAGTACGATCGCCTGAAGAAGGAGGCAAAGGACTACGCGGACGACATCGAGAAGATCCTTCAGCAAGGTAAATCGATCCTACCAACGGTCAGCGATGCGGACAAGCTAGAACTAAACGAGCAACTGCAGAACATGAAGGAGGCTCACGGCAGAGTGGCTGGAATCATAAACGAGCGAGCCCAGGCTCTCCAAAAGAATATCAACGAAGCTGAAGAATCATTAGCTCGAGTCGCAGAAGCTGTGCAATACATGACAGACGTCCAGAAAGAACTCCACGAGTTGAATAAGCCGATTGGTTCTAGGGTAGAAGACGTGGAAGCCATGTTGGACGCTTATGAAAGGATCTTGAACGATTTAACAGCGAACAAGGCGAAGCTGTCTGACTTGGGATCGGTGAATGTAGCTGATCTTCATGGTGTTATGACCCAGCAGGATGATTTGATAAAGGCTATTGAGGCGCAGATAGCGAAACTCAGGCAGTTGTTGCTTCTGAGACAACAGTTCATTGCTCTGATGACTGAGATCACTACATTTATTGCGAAGTATACTGAGATTGTTAGGGACATTGAGAACTCTGGTCAGACCACGGAAGAGAAGATCAAAAGGTAGCTAATTACTCTGTATAGAATACTTTTATTCCATTTTGCATAGTATTTTGACGTAATAAAATTGTTTGTTTAATAGATACGACGACGCAATCCTGAAGATCCAAGAATGCGAAGCTCTTCTGGCCAGTGCCACCGACAAAGGGCAACAGATAGCAGCAGAAGGATCATCAGTCGACAGGAACAACATCACAGAGCAACTACAATCCTTGAAACAACAACTTCAGGGTCTCAGAAGAGCCGTAGAGACTCAGAGAGAGCAACACGAGCTAGCTGCTGCTGAGCACAAGAGAATGGCAAACGAACTAGCAGAGATCCTCGACTGGTTAGAAGACAAGGAGAAGGAAATCAAATCGAGGCCTCTTCTAGAAAGGGATCCAAGCAGCGTGGAAGACGAGCTGAAGAACCACAACGAGCTCTGCGAAGCTGTGAACGAGTATCTGGATAGAATCAGGAACCTGAAGAACTCCATACCCTACGAAGAAGGAATGCCTGGGTCGTTGAAGGAGATGTTGAGCGAGGCTGTGTCCATGCTGACATCCTTGCCTAGAGAGATGGAGGAACGCCAAAATTACTTGGAGAGCAATATGAAGATGAGGCAGGAGTATGCTGCGCTCACTGATAAGCTGCAGAGTTGGGTACGCGAGGCGGAGATTAGATTGGAGAGCGACAAGGATGGGCTCGACTTTGAGAATATTCTCAGTGATTTGGAAGAGCATAAGGTATTTGAACTTACTTGAGCTTTCCGAGCCTGAACACTTCGGAATACATAATTGAGAAGACACTGTGACGTAACTATTTTTGATTCTGCTTCCAGATTTACTTCAGCAGCGAGCCCTCTATGCGCGAGCTAGTCTCCCAACAGATTCAACAGGCGGCCGACAAGATCTGGCCGTCGCTGACCAACTCCGAGCAAGAGGAACTGAGCGCAGAGCAACAACAACATACTCAACTGCTGAAGAACACTCTCAACACAGCGAAGTCGCAACGTGCTAGACTGGAACAAGGCGCTGAAACCTGGCGGGACTACACGCAAACCTTGGAACGGGTGCGGGCTGTCATCTTGAGAACCAGGTTCACCGATGAACCTGTCACGACTCTGGCTGGCTTGCAATTCAACATTCAGAAGATCACGCACGCTCTAAATGATATACAGGTAAGCATCTATGACCACGGCGAACACGAAATAACTGAATATTCAGGAGTCTGTGTAAAATGACGTATGTTTCATTTAGAATCAACAATTTGAACTGGATCTCCTCAATGAACGCGGCAAAGAAGTCCTCGGACTGGCGGATGCGCACAATAAGAAAACGATAGAGTCTCAACTCTCCGAGATCGGGGCCGAATGGAAAGAGCTAGTTTCCGGTTTAGAGGGTCGCAGAGATGCTCTGGAAGCACTCGCGAAACACTGGGAAGAACTCGAAGCTCAGTGGTCACTGATCGAAAGCCGTGTGAACGCCACCGAGGAAAAATCCAAGCTTGTTGACTCGGTGGTACGCTCGAAGAATCACTTGCTGGATACCATCAAAACTCATCGTGTGAGTATCCTGTCTAATTCCTTGAAATTCAGATAGCTTTTACAAACATTTAAATTTACATAGCTACGTGCGTTAGAAAAGGTGCAGTGCAATTGAATTAACACTAAACCTACCAAGCACAAAACATATAAAAGTGAAACGTCTTATACAAGGGAGAAGATTGAATTTAGTTAAATTTTGTACTATTTTTGTTATAATGTGTGCTTAAATAAAGAAGTCGATTTGGTGATTTCCTATGTAAACGTTTTTATAATTTCAATAATCGTGAAATAGAAAAGCGGCCATTTGACCGTGGTAGGTTCAGTGTTAACGAAGCTGTGCACCAGAATAAAAATGATTACAGGTTTTATCGTATTTTCTTGATGCAGGAATTAGTGGCCGAAGCGGAAAAACTGAAACCAATGGCAGAGGACGTAAGAGCTCTCGCAGGACCTGTCCTCGCTTACCTCGCAGCTTTCACCGAAGCTCCAGCACACGTTCTGGAGAAGAAACTCGACAAATTGCAGGGTTCCGTCGAAGCGTGAGTGAAAACACATTTGTCTGATTTTTATTGATGTTGCGAGCGCACCGCCAACGACACCGACGACGCGACACGCGCGTCACAGTTTCCTTAAAACGTTGCTTTCGTCATCAAGAAATTTCTTTCAGTTTCGAAACACTCGTATATATATATAGCCAGCTACGTATTTAATTAAAATTAGTAATTTTATCTTTCACCGCCAGTTTCTTTTTTCTTTTTAACAAACAATCACGTAGTATTTCAAGCATAGTATCTATCACAGCTTTATTTAATTAGCAGCTTAATTGTGGAAAATTGAGAAATTTTATTTTTGTTAAATTGCAGATTTCAGGACTGTCGTAATGTTGATTGATTCGATTTACGGTTTAATTACGACCGTAATCTAATTATATTGTTTCGCGAAGAGTATACAGCATTCTAAATTATAACTCGTGGAAGAGCGTCGAACAATGCGGTGGCTCCGTGTGCAATTTCCACGCATGTGCATGTGTGTGCCCCGCTTTTGCATATTACCTTCTGAAAAGGGAAGGTGATTCTCCGCTTCTCCCCACACCCTTTCAGTCTGTTTCAGGTGATCGTCGCATCGACGTTAATTAATTATGTATAATTATAATTTCATTTATTTTACCGTTCTTCTCAGGACATCTTACGTGACCTTTATTTTCAGGACAAGCCTCTGTTAGACCGCGAATGTTTCTGCAAATCATTTAATTGGAATCGAATGTTCCCATTCTACTGCATTTTATTGCACTTGTACTTTCTTATTTTCGTACAACATCGACTACTTTTACTTTTATGCTTTTGGACAGCAAAGAAACGACTGCTATATATCATTTCTACCGTCAAGAATACTTTAGGGAACAAGAGAAGCAATTCTTTTGTTCCATAAATGAAAATGATGATTCGCGTAAAGATCCACGACACGCTAATTAAAAGTACCGTCACAGAAGTTCGGTCATCTTACGCTCGCTGTTTCGCCTCTGTCGAGACACAATTGTCAGTGCGCGCATGGTTTCAGCGAGGTTGCTCGAAATGTCAGAGGTTCTTCGAAATTCGTTTAGGTTGTTGCAAAACAGAGAGGTAAAAACAAGAGTGAAGGATCCGGGGAGGGAAAGGACGAGCGCGAAGTTTCACGGCAGGAGTAGATTCCTTATGGGTTACGACACGTATCGATTTAGCATGCGTTACGTGGCGCATTACGCTCCATCATAGCCAAATTAGTCCCATGGCGTAATTACGCCTTGCAAATAGTTGTACACGGTGCGTTACCATCGTTCCACGTCAGAGAATTAATAATCGCGTGGAAATTTGAATGATCTGCTTGCAAACGCTCGGTCACGATCCATCGAAAGTCTGCAGGATGTTTTACAGGGTGATTCGAAAACAAAGTATTTCGCATACTTGGCTGTGGAATGATTAATAATAATAATAATGACGACCTTGTTGCGCTCCGAAGCAACCACAGAAACAACGAAATTAGATTGAATCCAAGTACACGGACGGTACGAAAATAATAAATGATGCATCTCGAGGACAGTACAATCGCGAGCTGACAAAATTTTTGTTCGAGCAGAGATATATTCACTGGTACATCTTTATCACGAAAGAAATTTTAATTGATTCCGCGACATAATTAACACCTTGTACTACGATCTATTTCACGGTTTCAGTGATTAGAACTTTTTTCTAATTTATAATTTCCTAAAAAAAGGAGATAATTTATATCTATAGCGTATGCCTATATGTTCTCCGATAGCTATATATTAACAACGCCAAAATAGAATTTTATTTCGGGTTAAGGGAAATTAATAAGAAACATATTTATTAGACTCTGTTCAGGTAGGGCAACGGGTTAAACGCGAATTAATTGAAAACGAAAGCAGAAGATCGCAGCAACAATGAATCAACCTTTAATTATCCGAATCTCGCGATCCGCGCGTGTAGCTCACGTTTCCACGAGCTGTTTGTAAACAAGCGCGGGACATTGCACAATATGGGTGTACCTCGAATTATTTATAATCCGCGCGGGTCATTAATCGAGCGACGTTAGATAATCCTGGATTCTCCGTGTTTCCATCGATTCGATAACCGCACGCTAATTTCCCGGAAGGCCTGCCGAGGACGTGATTCGATTAACGATTGATCGTTATCTTCACGTCACGGAATCGGATCAAAATTGGATTTTCGCGAAACTATAGTGAACGCGTTTAGTGCTTACAGCTGCATAGACCCGTATCGTCGAGCCCCGTAACACGCAGCAATTACCGGTCACGCAGAAATCGAACTAATAAAATAATCAATTACCACCGAGACACCGGGGGTGTGTGGAGGGTGGTAAATCCACGGAAACCATCCCCTCGGCGATTCGGGGTGCGATTCCCGCGGGGTTGTTCGTCGTCGGGCAGCCGCGAATCAGGGGTTCCGCGGGTTGTCGATCGAATTCGCCACTAAATATAGATTTGCCGAAGAAAAGTGATAGAAGAGAGGGGGCGCGGGGGGGGGGGTGGGTGGGTCGGGGGGTCGTCGGTAGAGGCGGCACGTTGTTGGCCCGCTTCTGAATTTCATGGCGTAATATCTAGCCGGCTCGCGGACTCTCAGTCACGATTCGCACGCGGCGCGGCTCGCCGCGGGGATGCCTGGAAATAAAGTATGACGACGTCACATTATCACGAGAATAATCCGTGGAACGGCCTTTAAGCAGTCCGCTGGTTAACATATCGCCAGTCAGGTCGTGATAACAGCCTCGCGCAGTGCCGTCGGTCGAGACAACAACCGAAAATCACAGTGATTCTCTTCGCGAAACCTTCGATCTTTTCAACCCTTTCTTGGAAACCTTCGGTGATTGTTTGCCGGTGTTCGGAGGATCGTTCTCGGTTTTGGTTATTGTTTCTGGTGATCACCGTTGGTGTTCGAAAGGATCTACGCAACATTGTGTTGGAAAAGCAGCGATAGGAAAGGAAACGTCGGAGAAGCGTGGAGATCCATCCCGCGGCATGTCGATTGCCAGTACGTATGATGTTTCGTGTTTCGGGAGATCGGTTTAATTTTTTGTTCACGGTGATCGCTGGCGGTGTTACGAACGATTCACGCTTGGAAACCCTGCTGGAAAACGTTTAGAAAAATTAGAAACGTCGGACAATTGTTGTCATCCCGCGCGGCACGTAGATCGATGGTACCGCAGAAATTGTTCGATTTTATCATTGTTCGCGGTGATCGCTGGCGGTGTTACGAAGGATTCACGCTTGGAAAGCCTGCTGGAAAAGGTTCAGAAAAATTAGAAACGTCGGGCAATCGTTGTCATCCCGCGGCACGTAGATTGATGGTACGCAGAAGTTGTTCGATTTTATCGTTGTTCGTCGGTGTTTTCGCTCGTGTTGATCGTGTTAGCCGAGGATTGTGACCGGTTATATTGGCTTAAATATTATGACCGTAGCAGGGCCGAGCTGGGCTCTATCACCAATCGATACCGAAACGTGTTTCGGTGCACGTGGCTCTGGCGGCGCAGCGTGTTCCGATTGTAACGCGCCGCGGAGCGGAATCGCGCGAGCTGTTTCGCGATCGTTGTTCTGCGTGAATCTGCCGAGGATCGAGGAGGAATGGGGATTTCCTATAGAATCGGTTCGCTCGTGGATACTTTGCGGTAGCTTATTTCTTTCTGTGAAAACATTTGGAAGGAAAGGGTATAGCCAGATAAGATAGTCAAAAATGCCCTTGAACCGAATTTTATCGACGATGTGCCATTCGATAGAGCACCAAGAAAAAACATACCGTGCAAAATTTCAACCCTGTATCTCGATCGGGAGGGTAGTTATGGGGTAAAATCGAAAAATCAGTTTTTGGCCTATTTTCCCTGGTTAATGACGTTTAGAAATTCTGAGAAAAATCTGACACATGTCAAGAACCCTAATACATACTTTGCAATTGGTTTCAGATTTTTAAATTGAAAATCCTGCTTGTAAAAAATCAAAAACCTCAAAAAAAAATCGAAAAAAAATGCAGATTTCACATGGAAGTTCTAGAGTGACAACATTTATATTTTTACAGTAGCGGTATATTGTCATAAGTATTGTTCATCCCGTTCGTTTTTCTCTTTTTCGACACGTTCGCTTGTCGTTGGCGATGAATCGCTTATCGATAACACGAACATACTTGTTGTTTATATGAACAATATATACGGTGGCGGATCCGTTACAGCTTAACTTACAAATTAAAATTAAAATGACTTGTCTAGAATTCGTTTCACAATTTATTGCTTATCATTTGCTGCTTTTACGAACAGTATACAGCTACAACAATTGAAAGTCTAGTTTAGCATTGAATACCTATGCAGAGCTGAATACAAAGGCAATACGTTATTTCGTTATACCTCGGTGTGTGAAGTTCCTTGTAGTAGAAGCAGAATGCAGCAAAAGTTTCTAAAGCCGCGGTGTCTAAAGTTAGGATCCCATGCTGTGCTGGGTCAAACTTGAATCGATCGATTTCCAATTACAAACGGTGAAGATTTAATCGTGCTAGGAATTATGAAAGTCACGAATTCGGTTGCATATTTGTAGACCAACTGTAGATCAATGAAAGCGTATATAAAATATCTGCAATGTAAATTCGTGGCACTGAATCTAGCTTCGCAAAAATTGCGTTTCGAGGAAACACAATATTCCCAAAAGTTGTGCAGTGAAGATTTAATCGTGCTAGAAATTATGAAAGTCACGAATTCGGTTGCATATTTGTAGACCAACTGTAGATCAATGAAAGTATGTATACACTCCCGCTCATAAGTCTTAGGACACCTCTGGTTTTTAGTGAAACTCTGGTATTTCGTATATAGATTATGAACCTGTAACTCTGTATTAACAACATAATATAAGTATCCTCAAATGTTCAGTAGTAATTAGAACTTCAACGTAATGATTCATCAAAAATTATTAAATAGCCACCCCGATCACAAGATTTGAACCCCATAGAAAAATTAGGGGTTGAACGTGACAGACAGGGGTATGGAATTTTTGCTCTACTTCGAGAACACGTTTATGGAATATTTTGGAACGAGAATGGAATAAGATGACAACAGAAAGTATGAAAAAATTAATCACGCGGATGCCAATAATTGTGGACATCGTAGTAAAGAAACGTGGCGGATTATGCTATAAAAAGAAAATATATTTTTTTACTTTTTAGTAAGATTTTTGACGTACGAGAGCAGCATCCTCTCTTTGACGTGTAAACCTTTACACTTATTATTGATTATTTCATTTTTACAAAGTTGAATACGAATATGATCACTGTCCCTAAGACAGAGTATGAGCGGGAGTCTACAATATCTGCAATGTAAACTCGTGGCTCTGAATCTAGCTTCGCAAAAATTGCATTTCGAAGAAACACAATATTCGCCGGCGAGTGGTGGTGTTGTGGGATGTCGAAAGATCGCATAAGTGTGAAAACCTGTGGAGGATTGTTGTAACCCTGAGGGGAACAATAATAAAAAGAAGAAGAAATAAGAAACACAATATTCCTAATAGTTGTACGTACAGTGCCTCGTCCGCGAACCAAGTAAGCCAAAAATCCAAAAAAATCTCGCGGCGAGGTGAGGAAAGGTGGAGGAACAGCCAGCAGTTGCGACACAGAGCGCAACGCGGTTCGATCCGCATAGTAATGCATATCGTGTGTTGTGCCAAGGGGCACGGTAGGTAAGGGTGGAAAAATCGGCTGGTCGTCTCGGAGAGAGTCTCTCGGAGCCAATGAACCTTGGTCTGCGGTTCTCGCGTTCCCGCGAAGAAGATGGTGTATTATTCTTAGGAGCGGCGTGCGCCTCTTTTCGACACTGTCGTCGATTTTCGTTCCTGGCCGGCTCCGGGGGCCTCTAAACCGCATGCGTCGCGGCGCCTCGCCAAGACGAAAATTCAAAGCTAACGCTATTACGCCCCTTCTAATAACGTTTCGAACCGCGAACGCTGCTGTTTAGCTTGACCGTGCCGCGCCATACTGTTATCCGATTTCCATCAGCTGGAATCTGCCCCGATATCTCGCGATCAGACCGATTCCCGAAACGATAGAACGAGAACCCGCGCCACCAGGGATCTTCGCGGAACAAGCAAAAACCAGGGAATCGTTAGATCGATCGGTAATCGCGACGATCCTCGTAGAATAGGTACGATCCAAGTGTGTCGCGTGCATCCTCCGTCGATCACCGTCGATTTCACCAGTGTCGGGAACAATCGTTCCAGTCGAAATCGTTTCTGGAAACTTGATCCTCTCGTTTCAACAGCGTCCTCTTTAGGGTATCCGCCCTCTCGCGTGTTCGTAGTGACTTCGAGTGATTTTTCCACGATTTTTTTCGTTTGCTTTCTTCGAGACGATGATCGTCTCTCTCTCTCTCTCGTGGTTTTCGGTGGTCCGGAGAGGGAAACAGTGGTTCGTTTGGTGCTACAAAAATATCATAGTGATCTTGCCGCGATGATGTGCCGGAGAACATTGGCTCGAGTCACATGCCCGCATAAGGTTGCGTCACGTGGACCCGGTATTTCCTGTTCACGATGTCGGCTTAGCATTCTTCTTTTCGAATTGTTTCTTAATAAATAGCGTCTGTAGAATTTTTTTTATCTTTTTTAGTCAGATTTTAACCGTTTTCATAGAGAGTTTTGATATATAGTTATTATCTAGAGAAGGTTAGTCCGGTAGTTAGTTGTTGCAAGTTCTTGGCTATTTTTACAGCTGTTGGAAAAACAAGTTTATGCAGTGTTTGGAGATGTATTCTTTTGGCAAGACGTTGTCCAACGTTGCGAAATGTTGCGAAACTGTCCAACTCCGAGGAAAATAACCCTGCGAACCAAATTTTTACATTATTAGAAAAAAAGGAACTGTAGACGATCCTTGGCGTAAAAAATTATACATATCTCTGTATACGTATGCCTCTCTCGATTAGGATTCAGAAAATTTTCAATTTCTGACAAGAATGCAGAAACGTTTTTCCGAAAATATTTCCGTGTCATGTCTTCCCGACGATCTGATAAACCATCGCGTCCGGAGAGCTCGCGTAATAAAAATGCCTGGCATCGCACGCATTGTGGAATCTTTCACCTAATTCGTATTAGCTCGCAAAACGACCGACCGTGGAACGTGTATCATAAACCTCGGCCGTGTCTTGACTTTATTGCACCGGTCTGGCGATTGCACTACCGTTAAACACCGTTCATTATTAGCAACGATGATGTCATCGCGCGAAAAGAAACCAGTGGAGCGTACGAAACTTGACATTGACACCGTGTTGCTTCCCCAGTCATTGGAAACGCGCTGCTTCCGGCACAGTTCGACACGAGATACTATCTCTGTTAGAACATCGTCCACTTTTCATTTTCACTAAGTTCAGTTCTAATTTTTCATTCGCTAGACGTTGGGAATTTTAACGAGACTGCGTTCCAAAAGTCGTGTCGCGTTGTGTCAAAATGTTCGTCTCGCTATATCGGATGCAGACACGATTCGCACTCGATGTGACTAATCATTCACGCGTGTTTAACTCTGACGTAATCGTCATCCAGCCAGAAACTCCGCGAAAACACGGTGCACCGACGTGTGTCACGACAACAGACGAAAAAACGCTTGTGTTGCGACACTTCGTTCGTGGCTCGATGCATCATCGATGTTGTCATCCTTATGATTGCACTTGGCAATACATTCCGGCGAAACATTCTACGATCTTGTTGGCAACATTGTTGCGCGGAAGGCCAATGTGCGCGAAGTCTTGACAACAAGCCGGGCGATGATCCAATCATTTGTACAGTTCCTTTGGAAAAACTAATTTTTCGAAAATTACGATTATTTCATTCTAGACAGTCTCGATAGGCAGGGACAGGGAAACAATGCGAATATACTGGGTGTTTGGTAACTGGTGGTACAAGCGAAAACGGGGTGATTCTACATGAAAGAATAAGTCGAAAATATAGAATAAACATTTTTCGTTTGAGGCTTTGTTTCCGAGAAAATCGACTTTGAAGATCTGTCAGGTTTGTGTGCTTTGGTATACGCAGGAAGTAGATTTGGTTGGTCATGATCAGACAGTTGCGTCAGACAATTCCTATCGAATAGCATGCTGCATTTCAAACTCGATTTTCTCGATAACGAAACTTCGGATGAACAAATTTTATTCTATTGGGTTGGCAACTAAGTAATTGCCGATTTGTTCAATGAAATAAAAGAGTTTTTTGTTTTACTTGGAATGGACTTTAATCTATGATGTATTTTCCATTTTGTTCGATGACCTTTTGCCATCTTTCTGACAACTTGAAAATTCCACGCTCGTAGAAAGTCTGATCCTTTTCGGCCAAAAACTGAGTCAAGTTGTAGTTTCATCTATAACTGAAATCGGCAATTACTTAGTTGCCAACCCAATATATTTTCGACTTATTCTTTCCTGTAGAATCACCCCCTGCTCGGTTGTACCAGCAGTTACCAAACACCCTGTATTTCTTATGCACTTTGAATTGACCCTGTATGGGTTAAAGAAAGGGATGAAACTCGGAACAGTTCAAGCTTGCCCGTTTCCAGGAAAGTTGACATTTCGATTTCGATGTGCTCGTCGACGGGCATGGGCGACCATTCGAATCCATCAGTTAATTGCACTCTCGGCGGGTCTCCACTGGCCCGAAAACCGAGAAAGCGGTCGTCTCGAAATAGCACCGGGACCGTGGCAAAAGAAGTAATTCCGATTCGAACAAGTTCTTCTCGAAACATTCGCGCACGGTTACAGGAGCACGCTCTCTCTCTCTCTCTCTTTTTCTCTCTCTCACACGCACACCGTCTACTTTTAGCCGAGGCGTCCTCCGCTCTGGCTGGACCAAAGCCAGGAAAGCCAGCTTCGGAGCCGAACCAGCGACACGCATTTCCGATTCTAAATCCGTCGTGTCTCCGCCTCGGACAATTCCTTAAGGCCCGATCAATTCCGAGACGGTGTTCTCTCTCTCTCTCTTTCTTCTTTCACTTTGCGCGCGCGCGCACTCTCTCTCTCTCTCCCTCTTCCCTCGTCCTCCGAGAGGAACCTTTGCCCTAAGCTCGGTTAGGCAGCGATGATCGCGAGCTGGCACGCGTTATCGCAGAGACCCCGAGACTCGAACAGGAAATATGCTGAAATCTATTTTTACGCGTTCGCCGACGTGCACACGTATGCTGCCTAAGGGGCAAATCGTTTCCCGTTAGTAAGGTAGTGACCGGATTTGCTGACGGCTACGTTCGTATTCCGTAAACACGAGTCACAGGAATACCGTACCTACACCTAATTCAGAAAGAGTCGCGCCGCGTGAACGCGAGAGCAGGATACGTAAGTCGACGAAACTCGCGTGACACTGAACGACTTTTGATCGACGGCTCGCGGAGACGCCGGTGATTTTTCGGGATCGAAGGGGGGTGGTTCCTAGTCATTTAGCTCATCGTTAACCCTTTGCACTCGAAGCTATTTTAACTCCAAAACTATTTCCCTTTTATATATATTTTTTTTATGTTATAAATATGAAAATGATGCAATTTATTCGTTCAATACTGAAGCGTTCAGTAATTTGTTACATACAAACAAATTTAATAATGTAAAAAATATTTTGAATAACGATACAGTAATTTTTAGTGGCGCCTTACAGTCGCCATTCGAGTGCCAAGTGTTAATTTCATTTTATACCATTTTATTTTACTCTTCTCGCTTCTTACGTTATGTTACTTTGATTCGACCACATTGAAGTAAGAAACCAGGTGGTAAAGGTTTCGCGAATGAGAAAACTCCGGTCCTTGCAGGCTCGTCGACTCCCTGCAGAAGCGATCCCGGAAGGCGGACGAGGACTTGGAGTCGTTCGAGGACACCGAGCGTCAGATCGAACAGCTGAGGAAGCGTCTGAACGAGGCGCGCGATCGCGCCTCAGGGCTGCACGTGTTCGGCCCGGACCAGGACGCGGCTGAATCCTCTTTGGAGGAGATCCGATCCGTCGTGGAAGATCTGCTCGACACCGCGAAGAAATTCTCGGGGAGCACTAAGGCGCGGTACCAAGCTAGCCAGCAGCTCGTGCCGAGCGACCTTGCTCAACACCTGACAGGGCTAGAACTCTGCGCGGAGGCGACTGCCCAGGTGATGGAGGAGAAGCAGAGGGAACAGAAACGGGCCCGAACCGTCAGGTCGGATTACCTGACCGACCTGGACGAGGTTCAGGCCTGGATACGACAGGCTGAACTCAAGGTTCAGGACCGATCGATCGAGCCTGGACCGCTGAAGGAGCAGCTGAAACAGGTCCAGGACGAGCTAGGCACGATCGCCGACAAGCTCGAACGATTAACGAGAAACGGACGCACCATTGCTGAGAACACGAGGGACGACACCGAGAAACAGCTGATCGACAGCACCGTTCACAATGTCACCGAGCAGCTGAACCAGGTGAAAAACTGGCTGGACGAGAGGAAGCAAGTCGTCGCGGACACCATCGACGCCTGGCAGAGGTTCTTGACGCTCTACGAAGCTGTCAAGGCTTGGACCGAGGAGAAGAAACAGTTCCTAGTTGAGCCACTGAAGCTCAGCACACTGGTGCAGGCCAGGCAGAGGCTGCACGAGTACTCGGTATGTCGAGGAGTTAGGGGAATCCAATCGACACTTTGGAGATCCTTTGATGAGGATAGCATTGGGATTGATGGGTTTGCAAGGCTGACTTTGATGGGCCAGGGGATGGTTGGATAGATGATGGAATTCAAGAGCCGAGATTTATTTGTTGATTACTTGTGACTTTTAAACACGTGCCTCGAGTGTTTTCAACCCTTAAACGTCATTAACACGTTGCCTGCCGTGTCACCCATACATGGGTGACGGAATTATTTGTTCAGGTTTTAAAATGAATTTTTACGTTAATATATTCATTATACCAAACTTGATTAGAATCTGTAAAATGCAAGAAAGTTGGAGAACCACGCAATATCATACATTTAATTTTTTTCAATTTCTATTTCATTAAATAACTTACTTTGATTTCATGGAATTTTTCAGATTTCTTGTTTGGCAATCAAAGTGTTAACCAGTTAACTGCGGAATTTAATGTTAAAAGACCCTCACGGGGCGCGGAATTAAAATCTAGCAATGACGAGTATACACGTGTAGAACGCAGGCCAAATGTTCCTGTTATTTTTACAGGAAAAAAGTAAAGCAAAATGAGAAAGGATTACATTTATATGCGATAAAAAATTAACAATGTATTGTTTGAGAAACCAAAACATTGTTAAAAAATAATAAAATTCAAAAAGAAGAAAATTAAACAAAAAATAATTTCGAGAAATCCAGTTGATTGCAGTAAAGCATGCAACACAATTTGGAGAATACCAGATGCATTGGAGAAAATCATCAACTTAACTTGTAAAAAGTCATACAATGTACGGGCAATATCCAATATACCAAAGAGAATAATCAATTTTTTTAAAAAGAATACATAACTGTTTTATTGGTAATGTAGAGGAAACATACCACCAAATGACAATTTTTATCACAACTTATAGAAATTTCCAGTTTTTATAGTAAAAGGGAATCGTTTATTGTACACGACGAGTATACACGTCAACCGCACCACAATAGTAGTTTTGGATTGACGTGTATACAGGTCGAACGCAGTTAACTGGTTAAAAACTGAAGTATTTAAAGACACTTAAGGGTTAATACACGGAAGCTAAGTTAGAAGCTAGTTAGTTCAGTCCCTAGGCTATGCACCTTTCAAAGGGATGGCCAAAGCTAGTCGAACGAACTCGAAAGAGCTCTCCTAATGTTAGAAATGTTTTCCGGTGTGGGTGGGTTGCAGACAGCCGTGAAGAGCTGCAAGCAGATAAACAGGAACCTGAGCGAGATGGGTAAAGAGCTCGAGAGTATCGGTCAGGTTTGCAGCGTGGGCGACTTGCCCGAGAAGCTGTTGGAAGCTGAGGAAGCTAAGGTGCACGTGGAGGGTCAGCTGTTAGAAAGGGTTCGTGTTAATTTTTTCGTGCTAGGTCGTCGCGAACACACACACATACACACGCGCGCGGATAGATAGAGAATCTTGTACCGTTTTTAGAACGCTCTGCTGCAAGAGGCCAGCGAGGAATGGGAGCAATGCGAGCGAAAGATGAAGGAGGTGAAATCGTGGATCGAGAAGGCGAGACAGAGTTTAGAATCGCCGCAGAGCAAAAAGAAACCGTTGAGGGATCAGCACAGCGTACGCGAGAAAATGCTGAGCGACATCGCGATACAGAAAACGAAAATCAGTATATCGATGGAGAAGCTGCAGGTCCACTTCCGGTCCGGAATCGGTGGAGACAGTCGGATCAGCGAGACCGTTGATGAACTACTGACCGAGTTGGACAGCCTTCACGGCACCGTCAAGGAACAGGCCGTGTCTTTGGAGGCTTGCTTGACTCAGATCGATCAGTATCAACAGGTTAGGGGATGCTTAGACCGGTCACAGAGCTAGGGATGTTCAGTCGTCCTGGTCTGAGGACTGTATTCCTTCGGGGCCGATTGCCGATCCTTCTGAACCTCGAAAAACCTTCTTAACCCCTTGCACTACTATTTATTTTGTGATTATAATGATTAGAAATTTTCTTCCTTCGTTCAGAATTTCATAGAACAAAAAAGATAGTCTATATTTATTATATGCCTATGTTTTCTCCAGAGGATCTATGTCGACTACGACACAAAATAGAATTTTATTTCGTTTTGAAGGAAATTAATAACGTTCGCATTTATTAGATTCTATTCAGAATCTTCGTCACGAGTCTGGCTCGTTATTGTAGGGCAAGGGGTTAAAATGATGTTCGTTGCTGAGTGTTAGAGCTCTTCGAAAACGAAGTAGATTATTAAATGCTACTTGGTAGCAGACAATGTTGTTAGGCAATGTTGAATTTTCTAGATTTAATAGACATTAAGCACGATTGACTTCGGAAGAGGATCGGCAATCGTCCCGGCAGTGGAAGGGATGCAGATCTGAGACAACGTGTTTAATTGCAGGATATACAGCAGCTGAGACAGCAGATAATGCAGGTGGAGCAGCAGCTGAGGACAGTGCTGAGCCCGACGTACCTGTCCACCGACAAGGAGAAGGCGCTGCAGGAGCAACAGGTAGGTTCGCCTTGGTCCCACCTTTTCATCACCTGCACAATTGCGCTAAAAGCAGCAAGTTGATTTTTTGCATTTGCTCGATACCAACTGAAAACCACCACCAGGATATATATATATATTACTCGTCTTTGAATTAACCGCGTTCTATGTAAATAAATTATCACTTCTGCCGGTTCTCCGAGGGGCGTACGTCCGCGCTCGCCGCCGGTCTTATTCTCCTTCTACACGCGCGAATTTCTTTCTGCCTGCCTACAACTAGAGAATCGTGACTAACAGTTAACTATTAACCGTCGACCGAGCCACCATTAATTACTAATCGAGACGGGGCGAATTAATTATTATCCGATCTTTGGCTGCTACGTTGGAAAATCAAAAATTCCTCCACAAAGTGTCAAATACAACAAATGAAACACGTAGCAGCCAATAGACAAACGTAACATGCTAACAACAGTATCTCCCTGTCTCTGGAAACATTTTGATGACCTTGAAAGTGTCATTAAAGGGGAGACAGAGGTCGAAAAAACAAAAGCTCTTTTCAATCACGGTCAAGGTGTTTCCATATTCCGTTCTCTCCAAACTGACCCATCAACCCTCTTGCGAGCAACCATAAATTAATATAATGATATACTCTCTAACATGTTTACTTTGTAAAAGTATAGAAAACGTCGATATTGCTCACAAAAGGGTTGAATTAATAATATTAATCCTGCAGCCGTTCCCACAGAGGTTCCCAAACTAGCAAGCTTTTCAGCCATTGTAATTTTCCATCGGTGATTAATCCCACTCGCGACAATTAGAGTTCATTAACAATCTCTAACCACTTAGCCTACTTCTATCCTCTACTAAGCCTTCTTCTATCCGCTACACTCATTCTCTCGCCTTTGATTTCTTCCATTAAATTCTTCTGAGGTTTCTCACACTTTGCAAACAACGAAACATTTGAATTGAATGGTTGTTTTAAAAAAAAAAGTCGCGATGAAAAGCGTTCGTTCATTCGAGAAATCGATCAAACGACCGTTCGGTACCCGCGCTATCGTCATGGTGGTACATTTCTTACGGGGTACTGGTTGGTATCACGCCCTAACTAAAGTTTTCTCACTCTGTTCTGTTACTTGAAAACGTACGAGAACGAAATCTCGACCGTGTCACACTCTCACGCACGTGTCCTTGTCGTTTTCATAGATTTTAGTTTTTCTTTTTCTATTTTCTTTTTTTTTTTACTTTTCTCTGTTCTCTGTTCGAACTTTAACCGTTGCGCACGATCGATCATCGAAAATCTACGTGCATCGAGAATCAATATTCGAAACAAGAAGATAAAATTCAACAAATTCTGAAAACCTTTCTTGTACCGAAGACCATAACTAGATTGTTTCGAGTATCGAGGATGAACAAGATGCGTGTACATTTTTGGACCGATTCTGCGAGCCAATCGTAATATTTTATGTGTTGTTGTACCGTGAGGGGATTACTTGATTTTGCTTGTTTTCATTTTCTTTATCTTGTGTAATTCACGTGTTCTGTTTCTACTATCTCGCCGTTCTCACTGTCTAATTGTGTATCACGCGGGGCGCGGTCGCGATCGCGATCGAGGTTGCGATCGATGATCGCGTTTCCGCGGCACCGTCGCACACCGGAAGTCGATGTCACACCGGCGCGAAAATCTCAGTAGCGGCACTGTCTTGCAAAACTGTCTCGTCCACCAACACAGTTCGAGTCTCTGTCACGTTAACACCAGATACTGTACATCACCGTAGGCTTCTTTGTTGAGTTCTGATCGTCACGAGTAGCTCACGCATAAAGTAAAAAGAGTACAAGTAAAAAACAAAAGAAAGAAAATAAAAATCCGTCCGATAAACCGGAGAGAAAAAAAGAGTCGATCGCGGGTCGGAAAACCGCGAAAAATTTCGCGGACGGCGGAAACGGAAGATACGCAAGAAAATCAAGTGACCTCCACAGACACGCGCGTCGAGACTTGTGAAGGAACGCAGCGAGCACAAGTCGAGGAACGCCGCTCGAAAATTCTCATATACATACAGTGACTCCAACTAATATTCGGACGATCTTAAAAATCGCAAAACTTTGTCAATATATGTGAGTATACTACTCGAATTTTTTTTAGAAGTTAGAACGATTGGATCGTTACGTAACGTGAAAAAAAGTTTGAATAAAATTACAATTGGTCGAAATTGCAGTGAAAGTACTGACTGTTGTATTTTGTTACTTTTTTATACGGGCATGTATTAAAACTTTAGAAAGTACGTTTTGTACATCTGTATCAATTATACATATTCTGAATATTTCATCTAAATCAGGCAACGTTGCACTGAGCTACAAACGTTTAACGATGAAAACTTAAGGGTGAAAGTCGTAGAATTTTCTTATGTGATCATTTTGGAACGTCTGTAGCTCATTGCAACGTTCACCGATTTTTATGAAATTCTCAGGATATGTATAATTCATACAGATCTACAAATCGTACCTTCTAAATTTTCGATGTAAGCCTACGTAAAAAAGTTGCAAAATACAACTTTTAGTATTTTCTATGCAATTTCGACCAATTGAAATTTTTGTAAAAATTCTTTTTCTCTTTGTGTGGCAAACCAATTGTGCTAGCTTCTTAAGAAAATCTAAGTTGTATGGTTCAATGTTAACAAAGTTATACGATTTGTAAAACCGTCCGAATATTAATAGGAGTCACTGTACATAATAGATCTATCTTTAATCCTCCTTCTCTATTATTTCTCACTTCTCTTCTGTCTATTCTTTGGTTTGTTGTGTGTTGTTTTTTTTTTTTTTTGACAATCACTTATCATGTGCCCGTCAACCCATCGCCGTCGGCTATAATATGATTTTAAGAAATTTTGTTTGCTGCACCCCTTCATCCGCCATTCTCCCTTTTACACAACCCGCTCCGTCACTCCATCTTTCGTTCACTTTCTTTCTGTTTCTGTCTATGGATCATCGATCCCGATCGTTTTGTCGTCTCGTCGTCCGAACTCTGGTGTCCATCGTTGGTTTTCTTACTCGTCGGCTCCAATTTTTTTTCTCGTTTCCACGCTTGGTTTCTTGGATCTCTGTCTCTCTCTCTCTCTGTCTCTCTTTTTCCCTTTCTCTCTCTCTCTCTCTGGTTCGATCCTCGCGATCTATTGCGACGTCCAATCTCTGTCTCTCGATTGATCGATCGATCGTTCGCTCGCTCGTTCGGCGTGTCTTGTTTGCTTGGAACTATCAGTTCTGCCGGGAGAAAATCAAGTCGTTGCAGAGCAAAATTCAGGCGCGTACAGAAAGGTCGAAGATCCTCGCGCAACGCGGCACGCCCGACCTAGAACCGTTGGATCCATGACAGTAGAAACCGCCCGGAATTATGGTTGTGGAACCTTCGAGAAACGACTCCGTTCTGACAGCTAGTGTCGTCCGATCCTCGCGTTTATTCGTTCTCCAGCGTAATTCCATCCGGGACGAGGATAAAAGCGCTTTTTTGAAACTGTCGGCTGGACTCTTGGGACCTCAAATTTCTGGGTTACGAACGCTGGTGACTTCTGGAGGCTGCAGAAGTTGCCAAATCTGGGATCTCGGGACCTAGAGAAGAAAGAATTTTAAAATCAAAAAACCCAAGTACTTGAACGCCTATGTGTACAGGGATTTAGAGACTTAAACTTAAAAAAAACATTAAGCTTACAAAATTAAAGAACGTAGAGTGACCCAGAAGTTTGGAGACCCAGTATCCTAGATCCCAAAAATGGGATCCTAAATTAAAGAACCTAAAGATTTAGATCTCGAGGACTCGAGAACTTGAAGCGCCAGATCATCCCCGCTCCCAGATGGAAACAGTTTTTACCTCAGGATCTTTTCTAGCGAACTTTATACATATACATGGTATACTATATCGAGCAAATTGTTCTAAGTATGTTCTATATCAAGGAATATAGAGAGCGAATTAAAAATCTCGTGTAAAACTCTATTGTCTAAGCGTTTCAAAGAGAGCAATAAACTCTTGCGTACCACGAAAGAGATAACAAACAAAAAAAAAAGAAAGGAAAACGCAAGAAAAAACGAAAGAAATAGAAACAATGGGAACGGTGTTCAGTTTCTTTGTTCTTCACCAGCCAACGCTGATCATAACGTTAATCTAGCATACACGCATACTAAAACACTTCGAGATTAATTCACTTGCCCCCCCACCCCCAGTACCACCGAGAACCCCTAACAACCTCTTTTTTTTATTTTAAATCCTCTAACAAATTATTCACATGTCGACCGAAAACATCCAGCGCGCACTATTCCCTTGACCACCTTTGAAAGAAACCAATATTCAATCAGTCAACCAAAACCAAACCAAATTAAAGCTAAACGAGACTCCCAGAAAATTGACGTACATATGTGTATTCCATTGTTGTGCCTTGGCCGTTCCTCCGTGGCGGATAACGCAGAGCCTGCAGCAAAGGATGGACGAATGGAGGCAGCGCGTGAAGACACTCACGGATCAGATTTACACCGTGGACCCGTACTATGTCCAAAACTCCGCTGAGACCCGGCTGATCGGCCAGGTGTCCTACGCGGACATCGCAGCTGGCCGAACGAGTCCCAACTCGAGGGGCTCGAGTCCCTTCAGAAACCCTCGGGAGGAGGGTCAGTCATCCTCGCCGTTGGCGATCCAACTGCTAAGGCCCACCATCCATAAACCAATCGCGGAGAGATTCCACAACGACTCTCCCCCAAGAAAATCCGACTCGGAGACCTTGGAAGAGACAAAAGTGCAACCGGAACAAAAGGACCTGGAGCCTAGACCAGCTCGCCAGCACGTGTCCAAGATGGACACCGCGGAAGCCAGACCGAAGCCTCCGACAAGAAGACCAACGATGAGAAAAGAACACGTTGAACCGGTCAAGCAAGCACCCTTGGAGAAAGAAATTGTTCGGGAGAGTAGAAGAGAGCCTCTAGCCTTGAAGAACACCTTGGCCCCGAAGGAGGAGAGACGAGGAAGGTCTGCTAGCCCGATTTGGGCACCTGGGTCCACCACTTACGCTGATATCCTAAGAGGAAGAGCTAGCGCTTCGAGGAGTCCATCGGTGGAGACTAGGAAGCCTGTGTACTCGATTGCTAAGGATGTCGAGGATGATCCAGAGGCGGAAGAGATCAATGTCCCCAAGATCGAAGAGCAGGAGCAGGCTCCCGAGGAGCACAGTCACCTGGAGACCTATCGCAAGCAAGAGGTTGCTGCTCCGATGAAACAACCTGAAGAGATGCCCGAGAGTCAGCTTAGTTGGGCTGACGAGCCTCTGGACGAGTATATTCTGTTGGAGAAGAGTTACGACGCGACAGCACAAGTTCCTGAGGTATACAATTATGTTCATCCGCCTATGCCCGAGCTGGTGGGCTTCATCGGCTCGCAGATCGCCTATCCAGTTAGTTCCTACGTGTACATGCCCACAGCACCGCCACCGCAGGTGGCTCTACCTCATTACGATAGTCCGATGCCGTTCCCGGCTGAACAGTACGTCGCTCAGCCTAGCTACCTGCCTGAGACTGAGATCTATCAGCCTAGTCAACTGCAGAAGCATCATAAACAGCCTAGATTGAAGAATCCCACGAGAACCGCTCCGATCACCGTTCAGAATCCTGAAGAGAAATGCGTTCCTAGTCAAGTGCCTGCCGTGGATGCTCCTCGGGTAGTTCAGGGACCTCCTCAGCTTCCTTCGCAGGTTCAGAGTGTAGAGCAGGTGGAGCCTGCGAGACCTTCGGAGCCTGTGAAACCCGTGGAACCTGTGAAACCCGTGGAGCCTGTGAAACAGGTGGAAGTCGAGGTGCAACAGTCCCAAGTAGCTCAAGTTTCAGAGGCGAAGAAAGCGCAGACTGAGAGCAAGACGTTCTCTTACGCTCAGATCCTTTCTCAGGGACTCAGTCCTAAGGTGCAGGTGGCTGCGCCGGCACCTGCCATGACTAGTTTCGTGGTTAGACAGCAGAAGGAGAGGTCAAGGTCGCCGGTGAACTCGACCGCTTCGTCGATTCACGAGACCACGCCGCCTAGAGAGGCTAGACAAGCGAGAGAGTCCTCGTTGGTGAAAGAGAAGAAGGATGAAAGTGCCTGGGACACGACCAGGAAGAGAGAGCCGAGGAGGAACCAGCAGGAGGCGAAGAAGAGGCAGGAGACCCCGCCTGTTGAGAAGAAGGGTCGGAAGAGCGAGAAGGAGAAGGATCAGAAGGAGAAGAGTCAGAAGGAGAAGAGTCAGAAGGTGGCTGAGAAGAGGAAGTGGGCTCCTAGAGAGGTTGAAGAGAAGTTGGAGAGTCCTGCCAGGAGCAAAGAGACAACGGATAAGAAGGACGAGAACGTTCAGAAGGAGAAACAGGTGGAGCTGTTGGAAAAGAATGAGGAACAGCAAAAGAGCGAGGCTCAGCTGGAGAAGAAGCGAAGGGCGAAGAAGAAAAAGCCGGAGAAGGTAGACGATGAGATCGAGAAGGCTCTGAGGGAGATCGAAGACATGCAAGGCAAGCAGAAGCATAAATCCAAGGACCAGGCAAAGCCCAAAGACTCTGTGCCTGCGGAGAAAGTGAAAGAGGAAGGTGAAAAGAAAATCACGAAGGCTGGAGAGAAGAAGAAACAGGGTAAATCGAAGGCAGAATCGAAGCCGAAGGAATCGTTGGAGCCTGCGGTGACTCAGAAGGAAAAAGAGGAGGTTAAGATGCCGGACGATCCGAAGACAAAGAAAGAAGAGAAGGAGGAGTCTAAAGTTGTCGAAGAAACGGATGAGAGGTCGAAAGAAATCGAGTTGAAGAAGTCTGAGGCGAAAATAGACTCGAGTGCGACCAAGGTGGAGGTGAAAGAAGAGAGGAAGGAATCTGGGTCGAAGAAGAAGCAGAAGAAAAAGAAGGAGGCTGCTTCGGCGAAAGATAAACCTGCGGAGAGCGTGAAACAGGAGAGGCTTGAGGGTGATAAAGAAGAAACGAAGAAATTGCCCGATGTCGATGACGCAGCGAAAGAAGAAGCGAAGAAAGAGGAGAGTGGAAAAGTGGAAGAGTTGAAGATTGTAGAGACTGTTGAGGTTAAGGGAGCAGTGGAAGTCGAAGCGAAGGATAAAGTGGGTAAAGATTCAGTGGAAGGAAACGACAAAGCCGAAACTGAAAGTAAAGACAAAGACGATGGTAAGACTGGCTCGACGAAGCCTAAGGAGCAAGATAAATCGAAGACGAAAGAGAATGCTAAGGGAAAGGACAAGAAGGTGAAGCAAGCGAGTGAACAAGAGAAATCGATGGATCAGACAGCCAAAAAACCGACTCGGTCACAAGAGGTCGAAGGAAAGCAGAGAGATCAGTATGCAAAAGGAGAAGCGGCGACAGAAGCTGTGAAAGTTGAAGAGAAATCAAAACAGAAAGACAATAAGCCTGAGAAGAAGGAGGTAAAGCCACAAGCTGTGAAAGATAAGAAACCTCCGAAAGAAACAGTAGCAAAGGAAGAATTGAGGAAAGAGAAAGAGGAGGTAAAAGTGGCAGAAGAGTCGAGAACGGATATGGAAAAGGAGCAAGACGCTGTGATCAGCGAGTTGGATCGAGTGATCGAGTCAACGATGTCTGAAACTTTGTCGAGAGAATCTCTGAGAGTTTCAGGATCGAGTACCTTGGATACAGAGGGTGTAAAGAAAGAGGAAGCTTCAGAAAAGAAACTGAGCGATAAAAAGGAAGTGAAAACGGACTTGAAGAAAGACTCTCCCCAGGAGACAAAGAAAATTGAACCAGAGAAGCAAGGTAAAGGCAAAGGAAAGAAGTCTAAGAAGGAACAGGCGGAAACAAAACAGATCCCTAAGAAAGAGATCGAAAAGATAGAAAAACCTGACGAGAAACCTGCTAAGGAAGAAAAGACTGAAAGTTCGGAACCTAAACCACAAGTTCAAGAGAAGAAAGACAACAAAGCTACTATAGATACGATAGAAAAGAAGAAACAAAAGGAAATAGTTCAGACAGTAGTAGAGCAGAAGAAAGAGACTGAAAAGGTAGAAGTACAGACATTGAGTACAAAAATGGAAGAGAAACGTGACACTGTCGATGAAAGTAAAGTTCCTATGAAATTAGAAACGAGTAAAATCGTTTCAGCAGAGAAACCTGCTCCTTCTAACATTATCTCTGAGAAACCAAAAGAACAAACAGCTGTTTCTGCAAGTAAAAATGAAGTGACACCAATTAAGCATGTGACACCAACAAGCAAACCTGACTTGCAACTTAAAACAGAGATAACGACTCAACAGTCTATTTCTAAAGATAAGCCTGTAGAAACAGCTACTGTGCCTGTTGAAAGCAAAATTAAGGAATCTAGTTTAGCTAGTTTAGAAGCAGCAACAAAGGTAGAAGGCAAGGTGGACGAGAAAGTCGTTAAAGAAGAAGCGAATGTACTTTCTGGCAAATCTCAGAAGCCTGTAGAAGCAGAAAAGTCTGAGGACCTTCAGAAACAGAAGGCTTCTGGATCCAAATCGAAAAAGACAAATAAATCGAAGGAGAAAATATTAACTGAGAAAATCGAGCCTAAAACGAGCCAACCGGGCACACCAAAACTTGACGGAAAAGCCAAGACGAAACAGGATGGTAAAGATAATGATCTACCTGCGTCTCCCACTGAAAAACAATCGACAGATATTAGAGTTAGTGAAAAATCAATTGAAGTGTCCACACAAGACAGTAACAAGACTGATAGTACCGCAATAGAAGCTAAACAAGAACAGACACCATCTGAATCACCAAAAGCACAGACAATTCAAGCTCCCAAAGCAGAAATTGTACAAGTAGCAGCAGCTGGATCTAAAAAAGAAGAGAAACCTCCCGTTGAAGAGACGGAGAAGCAAAGATCAGAGCCTGCAGATAAAGGTGTAGAGTTTAAGAAGGACTCTGCAAAGAAGAAATCTAAAGCTGCAAAGTCTGATCAACCCAGCTTTCCAAGCTCGGAATCAAAGAAAAAGGAGGAAAAGCCAGTTGACAAGGAACCCTTGACAACTCCGAAGAAACCAGCCAAAGATTTGTCATCAGATAAATCTACAGAAAAGAAAGACAAAGCTCCAGAGTCCAAGACACCAGACAAAGCTCCAGAGTCCAAGCCATCGGACAAAAACAAAGCTTCAGAGTCCAAGGTTGCAGACAAAGATAAAGCTCCAGAGTCCAAGACACCAGACAAAGCTCCAGAGTCCAAGACACTAGACAATGCTCCAGAGTCCAAGGTTGCAGACACAGATAAAGCTCCAGAGTCCAAGGCATCAGACAAAGACAAAGCTCCAGAGTCCAAGGTTGCAGACAAAGATAAAGCTCCAGAGTCCAAGGCATGGGACACAGACAAAGCTCCAGAGTCGAAGGCATCGGACAAAGACAAAGAGAAGGTAGTCAAAGCTCCAGAGTCCAAGAAAAAGGCGAAAGAGGTCACCGCCAAGGGTTCCAAAGACGACAAGAAGAAGGAAACAGGTCAGCCGACGGTGTCCGACTCGGACTCGCAGTCCGAGGAGTCATCGGCGGCCGGCAAAGCGTTGATCATCGAGAAGATGGTGACCACGGTGACCACGACCACCAACCTGCCCGGATCGGTCGAAGTGAAACCGCCCAATGTGAAATCCGTGAAATCCGTAGAGATCTTAGAGAGCATTCCCCTACCCAAGATCGTAGGCTCCAAACCCACCGAACTAATCACCCTGCGTCCCGAGACAGTCGAGGCGAGCCTAACCACCAGATATGCTAGGGTATCGGATGATTCAGCCGTCGCTGTCGCCGCGCGAACACCGTTAGACGAGAGGCCGGGCTCGGATTACGCGGTCTACATTGACAGTCTGAACGAGAACGGTCAGCAGGTTCTGTTTGGTAGCGTTCAGGATAGGAGGAGGGGTCGATCCGGAACACCCTCGTCCCCTAAACTGTTAGAGAAGGACGAGGGGGTTTGTTTGATCAAAGACACGAAGGGTCCGATGGCTCTGCAAGGTTTGAATGAGAGCGTGGCGATGGTAGGTCAGCTAGTTGCTGAAGAACCGGGTAAGGGTTCCGACGTCAAAGAGGGTGACAAAGTTGAGGCGAAGGTAGTTAGGTCCGAGGATGTCGAACAGGTTAAAGGTAAGAAATTGGAGAAGGTTGTCGATGAGGTTTGCGTTGTCGAGAAGGAGGAGTTGGTTAAAGAGAAGAGGGTGACTGTGGTTGAAGTGAAGGCTTCCGATGGTAAGAAAGAGAAAGTTAGTTTGGGAGTTGGGGAGGCTGGGATAACTGAAGTAGGAGATAGCGTTGGGAAGAGTATAATTGCTGAGAAATTAGTGCAAGAAGAGACGAAAGTAAAGGAATCTAAGAAACCTGAGTCAGAAATTATCAAAATGGAAAAAGTAATTGCCGAGCCACCTGCTAGCAAAAAATTAGGTAAAGAGGAGAAGAAGGAAGGAGTTACAGCAGATAAGAAAGCGTCTTCAGTCGAGGAGAAGAGCCCCGAAGTTGAAAAGCAAACGAAGACTTCTTTGAAAACCGAGGAATCTGAAACAATAAAAGTGGAAGAAATTAATAAGCCACCTGCTGTCGAACAATCAACTAAAAAAGAAAAGAAACAGGAAACTAAAGCCGAAAAGAAGGTAACCACAGTTGAAAGCCATAGTCCCGAGGCTGAAGATGAACATACAGCGGCTCAGTATTATGCCGACGACATGATTAAATCGTATTGGTGCAACTATCACTCCTACGCCGAGGCAGAAAGCGATTTCCATAAACGATTTAAAGTAGTGGAGGTGTTGCAAGAAAATACACCTAGTCCTGCAGTGGAAAAATTGGAGAGTATCGAGAGAATCGTCCAGGAATCAGTGATGAGGAAGCCTGACGAAACCAGAGAAGAATCGGGACCACCAGAAGAAGCTGTACCATCTGAAGCAGAGTTGAGAAAAATAGCGCTTGTCAAAGAGTCTCCTAAATATCCTCTGACTGCATACTCTCAATTGGAATCTGAATGGGTGAAGTCTACAATGTCTGAAGGTAGGTTCGCAGATAATGCTTTAGAAGAGAGTACGTTGGCAAGCGTCGAAGTGACTGAAAGTAAAAAGATACAAGAAAACGAAGAACAATCTGCGAAGGTAGAAGACAAAATTGAAAGTATCAGTATAGTTGAGATAACTGAGGATGTTAAAAAACCTCCAACCGATGTTGAAGTTTCTGAGGAGAAAGGCAAAATTTCTGAAAAATCGAAAGGAAAGAAAGATAAGAAGAAACAACCTGCTGCGCAAGAGAAACAAGAGACAATTGCTCCCGCAGTATCAACAATAGAGACGGAGAAAGAGGAGAAGAAGCAACCTGAAAAAGATCAGAAAAAGGTAGAGAAGAAACAAGTTAAAGTTCAGGAGAAATTAGAAGAGAAGCTAGAGGAGAAACAACCCGAAGTTGCGAAGAAGCTAGAAGAGAAACAACCTGAAGTTGAAAAGAAATTAGAAGAAAGGCAACCTGAACTGCAGAAGAAGCAAGAAGAGGACTCTTCGATTCAGAAGACACAACCTGATATGAAGACAGAAGACAAGAAACCAGATTCTCCGATAGAAATTGGTAAGAAGGAGGTTGAGGTAGAGAAGATGGAAGAGAAGCTGCAATTGGCAAGTCTGAAAACACCAGAGGAAAAACAAGAAAAGAAACCACTGGAATCTGAAAAGAAACAAGAGAAGAAACAACCCGAAATTGAGGAGAAACAGAAGAAGAAACAAGCTGAGACTGGAAAGAAGAAGGGCGAGAAAGAACCTGTTGTTAAAGAGAAGAAGGGTGAGAAAGAACCTGATGTTGAAGAAAAGAAGGAGGAGAAGCACTCTGATATTAAAGACAAGAAGGAGGAAAAACAAGCTGATGTTCCAGAAAAACACGAAGAGAAGCAACCAGATGTGAAGCAGCCTGAAACTGAAAAGAAACGAGAAGTGAAACAACCAGAAGTGAAGCAGCCCGAACCTGAAAAGCAAGCTGAAGCTCAGAAAAAGCAGGAAGAGAAGCAAGAAAAGAAACAACCTGAAATTATGAAGAAAAAGCAGGAAAAACAAAAGAAGAAGCAGCCTGAAGCTGAGAAGAAAGAGGAAGAAAAGCAACCTGAACCCGAGACGAAACAAGAACAGAAACAACCGGACACTAAAGAAAAAGAAGAACCGAAACAACCTGAGGAAAAAGAGAAACAAAAACAGAAAGAACCCGAAACTGAAGTGAAACAGGAACAGAAACAACCTGAAGTTGAAAAGAAAAAGAAGGGAAAACAGCCTAAGACACAGGACAAACAGGAGAAGAAGCAACCTGAAGCACAGCGTGAACAAGATAAGAAGCAACCTAAAGGACAGGATAAAAAAGAGAAGGAGCAACCTGAATCTGAAGAGATACAAGAAAAGAAACAACCCGAGCCTGAGGAGAAACCAGAAGAGAAGCAACCTCAGCCTGAGGAGAAACATGAAAAGGAGCAACCTAAGCCTGAGGAGAAACCAGAAAAGAAACAATCTCAGCCTGAGGAGAAACCAGAAAAGAAGCAACCTAAGCCTGAGGAGAAACATGAAAAGGTGCAACCTAAGCCTGAAGAGAAACCAGAAAAGAAGCAACCTCAGCCTGAGGAGAAACATGAAAAGGAGCAACCTAAGCCTGAGGAGAAACCAGAAAAGAAACAATCTCAGCCTGAAGAGAAACCAGAAAAGAAGCAACCTAAGCCTGAGGAGAAACATAAAAAGGAGCAACCTAAGCCTGAAGAGAAACCAGAAAAGAAGCAACCTCAGGCTGAGGAGAAGCAAGAGGAGGAGCCACCTGAAACTGAAAAGAAACCAGACCAGAAGCAGCCTGAATTTGCAAAGAAAAAGAAGGGGAAACAATCTGATTCCCAAGAGAAGAAACAACCCGATTCCCAAGAGAAGGTTGATACTAAACCAGACGTTGAATTAGAATTGGAAGAACAGCTTGTAGTTCCACAAAAGCAGGAGAGAGTACTGGAAGAAAAGGCAAAGAGTAACAAGGAGAAGAAGAAGGCTGCAGCAAAAGAGAAACAAGAAGAAAAATTGAAGACGAAATTCGACAAGGAGGAACCGTCCGAATCTCCGAAAATGGAAGAAATTACAATTAAAACAGAAGTCAAAGAAGACGCAAAAATAATTGCATCAACGACTGAAGTCGCCGCAGACTCGAAACAAATAGTTGAAGAACCAAAACTAAGCAAATCACCGAAAGAAGAAAAGTCAGAAGAGTCTAAAGGACTTTCATCGCAAAATATTGCTGAAACACAAGCAACCGAGAAGCTAATGAACGGTAAAACATTGGATCAAGAAGCACCTAAATCTGAAGAAAGCAAACCTGAATCTTCCGAAGAAGACAAGGCTAACCCTAACATCAAGGAAGAGACGAAAGCTCCAAAACCTGGGAAACAAAAGCAGGGAACAAAAGAGAAATCTGATACCAAAGTTAAACTTGTTCCAGTGGAAAAGGAGACGAAGAAACAAGAAAAACCTGAAGTCGGTTCTCCAGATACAAAGAAAAAACGCGACGGAAAATCGAAGAAAGAGAATCTCCAGGCTGGTAGCTCGAGCGAGCAAGATTCCAAGCCGGAAACCCCAATTGAGTCTTCTGCGCAAGAGGAAACACAAGTAGGAGACACTCTTCAGCAACCATCATCGAAATCTTGGGCCTCCATTGTGAGCATGAAGGGGACAACAGAAGCAGTGACTATTTCTTCAGAAATATCACAAATTGCTGGTACTTACCAAGAGCCATTAATAGATGCATTGAAGGTCGAGAAGCTGGACCAACCAGTGGAAACAGTGCCTGAAGAGATCCAAAGTCCGTCAGCTCAGCAGAAACCATCGAAGCACCAGAAGAAGAAAGATGCTAGGCGAGAGAGGAGCACAGAAATGAAAGTGTCCTCTCCAGTGACAATAACTGAGAAGGAGAGAGCAGTTGCTGAAGAATCAAAGATGGAGGATGCGGCTTCCAAAGAGTGGAATAAATCTTACGCTCAGGTCGCAGCTACTAGTCGCAGAACTCCTCCCCAGGGTGCACAAGAAGACGTCGTAGTGTTGAAACCAATTCCTTTAAAAGCTGATCAGGACCTGAAGAAGTGCACTGAAATCAAAGAATTAGTATCAGACGAGGTTAACCTGAGTGCACAAGAGATAAAAGAAGACAAACCTGAAGAGAATGTGTCGAAGAACGTAGAAATTGTCGACAAGGAACCCTTGAAGGAAGAAACGTGGTCCTGGGTTGAAGAGATTGAGAAAGAGGCTGAAGAAGAGATGAGAGCTGCGAGTTTGATTATAGAAGAAGCTGAAGCTGCACAGAAGAAGGGTTCGTGGGCTGCCATAGTTGGCAAACACGCTGAACCGACTGTGCCAGTTGTTGCACCTGTAATTCAGCAGGTTAAGAAGGAACAATCTACCGATCGAGCACCTCCTGCGGTGCAAATCTTTGTTGAGGAGGCTCCAGAACCTCTTCCTATCGAGGAAGTTGTTCAGGTTGATGAACAAGGGTTCATGGAATTCGTGAACAGAAGGGAACTGAGATCTAGGCGATCTAGATCGCGATCTCGAAGCGCTAGACGCGATGAGAAGCAGGGGACTGATAAATCTGGTAGCTTTGAAGGCTCGGAGCAGAAGAGAGATGAATCGTTGAAGGGGGATGAAGCGGCCAAGAAGGAGAAGCCAAGGAAAAAGGGAAAAGCTGATGGCGAGGCTGGTCAGGTGAAGGATGATCAAGGAAAGGGTAAGGGGAAGTCTCAGAAAGAAAAGAGTAAGGGAAAAGATGCTGAAGATGTGAAGAAAATAGAGGAAGATAAAGGAGAACAAGTCACTGAACAGAAAGTGCAAAAGCAGGTGGAGAAAAAGGATTCAAAAGCTAAAGGTAAATCGAAGGACAGCGAAGTAGTTCAGGAAGTTAAGAAAGAGGCTAAAGTTGAAGAGGAAAAGATACAGCAGGCTAAAGAGATAGTTGTAGAACCTGGAAAAGGTGAGTCCGCTGAGAAAGATAAGGCGGAGGAAATGAATAAAAAGAAGGTTGACGAACAGGTGAAGCAGGAGGCAAAGGAACAGCCTGCGAGTTCGAAGAAGAATAAGAAATCGAAGAAAGGAAAGCATGATAAGGAGCAACAGAAAGAGGAAGGTGAAATGAAGAAGAAGGAGGATCAGGCTTCTCCAGAGGAAGGAAAGAAAGTAGAGATGAAAGAAGAGATTGTTTCAGCGGATGTGAAGGAAGAAACGAAAGAAGAGGTCAAAGAAGTTAGCAAGCCCGTAGAGGAAGACAAACTTGAAGCTGGCTCAGCGATACCGAAAGTTCCTGAAAGACGTAAAGGAAAATCGAAAAACAAACACACAGAGAAAATCTCAGAACGAACAAATGAGTCTATGACCAGAAAAGAACCTGAACCTAAAGGCAAAGAAGAGATGAAGGAGGAGAAAGTAGATAAAAAGGAGGAAGAACGCAAAGACAAAGAAGACTCCAAAGCAAACGTGACAGAGAAGAAACAGGAAACACTGTCGGTTGGATCGAAGTCCAAAGAAGAAGATGCAAAGGTAAAATCTGCTGATGAAAAACCTGTACTTCCGCAAACACCTGTGGAACAGAAGATTGTCTACGATAAGGCCAGTTCCAAAGAAGAAGAACCTCACACAGAAGGAAAGGGGAAGTTGTCTAAGCGAGAGAAGAAGAAGCAGAAGAAGAAAGAAAAGTCTGCTTCCAGAGGAGCCAGTGAGGAGAAAGAAAAGTCGGCGACAGATGGTCAGGACGACATTTCAGACGATAAAACTGTGGCTAAAAGTGAAGAGTTGAATAAAAAGTCTTCTGAAGTGGAGGAGAAAGCAGTTGATACTCCAGGGAATATTGTTCCTGAGAAAGTTGAGAAAGTTGATGTTGATACTCCTGATAAGAGTAAAGAAATTAAGCTCGCGCCTGAGACTGTGCTCGGCGCTGCTGCGAAAGACAAGAAAAAGATGACTGAGAAGAAAACTGTGCTGCCAGAAGTGAAAGGAGAAAAGAAAGAAGCATCGAAAACAATCACGGATCTGTCAAACGAAAAAGTGGAGGCGCTGAAGGTTACTGAAGAAATGTTTGTATCAAAAGTATCTGAGGGAAAATTGAAAACCCCAAAAGCATCAGAAGCAAAATTAGAAGTACTAAAGACAGTTGAAGAAAAATTGAAAACACCAAAAGCAGCTGAAGAAAAATTTAAAGTATCAAAGACAAGTGAAGAAAAGATGGAGGTGCCCAAAGTAACTGAAGAAAAGGCAGACGTACAGAAAGTAACTCAAGTAAAAGTAGAAGTACCAAAAATAACTGAAGAAAAATTGAAAACACCAAAAGCAGCTGAAGAAAAATTTAAAGTATCAAAGACAAGTGAGGAAAAGATGGAAGTGCCCAAAGTAACTGAAGAAAAGGCAGACGTACCGAAAGTAACTCAAGTGAAAGCAGAAGTACCAAAGACAGCTGAAGAAAAATTGAAAACACCAAAAGCAGCTGAAGAAAAATTTGAAGTATCAAAGACAAGTGAGGAAAAGATGGAAGTGCCCAAAGTAACTGAAGAAAAGGCAGACGTACCGAATGTAACTCAAGTGAAAACAGAAGTACCAAAGACAGCTGAAGAAAAATTGAAAACACCAAAAGCAGTTGAAGACAAATTTAAAGTATCAAAGACAAGTGAAGAAAAGATAGAATTGGCCAAAGTAACCGAAGAAAAGGCAGACGTACCGAAAGTAACTCAAGTGAAAGCAGAAGTACCAAAGACAGCTGAAGAAAAATTGAAAACACCAAAAGCAGCTGAAGAAAAATTTAAAGTATCAAAGACAAGTGAAGAAAAGATAGAACTGGCCAGAGTAACCGAAGAAAAGGCAGAAGTACCGAAAGTAACTGAAGTGAAAGCAGAAGTACCAAAGACAGCTGAAGAAAAGTCGGAACCGCTGCAAGAAGAATCCACAGCTGCCTCGAAAGAGAAATCGAAACGTAAGACTAAGCAGGCGAAGAAAACAAAGCAAGAACAAGAGCCCACACCTGTAGAATCGCTCAAACCCGAAGAAGTAACTGCATCGAAAAGCGAAGAATCTAATAAGTTTTCGTCGACAGTCACTGCCCCGGTCACACCTGAAGATACTCCAAAACAAAAGTTCGATGAAACAAAAACTGAAGTTGTAGCACCTGAGAAGAAGACAGGAGAAAGTAAACAACCAGAAGAATCAAGAATTGAAGAGAAGCAGGTACCGAAGACTAAAACGAAAGAAGAAAAGAAAGACAAAGACGACACTATAGTCAAAGATATTACTACGGACGTAAACAACCAACCTGTTGAATTTGAAGGCAAAGTTGCGACTGAAGCAAAGGCAGAAAAACCGCTGAAGAAATCAACAAGAATTGCAAATATTCCAGTACAGAAAAGCGAAGAGACTCTTCAGACAGAAGATACAATACAAAAACCTGTTGAAGAAGATGACTCGAAAAAGATTAAAGAGAAGGCTAAGCCCAGCACGCCTCAAGAAAAGAAATTAGAAAAACCTGAAGAGAAACTCTCGATCGCAGGAGAAGCAAAGAAATCCTCTGATAAGATTGCAGAAGATCAATCTACCAAAAAGAAAGAAGAAACCATCGAAACTCCGAAGCTAGGAGAACAAAGCAAAGTCCAAGACACGATCGAAATCTCAAAACCGATAGACCTCTTAACAGACGATATTGAAACATCGGCAATCATAATAGACTCGATAGAATCTCAGCTAGAAACCGAAGAAGAGTTCGAGAAGTGCATATCGGCAGAGCCAGAGATCGACACGGTGGACATCGTGATCGAGCCGGCGAAGCCGAAGGTGCAGTTCTACATAGCTGACGAGATCTTGGTGCTGAGCCCTGAGAAAAAGAAACCTCAGCCACCGTTGATCTTGAAAACATTCCCAGAGCTTGACAAATCAGAGTTCCTGTCCCAGGACAGCGGCTTCTGGCCGGACAAGCACCCCTACCACGAAGCCGAACGCTATCTATTCGAGAACCTCGCAAACTATAACGTTAGAAATTCCGCGGACGGCGTGGATCGCGATTTCCACGATCCGGACGACTTCGACGACGATCGCGACGGGGGTATGAACGATCGGGGGGGTAGTGGGGGCCCCATGAACCAGTATTTCATGGGGGGACCGCAAACGGAGCGCCTAATCGCAGATCTTCCCGGAGGCATAGCTAGCTGGAGCGACTATAGCACTTACCTGAGCGAAAGCGAGACACCAGGCGAACTTCCGGAGCTCGATCATAGCGAGATCGATGCCGAGATCTCGGTCCAAGTTCCAAGTAGCGATCCCACCTGGAAATCCCGCGATCCAGAAGATAGATCGCGTTCTTTAGACCAGGAGACGCAGGAAGGGTTCGGTATCAGCGAATCGGTGTTATGTTCAATCGATCAGGATTCTTCTGGTGTTGAAGCCGAAAGGTTAGATCGTAGCGGGTCCGTTATTTCCGTTCCAGTCGATCAATCCTCAATCCCCAGTCCCAGACCCTGTCCCAATTTAGGTAGAGAGAAGGCCGCGATGCTGCGGACGACTCCCACAGCCCCGATAGCTGAGGATGATGAGGCTGAAAAGAGGATACGAGGGATCAAGGTGCGACCACGTCACAACCGGCGCTCGATCGAGCTCGATTTTTATGCGGAGTTGCGTGTATGTGGTGTATAATGTTCGATTGTGTGCACGTGTACCACGTGCCGTCGGTTTCTTTTTTCTTGGATTTTTCGTTGTTTCTTTCCGTTTTGTCAAGCCACTCTCTTAAGGTTTTCCGTGTGCGTGTGCGTGTGTGTTGCTCTGATCGTGTCACTATTCTTTGGACCTCTATACTTCAGCAGTATCTCTTTTTCTATGATGCTAGATCTCACCGCCTTCACCGACTATTTATGTTAATCGCTTGTGCTGTATTAATGCTACCCGCTTTTCAGTAGTTCTGTGACGCTCTGTTTATAAAAGATCTTGCAGATGGGTGATTGGTTTTAGAAAAATAATGGTTGGAACATTTGGTAATTATTTGCATGTATTTTGAACAATCCTGTACAATAACTTCCAACCATCATTTTCTTACAATCAATTACCGGTCTCAGGAGCTTCCAAAGTTAGTATTTGCCAATTCTGCATGACAGTAGACTAGAAACGCTTGAAAGTTACTTGATTTTCGGCTTGCGTTGCGATTCGGAACCATTCGAACTTTATTACACATCTGAATCATGTTTTTGGTGTCGAAGATATTTTTCAGACATCTTGAGACATTCGTTAAACTATTCGACCATCGTTACGTATTCCCCCATCATCCCCTGCGAGTGTCTTGTCTCCCCCTATAGCGTTCGTCTCCCTTGGAATAGTCGATAGAATAGATTCGAGACGACACGAATTTTGGAACGCCCTGTAGCTTTCACACGATTTTTCTGACGGTGAATTAATCGTTATTATTTTGAGCCCTTCGACAACACACCTGCATGGTAATTGTTCAACAATGCAGACTCCCGTGAAGACGTTATTATCTTTCCTTTTGTGTATCGTAATTTTGTGTGAAGGATTTGCTAGACGTCTCGTGAGTCCCCCCAAAGAGCTAATCTAATTTATTAACTAATTCGGTTGATGCTCGTGTGCACGCTGAATATTTGCCGCGTTTTCTTCGCGGAAATCGATATGGCGGGTCTGTTAAATCATGGCTGTGTTGCAGGACATCATACAGGAGCGCCTGATGGTTTTACAGCTGAGTCTGTCGAACTTGAAAGGAACCTACTTGCCACGAGATAGCATCGACTCCATGCTGTCTGCGCTCACGGTAAAATTAACATTCGGTTCTCAGCAGAACGTTATTAATTTAGCGTTTAACCCATTTGCATCGTAAAGAAATATGAAAGGAAGGCTTTTATCGCCAAACTTTTTTTTTTATTATATTTAAGTACAAAAATGACTACGAGTGAAAGAACTTCGTATCTCAGCATTATAAGAAGAAATTAGAATTACTACTCTCATCTCCAATAACACCGTCCATTTCTATTTTTTAGCTAACGAATAATGACAGTGACCAGGAAAATTGAGCGCATATATACGCTAATGATGCAAATGGGTTAAACTAAAGTTTCAATGGTTGCTTCCAAAGTTGTAGGAACTTTGATTTTCTCGCTTTCCCATTTCCCATTGTCCATCGTCCAAGGAGAAGAATGAAAATGTCAATTACAGGCGCTGTCGACGGAGCTACGATCCTACGAGAAGGAAGCGAATCACCTGGAGGAGCTGGTACACGAAATTCCAGCGGACAACGAGTCCCAGAGGCTGTTAACTAATCTAGCGGAAGTTCAGAAGCGTATCGCCACCCTCCTGTCACAGACGGAAGAGGGACGAGCTACCCTCGAGGCATCGCGCGGCCATCACGAACAACGCGGTCATGATATTCATGCTTATAAACAATTCTTGGACGAGACTGACGCTTGGTTGAAGGATATTGTCGCTGGCATGAGGGAACAGCCGCCGATTGCCACGAACAAGGTGCGTTGTTGTTTAAACTACAAGCAAAATTCGGTATCTGTACAATCGAGTACAAGTTATTGGAGAAAGACTCTCATTTGGACCTCGTGTTGAATGCGTAATCAACAAATGTTAAAATTAGAAGCGGTACATGACAGTATATACATATGACAGTACACAAGGCGTAGTAACAGTTGGAGAAGGTATAGTATGCGACACGGAATGGGATATCGCGACAAGAGGGTTGCTTTCACCCTCAGTCCCTATATCACATATTTATAGCTTTCCCTATCGATTTTATCAACTCGACCTTGATCGTTCAACTTTCCCGTGCACTCGAGAGTATCAATAGATTCTGGCTATCACTATTTTAATACGACAGATTCATTTCTTATTGAAGAATTTCTCGAATTCTTCTCGTTCCTCTTCCACTGAAACAAGCAAGTCTAGCTTATCAAAATTAACCAGTTAAGGTAAAGGCACCAGTAATTGACCATTTTATAGAAAAACATAAAAAATAAGGTTTTTATAAGCTGTGCACTTTTGACGAAAGTGAACCTCGGATGCCATGCCGTCTGTTGTTTAAATTTCATTTCATTCACATGGCAAGTCAACGTGTTAACTGGTTAACGGAATGGAAGCTTCGTATTGCTACCACATGATGTAACCAGAATCAGGTCCAAGTTTCCGGGGTATTTTCATGTCCATTTCCTGAAAACGGTTCCAATGTCGCAAAACAATGGAAGGACAGACCGGTTTTCGGTGTCCCGAGCCAATTCCCAGTCGCAAACTGTATCAACGGTCGTCTTTCAAGATCGATTAGCCTCGGGGCCGCATAGTTTATCCCGGCGCCGGCGCGATGTCACCGTAATCCCCGGTTTTAGAATACCGACTTCGCGATTTATTTTTAATCAGCGATCACGGACAAGAAAGAGAGGGAGAGAGAGAGAGAGAGAGAGAGAGAGGGAGAGAGACATTGTAGGTGTCTGTGTGGACAGGCTTTGCAGGACGAGCTAAGCAGTCACGCTGCGCGTGTGTCGGAGCTTGAAACACTGCCAGAAATCAGCACGCTGGCAAAGGTCCTGAAGAATGCGCTGTTGGAGGTGATGTCGCGTCTGCAGCAACGGCAGCAGGTACCCAACAACGTTTTCCAATGCTCGGGGGCTTTCGCAAACTTCGCTGGTCTTCGCGCAACAATCTCGTGAAGTATTGCGACTGGTAGAGGGATAGTAAAACACGAAACATTAGGAACGAACAAAAACCGACACACAGACCGTCAAAGTATTCTTTCCAAAGATCGCGAGCCGTGCGAACAGGGACGTTCGTTGAGCTTGCTGCGACGACCAAAGACAACTTTTTAGATACGACTGGCTCGACAAGAATTATTTTTTATTTATTCATTTCGAATTTGTCGATGTTTCATGTCAATTTTATATGTTTGATTTCTGTTTTCTTTTTTCTTTTGTATTTGTTCCTTTTTTCTCTGGTTAATTTAGTATCACTGTTTAAGCGTTGAACTGTTTAATTTTAGATTCGGTGATTGCAATATGGCTGGCTCGAAACGATTCTGTTCATTAGAGATTTTTGGTTAACGTAGAGGATGGAGGACAGTTCAAGAAACGACTGGCTCGATCAGATCAATTTTAAATGTTTAACTTCTATTTCATTTAATGTTTTATTTAAGTATTATATTTCGTACTGAATTCAAAGTTTAAAATATGACTGACTCGAAACGATTCTGTTCATTAGAGATTTTTGGTTAACGTAGAGGATGGAGGACAGTTCAAGAAACGACTGGCTCGATCAGATCAATTTTAAATGTTTAACTTCTATTTCATTTAATGTTTTATTTAAGTATTATATTTCGTTCTGAATTCAAAGTTTAAAATATGACTGACTCGAAACGATTCTATTCATTAGAGATTTTTGGTTAACGTAGAGGATGGAGGACAGTTCAAGAAACGACTGGCTCGATCAGATCAATTTTAAATGTTTAACTTCTATTTCATTTAATGTTTTATTTAAGTATTATATTTCGTTCTGAATTCAAAGTTTAAAATATGACTGACTCGAAACGATTCTATTCATTAGAGATTTTTGGTTAACGTAGAGGATGGAGGACAGTTCAAGAAACGACTGGCTCGATCAGATCAATTTTAAATGTTTAACTTCTATTTCATTTAACGTTTTATTTAAGTATTATATTTCGTTCTGAATTCAAAGTTTAGAATATGACTGGCTCGAAACGATTCGAAATTATTAAAAAGAATATTACGAGTAGATGTTTAGCTATTCGGTGTAAATGTTTGCTTTTGTCTGTTCATGCAGAAGAAAAGGAAGAATTCACAGTACAGCTAGCTTGGTAGAAGTAAGCATAATTTTGTAGGCAGAATAGTCTGTGCAGATTGTAGATTGAACAAAAGCTGGTTTGTACAAATCTCTATGGTAATTATAGTGTCACAATTAGTTGAGCCTTGTTTGGCTAGCACCAGTAATCTAGTCGCTTCTAGTCATTCGTCAGTCGTGTCTAGTCTATCTAGTCATTTCGAGGTGAAAAAGACATAATTGTTGGAAGAACGACGAACGTTGCTCAGTATGTATACGAATGGATGATCTATATATACTGCACTGTACAATAAAAGGGAGCAGGGCGATCGTTAGAAGCATGTAATATTTTTTTCTTTCGCTGCTTAGACGTAGTAATTTATGTTCGTCACTATCTTTCATTTTGCACGATTATGTTATGGGTAATATAGATGGTTCAGGAACGTGTTCACCGCCATTCATTCGCACGTAGTCATCGCGTTAAGAGGCTTCTCACCACGCAGCATTATTATTATTATCATCGGACTGCGGATGCTTGATCCAAATCGTTTGTGACAATTCAACAAAATTGCGAATCGATGGTACTTCGATATAAGTAGTATTACAATTAAAATCGGACAGATTCTAAATAAATTCTATTGCCAGTAATGGAATTTATATATATAATATAATATAATGGAATTATATATAGTAATGAATTGACTTAGCATTGCTTGCACTATTTGAGCCTCGGCTCCACAACATAAAAAGAAAAATACTTATGTCGGTTCTATAAATGTTTGGTGTTACACAAACGCTTTGAGATTCGAGCAAAACACGCTTCCCGACTGCAGCGACCTACCACAAACTTCGATCAATTAAATATATTAATTTGATCATTAATCAGGCTAAGAGTGCCACCAAGAGGTTACAGTGGAATAATTAATGTTTCCTCGGGTGAAATAAAACGTTTAATAGCATAAATGGTCCAGCAGTCAGCTTATCAAGTTCGAGTCGGGGAAGCGGGGAAGGTTCATTAAGCTTTGCTCGATTAAAATTTAATGAAGCCGAAAGTCCTCCGCAGTCCGCGCACCCATCGCCATGTTCGCTCTTCATCATCGCAATTCTTTTTCTTATTTTTTTTTTCTTCCGCATCGGGTCACACCTTGTATTATTTATAACACACTTTATGTTCCTCTAGCTTAAGGTAATGGATGTAATATATAAATATAGGCCACGGCATTTTGTCTAAGGAATGTTAATACATTGTTACTGTACTTTTTTTCATGCAATTAAAGTATTCTCATTAATCCCCACCTTACCACCCTTTATTTATCCCCCCCAGTATCACCGTTACGTGCGAGTACTATGGTAACGAACATTAATATATCCGTGTATCCGTGTGTACATCCGCGCACGTGTGTGCATATACGTGTAAAATAACGGAGCCGAGGTCAGTTTTCTATATGAGGAAAAAGACGTGATCGATAACACTGTGACCGTCATATTGACGACGCGTTCAATTTTCTTATCTCCCCGTTCAGAATTTTATTAAATATTTTACCTTTTTGGCAGTCGAACGAACAATTTTGTTGCCCTTTTGCCAGTCGACGCTCGCGATTGAAATTACGCAATCGATTACAAAAACGTATATGCGCGTGATTGAATCCAATGATGCAACGAAGACGACGCATATAATAAATTAGAAACGTATGAAGTCCTGTAATTAAAAAAAAAAAAAAAACTCGAGTCCATAGGCTTCCGTGGCAGCCAGAACATTTCTTTTCGAGTACGCATACTACCCACGTGATTAGGCGAAGCATAACCGTGTCGGAAATAGACGTATTAATGTAAAGTCGAGCGTCGGCATTCATTTAACGCTAAAAATACGACAGTGTTGCGCGGAGTGCTCTTGCCCGCGGATATTCTCGGTGTTCCGATACCCTAGCCCGCGATCATGCTCGTCGAAATGATATTCTTTCTCTCGTCTCCGTTTCCCCATGGCAACCATGAAACACCGTCGCCGATATTCGCTCGGATATTTTCGGCTCACGTAACAGTCGGCCACGACGTGACAAAAACCAGTGATTAACGTTACCAGCCGCATCATTAACAACAGAGGACTATTAACCTGGTCTAGGGTTTGCTGCCTGAGGGCGCTCATACGTCGCCTACCACGCCATTGCTTTTTCTCATGTCATCATTAACACGGCCCTGTACGTCATTCGCGTGGAAGACGGCCCTGTGTTAACAGAGTGAATAAAACGAAACTTACAGTAAATGGTAAATAAACGGTGCCGAGGACGGTGATTATTAGACAGCGGATCTTTGTGCATTTATAACAAAATTGTGTAGATAAAATTTGAAATTGTACGAAAATTTAAAAATTTTTAAACGTCAATACACTATTTCTCGTCTATCAAAATTACCGAGCGAAGAAGTGACATTCTACTTAGTTTCTATTTCTTGTAATCGATGCAGATCATTTTTATTTTGCATAAAGATCCGCAGTCTGGTGATTATAATCATCGAAAGGGTTTGCTTTTTTAAGATGCATGCGACCATTCATTTTCATGTACCTACATGGTGTCTCACGGAAATAAAATATTGCGTACCGTAGATGTTACTATATATTGTGTACTGTAGTTTAAAAATGCTTGTCTATTTCGTTAATGTTTTGTAATCGCCTATTGTTATTGGTAGGAGCTACGACTGAGGCAACATTTGTTTTTTTTTGTTTTTTACTTAGAAAGTTCAGAGAAGTTTCTTATCGATGGTAATTTTGTTCACTCGATAAATATATCCTTCGCTGTGCTATCGAAGCTCTCTTAATGAAAACGAAGGACAGGAATAACTTCCATTCACGTGTGAGGCAATCGAGAATGATGCGCGAAGTGCTAAGATGTACACTCCCGCTCATAAGTCTTAGGACAGTGATCATATTTGTATTCAACTCTGTAAAAATGAAATAATCGCTGAAGCATGCGAACAAACTTTTCCTTATTTAAAGGTTAACATGTCAAAGAAAGGATGCTGCAGTCGTATAATCAAAAATCTTACCAAGAAGTAAAAAGATATATTTTCTTTTCATCGAAGAATCCTTGGCATCCGCGTATTATTTCATCTCGTTCCAAAATTTTCCTTAAATGTTTTTTCGAAGCAGGACAAAAGTTTCGCACCTGTCTGTCCAGTTCATCCCCTAATTTTTCTATGGGATTTTTGAAGTTGTAATTATTGCTGAACATATGAGGGAACTTATATTATGTTGTTAATACAGAGTTAAAGGTTCATAATCTATACGAAATACCAGAGTTTTACTAAAAACCAGAGGTGTCCTAAGACTTATGAGCGGGAGTGTACGAGATGTTTAAAAATCTGCGAGTATATTTTTAGAAGATGATCAAACACAGAAAGAATTAGAGTAGCTAAATTGTTTTGATATTTCCTAAAGAAGGTACGTAGCACTTAGTCAAACGTAACGTTAAAAATGAGCATTCCGCGAATCAATTCCAGTACACCCAGTCACGCGACAATCGAACGATTTAGACCCCTAAAACCCGCGAAAACTTCAAGAATCGCTTCAGCCGCGTAACAGGCAGGATCAGAAACAGGTGCATTCCGATTTTCCAGGAGCTCTGCGACGAGGAGGCGCAGGCGGACGAGACATCCGAGAAAGATGACGCCACCCTCGACCAGGCGCCCTCTCTGCACTCGTCCCTGGAGACGAGCATGCCATCGCTCGCGGACGTCTCCCTGCAAACAGGCCAGAGCCTGTTGGCCAACGACATCGCGGAGAAGCCACAGCAATTAACCAAACAGACCTCCACGAACCAGGAAGCCGTGTGTCACTCCTTGACAACGCAAACAATGGACACCGAAAACCCACAAACTCAAGAAACGATAAAAATCCTGAAGAAAACTGACGGTGACCACGAAGTGATCGAAATAGCAACAAAAAATTTACCCTCTGCCCAAGAGATTGTCCAGGAAGGATCAGCTGCCGCTTTGCCGGAGGACATCGTGGTGGACATGAAATACCAGGACACTAAAAACACCGAGACCGCGACCAGCGAGTTGAACATCGTCCACGCGGCTCCTCAGTCTTTCGAAACGGTTTTAGTAGAGCCTGATGACGTGACAACGGAGATAGTGGTCGACGAAGATGGCTCCAAGAGGATCATCGTGAGGAAACTGAGGAAGACCACGGTGACAAGTAGACAAACCACTCAACAACATCTGTCTTCAACGTCCACAGCGATCGGAGACGCTCCTTCTGTCGTTCAAGCCTTCTCGGACGCTACCCTGAGGGATCAACAGGTGACAGTGACAACGACCAAACCCGACGGCACCGTAGAAACGACCACGAGACAGATCTACGGTGGCAGAGTCGCTACAGGAACACCTTTCGAAAACGTCAACGTCGAAGAGTACGAGTCAGCGCCGAGGTACACGCACACGGTCACTCAAGGTAGCATCAAGGACGTCGCCCCTCAGCCTCTGGAAGAAGGGATCGTGCTGCAAGGCGGTGAACTACAGGCAACGACGTCCAGTGTGCACGCAGTGGTGCAACAGGTGACCAGGAGAGTTGTCAGGAAGACTAGAAGGATCATCCGTAAAGTAACTATCATCGATGGTAAGGAGACAGCCACCGAGGAGGTGATAGAAGAACCTGAGGAAGTGGAGATCGACGAGAAGAGTATTCCTCACATCAGCATCAACGTGGTGAAGCAGGAGGAGCATAGAAAGTTCGACTCTGATGGACAACCGGTGGAAGAGAAGCTTTTCGGTGAAGACACGAAGAGCAAAGAGGAGGATATACTGCAGGGACCGTTCTTCGGAGCATTTGCCAAAGACATACCTCCTACGGACTACATGGCACCTAGGAAGGACACCTTGTTGGATGTTACGAAGGGAGGTGTGATCATCGAAGAGGTTGTCTCCGATGTTGAGGTACCCAAGGAGGATGCAAGTCCAGAGCCTGTAGACGATGATGATTCGTTGGGACAAGCGTCGAGTCCTCGGCAGTCGTCGACGAAGAAGGAGACGGACGGTGGAACGAAATTGCCGAAGTCAGTGGACAAGTACGAGCACGAGCAGTTCACAACCGAGGTAAAGGATAAGAGACGACTGCTCGACAGTCGGGCGTTCATCGATGCTGAAGTGTCCGCTTTGCAGAGCCCGGTGCTAGAGGTGAAAGTGCGCGAGACGCTGGAGGAATCGGTCGCCACACCAATCGATTCCGTCGTCTCGGACACGCCGTCCGTCACGAAGGCGACTTGTAAGTCTGTCGATGCACCTGTACGCAGCGAAACACGTGGTATCGAGGTAGATGGTCACACGGTAGATGTAGAAAAGCACCATGACACCCCTGGCACCGTAGATACTGGCGATAAGTCACCGGTCGGAGAACAGCCCTCGAGGGGAGAAACCGTACAGACCGTTCAAATTTCAGGAGGGAAAGCCGAAGAGAAGCAACACGCTGAAGAAGCGTTCGTCGAGGAAAAGAAGACGGTCGCGTTGCCTACCGACAAACAGCAGCTGGTCAAGGCCTCGTTCGACCCTGAATTCGAGTACGCTTGCGTCGACGAAGCCCTGAAGCCAGAGTACAAGCCGATCTTGCACAAGGTCGAGATCTCTTTGGCAGTGAAGAAGGAGGGCGAAGAAGTTCAGCCTACGGTGTCCGTGAAGAGCCAGGCCGAGCCGATCGGTCCTCCTTTCCGCATGGTGAAAGAGGACGTTGACATCCGTCTTCCGGCTGACAAAGACGTCATGGTCATCCACGACAAGATCGTTCAAACCTCACCGATCTGGTTCCAGCAAATCGACACCGTGGACAAGGCCATCGTCACGTCGGAACCGGAGGTTGCATCTTCGGACAAGTCTATCGTCACGTCTGAGAAGGATGTTCAGCTTGGAACTTCGGAGGTGGATCACGAAGAGGAAGACACGAAGTCGAGTTCAATGATTTCTAACATCGCCGAGTCAGTGGAAATTCATGTGCCTCTGTCGGACTCGTCGAAGCAAAGCACCGAGACACCGCAACCGGATGTAGCAGAGATGATCGAGGAGGATCTGTCTTCGACCTTGAAGGATGAGACGTCGAAGGGTGAGGATGGGTACCAGGCTGACGATAGGACGCTGATGTCGACGACCACGCCTGAAAAGGAGGGCATGGCAAAGAAGAAGAAAATGAAGAAGAGGAAAGATCGAATCAGGGGAGCCAAAGAAGAAGAGCACTCCGAGTTCCCGAAGAGTACTGCCGATGACTCTGATTATAGCGACGACGCAGCTCCGGCGGAATCTGAGGATGCCAAGGCGACGAAAAAGAAAAAGAAGAAAAAGAAGAGAGGCTCATCCGTGGAGGTTCCTCGGGTCCAGTCGAACGAGGCAGACACTCAGACAGCTGTCACAGAGTTTGTCTCGACTGCTACGTCACCGAAGCAGGAACAGGTTGCCGAGGTTCATGTGCAGACCTCCCCTCAGCCTGTGGAGCATGCTCCTAAGGTTGAGGAAGCTCACGAACAAGTGCAAATTTCGCCTGAACCAACTATACCCGAAGTGAGGAACGTTGATGGAGAGATGCAAACTTCTCCTCAGCCCACGAAAGAAATTACAGAGTCTAAAATCCAAGAGGTGCAAACCTCCCCTGAACCTATAATACCTAAAGTTACGAACGTTGATGGAGAGATGCAAACTTCTCCTCAGCCGATGACAGAAATTGCTGAATCCAAAATCCAAGAAGTGCAAACCTCCCCCGAACCTACGACACCCGAAGTGAGACACGTTGACGAAGGGATGCAAACTTCTCCTCAGCCGATGGAAGAAGTTACAGAATCGAAAATCCAAGAGGTGCAAACTTCACCTAAGCCTGCCACACCTGAAATTGAAAACGTCGATGAAGAGATGCAAACATCTCTGGTAGAGGCTGCAGCATCCAAGATCCAAGAAGTGCAGACATCCCCTGAACCCCCAATAGTCAAAGTGGAGGACGTTGATCAGGAAGTGCAGACTACCAAAATTCCTGAAGAATCCAAGGAAACACAGGTGCCGAGAATCGAGGAAACCCACGTAGAGGCGCAGACGTCTCCTCCGACAGTGCCCAAGATAGAAGACGTCGACGAGGAGGTGCAAACTGCTAGAGTCCCTGAGGACTCGAAGGGAACGCAGGTACCGAAGATAGAGGAGGTTAACGAGCAAGTTCAAACGTCTCCTCCGGTTGCTGATTCGAAGGAGACGCAGGTGCCGAAGGTAGAGGAGGTTCACGCAGAGATGCAGACGTCTCCTATGAAAGTGGAGGAGGTTCACGAAGAAGTGCAGACTTCTCCCACAGGCCCTGAGGAGTCGAAGGAAACGCAAGTGCCGAGAAAGGAGGAAGTCAATATTGAGATCCAGACGTCACCGTTGCCTGCGATGGACTTCAGCACCCAAACTCTCAGCCCTGAAAGAAGTTTTCAGCATACTGAGATGCAGACTTCGCCGCTTCCTGCGTCGGACTTTGCGATCCAAGCTGAGACCCCGAAAATTGAAGAGACCAGTACTCAGACGTCTGAAACGCAGGTTGAGGAGTACGCTGTGCAGACCAGTCCCGTGGAGGAGCCACCTGCTGAGACTGAGGAAACTCAGGTTCAGACTATACAGACAGAAATGGTGTCCATCGAGGCGCAGACGTCGCCCACGTCTCAGCCGGCTGAGATAGAGACTCAGACCATCGAGAAGGCTCTAACAACAACTGGACAGCAGACGACACCACCGCTGGTTGAGGAAAAAAGCCTAACTGGCGTCGCTGTTCAGACTGTCGCAGCTGAGGAGACCATCGAAACCGAGTCTCAGACAAGCAAGCCTGCGAGCCCAGAAAAAACAACATTAGACTTTACCATTCAAGCGGACTTGATAGAACAACCATCGGTCGAGGTGATGGAGACTCAGACAACCCCTGAGGAGAGTCCCAGGCAGACTGAGACCCAGGAAACGGAGTCTCAGACCGTCGAATCTGCGAGTCCAGAGAAAACAACGCTGGATTTCAACATTCAAGCAGATATGCTACCATCGGTAGATGTTATGCAAACCCAGACAACTCCTGAGGAGAGTCCCAGACGTGCTGAGACCCAGGAAACAGAGTCTCAGACCATCGAGCCTGCCAGTCCGGAGAAAACCACGCTGAATTTCAATATTCAAGCGAATTTGGCACCATCTGTGGACGTTATCCAAACACAGACTACCCCCGAAGAGAGTCCCAGACGGGCTGAGACCCATGAAACTGAGTCTCAGACGGCCCCACGCAAACCTACCGAGGAAACGACGATGCAGACCAGTCCGGTGAGCACTTCACCCGTTGAAATCGACGTTTGCGAGCTCTCAGCACAGACCAGTCTAGAGGAGGCTAAACAGACGATGGAGGAGCAGTCTCAGACTAGCTTGCCCGGTCGAGTAGAGACTTTAGAGAGCTCGGTGCAGATAAAAAGCGAGGAGTTGGTGCCTCGAGTCGAGGAGAGCGTACAGATCGTTCCTGAGACTTGCGAGGGCGGTGTGCAGACTCCAGACGAGAGGAAGGAGCTGGTCTCGGTCTCTCAGCAGACTCAGTCTGTCGCTGGGACGGGAGAGAAAGTGGCTGCATCGACGGACGTGGTTGACGCGTCAGTTCAGATCACGCCGGCGAAGTATACTGAAATTCCAGTAGCACCTGATGTACAAGTACAAGAAACTAAAGACGACGTCGAGGAAATTTTGACGCCCGGATTTGTCGAAGTTGTTGAAAAAGTGGAGAAACCGGCAGCTGAGTCGTTCGAGATACGTCTACAGGCGACCATAGAGCTGTCAGACACCACTGATAGCACCAGCAAGCTGACGGACACTTCGCTGGACACTACCATCACGGAGGATCCTGTTAGCACAGCTAAAGAGGACAGCAATGCTGCCAAGAGGCAGAAGAGAAAGAGAAGGCACAAGACGATCGAGGTCTCGTCGACGGTTGACAAAGACCTTGGCTCCATTTTCGGACAGCCAACGGAGTCGCCTGATGTCTCTTTGAAGCTGTCCTACTCTGATGTTGCCAAGAAGAACGCTAAGGAGAGGTCTCCTGTGGGAGACAGTCGCTTGGAGAAATCGTCCGAGCAGCCTGATGTTAGAGAGACGAAGTGGAGTCCTAAAGAGATGTCAGAGAAACCAGAAGAGCAAGTACAGAGTGGTTTGAGTGCTATCGCAGCAGAACCGGTGGCAGTTAAGAGGCCTCAGGAAACTCTGAGCGCTACGATAGAACCGCCAATGAAGACGGATGAGGTGTTAGTCACTGACATGTCACCTGAGCCAATGGACACTACCGAAGAGCCTTTCTCACCTGTGGAGACCGTTCCCCTGGAGGAAGCGCGACCCAAGATCAAGACCTACGCGGACATTATCAGCGAATCCTTGAAGAAGCCAGTAGAACAGGCTACCTGGGAAGGGTCTCAGCCTTCTATGACTCAAAAGGGAGCCAGTTCCAAGGCGTTCCTTCTACATGAGACTCTGGAGGCACCCTACGAGCCTCCGCATCAACTCACTCCGAGCAGTCAGACCACCAAAGTGATCTCTGACAGGGTGCAAAGTCTGAAAAATGCTAAACAACCGAGTCATCTGGGAAACATCTTACACATTGCTCATCTGGATAAGGTGGCTAATGAGAAGCTAGCCGAGGAACGCGCTGCCGACATCCGAAAGGAACTGTCTCATCTCAGAGACGCTGCTCAGGAGAAGGACTCCATAGCCGTCGAGGAAACTCTGGTGGTCATCGTTGAAACGATTTCTACCTGGCTGGAGACGATCGAGTACAGGGTCTTCCTGAGCAAGGAGTGTCCCAGCGGACCCTCTCACGACGATAAGACTTACGTGGAGTTGAAAGATGAAGTGGAGAACGTGGAGGAGAATATTCAGGAGTTGAACCATGTGTGGAAACAGGTGGAGACCAATTATCCTGGTGAAGATCGTGCCAACTTGCAGGACTGTCTCGACGCGCTGATGCACCAGGTGAGGATGATCGAGGATGCGACTAACGATGGGGAGAAGTTCCTTACCGGGGAGCTGGCCAGATGGGACGAGTTCGTAAGAGGAGTAAGCAACATGTACAGGTGAGAATTTGATAATTGATAATAGTTCTTAGCACTCCCCAGTAATTATAGAAACAGTAAGTTGAAATTTAATCAACTCCACAGATTAGTGGAAGAGCAACGTGCCCAGTTGAACCAGCTAATCGAGTTCGAGGCGTCCACGATGTGGAAACTGCAGGAGCTAGAAAAATTAGAGAACATGAACCGTTGCCACATGTGGAAGACAGCGGACCTGCTAACAGCCTCTCACGATCTACTACGAAATTACCCTGGCAAACACATACCTGAAGAGACGTACGCAGCTCACGAGCTGACCAAGGTGATCGAGCATGGTATAGCCATCGAACGAGAACGTCTTCTTCAGCTACTAGCTCTTGCCGAAGAATACGAGCAGACTCTCAGAGAGTTCGCTCAGATTACCGAGATCGCAGAGGATTTATTAAAGAGTCCCATCTCGGTGATGAGTCTGGAACACCTTCAGGAGGAGATGCAGAAGCACAGAAAGTTCTTCGTGAATTTGAATCACTGTCGAGCTATCCTAGAGTCGCTGGAGGGCAACCTGGATCCTGAAACCAGAACCAAGTTCTCGGATCTTCATGAAGAACTGCATGGAAGAGCTACGGCCTTGTTGGACCAGGCAGCGTCTAGAGCGCAGCAGATGGCTTTGGCTGCTTCTAGATGGATATTGCTCGAACAGGGTGTTAAAGAGGAACGAGGATGGTTGCAAGTGGCTCATCAGAGAGTCCCTGACCTGCAGACGGTGACGTCGACCGATTACGATCAGTACATCTCCCTTTATCAAGTGAGTGTTCGATTAGATCTTTGCGCTCTTTCTATTCACGAATACTAACACGAATGTTAATGTTTATATTTCGATAAAAGGCATTTTTCTCTCACTGTGATATTCGTAGTATGAAAATGCAACGCTGTCTGCACATTTTTAGAAAAGTACAGATATGCACGTTTGCGTAACAGGATCAAGTGTCAGTTTGGCCGATGTCACATAGCATTAATAGTAGAGATGTAATACCAACACTTTTTTTTTCAGTCTCTGGTAACAGACGTAGCGACGCATCATGCAAGAATTATTCGACTGCTGGACGTTGCTCGCAGTCTACAGGAGTTAATCAACATCGAGGATCCGGAGGATCGTTACGGTGAAGCTCTGGAAGTGATCGTTAAGCTGCAGGACAACGTGGAGTCCTCTTTGAGAAGATTGTTGGCATTCAGAGAGAGTTGGTACAATCAGGAGGCGTTGATGAACCGTGTGGAGAACTGGATGACCACGGTCGAGAAGGAATTGGAGTCTATTCGCGATCCTTCCAGTGGCCATATCCGCCAATTCTGGGTGAGAATATCATTCGAAAAGCACAATTTAAAAAGGCGCTGCTCAATTAACACTCTGACTGCCAAGCTAGAAACCTCACGAATTCCATCAAATTAATGTATCATTTAATGAAATAAAAATTAAAAAAAAATATATGTATGATATTGAGTAGTCCTCCAACTTTCTGGCATTTTACAGATCCTTAAAAAAATTTGATTAAAATTCATTTAAAAATTTGGACAAATAATTCCGTCACCCACATATGGGTGACACGGCAATCAACGTGTTAAAAAAGTTTACACAACTATTGTAAGATATTTTTCATTGTACCATTTTCTGATCCCAGGAGCTGAAAGCACAGTACGAAGTACACAACAACATTCGCGAGAAGGCAAACACCAGTTTCGAACAAGCCCTCAGGATCATCCCCCTATCGGACGAGATGCTCCAAAGACAGTTCCACGGCGAGATCCAGGATCGCTGGAACGACGTGTCGCATCAGATCCGGCAGATCCAAGAGGAAGTGACAAGAGACCTCTCGTCCGAGGAGATCTCATCAGCCGACAAGTTGAAGCTGCTCGAGCGAGAATTGCACGAGTTTCGACAAACGATCGACAGTTTCCACGTGCTGAAGACGGAGGAAGAACTGGACCTGTACATAGAGCGTTTGACGGTCCGGTTCAATAGGATCTCGCTGATCCAGGACGAACTGGGTCGCCTGGGTCTATTGACGATCGCCGAGAGCGAGGAGGTCAGTTTTCTGTTGCCGGCTGCTCGGCTGATCGAGTCGCAGATGAGCGAGAAATTAGATGCCGCACAATTGCTCCGGGAAAGGCTTCAGGCGATCCAGAGAGGCTTCAGCCGGATCAGGAAAGCCCATCAACGGCACTCGACTATACTAGATCAGTGCGAAGGCAGCGAGAGGCAAGGCAGCGACGTGGTCGCGGCGGCAGTCGATCGCTGTCAATCGGTCGCGGACGAATTGAGCGTCTTGTGGCAGGACATCATGGGTATCAGACAGATGCTGCACACTCTGCCAACAATTCCGAGAGTCTCGGTGTCCCCTGTTAGCGTGGAACGGGACATCTCCAACCTACAGGACACTCATACTAATTTGGAGTCGAGGTGTTCTCGATTGCTTACATTGCTGAAGAACAGGCTTGTTTTGTGGAGGAGATTCGAAAGGCAGTTGGAAATGGTACAGCAGAGTGTTCAGGAAGCTGACTACATGATGGAGCTGCTCTCTGTGCAGGGGTCTGTGGACTATGACAGGTTGCTGAAGGCTACCGAACGTCTCGAGGTAAGTTTCAAGGATTTATTGTACAATAGCTACGTATAGTTTGATAATGCTTGAGGAGAGGATTGGGCTTTACTTATTGTTTCGTTTTTTTTTGAAGAAGTACCGCTTAAACCTTGGTGTGATCTCAAGGTCTCTGTGACCTTGGTGGGAACCCCTCTGCGCCCTCGTGTTTTTAGAATTGGCTCTGTACTCGAGAGAAGTTGAGAAAAGTATTCGATATACAAATTCCTTCTTCAGGCTTAATTTTATTGCTTGATTAAGGTCTGTAGGAGGTCTTCTGTCAATTGAAGTTATTGAAAATTCCGTCTAGAAAAATGCACTTGCTCCAAAGCTTACAGGGTTAGAAAGAACCCGGCCGCACGTTACGCGAATTCCACTGTAAGCACAGCTCGACGTGGACGGCTAATTATCTCGTAATGCAAAGTTCGTGCAAAAGGAGAATCGACCCGATAACGCGACAAAATCGTTCGAAATTCCCGAGATCTGCGGCACGAACCACTTCCATCGAGCATTCCTCGAGCCGTTGACAGAGCCCGGAATGCGTTAAAACTTTTACAAGTTCGAATAACTAGAGCTCTGAGATATCGAGCGACCTGCATTCCTGCAGAGCCACGCTTTTCGATCGTTCCCGAGAACTTTTTTCTATCCGAACGCAGCGAAAGACACGGTGAATTCTTATGGTTCCTTAAACGTTTGTGGGATTCTCGATTTTTGTACATGGTGTATAAAAATTATATGTCATGACCACCATAGCGTGATTCTACACTTCATGATCGGTGAAGATCTGTTAAAAATACTTCCCGCAAAATTATCCTTGACTGACTTTTTTAAGGTTTTAAAGGCCAAATTTTTTTATGATTGCATCATGTTCTACTCATCAAGGAGACAAAAAGTGTCGAAGGAACCATAGGTCGGAGAACTCAATCGTTCTCTCAAAAAACAGTGTTGAAGTTTCACCTAACTGCTGGAGAGATTTCGCTGTTACTATGTGTTTACATTTGCCCAAAGTAAACAGCAATGGAATCGCCAACGAATCATATGACAGTGCGACGAATAATTCGTGAGGAAGGTTTACGACCTTATCGAATTCATCGCGTTCAAGCACTGAGGTCAAATGATCGTGTGACAATTTTGCGGGAAGTTTTTTTAACAGATCTTCACCGATCATGAGGTGTAGAATCACGCTACGGTGGTCGTGACATATAATTTTTATACACCCTGTACAGTCACTAATTTTTCATAGAGACTCGCTCTGGCGATTCGAGCAGTGTAACGTCTAAAACGAAGCGAAACAACGAGGAGAATGGGCGGAAAAATTGGAAAATTTCTCGCGAATCGAGAGAAAAGGTTGACGATTCGGGGAGTGGAAGATTTCGGGCCAGAAATGCACCGGGGATCGATGGATCGATCGCAATGGGGACCGGAAGACGCACTTCCCAACGCGGTAACCTTCGCCACGTGCGAGAGGAGCGCGACTATGCGACGCGTGCGCGTTTCTGCTTTCGAAACGGTGTTATCGTAACTCGGCTATCAGTGGCACGAGTCCCGTCGTCGCGTTAACATCGGTCGCGCGCGCGCGCGTTCAAACGCGAAAAGACGAACAAACGCGCGTGTGCGAGCTCGTATTTCATCGTTTTCTTATTTTCCTCTTTGTTTTTGTTTTTTTTTTTTGCTCTCTCTGCCTCTCTGTCTCTCTGTCTTTGATCCGATTCGTGGTGACGGTGCTGATTGACAAGTGATCGAAGACGAGAGATTCAATGGACGATCGAGAGGGATCATGATATGAAGAATGAGGAACTGCGGACAAGCGATCTACGTCAGTTCGCGGAGAGCCGAGCACGTTTGCGCTCGGCACACCGGATCGCCTGTCCGGAAGTAAGCTGACTATTTTGGCAGCGTAGATTTTATACTCTAGGTCGCGATTAGGGTCCCGTAATGGTGGGATGTTACGCTAGAATGCGTAACACCTTCTCTCCCTTGATCAGTTTGGTGTAGGATGATTTCTTTTTATAATGAGACGCCTGTTAAAATATATCTATGCGACACACACACGAAGGTGGTATCAGCTCGAATGCTCGGTTTCCCTCGAAACGATTAGCTGGTGAATTATTGAAAGGTAGAATATAGATAGAATCAGAGTTTGCCTGACAATGCAGTCGAAGGATTCTTGTTTTCCTTTTCTGCGAACTTTCTGTGGTAAAAATAGAAAGAAAGTATTTTCTCTTGACAATCGTGTGTCTCATAGGTCATAGCGGGTTGTATACAGAAATCAAACAAAGAATACGTGTACACAAAACATAGAAAAACAGCTGTTTTGACGTGACCATTAGATACAGCTGTTCTGCAGACGCCTGAGGCAGTGTCGATGACTCGATTCTGTAAATATTGAACGATTATCGACAGTCTGTGTTTGCTGACACATTAATATCAGTGGAACTGCAAAAAAATAGTGAAATATCAAACTTCTCTTTTGGCAATCTTTTCCGTTTACTGTAGTTAGTTTAATCGTTGCAAAAAAAAAAAATAATAGACACTTTGATCCAGGATTAGATTGCTTAAAAACAAGTTTTCTGTACTCGACGATTACTAGAAGAGTGAAACCACAAGCCACAGTAATTATAGTAATCGGCAACAGGTTGGTCGGAATAAATTGACCTTGTACAACGACAGATACGAAGGCTTCGCCCGTAATAATTCGTCATTCGCATTTCGCAAGAACGGAGGCTCTCCGGTTTCGCAAAATTCCTCGATTTCACGTGACGATCCGGTAGAAGAACACCGTGCAAACCTTGAAATCCCGATTGCGATAAGAAATTGGCGTATCCAACCCGCGGATGATGGCAATCGACTTGATCGTTTCTAATTAGCTCGGTCATAGACGATACTTGACTTCCGTAAAATGTTATCTTAATTCTAGCCGTAGCCGTGTGACCTCATCTTTGCAAACTGCGACTGCAATTCGACTCGCGAATAAATTAAATTATACGATCATTTCCCGCAAGAATTTCAATCCTTTTTCTCTGCGAACCTTACTGAAAAAAAAGGTAATACGTTTGCAAGTCACGTTTTAGATACCGAATAAATTGCAAGGTATGCGGGTCGTTGCACCGGCTTATTAGACGTAATATTACGTCACCGGCTGCGGACGTGTCGAAGATCTAACGAAGCGTCCATTAGTGTCGTTCCTGCAGGCTAGAAATTGCAGAAGAAAAAAACAGCAGATGTATCATTTAAATTCGGTTAAAAATAGAAGAAGGTGCAAACAGTTACATTTCCGCCAGACGGAAATTTCAATCGCATATTTGCATCGTAACGGAAAAAACGCCGGACGAGCGTCGCTCGGCTAATCCTCTTTGATATAATTACGCGGATGACACAAACGACCGAACTGTCTGCTACTATGACGCAGTAATACGGTATGTAAACTATGCCACGTGGAAAACCACTGGCTTACCTATTCCGGACAGAGAAGTGTTTACGATGTCCTTTCATAGCGAATTCGTTTCCGATTACGTTCCGCCCGCCGAAATTTCCAGTCCGGAATTTAGACGCGTCGGTGACTCGCCTAACTGCCCATTTTTATGGTCGTCTTTACGGGCCTTCGAGCAGTTAACGTCGATCCGATTCGTAATACGCGATCGTAAAAAAAAAAAAAGAACAAAACCGTATCCGCAAGCTATTTTTGCAAAAATTAGTCTCGTCCGACTGTTACGCTCTAATCTTTCCATCGCATGGCGTGGAGACCGAAATTGAGTTACGAGAACGCTTTTACTTATCGCCGCGGCGGGATTGGTCACGCGAGTTTCGATTCTCGCGGATACTTCGAGAGAGAATCGCAGAGAACTCTGTTTAGACGATTAGGGGACTCAATTAGTCTACGGCAATTGAAAAGAAATAAATGTCTATGCAGCTACTACGTCGTGCAATTACTGTAGACGCGTAGCTTAGTTACTAGTTCAATTTTTCCGACAGTGATAACTAGACAGCGGATTTTATGCATTTATGACAAAAATGAGTAGACGCAATTTAAAATAGTAAGAACGTTAGAAAAATTTGAAAGTACAGTTGTATTATTTTCAACCTATTAACAGTAGTAAAATTCAAGAAAGTTGGAGGACTACTCGGTATCATATATTTAGTTTTCTCCAATTTTTATTTCATTAAATAACACATTAATTTGATAGAATTTTTTAGGTTTCTAGCTTGGCAGTCAAAGTGTTGAACATATTAGGAAAGAAAATAGACTTCTACTTCGTTCCTGTTTGATGCAATTCGGATGGAAAATTTGTATTTTGCATAAAGATCCGCTGCCTAGTGATAACAATTTATTTGCGGGTCACCACACGATATGTGCGAAACAAACCGGAAGCTTCCGACCAGCCGCAACTTCCTGTCCCGTTGTTGCTTATCGCAATTCCGCGATCACCGTGTCCCAAGGCCCAGTGTATTCGGCGACTTCCGGTCTGCAAAAATCGAACGATCGCCTCCGATCGAACCGAAGAACGCTGCGTCAGCCTCGCCTTGAAATAGACACAGTTAGACCTCTGTTTTTCCGAATGAATAACGGGAGCACGCAATGACGAACTCGCTTCCTGAATCTTGCGAATTCTCTGTTCGCTGTTCACAAGCCAGCGAACATAATTTCCATCTGGATTTAATAAATATCAATATCGTTCCGCTTGTCCGTAGGCCATCTAGCTAATTAGCGGCGATCAAGTGAAAATTAAGCGCCGCCCAGAAATTGAATAAAAATCGGAGTTTCAATCTGGATTTAATAAATATCAATATCGTTCCTCTTGTCCGTAGTCCGTCTAGCTAATTAGCGGTGATCAAGTGAAAATTAAGCGTCGACCAGAAATTGAACAAAAATCGGAGTCTCAATCTGGATTTAACCCTTAGCACTCGAATGGCGACTGTGAGGCGCCACATTAATTAAAAGATTAAAATTTGTATGTAATAAATTTCTAAACACTTCAGTATTGTACGAGTAAACTGCACCATTTTCATAAAATTGTATACCATAAAAAATATATATAGAAGGGAAATATTCTAGGTCGTAAGAAATGTTTCGTTTTGGAGTTAAAATAGCTTCGAGTACAAAGGGTTAATAAATATCAATATCGTTCCTCTTGTCCGTGGTCCGTTTAGCTAATTAGCGGTGATCAAGTGAAAATTAAGCGTCGACCAGAAATGGAATAAAAATCGGAGTTTCCACAATCTTGGGATCGGAATGGATTTCTTGGATCTGTGAAATTTAAGGGAATCGAGGCAAGCTGAAGTCAAGACAGAGAATTAGCATGAAAATGTATATGGAGCGTTCCGAGGAGAAACAGTTGGCTAACAGTTTGAACTGGCAACTTCCGTGAGCGGATTGAATATTCAACGGGAACGGTGTGAGAATCGTCGGAACACAGGGAACGCGTTTTGAAAGTTTGCGTAGAGGTCTCGGCGCGCGCGCGCGCGGGCGCGGGAATTCGGTGGCTGGCTAGAACGTGTGCTCAGGATTCGATTTCCGCTTACGGTTTCGGTGGAAAATTCTCCTCTCGGCCAGGTGAACGAACTCGAGTACACGAAGGCACAGAATTAGTCCAACAACCGTGCTCTGACCGAATTCGAGGCGGCCGCGAGAGCCTCGAAACGTGCTGGTCTCGTGACTCAAAATTATTTATAGTTCGTATTTAAGGAAAACCGGCGTGTGCATTCTTTGAGCAACGTGACCGGCCGACGCTCGCCGCATAAGAGACGGAATCCGATTCGCACAGATATCGGACGATCGTGCGAATATCGGCCGGGGATCTCGCATTCTTCGGATGATGGCGTGCACGACTATTTTTCCCCAACGTTTCTGGAACGCGAGTAGGCTCTTCCGGAATTTCGTAACAGGTGAAAATTCCGCCTGGAACACGCGCGATCGCCGACTCGAACTAACCGAGAAGTCAAGCTCGTCTCAAAAATCTTTCGACCCTGTTTTCGTACGAATTTTCGAGAATTCTTTTCGGAGAAACTATTCGGATCCTTTTTCGAAAGCTTCTCAAATTTCGGTAGAGCCTGATTTCCATCTGTTTGCCGTGCAAACATCGGTTCAAGACCGAAACACGTCAACGCCTAACATTCTTGCTCAAGAATCGTTCCCCTGTTGGTCCGTCGGGTTAATGGCTGGGATGATCTTAATTATCTTGGATAACTATCGAGTAAATACAACGACGATACCATTGCCCTATCTCCAATAGCGCAACAAAAGAAACAAACCGTCCAGAATTTCTTCGATTTCAATTACGCAACGGTCTCTCGATGCCAGACGATCGCGAAAGAACCGGCGAAACGTCGGTGTATCGACGCGAAATATCATCGACGATGCGTCACAGATAATTTTAATCGTTAGCAATAACCGTGAAACGCGGGCACGCTGCAGTTTCCCTCGGTAGAATGTTTGTTCTGCGTTGAACGCGATGAAATCATGACCTCGAATCGCAAATCAGCGAATTTCAAACAGCATTATGCATACAATACATGCAACAGGCGGATCGCCTATCGGGACAGGAGAACGTCGGTCGCTTAAAAGAAAACCACGAGTAAATAATTAACCGTGGACGAAGCTAAATCAATTAATGTTTCATTGAACTGCAGAGCTCGATGGAAGATGCGCACGCGAAGCTCTTCTTTGATCTGCACGCTGATAGATAGACTGGATCAAGTGAACTTGATTGAATCCACTTAATTGCTCGAAATATTGGAGTTGATGGGACGAAGAAACTCGATAATTAGTACGTTAGTGTTAATCTAATGTTCCCAATTTGGGAGACCAAATTTCTCTCCTTCAAGCATCATTCTACACACACAAGTAATTTAACGGAATTACGACACTTTTCACTCACTTAATATTAGGTTGGTGCGTATGAAATGTCGAATTTTTAAGTGAATACATAAAACTGCATATCTTTTTTCAAAAGCTATTTATGCAATCCAAATGTGCTCCATTCGCTTCAATACACTTTTCCCAACGAGACTTTAAAGCATAGATGCCTGTCTTAAAAAATTCTGATCTTTAGAATCAGTAAACTCTGATATCGAATTTTTCAAACTTCGTCTTCATTTTCATGCTGTTTGGCTCGTAAAAACAATTCTAAATGTTTAAAAAAATGAAAGAAAAATGAAAAAAGTTCAATTCATTTAATTTCGCAATTGTTTTGTGCGATGTATGCAGCCGAGCATTGTCATGGAGAAGCAGTGGGCCATGCCGATTAACAAGTGATGGGAGTATAATTTTCAATTTTTCAATATTGCAATATCATTGTACGGTCAACTTTCATCCTGGTAGCAAGTTCCCACGTGGATGCAGTTGGATTCGCTTCCACCAATGCCTTCAGATCATCATTTTTCACAGACGTTTTGGATCTTCCACGCGGATCATTTTGCAGTGAAAAATCACCAGACAGAAATTTTTCAAACCAACGCTGCACTTTTCGATCGTCAACAGTATTCTCCCCACAAACGCTTGGTTTATGTTGCGTGTAGCTTTTGCAGCGTTATTACCAAGTTTATACTCGTACAAAAAAATTACACGAATATCGACTGAATTCATATCGGTACAAAATTCAAAACAAATAACAAAAGGAAACACTTTCGAGAAAGTCTCCTTTGTTGAAATGTGACTCTGTAAATGAACAGTACGACTATGAACGAGGTTATGCCAAAAACAAAAGTATAACGAAAACAGGGAGACAAACGTTCGCGTGTAAAAAAAAATCCGACGTTTCATGTGCACCGACCTAACATAATTTTCTCCCGAAAGGGAAACGTTGATCTTCGCACGACGAAGAACGCAGCGTGTCGAGCTAGAATCTCGGAACGGAAACGGCCGAGATAGTGGCGAGATTAGTGTGCGAGAGTGCGTTTAAAAGAAGTTTAGACGAAAACACGTGTTTTTATCTTGGTTTCAGGGCCTCAGCGGTGATTTGGGAGCGCGAGAAGTTCTCATTGGCGAATTGCGAGAGGCTGCCGAACCTCTGCGGGAGGGTTGCGCTGCAGAGGTCCGCGAGAAGGTCGAGGCGGCGGTAAATGAGGCCGTACAGGCCTGGGAGGACACCAGGGCCGAATTAGATGCCCTTTGCACCAAGTACCAGCACGCCTGCAGATTGTGGCAACAGTACAAAGACTCGAGCGCTGCGGTGAAGGCCTGGGTGGACACGCAGATGGACAGCGTCGCCAACCTGCCACCTGAAGAGGCCGTCAAACACATCAAGGTACGGCCAACCACCTCTTCTTTTCAACACGCACACCTGACTTAACCATCGATCCCTTGCCTAGCAATGCGCATCTCTAAAAATTTGTATTTCTGCGATTTTCTACCAAAACAATCCTTCGATAATTTTTTTAGATTCAGTTGAGTCATTGCTTCTCTGTTATTTCTTGCAATTACAACCGTTCGATTTTCTGGTTTTACGGGTTTACCTGAGTAAGGGATTATTTCACATCGCGAGCCCTAAAGTTCTATTGTGTCTGAGCGGTTAATTGTCCCTGCAGACGTGACTCATCGCCGCGCGTCGGTCATTGAATTATGCCTAATGTAGGAAACAAATGTGTTAAGCTAAGTGGGTTTTGTAATATCCGAGCAAACGAATGAATATTGGCCCCTGAATAAACGTTCTTTCAGCAAACTCGCTTAAGTGTTTTCCACTTAAACATTGCCAGCTTTAAGCACTTTAAAGTTGTTTAAGGTTTCTGATTGTCTACTTTCTATGCTCGTACAATTTTCGAAACCCGAAATTAAGAAAAAATGTTCACCGCTGTTCTTATCGTCTGTGAAGCATCGATGACATAATATTCATTATCAGAATGCGGTAATGCTTGTACATATTACCGACCAAACTCTCTGCCGCGATTAGACAAGCGGTGCATCTGGCACCTGAGATTAATCAGCAGAAAAAAAACCTTTCGAACGTGGCAATTGATATTCGAATTTCAAGAGAGAGACAGGATGCACTCGGCTATTTTAGTCCTTTCCTTAAACTGGAATTAGCTAATTGTCTTACATAATCGGCCTCGATAAACTATCGATCTTCATTCGAACTTCAAACTACAAACATCAAACTTGAACAACCCTCATTAGGCTGGAAGGACCTAAGAAACTCGAAGACATTCGTTCTACCGTTTACGGCACGGTAATTGTTAAATGACTGCATTGCAGAGTCAATCGTGCTGTTAACCTAATGGTAAAGTAATTATTTTTCATCTGAAAAATCTGCTCCTCCTTCAAACTATTCATCAAAGACCACCTACTAGGCCTCCCAATTAATGAAGAGGTACGATAATTCTCATTCCACCCCTTCCGCAAGACTGAAAGCTATTTTCAAAAGATGTTGACTAACGCTAAACCTACCAAACACAAAACATATAAAAGTGAAACGTCTTATAGAAGGGAGAAGACTGAATTATTTAAACTTTGTATGGTTTTCATTATGATATATGCTTGAATAAAGAAGTCAATTCAGTACTAAAAACAATACTATAAATACGTTTTTATAATTTCAATACTTCTAAAATAGAAAAGTAGTTGTGAAATAGAATTATTAAGAAATATTGAAGTAAATTTCAATACTTGTGAAATATAATAGAAAAGCGGTCATTTGATCGTGGTAGGTTTAGTGCTGAAGAACATGATAGCCACACCCACCACACCCTGGCCGCTTCCTCGATATCTTCAGACCGCTATTTCTATCCGAAAAGTATAAAAAGATGGGCAACATCTCGATCACATCCGTAAAAAACTATCGTTGAACAAATCTCGCGACAATCCACTCTAAAACACGAAGCCTACTAAACAACAGAATTACAGTAGCACCCACGCCACACCCCTTCGACTCACTTTCCCCCCCAACAAAAAACCATAAAAAGGGGTCCGGCTATCTCTGGCTCGCAGCCACTCCGAAAAACTACAACAGTGTATCTCGCGAGACCCTTGCGTGGCCGGTTGATCCCTTGAATGAAGGGTTTTGCCGGGGGGTTGGTGTCATTGTCCCCACCCTGTCTGCAGCGCAGCAGGACGTCGACTGGGCGATTCACCCCCTACGCAAGTGCGCCGAAACGTGACTCTGCGAGGGTAGGTCGTTGGGATATGGGACATGAGAGTTGCTCCCCACTTTCAGGTCGTCTGCGCATCGATCCCCGGAGGACGCCAGTCTGGTCCAGAGCGTCGGGACGCTTGTTTCTATCCGTCGCGTCCAACTCTCCCCCCCCCCCGGTTATACTCTTCCTCCCGTCCGTCCACGGAACGCGCGTTATCATGCTCGGGAGAGACCTTTGATCCGCGAACGAGACCGATTTAGCAATAGCCTAACCGCGATTATGCGGCCGGTTCGTGTCGCCGGGTGCCGCCACGAGTCCCCGTGGTTTCCGGTCGATCGAGAATTCGAAGCATGTGCTGCGCGTCTTCGGGCCGACACGTGTCCGCTACGAAACCGCCTCGCGGAACCGCTGTGAAAAATAGGAACGATGAACGGTGACCTAAATTGAGAGTCATGTGCACGCCCGAGGAGATAAAGGTACGATCCAGAGATCCCACCGGTGGTGGTATCGATCGCCTCTACTCTTCTTGCTTTATTCTTTTTGTTTTCCTCGTCCCTCTCGGCGCGTTTCTATCTCGCTCTCGCTTTCTACTCGATACGCCCCGAGAACGGGGGCTGCAACCTCTATTCTTCTCCCTCGGGGGCGTCATCCTCGTCTGCGGTTTTTGTTTTTTTTTTTTTTGATTCTGATGAATTTTTTGAGGAATTTACAACCTTAACCCTTTAGGGACGAGAAACGTTCCTGCTGTATTTTCTAATGAATGTAATGGATCTGCTTTCTCTGTGAAACTGGATTATGTTTACATTTGGGAATCTGGATATGTGGTGTGTGAAAAGTGTAGAATACAGGGATACTTCGTTTGGAGCATCTAATTGTCAGATTCGGAATAACGAAGAGTTTGTGCACTACAACAATCTTGTTTATGATTGTACCGGAACGTTCGTCATCCTCTTTTGTTAAAGTGTAGAATACAGGGATACTTCGTTTGGAGCATCTAATTGTCAGATTCGGAATAACGAAGAGTTTGTGCACTACAACAATCTTGTTTATGATTGTACCGGAACGTTCGTCATCCTCTTTTGTTAATTCGCACAACAGAAGATTTCCGAGAAACACATGGTTTCTTACTCATTACTTTCTCTTTCTCCACAATGAGACTCTCCTCTCCAATATCTAATCAGAACCGTGGTGAAATTCTGAGCTCCAATCGGGAGTGACGCAACGACCTGGAATAGAATTTCTGTGAAACCCTTGTGCACAGAGAATTCTAGCTAAATCCTAGTTTATATTTACTTCGAACAGTAGGTGTATCGAAGGACTCGCTCGGCAGATCATATTTAGATACAAGATTACCTTCGGGGAGACAATGTACTGTCACTTTCACGCGGAAATTGAAATTCTTGCATTTACTGAGCATAATTTTGCTTCATTTTGTTACGAATTTGATGTCACTAAGAAAGCACATGATTATGAAGAGAGTGTACAAATATTGTTGGAAGATGGTCCAAGATTTACTGAGCATAAATAAAAATAAATTTCAACGAATCTGGAAAATGACTACAAACCTCGATTCGAGTCTCTTGAAATTTTAATTTTGTTTTACTTTTAAATTAAAAATTCCCATGGACCTCTAAAAATAATTGAAATACCAACGTTCCTGAAACAGTCTCTCCTCTTTTGTCCTCGATTCAAAGCTCCTTATCAAGATGACGAATTTCCCTATCTCGAGGCGTTGAACGCACGCAGATAAGAGAGAAACGCTTGATAAGCGACTTCCACTGCAGTTTCCACGATCCCATGACTCCGCGATGAGAAACATAACTGTACAGTGGGTGCAATATTCGAGCAGCATCGAAATGCATCTGGCGCACGCATCTGTCATTTGTACTAGTCATGCTTTTTTCTACAACGCTTGTCTCTCTCTCTGTTTCTCTCTCTCTCTCCTTCATTCATTCGTAACCATTCATTTCTGCGCGCGCGCCACCCATTCACGTACTACCGCGTACGTTTGTGTACGTCAGTGTCATAGATGACGAATACATCCAGTGTGTTGCACCCGATGCAAGGTTCCTCTGTATGCACGTCTTCTGCACCAGCTGCGAGTTCCCCCCTTTTCGAAGAAACACGAAAATCTTCTGAGAAGCCTCTGAGTTTGCCCTTACAACTATGCTGTGTACGACTGGAGGGTTCTCGAAGCTAATGATCGAGTATAATTTAATTTAGTGAGCTATTCAGATGATGATCTAATGGTGCTCTGGGATCTGGAGTGGCCGTGGTTCGTTTAGGATCCCTTAGAATTGAAAGGAGGATATAATTCTGATTAGAACACGACGCATTTCATTGACAATCCGATAATTTAACAGTAGATTTACCGGCTATTTAAGTATATCTATTTCTACCAAGGCCAGTCAGAATGACTGGTCTTTAGAAAAAGTGCTTAGTGGTGTTTCCAGTCTCTATTTACTTTTAAAAAATGACAAAAAAAAAGTTGAATAATATTAATTGTAATAGAAAAATAGATTTATAGACATTAGCACGACCGAGCACGGCCAAGAAACTCAGAAATCCCGAGTGTCGAGTTCGCATTTACAGATAGGCAAGTGTCCGGGACCCAAGGAGAACCTTATGTGCGGCCCAAAAGCCTGAGTAAATATACAATTCCAAGGGCCCCTAGCGTACTGCATCAGAACCATGATTTTCCCGGAATCATATATTCTGTCCCGAAAAAACGTTGCAATACTTAAATTAATTGTTGTAGCTGCCTCAATGTGATTTCATCGCATAGAAACATGCACCGGTTATTTTGACTGGTACTGGTAAATCTAGTGTTAAGAACTCGAGGATCGCGTTGTCGTTTTGTCTACAGGGTTGTGTGAATATTTTTGCAGATTTGCGAGGAAACGATGGCGGAGCACAAGGAGAGGCTGGCGGAGCTCCGAGGGCTGGTGGCGCAGATTGCGTCTGACGTGGGTCTGGATGCAAGTGCACCGTTGCACTGCGAGGTGGAGGCCCTCGGACAACGTCTCGAAGACGTCCGCGAGACCTTGTCCTGTCTCGCGGACGCGGCGGACGCCCGCGCTCTTAACCAGGAGCTCGCACGCGGCGATTTATGTCAGACGAAAAATTTCCTGGACTCGGTCCAACAGGCAAGTAATTATATAATCTTTTCACGGGCCGTCGGCTTTTCGGGACGGGGTCTAGCGTCTGCGAGAAACACGCGCGATCGACGCCGCGATTTGCTCTTTCACACGCCACGTGCCATCAACTATGCCCTCGCCTCCTCGTACCAGATGATCTATGGATAGCGAAACACATTTTAACCGAGCCAACTATTCTGGAACGAGCGGAATTTTTTGACGATGGAAATGTTACCGAACGAACGTGGCTTGTTTGTTAGTTGGTTAATGAAACCGTTGAACATCGTCTCGCACGGCCCAATAATTATTGGGTTGTTCGGAAAGTAATTTCGTTTTTCTTTATGAAAGACGATTTTCTTACAGTGAATAAATATTTTATTGAATTATACAGGGTGTCCCGTAACTGGTGGTACTACCGAGCAGGGGATGATTCTACATGAAAAACTGAGTCGAAAATATAGAATAAAATTTTTTGATACAAGGCTTTGTTTTCGAGAAAAATGAGTTTGAAAATTGCTACATCAGCTGTCAAAATATTAGGGGGACCGGAAATTCGTTTTTGCGCAAATCAATATTTGACTAATAACAACAGCTAACTTCGTACACCTACGTTGTTCAGTACATGGCTGCAGGTTCGGGAGATTAGTTAGTACTGTTTTGTACAAAAATATGTCGTGTTTTTATAGACTATGTTCGAAATGACCGATTCAAATCCAGAAAAGTTGCACATTCGGAATTGGATACTAATTTCGAAAGGGCAGCAGTGTCGCAATAGCTACAAGAAACATTTATCATGTTTGTCCGGAAGTATTGACTGTACGTAAGTGCCAACGATAGTGAATTTGAATCTGGCAATTTCGATCTTTTTGACGCACCTTATCAGGAAGGCCTGTGGCACTCGATAATAACAATTTACCGCAACAGACGATTGTAGAACTCTCGGGGAAGCTTCGTTCATCATGGTCAACCGTACGAGAGTATTTATATGTCACAAATTAAATATAAAATGCCAATAAAAAATTATTCTAATTACTTTCCGGTCCCCCTAATATATAATGAATATGCAGCCTAAGTGTGAAGTTGGCTGGGAAAAATACAATCACGTCATCCGTTGAGAAAAAACGAAATTACTTTCCGAACAACCAACAGGCAACAGCGTGTCGCAAGAGTTCGATTGAATAATTAATTATGCATACCGGGGTGGGCCGCGCAGAATTATCCCCCTAAGATCGCCGTTGCAGCCATATGACTTTTAAATAATCCGACGAAAGCGGTCATCTGTTGGTAAACAGTAGAGCCTTTCAATGTTAACGAGCCACCTACAGTCAGGGACGATATTAAGTGGACACTCTTAAAAATCGCATAACTTTTTTAAAATTGGTCCAAATGACTTGAATTTTTTTCTAGACGTTAGACCAACTAGTTTGCTAGACAAAGAGTAAATAAAAATTTCATTGGATTACAATTAGTTGGAACGATAAAAGAATGAAAAAAATGATGATTTTACAACTTTTTTATCTGAGCCTACAACGGTACTTTAAGAAATGTAACTTACATGCATACCGAAAATTTCATTGAAATCGGTTAACGTTGACATGAGATACAAACGTTTAAAGATGATTACATAAGGGCGAAATTCCCTGGCAAGGTCGAAAATCTGCGACTTTCACCCTTAGACTCTCATCTTGAAACGTGTTTGTAGCTCATTGCAACGTTGACCGATTTCGATGAAATTTTCAGTATACATATACGTTACCGGAATCTACAAAACGCATTTCTTAAATTATCGTTACAGGCTTACATAAAAAAAGTTAAAATATCATCAATTTTTCATTTTTTTTTATCATTCCAACCAATTGCAATCTAAAAACATTTTCGTTTACTTATTTGCTGGCAAACTAATGAGCGTAATATCTACAAAAAAAAAATCAAATCATTTGGATCAATTTTAAAAAAGTTATGCAATTTTTAAGAGTGTCCACTTAATATTGTCCCGGGCTGTATATTAATCTATTCCGTCTGCGAACTTGGAGGAAGCTGCTGGAACTATTTCTATCTCCACAACGAAATTTTTCTTGTGGATTCGTGAAAACAGAAAGATAGGTAGATTATTTGTGGGAAGGACGTCATCCTGAGTAACATGGTCACACACAAATATACATACATCGTAAATCGTGCTCCGTGTTCAGGAGGACGAGCTCCCGTTCACGTTTCCGGGGAAATTCGTAAACGGGGGGCCTGGGTTCGTAAATGTTTTGACTGTGTATGCGGCTATCGACGGAAAACGTGTTGATACGAGTCACGCGGTTAGACAGGCACAGATCCCTGTTTATTTGAATTAGTCGCAGACGCTACCGGGAACATAGCTCTTCTCCTTCCTGGCGTGGGTCACCGGCTCTGCTTGAATATGTAAGAAAATCATACGACGGTACGTAGACTTGAAAAATTCTAGCCGTTTCGGATAACGTTGCGTTCCGATTTATGGAACGGAAAGTTCAAGGATCGACGCAGGCTATTAAATCGGTGCATGGAAAAGGGAAAGGGAGTGCGTAAAAGGGCCAGAACGGAAGCCATAATTCGACATCAATGAATCGCCGTAAAGCATGGATCGCCGCGATGATGGCGCGACGTCTGAATTCCTCGGTGAGCATTTCTGAGAAAGGAGGGCTGTTCTAAAGCAACGTTGAGTTTCATACGCCGAGGAACGACATACGCGCCTCTCTTACCGTTTTTCTTCTCTTATTCTTGTTCTGGCCTTCGCGGATATTCGCCCGGACGCACGAAATGCCTCTCCCGATCGTTCGCGGCTGTCGTCTCGCCTTCTTCGCAGACTGCATAGCGCCCGACACCTGCAACCTCCTATACCGCACCCCAGAATAGACCTGCGTATCCTCAAAAATCCGCTGGCACCGCACAATACTCTCCACAAAATTCTCAAAACCGTTCTGCAATAATTCTACAATTTGATAAATCTATTCGGTTGTTCGGAAAGTAATTTCGTTTTTTTCCCAACGGTGAACGTGATTGTATTTTTCCCAGCCAACTTCACACTTAGGCTGCATATTCATTATACAGGACGTTTCTGAGCAGGGGGTGATTCTATATGAAAAACTGAGTCGAAAATATAGAATAAAATTGTTTGACACGAGGCTTTGTTTTCGAGAAAAATGAGTTTGAAAATTTGTCTAGTGCGCGTGCACTCGGCTTAATAGTGTGGGGTCAGGTGAAATCGATTGTGTATCGTGATGACATAACGAGCATCGAACAATTGCAACAAAAAATTGTGATAGCGTTTGGACACTTAAAGCAATATAATAATTGCACATTACAAGAGGTTCGAAGGAATTTAATATACGAAGAGCACGATTATGTTTACAACAACGTGGGCAGCACTTCCAACAATTTATGAATTAAACGAATTCCTGAAAGGTAATTCTAACATTGTAACCTCGACCTTCGATTCGTTCGATGTATACAAACCTCGAAAACCTTTGCGAAAAAAGGTTGAGGTAACTCGGAATAAAGTCCGTTGAGCCGCAAGTAAGCCGTGTGCACTAGACAAATTTTCAAACTCATTTTTCTCGAAAACAAAGCCTTGTATCAAAAAATTTTATTCCATATTTTCGACTCAGTTTTTCACGTAGAATCATCCCCTGCTCGGTTGTACCATCAGTTACCAAACACCCTGTGTAATTCAATAAAATATTTATTCACTCTAAGAAAATCGTCTTTCATTTTCATAAAGAAAAACGAAATTACTTTGCGAACGACCCAATACTTTGGAATAAAAATTCTGAACGTTCACAGAGCATTGTACTTTTCGCTTTTCAATCACGAATCGGAAATTGTACCGTCACGAGTACAACTTACCCCGAGCAACACTTATTGCCGAAAAATTGCATTTCACCGATAGCTGCCACGGTGCAGCCACTTCGCGATACTTCTTCGAGCAATTTGCTCGAGAACAAGTAGAAGAAGAATAAGAAGTCAGCTATGTTTCTAGCAATTTCAGCCCGCGGATCGCTTTCCACTCGATCTTTTACGAGCGCGGCGCGGCGCGGAAGTTGAAGAGCGTGTTACTCGGTGTATTTTTATTATCGTGTGCAAGGCTGGAATTGTAGGCGCCTGAGAGATAGAGGACCTTGGCCGATTCTGTTTCGCGTCTCTCGTGGTTCTTGGACTGTTCGGGAATTCCCTCCGGGGTATTCGTCAAGGTGATTTCTTCAACCCCCTGTTCCCCCCCGTGCGGATCGGTGCAGGTGTATCTATCGTTTCGGGTACGCGTCCATCGGTTTCCGGCGTGCCATTGGTGCTTGGCACAAGCCCGCGATCATTAGCTCCGCACGCGCGTTTATATTTTAATCGCGGTAGTTCCGAAACAATTTGTTGTGTCAAGGCCGTCGAAGGGCTTAAAATCGGGGTGGCAATTACATCAGTCACGAAATCCGCAACAGCTGAACAATCCCGGCCGTGCACCCTCTCGGGTCGGGCTCACACTCTTGCCGAAACTTTCGAATACGTCTAAGGGGTACGTTTCTGTTCGAGCGATAAACGATCCGACGAGAGCCAATCCTGCAAACCCGTTCTCTATTGTTTTCCGAACGAAGCTGCTTAATTTCTGACCAACTTCTATTTTCATCGTGATATCGTCGAACGAACCAAATTTGAATTGGTTTGGCTCGTACACTCCCGCTCATACATAAGTCTTAGGACAGTGATCGTATTCGTATTCAACTTTGTAAAAATGAAATAATCGTTGAAGGATGCGAAGAAATTTTGTCCTCATTTAAAGGTTTACACGTCAAAGAAAGGATGCTGCTCTCGTACATCAAAAATCTTACTAAAAAGTAAAAAAATATATTTTCTTTTTATAGCATAATCCGCCACGTTTCTTTACTACAATGTCCACAATTATTGGCACCTGCTTGATTCATTTTTTCATACTTTCTGTTGTCATCTTATTCCATTCTCGTTCCAAAATATTCCATAAACGTGTTTTCTAAGTAGGGCAAAAATTCCGTACCCCTGTCTGTCACGTTCAACCCCTAATTTTTCTATGGGGTTCAAATCTGGTGATTGGGGTGGCTGTTTCATCATTTTTAATGGATTATTAAGTTGAAGTTGTAGTTACTACTTAGCATATGAGGATATTTATATTATGTAGTTAATACAGTTAATGGTTCGTAATCTATACGAAATACCAGAGTTTCACTAAAAAACAGAGGTGTCCTAAGACTTATGAGCGGGAGTGTATAGTGTTTCTTTGCGGGTCGCGATTTCTAGACGGCTGTTTTGGATGGATTTACGGATCGCCGCGATGATTCGAGCAACGTTGTCGACAGAGATAGCCAAGGACGAGCGAAACCGCGAATAGAATAGGCCGGAGACTCCGGCTGGAACGTCGATAGGGGAAAAAGTAACACGACCAAGTGGAGCACGGCTGATATAGGGAGCCGAGATTCAATTAATAATGGCTGAACTTCTCCGCGTTATCAGCTGGCTCGGTTTTGCTTGCTCGTTCATTCGATACCGCAACCGAAAGTCGAAGGAAATTCTAGGCACTCGCGGGACGATCTCTCGAGGCTATTGAGAGCACGCTCCGGATAATGGTTGGATTGTTGTTGTATATTCGATCGCGTTGATAGTTTCTTCGATTCGTGTCGGAATACTTTTGTTTAACCCATTTGCATCATTAGCGTATATATACAACAGGGTCATCCGTTTTTAAACGGCCAAACGTCAACCAGCTATAGAGGGCCCCAAAATGGAACAACTTTCACCCCTAACACTTTTTTTGATTCGGCCTTGATTTCTTGAAAATATTTTAAACAATACGTACCCAAAAGATGTATTTCAAATCATTCTTAAAACTTGAGTCCCGTTACATTCCTTGAATATTTAGGGGGAATATTTGACGGGGTTTTGTAACTATCTAAAAATCAAGACCGAATCAAAAAAAGTTTTAGGGGTGAAAGTTGTTTCATTTGGGGTCCTCTATAGCTGGTTGACGTTTGGCCGTTTAAAAACGGATGACCCTGTATATACGCTCAATTTTCCTGGTCACCATCACCGGAGCGTATATGTACGCCTAATTTTCCTGGTCACTATCATCATTCGTTAGCTAAAAAATAGAAATGGAGTAAATATAGTAAAAAAAAAAGTTTGGTGATAAAAAGTCCTTCTTTTCATATTTCCATATGTGCCCATAATTATGAAAGTGGTCTAAGTCAAAATAAAAAAAAAAAATGAATTTATCACTTATTTCACACGACATGATTTTAAACTAAATTTATTCAATGTAAAAAAAATGAAAGAAATATATGACTTAGACCACTTTCATAATTATGGGCACATATGATGCAAATGAGTTAACCGTTTGCGAACGACGAGTTATTCGATCAGGTTCTTCCGTACCTCTTCAAAGCAGCCGTGTTGGAAAAGACAATTAAAAAAAAAAGAAAGAAAACCAGTTCCAAAAATAGACACTCTTCCCAACTCTTCTGTTTTCTATTTCAGAGCCTGACGGCGGTGAACCAAGGGGACTCGAAGGAGCAGCTGAACGTGCTGCGCAACCACCTCCTAGCACTGACCTGCACAGAGCCGCAGCTGCAGTCGATCAAGGAACGCAGCCTGGAAGTAACCACGCAGGAGCCGTCGGTGGTTGAGGTGCTGCAGTTGTGGCAGAAAGTCTTCAGAGAAACCTTCCAGCAATACCACCGTCTCTCGGCGCGTCTAGTCAAAACCCACGATGGAGCGACAGCGATGAAACTATGGCAAGAGTACTTGTCGCACGTGCAGGACTTCTTGTCGAACAACGTTCCCGGTGACTACAACGGGCTGTCGGAGCACAGGAACCTCTGCGAGGTGCACAGGAACCTTTTGACCGACCAGCAGAATCTGATCCTAACGGTCAGGACCGCCGAGGAGGGCAGCAATCTCTCGACAACGGAACAGTTCAACATCTTGACGAACCTGCACAACGAAACCTTGGCGAAGATCATGGAGAGGCATTCCGCGGTTCGGGACAGGTTAGCGGCTTGGGACAGGTACAAACAGGACCAGAGCAAGCTGTTAACCTGGCTGAAGGAGGTGGAGAGAGAACGAAGTCAGCTGCAACTCAGGTTCATTCATCTGCGAAGACTGGACAAGATTCTGCAGAGGATACAGACGTTGTTGGACAAGGTTCCTCAGGGCGAGGCTCAGCTGGAGTCGCTACAGGAGCAGCAGGACTCTCTTCTGGTCAACTGCGACGAAGCCTTGGCTGTCTCCATTCGGATGGAGCACGCGGCTGACGGTCAGAGGATCGCCAATCTGAGCGCCGGTCTCGAAACCTGGAGGGACTTTATCCAGAGGATCCAGAAGCTCCACGTAGAGTACGAAGAGGAGACGAAGAGGATCGCTGGGGTGTTCGACGAGATCAGTCAGGCTCTCAGTACCGCGTTTCACGCGAAGCCCGTTAGCTTGTCGAGGACGAAAGAACAGCTGGAGTCTGTCCAACAGTTGCAGGCTCGATTGACCAGCATGATTCCTGATTTGGATGCTTTGGGAGTCATCACGGAACAGTTGAGGATGTGCCTGAGCCCGTCGGACATGAAGACGTTGAACCAACAGCGATCTTTGTTGTGTCAACAACACGGAGACCTGGAACATCAAGCCGCGGTGTTGCTGTACAGGTTGGACGAACGTTGCGGTCTCCACGATCGATGGAAGGATAGATCCACGAGATTGCTGGCCTGGACCAGGGAAACGGACATGCAGATCCAGGAATGCGACTCGATCACGCCGATCGAGCCGGAAGAGGTGCTGAAGAGGCTGGAGTGCGAGCTGCAGGCAGAGATCGCGCTGAAGCAACGGGAGCTAACGTGGCTCCAGAGAACAGGCCAAGAGCTGATCGAAGTAGCCGAAGGGGATGAAAGAGAGAGACTGCAGAGATCGCTGGACGAGGTGAACGAGAGGTGGGACAGTCTCCTAGCAGCTGGGAAAGCCAGAGCCACCAAACTTGCCGATCTGATGAGGAGGATCAGCTCGTTGGAGAAGAGAATCAACCAGGAGAAGAGCTGGCTGGCCGGCGTCGAGTCTCAGCTGTCGGAGACGTTCGTGATCGAGACGGTGACGCAGAGCTGCATCGACAGAAAGCTGGAGGATCACAAGCATCTGCAGAACAGCATCATGATGGAGCAAGCGAGCATCAGCGAGGTGCTAACGCTGTGCGGAACTCTGTTAACAGACTGTGACGCGTGGCACGAGACGTTCGACACGGACGCGATTAGAACGGGGATCGAGGGTCTCGAACGAAGATGGACGACCGCTTGTACCAAGTCCGCCGAGAGGAACAGGAACATCCACCTAGCTTGGAACTTGCTGCAGGAGCTGAAGAAGTTCATAGAAGAGAACGAGGACTGGGTTGGCAGGACTGACAAGTCGATCGCAGAATTGGAAGGTAATCTAGAAGAGATCTCGCAGGAAGAATCTGCCGATGCCATTCAGAGGGCCAAAGTGATAGCCGACGATGTGGAGCTGAGGGAAACGATAGCGAAGCAGGTCGAGCAGAATTTCGGACGACTGTCGAGAACCGGGATCGATCCAGATAACCTGGAATCGCTTATCAGCGACGCCAGACGGCTTATCGACAAATGGCAGACGTTCAAGCCGAGGATCAATACCGTGCTACTGGCCCTCGAGCGAGACACCGCCAACTATCGTAGGTTCATAGTGACGCATGGCATGGCAATCTTCGGCCTGACCCACGTGAACGCACTTTTGACGAGGATTCAGCATTTGACTACCCCGGATCTAGCGCAGAACAGACTGCGTCAACTGAACGAGATCGAAGAGGAGCTCAGGAAGCAGAACATCACGCTTCAAGAAGCCGACGAACTGGCGCTCAAGGTGATGAAGAAGTGCCATCCGGACGAGGTCGCTGCGATACAGGAACTCGTGGATGAGTATCAGTTGCTGTGGAAAGATATCAACAACCGCGTGGCGTCGTTGTGGACGGAAGTCAAGCAGGAGAGGGAAGTCGACGAGGCTGTGCAGGTGGAGACCCTCAAGTTCGAGCAGGATAGTGCCGTTCAGGTGGATACGTTGCCTAGATTGCTGAGGATGACTTCCAGTGACGCGTACCTGATGGAGCTGGAGGCTGCTCTTGTCGAGTGCGCCGAGGCTTTGGACACCTTCGAGGTGGCTGTCACACCTGATCCTGTCGCTGGACCTGGACTCAACGCGGCTGCCAAGAACGTCGTGAGTTTTCCAATAGGGGATTTAAAATAAAATAAAAGATAGTAAATAATAGATGCAGGAATAGTGATGTAATAAGCGATCCGTCTGGGTGACTGAAGCTGATAAACCGAACTTATCAATGAGATGATTATCTTTTTAAATCGCGTTCGATCGCACGTTTGCCTAACCCCGCAACACTAAAATCAAATTAGTATATTCCGTAAATTTCGTTGCAGAGTAAATTAATAGGAACCTGTCAGTCCTCGATCGAGCTGGTTCGACATCTTTATGGACTGTTGATAGCGGACGGCAAGTTGACACCGCAAGCTGCCAAAGGCGACGAGGTGGAGGCGTTGACGGACAGATACGAGACTCTTTTGCAACTAGCAAGGACCCGGGAACAACAGATCCGTGAGCTCAGGTGGGAACCTTGTACCAGATAATTAGCCTAACTGTTTAATTGCGACTAATCGGCGGGGCTTCCCCGATTAAGACCATTGAGCCAATATTAAACGAGACGTTTCTCGCACACAGGTCGCCTAACACCGACGTGTACTGTACACCTCCCCCTAAGGGCTGCCGAGCGTTCCCCCTTTCGCGCTAACAGTTTCTCGTTAACGATCGTTAACGTTCTCCATTCGTTTTAGACCCGGTTTTTCTCGCGTCGAACCTACACACACACACACTTTGCAACCATATCGTATTCGATCCTCAAAAAACAGACCTGTTGCACAAAAAAACAATTCCAAAAAATTTCTATTTATCAATTCAATTTTCAATTCATTTATATAATCCCCTCGAGGTTATAAATCCTTTTTCTCCTCCTACACTTCCTTAACCTAACTTACATCTACCTAGTAGATGTAAATAAAGGTGGATGTAAATTTCTATTTATCTTTCCAGTGATAACGGCAGGTTGACCTGTCCACTGTGCTCCCGTCGCAACTGGGCCCAGCTAGAAAACGATCTATGGCGACTGGAAATATGGCTGGAGTTCGCAGAAGGTACGCAAAGCGAGCAACACTCGCCACCAAACGACATAGACCAGCTCGAGGACGTGATACAAGATCATCGAGCCTTCCTCCTGGACTTGGACAGTCACAAGAGCATCCTGGCTAGCTTGAATACCGTAGGTGCTCACCTGGCTGATCACACAGAGGACATCAGAAGAGCCACGCAGCTACGAGAAAGATTGACCATCGCGAACGAAAGGTGGGACAAGGTGTGCGCGCTGGCCGCGCGCTGGCAGGATCAGTTGCAAACCACCTTGATGTCGAATCATCAGTTCCACCGGATCATCGAGGAGCTGCTCACCTGGCTGGAGAAGACGGAAATCAGTATCAGAGCCAGCGAGCCCGTTGACTTGACCGAATCTATGGACATTATTACTGCCAAGTACAATAAGTTCAGGTAAGCTGCACTAAAGGAATGATCGATTAACCCATTCGCATCATTAGCGTATATATACGCTCAATTTTCCTGGTTACTATCACCGGAGCGTATATGTGCCCATAATTATGAAAGTGGTCTAAGTCAAAATTTAAAAAAAAATGAATTTATCACTTATTTCACACGACATGATTTTAAACTTTTATTCAATGTAAAAAAAAATGAAAGAAATATATGACTTAGACCACTTTCATAATTATGGGCACATATATGCGCTCAATTTTCTTGGTCATTATTAGACAGCGGATCTTTATGCATTTATGGCTTCTGGAAATGTTCAAAAAATGCTATAATATAAAATTCGAGAGAATTTAACACGATTTTTATTTGCTTTGGATCTACAAAGGCTGTCCCCATTAAAAATAGGATTTTATTTCATTCCACTTTCTTAAAATGTTTCTATAAAAATTGGAAATTGCATAAACATCCGATGTCTAGTCATTATCATTATTCGTTAGCTAAAAAATAAAAATTGAGGATGTTGTTGGGGATGAAAGTAGTAATTCTGATTTTTACTTATAATGCTGAAATATGAAGTTCCTTTACTTGTAGTCATATTTTTGTACTTAAATATAATAAAAAAGAATGTTTGGTGATAAAGGCCATCTTTTCATATTTCCTTATGATGCCAATGGGTTCAAGGAATCATGTAGAAATTCACGGTAATATTTTCTTTTTTTTTTTTTGTTGCAGAGAGCTGAGGAACAATTTGGAGCGCTGCGAGCCGCGAGTTCTCTCGCTGCAGAAGATGGCGAACCAGTTGCTGGACGAGAAAGGCGAAACCAGAGCGTGTTTGCAGGAGCTGCGACTCAGGTTGCAGTCCCTTCGTCGTCTCACAGGGATTTACACCCTGAAATTGGGCGTGGTTCTTGGAATGGACCCTAGGGACGCCGTGAACACGACCTCGTCCCTCGCTTCCCTCTCGCAAGACGTAAGTCCCGAGATTTTTCCTTTTTCTCGTGTTTCGAACGGAAACTTGAAACAGCGTACGGATTCGGTATACGTATAGAGAGGTATCTGAAATCGCAGGAGCTTTCGCAGTTCGTTTTCCAGGGAACGACAGCCGAAACTGATTCTCGCTTCTTATATGTTAGTCCTCGGTGTAGACGTATGCACCACGTCGTAGGATCACGTTAAACGATTATTTGAATGCTGGTCACGGAAATTATGTAATGGATTCTGGGACGAAATTATTCTAAGTAGGGACTGGAACCACTTTGTAATTTCCCGGGGAGACATATTTTCAAGCTGTTAGGATTTTGTTCGTTAGGGATTGTTTGAGATTTTTAACCCTTAGCACTCGAATGGCGACTGTAAGGCGCCACTAAAAATTGCTAGTATAATAATTCAAAATATTTTTTACATTATTTAATTTCTTTGTATTTAATAAATCACTAAACATTTCAGTATTGTACGAGTAAATTGCACCATTTTCGTATATTTAGCGTGAAAGAATATATGTAGAAGGGAAATATTCTAGGTCGGAAGAAATGTTCTGCTTTGGAGTTAAAACGGCTTTGAGTGCAAAGGGTTAATTGTTCCGTGGCCAGTTATAGTAGCATTCACACGCACAGTACCTTATTGTTTGTGTTTTCTCTTTTACTTATTGTAGCTGCTCGACGAAGCTGCCTCTGGGACCGTACAGCCCCGCGACGCACCCGGCACAGAGTATGTTGTAACATTTTCTGTTTTTAGTTTTTTCGGAACAAAGTTTTCCAATGGAATCGTACCTTTTATCGAGACGATAAAAGAACCGAAATCAGACTAGAACGAGAACGTTGGACAACTTTGGCTCGAGCGAAACACCATTTTAAAGTTCATTTGAATTAGATACAGTGGCTCGAAAAAATGTTTGAGCTCGAAATTTTCCGATTTGCAAAAATCCTCGATGTTTAACCGGCGATCTGTTTCAGTGGTGACGATGGCCATCTCACGGTATTGTCTCGGGGATACCGTTTCCTGGGCCGAGTGCTGCGCATCTCGCTACCAATCCAAGCTCTGATGTTGATGGTCCTCGGCATCGCCTCTCTGGTCCCATCCGCCGAAGAAGACTACAGCTGCATGCTGTCGAACAACCTGGCGAGAAGTTTCACGCCAAGGCTCGTTTACCCGAACGGGCCCCCACCGATCTAACGATAAAACGTCTCGGTAGACGCACCGACTTCGCGAGTCCTCGGAAATCATCGAATCGAGGTCCTAAAAATCGCGCGAAACGAAAACGCGAGACCGCGAGCGATCCGCGTGCATACTTAACTAGTCTGTCGCATGGCGACCGCAATCTTGCGCCGAGGAACCCTTGAAAAGAATCCTTTCTGACCGTCCTGGAATACGAACATCCTCTCTCAGGATACTCCTGCACTGTAATTATTCAATCGGATCGATCCTTAAAACAAAATCGAATCGTTTCATTAAAGATTATACAGGACAACGGAGATCCTTTCTCAGGATGTTTCTCTTCCTGGACAATTACTTAAAGATCGAATCCTTTCGTGAAGATCCTAATGCCATCGACACCACACCTTATCGCCTCGACCGCCGCGCAGCAGTCCTCGGGAGACTATAGTGATCGCTGACGGTCGAAACGGAGAACAAAGCCGAGGACTCTCTCCGCAGCGGTCGACGCAACGAAAACGATTTTTACACGTGTGATAGGAACGTTTGTAATTTATAAATAAGCACGTTATATACGGACCAAAAGGATCGCCGATGGCACGATTGAGGACACATCGTGCAGCATCCACTACACTTCTGTATAATTCGTGATCTCCGTGCAATATTCCCTGTTCCGCGAGGTCGTGACCGCTTCCACCGCGCAGAAGGTCCACGACGAGACGACCTCTCGTAACTCGACGGATTTCCGGTTCCGGATTCTATTTGGCCGACACTCCATGTAACATTACACGCGATTTGTCGTGGGCATCGATACGTATCCTTTCAGTTTCGAATGGTTTGAGTTTCTTTTTTCTTTTTTTTTTTTTTTTTTGTTTGGTTTCGTTCTATGTTTCTAGAAAGGGAAGGGGGAAATTTATGGAACAAACCGACGACGAAAAAAGAGCGCGCGTGCGAAGGCAATGTTAATGTCACATGGAATGCAGCAGAGAAACGTTGACGATTAATTATTAACGATTAATATTATTACGAGGAAACGAATCGCTTGTGTGCACGCACGTAACGTGCGAAATGTCTGCAACCTTTCCGCGGGTTTCGTATTTTTGCTAGTAACGTAAATGTGAAAGAAATGATATCTTCTCCGACTTTATTTTTTATACCTTGCGTTTATATATGTATATAAACGATAGAGAATGTGTGTGAGAGAATGAGAGAATGGGAGAGAAAGAAAGAGAGAGAGAGAAGTTCGATGTATAAGTCGAGAAACGAAAAACGTCCATTGATCGGTACTTTAGCGCAATCGCCACGCGAATAGTCATTGGTGCTAGTTCGACCGATAGGAGTAAATAATAATTAATAAATTATATTATATTATATATATATACATATATATATATAGAGGTATATTATGTCGACGAGGGTGTATCGAATCTGTTCTACTTTCTTTTTGATTTCGGATATCGGATACTTAAACGGAGGAAAAGACACGTGCGAAGTGATTCGAACGAACGAAACTGATTAACGATTACACTGATTAACGATTACACTGATTAACGGACGTGGATTTCTTTCACCGGGCGAGAAACGACACCGGACACACGCACAAAACAGAACGAGGATCACGACCGTAGTCAACTCATTCATTCGAGGTACAAAATAAACGACTGTATTTAACGGCCCCGCTAGTTTCGCTTTCTAATTTATCGGTAATTTTGCTTGCTGCGCGATCGAGCTTTGTTACGTATTTTTATAAGGACAGAGCTTACGGAGAGCGGTGTACATCTGTCAATGTAATGTAACATTACAATAAATTGAAACGTATACAAGATAATACTGCCTGAATAAGGCTCGACTGAAATTATTTTACCCTGCGATGCACAAACTTCAGCGTCCAGAATCTGGGAAAAAGAGGTGATCGGTAAGTGTCATTAATAAAATAAAAATTGAAAAAAATTATATGTATGATATTGAGTGGTCCTCCAACTTTCTGGCATTTTACAGATCCTTAAAAAATTTGATACAATTAATATATTAGCGTAAAAATTCATTTTAAAATTTGTAAGATAAGCTGTAACATATCTGCCACTGTATATATTGTTGATGTTGTTAACAAATATGTGCATGTTATTGATAAGACAAACGATTCATCGGACAAACGAATGTGTTGAAAAAAGAAACGAACAGAATGAAACAAGGACGAGCAGTCTCGTCAGGTCCGACACCAGAGAAGGACGTGTAATTAAATAATAAACTGTTTGCTTTTATCCCGGCCATTCCTTACAAATTTGGACAAATAATTCCGTCACCCACATATGGGTGACATGGCAATCAACGTGCTAAATAACTTACTTTGATTTCATGGAATTTTTGAGCTTTCTTGTTTGGCGACCAAAGTGTTAAAGACGATGGATGCAGTTGAGCTCAGGCGCCGCAATTAACGTTTATCAGTGGCGCCTGAGAAGAACCGCGCACGAAAAGCTTTCGACTAAGTCCAAAAGAAACATATGTATATCGTTGCTATCACAGATTTCGTTGATTGCGCTGCTTATCGACACTTTTGTACGCTCAATCGAAGTTCATTACACCCTGAGATCAACTCCTCAACTAGTTGGTACAACAGAATCTTGACAACCCTTTCAGCATTTCCATTTCTTTAACCCATTTGCATCGTAAGGAAATATTTGCCTTTATCACCAAACTTTCTTTTTATTATATTTAAGTACAAAAATATGACTACAAGTAAAAGAACTTCATATTTCAGCATTACAAGAAAAGATCAGAATTACTACTTTCGTCTCCAATAACACCGTCCATTTCTATTTTTTAGCTAACGAATAATGACAGTGACCAAGAAAATTGAGCGTATATATGCGCTAATGATGCAAATGGGTTAAGGGTGTGTTCATCGCAGAGCACTTTTGCATTAAGACGAACTAATATTGAACACACCCGCCGCAACATTGCCCTCCCCTTCCAATCAGCGACCGTGTCGCGGCCGCGAAAATTTTCATCCCTATTGACCAACAGCAATCGAACAGAATGTCCTGCCACCATAAGCTCCTTAACCTCGAACTGTCCGGTCGGGCAACTGACAGGTAACTTGGCCTTCAAGCACCTTTGCCTGAGCAGCAATTAAACAACAAAAAAATGCTATCATTCGCCCAGTGCCGGATTGAGACCCTCAAAGGCCCTAAGCACTTTTGGGGCTCCTTATACAGGATCGCTTCAACGCAATGTGGACCTGCAGGACGATGCATTTTCGACAATTTGACTAAAAAATGCTTTGTTACAAGAGTTTTGCTCGCTCGCTACTGATTTTCACAGCTTTCCGCTCGCTCGCACATGCACACAAAGAGAAATATTACTGATACGTAAAATTCCGAAAATTTCTGTGACGCCGCAAGCACGCGGTTACTTTGCTTATTGGTGCATCCAGCACTGTATTTGCACAGGTGGCCGCAGCTGGAAATGGGGGAATAACGTCGTAGAAGGGGAAGGATAGAGCGAGAGACAAGTCCTTAATCTGGCGACACTGATCCTGCGTTTCTCCTTGGGGGACGAGATGCTTTTTCTTTCTAGCAACGTAACGATTTTACAAAATTTTTCTCGAATTTGATTTTCGGATTAGTAAAGGCACCAATAGTTGACCATTTTATAGAAAAACATAAAAACTAAGGTTTGAAATGTTCTTATTGTTTTGAAATTTAAAGCATGACATTCGAGGTTCACTTTCATCAAAAGTGCCCAGCTTATAAAAACCTTATTTTTGATGTTTTTCTATAAAATGGTCAACTACCGGTACACGGTCAACTACTGGTGCCTTTACACCAACGGTCCAAAATAGCCCAGCGTTAATTCGATTTGTCGAATTTCGGTTTTCTATTCAATTCGCGACAATTTAGCACAGCCATCGAAAACACTTTGTAGATACTCGGCTAGAGTTTCGTATATGCACAGATAATTATCTGGATTATGATCTCGTAATCAACCGTTCAGTCATGTCTTCCGCGGAAAAGACTTTTTATATTTATTGTTGGATTGCAGACTGGTATGGATTGTTTGCAAGAATCCCGTCGCGAACCCGCGCCGTTGGTGTTACTTCCGATAAAATGTTTAACGGTGCAACAATAACATCACCGTCGTGATAGTAAATTATCGCGTTACGACGCCGCTACGGTGCACCGCGCGGCTCTTACAAAACCGTTCGTTCGAAAAACAACATAACGGAGAATCAGGCCAGCAGATTCCGGAAAATTTCAGCTTAGGCATAAATTGGCAGTCGGTCGATAAAGATCAGTGCAACAAAGGTCCTTACCAATTTATGGAATTCGAATAATGCGATCTTTGCATCAGGACCAAGTGCAATTAGAACTTAAAAACTTAACTAACCAGACAATTAGCAATTAGAGAGGCAACACGCAGACGGAGAGATCGCGCAAACAAGATCGACGAACTCTACGAGTAGGATTAATCGTAGATCCGCAAGGATCCTCGCAGCCAAAGAAGATGGGCGTCTGTTCGCGTCTGCGAGCGAGAAAAAAATCGGAAATAATAATCGCATCGACTGTAATACGTCTAATTTTAAATGTATATAACTCGTGCATGCGGGGAACAGGTTTTTGCGCAAGCGTCTCATTCACACCGTGTACGATGATAACAAATAGCATACAAGGAGCGCGAGCTAGCGTAAGAGGATTTTGTCAGTAATGACAGGCTCTGGATAGATAGCGTCCGCAGTGCCAGTCCACGGTCACTAGCTCCTCGATCCTCCGGACGATCGACAGCTTCCGATAACATGTCGAATCTGAACGGAAGGAGGGTGAGGAGCTTGGACGATATTCCTCGAGTGTTCAAGGAGCCTGTTCGCAGACAACATGACGCAAAATCGAATTTATGGAAAGCCTCCTTAGGGTATCTACCCTGTGAATTTATCCTGAACGAGAAGAACATCGAGCCATCGAAATCTGTTGAAAACGACGATGACGGATCTGAGGATTTCTTGAAAATATCGGACATACCAAAGCTGGAGATCGATCGTGTCACACAGAAGAATTTGACGGTAGTAAAAATTTATAATTGCGTGTGGGTTGTTTTATCGTATTAACAATGGCTGTGACTAGATCAATCCTGTGGACACACCTAATTTTACGGACCCGTTGTTGCTCGAGGGAAAGTACGAGGATGATCATCGGGAGGATGAAAACGACTGGGAGCAGAAGTTTAAGAACAATAAGAGACTTTTGTCGTGGATCGATGCGCTTTTTGCACTGTCCTTTATCACACCGATGGTTGTCGGCTTCTGGAGGGGTATTTGGAACTTGATGGACTTGCATGTCCAGTGGTAAGTTAGGCTAATTAAGTTGTGCAATTTTTGTACATTCGGTGGGAGAACATGGCATGTAACTTATGCTATTTATTTTTATCTATATATTCCAAGGTTCCCTCACGTGCCTATATTCGTCTTAGGCATCCTGATGCACATGATCTTCGCGATCTTCAGGAACCACATACACGCCCGCCTCGAACGCTCATCCAGAAAGAAGAACTGCATAAACAAAACATTTTTTAAAAGCCTGCAAATTTTGTACACATACATTTTCGGGGTCGCCTGCAACGCGCAATGGCGCGGCGGATGGTACATCTTCGACTATTATCTCGGCAGCCATGTTTGGTGAGTCGATTAACGCTACTTGAGCAAAAACGCTATAATCTCATGCGCATACTTGCCAACAGAACACTTTAAACTAGCCGATAATTAATAGTACGACGGAAATTAGAACTTTTTAAACGAAATAAGGTAAAGGCACCAGTAGTTGACCATTTTATAGAAAAAACATAAAAAATAAGGTTTGAAATGTTCTTATTGTTTTGAAATTTAAACAGACGAGGTTCACTTTCATCAAAAGTGCACTTATAAGTGCGCTTATAAAAACCTTATTTTTTATGTTTTTCTATAAAATGGTCAACTACTGGTGCCTTCTTTACCTTAATTACTTATTCTCGTTCTAGAAACCAAAATATTATGAATCGTGTTGCTAACGTATTGCTGGTGAGCACACTGTCTAGCATGCGACGAAAATACATTGTTAATCTTCTTTATGTTAATCTTGTGTTTGGTACATACGTAGCTCTGATCGTCGTGTAAGCTCGAAGAGAATCGTCAGGGATTAAAGTTGATCAGAGTGTTGCGAATTTTTTTTTGATTCTCAGTTATAAATAACGTATGGGAATTATTGCAGGTATTCGATAATAGTCGTGTTGTCAACGTTTTTTACTAGCTGATTCTTTCAGGGCTATTACCGGCGTGTTGGTAATATTGGTGACAAGCTTAGCGATACTGCGTTCCGTCCGAAATGTTATGGCAGTGCCCGCGGTCGTGCTCGTTGACAAATTTGGTTTCGTCTTCCGTTTTCCAACAAGATACGAATCGGTGAGTATTCCGGTGACTCCGGGGGTAAATCGAAGTCGAAAATATGTGTTAACGTAACATTACAGTTGAAATCGAACGTGATTGATAGCTTTCCGATTAAGCGCAATCACCGACACGCCTAATGAGCGCTGCAAGAAGTATAAGTTATCGGTCGAGTTCAAAGAACAGTGCAGAAAGGATAAAATCCCTGTGTTTCTCGCAACGATTTGAAATCGCGCGTTTTTCCACTGGATCTTTGCGAAACAATTCCTCGCTTTGCAAATAAAGTTGCCGGTATGATCGCCGCAGGTAAATATTTATTATCGCGCAGCGTTCTATTCATATATACATATACGTTCCCTGCGACAGATTTTATCAATTAGCGGGATCGCTGGACGAAAACGATAATCGCCTATCAGTGCACTCCGATTCCATAGTATCGTAACCGTTACTGCGGTAGTATATCACACCTAAGTTCTTTTAAACGATTCATAAAAAAAAACAATGAACGCTGCTACAGTCTTTACTACCGATAGTCCGATAGTGTAAGGGTATGGTTATTGTCAAACAGTTAAAATTACTCAGAGGACGAGATTTACGATCGATGGAGGAGATTTATATTCTGCAGAAGAATCTGCAGCCTAGCGATGAATAATAGAGATGATTGATGTACCTGACGATGAATCGCAAATTACCATTCTCATTAAACTGGTATTCGCTTCGCCGAAGCGTTGCAAGTGATTATATAGTGAATATTGCAGTGTAATCTATTGGATATGTTAGGAGGCAACTTTCTACCCAGAATTACACTTATCGCTTTGTCTTAACGAGCCTTTTATCGTGCACGCGGTTCACCGAAGCTCCGTGAATCATGAAAACCGTGCATATTCGGGGACACGAGTGTCACGTGCTTTTATATATTTAACGGGCTCAAACGGGCTCAAACGGGCTGATACGGGCAGAACCCAAGTGGCAATACCGCCACCATACCAAACGCGAAAACCTTCCGAATTTTCCTCTGCGATCGGAGCGACGATCACAGTGTTTACGTCTGGATTTGCATCACAAGCTAATCGATAATTTCGTCTATCGTGTTCGATAATCAACGAAGTTCCGGCCTCCGTAACAATCTTATCTCTTTACCCTAACCGAGTGTAATAGCTTCTCGGTCTGAAGCGTACGATCCGGTTGAATCGTGGTTCATTGAATCTGATTCTCAGGAACTGTTTCTGCCATTGTGCGACACAATATAACAGAAGAAAACCCCTAAATTCAATCTCGAGTCTTCATCAGAATCAATTTGCGGTCGGTGGTGACCGGTTTGAATGGCGGGCGTCGAGAGGTGACGGCCACCAAAATGGCAGCCGCGTGGATCGTGATCGACGTGTTGCGCGCGACGGTAATGCCGTTGATTAACTATTCCGGAACCGGTGTACATGATCGATAAGAAACAAGATAATGGTAGAAGAGGCAAAGAGAAGAGACGGTTGTACGCGGCGTGTCGAGCCACCTTGAAGCCTCATTTTTCTGAGTGGCGTTTCCTGTCCGGCCGTTTCATCGAGCTTTTGTCCTGCCGAACTCGTCGCTAATCGGCATCTTTTTGTGCGCCAATCAAGCTCGGATTACGACGATCCTCTCTCACCTTGACCCGTCAATTGTTTTTCGCGACGCGTGCTTTGTCGCCCGCGAAAACGAACACCTACCACCCTCACACTTGGTTAGCGTGCCATTGAAAGCTGATAGGATCACCTTTTCTTGCCAGGACTGCGAGATAAACTATTCGAAGCTCCCTGTTCTCTCCGCTGTATCAAAAGCGAACCTATGTATAGCTCATGAAAACCAAAAAATCTAATCGAACGATATGCGACTCACGACTCAGCGTGTCGAAATCCATCGATTTTGCCCAACTTTGCAATCAACTGTCGAATGTACGGTACTGAACAAAATAAAGTGCGCACCTCGAATATTTTTACAATTACGTTTATAACTTCGTAGTTTTCACAGATATGATAATTATGTATTTGCACAAAAAGAAGGGTTTCTTAGACTACTTTTAATTTCAAAAACATTTAACATTTTTCAATAGACAGGTCCGTTACATTTATAAGGATATTTTCTTTGGACAAAATAATGTAGTGTTTATTTACTTTCAGCAATAATGGCATGTAGGACACCTTTTCTTGCGGTTGGAGATAAACGAACGTTTACGAATAAACGTATTAATAAAGTTTCAGTTAGCCATCGATGCTCTTAGAAGCAAGATTGTATCATTCCATTGCGAATAACATGGAAACGAAACAAATTTCCGTACAAATTAGAAAATTAATAGTCAACGACCGGCAAAAGGGTCTCTCCAATAGGAAAATCGGTGAAAAGTACAATGTTGGTGAAGCAGCGGTCAGAAAGATCTAAAAAAAATTTGTAGAGCTTGGCACAATAGCTGATAACATCGGTAGCGGACGGAAGAGGAAGACAAATTCAGTCGAGAATCGTAGAATTATCCGGGAAACGAAGAAAAATCCGAGTGTTACCAGTCGTGTAATCAGGGAAAATGTGCAACTCAACATTTCCGAACGAACCGTGTGCAGGAGATTTCGGGAAGCTGGGCTGCGAAGCAGTTTTGCACAGTGTCGCCCTTTAATTCGAAAAGTTAATAAATCGAAACGTCTCCAATTTGCAAAAAAATACGTCGATAAACCAGTGGACTTCTGGAAAAAGGTTATTTGGAGCGATGAGAGTAAGTATGACCTGTCTGGTCATAAACAACGAACACGGGTTTGGTTGAAGCCCGGCGAAAAGCTTTTGGATACAAATGTCCAAACAACTGTCAAGCATGGAGGAGGCAGTATTATGCTGTGGGGGTTTTTTGCGTGGTCGGGTGTGGGAAATCTCGTCAAGATCGATAGCATTACGACAGCAGACAAATACATTGACATCCTCGACGAGAATTTAGAGGAGTCTCTGCTGAAGATTAGTCGGGAAGATGACTTTATCTTCCAACAGGATAACGATCCTAAACATACCGCGCATAAAACTGCTACTTTCTTTCGTGCTTCGAGGATCAAAGTGTTAGATTGGCCAGCACGATCGCCGGACCTAAATCCAATTGAAAATCTGTGGTCCATTTTGGACCGGAAGGTTGACAAGGGTGACGTAACGAGTAAATTCAAGTTACTCGAAGCTTTGTGAAAAGGCGTGGTGAAACATCGACGAACAGCACATCCGGAATCTCGTCGAGAGCATTCCTCGGCGTTTGCAAGAGGTCGTACGAGCAAAGGGCGGCCATACAAAATACTAGTTCTCAATTAGAACTTAATTTTCATTATTTTGTCCAAAGAAAATATCCTTATAAATGTAACGGACCTGTCTATTGAAAAATGTTAAATGTTTTTGAAATTATTTTTGTTAAAACTTAAAAGTGGACTAAGAAACCTTCTTTTTGTGCAATGACATAATCTGTAAAAACTACGAAGTTATAAACGTAATTGTAAAAATATTCGAGATGCGTACTTTATTTTGTCCAGTACTGTGGGGGTGAAAAGAAGAAATCTGAGAAAGCCGCCTGACCCTGTAAGAACCACCGTGTATGCCGAAACTGGTCAGAAAAAGCTCGTTCGTCGAACACCGTCGAGAATCGCAAAGGTCTGCCCCCCGCGGCCGCTTTCTCGGAGCGTGTCGTTCGGTTGGTGGGTGTCGAAAGCCCGTCCCCGCGCTCGTTAATCAAGCGTGTGCACATAGCTTTACACGCTTACGGCTAGGCTACTGCCGTTGCTGCTGCTGGTTGCAGCCACGTGTGTGGGTGGGGGTTCTGTCGGCGAGATCGCGGAAGGAAGGGAAGAGAAGAGAAGAGTGCAGAGAGCACCGTACTATTCTCTATGCCATGGCCCGTCCCGTGTGACGAAGCCGTTCATGATAATGCGATAGTGTTGGTCCGTGCTTAGCACTTGATAAAAGATAGCGGTGACTGAACAGATGCCAGTACTCACCCGCAGCCCGACCTGTCGGCTGACAGACCGCGTACTCGCCCCGTGTGCATCGGTGCACCATCCTCGGCGACTGCCGTTACCGTTCTCAGTGACTAGGATATACCGTTCGCTGTCGGCGAAAGCGTCCAGGATTATCCCAGAAACGACCATCCACCGCAAAATTGTTGCAAACGGCAACTGGACAACAGCAAAGCTTCGAGATCGAAGCGAGTGTGGCATTCGAGACTGATGCCGAGGATGTCTAGAATTGGTCCACTGGAAAGGACTCCTTCCCTAGACGTTGAGGATCCTCGACCGGCAAGGAACACTCGGTGAACACGATCCCGAGGGTAGGATGACCGTAGCGGTCCAGCGACAATACTACTTCAAGAAGATTCGCTGTAAACGTTAACTCGGTCTACCGAAAAAAGATTGTCTCTGAAGAGATCAATCTCTGCGAGGAGATATCTAGCTCAGACCTAACGCGGACCAAGAGATCCTCCCAGGACATCCCCAAAAGAGACCACAAGAGAGTCAGAGTCCAGAGAAGTATCCGTCCCTGGTACGAGCGATGGCTGAGATTCTCCAAGTGGGTCCGAGGCCTAGAATCATCTTCTGGGACCGTTAGAGCCGTCCCCAAGCTCTCTTTCTCTGAGAAGCCAGCAGGTCCGAATTTGAGTACCTCGAGCGACTCTGATCAACTAGAACCGGACTGTAAATTTCTGTCGAACCCGAAGAAGAGGAAATCGGAAGTTGGCTTTAACCAAAGAATGTCTAACTGTCGGTGTCCTGAGAGGGCCGCAGGGCATCAGAGCGAGCGCGCCGCCTTCGCCCCGAGTCATGCATGATGAGCGATGCGTCTAGGCTCGATCAGGATTGGATGAGAATGGTCGAGTTACGCGGCGGCACCGGGATGACGAGCGGGCTCAGTGGTCGATCATCGAGTCGGCTGCATTACACGATACTGACGATTTTGGACACGGTGTTCTCGGCTGCGGTGGCAGCGCCAGCAGTGGTCGGCTACTGGAGAGGCACATGGGGCCTCAGCAACGTCTACGTATATCCCGAGGACCCTGTCCTCAGCAGTCTGACCTCGATCCTGATCGGATTCGTCGGCCTGTTCGCGTTCAATGTAACCCAGAACTTCCTCAACGAACTTTTACACCCGGACAAGCATAGATTGTCGTACTATGTCGGGTCCAGATTGTACACAGCCGTCTTCGGGTTCTGCTGCGTGAACGCGTGGCGTGGCGCATGGCAAGCACTCGATTTGTACACGGAACTCACCCCGAGCACCGTATTCGCCACCACCGCTGTTAGTCTGCTCGCCCTTGCGATCATGAGAGCCGTTAGAAACATCTCCGCACCGCCCTTCTCGCTTTGCTTGGACTCCTGTCCGGGATACTTCGAAGTGCAGACCATGTTCCGCGTGAACGTAAGTACATAGATTGATCTACGAGATCTTCGGGTGCACGAGAATCCCCCGATCCAGAGATAACCTGGGTCCCCCATCGATTTTCGACACCTTCGAATCACGTTGAAGAACGTACGAACACGTTCCTGTAGAGATTCTCCTCGAGAACACGTGGATATTTCGTTTCTCACGTGGATTCGCGGATTGTTAGTACGTTTGGTTGATCACGAGCAGACGGCATCGATCAAAGTTGCAAATGGATCACTGAGAAGGAAAATGTATTTTTTTATGTAACTTTAGTCTGTTACGATTGACTTGGACAATTTTTATTTTGCACAAAGATCCGCAGCCTACGCGTCGCATCTACGTGGAAAATGAAGGTCACGGAAGAATTGACCTAGAGACGCAACATGATTGGGGGTCTGACGACTCTTGGACTCCCTACGAGGAAGTTGCAGAGGTTCTTCTTAAAACAACATGCATTCGCGTGAATATTTTGACGAGATGCTGATCGAAAAAGCATACATTTTTTTTTGTAGGGTAGTAGGTAGGAGGTAAGGACTTTCGTAGAGATTAACCGTGTTTGTTTTTATATAATTGTGGCTAATTTACCGATCGGTAATCATTTTTTTGTGTGAATTTGTCAAGCAGAAAACACTCGTGCACCGATAAAAGTTGATAGTGTCTTTTACGTTTTGCTACGAGGAAAGTCGAAGGCACCGACGAATTGTAATGTTGACGTTGCTGATATCGGTCATTCGGAAATGATGATGTCTTTGTACCTGAACGAGATTGCGGAAAATTTTCTGCCCCTGCACGATAACACCGTGTACACCCTTTATCTTCGATTATCCTCCTACGATCTTCTGCAATTCCGTTTTGCTTATTGTATATCAACAAACACTATGATCATCTACGATTCTTATGTCCGCGGTTCACGAACGGTCAGAGGAAACAAACGACTGAAACTCCTACGTTGTTGACATTCGACGATCAAAACATTGAGATCAAGAAGGTCGAACACGTATCTGTATTGCTTTAAAACAACGGACCGAATAGAAAAATAGTATTTGTGTATTATGTGTATAATCAAAATTACAAATCATCGTTCTATAGTTTTTGTCCGCTACTGTAATTCTTGTTTGCAACACAGAAATTGGCAATACTTTGAACGCGTTTTCTGGGTAAAAATCGGCCGAAGAAACAAATTGCTCGTTCTGCCGACGATCGGAAGAAGGGTAAATGTTAAGTAGGAAACGTAAAAGCTTAGACGGTACATTTTGACGCGTCGCTGGAGCCCGTGCGTTGCACAGGCATCGATGTGTAAGGTATAAGCGCAGTTTCCGGCTGTCTCTCCCGACAGTCGAACAGCATTGCGTCCGTGCAGTTTGCACACGCACGAGCGCAGCTTCCAGCTGCACCAATTTTCTGTGCGGCTCGTTGCCACGCACACTTTCTCTCGACCGCTATTCTCCTCGCTCCAACAACAACAATAACAACAACAGCCACATCTTTTCCACGGAATCTCGCAAGCTCTCGACCGTTTCGAATCCTCGCGAACCGTCATTACCGGGGCAAAACTCCTTTGACATTGAACTTTTGATATTACGTATCTTGACCTTAAAAGCTTATACACCTAATTGACTCTCTTTCAACTTCAATTCCCTTTCATAATAATCTCACCTTGAAGCCCAACGGCGCGCGTTTCCTCGCTCGATCTTCGAACCGAGTTCCTTTCACGATGAATTGTCCACGTTTGCCTCTCTTGACATTGATAATACACACCACCATTGATTAATTCAACTTTGATCTAGCTTTCATGCAAAACCAGGCGTTCCTTCCGTTCAATCACTCTATCGCTTTTATTCGGCCGCGATCGACCATGCGAATGTAAATTGCGAATAATGTCGTTAGGTTCGGATACGTGCCGATTTTTCTGAACCGTTTTCCGTCGGAATATCGATTTCAATTGTTTAACTTCGTGAAATGGGAACCACGCGAATGGTTGTGGAACGGAAATTTTTTAACGATTCGAAGACTGATTTAATTCGATTTTGAATCGATCGGTGATTCTCTCCGTGGCTGGTTTTGTTCGTTGGAAAACGGCGTACGGAATTCGCTGTGAAATTAACGGAGACAGTGGAACGAATCTTGACTTAATTATCGTCAGTTGAGTCCTCTATGTCAGTTAAAAATCGAGGACAGAAGGGTGCAAAGTAATCGGGCGGTGCACACAGACGCGTGGTTTACCTCGCGCGCCGGTGCGTCAACCGGAAGATCCTTCGAGGATCGATTTCACACTAAAATCCTGTGTCCATTAATCGTCGACCGATAAACAAAGACGAAAATCTCGATGATACATATTTTTGCTGATAATGGATTTGACGTTCTTCGCGTAGCAAACTTGCCGAACGACCAAATATTTTCTCGATTTTGTTTCTGATAGCAGATGAAACGTTTTCGAGCTGTTTTCTTCCACAATTTTCACTTCCAGCGACAGCGTGACATCGCTGTAATATATCCCCTTCGACGCGCCAGCAATTTACTGTTCAATGAATCAGTGGATTTAGGGAAGCGTGACTTGGGCGATCCGCGCGAAAACCGAATACACTGACGCAGCCAATGACGCGGTGACACCAATTACGCGATGACTGCCTCTCGACTGACCCAAAAAATTCCGTAAAATCGTAACTATTTTGCCAATGGAACCGAAAACTCGCATCCGTTACAATGATTGTTCCCGTAACCCTTCCAGGCAAAAGCGAATTTTGAAAACTGGACAGTTCATGGTTCCCCTGAGCATTTTACCCCGACGGTCTAGTAAATAATCTTCGACTATGCCCGATCATCGATCGCAGAATACGGCTTATCATAGTTCTCGAATCTCCTCAAATATTTCCCGAGTGCTTACATACACCTCACTGCTTATCTATTGTTTATGTTGTTTGATTACAGAACACGAGAGACTGGTCGTTGTACTTATTGGATTGCGCGTTCAGCGTTGGTGTCGTTGGTACCCTGGTCGTGTTCGTGTGGAGGGGTGTTTGGATACTCGTGGATCTCTTTCTCTTCCCGGATGATCGAAAGTACTCCGCGATCGGATCACTTGTAAGTCGCAGGTTTCGCCAATTTTTCAATGTCACTTTGCAAGAAAAAGATCCCATTCCACATATCTATCATTAAATTATCTTGGCTCAATTTACACTCCGCGACAAAAAGTACATTATACAAATAAATGGTATTTAGCTTTTCAAGTAGTATATTACATTTTTTGTGACCTGTATACTGCGTAATAAGAATAACCAATTACTTCAATATGTTTTAACACATATTACATTTAACACATTTTAACACAATTTTGACTTTGTGCTATCATTTTGACGCAGCAGTCAGCACTACTGTTTACGTTTTCGGCATAACGTTCAACCTATAAACAGAAAACGAGTGTTTACCCTGAACAAATGCAACCTATTGCTAACTGAACAGTGATATGTAATACGGGAACTGTTGTTATTCGATTATATTTGCGAGAATTAACAAAATTAGATAATGTGCTATCTTTTTGTCGCGTAGTGTAGATAGAGCCACTAAATAGCACGAGATGACAACCCGTACAGTTTTATTAGACAATTGCACCGATTTTTTCGACACGCGTGATCATTACCGACATAATTAAAAGGCGCGAAAGGTTCGAAGCGGAATCGATGAACGCGTGTCGTCGGGTGTCATTAGCAATCACGTGTTGAACGACATTTTGAAACGTGCCACCTACGCACTGTACGCGAGCGGCACGCTGTTGGTCCGATTATATAATTGAATATTCGCCAATTGTATGATTGCGAGGGCACATGACAAAACTGTTGATCTCTCTCTGTGTGTGTAAGAGATCGTTATTGCAGGCCGCGTTTACTTGTCTGAATGCGGTGCGGAGAACGCGGTCAACGAGAGGATTTGTTTAATTTTTCAATAATGACGATCGTTGGTCCTCCAACCCGGCCAGTTCGCCGCCATTAACATCGCCGAGGCGTGTTTTATTCGAAATTACACCGTCGAAATCACGGGTGCATCGTCTCGCAACCAAAGCTCGTCGGTTTGGACACTGGAAAATGGCAACGTGTCGGCGCCAGGTAGCCGGCTCGGATAATAACAAACAATGTCCAGGTAGCCGGCTCAGATAATAACAAACAATGTCCTGGTAACCGGCGCCGCGTCTCGCGATCGATGATCGACGACCGATCGAAATTTGCCGTCGATCGCCGTCTCGCCGACGCGGATCAATCGATAAGGATCTAGGAGCCGGGCGCGAACGATCGTCGTTGGCCACGCGAAATCCCTGTTATCGTCGAAGACGCGTTTCACAGCTCCGGATCAACCACCTACTGATCTACCGTTTGATTTCGATCAAACACGCCGGGAAACCCGTAAACAAAATTTCGCGGCGCCAGGCTGCTTTCGCGGCCAGACGGAAACTCGCTCGCAATTATCAGTTTGCACGGATTATCGCGATCGACGCGAAACAGGCGCCAGTCTACCCTAAACGCTGCAACCAAAGACGCAACGCTTTAACACTTTAAGTGCCAAACCAGAACCCTAAAAAGCTCCATGAAATCAAAGTAAGTTATTTAATGAAATAAACATTGAAAATAATTATATGTGTGATATTGAGCGGTCTTCCAACTTTCTTGCATTTTATAGATCCCAATCAAATTTGGTACGATGAATATATCAACGTAAAAATTTATTTTAAAACCTGGACAAATAATTCCGTCACCCACATATGGGTGACATAAGGCATCAGTAATTGACCATTTTATAGAAAAACATAAGAAATAAGGTTTGAAATGTTCTTATTGTTTTGAGATTTAAACAACAGGCGGCATGGCATCCGAGGTTCACTTTTATCAAAAGTGCACTTATAAGTGCGCTTATAAAAACCTTATTTTTTATGTTTTTCTATAAAATGGTCAAGTATTGGTGCCTTTACGTTACGCGAGCTAACTTTGGGGCGAAACTCTGAAAAATGATGAATTTAAAGGGCTGGCCTCGTTCAGAGCTGCCAACTTTAAACGATTTCTGCGATTGCTGCATTAACCCATTTGCATCATTAGCGTATATATGCACTCAATTTTTCTGGTCTCTATCACCGGAGCGTATATATAAGCTCAATTTTCCTGGTCATTATCATTATTCGTTAGCTAAAAAATAAAAATTGAGGGTGTTGTTGGGAATGAAAGTAGTAATTCTGATTTTTACTTATAACGCTGAAATATGAAGTTCCTTTACTTGTAGTCATATTTTTGTACTTAAATATAATAAAAAAGAATGTTTGGTGATAAAGGCCTTCTTTTCATATTTCCTTACGATGCAATTGGGTTAACCGATAAGCAAAGTAAGTAAGAGCTTTCTCTTGTGCTGTGTTAATTTTATTTTCGACTGTTTTAGATTTATGCCCAACTGTCTTCACGGTAGATTGATTTATTGAAACATTTCATCGAATTCCGAGCAAGTCCACCCTAAGCTGTCTCGCGAGTTGTGTTAATCCTATTTTCGAACTTTTCAGATTTATTAGTCTCTAGATTCGTTGGCAGTGGACAGTTGGCAGTCCGATCTGAAAGTTGTATGCATCGGATCACAGGATTCGTCTTCTCGTAAATGTTTTCGATAGAATTTCGCAAGCTACGCAGGAGGTTTCGCAATCTTTTGCAGGACGTTTATACGTTTGGTCGCGTCTTCGTTCTGATTCGCGATCGTTTGACGGGTCGACGGATCCAACGCGGCAGGACGAATAGGAACGATCTCGTCTCCCATTCGATTCAGTTGACACGAATGAGAAAAACGGTCCGGGATTACGTTCGCGTTCTAGCCGGGGCTTTCAGCGAATCAGTTCAGCCGACAAATCGCGCGGGCCGCGGTTTCACGGTTTCGAAGTGGCATTGCAACCGAGTAAATGCGTGAATTGGATGACCCTCGCGCAATCATCGACCCTCTTGAGAATTTACGTTGTCGCGACCGTCGTGCGAACGTGTCCGGTCAAACTTCTCTTGTCATTAAGAACCGCGAAACCGTTGGCTTCGTCAGCGGACGAAATCGTTTTCTATCTTCCCGGGTTCATCGAAAAACAGCTTACCTACACTCCCGCTCATAAGTCTTAGGACAGTGATCGTATTTGTATTCAACTCTGTTGAAATGGAATAATCGTTACAGGATGCGAAGAAATTTTTCCTCGTTTAAAGGTTTCTATGCCAAGGAAAGGATGCTACTCTCTCATATATCAAAAATCTTACCAAGAAGTAAAAAAATATTTATACCTATTTTTATCGAAGAATCCGCCACATTTCTTTATTACAATTTCCACTATTCTTGGCATCCGCGCGATCAACTCTTTCATACTTTTTGTTGTTATATTATTCCGTTCTCCGTTCCAAAATATTCCATAAATACATTTTCGAAGTAGGGCAAAAGTACCCCTGTCTGACACGTTCATCCCCTAATTTTTCTATGGGGTTCAAATCTGGTGATTGGGGTGGTTGTTTCATAATTTTTAATGAATTATTCAGTTGAAGTTGTCATTACTACTGGACATATGAGGATATTTATATTATGTAGTTAATGAAATTAACACTTTGATCGCCAAACAAGAAAGCTGAAAAATTCCATGAAATCTGTATGATATATTGTGTAGTTCTCCAACTTTCTTGCATTTTACAGATCCTAATCAAATCTTGTACAATGAATATATTAACGTAAAAATTCATTTTAAAGACTGAACAAATAATTCCTTACCCACATATGGGTGACATGGCAGTGAACGTGTTAAAGGTTCACGATCTACACGAAATACCAGAGTTTTACTAAAAACCAGTGGTGTCCTAAGACTTATGAGCGGGAGCGTGATTAGATCATGATTTGAAACGCTTTGATGAATCTTGACCTTGGCAGAAAAACCGTGTGCGAAACTCGGGCTCCGTCATCGATTTTGGAAAATTGAAGATTGGCCCAACAGGCGGAATGGCGGGCAACAATTGCAACAATTTTATCGATTATAATCTAAGTCAATGGCGGTCCACTAAATCGGTCCCCGAATCGGGACGCTTGCGCTTAGACGATCATCGTTATTCTCACGGCATTGCTCATCGGCTGCGGTCGATATAAATCGGATTCGGCGAACGCGTCCTAACGATTGGCATGTTGGATTGCAGGCCATCGGGTACGTGATCGTGACGGTGACGTTCTGTCTGCAGCCGCTGATGAGATACGTGTGCGCACGTCTTCAAGGTCTCGCGCGATTGATCGTCGCCGACGGTTTCCTTCTGCTCAGCTTCCTGGGCACGGTGAACGTTTGGCGCGGCGTATGGAACCTGCTGGACTTGTGGTTGGTCCCGAACAATTTGGAACTCTCCTGCTGGATCACGCACGTCGGATGCTTCGTTTTCCTCGTGCTGCTTAATTGCAGCAACTCGATACTCGTCCGGGGCGTCTACATCGATGCCGAAGGGGAGGATGGCAAATGCGTCGCGTTCCCTTGTCATTATCTTCGATTGTTCTTTAAGGTAAGTCCTACAGGATCCGCGGCGATGATCATCGGTCGGCGAAAAAGTACATTTTCGTACGAGATACGTTCACAATTCTCGTCGGAGAATAAACATTCTTGTCGTTAACCAGTTAACCGATTTGCATCATTAGCGTATATATATACTATCAATTTTCCTGGTCACTGTCATTATTCGTTAGCTAACAAATAGAAATGGACGGTGTTCTGGGAGATGAAAGTAGTAATTCTGATTTATTCTTGCAATACTGAGATATCAAGTTCTTTTACTTGTAGTAATTTCTGTACTTAAATATAATTTAAAAAAAAAGTTTGGCGATAAAAGCCTTCCTTTCATATTTCTTTATGATGCAAAATGGGTTAAGCGCGTTTGACGTGTATACGTTAACGAATAAAAATGTAATTCTTTCTCACTTTGCTTCACTTTTTTCGAAAAATTGATAACAACGGCATTTGGCCTGCGTTCGACGCGTATATTCGTCATTGTTTGATTTTAATTCCGTGCCGCGAGGGATTATTAAAATGAAATTCCACAGTTAACCGGTTAATTAAGAAATCGTTTAACGGCAGGTCGAACGCGAAAAGAAGGAGGCCCGTCGACGGAACCTGCTGGTGGCTTCGAAGGACTTCCGGCCCCGTCCCGATGGGAACGCGAAGGACACAGAAAACGGAGCACTGCTGCCGAACAGCGCGCCCACGACCATTTTGCCGACGAATCCCGAATCTCTGGTGTAACCGTCGCATCGATACGCAGGACCCGCATCCACCGATCCATTCCGAAACGATCGAACGAAGAAAACGAGAAAAACGAAACATTCCAAGAGACATTCCAAGAGACATTCCAGAGACGCGTGTCGAGTTTTGTGTCTAACGAGTGTGATCAGTGAAAGCAGTGAATTAAGTAAGCAGATATAGCCCGGCCAGCATGTTGCAGTGGAACAACTCTTAAAGTAGTTGAAATCGGCAGAGATCGCGAGAAAAAGACTGGGCCTGGCCTGCTCATGCCCGAGATAGACGATTAGGCGATCTCGAGTAGCGAGATAGGTGCGTAGATCGACAGATAGATGTAGATGGACGATCAGAAATAGACGACTAGGAAACCGATTAAGTTAGGGATCGAGGAAGGATCGAGACGACAACTGTGCGCGCGGATCTCTGGCTCTCGATCGTATCTGGACCGAGGATCGACGAACGATCGAAGTGCGGATTCAGTGAACGATTGTGCATTCGTCGAGAAACGATGCACGTGTGTTCGAGGGTGCAAGTGGCGTGCATCAAACGTGCATCGTCCCCAAGGACAAGCGTGTTGCACTACGGAGAATCGGACGAGAATCATTCGAGTCCCAAACAGTATTTGAGTCTGCTGTGTGTTCGTTTCCACTGAGACAAGGGGAACAGGTACATCAGCAATTTCTTACATTTTTCCAAAATGGAGAACCATCCTTGACGAGATGAAAACTCGATGTTGTAAACGATGTATCGGGTGCAGGAACGAGTTATTAGCAATAAACTTCGCAGAATCAGGACGCGTATTCAAGCGAAAATACTCTCCCTAGGTGTTTAGCGATTTCGTAGCATCATAGCAATTTATAAGAAACACTGCCTAACGTGGAAGTCTCCCAACCTCGTGAGATATTCAGAGCTAAGGACATCCATCTTTTAATAGCAATATTAATTTTAATCGCGAGCTAACAAATCACCCCAGACTACGTAACTTAATCTTTTCTTGTAGAATTGTTATTTCAAAAGGAGATTTTCGAGTTCGCTTTTCGTAAAATCGACAACAACTCGTTTCTACACCTGACAGTATCGAACAAACAAAAATGCGAACGAGACTCGATGAACTAACTACCATCAATCTCAAAATGAACGCTACACGATCTACAAGCACCGTTTCTATTACTATACTTTGACCAACCCTGTACAGGACTGTCAGTAAATCTGCCAACATTCTGTACATGATTGTCAGTTATTGAGCGAACGCGTTGGTCAGCGTCGATTTCGCAAGATCACATACGAGGTGTAAGGATAGACCTATCATTTTATGGGACTTCATGTCTCATGTTCTGAAATATCGACTGTTCAAAAAATCAGAGGTTTTTAGAATTATTCGTTTATTTTCTCGTATTCGCGAAACTTCAGTGCCTATATATAGCTATTTTTAATTTTAATTCCTACTACTGAGGATGCTGTCAGCAAATTTTAATATCAGATGTGACACGAAAATGGTAATGGGGTTACGTGTGCCCCAAAAAAGTGGGCCACAAAAATACATTGGATGATAGGTCTATCCCATACCTCGTCTGTGGCAAGATTTCTAGTCATCGGTTTTTCTTGGTGTTCGACGATCCGTTCGATCCGTTAGATCGTGCGGCCGCGATCCTAGCGCTAGATGAGACCTTGATGATGACAATGGTAATAGACTGGACGCGATCATTATAAATGGGTTATAACCTTCTCCCCCGCATCCTGTACACCCCGCGGATTTTGCTCTTGTGCATCAATTACGACGTCATGGCGTACTAATAATTAATTAACTGGAATAATGACGGGACAATGGGCGGCTGGGCGCATCGATGGGAAGTGGTTAGTTCGACGATAAGCGACCTGCCCTCCTGGCCTACATTTAATATTTTCACAATGAACAATGCCGCGAGCCAGACGGGGCCGGAAGCACGGACGACCACCGGAACCCGGTCGTCCCCAGAAAAACGGAATCGCCAACGATCCACGATCCACCGAGCCGGACAGTGATCGAGAACCTAGTCAAAATTGTCGCTCGAACACGTTGGGAACACAGATATGCCTAATTCGCGTTGCCGTTTCGTTTCGCATGCTGTCCGATCGAACCGCAGCTAAAGACGCGTGATCAAACGAGTACACAGGGTGTTTCAGCCGAGAGGAACGATGACATGTATATTTATAGGCTCGTGTATGCGACTTTTAACACGGATTATTGATTGCAATAATAAACAAAGCGAACAAAACCGAGAACACCGCCGTATCGCAAGCGAGTTTTATACGAACCTCTCCCCTTTCATCCCCTTTTTGATCATTTATCTCATGAGTATTCATTTATTCACAGGAACATACGAGCTCACGCGATTCCGCAGCTATTTTTTAATTTTATATCGAAATGAAAACCTTACGCTATATTAACCCCTTGCACTACTACTTTACTTTGTGATTATAATGATTAGGAATTTTTCATCGTTCAGAATTTCATAGTATAAAAAAGATAGTTTATAGTTATAGTTTGTAACAAAATAGAATTTTATTTCGGTTTAAAGGAAATTAATAACATACATATTTATTAGATTCTGTTCAAAATCTACATCACGAGTCTGACTCAATATCGTAGGGCAAGGGGTACAGAGAAAATAATCAGTACTCACCCGGAAACACACACACAGACACACACACACACTATTTTCTTCAAACACTTTACGGCGAAAGAATATTCCCACTCCAAGCTTGACTAACGACGCACTTGCACTACACACAACGAATGACGAGGAAAACAAAAACGAAAATCTACGATAGTTCCCCACCATTCAACCTTCCCCCATATTCCCATTCACCTTTTGTCAATGAAGAATGAATTCTTACCTGAGGTAAGTACAATGAAATCGGCTTTCGACCGGCCAGTTTTTTTAGAACGTTCGAAACCGAAGGGCGAATTAAAAATACTTGGAAAGGGTCAGAATCTTGTACCTGGGGGGACGAAGGGGGTCGGATAGCCCTGATCGATTCTCGATCGATCGCAATTGGATTTTCGTGCGGGTAGTGGGGCGTCTATTTGAGGCGTCGTCGCGACGCCGTGGTGCAATGCTGAGGACTAGTCGTCGCGGCGGGTCTAATCACGGGGAAAGGTGAAGTGTCGTCCGAGAGTACCAGAAGAACCAGTAATCGCAGCCAAGAGACTGTATGCTGATCGCGTTCCCGTGGCGTTTCGAACTTTCACGAGTTCACCAGTCGGAGTTCCTCAGGTGACAAACCCACCCCCCTTCAGAGAGAAAATGGCAGCGGACGACCCCCTCCGGAACGAGCCGTTAATTTCCGTTGAATTCGAGGTCTTTGGCAAGGTGCAGGGTAAGGGTGAATACTTTCGTTGCTCACCTGGCGTTTCGGAAAAATTTCCTTCCCTTATAATTTCCCTTTAAACCATTTGCATCCTAACGAAATATGAAAGGGTGAATACTTTCGTTGCTCGCCTGGCGTTTCGGAAAAATTTCCTTCCCTTATAATTTCCCTTTAACCCATTTGCATCGTAAGGAAATATGAAAGGGTGAATACTTTCGTTGCTCACCTGCCGTTTCGGAAAAATTTCCTTCCCTTATAATTTCCCTTTAACCCATTTGCATCGTAAGGAAATATGAAAGGGTGAATACTTTCGTTGCTCGCCTGGCGTTTCGGAAAAGTTTCCTTCCCTTATAATTTCCCTTTAACCCAATTTGCATCATAAGGAAATATGAAAAGAAGGCCTTTATCACCAAACTTTTTTTTATTATTATATTTACGTACAATAATTACTACAAGTACAAGAACTTCATATTTCAGCATTATAAGAGAAAATCAGAATTACTACTTTCATCTTCAACAACACTCTCCGTTTCTATTTTTTAGCTAAAGAATAATGATAGTAACCAGGAAAAGTGAGCGCATATGTACGCTAATGATGCAAATGGGTTAACCCTCTTCTTGGACGACATTGGCGCACCGTGCTCGCGCTGACGAATATTTTGGAGTATATTAGAGAATAGTTTGGAGAATACAATTTTTCGGTGGCTTTCTTCGAAGAGAACGATCTCGTTGCGCGTTCAAGGAAACGAAATCAACGAAACAGCGGCGACTGTCACGTTTCCGGCCGAATCCAGTTATGTTCGTGGCGGATTAAGATTGTGAACGAAGACGGGGTAATTTAGTTCGTTATTCGGAGATCGCTGTTCTTAAGAAATCGTTCGTCGAGAATCGTCAGCGCGTGATTCACGGTCGACCGTTCCGCCAGCTTCGTTCGAAACGTTTCTTGGATGCGCAGAAAATTGTCTTACGTACAAGAAGTGATTTTCCATTTTACATTCAAGTTTTCTGGAGATTAGTTGCAAAATAACGAGATCCAGGCTCGATCGACAAGAAGCAAGAAACGTTGACAGCGATACCCACGTGGGGTTGTCGGTGCATTCGCTTCGATCCGCTCTTCGGACGATCGAGAAGATCGCATTGAATTTAGAGCATGATATCATGATAATTATCCCTTCCATAAGAAGGAAATGAAGCGATCCTTTCTTTACTCCGCGTCGCCCCACGATAGTTAATGATCCAAATGAACGACTTCCAGGTGTCTACTTTCCAAAGTATGTGAGAGATATTTGCCTGCAGCTGGGAATCTGCGGCTGGGTGAAGAACAGCAAGACCGGCACGATTCTAGGAAAAATGCAAGGTCCACGGGCGTACATCGATCAAATGTGAGTTGCGATCCATCGTCACGAGATCGTTCGCGAGCTGCCAGGCGCCGAACCGCAAACAGAATGAAAGTTCGTTTTTATTGAAATTTTATCTGCTTCTGATTGCCGAGGGAGAGAGATAACAATAAAGGCAAACTTGTCTGTCGCCGCATCCGAGAGAGTTCAAGCTTCGGTGACCCTTCGAGATTTCCTGATTCCGCTAGAAACTTCTGCTAGAATCGCACAGTCACACTTTTCAACAACGCTGGCGTGATTAGAATATTAATTTTTTTTTTTTACTGACGAAAAGACAGAAATTTGCGAATATCCTAGCTTTCTAATTTCTATCTACACAGGCTCACGAAAATATTCGAACGCCCTTTAAACTAGTATAACTTTTTTTTAATTGGACCGAACAACCTAATATTTATGAGCAACTAGAAGAATTATTTTTCCAAATTATGTGCAAACAAAATTTTGAAAAAATTGCGATTGGTAAGGAATACATGAGAAAATAAAAATGGCACTGTTCACAACTTTTTTATTCGAGTCTATCATGAAAATTTAAAATATCCGTTTTGTAGATCTATGTTAGTTGTACACATGCTGAAAATTTCATCGAAATCGACTAATATACTCAAACAGGCTCAATTAAAAAAGTTTTGGAAAGTGTCTTTTTTATTTGCTCTTCTAATTCCTAGCAGTTGCAATTTTTTCAAATTCTTTTTGGTACGTCATTCGGTAAACCAATTCTTCTAAATGCGCAAAAAATGTCAGGTCGTTTGGGCCAATTTAAAAAAAGTTATACTGTTTTAAAGGACGTTCGAATACTTTCGTGAGTCTGTATACCTTATTTAAAAATACAGAAGCAAAATTTCTAATCAGTGTATTCAGGGCATTATGTTTGTAACTGTGGAAGGCATTATCTCTTGAAGAATTAAAATAGGGTAGTTTTCAAAGTTCTATCTATATAGAAATGGATGACTAGTTCGGAACACTTCTGTGGGAGGATTTCCAGAGAATGAATCACGTTCGCAGAAGACGGTGCGATCATTCTTATTCGCTCGATCGTCTTCCTCGATCCCGTGAATCCGTAACATGCGCGTGCCACCGTTCGCTCAAGCCCACGGATTCTCGGCTCTCCCTTAAAAAGCGCGTGACCTTAGCCGCAAATTGCCAAGTAACGGCCATTAGCTAGTTGGGCCTGACTTTAATAATGATTCTAATGAAATAATGGCGCGGGCCGCGTTGTCTCTTTCCTTCGCAGGTTGCCGGCGAATCGTATGAACTCGTCGCTGACGTCTACGAAACCTAATACTCGATCTTTAATGATTTGAGTCAGCTGAAACTTCTAATCTGTGCACTGCACTCAATCCGCAATCTATTCATTAGTCGATAGTCGAGGTGTTAACACTTTGCACTCGAAGTTGTTTTAACTACAAAACGAAACATTTCTTCCGACCTAGAATATTTCCCTTCTATATATTTGGTTTCGTGTTATACATACGAAAATGGTGCAATTTACTCGTACAATACTGAAGGGTTTCGTAATTTATTGAACACAAACAAATTGAATAATGTAACAAATATTTTGAATAATGATGCAGCAATTTTTAGTGGCGCATTACAGTCGCCATTCGAGTGCTAAGGGTTAAGGTACAGCGTGCAAGTGTGTTTGAAAGTGTTTGCCCATCGCCAAACCCATGTGTAAAGCCCATCATCGTGTACGAATCGTGGCTATTACACCGGAAATGAGAGGAGACAGTCGTAAACAGTGTTTCTGGCAGTGTAGAAACGCGTGCGCGGACTTGTGAATGATAAATTAGGGAACGACATCCCACGAGGTCGGTTTCGCGGTCGGATTTGCGCCGTTCGTGAACCTGAAGTTAAAGAAAATAGCTCGGTCGAGGACGAAACATCGGTTTCTGGCTTCCCCCCAAAAAGGAAATCGAACGAACCGTGTTTCTTCATTTATTTGCGCAGCTCTCTCGTCGTACAACTACCAATTCATCCCGTACGACTCATAAAATTCACAACATAGATTCAGAGAATGTTAATTTCATTTAACGATCGGCAGTCCGCTAATCATCGACGAACGACTTCGAGTAGGGTCCAGATAATCGCCGATAAAAACCGATTACGAACAAGCACCGTTCGTGGTATTGTTGTCACGGGACAGCTGATCGACTTTGAAGATCCTACTTCGATAGAGCCGCTTAAAATATCTGAACTCGGTCTGATTAGCCGCTAATTATAATTGCGGTGCATGTGAGACACCGCAGCCGCGGGCCTATCGCCTGTCGCGGATAGGCGCTCGTGCAACTCACACGCTCAGACGATTGTTATTTGGCGAGTGGATGACTTTTACATGACTGTCGATTGGCGGAGAAACAACGTTTGAACAAAGTGACCCAGATAATCATCTCGCTGACCTCGCTTCGCGTAGATTCAGGGTTCCGCGTTAGAGGATTGCCCCGACACGAGCCGATCGGAACGAGCGGCATTTTTAACGATTTTTTAAAGCAGTGGGTACTGTCCTCGTTAATTAATTAACAGAGGAAAGGCTTTTGAAATATTAGAGCCAATTTTTTTTACTCAACATTCTAGGACACGAAAGTTTAAGGAGTGTTAAGACAATTCATAAAAGTGACAGTAGTTTGAATTTGAAATTTGTAAGAGAAATAAACATATTATAGGTTTGTCTGTAAATACCTGAAGATGATCTCGACAGCTTTTGGAAAGAGACGTTTCTCGGACCTTTCCTTGAAAGAAAAAGAACATTGCAGTGGTTACCAAAATGGATATCTAAAATAAAACAGAAAACTCCTCGTTAAAACATAATATTTTATGTATAGAGACGTTATAAAGTAGAAAAATAAAGATCAACTTTTACTATAGCTCTAATTAGCTTATGACTTATGGGTTCAATACGGTAGCAGGGGTTGAAAACAGAACTCTCGCTCAAAAATGGGTTGCACTATAAAAAGTCTGAAAACTATTGTTTTAAAGTGATTTTTCGAATCGTGAACTATTCCACTAAATATTGTAATTCTCTATTCCAGGACACAATGGCTGACAAACGTGGGAAGTCCTGATAGCAAGATCGATCACTGTGAGTTCTCAAACCTCGAAGCTGTCAGCAGGCTACAGTACAAAGGATTCGCCATACGTTTTTAACAGGGAATTAAATTACGATAATCTCCTACCCGAAACGCTTCGCGAAATTCTGAAAAGAATCCATCTTTCCAGTATAAGAGAGCGAAGTTCTTTTCGCGTCGAATTTAAAATTAAATTTTTTGTGACAGTGTAAATAATACTTTATATGAGATCGATGTTCTTGGTAGCATATCTTGAGTTACATATAAACATGGAGGACAATTAATGATGACCCTTTCTGGACGAGAGTTTTTCAAGCTATCAAAAACATATCCCTTGAAAAATTAAACCTTACATTAATATCTAAAATACTAGAGAAAAATATCGACCGACCGTTACTTAAATAATTAAATTGTTTCTGTGGAAATTTAGGAATCGGCCACAATCGTCCTCAGAGGATTAAAACGTGTATATACAGTAAAGCTACGTTAATACTAATGTACATAAAACATGTTGTCGGTTTTAAGGAGCAAATTAATTCTCATAATAGATGGATGAATTGCGTAACATTCTCTCAACAGCGTAAAATCAATATTTCTGTTGGTTCACGGACAATAAAATGATCAACAATGATCTTGTTACGCGGTTCACCCTGTACAACGAGTCCGACAAGCAAAGAACCCCAACTGTCCTACTTTGATTTTAACAAGATTACAAATTTATTAATTAATCTCACTAAAGCCAAAGTAAGACGACAGGGTCCGTCGCGTGAACAAACATTGATAATGTATATTAAAAATGTGTTCAAGGCAAAAACAAATTTATTGAACAGACTCTTTGCTACAGGCTAACTTTAGTTAAGTTGTTTTTTAGTAATGTCGTACATCATGATGCGCCCTCGTAGATGAACGTCGCATCTAACATCTGTTGCACGAGATGATAATCGGGATGCGTTTCAGGCAAGCACCTCGAAACTCGTCGAATCAGCTCGACGGTCTCGTCGTTCGAACAGTTTGTACAAATCACTTCCGGTATGTCCTGAAACGAGTTGAAGGATTGTACGATTCTACCAATTACTAATCGTGTTTGCGGTTGTACGTTTGTGAAAGGCTTAAAATAAATTTTCTATCAGACAATATGTACCACACTCTGTAGATATAAGGTGAACGCGGGACTCAAACTGGCAACTTCCTCCCGAAGATCAGACGTTTTCGAAAGGTACGCCATCATTCTTCTGCCAGCGATCGGTAGGAGATTGACTGCTAATTTTTCTATATCGTTCACAGCTGCTACAATCTTTCCCAGAACAATGTAAACACCTCTTAATCTCATATTGTTCCTATTAACACTAGATATATAAGTCTACTTTTATACAGTAATACCAAACGAAATTATCAAATCAGACAGCAACATGACAGCGGTCATGGACAGACTTTCAAAAATTATGAAATAATCACCGGTGATAATGTGTTAACAACAAGCTTAAAAACCTACATCCTCCGCGAGCTGATCAAATCCATTGATATATAATTGACAGACTTGGTGTATCCTCAAATCATCGTTATTAATTTTCCACATGGAAGCTAGGGTTTGACATCTGCTCATCCACTGGATAGCTTGCATCGAGCTCAACGCCTTGCTATCGGTGGTTTCTTGATGAATATAATCCATCGATGCGGTTATTACACGACATAAAAATTCTGTCCTCAAACTGTCCCGTTTGTCGTCCCTGTACCACGTGAGCATCACTTTATCCGTTATAGCTTGGAAGAAATGCACTTGCACCTGCCGATTAACTCAAAATTAAATGCGAACGAGCTTGTTGTACTTTAAGATATAGCGACGTTTTACTCACCACAGATTCGAACAAATTGTTCAGCGGTTTCACTACTTTGAGACTAAAATGTGCCATCATGTACAAGACATTGGCTAATTGTATATGTAAAATTAGCAGGTCGTACCAAGCCGGTGCTTGGGAAATCGCTAACGCGGCGAACGGCTGTGGACCGGAAGTACAACCGTCCCATAATTCCTCCGACTTCACCGCACCGGTATCTCCTGCCTCTAACACCTCCGCCTAAAGCAATTAGTTAGTTAACGCATTAACTATTTATTAGGTGTGTGTGGGGAACCTTTTTCCCTGAACTATCCCGAACTCGACTCGAGACACAGAACACAGAATATAGAATATACAATGTATCCAAGCAACTAAATAATTGCGCACTCATACTATTTATCGGTTAATTGTGTTAACCACAAACTTACATCAATGAATATTTCCAAGAATGCAACACAGTTCTCTAAAAATACAACCGTCTGTGAATCGGTCAAGCCTACTTCCTGAACACATAGCCTCTCTTTCGGTAGCTTGCCAAGCTTATTAATTAATTTTGTGACAGACTCCATTCTCTTCTTTATGTGAACGGACCATAACAGACAGCAAACACCTTATCAAAAAATCCATTTAATTGTAAAAAACACTGAAGATCCGCAGTCTGTGCATGTTATATAACTATGAAATGACTTACCATGTCTCATCTGTTTCATCGGTATCTGCTGTAAAACAATTAATGCGCTTTCAAGGGACTTCATTTGAGAAATATCCTTATTCCACGACATGGCGAATTCCCAGCAGATGTTGGCTAATAAAACGCTGCTGGTCAGACTATATGGAAAATGATGCTTTAACAACGCGATACGTTCTGAAAATTTCATACAGTTTTGAAAAGAATTCTTTCAGATCTGAACGTTAAGGGAAATCAAAGTACAGTGGAATATGTCACCTAAAATACTTGTAGTGGCAGTTTGATCGTCTTTTACTTGAGTGTCGGTTTCATTACATGGCAATGGGGGTGATTCGTTTAACTGTGGTTCATCGGATTCGGTATCTGATAATTGAGCTGGATTTATACCCGTTGAAACGATCCATTTTGCGACTATCTCGGACACGAAGCCTGAAAAAGTAATAATAATTTATTGATGTAGAAAAATTCTTGAACAATGAAAGAAATTTTTCAGGTATATATAGAGACACTATGTACCTTTTCCTTTTGACAGAACCGATCCTAAAGAAATATCGACTTTGACGAACGGTAGAGCGAAAAATTGCGTTGTCTCGTCCGAAAGTGGCACCTGACTGAAACACAGTACATGCGTATTGCAATTTGCACTTGTCTTCACCCGCAATATGCGATTATATTGCTCACCTCACAATCGCGTCTAAAATTGTAATGTCCTCGAGGTTTCCAATATACAATGTAAATTGACAATTATCTTTACTAAGATTCTCCCATTCGCTTGTCAAGTTGTATGCATCGTCGTTCGATTTTGTGCCGGATGCAGGCTCTTTTACTTCCTCTACATCTGTTAAATCGTTTCTATTTTGATTAGCATCTTTTTCGTTACAGTTATTGTCTTCAGTTTTACTAGCACCCTTCTCTCTGTGTTTCTCCAAAAACGTAGCGACTGCTCTACATGCCAATGCAGCGGTGAGGGCATTGAATGGGTTCGTGGATTCCGAGAGAATGGTCCGAACATTTTTCCACCATAAAGATACCTCGTTCTTTTCGCTGCATATTTCTTCAACGTCTGCAGACACAAAAGTCCAATTACAGTAGCAATATCAGAATTATATTACATTCAACACTAAATCTACCATCGCTGGTCAAATGGTTGAATAAAGATCTTACTGTTCATCGAACAAATAGCGTTCAATAGCCGCACTAATTGTTTTAATTCCTGTCCTAGACACATCTTCTTCTTCCTATTCAACCAGTAGGTTAAAGCGAATTCCATTAAGACAAAAGGCTGAATTTCACTGTTCAGAGCAGTTTCTCTCCAAGCTTCAATTCTATCATTCGAGTATATACATCCTTCATACATTAATTGCGCTAAAAATCACATTGAAAAAGAAAACATTAATTGTGACAACGGCGAACGTAACACATATACTTGACATGATATGTTGCATTGCTTACAAACTTGAAATTTCTTCTCCGACTTTATGTTCTTCTTAGCATTCACCAAACCTGGAACCCCGAACTCAAAGCACGATAAGAAGTTCAAGAAAATTCTTCCATTTTCTTTGAACTTTACTTTGGTTTCCCCTCTGGGGCTTGAGCATTTAAAATTATTTATCGTATCAGATAACTTATAAATCCTATGTACTTCCATTTCGGAAGTTAATAAAATTGACGCTAGTTCTGTACTGCTAAGATCCTCGTCGTTAGTGAAATTATGATCTCCAAGACTATCGAATTGCGATTGAATATGTTTATAAAATTTAATCACTTGTTGCAACTGCGTTGTTAGAATTTCCAATGTTTTCTCTGTGGGTGCCATCTCTTCTTTGTCTGAAACAAGCAAGCTATACACTGTCCTAAATTTCTACAAAAATATAGTATCAATAAATAATTGTACCATGTTCATCAGGTTTCTTAGTAAAGCAGTTCGTGGCCGCGAGTAAAGCATCAGGTATAATGTGTTTATTTATCATCAACATTTCTATCGTTTGTACTTTCATTTCGCTAGTCTTCAAGTCTGTACATATACTAGTAATTTCGGAGACTAGTTTTTCATTGTCGAACTCTTCTTCGCGCAAGAACGTCTTTAATTTTCTCAATAGATGAATATCGCGCGCTCTCTTTCCATTTTTGCTCGTAAGAGAGAAATGGAATGGGACAGTGATTTCCTTTAAACCTCCCAGCGGATCCATGAAAACACACGAATATTGGGGCTTGTTCTTCGGCAAATGTGCGTTATCGTTTGTACCGAGAAGTCCGTAATTGATATAGAGTAATCTGTAGAAAGATACGAGAAAGATTACATTTTTTTTTCGACATAGGTAGTAACGAAAAAAAAAATATTATTTAAAGTAATTGCGCCACCCACCGTCCATGCTTGCTAGCAGTGAACGTCGTGATCTTAGGACCTTGTTGAGTACTCCATATATCTATAACTCCCTTTTTAGGAGCATAAATAACTAGAAACAACGCGGTACGCAAATGTGAAGTTTGTTTAAATTTAGTAAATGCCTTATTCACGTCAGAATGTTTCTCCTCTTCCACTTCGATCCATCCGCATTGTGCGTCACGATATCCCTTCCACATTCTTACCGCTACACCGCGTCTATTGTCTATCAATAATACTCTACCCATTGCATCTGATACTACTGACAACATCTTATTTGGACTGGACACCACCGAATAGCCTTCGCGTGTAATATCGCTCAGACCAAATCTACATGTCATTGGCTCGACTGGTTCGTGTGTGCTAGTTTTGGGAGCCTCAGGGGAAACATGATTTTTCGAGTTTCCCCAACTAAGTGGAAGCCAACTGAAAGAGAAAATTTGTCAGATATATTTTGTAGCAATTAGAAGCAAAGACATTGACCTAGTAAAACTCAAATAAAACTCTACAAATGTCACTAGTACACTATCAATCAGACTTGGGCATTCTTCGAATAGCACATTTGAAAAATATTGAAAAGTATTGGATATCATCTTATATGGCTGAATATTATTTTACACATGAAAATGATTTTTTTCTAGATTGTCTTTTATTTAGCTATCAAATGATATGATTTGTTATTTCATTGCAAATAAAATGTGCCCAAACCTGCTACGAATTATATGAGAAACTTTAGCAGCACTCTTACGGGTGATATATATCTCCTGACACTAAATGCATAACATTAATACATTATGCAACACTCACGGAACAGCAGTTCCAATAGCATTCGCTAATTTGCTGGCCATTGCTAATGCTACATCGGACAACACAGGGGCCGTACCACCTTCCAATGCATAATGAAAACCAACAAACGGTCTTTTGCCAGTTGCAAGAACCAGATTGTGTTGAGGTGCACTTGATCTGTAAGACGCATTATATCCGCCGCATAACGAAGCAGTCATTAAATGATCAAAACTATTTACAGACGTAGTGCCAATTACTTCAGAGTCATTTACAATATCCTGATTTCTATAGCCCCACTTCTTGTAAGATAAGTTTGTGATTGGTGGTAGGTCATCGCAATTTGCTTTCACTATAATAACAAAACATTGATGTAGATTCAAGATAAATGTAATTTTGATTTATTTTATAATCGTATTGTTATGTACCTCTGGCCAAATGATTTCTGCAGGCTCGTAGCGTTGAAAACAAAGGAAAACCTTGTAACAGGCACAAAACACTGTTATAAATTACATGTACTTCTTCGGCTAAACCGGTATCGCCTGCATGTTTTGGCGGACGGAAAGACTGGCATTTTAATCCTATGACTGGTTCATTATGAAGTTGCTCTCCTAATAGTAATGCACCTGTCTGAATGAAGTACAGACATTTTAATAGTAGCAAAATAAATTCAGAGTATATCTTTTAAAGTGCCAATACACTATAGAAGTAATATAATACAAATAGGACAATACTTGTTAGCGTATTCACACCTTTCAGGGTAAACACCACTTACTTCAGTGTAAAACCTAATAAGACCAGTGTTGAAACCAACAATTATGCATGTCCAATCTGGATTACTGCCACCACTGGCTTTACCCAAAGAGAGTAGAGGTAAACAGATCACAGATGTTACCCATTCGCTAAAAAACACTTTCAATATATGGACATATTTTCAAACGAATTCGTAAAGTTAACAAGGCAGCAAACTTAATAGGTAGCATAACGAAGACTTACTTTGGCTCTCTTGCTATTTCTCCGTACCATATCATATGGAATTTGTTCTTTGTCTCATTGGGCTCCAAAGAATCCCATCTTGCTGATACAGAATGAAAATGTACATTGAATTACGAGTTTCATGCTTTATGATACAGGAAATAATAAAAATAATGAAAATATGATTGAATAAGGATTATGTGTATAAATACGTGAAATAATACGCACAAATTAATATGATCATCTTTGTATTATATGCCATGGCGAGGACATCTCCTGTCGACGACAGCGATATAAAACAATCTTGCAGTGGTAACTCATTTTGCGGAATGTCAACTGGAAAAACGTAATATCGATGTTTGACATTTCCAGTAGATGACAGAACGAAAAATCCAGAAACTTACATCTCCTGGAAGATTCTCCAAAAAGTACTTCCTTTATGTTACTCGTATTAATCAAGTTCGCGATCCCCTTGATCTGACAGGACATGTCTGATCGATTACATAAATAATAATAATCCCGCAAACAGCTCTTTCGATGTTCTATCTGTCCGAGGTTGTAAATAGTATGCAGTCGAGCGGTCAGGCTGAAAACAAGACGTTGACAAAGCTGATACGCATGTTCGACGGACAGCTAATACGTTTGTCAATGTCGCATGTTTGTGCACGGGATAGTATATGTATTGCAGAGATTCTTCGTCTCAGAATTGACTAATCGCGAAGAAATATACGTCGGCGAATATGTGTGTATTATCAGAGTCTACGGCGTATCGATAATACGCGATCGAAAAATGAGAAAGCAGGAACAAAACGAACGATAATATTAATAGACGACGTCGCGTTATGATTCGTTAACGCGGATGGAAAACATTCCTTCCATGCGAAACGTTTTAAGCAGAGTTTCGAGTCAAAATGGAGAACACGTGTTGCATGACATCACGTGACGTAATTCGCGACGTTTCAGAAACAGCCGCTAGAATTTTTCTGATTGGCGGAGACAGATCGTTAGGACCAATGGGACGTGCCGTTTCTCCGCAATGGTCCGCGTAACGTGTTCAGCCATTTTGTTATTATTTTCGAAAATCTTTAGGTTGGGTTTGAGGAGCGCGTAACGTGATCAAGTTTTCACGTTTCTCATTGATAGCCGTGGCCAAAACGACACGAAACGACGCATGAGATTTAAAAAAGAGGGTTACGACGAACAACGGCCTCGGTGGGTATCGTACATTTACGCGTACGAGAAGCACTCGCTGACGATCGTCGAGAGAAACGAACCAGAGACAGGAGAGGCGAGCGAGAGAACGTGCGAGAGATAGATAGAGTATAGAGAGAAAGAGAGAGAGAGAGGTAGAGAGAGAAAGAGAGAGAACGAGACGGTGAGGAACAGCGAGAGAGTGTGTGAAACGAGGAACGAAATTGGTCGCGCGCGGGAATCAGCGGTTGTTGTGTGTTTGGCCTTTTTCTGCTTGTGATTTATTGCGAGAGATTGTGATTGCTGGTGCGAGACGTGTGTTTTTTTTACTTGAGAATTGAGAATCCACGTGCGGGAGTCGATGCGGTACGTTGAAACGTCGTTCGCGACACTTTTCTGCATCCGATAACGACGCAATGAGTAAAGTGCACCCGGACAACAAAAACCAACGAATCCCGATGATCCGTTTAACGATACTTTTACGCGGCCGCTGTTCTTCCTTTCCACGCAATCGAACGTACCACGTGAAACACTTTTCCGCACTGAATTTACTAACGTCGTACATGATAAATCTCTACATAACCTTGTTTGCAATTGTCAAATGTAGGTTAGGTCGAACGGTCGCAGTGCGGTGACCTCCCTCGCGTACACGTTAACTACGATTTCCTCGGTTATTATTGCTTCGGCTCGGTCTCGTTCTTTACACCGTGCTCGAGTTTTTTCACCGGTGTCTACGTAACCCGTCCCGAACCGGGACGCGGGACCGTTCTTCTACAGAAGCAAAACAATTAGTTGATGCTCTTGCCTTTTCCTCCGAGTTCCTATTGTGTGTCCTGTTTCTCTGTAAAATCGTGCTCTTTCGAAACAAATGTTTGTTAATCCTAACAAAGCATTTTGTAACAGATCAGTGTTCACAGTACGCTTCTATACTGTTGACTGTCTTGTTCAATTTAACAATGAGAACATTCGCTTTACCGAATTTTTATACAATTCCAGTCTTTTCGGTTTGTTTCTATTTTGGATTAGTACCATTGTAAATATGGTACTTTCTAATGTTTACGTCTGATTATAGCTTTCTATGCGTTATATACTTCAGTCGAATCAATCGCAATCAATTACATGGATGTTAATTGTTTTCAGATAGAGTGTATGAGAATTGAAAGATTTACAATAAACAATGACAACTTTGGCAGAACAAGCATCCAAGCTTTTAGATTTTAATCAGAAGCTTGACATAACGCTTCTCGATAATGTAGTAGGTTGTATGTATAATGGAATAGGCGAGCAACAAAAGCTTGCACAGGAAGTATTAACCACACTTAAGGAACATCCAAATGCATGGACACGTGTAGATACTATTCTAGAATATTCACAGGTAATCTAGCATATTCTCATTCATTTTTTGTCAATGAAACACAAGTAAACTTCCATACTGATAGACACAAATGTTTCTGTATAGAACCAACAAACAAAGTATTATGCTTTACAAATATTGGAACAAGTAATAAAGACACGATGGAAAGTATTACCACGAAATCAGTGTGAGGGTATAAAAAAGTATATTGTAGGGCTTATTATAAAAACAAGCAGTGATCCAGAAACAATGGAAGCACAAAAAGTTTACCTCAATAAACTCAATATGATTTTAGTTCAGGTAAGTGAGAACAAATTTCTTTTTATGAAATTGAAGCAATTAATACCTTCTCATATTAACGAAGCGTATTGTCTTTGTCCTTGCTTGTAGGTTTTAAAACGAGAATGGCCAAAAAATTGGGAATCCTTTATCGGTGATATTGTTGGAGCAAGCAAAACAAATGAAAGCCTTTGTCAAAACAATATGACAATTTTGAAATTGCTATCAGAAGAAGTGTTTGACTTTTCTAGTGGACAAATGACACAAACAAAAGCAAAACACTTAAAGGACACGATGTGTAGTGAATTCTCCCAGATCTTTCAACTTTGTCAATATGTTTTGGATAACTCGCAAAATATTCCTCTGGTATTGGTCACATTAGAAACTCTTTTAAAATTTTTAAATTGGATTCCCCTTGGATATATTTTTGAAACGAAATTGATAAACACTTTAGTATTCAAGGTAATTTAAATCGTCTATTATGTTAATGTACGTGCTCGAATAACATCCGGTACAATCATTGTTTTATCTTCTATTGTAGTTCTTGAACGTACCCATATTCAGAAATGTCACGTTGAAATGCTTGACCGAAATAGCTGCTCTCACGGCGACAACATACGACGATGTGTTTGTAATGTTATTTGTTAACGTGATGAGACAGTTGGAGCAATTACTACCGCTCGATACTAACATACGCGAGGCATACGCAGCTGGTCAAGATCAAGAACAGAATTTTATTCAAAACTTAGCGATATTTTTATGTACATGTTTGAAGGAACATGGCCCATTTATAGAGAAAAAACAGCTAAACGAAATGCTGCTCAAGGCGTTGCATTATCTGTTGTTGATTTCCGAAGTCGAGGAGGTCGAAATATTTAAAATCTGTTTGGAATATTGGAGTTCATTAGCGATCGATTTATATAGATTCGTCGCACCGTCACCAGTATTTGTCGCTAAATCGATAACAATCACGTCTAGAAGACTATTCTATTGTCCAGTTTTGACGAAGGTACGATACATTATGATCAGCAGAATGGCTAAACCGGAAGAAGTTCTTGTTGTAGAGAACGAAAACGGAGAAGTCGTCAGAGAGTTTATGAAGGATACCGACTCTATTAGTTTATATAAAAATATGAGAGAGACTCTCGTGTATCTTACCCATCTTGATCATCTGGACACCGACAGAATAATGACAGAGAAGTTACAGAATCAAGTAAACGGCACGGAATGGTCCTGGAAGAATCTCAATGCAGTGAGTAATCTTTCACAGTATCATGTAATACGTTATTTTTGTCAAAGAATTCAATTCAACTAACAATTTCTGTGATTCTTTTGTTAGTTATGTTGGGCAATAGGTAGTATTTCGGGTGCTATGCACGAAGAAGATGAGAAACGCTTTTTAGTAACTGTGATCAAGGACCTTCTTGGTCTTTGTGAACAGAAAAAAGGCAAAGATAATAAAGCTATCATCGCTAGCAATATTATGTATGTAGTTGGGCAATATCCAAGATTTCTCAGAGCACATTGGAAGTTTTTAAAGACTGTTGTAAATAAACTATTTGAATTTATGCATGGTAAAAACATTTTATTATTAGTATACAGTTACCGAAAACAATGGCATTGTAATGGCATTGCTTTTACACGTGTCCGGTTCGCGTTACTAATGAACATTGCTTGTAGAAACACATGATGGTGTGCAAGATATGGCCTGTGACACGTTTATAAAAATAGCACTGAAGTGCAGGCGACATTTCGTGACAGTACAATTAGGGGAATCAGTACCATTTATCGAAGAAATTCTTTCTACAGTCAGTAGTATCATCTGTGACCTTCAAACACAACAGGTAAGGCGAAGAGAACTGACAAGAATACAACGTTAATGTTAAATTACTCGTACGGCCATCAGTGGGTCTTTCTAGACCCAGACATTTCATCGAAAACATTTATAAAATATAGGGTTTTTTGTGAATCCTCACAACTTGTTGTTTTCCTTGAAACTGTGATTTCTGGGTCTAAAAAGACCCCCGCCGACTGCGGTGCGAGGGTTAAATCGTTTAAAAGTGCTTCTTACTAAATCTCTGCTCGATTAGGTACATACCTTCTATGAAGCAGTTGGTTATATGATAAGTGCACAGACGGATACAGTAGTCCAAGAACAACTGATAGAAAAGTATATGCTTCTACCAAATCAAGTTTGGGATGATATCATAAGTCAAGCATCTAAAGTAAGCGAAACGAGATCAAATTTTATTGTGTAACGAATCGAATGTTGTTCGTTTATTAAAAACATTTTATTTTTCAGAATGTAGATGTGTTAAAAGACCAAGAAGCTGTAAGACAACTTGGTAGCATTTTAAAAACAAATGTTAGGGCTTGCAAAGCTCTCGGGCATCCGTACGTGATACAATTAGGAAGAATATATTTAGATATGTTGAACGTTTATAAGGTGAATTTCCAACTATGAAGTCTTAACACTTAAAAACATGAATATTTACGTTGCTTTTTTCCAGGTTATGAGTGAAAATATAAGTGCTGCAATAGCTTTGAATGGTGAAGTAGTAATGGAACAATCTTTAATTAAGAGTATGAGAGTAGTGAAAAAGGAAACATTAAAATTGATCTCAGATTGGATCAGCAGAACGAACGATGACCAAATGGCAAGCTTTGTTTCTTTATTCGTTACAGACAGTGATTGCGATCGAAGTACAGTTATATTATATATCCACGATTACAGGTTTCAGAAAACTTTATACCACCGTTATTAGACGCTGTATTGTTGGATTATCAAAAGACGAATGTTCATTGTGCTCGAGAACCAGAGGTGTTAAGCGCTATGGCCATTATCGTAAATAAATTAGAGGATTACATTACCTGTGAAATACCGAAAATATTTGATGCTGTGTTTGAGTGTACTCTAGAAATGATTAACAAAGATTTTGAGGAATTCCCTGAGCACAGAACGAATTTCTTTTTACTTTTACAGGTATCAGTACCAGAAGATAAAAAGTCGCTATATCCTTCTTTATTGTCATGTATAGTATTTAATTCTTTTCCGTTTTAGGCTGTAAATATGTACTGTTTCCCTGCATTTCTTGTAATTCGACCAGCACAATTCAAACTTGTTCTCGACTCGATCATCTGGGCTTTCAAACACACGATGAGAAACGTCGCAGATACAGGGTTGCAAATACTTTATCAACTTCTACAAAACGTTGAAAGCGAGCCAGCAGCTCAGAACTTCTATCGAACATATTTCACAGATATTCTTCAACACATATTTAGCGTAGTTACAGACTCATCCCATATAGCAGGTATAGTTATATGAACATCATTCGAAGTAGTTGTTATTTCAGTAGTTATAATTAATAAGATGCTAACACTAGGTTTTCAGAGTAATAAAAGTGACTATTTTACATTACTTTATAAAAATAACAAGAACGTGTCTCTCCACATCTTCAGCCATTTTCTTTATAATATATACCCACAGAAATAAATTTGTTGAATAATTCAATATAATCGTATATTGAACATATTAGAACGCGCCCCGTAAACCTAGTGTTAATTTAATATTGTTTTCGTGTGATTAATCTATTGGTACGAATGTCTAGGCCTTACTATGCATGCCACTATCCTGGCGTACATGTTCTCATTGGTTGAACTCGGACGAATTCAGGTGCCATTGGGACCTATACCAGACAATGTATTATACGTTCAAGAATTCGTTGCAAGATTGCTTAAAGCAGCATTTCCACACTTGACTGATAATCAGATTAAAATCACTGTACAAGGTTTATTTAATCTTAACCAAAATATCCCAGCATTCAAGGAACATCTTAGAGATTTCCTTGTTCAAATTAGAGTAAGTGAAAAAATTAGAGTAGGTCTTTTTATTATTTTTTGTCACGGTAATATCGATGAGAATACATATGTTCACGTTTGTTCTCGCAGGAGTACACCGGTGAAGATGATTCCGATCTCTATTTGGAAGAGCGGGAAAATGCGTTGCGATTGGCTCAGGAAGAGAAAAGACGACAACAAATGGCCGTTCCGGGACTACTTAATCCTCACGACATACCAGAAGAAATGCAGGACTGAATTTCCAGTCGTCTTCGTTACTTCTTTCCTGCACATCTCAATGAGAAACATTTTGTTACAGAGACTATCGTATCTTTTGATCTGCAATTTCCCCCACATGTACCACACTACCATCAAAATGGATATACGTCATTATATACTTTTTAAAGCCAAGATTACAATATAACATTCTTGTTAAGGAGGTAAGCCCGAAACGTGGTAATTGTTTGTCTGTTATGCGATTTTAATAGAATTAAAACTTCTGTTGTGGGTAACAAGTGAGTGTGTGCTGAACAATACTATTTAATGTAATTTAAAAAAAAAAAAAGAAAAAATAACGAAAGAAAGAAAAAAAACAATTTTTAAATACCGATATTTAAGAAAAAATTTACTACGAATTCGAGATGGTGTACGAATGGATGCGCACTGGAAGCGTTTGATAAAGATGGAACAATAACTACACGTGGTAGCTATATTTGTTGTTCGTAGAAAGAAAAATTCTGTTGCATATTTTTATACATAAGTTATGCCTATGTGATTCACGATTGTTTGAAAACAGTTACATGTATTATATTATAAATCTCGTTCAGTTGTAATTATTAATCGATAATCGTACTGCAACAGAATTCAATTTGATAGTACGTAGGGGATGCAGCTTTCTAAGATACATTAAATTTAAATTGGGATATCTTGAACATATTATATATGTATGCATAAAATAGTATTGTTTCAACAAATTTAGAGGATGTTACACGTATATGTGAGTTTTTATCTGCATAAAGTTGTATGGTAATGCTATTATTATTACTATATATAGATATATAGAAATATAGATATATATGATACATTGCAAGTCACATGGAGGATTTTTGTAAATTAAACGAAACTTCACACATCGCATTTGTTTAGGCTTCACTTTTTCTAATAATTCCTATGTACTCGTAGATTTATTATAAAATATATTCAGGGTAAAATAGCATATATTTTTGTTATATTTAACAAATACAATTTATTTCACAAAGAAAAACAAGAATTCTAAAAAGTCTGGATCGTTTTAATGTATCAATGTATATTATTCTTGAAGTATTCTTGCAGTTCAAATCATTCACACACATATATATATACATATATATAAATACGTATATTTTACACATTTTGCTTTATGGGGGAAATAGCCATTACTATATCTCTTAGCTCACAAAAAATTTTGGTTTCTTTTCTTCGTAAAATGTTCTTTTATTTAGTTCTTTTTAGTATGCGAACCAGCTTCTGAAGAATAGATGTGTATTTGCTACCAATTTTCTAAATGCAATTGTGAAGCATTTGACTGAATATAGATAAAATGAAATAGTAAAAAAAAATATTTTCCATAAGTGTTGTATCCTTTCTACAATGTGCAGTATAGTATTATATTAGACGAGGTTCAATGTTGTTCGAGGTTTGAACACTTCCAAATTGTTTTCAAATGCGATTTTCTGTTAACCGTTTCTTTTTGTAGATATTTCTTTAGATCTTTCTTTAGTTGTAATAATTTCTTCTAACAATAGTTCTGAAATTTCTTAAGTACTCTTTGGAACCCAAACATCAAAGAAAGGCAGATTTTCTCTGATCGTTCGAGCTTGCCTCCGTCAACATAAACGCTACAGGTGCTTCGACTTACAAATTACAAATAATCTTGACTTAATACGTGTTTATCATTGGTACATGATCTACAGAGACAAAAAAAAACTGTGAAGGTGGTAATGACTAAATAAATTTTATAAAAAAAAAACAGATGGAAACTGAGAAACTCTTTTTGAGAACTTGACGTGTTACAAGAATGCAGAAGAAGATGTAAAACGCTTGGCGCGAATTAAAAGAATTGTTTCCCATCGTTCACGAACATTGAAAGTTGCTTCTATCGTGCAACCGAATTCATTGCTCGTGGGAAGGCGATTATTAGTCGCAAAAGATAAAACGTAAAAAAAAACTTATCGCTTGTGTCGCACTGTTTTTTTTTCTCGGGATTACAAAAAGTGAGAATAAAAATCAATGCCGCCACAGGAACAAAACAGATGTGCGTACCGTTATTGCATTTTTATGAGAACATCAACGATTTGTATCATAAAAGAAAAAAAAAAGATGAAAGAAATGAATCAATGAGTGTGTAGCTTTGCTTGGAACCTTGAAGCCATTACATTTGATACTATGCGACTCGGGTCTCAAGCTAGGCCGCTATGACTGCAAGACAGAAGAAAAATAGCAAAATGAAGGAAAAAGAATCAATGCCATTTTTTATTTCGTTCTCCTCATCGGTAGGCTGTATTTATTTGCAACCGCTATTGCAAAAAAAGGGAGGATAAATTTGACAGTCATTTTTTTCACAAGATTCGTACTACACACACACACATACACAGACAGACAGACATTACACACTTTGTAAAACTTTTGTCGTAAAACAAGAGAAAGAGGAAAAAATATTATTTGTATGGATAGATGTAATAAGTTACAAAATGTATTTAGTCATACATAGTTGTATGTGATAAGACTACATGTAATGAGGAAAGTGCTTAAAGAGTCGTAAGATATCGAAGTAATAATCGTATCTAAAATAAATCTGCCACTAAATGTTTTTATAAGCTGTTCGTTTGTTATAAGAGAGTCCTAAATTTAGCAAGAGGTTTTTACGGTATAAGTAATTTTGGACGTAAATAAGTACAGCTAAGACACAGAAAAAACGGGGACCAAAAGTAACCGTTATGTCCAAAAATTTTATAAACAAAAATCCACAACAGAAATTGGTTTTTCATTTAAGCTGAGGATAAAAAATGTCTATTTTCAAATGTATTATCGTTGGCGACAGCTACTACTGATTAGAGGAATTTATTTTGGTTGCTTGCAATAGTGATTATTCAAACCAAAAATTGTACATAAAAAATAAATTAAAAAACCGAAAATTTAATTGATAGAATCCAACTAAAATAATTATGTATGATCGAAGTATATATAAATTTCCCTCACTGATAATTATTGTAACTAACCGAAATAAATTTCCCTTATAGATGACTATCGGCAATGAACAAATTTTTTTCGGTTGTTTACAATTATTTTCTATAAGAAAAAAATTTTAATCAAAATAATGATTGTTTTTTTCGTTTTGGTTGTAACAGTTATGGTCCCCGAAAAAAAAAACAAATACGATACGTGTTTTCTTCTCTCTCTCTCTCTCTCTCTCTCTCTCTCTCTATCTCTCTCTTTCTTTTTTTTTCTTTTTTAGTTTTATATCCGAACACTTACTGACAGAGTGTATTTTCTGAAAGAAGCAAACGGAGGAAATGAATTTCTTGTCGAAATTAGTGTATCGTGTTAAGAGAAACAATTGGAAAACGACATACGAAACCAAAAGTACACTTGTACGAATTGTGAATAATATTGTGTACTGTATTGTTCTTAGGAGAAAAAACAATTTACATACGAGACATTGATATCAATACGAATAGACGACATCTGATCGAGTTCTAAATTCTGCAAAATAAAATATGTGAACACCGCGATTTTCTTACTGATTAATGCACGGTAATAGAAATATTTTAACGTCTATGTTTATGGTTGCAATACATAAATATAGTTTCATTCAATCGGAATTTAACGAAATAACGGTCTCTTGCTCTCCCTAGGATTTTGTTTAACTCGGAGAAGTGTTAAGAAATAGATTTTGTAAGCTGCTACATAAGTGATGGCATTAATCTTATAAGTTGTCGGGGATCATGTGACATAGTTGTGAGTACTGAGTACATAGTTACGGAATGGTCTGTCACGCATGTTTGAATGAGTGGATGTGTAAGTTAAAAAGTTCTACCAGTTATTCATTATAACGACAAAAATATGTAAAGAGTTTAATAATACTTACTAATAAAATAAAAAATGCCACTATAATAATGCTTCGTATCCTCGATGAAATTGTCATGTGTGAACTATTAGCATCTAATAAGTGACACATGCACAAAACAAAATCTTTCTTGTTATTTGTATCATTTTCTATTTTCACGAATTTATTTTGTATATTACCGAAACTCAAAAATTTCATCCAAAACCTTGTCATGCAAAATTATAGAACTCATGTATGCTATACATATTTATTCTCATTAAACCATTTTTATAAATTTCCGTTGAAATTGTTTTATATTTTCAGATCATTTCCGAATATTTGCTATTAGTACGGTAATGAATTTAATTATACATTATTCTTTCACCGGTATATAAAATATTCAAATCGTGAGAGAATGTGATTTGAATTTGAAATTTAAATAGCGCCGTACATTTGAAATGTGTTCGAAAATAATAGTTGCGCTTAACATATTTATCACTAGGTGACAATTTTATAATATGGCGGGCGATTTGAAAAAACAATCTTGTCGAAGATTTTTTAAATGAATGATCGCAATGAAAATTCATCAGTATAAAATTCTACAGACTCTATCAAGACTGGAGAAAATATTCTATAATAAATTCTAAGCAAATTCTTCCTTTTTTCATTCATTATCAATACACAAATGGTTCTGTACTCATGTTTGCGTTTTCGGATCACCAGGATCCAAACCTCGTATTTACCTCGTCTGTGATGGGACGTACAACTGATTTTACTATCTATATACTGTATAATCTGAGAACGAACCTAACCATCCTCACGCGTGAAACAGCTATGAGGTAAAAGTAGGTGTCATCTAACTAAATGACGCTTTAGCTAAGAAAAGTTGTAAAAAGAGTGACAAAAAATGGAACGTGGAGAAAACACGGAAGATAATATTATGTCAACAGAAGATGCATCTTCGAAAGCGTTTGTATTCTCCGCACCAAATGTACTTAGTCCTCCTAGCGGTATAAATTCCGAGGTTAACACAGAAACGTTGGATACATCTGTTACTAAGAAAAATGTTTTTACTTTTGCTACACCGACGTCAGTGTCGCAGCCGAATCTTTTAGGCGAGCCTAAGCATCAGTCGAGATCGTCTGAGAAACAATACAAACCTAAAATATCAAGGCACACTTACAAACCTGCTGTTAACGTTTTCGCCCAAGCTCTTAAGGATACCACAATGTACGAGCAGTTAAAGAAGAATTCTCGATCGCAAGCTGCTAAAATAAATCCAGAAAATTCAATAACCTGCACCAATGTACCTCAGTCTTTGCTCACAAAAGTAACAGCAAAAGAATACTTTATGATGTTTGGAAATCTTTTAAGGATCACCATTCGTCCCAAGAAGCAAATAATTACAGTTACCTATGCCACCAAAGAAGAGGCGATTATAGCTTACGATCAAAGCGGTGAGTACTATGGGGAGAAATTTAATGTAGAATGGACCAAACTAACCGCATTGCCAAAGTCTCCAACCAAACGGAAAGAATCACAGAAGAATGTGGTAACAAATTTTATGAATGACAACGAGTTGCAAATGGAATTAGATGCTATGAAGAATCTAGCATACAATACACATGATAGAGATAACTCTGATTATTTTAATTATTCGTCAGTGAGTAATAAGAAGGAAACACAGAAGGTCAAGGGTGCATCGAAGGCAGCATCAAGGGCTGAGAAAGCTGCTGCTAAATCCGAGAAGCATAAAATAGACAGTCAAATATCAGATCTGTTACCCAATGCTAGCATTGAAGAAATGCAAAAAATAATTCGTCAACCAGCCTATAACTCAGAAGACAAGTACAAGGTATTAGAAGCAAGAGATCGACTCATGCGTACAAAACAAACTAAATCGCATACACTGGCTGCTGCTAAAGCAATGGTTGGGATATGCCCTGATATGTGTCCTGAAAAAGAACGTCTAATGCGTGAGTCAAAAAGACAACTCGCGTTGTACGAACAACTTGAAAGCAACGAGTATAAAATAAATCATGCGACCGCCGTGAAACAGTATTCCAGGTCTTCAGCAGATCAAGAGGAACCGATGGCGCATGATCTAAGACCTGTAAAATCCTTGAAAATGACCATGAGTTACTTGCTTCACGAAATAGCGAATCTTTGTGATGAAGAAGGTACGAATTTGGGAGACTGGTATCATTTCCTTTGGGACAGAATGAGGGGAATTCGGAAAGATATAACACAACAAGAATTATGCTGCACAGATAGCGTTGAACTGGTTGAACAATGCGCTAGGTTTCACATAGTCTGTTCTGAAAGGCTCTGCGCCGAAGAACCATCTGTTTTTGACAAAAAGATCAACTCGGATAATCTGACGAAATGTTTGCAAACGTTGAAGTACATGTATCACGATCTAAGAGTGAAAGGAATAAATTGCAAGAATGAACCAGAATTTCGGGCATACATCATTCTATTAAATTTGAACAACAGCAATTTCATGTGGGACTTGCAAAGGCTTCCAAAGAGCGTGCAAAGATCTCCAGAAGTTCAATTTGCACAGAATGTATACTCTGCTTTGGAGTCGAATAATTATTATAAATTCTTCAAACTTGTTTGTAAAACAACGTATTTGAATGCTTGTATCTTGCTTAGGTACTTCAACCAAGTAAGATTAAGGGCATTATCGATAATGGTAAAGGCTTATTGCAGAACTGCAGCAACAGCATATCCATTGTACGAGTTAATAGACATTTTGGGCTTTGAGAATGAACATGAAGCTATTCACTTCTGCGAACAAGTGGGATTAAGTGTTGCGAGGGACGAACTGCATGTACTACTGAACAGACAGAATTTCTCTATGCCTGTAATAAACATGAAGCAAAACAGAGCCTGTAATGTGATAGAGTCTAAGAGGATAATGAAACAATTGTCTATTGGGGAATGCATAGCAGGAGAAAAAATGCCAGAGAGGAATTACAAGTATCATACTCCACACAACAGTTTTGATGAGCATGGATATTTATTATCGGACTCTGTCAATGCAGAGGACCAAAATAAGAGCGATGTTTGCACTCCAAATGATCCATACGAATACATTGATGAAGACATAGTGGAAAGCAAGGAGTCTGACTTAGTCCCTGAAAAAAATCAAAATAAACATGAGAGTACTGGCTACAGTACTGAATATAGAAATGTATTTACTACGACCAGTGCGAGCAGTAATTTGAATACAAACATCATTACACCTCAGACGACTAGTACAAACATATTTTCAGTCCCCAAGTCTCAAGTGCCAATCACAGAGTTTCAAGAGAAACAGAAAAGTACAAACATATTTGGTTTTCCGCCGAAACAGGAAAATGCTGTATCGGAAGCAAGTAGAACTAATGAATCATCTATTTTTGGTAACCCATATAATGCTACATCAATGATTGCAAAATCGTCTAATGTATTCTCAAAATCATTGGAGCCACCACCACCATATAGCAGTAACGGTTCACCATTTACAGCAGCTGCAAATAAAAGTATATTTTCAGGAGCCACACAGGGAAATGTATTCATGAAAAATGTAACGTCTTCCTCGATATTCTCGAATACGTTCTCGAATGTGCAAACTGCTCCAAAATTGAAAGCAAGCATCCCAACGGTAACTGATAGTAACAATAGATTAAAAGATGCTCCAAACATCTTCGCTCGTCCGAATCCATTAGAAGAGAAAGCAAAAGATGAGAATGTAAAAGCAGAGGAGAAAATTTCTGCAAAAAGGATGCAACAAATTGATGAACTGGCAGAGCAAATTTTGAACGATGTCGAGACGGAAATTGTTGAAAATTCTTGTTCTAGACTTGTCGACGAAGAAATGGATAAAATGAGTACTCGCGATAAATTAAGCGAGAACGTCAAGAATGAAATTTTGTCTGAAATTACTCGGGAGATATGCGACAGTATTCTACGAGAAGAAATTATTAGTTCGAGAAAATTACATGCATTGTCGAAGAAAATGAAAAAACGAACAATCATAAAATATTTCAATATATGGAAGTTTAATGCTACGAAAAGGAAACAACAGCGGAAATCACTGGATAATACTCCAGTATGGTTGCAAAAGTATTCTAGCGATGAATGCGCTAAATTATTATATTCGAAAAACCAGGATTTAGTTATTGAAAACATGTGTAGAAGAAGAGACGAGCCCAAAGAATCGAAATCATACATTGATTCTTTGTACAAAGTCGAACTTGTCATTTTTATGGGCATTAAGGAAAACTTGAGGTGTACAGAAATGAGCATGCTTTCGAACTATTATTGGAAGTTAGTCATTTCCTGGCCAGACTTGTTGAACAAACCTGTTCTATGGCATCATAAAAAAATAATGAATCAGTATCTCTGTCCCGAAGACTACACTGTGAATCCAATTATAAAAACGCATCGAGCAAGTCCACTGGAAACTTTGCATATTTGTATTCGGAATTTCGAGGGTTTGATCAGCGATCATAATTTAGTGGGTTCGGATGCTCTCCTTTTTATAGCAAGCGCCACCGAGAATACGAACACCGTTATAAAACGTTTAACGAAAACTATATTATCTAGAGATAGACTAATGCCCATTCCTCTAGTATTTCTCATTTTGGGCGACGAAAATTTTAATACGCGAGACACAGAAGTAGCTTCTATGTTAGAAAAACTATTAGACGCTGGATACTTATCAGTTTATACTATCATGAACGAGAACGATTTAAATGAGGAAACAGTCTTGAATATGACGCAAAGTGCCATATTCTGGTTGTCCGTAAATAAGTCACCTAAAAATCCATTACAAATGGACTATTTGGAAAATATTTGTGATATTTGTTTAACAGACGAACTGTGGCTAAGGTAATCAGCAAAATGTTTTTTCGTTTGCTAAACTTTATCATCATTTCTAATATCGCTTTTTTACAGACTACAAGATGACTCGTTCTTCAATGACAAATTATTTTATGCGCTGAGGGAGCCTAAATTCATCATAGATCTACATAACGAAGCAATCACTCATCTAATGAATATACTACTGGATCCAGAATCATTTATGTATACAAAATTTGCTCCAGAATTTAAGAAATTTGTTAAAAACGAGTATATGATGCCATGTGGCTACGAATATTTCGACGACGCTTGGAAAAAGGAGGACTATAAAGCAAGAATAGAAGATGTGTTGGATTCTTTTAAATTGCCACAATGGAGGTGAGTTGCACTGTATATTTTATTTAACGAATATAATAAAATTGATTTGTGTATTACAGGTACGGCTGGCCATTGGATAATGACAACACGTTTCATCAGAATGTAACAAAGTACTTTAAAGAAGCATTATGCAATGTTGATAGCGACGAAGTATCGTGCAGCTTATTCAATAGTTTATTCTTTACATCTGGTATGCTAACCGTGACAAACTTTATCGATGTTCTATTACATATCGTTAAAAGTAAGGTGAATTTTATCGATAAAGATTTGAAAGTGGTTTATAATAAGAATCACGTAAAGCACTTTCGAGCGTTACCGTGGTGGTTTAAATCGAATATATTCAATGAATATAAAGTTACGACACAAGATTTAAATATAGAAAAACACGAAATGATAGATAAAATGAAGAGTAACATGAGCGAACCAATTACGAAAAGACGAAGAGTATTTAGGAATGAAAAGAAAGATTCTGAAATCGATCCATTAGCTGAATTCTGCGAGTATAGTCAGAACCAAGTAATGGAGGTGCATTGCATTTCGAAAAAGGTGGAGGATCGTTTAAAGGTTCATCAAGAACAAAATAATTTATTTGAAGAAAAGTTAAGAAATGCATTGCACAGCTAAACTGAGTTTACTTAACAATTGTAAATATATTATTATTTTGTATTCTCGAATTAATTTCAGTACGATGACGACTGTATTTAACGGTATTTCTTATATGTATAGTAAGGTTTATAATGTAAATAATAGATTCGCATAAATTTATAGTGAATGAAACTTAAGTTGCAAGACTGCTAACTAATATGTACCAAAAAGATTTCGTATACAATACTTATTATAAAAATTACGGATTTATGCACAAAATAAGACATGCGATTAACATAGTATTGTATACATAAAATTTTCATTTCTAAAAGTTACTGTTTAAATACACACGTATGAAACACGTTAAATTCCTCTATTGTTTTATTTTATTTATTTCTTATGATTCAATTTAATTATAAATAATAGATAAGATTTTAGGAGAAGATATTATAGAAAAATAAGATCTTAGGAGGAAATATTTTTAAAGATTTTAAATTCGTTTGAAATTCACCTAAATTTTATCGCAAGTTTGAGAATGCGCCTTTATTTGTACAACGACCTCTGGCGGAATGTTAGCTAACGAAAACCTTTGAATTTTAACGGAACTTTTTAAATGCCGAGTCTTAGGTCTGTTCAGTGTTTCGACAAAGAATTTTGTTATTTTGAATGAAGAAGAAGAATATCTTTGAAGTATACTATACGTGAACAATAAGTCTTGATTTTTCAACGTTAATATAGTTTTTAAGCAAATTAGAATATTATTAAATGAACCGTTGAGTGAAAGATTTTCGTTTCGTCTTTGAGCACATATTTCGGTACAAAACGTTATTTAATCTAGCTTTTACATATCGTAAGATTCGAGCATGTCGCACTTAAAGTACATGAAAGAAATGAATAGTTTAACTAGAATGGATGAGAATATTAAAGGACCACTTCCTCGATGGCAGAAGAAATGCTTAGAAACATCAAATTCAAGGTATTAATAAATCATTCAACTGTTTCTGTTTTATTCAGAATTATCATACATATTTCATTATTTATTTATTCGTACAGTGTCAATCTCAGTATCAATGCCTCCCGGAAACTTACGAACGGATCGTTTATGAATAACACTACGGGAAAAACGCCGACGAAAAAGAACGAAAATCGAACTAAGAAGACTCCTTCCAAAGGTTCGAAGAAATCGCCAAGTATGATATCATCTTTACAACTATAAGTAGCCAATTCTAGGTAAAAATAACTCAAAAATATTTTATCAGGTCGATCTACACCTGCTAAAACACCCAGTGGTGGTGATAGATTCATTCCTTCAAGAGCAACTACCAATTTCGATCTTGGACATTACAAAGTTTGTATCCCTTAATGTACAGTCTATTTCAATAATTTTATGAACTTGTACGCAAACACTAAATTTAAAAAAATGTACATTATAGTTTCAACAGCATGCAAACACAGAGAGAGATGAGGAGAAACATGACAACATAAGTCCTTCCAAGAGAGAAATGCAGCGTCTTATGAGTGAGAATTTACATGGTGGAGATATTAACAATATGAGAGTTTTATCTTACCAAAACAAAGCCCCTGCTCCTCCAGAAGGATATCAGAATCCATTAAGGGTTGTGTATAGTCAGAGTAAGACACCGGCTGGCGTTAAAGCATCTACTAGATATATACCACAGACTCCTGATAGAATCCTAGATGCTCCAGAAATTGTTGATGACTATTGTACGTGCTTCACTACATTTCTTTCCTGCTAATTTCTTAGAATTAATTTTCAACAGTAACATTTGATATGTCTTTTAGATCTGAACCTGATTGATTGGTCAGAAAGTAATATCTTAGCTGTAGCATTAGGTGCTAATGTATATTTATGGAATGCTGTAACAGGAACCATAGAACAATTGTTCGAATTAGAGGGCAACGATTATATTTGTTCCGTTGCATGGATTCAAGAAGGCCCTTATTTAGCTGTAGGTACAACAGTAGGAAATACAGAATTGTGGGACTGCAGCCAACAAAAGAGAGTACGTGTAATGAATGGTCACGCAGCTAGAGTAGGTTCTCTTTCTTGGAACTCACATATTTTGACAAGTGGATGCAGGTAAAGGTCATCTTAAAACACACTTAAGTCATATTAATAGTAATAAAATGATTTATTAATCGTGGTTGCTTGTATTTCGATTTTTAGAGCAGGACAAATCGTGCACCATGATGTTAGGCAAAGGGATCATTTAATATCGACTATAAACGCTCATGCTCAGGAAGTATGCGGTTTGAAATGGTCACCCGATGGAAAATATTTAGCAAGCGGTGGGAACGATAATATGCTTCAAATTTGGTCGTCGATTTCCGGACAACATCATACTCACACGCAACCGCTTTATTCGTTGAATCAACATCAAGCAGCCGTCAAAGCACTGGCATGGTGCCCATGGCAAAATAATATTCTTGCAAGTGGTGGTGGTACTGCTGATAGAACAATTCGGTTCTGGAATTGTAATACGGGTAATTGCAACGAAGCACTAATTACTAGAGTTGTGCGAGTACCCGAAAATGTCGGGTCGGCGGTTTCAGAATTGTATTCGGGATCGGGACTGGTCATTCTGAGACTTCTGATCATTTTCGGGATTCTCGAGCATATTCGAGAATCCTTATATATTTAAGAATCCGCCCGATCTCGAATAAACTTTTCAAGAGCAACTCGGTTTACACGTATCTTTTTTAATAACAGGTGCATGCTTGAATACGATTGACACTAAATCGCAAGTGTGTTCTCTGCTTTGGTCGACGACATACAAAGAAATTGTGTCCGGCCACGGATACGCACAAAATCAATTGATTATATGGAAGTACCCAGGTATGACAAAGGTCGCAGAGCTTACAGGTCACACTAGTCGTGTATTACATTTGGCTATGTCTCCCGATGGCACCACGATACTCAGCGCAGGTGCTGATGAAACATTGAGACTGTGGAAATGCTTCCAACCGGATCCGCACAAGAAGAAGGAGCCCAGCGAAATGAAATCGGTTCCTTCCAGACTTAAGCAATCCATCCGATAAGAATTTTATGCTCATAGAAGAAATAAACTTTTGTATTTATGTTTTAAACGCGTTGAAACGTAGTCGATCACCTACATTTCAACAACAAGGGTTTGCTGCGGGATTCCCTTTTATTCGATTGTTAACAAACATACTTAGAATAAATTAAGACACCTGGTACCTAAAATTCCGAGTTTTGTTTTATACAATTCTAGAGCTCGGATAATTGACGAGAATGATTGTAACTCGAAATATAACGACCTAAGAGATTCTTAAGTAGAAACTATTTTTTTTATTGTATTTGAATAAAAGTATCTTATAAAAGTATGCATTTTTATTGGAATTAGATGGTATTCGTAATTAATCTAAGTTACCCGCGTTTGAAGTCTTGTATCTTAATTTATACCTGAACGATATGTATCAAGGTGAAGGTAATTTCAACCCCCACCCTTCCTACTCAAGCATTCAAGTCTTCAGGTAAGAATTCTTTAACCCAACCTGTCCTTACAAGCATAAAACGAAATAAATGTCTGGTACACAACAAACATAACATAACAATTTCAAAAACATTTAAGCATATACATACTTTGATAAGTGTATTTTTTTATAGAACATTGAAAACTACATTGTACACAATATGGATGACACAAACCCTAAAAACATACCCACAAAGTCACAATCTAAATATAGTGAACAAGTTTGTACTGCAGAAGGTACACCAGATGATAATGAGCATGATTGGTGGGCAAGCGATAGCGGTTCCTGTACTGGATCATATTATTCAGACACAGACAGGTACAGAAAATTGTTAAAAAATATTGTATCTGTCTCTGATGAAATGTATTTTTGTGATAAGATCGTAATGTGTTTTTGGATACAGTTCTGCTGCAGAATGGGAATCAGAAATCAGCTCTACTGGAGAATTATTTTACATAGAATCTGCTGCAGAAAGTATAGTTGATGGTCAGTCTTTGTATAATGAATCAGAACATGATTCTCAACCAGAGCTGACAAGACGCCGTAGCACAAGAGCTGGAAAACTTATGAGACTTATAAGGCGCAAAGAAAGCAAAAGATGGAGTACAAGAAATAAGAAAAATTATTCTAGTACTACATCCAACAATATATTGAATCCTGGGAAAGAAGGAAGCACGACTAAGGAAGTTACATTCAGGGATTTTCAAGTGAATATGCTTTTATTGTTGTATAAGTACTTTTGGAAACAGTATATGTTTTACATAAATGTTTTAGGCTGGAGAAATTCGAGAAGTCACACTATGGGTTGATCCAGATAGAAGACATAAATTAGGGAGACGAGCTACATTATGCGAAGCTTACTTCGGAATTACTCCAGGTGTATTCTCAGACAAAACAAGAGTTATGGTAGCTGGATTTATACCGGATGGAGAGGCAATGAAAAATAAGAATATTAAAATTGGTGACTGGTTAAGAAGTGTGAACTCGACTAACATCACATATCAAAATTTAGATCATATATTATCTGAAGTAACTGTTGCAACAAATGTAAGAATGCTGATTACAACAATAGTAAAAAATATTGATATGTGTACTATAATTTTTGTTTGTTGTTTAGGTAACATTAGAGCTGCAAAGAGTTGCAGGCATCGATGTAACAGAAAAATTGCCTGGATTGAGCAGTCCTAAGGTATAATTTTATTTAATGTATGTACGATATCGTTTTTAATATTTTTCGTTATTAGCAATCCATGTTGGTACAAAGACTAATGAACAAGGAGGAAAGCAAAGACTTGATGCAATCTCTTATAAATTACCCACTTGGTGTTCTGTATCTGAGAACCACGGAAATTTCGGAAATGGGACCAGAATTGCAGGGTGTTCTTTATACGTTTCCCCGGTCGGAGAATAAAAATACTCAATCTATTTTATGCACGACGAGAGGAGCTTTTATAACTCTTAATCACTTATTACCAGGAATAACCGGATCACAGCCTACTAGGTATTAATTATTACACTTACAAATAGTTGACGAAATTTTTCACAATACAGATAAATCGCCTTTTATAATGTAATTTTTATAGTACTACTGTACAGGTAGCAAACGAAGAAGTTCACGTTGTATACGTACCGAGAAACGAAGAATTACTTTTAATAGCGTTACCAAAAAAATGGTGAACAATATTTATTATGTACTATTTATTATTTATCAAGTAGTAATAAACTATTTATTGACTGTTAATGTTTTCAGTTGCAATCTCGAGGAAGCTGTAAATTTATCGCTCGATATAGTCAGAACCTTAGAATTCGTACATCAATCGCTAACAAATTGTTTTACGCCCATCGGAAACCATTCTTCTTTAGATCACTTTTTTATTTTGTTCTTCGAACAATTACTCGATCTAAAGGATTTTGCAAACAATGTAGGATTGCCAGACTGTACTATGAAAATTAATAATGATATCGAGAGCATGGAAAGTTATAAATTTAGGAGCACTTTCTCAGTGGCGAATTCTATAGAGTTATCAAGAGATGCACAGATTCAGATTGATGCTGCCTTAAGTGAAATGGAAGCTATGGATTATAGGGATTGGGTATGTACGCGCAAAAGAAGAGAGAATGCAAACAACTAACGTGATTTTTCTTTTCATAGAACGAAGATCCTATGGACTGCCAAAGACTATACACGATTTTAGGTAGCTGTGTATATCACAAAGAATATCTTCTCGGTTCCCATTTAATGCACAGTGATTTGATCGAAGTCAACTCTTATCTTCGACACAATTGTCTTCTGAACTTAGTGATGAGCGAGCCTGTAAACAATCTTGTTATTTGGAAGAAAGTTTATCCCTCATCATGTAATCGTGGAAATTTGGATAACAGTAAAAGCATCCAACCACTGGTTCCTAATGGAAAATGGTTTTTACTTGTTGTTGGATATGGATACGACTTATTAGCAGTACTCCTGGAATCTGGTGGCTGTACAGCAAAGTAATAATGCTATTACTTAATTGTAATTCGTTATTTCGATTTTATTAAATTATTTCCAGTTCTATAAATCTAGATGCAGCGAAACCATTGGCCCCGATGTATTTTATGTAGAAGAAGCTCAAGAAACTTTAAAGCATATACAAAAGATAGGAGTGACAACATTGGCGGCTAAATGGATTGCGTCTAATACGAGACCAGAAGTAATACCTAACGAGGATCATGTGTCTACGAAACCATCATCGAGCATCACAGAAAACTTTCTAGGTCTTATCAAATCGACCGACGTACAAAATTCGCCCGCAAGATCATCTCTCGCTTTAGCTACTAATAAAAAGGCTCAAGAAATACCATCCATTTTGAAAAAACGCAGCACGGAAGAAAGTCCAATGGTGTTAGGATCTGGTAAATAGAATCCGTTGCTGTTGACCATTGCTGCTCTTACACCCTGTACTTCTTGGACAATAATAATATGGTTCTAAAATTCTTTATAGTGTATTCCTTGCACACATCGGAAGATTCGCTGAGTCAAGGGACAGGTGGAGTCAGCGAAATTAGCGATGAAGCTATGCCTATCTTAGGAAGACGGGCGACAAGAGAAAAAATGTCAAGCGGATCGAAATATTCTGATGACAGCGATTCCGACATCGATATGTACAAAGTAAATAACAAACCAATTATTTTATGTGACGCCTATTTCACGGAAATAATGCCTTGTATAAAATACGTTGTTGCAGAACGACTGTCGGATGTTGAATATGGACATATCAAATATACGGGAGAACCTATTAAATCAAGCCGAATACTTGTCACCAAAAATATTGACGACAGGTGATAAGAATTATCTTTATCACTACGTGCATTTAGATATGGCTGAAGGTATTCTATTATCATCAAAATTATTAGAAAGTTCAGAGAAAGATCATAAGATTATAGTTAATTTTAATAAATGTGTTCACGTCATACACAGACTTTTGCATAACACAGTGAGATTTAAGAAAATGTTGAATTCGGATATGGACAAAAGTGTAATTAATAAGAGTTTGATCGCTGTTAAAGAGCATGGAGTATTATTTGAATGTGACAATATTACTTATTGGGTTGTCGGGCGATTATATACGACTCCTCATCCGAAGGAATTGTATGTGTGCTATCAAGATTCTGCACCGCAAAATTTAATCGAGATAGCATTTAAATTACATTCGTTACATACACTAAGTTAAATTGTTCATCTTCTTCACCAAATAACTGATAAATCTCATTTATCATATATTTATACTTAATCCACATTTTTTTTAAACATACCTTTATTTTGTTCGACTGTATTGTCATAGAACTTCATATTCAACTACCACATTTGGTAATTTATTTATATTTCTCATACAAGCACTGCAGACGCATAAAATGGCCTTTTTATTTTACAGTACCTTATTAATGCTTATAATGTACAATATATTAAATCTTTTATATACAATGTTCCATCACAACTCAAACGTGCAGATGTTCATTTCGTTTTCAATGAGGTAAGAATATTTACATATTTGTACTCTGGTGGAACACTAATATAGTAACAATGTTTGAATAACTATAAATACAAAATCGAGTTCAGATGCTTATAGCATTAAATCTTTTTATACTGTACAAAAATAGTATAAATGAGTTTATGTTAATAAACTTCAACAAAATTCTAATTTGTTTTATATATGTTATAACACATTCTCTTCCTCGTCGTCAGAGTGTTGTACAACTGGAAAATGTACGCGTACACACGCGCCAGCCATTTTACTACCATAATGACCACTCCAATATGATTTGTCTACACCTCCATGAGAATATACAATTTTTCGGAGTCCCGGTTTATAATTCTCAAATCTGTGCATTATCTATTTAAAAGAGAACACTTATTATTGCATAGAAAAACTTCTCGGAACATAATTATTCCATTTATAATCAGGATGTTCGACTACAGGTGGGAGAAAATTTAAGGGATGGTTCTCCATGGCAATATAAGACGAAAATGAAAAATAAAAAAATTGCGATTTCAATTACAAATCAATTTCAGACTCCTTGAACTTTTCCCATCAAAATGAGCTCTCTTCAGCAGGATGAAGAATTGAAAATTGGCGTTCATTGGAGTCACAATAAACTGGGAAAGGACACAGTGATACATACACGATGCCATTGATTTTGAGTTTCTCCAATTATCGTATCATTAAAATCAAAGGTATGCATGATTTGATCCTTCTCATTGATTAAATACACTTTAAGTTCAAAAACAGCTGGACAGTCCCATCTGCAGGAATAATGTTCGCTGATCTATCAAAAGAAGAATTAACCCATCAGAAGAATATTTCTTATATAAAAATGGTTAGATTGTTGCATACAAAATGTCTGATTTTAGAAGGCAAATGTTATGAAGCTTTAGTCAAGAAATACTATTGCAGCTTTATTATACCACTCTAAGGTACATAGATAATTTTTGATGCCTAATCTTCATTTTGTACTCAATACTTAATAATACTTAATACTTAAGTGTTAACATATATATATTATACAATAAATCAAATTTTAAGGTACCTCTATTGGAGGCCTTAAGGTGTCCATAACATATGGTATCAGACCTTCCTTTTCTAAGTCAATTGTTTGTCTTTTTACACAGAGGTGGTAGGATGTAGCGAAACAGTGCTGTTTACCCTCCAAAATAGGATCGTCACTGGGTAAGGGTGGAACACCTACTGGAGGATTTTCTACAGCCCAGTTATCGCCACCCTCTAACGTGATCTTCCAATGCTTGTGTAGTCCTTCTTCTCCGGAATGATTTTTGATCAAGTTTCTTCCAAAAGGTTTTTTCTTACATATAAAATAATACACGTACCAAGGTATGTCTTTCTTTAGTAAAAGCGACTGACCACCAGCCGCTAGTTCGGCTGCTTTGCGCCAAACATAACTTTTTATTAACATTTCCCATCGTTTGCAAACCAATTGACATCTCAACAGAGATTTATAATCGACATAAGTGAAGATCTGTGTTAACAATTCGCCGGGAATATACCTGTCAGCGAGGACTAATCCGTTTTCACTTTCTTCGTCGAATTCTTCACGAGTGTTCATGCTGCTGTCATGAAATTGCCCCATTAATTAATGTTCACGCAATTCACAGTCAGCGAGAAATGAATATTGTTGTGTGTGGAAATATGTGTTGGTCTTCTCTTTACACTTTCGAATATTACAATATTGTTTTATTTTTCAAGAATGTTAAGTTACACTTGGCTACAGAACGTCATCCGACGTTTGTTTGCGAATGAGTCAACTACGCATTCTATTATCATAGACGTAAGATTTATAGAGAAGTCTGATGTCATGCGGCATGTGAACTATATAGCGTTTGTGCTGATCTCAGAACCATAGGTTGAGATCTATACAGAAATTCCGTGCAATAAGATTTTATGTTACACCAACGAAATAAACTAAAAATCGTCGAAAAGGATTCAAGATTCTTTGTAATCTTTTGAATTGGAGAGTTACTCGACACATTTTTTCCTTACTTCTAAAATATTATATAAATGTAGACGAGAATCTATATTTGCTTCATAAAATCTGAATTTACCGCCATTCCTCGCAGTGGTATAACCTCCAAACTGTTAAACAAACGCACAATCTACCTACTTAGAGCAGGCTGTGACAAACTTTATCAACAAATAAATATCGTTTATGGTGGCGCCACTGCTGCCGTTCAGGTATTATTGGATAAATAATAAAGGTAACATATTACAATCAGAGGACCTTTTATTTTCTTTAGAACAATATATATTATGTTGGTGTGTGTGTGTATGAAACACTCGGTTGAAAATATTTACAGGAAGTAGGTACGTGGTTTCCTAACACTGAATAGTGGCATACGATTCCTGTGCTGAATACGTTTCGGTAATGGGAATTTGATCTTAGAATCGTGGAATTGTTTCACTTGTGGTCTTCTGCAATTAGCAGCCTTTACCACTTCTACTTTGATAATTTGGATAGAGTGTGCACGAGCACGATGACGGGCGCCCATGTCTCTGTAACATTGGGTTACAGCACCACTCACAGACAAATCTCTGTATTCTCTATACATGTTGTGAGTTCCGGATCTTGAGTCGTATCTTAACCAAATTCCAAAATTCTTAATTTTGACAGGTGTTTTTTCTGAAATCTGACCATTAAAACATGAAAACGATTAATCTTATGATCAATTAGTAATTGTAGTTCATGGTAGTTAGATTGTTTATTTACCTGTTTAAGAGATACAATCTCTCCAGTAGATTTCTTGAATTTTTTCAGCTGACGCAGGAAATACCAAAATCTGGATTTCGCAACAATAGCGTCAGGTGCAAATATTCTCATTTTATACAAAGGTGTGGTTTTCTCCTTCTCGGTCGGCAATTTGCGACCAATCACCTCGAACTCCTTCAACTATAAAAAGAAAACAATTATTATTAGATATAACCAATTCATTAAATAATTTCAATAGCTGTTGTATTGAAATTCGGATTGTAATCACGTGTGTTTGCAAGCAACTAATTTTGACGTACACAAAATAGTAATCTTCATCACAAAAACATATATTACTTCTCTCTATAGAATAAAACAGTAATTTTATTCTTTCTAAGTACAACGAGATAGAAAACGTACTGATACTTCTAAATACAATCCGAACATGTGTCGGCAATCATAGAGTTGTAGGTTAGGTGAATATTAAAAGGCAATACAACCTCGTTTTAGCCATTCTTGTTGAACTTTTACAACACATAAGATTGCAATATTGTAAATCATTTTTTGACAGGATATATTTATGGTTTTTTCAACAGAATTTACAATATTTACTTACTTCTCCTTTGGCTTTCATTTTGCCGTGCGTACAGTATCACGATAAACCGGAAAAAGGGGGTCACTCCATTCGTGCGTCAGTGATGTAGGGATGTTCGATTCCGATTTTATTCTTTAGAGAAAAAGATCGATCTTTTGAATCGATTCTGCAGACCTCGATCTTTTGGAAGAATCGACTCTTTGCCGATGAATCGGTTAGGAAAGAATCGACCTTTTTCCGTCCAATAGTATTCATTCGTATAGGGATGATCGATGTTTCGCAAAGAATCGATTCTCGACAATAACCGAATCGATGGTACACGAAAGAATCCTATTGGACAGTCTGTCATGGGACGAGCGTGCAACGAATTTTTGCTAAGTTATTATGAATATTTGTTTGACATACACATGTTATAGATTCATTTTTCAAAATGTATATGTGCGTAAATATATATTGACTCTTCCGGTATTTTCCCACCAGTAATAGTACCCCACTACTTTCTCCACAAACATAGGACCGGTAGGACATAGATACGATACTGTGCTAGACGCGCATACTACGAATATAGAATGTGTATAAATATTGTACCAAGAAAAAGGAACAACTTAACTTAAATTCTATAACTATTCTATTACTAAAAATGATAAAAAGGTTTTAATATAATCATATGCATACGAATGGCTAGAATTGTCGTTCAACTTTTATTGAGCATATAATCATAGCTACAATTGTGTTAATTTTTATAACTTGTGATGATCAGACAATGTACGTTTTTATATACGAATATACAGTTCTTGTAAATTGTACATAATATTCGTCATATATAAATCGAAATGTGGTCTATTATAAGGACATTTTGCGTCCTTCGATGGAAATATCAACAGCTCTTCTTGATCCTTTCATCCTTTTATTATCTATATAATTTTTCATATGTCTCTCAAATCGGTTCATCTGTTTCTTGGAACTCTATTAAAATGTTATAATAGATATTTTAAGTTATATTACGAAATGTTAATCAACGGTGGGTTAAATAAGTATACCTACCCTGCTAATATCGATGTCAGACTTCCAGTCAGGCCTTACAACGTAATCTTTATTTGATGGTCTAGGAACTCTGGCTCTTCCAACCCAGCCAGGATCACCGGGTCTCAAAGGTCTAAGTAGAACAAAATTCATTAAAAGTCGAATAATCTCATTTGATCTAATTCTATAACAGCCTATTCGATCCATACTTAGCGTCTCCTTTCAGTGCTTTATTTATATCTTGTGATTTTTGCGAAGTACCACCGTCTTCTATTTTCCTTCGTTTCTGTGGCGTTTGTTCCAAATCCCTTTGCATTCTTTCTTCTTTCGATAACGCTTTGAAGTCAGCCGACAGATTAAATATAGGGCGTGCCCATTCGTTAATCAATTTGCCGGCACGTTCCTTGTTTTCTTTGGTTTCTTTCGGATGCTTATAAAGGTACATCACAGCTTTTCCGATACCAGACTGTTTCAAGGAAGACTGATCTATTCGTGGAAACTGAAACACGTTCATTAATGTAGACATACGCAAACATAATTTTTCATTATTCAAGCTAAAAGCTTCTAAACTTACTTCCCACAAAAGTTTTAAAAGACTGTCTCGAATCTTTAGAGAAGGCAAAGATCGGTCAGGCATCGGTGCTAACCAATCAGTCAGCACTGTTAATACATTATGCTCTAAAAACGCTAGCTGTAGGTCGTGTTTTTTAAGTTGCGATAATACTTTCGGTAGCATCGCTATTTTATTCGTGGCGGGTTTATTTTGTTGATTCAATTTCCTATCCTCTTCTGATGCGATCCTCATGTCGGACAACAACTGCGCTATAATATCGTCGTTGTCATTAATTATGTCAATGTCTTTCCTCTTACGTCTGCGTGATTGTTCTTCTTTTTTACGAGCCAGCATACGATCGAAATCAGACAAAGCGTCATCCCTGGAATGTAAATCATGTATTATTAATTGTCATGAATTTTTCACAGTACGTAAACCTCGCTTGGATCGATTATTGTTACTCCATTTTACTCTGAACTATTACTTACATATATCTGCTACTCCTGATAAGCGTACATCAAAGACGAGGACATAGATTACAACACAGATTTTAAACATAAATCTTCGAAAGTATTTCAACAACTTACATTCCTCCATCTGCGATGACACCATCGTCCGAATCCTCATTTTCTTGCTGTCCAATAGCTGCACTCTCATCAAGCTGTTTGGCCTCTGCTTCCTCTCCTTCCTCTCCTTGTTCATCGTCGTCCTTCTTTTTCTCTGTTCCCTCATCATTGCCTTCATTCTCAGAGTCTGACAAGCCGTGTTTCGACTTTTTGGTCGCCTTAACTCCGTCATCCTCTTCCTCAGAGTCAGAAAGAACTCTGTTCCTCTTTTTAACAGCACCCTCTGAATCCTCGCTGCGACTTCTCGATCTCCTGGACTTCGATGCCGAACGAGATCTTGATCTTGATCTTGAGCGAGACGAGTGTCTAGACCCAGCTGCCGATCCCGACTTCGATCTCGAACGTGATCTCGATCGCGATCGTGACCTGGATCTTGATCTTGATTTCGATCGTGAACCAGAACGCGACCTTGAACGGGACTTCGATTTCGAACGCGATCTCGATTTCGATTTCGATCTTGATCTCGACTTCGATCGCGATCCTGAACGCGATCTGGACCGAGACGCCTTCGAACTGGAACGAGATCTAGATCTAGACTTCGACGATCTCGAGCTGGATCTTGATCGCGAACGGGAACTCTTTCTCGAAACCGGAGACTGTGATCCTTTGCGCGATCCTGACACCGATCTCGACTTGGATCGTGATCTGGATTTGGATCTTGATCTCGACTTGGATCTTGACACTGACTTCTTCGAGCCGGATCTCGACCGTGATCTTGATCCCTGCCTTGATCCTGACGGTGTCCTCGACTTCGACTGAACTTTCGGCGAAGGCGATCTAGATGGGGATCCTGATCGAGAGGCTGCGGCCGGTTTCCTAGGGCTGGAGCCGGATCTGGATCTTGATCTGGATCTGGATTTACGGTTTTCATCTATGGAGCCGGGAGATTTCGAATGCGTGCTTTTAGGGGAACTTGGTCCTTTTCCCGAGTTGTCCACAGATGGAGATGGTGATCGTGAACGGGATCGAGAAGCTTTAGCGCGTGAAGCAGACGGAGACGGGGACCGTGATGGAGATCGCGAGCCTTTCTTATCGACAGAGGCCGATCGCGACCTGCTGTGCGATTTTCGGTGAGGACTCTCCGAACGGGAGCGTGATCTAGCTGCAGAAGATGCTCGCGATTCAGATGGAGATCGAGATCTAACAGTCTGCTTCGGTGAACCAGAACCTGAACGAGAATGGGATCGAGAACGCGATTTAGAGCGTACAGAACGAGAAGGAGATCTAGACGGTGGATTACTGTGTTTCACTGATGTGGATCTTGATCTAGACCTGGATCTGGATTTGGATCTGGATCTGGACCTGGACCTGGACCTGGATCGCGAATTTTGCCGGGACGCTGCGTTAGAACTTTTCCTAGATTCCGCCACCGACGAACTCCTCGATCTCGATCTTGACTTCGACCTCGATTTAGACCTTGATTTTGACCTCGACTTCGACCTTGATTTTGACCTCGATTTCGACCTTGATTTTGACCTTGACCTCGATTTCGACCTTGACCTCGATTTCGACCTTGATTTTGACCTTGACCTCGATCTCGACCTTGATCGAGATTTAGCGGAACGTGGCGATTGCGATCCGCTATGCACAATCTTTCCATCCTGCTCCGGAGAAGGCGACTTAGTGGGAGATTTCGAGGTGCTCCTTCTGCCAGCAGATTTTGAACTAGATCTGGAAGATCTCTGGTTCTTAGGGGATCCCGGCGAAGCTGATCGATTCTGAGAAGGCGATCGCGAAGGTGATCTGGAATATGATTTCCTTGAATTGGCATTGGAATGCACTGAAGCTGGTGACCGTGGCTGTGCAGGTGACGACTGATTGGATCTGTAGTAAGAGAGGAATTAAGATTATGTTAGATATAGCCTAACTAAACCTTAGTAACTTGAATCTTTTTTACTTGAGAATTTTATAAGATAAAATTTCTATAGCTTGCAGATTTCAGCTCTTCCATTGAGATTCCAGTTACCAAGGTTCTGCTATGTTATTTAAATAACCTAGGAGAGCGGATGGTGGAATTTGACTTTGATCTACTTCTGCTAGATCGTCGAGAGTCTACGGAACGACTTCTGGACTTTTCGTGTTCTTCCTCCGATTCGCTTCTATCTTCTGAAAATGAGGTAATATTGTCTTAGAATTATGCAAGAGTTTTGCAATATTTTTGCACATGTATCCATAAATGTCAAAATTAATACCAAGAATTGAATAATTTATGCACATATATACATAGATATTTTAATGTACATATATTATTATCAGACCAATGCTAATAATTTTTATTCTGTAGCTTGAAAGGAGTATGATTTACCTTCACGATCCATTGTATTTATATACAAATATACACCTTGTCACTACGTATTATCAATTATTTTTTTTCCTAAATTATCGAAGATAAAGACTCTCTCGGGAAGGCCCGCTAAATTTTTAAATAACACCTTATTTTTAATGACAGCTTGGGCTCGACGAACATGCTCGAAGAAATGTATTTACGTTAAAAAAACACAAGAAGCTGGGGAAAAATTCACAAGGAGCACGCCTGATTGGCCATTTCGCTTTTGGCCCACAGTTTTGTCAGGTTAGACGTTTAGAATCAACCAATCGGTGTGTTTATTAATTAAACGAAACTTGTATTACAGGTATTTACGATTGTAAACGCGTAGCCGGTAAACTGTCTTTCACAAACTACGCGATGCGATTATTCTTGTAACGTTAAAAGGTCGAATAATAACAAAAAACACAGTCCTGTAAAATATTTGAATAACAGAGGGACGCACGTTGTTCTTAAACGAAGAGAAACTGATAAAACTTGTACGAAACTTGGGGAACAGACGTCGGCTTCACTTTCTATTCAGTATTGTTCTATGATCGATTCGATAAAGAATATTCTTATAGAAACGAAACTTATGGTACAATCTTGAATATTTCTGTCTTTAAATTCGTTGACCTTGAAGTACCACATGCAGACAACGTTGGGAGACCGCATGCTAAAAACTGAAAATATCGAAAAGCGCGCCAATATTTAAAACGTAATATGATAAAGAACGATGTTCAACAAATATACATAAGTTCGTGAACTCCATAAATTCAAGCTACTTAAAATATGATTAACGACGTTTCACAATCGAGTGAATGTTTATTCAATAAATAATAGAATCAATAATTAGTAGAAGCAGTTCTGGAAAAAGTGATTTGAAACAAGCGCGCTTGGTATCTACGGGTGAAGTAGTGAATTGGCGCATAAACTTGTGTACGCATGCGCGATGGATTCGCCGCTGTGTTCATAACAGACCAACTTACGGACGCATCAACACCGAGAACTCTCGATCAGTGCCGAGTTTCGCCTCGGTAAGAATGGTCCGTGGACTCGAAGACGACCGAGGGTAGCCGAATCTCACCGAGCCTGCTTAACGAACAACATGGCGGCCGTGGCAAAGTTTTCGCCGCCCGTATGAGGGACTCGCGTTGTCCGTGATCGAGCGGTTGACGGTGTAGACGGATCGTCCAGTGACCCTGGCAGGGTTGCTTTGCAATAATTCGCGAGTGAAAATTCGTCAGTGTGGTGACAAGTTTCGACAGCCCGATGCGGGTCGCGTGCAGGTCTCGTAACGCAAATCATGACTTCGATGCTGTCCAGCTTTAACCCGCCTATCGTTAAACGATTGCTGGGTTGGAAGAAGTCCGAGGGCGAGGATAAATGGAGTGAAAAAGCTGTGAAAAGCCTGGTGAAAAAGTTAAAGAAGTCGACTGGACTCGAGGAGCTCGAGAAAGCGATCACCACGCAGAGTTGCAACACCAAGTGCATCACTATACCAAGGTACGCTCTCGATCCCGCTTACTCTCGCCTCGCGTGCATAGATATTACGATCTCTCTGTGACTCTCGGTACTTTTCTCTTTTTGCCAATCTGTTTTTGTACCCACCACTGTGACGTAACGTAACGGGTTTGCGACGAGATTTCGCGTTCTCTGCGTTTATCTCTGTGTGTTGTCCGTCCCCGACGACGAAACTCCATCAAATAGATAGTGTGCGCCGCGCGCGCGCCTGTGTGAGTGTTTTGTTCCTCGTTCTTATTTACCAGTCCACATATATTCGTACGCATAATGTCACGACGTCTATCCGTATGACGTTTCTCTTTCACGGCATTCGAACATAGACGAGATGGCTTTCCGTTCTTATTAACAGGATCCGGTATACCGATGATTTCTATTTTCGTATGTATGCTTCCTTATAAACGCCTGACAGTCCATCACGCTCGTCATATTCTAACGTGATCGAATCGTTTAAGAAAAAATCATCGTCGACAAGATTTACAATTCGGTGCTACGTGTGCTTTCGCACCATAGCAAAACGTATCGCGACGTACTTTTCGGAGCACGGTGTATTTATTTAGCAACTCCAATATTATTTACTAATAACCTCAGAAAACAGAAAAAGTTGGAGAGAGTTATCAAGCCATAAAAAGATTAAACGATAGTGTCATTGAGACGGATTACTAAGCGTGAATAGATTAATTCGAATGCCTCTTTAAGGCCCGCTTTTTTTTAGAATTTCTGTTTTTGAGATGTAGCTATTGATAGACTATCGATGTTTTTATGTTATTTCGTACACACAGATGTTGATCTGTACTTTCCCGGGTCTTGTAGGTTAGGAAAAACAGTGAATGCGTACCACTCTCACAGACTTGGATCAAGGTCAAATGTGGCTGCTAATTTAATTGCATTGATACGATTACAATTATATGTTCTCTTTTTAACCGACTAATCTATATTCAAACGAGTAAAGAAACATGTGAGTATTTAAACAATCGCTTCAAAACCTGTTGTACCGATCGAAGCAATCGATACCACAGTTACGCGTGACGATCTCAGATTATTATCGTCGGTAATTACATAACAATTTTAGCGGAAAAACTATCGGGTACAAAGGAACGAATGGAATGGCGGGAATTGTCGTTGCCGATGCGTGAGACCGTTAAAACGAAGGACCGTGTAAACGGTTCTTTGATAGTTCTTAGTAGCGTTTCGAATCGGAATAAATAACAATTACAGCGATCGCTGTCCGTTCCGGTTTCGAAACACGGCGCGAATGAAACGCGAAACACGTGCGCGTCACGTTGCACGTTCGCACGCGCGTCGCGTCGGTCCGTCTTTTTTTCCTTCATTCAGATTGTTATTAGCCCTTCCCGATGTATAATTCATAACACATGAAAAAAGGCTTTCCCCATTGACTATTATCGGCCCTCCTCTTTTTTTTTTACCTCGCCCGTTAAAGCTTTCGATAGCACTGACGGATTTCTTAACGCTCTTTTATCGAGAACGTTTGGAACCCGCGGAACTGGATCAAGGACGTTCGTTACCGTAATTTTTACATTCGGAATAAATAAGCAAAGAACCAGAGGCCGCGAACGATAATTTTCCCACAAATTTTATTCTAACACCGTCCTTGCCTGATAATGTATTCCTTTTACGATGTTTTTCTCTTGGATTTCTCCTGATTTTTGAAAATGTTTTACTCAAATAATACCATTCTTCTTTCTATTATTCTCACGAAGTTAAATAAACAACTATTCGCGTACGATTTATTTGATCCTAACTTGACTTAAATTACATAAAGTACAACAAGAACGCTATGAACATTCGCAATAGCGATGAGCTATGCACTCTATTTTTATATACTCGAAGTAAATATGAAACTTTCCACATGCTGGATGCACGTACCACCAACGTGGTTGCATTAACGATAATTCCAGTGCATTTATTAATTTCCAATGTCACATTATTGTCCGAATACATCCCTACTCAAACACATCTCTCCTCTGCGTTTGTTTGATCAATAAATAAATTCGCGGTAGTATCGATCAAATATTTGTGCTTCAATACAAACTAATTAACACACGCGCGCGTGCAAGAGAGAAAGGACATTTAATTTTAAACATTCTTTTCACCGTGGTCGCATACGTAGCTGAACGCATATAATTTTTAAAGGATTAATTCAACCGGCGCCGCAGGATTTCAGATGAATTCATCTGCTTTTTGTTCGGTTAAATTTAGACTCGTCTATCTTATCTGCGAGATTGTAGACCGTAAATTTCGCACGTCGCGCGGAAGAAAAGAATGTTTGACTGCAATCGCGATGCATCACGAATTGCGACTGAGATCGTTGCATCTTGACGAAGATAGCGTTTTATTTTTTAACAAATACAGTAGAAATTAGAAACTCGTGTCGAATCCTCTGTCTCTCTCTACCGCGCTGTACAGAGGACACTGTTTTTCTAGTTGTATATATTTCGCTATTTTCCTTGTAGCTTACACCTTTCCTATTTTTTGTCGGCGTGCCATCGGTGTAATGAGTACGTATTATTATTAATGGGATTGATTGCGGCACGATACGCACCTCGTAGCCATTTTATCAATAACAGTTGCGGGCAACGTCGTCGCGCGGCGTCCAAGGATTCTCGTGGGAGAGAGGGAGAAACAATTCGTCACCGAGAAAGGTAGATCTTTCTATAGAAACGCAAACGGTTTTTGCGTTCCTCGACTCCACTCCGAGCAAGAGAAATCGCGAAACCTTTTTCATCTGGAATATTCCATCCTTTTTTCTCTAACTGTTTTTGTCCCTAACGTCCACCGTTTTGGCGGATATTGTAAATCTCAAATCGGACAGTTCTTGGATCTAATTTTTTTTTTTTTGTCGTTAAAACCGCGAAATTTTCATTCTCGTCGAGGTCGTCGATCGCGACGCTCCGTTTTTCCGAGAACTCGTTCGTCGTCGAGTTGCATTCGCGGAACGCCGCGCCGATAAGATAGATGACCGACGACGACGACGGCATAGAACTGACATTCAACTTTTCGGGGTCAAAATTTTCACTAGGCGTTCGCTTTTCCACCGTAAGTTTCGTTTTCTTCTTCTTCTTTTTTTTTTAACGAAGCCGCCTTGACGAAATAAAGCCTCTCATTATTCAACGGCAAGTTATTCTTGAGTAACGCCGGCTAATTGACGTTCATGTAACAAAATCGATAGATGAAAATGAGCGTTCGCGTGAACATGTGGAACGAATTCTACTTTGGGACTGATCTTTCCGACATCGATGAAAACACGAGAGTTTATGCTCCGTACTCTAAAATTAGACACGAGTATGTTATTTGGCATTATAACTAGTTCTTGCTCAAAGTTCACTAAAGCGATTGGTTTTCGCTAGAACGTTGCGAGAAATCCACTAGAACGATCGAACCTGATTAGACTCTTGTAGAAAGTTCGCTAGAAGTATCGGTTCTCATTAGATCGTCATCGAAAGCTTACTAGGGCAATTAGTCCTTGCTGTAACGATGTCAGAGGAGTCGTCATCTCGGTGCCGGTGATCTCATCTTTTGAGTACGACGAGCAACCTAGAAAACATGATCGACAACGCTCGATCCTGCAGCTTACCTGCGATCGTCGCTATTCGCGCACACGTGTGCATCGTGCGCGGCTACCAGTGTTTAGCGGAGAACGACCCGGTACGTTTGCAACGCGTGCAGAAATCTCGTCGCGCGTTGTCTTATTTCGCTCTCCTCGTTTCAACGGAAGGAAACGTAACGCAACACCGTACCTTGTGCAATCAATTAAATTCGATCAATTCCCGGCCCTCGTTCGACGCACACGCGGAAAGAATTTCACGGTTAACGCGACTCTGTCCTCGTGCAAGCGTGCGCTGATTCAGAAGAAACGAGACCGGCGTGCATCATCGATGCAGCTTTGCTGTTTCGCCTGCCCTGCAACGCGATGACCGCGGTGCATCGAATGTCGAAATCGTTTGCGACAACGACGGAGCTCCGTCGTCGTCTCGAAACGAAAGGTAAAGTTCGGTGCTCGGGACGAACACCTGTTGACGAGAGACGTCTCGCCGAGAAACGAGCCAGCAGTACTGCATCGAAATCGTTTCAAGTCGATCCGTGGAAGAAAACCGAAGTGTGTTTCCGAATTGTTATGCAATTGCAGGCGTTCTGCGATTTTTCTGGAGGGGAGAGAGACTAGGGGGAAGGGAGAGCTCGCGTAACAAACATATATGCATTCGCGACGAAGAGCCAGACACAGGTGGAAAGAGAGGGAGAAAAAAAAGAGAGTGAGAGAGAGAGAGAGAGAGAGAGAGAGAAAGCGAGTAGAGAAGGACGCTGTAGATTTGCAGAAGTAGAACGACGAGAAAAAAAGATTCTAGGCGGGATGTTAGTACGAAAACGGCGCCGATTAGAATTGAGTCAGTAGATCGCAGGAAATGCGTGGATCGGTGCTCGTTCGAACGTCTCTTTGACGATCAGATTGGTAAGGTTTTTGGGCCCGGTTGAATCTTGCGTTGCAACCCGATCGAGATCGCGGTTGCACACGGTTCCCTGACAAGATCGCTGTCTTGCATCCGTTTCTGCGGCTTCGTTTCCCGGGCAGAACGACGGGAATGTCGATTCGCCGAGGCCGAAGATACTACATACTGCACGAGGTCGACGCGTTCCCCGCCACTCGCACGTGTGTGACTCTGCGATTTTCCATGGGAGACCGTGCTCTCGTATCTGTGACAGTTATATAAGTCCGTTGACGACCACGCTCGCATGGCAAACGAACGTCTGTTCGCCGCTTATTATTTGCGAATGTGTAACGCGGGGTCTGGCTGTTCGTCTTCTGAATTATTCCATCACGATACATACATGTATTCGCTGTCTAACCCTGATCTGTTCACTGCGAACACCCTCTTCTGAGAAGTAAAATATTCATACAGTTTAGCAGAAGAAAGCCATGGAATCTCGGAATATCTTTGATGACACGCAACATCTTCGATGCTATTCCCGTGTACATGTCTAAGTTGTCGTGTTTGCTGAATTATTCGTTGGCAAAAAGACTCTTTCTCGATGGACCCATCTCCCCGGGTCAACATCGCCCGCTATTTCCCTTTGAAGAACGGGGAAATAAACGCGCGTGCCCACGTCGGTTGACTTCTTTTCGCGGTTAGGCGCCACCGTTTCCGGCGCGGCAGACAGAATTCGAAGCGAACCAGAGGTAAAAGGAACTTCGGAAGTAGCGTTGTAAAACGGCGGGTGCACGTGTCCGCTGTGGTGATACGAGACTTGTCTCAAAACGTAAAATGCAATTAGTTCAACAGTTCTAAAAACAGCAAAGCGATAGAAACGTGATTGGAAAGAAAATCTATCATCTGTAGCCGTAGGAACGCAGTGGGATTAAAGAAAGGACAGAATCTTGACTTTATTGATTACTGTAAGGATGTTTGTTGCACAACATCGTCCGGAGCATCTTAAGATACGTTTTGTACCTTACCTTTAAAAGTAAAAGGTCGCAAACTACCGTCGGGGGTTGATCAGGCCAATCAAACCGCACTATAATCGGACCAAGGTGTCGCGTGACATTTATGCAAAATAAACATTTTCCTCATCGACTGCAGGAAATAAGAAATAATTCTCCGGGTTCTTCAGTTATAGTCGAATCAATTTCGCTAGCCCTGCGATATGGAATTGTTGGTTCTAAAGGATTCCAAGGTATTAATTGTCCTTGTTTCTGTTAAAGGCCTAGCCCAGGCGGAGTCGGCGACAACGGTGTCCAAGGAGCGCGCGGCAAGGGTCTGCCGCACGTGATCTACTGCCGCCTTTGGCGCTGGCCGGACCTCCAGTCGCACCAAGAGCTGAGAGCGATCGAGCACTGCGAGTACGCGTTCACACAGAAACGGGACGAGGTCTGCGTGAACCCGTATCACTATCAACGAATACAGACGCCAGGTGAGAAGACCCTGACGGGCTCCTTTCGGTCATTTTATTTAAGAGGGTGCTTTAAAATGGGGAGCCCCATGATGCTTTAAATAACACCACCTAAATCGGTCAATTAATTAACCACGCTAGAGTTGATGGAACAGCTTCGATTTAATCGTCAGGAATTGAAAGTAAACATAGTTTGCATTAACACTTTGACTGACAAATTAAAAACCTCAAGAATTCCATAAAATCAAAGCGAGTTATTTAATGAAAGAAAAATTGAAAAGAATTAAATGTATGATACTGAGTAGTCCTCCAACTTTCTTGCATATTACAGATCCTAATAAAATTTGGTACAATGAATATATTAACGTAAAAATTCATTTTAAAACCTGGACAAATAATTCCGTCACCCACATATGGGTGACATGCCAGTCAACGTGTTAATTACAAGGCGTAGAAACCAAATAGAAGTTTATTTCTCTCTTTGGTGGTTAACCAATCGAATAGTTGAGCGGCTAATGACGCAAACGTTTCAGTTTTGCCAGCCATTCTCGTGCCGCGGCACAACCTCGCCGGGGACGAGTCCGTCCTCTACAACACCTCCCTGGAGGAGCTGAGCGTCAGCGTGCCGGAGAACACGAGCTTCCACGCGACGCTGAACCACCAGCATCACAATCAACAAGGTATACCGCAGTCCCCTCAGCAGCAGCAGCAACAACAACAGCAACAACAGCAGCAGCAGCAGCAGCAGGCGAACAACCCCTATCAAGGAATGCAGGTTAGACAATGACTCGGTTGACCAACTCTTTTCTAGTCTTCTGTAAGAGCTCAGTTTCAGAGACTCATACGGTTTTCTTTTTAGAGTATGCAAGCGACGAGTCCGGCGAGCGTGGGGAGCCTAGGAAGCGTTCAAGGTTCACCACATCCGGCGCCAGGATCTATGGACCCTCCCGCGGACACACCGCCTCCCGGATACATAAGCGAGGATGGCGACAATATGGATCACAACGACAATATGTCTTTGTCGCGTTTGTCTCCTAGCCCTGTCGATGCGCAGCCTGTCATGTACTGCGAGCCTGCCTTCTGGTGAGTTCGGGGCTTCATCGGTTGACTCTTGATCAGAACAAGTCTGACTGCTCACAAAGATTACACTTGTACCCCTTCTTCCCTTGATTCCCCTTCCTTCGTTTGTGATAGATTGTTAATTTTGCCTGGTTCCAGGTGTTCGATAAGCTACTACGAGCTAAACACAAGAGTGGGCGAGACCTTCCACGCGTCGCAACCGAGCATCACGGTCGACGGGTTTACCGATCCCAGTAACTCGGAACGTTTCTGTTTGGGCCTGTTGTCGAACGTAAATCGCAACACGGTAGTCGAGCAGACCAGACGACATATCGGCAAAGGAGCTAGGCTCTACTACATCGGTGGCGAGGTGTTCGCGGAGTGTCTGTCCGATTCGAGCATATTCGTACAGAGTCCTAACTGTAATCAACGTTACGGATGGCATCCAGCCACCGTTTGCAAAATACCACCCGGTGGGTACTCCTTTCCGTTTCTCGGCTGGTTAGGGACGCCTCCGCTTCTAGGGCCTAAATCGATTTTTAAAAGATTTCTGATTTTACGTTGAAACCTAACATAAGCTTTATCTGGCTATATACCCTCTATCATGGATCTGTGAAAGATTGAAACGTTTGCTTTTTCTCTTTTCCGCGGTAGGCTGTAACTTGAAGATCTTCAACAACCAGGAGTTCGCCGCGCTGCTGTCGCAATCGGTGTCCCAGGGGTTCGAAGCGGTGTACCAGCTGACCCGGATGTGTACGATCAGGATGAGCTTCGTGAAGGGCTGGGGCGCGGCGTACCGACGGCAAACCGTCACATCCACGCCTTGTTGGATCGAGTTGCATTTAAACGGCCCGTTGCAATGGTTGGACAGGGTGCTGACGCAGATGGGCTCGCCGCGCCTGCCCTGTTCCTCGATGTCATAAGATTGTACATTTCTCTCCTTCCTGGACACGAGACAGCAAAGAGACGATTCGCGTGCCACCCTCTCGACGGCCAACGCCATCGTCATCGTTGATTGGTTTCCTTTCCACCGCGAATTAGACGCTTCCCATTCGAATTCAGCCGCGATCGTGTTGGAGCCACGGTGGCACCTCAAAAAACGAAAAGAGTACGCGACGGGAATAAAGAACTGAATGGTTTCTAAACGGTTCCGCCATTACGGGAAGGAATGGTATGTAAATAACGAGTCACGCGTTTAGACGCGTTTCACCGACGAAACCGACAGCGTCTCGCTCGTAGTACACCAACGTGGCTGCCGTTTTAACGATTCACGGTCACGAATCCGATTTTAGATGAACAAAAGGGGACGGACAACAAACAAAGTATTTGTACTTTAAACAGAATTTATGCGCACGCGTACGCGCGGAAATGACACGGTGAAACAGAAAGAGAGAGCGAGAGAGAGTGAGAGAAAAAGAGAGAGCTCAGCCTTCGCATATTTTTATCGCTTGTTAAGCCAACGCACTCCGGTCTTACAGTATACGTGAACTATTACAAGGTAAATACATAATACCGTGTTACTCGTGTCTACGATCCGCTAAACACAGAACACTCTCTGCGATGCGGACGAACGTGTACTCCCATTGCACAGCCTCCAACCGATACACCGGTCCGTTCGGAGTTTACGTCAATGTTTTTCCTACGAATAAACCAACCGCGGAATCCATTTCTCTCATACGGTAACAATAAGAGTGGATAATACAGTGTTCAATACGTGTGTAACTGTTCGACGCGCTCGTTTCGTTAAATGGTCACGTCTTGAAGGGTCAGAACAGTCGAAACACGAGATGCAAACAGTTTGAACTCTGGAGCTGTGTTCGAGCTTCGAATTGTACCAGTGATTTTCACTTGGATATCGTTTCACATATTTTTATGCATCCTTTCTACACGGATCATCTGTCACTGCAGAACTTCTTCGAACATTTTTTCGATGCGTTCATTGAAAATTGTGAATATCAACGCAGATATTTTTATAGAAATGTTTCATTTAAATGTATCTGGTGCAGTCCAAAGTTCAAATTGGTTCGTGCAGTTCTTCGGATCGAGGATCAATGATTTAAAAGAGGAAGGGAAAATAGCTACGTACTAAGGTGTCTTATCAGGAATAACTGATATTCTTATTAAGCGTAAGCGTTGTATCTCTTGACATTGGTAGAAGTACCGAGCGCTCGAAATCTGTGGTAGACAGTAATATTTACACGACACACCATGCGACGTAAGCCGACGTGAACGCGGGAAAACTATATACGTATATCTATCGCGTGTCTAGAGATTCATGCAGCGCATGGTAAACATTACGATGCACATTTTCGTGTTGATGTTAACATAGCGAGCCATTCGTTAGCCGAGAATCGTTGTACAAGTGTTTGGCTCGGTGTACAACAGCCTCGGGGGCACGGATTGCCCTTCAGGGTAAGCGTTGGCCCCTCGGGGGCGGAGAGCAACGAAGCCACGCCCACTATTCAACGACGGTGGACGCGAAATCGGGAGTTTTCTTCCTGCGTGACGTCGTTCGCTCGAAAATTGCCCCGGGGGGCAATCCAGACTGTTCCCAAGGGCAAAGGGCCATTGTCTGGCGCGCAGGGACGGTTGATTCGATGCGCGATCGAATCGACTCGCGAGATTTTCGAGGAGATTGTTCGTGGAATGACGAGAAAACGCGACAGAATGCGAAGCTTGGAGAAAATTACGGGTAGCAAAACGAGGAAAAGCAATGGTCTGGCCTTTTTGAATATGAGAATATGCTTTCGCACGAGTCGAGTCTAATCGATTGATTCTGTAACGCATTGAATTTCACTTACAAATTGTTTGAGAATCGTGTAGTTGAAAAACGGTTTTTGTATTTTTAGCGCAGATTTTATAAAAGCCTATTTCGTATTCGAGACAAACCGAAAAAGAAGAAGAGTTAAACAGGGGTGGGGGGCGTCTTTCACGTAGAACGTACGAAGTGAACGATGGGGGGGGGTTCGAGTTTTAACGCGTTTTTATTATATTATGAGATATATATTAGTACCCAACGTACGGAGACAGTCTTTGCACCAAGTGCATCGATTCAGTTATCTTTTTTCTTTTTCATTTTGTAACGAATAAAATTTTAAAGATAACATTGATACGACTTCTATGGAGTCTTTACGTGTACGATACGGGGGCCAATCGCACGCACAGATTGCGAGATTCGATCTCGACGAGAAAACGTCAAACGTTTCAGAGAACCGGTTCCTCTTTATATATACAAAATATACACGTGTATACACGTATGTATGAACGAAAAAAGAAAATATGTATGTACACGTGTATACGCAAAGATATATATTATATATTTTTTGTCAATATCGTTTGTAACGTTTCATTTTTACGCTGTTTGTATGAATTCGTTTTTAAATATTAAAGACTTGGAAGCAGTGAACAAAACACAGTAACCGCACCGGCCGGCTGCGAGCTACAATTCAGTTTCGCAACGTTGACGAATCCGTGCGAATCGCACCGAAGAGAAAAAAAAAGCAAAGGCAAATTCGAATTTAAAAGGCGAAAACGGGTCGCGATTAGTTGTCGCGGATACGAGATCTATTTTTCTAACGGCGCGTTTTTACGTGTGCGACGCATCCGATCGTATGTTCGTTTTATATTGTTTTTTTTTCCTTTGATATTTAAGAACGTACATACCTTCTTTTATACCGTAGAAAACGCGGTGTCGCGTGCACACAGTGACGACGACGACGACGATTCGTGAACTTGCCAGCCGACCGATTTTCGCTGTATCGACGTTATATTGCTGGTCTGTTATTCTGGAAGAAGCGATTCGACATACACCGTCATAGATCGCCGATTTGTAGATTTCATTAATTGCAGAAACTTAGCTTCTTTGTTAATGATTTTATCAGAAAAGCCGGGCGCCTCTGACAATTTCGTGGCAACCACGGGATCAGAGGTGTTCAAGTCGTTATGTGTCACTTTTGTTTCACATATTTTTGAACCTATTTCTTCCAAAGATCGACGTCGGTCTTCTCTACTGGACGGTCTTATTGGATAAATCATTTCAACTGGCTATTAGAAAATTAGGATTTAAATGAAATGTAACACTGGGTCAACATGGAAATGGTTAAACTGTTAAACACTGAGCGAAAGTTTTTAATCTCTTCTAGAAAATGTGAAAATACATTAGAATTTTTAACGTGCTCGTAACTAAGAGAATCGTTTAACAATTTCTTAAAGAACCATCCTTACGATTTTAGCAAAATAAACAAATTTATAGTGGTTCACTTTCGTTCGTTTAAGTTGGAAATCTGCGATCTAATAGCCATCCCCTATAATCATTTCAGACTGATGTAATTTGGGTACTCGGAGTGGGGTGGAAAGCAATTCTGACTTTTGATGTGTCTCGAGTCTTTTCTTCTTGAAAACAGGCTGTGGAACATTCAATTGTATAATTGCAGGCGACGGTATGGCGAGGTAGCAAACCGATTGAGCTCGTAAAAGAGGTCCAAGAATTGCATCCTAACATTCTCATCCATCAAAACGCTGTTAAGAAGACTTACAATGACTATGTTATCAAAAAGAACCTTAGAAATTTTCCTCTGTACAGCCAGTGTTCCCCTAATTCCATCCCTAATGTTGCTTATAGGGTGGCTACCTCTCAGTACCGCTGTTTACACGTCACGTTGTTACCTATCACACACCAGAGACACATGATCTTCCAACTCCTTAATAAGCTTATCTCACAGATTTCCATACACTGGATACGAATCAGTAAATTCTGAAAAATATTTTCAGTTTACAAAAATCTGTAAGATGCATTTATTCGAGGAGTTGGAAACGGTATTAATTCAAAGGACGTTGAAGGGAGGACAAGCTCGGACAGTGGCGAGGGATGTGTATGCCAGAGAGAAAGAAAGAAAGAAAGAGAGAGAGAGAGAGAGAGCACGAGACTCGAGGAGGAACGATGTATTCTATTGTCGTCTTGATAGCATAATCGTGTAGCATAGGGGCGCGTTTCCGGTGTTTCACTCGCCAGAATAAAAACGGAGAACGAGCGCCATATCGTCGGGCGGCTCGAGCAACCCTTGCAGTAACATAATCGGAGAGGAGAGTCCTCTCTGCCATAATCGACAGAAGCCACTGTTTTTTCTTTTTTTTTTTTTTGGCAACGCTGCTAGACGATTTTTGGGAACGGTTCTCGAGATATTCGCGCGGAAACGTGCTGTCCGCTTGTCGAACGATCTATCACAACCACTTGCCTCCTTGCCAGACTGCCACTAATTAAGAAACTAATTAAGCAAGACGCGAGCAACGGAGGGGACCGAAGAAAACACTGGTTTTCAGTGTGTTTTTAGTTGCCGCGCGCTTGCTCGTCCCACGTTACCATAATAATGTTAAACACAGATTCTCTCCATCCGCGTCGGCGAAAGAACGAAGAACGGTCCTCTATCCGGGAGAATGCGTTCCGTTCGCCAAAAGTATTGTTTAAGTGTAGCATTTGCCAAAGTTTCTTTTAAGTACAAGAGTATCGATTAGCTGCGGGTAGGCAATCCGAAACGGACGTCGCATTCGTGGAAAATTCTCGGTGGTGTTGCTTCTATTTTTCTTATTTTTTCTTTTTTTTTTTGTTGGGGGTATCCGTTACCGTTTTATTATTTTTTCTTTCTCTTTCCTCTCTTTTTTTTTTGTTGATTCTGTCGTCTGTTCATTGATACTGTCGTTACGTTTTCCCTCTTCTCCTTTCTTTTCTTTTTTATTTTTTAGATACATTGTTTTAACAGTCGAATGTCTGTCGAATCGAGCGGTCCGACGATTATCAATTCTTTCATTCTCTATAGCTACTTATACGTATACGTACCGCATATATCTATACCTTGTGTGCGAATTAGCCGCGTGCACGTCAGAGTAACGTCGACCGGAGACGGACGAACCAGCTTCAGAAACTCCGATATTTTTTTACAAGGCGAAACGAAACGTGAAAATTGATATCGCGCGACGGCACGCGCTCGACGAAGGTTCGTCGATCTCGTGTCGACGTTTTCCTGGCGTGTCCGAGAGACCTCTTCTGAGAATACGAGACGAAATCGAGAGCTTGAAAGGGAACGTGTGCGGGAGAAAATAGACGAGACGTTACGACAAGAGATATCGAGTGTGAGACTGTATAATAATTATAAATAAATGTACACATTAAGTCCAATAAAAATTGATTCTACCGCTCTTCGTCGATCGACCGTGAGTAACTATAACGAACGTGCTTCTAGCTCGCATTCTAATACGCGTCATAAGTCTTTTGTGCAAGAAAGATTAAGGTCTTGGTGCAAGAACCGGGTCAAGTACATTTTTAAACGAAACTGTGCTTGTTCAAGTTTTTATCATTGTTTCAGACTTTTGCACCAGGATCTTCAATTGAATTGCGAATTTCCTTACGTTTGAAAACGTTCTAGTTACCATAGAGTGTTCCACGCGAAATGTTGTAAGATAGTCTGTGAGATCATGATCAAAGAGGATATCATTTTAGAGTAAAGTTGTGAGGGTAATTTCCTAGGGCTGCAAAAGATGCAGTCCACACTTTCAAATAAAAGCTGTTGAGTTTAACAATAGAGAAATTAATGTACCATTGCATTAGATGTTAGTCCCTCTGATCATTTTGCAAAATATCTTGGAACATTTTGCACAGAACACTCTGAATGGTTCTACTGAATTCAACCTTTGCTAAATCTATCATTAAATATCGTAGTTTGCATAAATACTCGCAGTGCGGTGATAATAAATAAGACATCCTCTTGTTAGGCTATCGCTATAATGGTACTCGCGTAGTAGATTCTATCATCGGTTTAGAAACTTACAAGGGAACATATTTGAGTCTCATCGATTTTTACAAAACCTTCTTAAAAAACGTCGTCCACATTGAGGGTATACGAACAATCTTTAAAGAGGTTGAAAACATTTTATAAAATATTTAACCACCCTTGTAAGCTTTTTACTTAATATTATCTTTCACAACTTGTTCATAGTTGAACGCGTTGGAGAACTGAGCATTTCTAAATCTCCCCCGATAATAACCTAAAGGGACACTGCCGTGACTAGAGTGGGGAATGAGGGATCAGGACGAAAATAAAAGAACTGAAAAGATCGTGTTGGTTTGGTGTGGTAAAAGATTGTATGATTGACTACGACAAACACGATTACAATCCATGGTAGGATACAGCGTCGCGCGACCATATCCTGTGGCACAGTCTTGCAACAACAATCAGTAGGACCCCGACGATTGTAGCATTATTCTTAAAACGAATGTGTACAAGTCACCAACCATCGGAGAGTCCCTGATCGCATCCATCTTTTCCACAAATGCGCAGACAAATATTTCGTCGATCGTTTCCACTCTTTGAGCAGAATTTCAGGCAAGAATTCTTCCCAAACAATGTGAGACGATCGACGACTCGCATCGTTCAATGGGAGCTTCGCTATCACATCTCGAGTCGCCCATCTTGACTATCCTAATCTCTTTAACATGCCGATGACGATCCTTTCTTCTCATGTGCACCGTTGTGCCGGACTCGTCAGCATTCTCGGTTTTCTAAACCTCAGTCTCGGTTTTCGACTAACATCGACTACAACTAGTACGGTATCGAGTGAACGAATAAACAATGATTTCGGGATGACAAGATTGCAAACAAAGACAACGGTGGGCGTGGACGTTTCTCTATGTGACGACGGGCTTCCGTTCTGTGTGTGTGGTTGTCGAGTGCGATATTCGAATTTTGTGAACCATGTTTAGTTGCGTTCTTCTCTTCTTCCTGTGTGGAATTGTTGCTGTCGAGTCGAACAAGACTGTTACAGGCGGCCACGGGGCTTCGAGGCCAGCATCTTCTTCACGGAGAACATGCTCATTGACAGGCCCACCGTGGCGAGCACGAATGCCGATTTGGTCACGTTGCGTTCCGCTGCGTTTCTACGAAGCGCAGTGTGTACGGCTCCCTGAAAAATTATAAACAATCAAATGAGATATTTTTCCAGAACTTTTGAATACGATTGAGCAGGAAAATGAGCCAAGAATCGCTAAATCCATTTTCCCAACTACCCTCTTCATGATGGTAGAGTTTTGATACGTCATACAAAATGTTTTATTCTAATAGGATGTAGAAAGGCATAGTAACAGTTCAGAGGCAATTTTTTACCGACTCGTGCGGCTATATATTCCGTAATTAATACGCGTTCAAGCTAATTGGCATTTCAAATTGCAGACTCTAGCGATTGCGATTTGCGACGCAACATCTGTACAGCAATTGCACATAGAACTCCAGAAATTGTAACAGCAGTGCGCCGAAAAACTTGAGGCGCCACTTAGTAACATATACACAGAACGTTACGCAACACGCTAGTCAGGGCCGTGACAATTGTGGTGCTAGAGTGCCCTCTATGTTGTGCTTCGTGAAAAGTTCTATTTTTCCGTCAGGGTGTGCTCTAATATTATAAGAAATTTTGAGTCCTTCCCAACTGGGGCCACCACAGGTGTCTCAGGTATAGATACTGTGAGATTGTTGCAGAGCAAGATTGTTTTACCTGAGGAAACGATAATCTGAGAGCGTAGAGGGTAGCAGGAGTGACATACATCTCTACAACACGGCTTTGGCTCCGTACTCTGAAAACGAAAAGACCACTGATTATGTATTTGTTACATAAAGGTCGGGTTTCGAATTTAAAAGCGAGGACAGCTAACATTGGAAAGCATCCAGCCTGAACAATTAATTAAATAATCGTTTGTCGATTAATTTCAGGGTTACGCGATTTAAGGGATGGTGGAGAATGGTATAGTAAGTCCTTCGTTCGTTACCTCTATTATAATTGTTCGTTATAAGCATTTATATGGTAAATTATCACAGGATGCAGCTGAGTGCAACTGACGACTTAACTCGCCCCCTCCACTTAACAGATTTAGTGTAGTCAGTATGATTACAATGCATTCGCTAATGCACACTGCAAATAATCGGCAACTGCGTGACCCGTATCGCTCGAGTTCATTCAAGAATTAAATTTGTTTATAGTCATGAACCGATTTTTATTTCTCTCGCGATCTATGACGTTCTTTGTAAATCGAGGTTACGGAGCAAGCATTGCTGTATATGTAGACGGGTTTTTCTGCTTTGAAAGCAATGTCCGGTAGCTGGTAGTTAAGTAACAAACTCAAACCCTCAATTTTTCATTTATTTTATGTTGCCGTTGTTTTAGACCATAATCACCGACAAATATAAGCTACGTATAACAAGCGCAAACAATTCTTAGCAAATTGTTAAGCTTCATCGCGCCGGAATTCTTCTAAAGTTTGTGATTGCATTCTACATTCTACATTTTATGTAACCTCGAGAGTGATATATCGGACGGACAGAAAACTCAGGGAAACTCTTGGTTTCGGGTTACAGGCCTGTGCGTCAATTTTCAAATTTACTGCTTTGTGGGGGAGAGGTCAACGTATGGAAAGCATATGAACCTAAAGGGCGTCATGTTGCTGTGCATATAGATTTAGGTTTATCACGACCAAGAAGATCGATTGCTGGCATTATCGTTCCCTAAATCCGATAAACGGATTATGTTACAGTTTACCAGCCACAATCTTCTAGTAAAATTGAGAAGATATACTACTAGAACCCAATTATCTTATCACTCATTTGTTTACGGTTGAAGAACGTTAAAGAAACGTTGAAGAAATTTAAAATTAGGTCTTAATTACGTCTGAATTTTAGTGGTAAACAACGTCTAATAAGGTATGCTGGGACAACAGACAAATATATGCAGGGCCTATGAGCATCATGATCCGGCCCTGCCCCGGGGTGCAAAAGACGCAAAACCCACGACAAACTCTTGGTTAAATAATTAAATAAAGGAAACGAAGATTTCTTTGGAACGAATGATAGAAGTGTTATCGGATAGTAGAGCATAACAGCGACTGAGTGCATAAATACGTGCCTTTATCGGAGCGAACACACCGCGTCTCGCGTCAAACACGTAAAAATAGCAAAACGTATTTAACAATGTCACTACCATTGTCGCCACCATTCGACTATTACAATATTATAGAAATTCGATACGATCAGACGATAATATATGTAATTTCCTGTTATCCGGTAAGAGAATGCGTGGTTAAGGTAACCTAAAAGCCGCGTAACTTGTTCGACGTTTCTAGAATCTTGATTTGAGCGAGAAGGAATGAAAGCAGGAAGGATGTCCTTGTTGAGAGTACTTCGAATAATGTTAGTAACAGTGTTCAGTCAATGCAAAAAATTAAAAGATCCTTCGTTGCTTGTCTGGTTCACAGAAACTAAATGTACAAAAAGATATTGAGCTAGTGTTCAGGGTGGCCAGTTACATAAGAAAACTACTGTAGTTGCATTTAAGAGATGGAAAATAGAGTGGTTAAAGTTAATTTAGTGAAAAATGGGGATTGCAAACACGAACGTACCGTCTTGTGCGAAACTTGCCGATGAAAGACAATCACCGAAGGCGCGCGTCCCTTCGTTCCTCGTTGTTTCGTTACCACCGTTCTATTCGTCGATTTTGGTTGCTTTTTTGATTATGCCGCAGCGCCATCTTCGAATGGATGGATGAACTGTGTACTCAAATCATTGTGCACAGTGATTTTACCAGGCGTTGGTAGAGCTACCTTGTCGGTATATCAGGGCTTCTATCTGTTTACAACAGATGGCGCCACCATTTTCCGAAAAAATTACAAAAAAGGGATTCTTTTGACAAAAGTTTATATGTATTTGTGAATTTATATCATATGACTCGAAGCTCTTTAAAAAAAAAAAATAATTTAAAAAAAAATTGTCTCTGTCGGTAATTTTGGCCAATAGTTTGAGCGTTTTGCCACCGCGCGAAGTGGCGCTATTTTCAGATTTTCGGGAACAGATGATTCGTGCCGCTGTTTACACGTTTCCTTATGGAGAAGATGGCAAGAATCATTTGCTGATGTAATAATTATTTAATATTTTCTTTATTTATAGCTGTAAATATGTATTCTTGCACGATATGGATGCAGAAAATTTCTGTACCTTCAGAATATTTATTTTTTTGGCTCTTAGTTGCTAAATTTCACCGAATACTCTCTACGCATATCTTTCTTAGAAAAGTGGTTTAGTTCGTGCGCTTACCGCTAGATGGCTATAGCGTTTCTATATCCGTTTGCGGGCTATTTTTGAAAACCATAATTAGCCGTAATGATGGCAATTTTTGATATGGTGTCAATGGGCTGTATCATTGCGATCATTTTTAAATGATTAACATGAATTTTGATGCACTGGTTTCCGAGTTATTTAGCTTTTTTCAGGTAGGTAGTCAAGGGGTGAGAACAGGGTGCAGGGGAGGAAGATAAAGGATAATTAGGAATTGTAATTATTACGTTACTAAGCAGTATTCAGACTTCGAGGTGAACGAGCTAATGACGTATCCAGCACTTTATCATCCAGTCGTTTCCGTGAAATCTCTCAGTATTCGTTCACGCGGCACTGTCCCCATTCGATGCGCTCCTAATTGCTATTTGCTGAAAGTTTTAAATTTAATTTTAAACTGACATCCAAGTGATAGAAACCTTGATCCGTAATTCGAAGTGTAACAATTAAAATCAAAGTTTCATTTCCAAGTCAGATTGAACCGAACGATGGATCACAACGGTTGAAACATACGTGACGAGAACGCGCAAGAGTCATTCCTGTTAGACAGAGATATTTCCCGAGTGATTTCACCAGTGTTCGGCGGATCATTTCGAACGGAAGAAATCGTTCCTTAATGACGTGTCTTTTTATCGCGGTCACGTTTCCGCACGATGCTACAATATCCTTTCGAGGCCTCAGTTTGCCGCACCTCGCTTGACCAAAAGTAAATTAGTGTGACGGTAGACGAAGAACAATGACTTCTTGGAAGATCCTTCTGACCCTTGGGATTCATCTTTTCCCATTGATCTCCGCCCAGTACAAGGACTCGGAGAGCCTCTGCGCGTCTCAACAGACCTGTTCCAGTTGTCTGCAGACACCACGATGCGTTTGGTGCTCCTCAACGGTGATCATTGCATTTATTATTCCTAAAGTCCGCTTTTCATCATCCTCGTATTGTTAACAGAACGTGAAAAAATATTCAAAGTTCTTGGAAAAATTGTTCCAAGATCAAACGTTCTTTCTTCTCTAATTAATACCACGAATGTTCATGAAATTCATAGAAAATGGTTACGTTTAAAAAGCGACAAGCTCGGGGAATTATTTTTATGGGCGCAGAAAGCGGTGGAAAAAGGACGTAAATTAATTAGTAAATTAACGAGGTAGATGGAACACCGAAGATAATGTCGCGTGCACAGGCGAGGTTCAGCGAGCGAGAACTGACATTAACATTAGATTTACCAGACGAGTCAAGCTGTCTGGTTTCAGATATTTTATTCCGCGAGTGCCCACTACCAAGACGAATTTGCGTGAAATTATCCAGTAAAGTTTCCTGGGGCAATGCAAATAATTCACTTAGCGTTAACACTTCGCGTGCCTTATCTTGGAAAGATGGGGACAGAATTATCTTGCAAAATACAAAATGGATGAACAAACATTTAGTACCTTTCCATTGTTCAATTTTTCCTCCACTAAATTGATAACTTTGCTTTAATGGGACTTTATGAGATTTCATGGGAACTGTTTAACACTTTGACTGCCAAACTTAGAAACCCCAAAAATTCCATAAAATTAAAGTTAGTTATTTAATGAAATAAAAATTGAAGAAAATTAAATGTATGATACTGAGTAGTCCTTCAACTTTCTTACATTTTACTGATCCTAATCAAATTTGGTGCAATGAATATATTAACATGAAAATTTATTTTAAAATCTAGACAAATAATTCCGTCACCCATATATGGGTGACATGGCAGTCAACGTGTTAATATTTCCTTCGCTAAATGAACCTTGATTGTCGAGATTGCTAAGCCAAAGGATTAAATTCCAGGAGTCGAAGGAAACGTCCAGCAGCGTTTTGGTGCGCTGCATCACCAGAGAAAAGTATCAGAAGGATCGCGATCTCTGGTGTCCATGGTCGGACGTGATCGACGACGCGAACTCGTTAACCATGATCGAAGATCGTCCACTATCTTCGACCAAAGGGACTGTCCCCGTTCAGATCAGACCGCAGAAAATTGGTCTGCGACTCCGACGAGGAACGTATCGCTTTTGCATCATTACAAAATCGTCTCTCTTCTAAAATAACTCTGGTTACATATCGTTATGTTCCCTACAGGCGAGGAACACCGAATAACCTTGAGCTACAGTCAAGCAAAGGATTATCCAGTCGATTTGTACTATCTCATGGATCTATCGCGATCCATGCAGAACTACAGGGATCGATTATCGGAAACTGGACTGCAGATTGCGGACGCTATGAGGAATCTCACATCTAATTTTCGTCTTGGATTCGGCAGTTTCGTTGATAAAGTCGAACTACCCATGACCAACACCCAACCGGACGCGTACGTTCTATGTTTCAGCACAGACGAGGTATAAGGATAGACCTATAATCTTATAGGACTTCATGTCTCATGTTCTGAAATATCGACTGTTCGAAAAATCAGAGTTTTTTTTAGAATTATTCGTTTATTTTCTCGTATTCGCGAGACTATATACAGTTATTTTTAATTTTAATTCCTACCATTGAGGATGCTGTCAGCAAATTTTAGTTCCAATTGATAATAAAAGATGTGACACGAACATTGCAATGGGGTTACGTGACCCCAAAAAAGTGGGCCACAAAAATACATTGGATGATAGGTCTATCCTATCTGTGGTTTCAGCCACTGCGGTTTTAACATTAGAATCACTGGCAGCGCGATCACGTTTGAGTTTCAATGCTAAGTGATTCTGGTGTTGAGAAGCACTTCTATTAATTAACGTTTAATTTTCACAGGCTGGACTCGCCATGCACTACGAGAAAATATGGAAAAACCGTGAAATGCGCATCTCCTTATGGTTACAAGAATCAGATGCCGCTGACCGAAGACATACACTCTTTCAAAGTGATCAATTTGATTTCATAGAATTTTTGGAGTTGCTGGCTGGCCGGATGATTACAATATTTTGACACTGATTAATCATTTGCAGTCCCGTGTGCAAGAAGCTCCGTTGTCCGGTAATCTGGATACACCGGAAGGTGGTTTGGACGCCATGATGCAGGCTATGGTCTGCACCGACGAGATCGGATGGCGGCAGAACGCTCGACATCTCATCGTTTTCTCGACAGATGCACCGTCTCATATCGCTGGAGATGGTAGAGTACGTCTGTTGAAACTATTTGAGCCGTTTATTTTGAAAGTGGCCTAACTCCGTTTTTCAGTTTCTTTCGGTTATCATGGTTACGTGTACAACTTTATGTTATTTATCAGTAAAGCATTTCAGGTTGCTTATAATCCGAGCAAATACGATAATTCTTGACACATAAGTTTTCAGAGTTAGTTTAATAATCGAACCGTGTAGTTTGAAAGTGGCCTAACTCCATTTATACTTAAATAATCAAGACACCCCAATAAATAAGAATGAAAATTTTAAAGTCCTGAATTTATTACCACGTCGGGGTAGACCAAAAAAGTTCGAAAATATTGTATTGACACCACTGTATAAAAATATCAGACAAATTACAACAAAAAAATTCAAGGACATGATGGACCTATTACGATATATACCACCGGAACATCATGATTACTTCAAATCCCTTTTACACGCACAAAATGTAGATGAGTAGTAAATTGTTTTGTAATAAATTTATGTTTGTAATTTTGCACGTTGTGTAGTTAATTGAATCGCATAAATTATGTTCCTGAAGTGTTTTAAGGATATGTAAAATAAATTCAGTATTGTTTTTTTTTTTTCAATTTGAAGCATCTTAAATTATGTTGAATGGACTTGGGCACCTTCAAATTTTATAATGAATCTGGTTGTTAATTTTGAAAGTGGCCTAACTCCATTCTTGATAAGAAAACGCATATTATTCACTTAATAATTGCCACTATTTTAATAGGAACTATAAATTTAACACCCTTAGATACACTTAAGCAGTGCGACTCATTAACGTATATTTTTAAATTCATTGAAACGCAAACCCTTAAATATCTCGATTTTAAGATAAATGGACTTAGGCCACTTTCAAAATAAACGGCTCATTTATCTCGGAACAGTGAAGCTGATCCCTTTCACACGGGATACACGTAATTCGCTTACGTTTGTTTCCAGCTCGCTGGGATTATCGAGCCGAACGACTGCCTCTGCCACCTAGACGAGAAAGGATTCTACTCGTACTCGCTCCTGCAAGATTACCCTTCGATATCTCAAGTATATAGATCTCCCTGAACGAATCGCGGACGGTTAACTTTAATTTTCCTTATTACAAGACTTTACGATTGCAAACAGATCAACAAGGTGGCACGCGAGCAGAATATCAACATCATCTTCGCGATCCCCAGCTCCCAGAGCGAGAACTACAAGTTTCTCAGTCAGAGCATCAGTGGTTCATCGACTGGAACCATTGACAAGGACTCCAGCAACGTGGTGGCCCTTATTAGCAGCGAATACAAGGTGAAAGAGATCGTTAACGTTATAATCACGATGCGATAAATCTATTTTATATCGATGAACCTGACGAGATCGTATTTAACACGTTGACTGCCACGTCACCCATATACGGATGACGGAATTATTTGTCCAAGGTTTAAAATTAATTTTTACGTTAAATACATTCATTGTATATCAAAGATTGGGTTCAGTAGAATGTAAGAAAGTTCTTAGGACTACACAATATCGTACATTTAATTGTTTTCGATTTTTATTTCATTAAATAACTTACTTTGATTATATGGAAGTTTTGAGGTTTCCAGTTCGGCAGTGAAAGTGTCAATTCTAGATTTTTATCGTAGTCTGTATCCAGCGTTACGCGTAGGTTTCGAGAAATGCCCTAACGTTCTCTTCTTTGTAGAAATTAGTGCAGTCCGTGGCGTTAACGGATAACGCACCGAAGATGATCGACGTGAAATATTTCTCTCGATGCTTGGAGACCGATGGAGAACTGAAGGAACGACGGGAATGCGGAGGTTTGCGAGTAGGAAACGTTGTTCAGTTCGAAGTAGTTTTGAAGGTAAATCGACGAACATGCGATTACGTTCGCGAATCGATTATTTAACGAACAGCCAAACATATATTATGTTGTAGGCGGTCGAGTGTCCAGCGGATGTCAGCGAATGGCAACAGACAATGAAAATAAAGCCTAGAGGCCTGAACGAGAGCCTGATAATCGACTTGAGCATCGTGTGCGACTGTCCTTGCGAGCGACCAGGACATCCTGTGAGAATAACCCTCCATTAACTCTCATCAACCGTTTCGAGATTGTAAAAGTATCTGTAAACGTTCCAGGAACATTTTCTTCCACGTTTCTGTCCGACAGTAGAATACTTTACAGTCACGAAGGGGTTAATTAAAATCGTGAACATTCGTGTTTAATAGAAAAGGGTCGATTGAAAATATATTATTATATTATTATATTATGAAAACGCCAGGGGCACGAGACGGGCTCGGCGAATTGCAAAGGAAACGGTACACTGGCTTGCGGTGTTTGCGCCTGCGACGAAGGATTTTACGGGAAACATTGCGAATGCGAGGGAAACGACGTCGGCACGGATAGCGAAGCAGCCATGATCGAGTGCAAGCCTAACAACGAAACCACCGAGATCTGTAGCGGCCGTGGAGTTTGCAAATGCGGCGTATGCGATTGCGCCAAACGACCGAACCCGCAAGAGATTTTCTATGGGAAGTATTGCGAGTGCGATAATTTCTCCTGCAAACGCAGCGGAGGACTGGTGCGTACATTTCTTGAACGAATCCGCAAACGATCTTCTTCCACGGTATCTAAAGCTCCTCGAGCATTGATTTTTTCGAATCAGGAAAAGTCGCAGTAATAATAATAATAATAATAATATTGCTTTACTCAGCCTTACAGCCAGGAATTTGGACTTACCATTACCAAGAATATTGGTTTACAATAACCTAAAATTACAAAACCAAAACTATCTTATCCACGTATTCTCTCTCTCTCTCTCTCTCTCTATGTCTCTCTCTCTTTCTCTCTTTCTTTCTCTCTCTCTCTCGCTCTCTCACTCTATGTCTCTCTCTCTCGCTCTCTCTCTCTATGTCTCACTCTCTTTCTCTCTTTCTTTCTCTCTCTCTCTCTCTCTCTCTCTCTCTCTCTCTCTCTCTCTCTCTCTCTCTCTCTCTCTCTCTCTCTCTCTCTCTCTCTCTCTCTTTCTCTCTCTCTATCGCTCTCTCTCTGCCCCTTTCTCTCTCTCTCTCTCTCTCTCCCTTTCTCTCACTCTCTCTCTCTCTCTCTCTCTCTCTCTCTCTCTCCCTTTCTCTCTCTGACTCCCTCGTCCCTACTCTGACCGCTCTACCTATATTCTGCCTATTCCTTATTACCTTATTACCTTATTGCTTATTGCCTATTACCTTTGGTTCAAGCTGCATTATTTAAATTTCTGCTCTCGTATCTCTCTTTCGAAAAAGTCAGTCCAGTATCCGAATGATTTTTCGTCTTGACAGACAGACAAGCAGCGCCAGGAATGTCAGCTGACGAGCAAACCGAACAAAGATTGTTGCAGGCTTATCTATCGGGCAGAGTTAAAGAAAAGCCCGTGTGTCTTTGCGTAGTCGTTTATCCGCTGGTTGAATAATTCTGCCCTTTAAGGAAACCTGCGCGCTGTCGTGCTCGTCCACCGCGGCGGATAAATTACACGCGTCCGCCGTGTGGATTCTATTATTCCATCTGTCGTCGTGTTTGCGTTTAAGGTTTGCGGCGGCCGGGGCAAGTGCGAATGCGGTACCTGCAATTGCCTGGGTGGATGGGGCGGCGAAACCTGCGAATGCAAACAGACGAACAGCACATGCATGCCCCCCTACGCCGAGATCGCGGAGATTTGCAGCGGACGGGGCGACTGTGTCTGCGGTAACTGCCATTGCCACGAAAAGGACAATATCCGGTACTCGGGACAGTACTGCGAGGAGTGCCCGGTTAGTATATAGTACATACATACATACATCTTTCGTCCTACCCAGATAGCACAGAGACGTCTTAAAGACGTTTAAGATGTCTTGAACGTTCTACGAACGTCTTCCGAACGGCTTCTGAAGGTCTCTGGAACGTCTTTGTGAAAAACTGTACGTCTTTAAGACGTCTTTAAGACGTCTCGAACAGACGTTTTTGAGAGAAAAAATTAAATTATATATTTATATTTATTTATTTTTATGTGTTACTTTCTGTGCACTTCTTTGTTGAGGAAATATTCCATTTTACCTTCGAAAAAACCTTAAATTCGAACTCGGGACTTACCGTTTACTAGATGATGTGTTTCCTCACTGAGCCATGCGAACCTACTTTGTTACACTCAGTACTTGTTAGAAAAGATGTTTTTAATTATTAAACAGTTAAAGACGTCTGAAATGAGACGTCTTAAAGACGTCTGAAATGAGACGTCTTAAAGACGTCTTTTTAGGACGTAAGACTTTCAGACCAAAAATGGATCTGGGTATGTTATTCTACAACGATTTGCTTCTGACCCTGGTGGTAAAACTTATTCGATAGCTAAAACGTGTTTCTACAGATTTGCTGTTTTTTGTTTTCTTGTCAGACATGCCCAGGACAGTGGTGCGACGAGTTGAAGGATTGCGTGGAATGCACAGCTTACAACAGTGGTCCTTACGCCGAGAATGGAAAATGTGACACCTGTCCCCATCAAATTGAGATCGTGAGAGATTTAAATAATTGACTATTTTTAATAATTCACTATTTTTGCGTTGCTGCGAGCCCAATCAAATGTTTCGAATGACGTACAGGTGGACATTGTCGAAGAGGACTCTGTTAAGGATCAGGCTACCGGGGCCAGGGTTTGTCGGACTCCAGGTGACGCGGGTTGCACTTTTACTTTCAAGTATCATCAGCACAGAGACGGCTCCGGAGGAGACATTAAGATATTCAATATCCTAGCGCAGAAGGAAAGGACGTGTCCCAAGCCAATCAACGTTCTTGGTGAGGGAATCACAGCATCGTATTGTCAAAGATTATCTTATACGAATTGGAGAAGCTCAACGTGTTAACCCTTAGCACTCGAATGGCGACTGTAAGGCGCCACTAAAAATTGCTGTGCCATTATTCAAAATATCTTTTACATTATTAAATTCGTTTGTATTTAATACATTACTAAGCACTTCTGTATTGTGCCGAAGTATATTACATATTCGTATATATAACATGAAAAAATATACAGGGTCCTTCCGTTAAGTTATGTCACCATTTAGGCAATTAAAAAATGTTTTAGACAAAAGTTTGTCAGTACTTGACGAGCTACATGTTGGCATATTCTCAAATCTAAAAAAATGCTTTTTACGTAAAAAAGTGAAGGTCACCTTGACTTTTTTAAATGGCACCACATATTTTAGACATCATAGGATTGTTGCTGACGTCAAGACGAATTCAACAGTATTACACTATGACCTTGAAATGACCTCAAACTCGAAAATTTTGTGCGAACGTAACTTTAACGAAAAATTATTTCTTACAAAACAAAGCAAATTACATTAGATGTTTAAACTGTGATCCACCTTCCACGATACAGAACTCCGCTCTTTGTATTAGACTTTTTGAAGTTAGAATAGCTTCGAGTGCAAAGGGTTAATCGATAAAAAAATTGTGAGGACAGTTTGGTAACCTATTTTGCAGGCGTTGCAGTCGGATTGGTAGCCAGCACGGTGTTCCTGGGGTTCCTGATGCTTCTAATATGGAAAATATCAACGATGGTGTACGACAAACGAGAATTCGCAAAGTTCGAGCGCGAGAGAGCTCTAGCTAAGTGGAACCGAGTAAGAATATCTCGAATTTTTCGTTCTGCATACTTTAACCTAATGAATTCATCGAGTTGTTATCTTAATGCATGCAACGATTCTAGGGGGATAACCCGCTGTACAAGCAAGCCACGTCAACCTTCATGAACCCCACGTTCCACGAAAGTACGAAGGATTAAATTAAGGTGGGAATGGAGTTTAGTTCTCCGGAAGAGAATTTCGATCTCGATGCATTTTTCTCGGTGGAACGGTCTCTCGTTGCGTTCGAAGGGGAATGCAATGCAACGCGGCAGGTAGCGCCGCGGAAGGTGCGCGAAACGAACCATCCGAGACGCCATGTTACTTAATTGCTGTCGGTGGGAAGTCCAGCCGACAGGAATTACGTTTCTACAGTCCTTCCGCTAATTCCCTGAACGTTATCGTCCATTCTTTCGCAAGCTTCCTCTCCGAAACCGGAGTTTTCTGTTACAGTTCGAAATCAACGACACCCTAAATGAAATTCTTGAGAAGGAAACAATATGCGTGTTCGAAAGCTCGACGATTCATCTATGGGAGATCATTTCTAGCACGCGATAACTCGAGAATATAAAAATATTTATTGATTTAAATATAAGAGATATATTTAACCGGTTAAGCGCGTTTCACGTGTATACACGTCGGACCAAATCTCTATTGCAGTGCGGTTAACGTTAATGAATTGTTAATCTCTCATCGAGTAAAAATGTAACTCTTTCTCACTTTGCTTCACTTTTTTTCGTAAAATTTATAACAGCTGCATTTGGACTGCGTTCGACGTGTATATTCGTCATTGTTCGATCTTAATTCCGTGCCGCGAGGGATTTTTAAAATTAAATTCCACAGTTAACTGGTTAAATGGTATTGAATGGATCGAAGGAGTGTTTCGAACCAGAGATAAAAGTGGCTGCTACCAAGTTGGTAGTTAACATGTCAATGGATCCCGGAGATTTTTAAAGTTTCGATAACAGGAAGTACGAGGGAACGAAGAAGAGAGTGGATAGGGCGAGAAGCCGAAGGTCGGCTCGCGATCAGCCATAAATCAATTTTAAATTTGATCCCGGGATTTCGCGTGGAGATAGGTCCTGCCCTCTCGGGCCGATTGTTTCGAATATCCTCTGGCCTCGTACTTTATTGCTCGCCACGCTCGAAGAAGGCAGCCTCGTAAGGAGCTCGTAAATTCGTCACCATAGTCGGCTCCTGCTGCAAGACCCTGCGGCGATTCGCTATATTTCCCACCAGAAACCTAAAGCTCTACCCACATTGACGATCGGTCCGCCCATACGACTTGATTACCCTGTGTCGGTGCCCCTAACGCGAAATTTCTTCCACTCAACCAATCGCTGGACAACGTTGACCCTTCGGTGGCACCTTGTTTACTCGGACCACGAAGCGTCGATCGATAATAATGATCGGTAAGTGATTCAACGAAATAGAAACTGGTAGACTCGATCTATCGACACAAAAATTAACTTTTTGCACTACTATTTACTTTGTGATTATAATGATTAGAAATTCTTCAGAATTTCATGGAAAGAAAAAGATAATTTATATTTATTGTATGCCTACGTTTTCTCCAAAGGATACATATCAACTGCAACAGAAAATAGAATCTTATTTCGGTTTAAAGGAAATTAATAAGTAGACATCGGATCTTTATGCATTTATGGCTTATGGAAATGTTAAAAAAATGCTATGATATAAAATTCGAGAGAATTTAACACGATTCTAATTTGCTTTGGATCTACAAAGGCTGTCCCCATTAAAAATAAAATTTTATTTCATTCCACTTTCTTAAAATGTTTCTATAAAAATTGGAAATTGCATAAACATCCGATGTCTATTAATAAGAAACATATTTCTTAGACTCTTAGAGTCTGACTCGATATTGTAGGGCAAAGGGTTAATTTCCAAATCGGGCAGATAATTCCCAGGAGATACGGCGTTCAAGGTGTGTGTTTCAACCATCGATTACCCAACGAGCTTTCCCGTTTCTCGCAAACGATCGTCTTACGGTCTACCGTCGGTTTCAAAACGTGCAGGTCCGCCGGAGAGTCGATTTTTTCGCGTTTTTCGATCGTTTCGCTGACGCAACCTCGTCGGTTGCCCCCGTCATCAATCACGGGCTGCTTAGCGCCTCGTAAACCTCGGAAACAAGACGCCTAAGAGGCCTAAGACGCCTAACAGCCACGCCTCGCGTTCCAGCGTCGCAATCGCGGTTCCGATATCCGAGGCACGCGGATCGAAACCGTTCGTTTGAACCTTTGCTTCCTTATGCAGTGCATATATAGTTCCATAATCTTGCGAATTTCCGGGTTTCGGATAATTCCTTGTCGGTCCAAGTCATTTTCAACATCTCCGGCGACCATAATAATTCAGTGCGTCCCGTTGGTAGACAAAATGGGGCCGAGGCGACGCACAGTGGGGTATTTTGCCAGTTTAGCGCGCCAAAACTATTACGACGTTATTAGTAATGTGAAGGTCATAATATTATATATCGTTGAATTCGTCTTAATACCAGCTACAACATTATCAAATCAAAATACAGTTTAATGTTTAAAAAATCGAAGCGATCTTGTTTTTTTCTTTTAAACAAATTTTTTTTTAATGTTTTTTGTATTGCAATTTATACGTTTATTAATACTGTTAAACTTTTATTTGAAACATTTTTTTGTCAGATTTAGAGAAATTGCTATTACAAAACCCCATTTGGCCAAAACCCCGTTTAACAAAAAGTTAAATTTCTCCATGTGTGGCACTCTGTTGCACCTAAACTCTTCAGGATTCTGTAAAGCAATGTCTACTGAAAAACCTCAAAAAAAAAATTAGAGAGGTGTTTTGCGGAGAAAGAAAGTTATTACATAATACATTTTAACTTTCTGAAAAAAAAATTGTACCATTTTCGATTGTTTATTCTATCAAAACCACCGAAGCGTTTAGAACAAAAAGCTATAAAATTACTTTATATACCTTCCTTTACATCCTAGAAATGTTTTTGTCCCGATTCCCTACACCAAACTTGTGAAAAGAATCATTTCTTTAACACATGTTTTTCGACCCTTCTCTTGGTCACGAGAATATGTCACTTTCAAGTGTCTATATGTTACTAAATAGTACTATTTATAGAAAAATATTATTGTATATTACTCGCATATATATTCAGGTACACGGAGAAAAAAGTTTCAGTCATTTTGAACAAACTAAAAATTTTGACTTTTTGCGCGCTAAACTGGCCAAATACCCCACTTTGCGACGTTTGAAAAGGCTGCTACAAATTGCGCAGGTAGATTCCGAGAGAGGGGGATTCGTTGTTTCGTTGTTCGCCGTTTGGTTGTCGGGTTCGAACCGGATCAACGATCCCGCGAACTGGACCAACAAGGCCCCCGTGGTCGGGCCTTAAGGATAACCGAGGAGGGGACCGTCGGGGCAAGAGGAGGGAATAGCGGAGCCGAGCCGCTCCGCATACTAAATCACCGCCGCACGTCCGTTTCTTTACATTGCGCAGATTTTATTGATTATTTTACGGCCTGGAACATTGTAAATCTCTTCATCCTGTATCGGCGGCCACCCCCTCCCCCGGAGGATGCCTGCCAATTACGACAGTCGTGCAGCATTGTCGTCCTGCACCGGGATAACAAGTTGCACGGGCTGGCCAGTGGGAATTCGATTGGTAGCTCCTACCGTGGCTCAGGCTAATTGGCCTAGCTTCTGTCACACTGTGAGGACGCGAGACAAGTTCTCTAGGAAAGAGGTCGCACGGCTGATCGATGCTACAGCAACCCTCACCATTGGTCCGAGTCTAACTACCACGCCTACTGTCACACGTGTGCTAGTTTGGAGGTTGGAGAATGCTGTAATCGTAATCAGGGAAGTTAACACATTCAGCATGGGTCACGAGATATCTCCGTTTTTAGCAAATTGAACATTGCGTATGGGTCACGAGATATCTCGTTTTTAGCAAATTGAACGTTGCGTATGGGTCACGAGATATCTCGTTTTCATGCTTTTCTCGATTCAATCGGCAACTTAAGCAAATATTTTATGTTACGTTACCAGGGTCTCCCACTCTTAAGACAAATGATGAAAATTTACACGAATTCACACTTATTCAGAAATTACTGCTTCTAGAAAACCACGTTACTGGACTATCTTTCATAACAGACTAACTACTTTTGCTGCGTACATTCACTTTTGACGCGTTCGTAAGAAACCTACGTGTTTACATATGATTGTGACACTAGAAATACCATGTACCACAACATCACAACTTTGGTTTTTGCGACATATGCTGTGAATATAATGTAGAATCTGATATGTATGGGGTGTATACTGATTTTTGTCTCTCACTGTATATCGACTACAATGAAACAGAATTTTGTTTCGGTTTAAAGAAAATTAATAACATACGTATTTCTTAGACTCTGTTCAGAATCTTCATCACGAGTCTGACTCGATATTGTAGGGCAAGGGGTTAATCGTTCAGCTGTACAATCAAAAAAGTAGCTTCATTATCGTTTTCGAGCATTTCTTGCTTTGTTCAAGAAAATGCTTGTGGACGAATGTATCTGGTTCCGGTGCGCCAATGGCTACGCAGGAACGGGAGCAAAAAGGCGGGCACGACCGATCGGCAACGCAAACGAAATTACGAACCGCTCGGAAAAGGGTAAGACAGGATCTTTGCGCAATTTGATATACGCGTGGAGCGTCGTGGCCCGGCGCGGTGTGGCGCGGCTCGCCTTTCGCCCGCGGAACAATGTTGTTCGTTTTCGCGGTCGCTAATGGCCGCCGCCGGTGCCTTAATTACAACCAAATACGGTCCAATCAGCCCTCGGGGGCCGGCGTTGTCGGCCCGCTTCGAGCTTTCGCTCCGTTCGGCATATTGTCGGGTCCGGGCCCGCTCGAGACTGCCCTTCTTTGCTTCTACGGTGCATCCATCGTGTGTTGCCTTTTCGCCATTGGCGGCGGCACGAGGGGCCACGTGACTTGACCATTCCATTTTTCAAGTTGTTGGAATAATGTAGTTAGTTTGTACGTAAAACTCGCATCCGAGAATGTCGGGACATCGGCGCGGCGTCGCTTTGGCTCTTACAGTGTAACAACGCGAAAAAGCCGTATGCAGTGTGCGTCATAATTTGAAATGACGATCGGGAAAATAAAATGACGATTGGCATGAGATGAGAGTAGGGCAGACGTTACTTGCATGTCCGCCCAGGTTCAGTTCGACAAAAGAGTCGGTGAAATCAAGTTCGAATAAAGAATCGGTTTAGTTAAGTTCAAATAAAGAATTGGTCAAGTCAAGTTCGACAAAACAGTCGGTAAAGTCAAGTTCGAGTAAAGAATCGGTTTAGTTAAGTTCAAATAAAGAATTGGTCAAGTCAAGTTCGAATAAAGAATCGGTTTAGTTAAGTTCAAATAAAGAATTGGTCAAGTCAAGTTCGACAAAAGAGTCGGTAAAGTCAAGTTCGAATAAACAATCGGTTTAGTTAAGTTCAAATAAAGAATTGGTCAAGTCAAGTTCGACAAAAGAGTCGGTCAAATCAAGTTCGAATAAACAATCGGTTTAGTTAAGTTCAAATAAAGATTTGGTCTAGTCAGGTTCGAATAAAGAATCGGTCAAGTCAAGTTCGAATAAAGAATTGGTCAAGTCAAGTTCGACAAAAGAGTCGGTCAAGTCAAGTTCGACAAAAGAGTCGGTCAAGTCAAGTTCGAATAAAGAATCGGTTTAGTTAAGTCCAAATAAAGAATCGGTCAAGTCAAGTTCGACAAAAGAGTCGGTCAAGTCAAGTTCGAATAAAGAATCGGTCAAGTCAAGTTCGACGAAAGAGTCGGTGTGGGCAGGACATACCTGGTACATATATTGTAATAGGTTCTCAGTTAATAGTTTTATATTAAAGTTCCTTTTATTCTGTGATTTGTGATAAGAACAATACCATTCCTATCATATATCCTCAACACAAGTTAAACAGACAACCGGATTCCTCGTTTGCGAGCAATTTTCCGAAGATCGTACAGGCTTTGAATCGAACGCGGTACCGTTTTGGCAGAGTCGAGAGCAAAGAGGCCACGCCCATTTACACAAGTCCCATCCAACTCGATTCACATAAACTGAACGAATTGCATAGTAGCATCATTATCCTCGTACGAGTCTCTCAACAAGGTCTTTTGCTCGACTGTATTGTTTCGCGTCATTTGCCCTCCGGGCCAGTCCAGGTGGCACCGATAGAAGACAAATAAATCCACCACCACCTTGTGTCCAGTTTGAAAGTTCGTTTGGGCCCAGGGAGGAGTTTGATTCCGCTTCGAAATTCGAGATTCTAGCCACGCAGCCGCGCCGCGCCGCGTCGGTGATCAAGGCGCATCGGTGCAACGCTCACGGACGATCGAGAGCTGTTGCACCGATGCGCACCACCTCTCCGCGACCGATGCAGTCCGAGGCTCGTTAGTGCTAGGCCGTAAATCAAGCCGCAGGGGTGCCAACCCGCTAATATTACCGGGGTTCCCCCGGGATAGGAGGAGCACGTTCGCGCCGCCGCGCCGACGCGCACGGTAAACGTTCGATATATCTCATCGATAATGAGTTTGTTAAATGGATTAATATTCCACTTTCTCTTTTACCCCGTTCCGCCGTTTAACTCTACGGCTCGGCGACCCGTGTGGCATTGTTTCTCTTAGCTTAGGCTACTCCTGTTGCCCCCTTCCGTTCAACGATTACACGGTCCCGCGAAGTACTATTTCAGGAGATTAGCGAATAACGTACGGGAATTAATTAATTTTGCGATCACGTTGTTGCAGACGTGAACTGCCCTGGTTGAACCTTACCTGGTTGCTGTTGACCAATTCATCAAGCAATCTCTGGTTGTCGATCACAGATCCCAGAAACCTATTAACACGTTGATTGCCATGTCACCCATACGTGGATGACGGAATTATTTGTCCTGGTATTAAAATCAATTTTTACGTTAATATATTTGCTGTACGAAAATTTGATTAGGATCTGTAAAATCCAAGAAAGTTGAAGGACTGCTCGATATCGTACATTTAATTTTTTTTTTCAATTTTTATTTCACTATATAACTTGCTTTGACTTTATGGAATTTTTCAGGTTCCTGGTTTGGCAGTCAAAGGGTTAATCGAACTGGTAATGTGTGTAAACATGAAACGTACGCTTTCTTCGGGGATTAGTGTGCACGGTCTTTGCGACCGGGAAGCAAAGGTACGTTCGAGCGCCGTGTAATTTAGCAATCGGTGTGCGATAGAAAAATCGTGTCGAGCCAGAGAAACGGTTATCCATGGGTTGCGTCGATTCGAGATTCTCTCCGAGACTTTCTTCGGATCGGCGAGCGCGATCTCGTAATGACCGGTTATCAGGGAACGGGATTGTATACGAAACGGCGATATATGCGTTTAGCGTCGATTACCGTGGAATATCGTTTCGATCCCGCGGAATCTGGTGCGCTCCTGGGGCCCGGTATAACTCGTATATACAGCCGGATAATTAATGGAGCCGGTAATGAGCTGATTATTATTAATAATATTTAGCCGGGGTTAAGCCGGGCCGACCCCGCCGCGCTGGAGCCCGGCTGCTCGTTAATTGAATCTGCCAATCATCGTAATGAGCGTCAGCGCTGGATCCGCTGTCCGTTGGGCTTCGTTGTTGATCTGCTCGGGGCCTCGGGACTCTTGATGCTTCGGCTCGCTTCAACTCGCTTCAACTCGCTTCAACTCTGCTCGGCGCTCGGCTTTTGAAAAACGAAATATTCGTGTTGCTCTCTGCAACCTTATCCTAAGAAATTGTGAGCAATTTTCTGAGCGCCGACCGCCTTTCGAGAACTTGATCGATATCACTCATCCTTGGCGTCCCGAACCTCTTCTCGTCCTAATTGTTTCCATTCGGCTCCATTAATTGCTGTACTGCAACGATCGCGTTGGCTACCGTTAACCGATCGACGCTATCAAACGAGTTCCTAAGAACCGATCTACCCCTGCTCGATAATTGCCTCGGAAATCACACGGGAATTGTATACAGGGTCCTTCCGTTAACACACTATCGGCGGGTAACATCATGAGCTTTTGACTCACACGTATAGCGGGCGAAAATTAGTGAAGATTTATATACAAAGTTGAGCGAAGGTTTTCTCACTTTGGTGTAAAAAAAAAAAATCACAAATGAACGAGAGTCCTTTAGTCTCTTTCTCCGAACGAAATTCTTGGAGAAAGTGATCAAAAGAACAACACATCTGCACAAAGTTGTTTTTTCTATATCGTTACACGATCGGCGTTTGTCAATTGTTTTCTTTTGCCCCTTATCTATACGCACTCAGACAGAACAGGCAAATTTCGGTAATTATTTACATTAGGGGATTCCTCACCGATTTTGATGACATTGAATAAAATAATACTGCGATTTTAACAATGATCCCTTCCACGGATGTGGTACGGTCAGGTTATCCTAGGCATGTTAGACGCTGACGGTCTATAAACACTAGATACAAAACAAAGGTAAACAAATTATGGCGGGGCACCGACCCTATTTCCCGGAATTCGCTGTTTTCGTATCACACGTCCGTGGAAGGGGAAGGTTAAAATCGCAGTATTATTTTATTCGTGGTCGGAGTAACATCTCGTTTGTTGTCACGATTTTATAAAATGTGTTGTGTGTGTGTGTTGTTTAGTGATTGTTGTTTCATTATTCGGATCTCTTCTCGTGAGTGAATAATTGTGTGCTGTGGATCCGACGGAGGTACATAAGATTCAGAAGTAAGTACACTTTACATTAGTATTTTATAATGTAGTTTGTAGTACATTAGTATTATATTTTATTATTCGTATGTAGAATATTTGATGCAAGGTTTTCTTTCATATTTTGCAACTTCAATGTCCCTTTGACACTAGATTTACAAAGCACTAAAACTGACTACGTAACATTATTTTACAAAAATAACAAGAACGTGTCTATCCACATTTGTATCAATTTTTTAAATAATATACAGGGTGGTCCACGCAATTGTTTCAAGTCATAACTCCGTTATTATTGCATTTACGAAAAAATGCCAAAGGAGAAAGATAAATGGTTCGAAGAGCACTACATCTGTAGGCCTTTCAATTTTTTTTAGATGCAGCAGTGCATGTGCAATTAACAATTGCTTCATTTCTTTAACACATATGCACTTGATACTTACAGAAAACTTAAACTCAATGCTATCAAAATCAATCAACTGAATTTATGTTACTTTGTAAGCACGAAACTTGCAGTGTCAAAATAGCACATTTCATAAAATTATTAGTTTTTCATAAAAATTGATAAATTTAGGACTAAACACTGGTCAGGCTTTACGAAAAACAACGAAAAAAATCATTCCTGCCCAAAAATTAGTGACAATGAGAAAAAAAACAAGCATATTGGTAAGTGTTTTATTAACACTTAGCGTACGTTCTGCGTAAAAGGTATACCCTTCCCGCCTATATTGTGTTAAGTTATGTCACCATTTTTTAGGCACTTCCGATAGTGCAATTAAAAAATGTTTTAGACAAAAGTTTGTCGGTACTTGACGAGCTACATGTTGGCATATTCTTAAATCTAAAAAAAAAATGCTTTTTACGTAAAAAAGTAAAGGTCACCTTCGTGGTCGGCAAGGTGTTTGCTACTTGGTAAAAGATTAGTCCGCGAGAAATTGCGTACGCAAGCGTCGTCCCCGGGTTAATTCGATCTAATTCCGCGATCAGGACCGATTTCGGCTATCGACGATAATCGACGGGTCCCAGGGGTCCCGGGGCCCGGGCCCCGGATAGAACCTCAGGCCCGTGATGGGATACAATTAAGAGGAGACGTGCCCTTCGCTAATCTATTAATTCCTCTCGGTTCGGAATCACCCGACAAGCGTCGACAGCAACGAATTTTCACGTCACTAGTTCTTCGGTCTCTTTATTCCTTCGATCGATGTTCTCGATCACCGTTGCACCGTTATCTCGTAATCTATCGTGCACGGTAAACTCGGCAACGGTTAATTTAGATTGCAACGGAGCCAGAGACAAATGGACGCTCGCCTAATGGCCGAGCATCGATCTCTGCGCTACGAGGAAATTGCCGGAAGTCCTCTTCGAAAGCTTTCAAAGCCGAACAACCAGCGACTAAAAGAGAGAAGCGTAGCTCCGGAGGTATGCGAGCAGGTATGGGAATTAGGCTTATCGCCGAAAATGCACCGAACACTTGTCCCTCGACGACTTTATCGCCTGCTCCTGTTGTCCCGGTGACCTAACCGACTCATCCTCCAGCAATGCCGAAACGAGAGAGAGAGAGAGAGAAAAAAAGCGAAAGGCGAAAGCAAAGTGCTTCGAAACTCGGGATATATTGCTCACGGACAGGTTTCTTCGAGCAGTGAATTTTCCAGTCCATTTTCTTCCGACTTTTCTATCCCGCTCGCCTAAACGTCACGTTCGTGCCGGTTTCGTGAAATTGTTCTTCGAGCAGCGTTTCGGTACAGGTACAGGACGTCTTTTGAATCCAATGATTGCATTTTATTAGTCACGTCCTGGTCCTCCAAAATCGTCATTACTGCGTCCACACGAGCTTCTTCCATAATTTTCGATTCGTATCCAGTAAGAAATCCTATTTCTCTGGATTTTAAAATCGTATTGCGATCGTCTTAGCTCAACCAAACTTGTAGTTTTCATACACTTTCGCGGAACATATCGCGACAATTTATTTTAACCAGTTAACTGTGGCGATCTCTCTTTGCAAAGCGCCCACCAGTGTGTGTGTGTCGCGATAATCAAGTTATTATATTACGAGTTAGCTCTCAGGAAGTTATAAATCGAACTAAAATTATTTATAATTTTCATTCGTTTGTTTGTCATTTCGTCTCGACCTCTAAACATTTTAAACGTATTAACCCTTTGCACTCGGCGCTATTTTCATTCCAAAACTAAATATTTCTTCCATCTTAGAATATTTTCATTTATTCATATGAAACTGATCCAATTTCCACATATAATATTTAAACGTTTAATAATCTATTAAATACAAATTTTCTAATGTAACAAATATTCTGTAATATTTTTTGTAATTTCTTTCAAATAATGCCATAACAATTTCTAGTGGTGCTTCAGAGTCACCACTCGAGTGCTAAGGGTTAAAATTTACGAATATAATTTAGTTTTCGCCAGAATTACAATTTAAATATCAAATTGTAACAAAATTTTACGCACGACGGATATAGTCGTCATGACACAGTCGCCAAACACACTTAACTGGTTAACGACATCTTTTGGATCTTTGACCGATTTGGGTGAAATTTTGAGGATCGTTGCGAGCTTCTTCGGTGCAGATTTCGATTACGTCGGGATTAGAAGCGGAATCGTGTTTCAGGGATAGCGGCACGATCGGCTACCGAATGACGGGAGAAATTAATCAAAATAATCATCCGCGTGGGGCCCGGGGCGGCCAGCGGGGCCTGTCATTTACTCCCCTGGAACTCTTCCTCTGTTGCCGTCCTGCCTTTTAGTATATTCCACGCTATTCCGGTAGCCGACCGAGAGGGATCTTCCTTTGGCCTTTAGCCGGGAATCTAGGAGTCCGATGGATACCCCTCCCCCCTCCAAGCCCCGAGGAGATCCCTCTTCTCCGGCCGAGGTTGAATTTAAATCAACGTTTCGTGGACGACGCGTCTGCCCTTCACGGAATTTCATTTCCGAATCGCTGTTTGGCTCCTCGATTAACCCTGGTGGAACTACCTGGCCGAAATCGTACGGTCCAGATCTCTATTTTACTATCATCGGACTCGAGGATCGCTTCTGCGAGAGGTTCAGGTTTTTTCTACCGGTCGCGAAAAGGTTCGAAATTGTTTTTTCGAAGGCCGAATCGCACCATTCGCGCTCGGAGCTACTACGCTAACTCGAGAACAAAACATTTCTTCCGATCTAGAATATTTTCATTCTACGTGTATCATTGTTTTTTTTTTTTTTTGGCATGTGAAGGGTGGAATTTGAGGGCGCAAAGTAACGCCATCGGACACGCGCATGAGAAACGGCACGGCGCGTCGTGGAGGCAGGAGGTCCGAATGGGCCAATAACTTTGCGAGCTTATGTTCCTGAATATAAAGGGGACAGTGGTAGTTTGCGGTACGACGTCACTCGAGCATCCTACTGGCTACCCCTCCTATTATTCCCCCCCCCTCCTTTACCCCGTTGGCCAAGGGCCCCACAGTCCTATGCCGACGGTTTTTCTGATGCACGACAGTCGTTCTTATTCAAATGCACGCCCCTGCAAACCAGACGCGATGGCTCGCGCGAGTTTGCCAAGTGATTCACGGCTCACCGGCAGCGTTCAGCGCAATTTTATTTCGATAACGAACAACGAATAAACATAACTAATAACGTTATACTCCGCGGAATAAGGGGTACGTTGTTATACGAGTGGACACGCGCGTATCGATAAAGAACCCCTCGGATAAAATCGCCGCGTCGACGGTCGTTTCCGAGGCGACGCATAATCGGACGCGTATGCGAGTTATTCGATCGATGCCTTGATCCTGCTGGACCCTCGCGATCCGTCTATGTTTCCATACCCTGTGTAATAGAACACCAACTGTCGAGTCTAATTTTGTTTTTATTTCAGAGGTATTAAGTCTATTTTGCCGTGCTTCTTGAAAAATTTTCTCTTTATCCCTCTGTGTTAATTTTTTTTTGGACGGCCTGTAGATTTTTTACTGCCGTATTTCTCTTTTAATTTTCATCAAATTGTTTATAACATCTGATGATCTTTCTCTGTTAGAGAGACCCATATTGTGAAAAGCAATAATTTGGCCCTTTTCGTTATCATCTAACGATTTTCACCGTCCCATTGTGCTTGAAAAATATTAAACGAACATAAACTATTTTTCATAAGTTCTAAACTTTGTAAATCTGTATACTTACCATACAAAAACGTTGAAAAAATTGCACTATCAATAGTATTTTTTATATATTTCAACGTGAACCTAAGATTATTTCGTATCTTGTACCCGAGAATTGTTTTAATATTCGACTGACTGCTCATACAGTGTGTAGATCACATTCTTGCGGAATAATAACAAACACCACAGTACACTTTCGATGACGTGAACAAAAGTAACAGCAGTAAACCAGTCGACGCGACTAGCGAACCTATATCATTATTTCGGCCACTGTAACAGACGAGTTAATCACGCGACATTGCGACACATGCGCGTTGCTGGATCGCGGAAAAAGTTGTCGAGGCCGATCCGCTGGACCGGAGATCCCGGGGGTGAAGATGCTCGTGCACAGACACGCGGCACGTTGGCCACGAGCTCCTGTGGCGCTCACCGGGCTTCGACACCCACACGCCGTGTCGCCTCACCAAACACATAAATAAAAACAGTTTCGGGGACCTCGCGTCACCATCCGCTGTGCCAACTATGCCGTTCAAACCGTCCCGTTCCTCGATTCTTGGAATTTTTCACGTAAGTTTCTTCAACGGGCCCTGGAACCAACAGCATCGCCCATCCTATTGCTCGTTATTGATCTGTTGCCGCTCCCGATCAATCCGAAACATTGGAATTTCAGGCTATTTTATTCTCTTTCATCGTTGTTCCCGTTCGACGAAGAATTAACACTAGATTTACCGACTTAACCCTTTGCGCTACTATTTATTTTCTGATTTTAATCATTAGAAATTCTTCATCGTTCAGAATTTCAAAGAAAAAAAGGATAGTTTATGTTTATTGTATGCCTGTCTCTTCTCCAAAGGATATATATATCAACTGTAACAAAGTAAATTTTTATTTCGGTTTAAAGAAACTTAATAACATACATATTTATTAGACTCTGTTCAGAATCTTCGTCACGAGTCTGACTCGATATTGTAGGGCAAGGGGTTAAATACAAGTATATTTATTTCTACCAAGACCAGTCAGAATGACAACGGAGGAAACGAATGAAATGTCAAGAAATGAAACGTCTTAAAGACGACTCGTAAAAGACGTGTTAAAGACGTCTGAAATGAAACGTCTTAAAGACGTCTTATTTCGGACGTAAAAACGACGTCTCAAGAAAGACGTCTATAAGACGTCTTAAATACGTCTTTTTAGGACGTAAGACGTGCAGACCAAAAATGGACGTAAAACAGACGTCTTTAAGACGTCGCGTGCTATCTGGGCAGTCATTTTGACTGGTACTGGTATAAGTGTGAATAACAAAAAAATATATTCGTTACGAATACATATAAAATAATATAAAGTTCATGAAACTGATTCTTTAGTTATGGCTAGAAAAGTCATGATATAATTTCGGAAAGAAAATGTTACATGCAGTAGGAATTTTGAATTGAAATTTCAAAACCAGTCATTTTGACTAGTCTGGTAAATCTAGCGTTAAACCGGTACTAGGTTAAAAAATGCTACTAGGTAGGTTAATTCCACTGTAGAGCAAACTCGTAAAACATTAACGAACTTTTATGGGGAATGTTGGATCTCATAATTACGACACGGTCGTCGAGGGTGGTTGGGGCAATCATTCGCCATCATTTTAAGCCCAATCATCCCCTTCGCTTCTCGTATCGGTTAGCCATTGTTCGCCGTTCGATTGCTCGGCTTACTTGAAGCTTTCCCGGTCGGAAATGGGGTGAAACTTTCGAAGGTAGACAGCAAATTAGAGATCGTAAAGTAAAGGGAAACGGTTAGTCGAGAGTTAACTGCTGGCTCGCCGACTGCCATGCCGAACGAGAGGGCGAGTAACCGAAATTATTTTAACGCGACTGCCTCTCCTCCACTCGTTCGCCACCTGTTACCCGACAAATTTCTCAATTTATCAGCCCCGAATACGCTGCACCGGGTGCATACGTCGGAACGCATCGCCGAGGGCAAACGAGATCCTGTCAGGGTATCGAGAGTTCGATGGCGATTACGATCGGGCGTTTTTAATTGTGCCGGTGAATTGCGAAGGCGAGCTCACGGCTTAATTTCTTCGAGATATTTAGACTTTCTTGTTCGATTACACGGAAAAATCATTTCACAATCGAGACACAATTGCTCACACCCAGATAGCACAGAGACGTCTATTAGACGTCTCTAAGACGTCTGTCGAAGACGTTCAGACGTCCATTAGACGTCTGAATGTCCTACGAACGTCTTCCGAACGGCTTCTGAACGTCTCTGGAACGTCTTTGTGAAAAAACTGTACGTCTTAAAGACGTCTTTAAGACGTCTCGAAACAGACGTATTCAAGACGTCCCGAAACAGACCCCTAGTAGCACAAAAATATTAGATAGATATGTTTCTTAAATATTGAAAAATATTTTTTAAGCCACATTTTTTCTTATGAGAAAAATATTGAATTTGAATATTGTATACATGTACAAGAAATATAAATGAATGTTTGTTATAACAAAAAAACTAAATAAATAAAAAAAATTAATTAAAAGAATGTTTTTCAGCATGTCCGCGACCATTAACATTTTATGCTTTATTTCTTTATTTATTTATAAATAAAAAAAATAAATTAAAAGAATGTTTTTCAGCATATCCGCGAACATTAATATTTTATGCTTTATTTATTTAATTAATTAATTTATTAATTAATTTATTTATTTATAAATAAAAAATAAATTAAAAGAATGTTTTTCAGCATGTCCGCGAACATTAACATTTTATGCTTTATTTATTTATTTAACTTATTTATTTATTTTGATGTATTACTTTTCTGTGCACTTCTTTGTTGATGGAATATTCAGTTTGATAATCAATTACAGTTTGTAAAGCTTTTCTCTAGCAGTTTAGAATGACTGAAACGTCAAGAAATGAAACGTCTTAAAGACGACTCGTAAAAACGACGTCTTTTCAGGACGTAAGACGTTCAGACCAAAAATGGACGTAAAACAGACGTCTTTAAGACGTCGAGTGCTATCTGGGCATCTGGAAAGTGTCTTAACCCCGCAAAGATCGACTAATCTGATCGTGGTCTGCAGGATGATTAGGCAACATATCCCGAGTTTTGCAAATATTTAAGTCACGGAGGAGAACAACGTAGAGATATTTCGCGACTGGTACGCCCACGCAGGTTCAGAAAGGCTGAGGGCATTAAATTAATCGCGCGTTCCGATTGTCGGGAACCTGGGTCACGATCGTATACAACGGGCACAATGTTGTCGCTGTCGTGAAGCCGACGTCGTCGTGCCTTTGACTCGACGAACAGACACGGTATCATTTTTTTCACATCGAACCCTCTTTTCGCAGAAAACGTCTGCCGTATTTTAGTTTCGGATATTGTGTAGGGGACGATAATCCAGTTTGGTTATACTGCCACTAAATGTCCAATATATTCGCATCCTCCCTAAACGGAGCTTGTCTAATTCTCTTTGCGAGTGTGTCCTGACGTCCCGAGTCTTTTGGTAGCCACATGTTTTTACGAAACCTGTCTTCGATCCTTTAACCGTTTGCTGTATTGCAGCGTATTTCCTCGTAGAAATAAAAGGTCTAGGAGGATAAGAATAGGAAACCATTTACACCGATGACAATTACACCAATAGATCGTCGGGCAAAGGGGTTAAAGCATCGTCCACAAATTGGCGTATTAATTGCGAACGAAGAAAACGAGATATGGAAATCGTTGGGACATTTTGGTACGTTTACGAGTCTGCTGGTCCCGAGGCTCCCTTCCAATCTACGGGATGACTTACAGCCTGCTCTAATCGTCGAGGAATTCTAATCTCCGGGCCGAGGACGTGGGCCTTAATGACGAATCTATCTTAATTAAATTAAAATTCTCATCGGGGTCCCGGCGCGGTCCGTTTCTGGGGCGTGTCCGTGGCGCAGTTCGGGCCCCGTCCCCGGTGAGTTAGCGGTACCTACGGGGCCTTCACGGGGCCTCTGCTCGGCCGATGCAAACGAGAAACAGTTGTCGAAAAAAATCGTTCGAAACTTTCTCACAGATCTCGAACGAATCTATCCGACCGTGCGGTTGATCGATGAATTGTTTAACCGTGTACTTTCCGACGTGCCTGCGTCTCGGGGGCTCCGTCGACGTAACTCTCATCTTCCCCGCGACCCCCCCCCCCTCGTCCGTCTCTTTTCGTCTTTTTTCTGTATCTTTCTCCGCGGCGGAGTATCCGCGAGGCATAATATTATCGTTCTTTATTCTTTAACGATCGGCAGCGAGCCGTGTGTTCAACGTTCGACTGTTTCGTCTTCTGCGGCCCCCCTTACCGGCCCTCTCTGCTCTACTCTCGGCCGTTATTTACGATTCCTGTGCAATTTATTCGAAAACCGAGCGGGTTTTCCGGAGAGACAGCGGATCACATGGTCGTCTCGTCTCGAGAGGTGGAGATCTTGGTCGAATATGTGCCCTCATTTCGTATTCATAAAGTGGCGGGTCGTTCCGACGGGGTCTCTTAATATTCGAGGAATACGAGGGGGCCCCTCCGAGAGTCCCGACCCTGCGAGGAATCCTCCTCGTTCGGTTAATTACCGTGAAATACGACTGATCGAGAAATTCGGATAAGCCGCCGCGCCGCGTCGTAAATCGGGCAATATAATTCACTTTACCCTAATAACCCGTCTAATAAGAATTTTATCCCGTCGCCGGGTTATGGATACGCGCGTGAGATAATAATTCGGACGTCGATTAATGCTCTCTCGAGAGCCAAGGCACCACCGATTAAAAGCATTCGGACACAACAGAGGGATGAATCGAGAGAGTTACGAGTCGAATCATCATCCCTGTAACTTTGCGATAGTAGCTTGTATAAGACGTAGCTTGAACGTAGATATAAAAATAGCTTTAATCTCAAGGTGTTAACGCACAGATTGTTCATAGTAGTAACTCATCTTCGTAAACCGGGACGTGCAAATACTTTTCTGATGCGGTATAGATTGGCCATTCATCATGCTCTGGCTCGTTTCGATCGCGAAATCAGTGCCCCGCGGTTTTAAATTGTTTTTGGTGCCGTGACGCGAACGAGAGGCGTCGTCGAATGCGTTTTTACCTCTCTTTCTTTCTCTCTTTCTTACTCTCTCTCTTCGGAACTAGTTTTCGGAGCCGTGGAACGCGTCTGAGGATTTTCGAAAATCCTCGTCCCGTAATTGTTTATTGTGATCGAGGGCTGGGCTGTTGGGAACGAGGAGCTTGGCCCCCCGCGGCGCATCGCGAATGGGATCTTAAAGGACGAGAGGAGTGGAACGTGGGTTCCTACCGTTAAGATCCGACTTTACGACGCATCCTGGTCGCACGAGGCGGCGCGCACCTCGCGGGGCCCTATACAAGCCCCCGTAATTTGATAATATAGGGTTATGGTGGCGCCAAGCTGAGCTGTTTAAATTCATAACATTGTTTATTCCTATTAGACCGACCTATTGGGCCCGTTCCGCGCGATATTTCATTCCGCGCGCTACAACTACGACGATCCAAACGATCTACGCGGTGCGCGCTTCTCTCACCTGCACGAAATCACGATACTTGAACGTTCCGCAGCAAGAAATCCGCTAATTGCATTTCTGCGCGTAGCATTCCTGTGTAAGTAAACGATTGAAAACGATCTTCTTTCCAAGTAACGAGGCTTGGAGAAAATAGAGGCAAACTAATGAGGTTATTTGAATTTTTCTGGACGATTGCTCGGCAGTCAATGTGTCAAGGATTAATTTTCTAGACGACATCTAAAAGAGAGAGAGAGTGAGAGAGAGAGAGACGTTGGATTCTCCCGACACGATACACTCCCGGACAAAAAGATAGCACAACAATCAATTTCATGAATGTTTATATTTAAGCTCAAAGTTCTATAAACATCTAATAATATATGTATACAAGTGACAAATGAAAATAATGACAGTCCTCTTCCAGTTTCTCAACATAATTATCATGTATTTCAGGCCGGCGAAAAGATAGCACACTTGAACCAATTCTTAAAACAAATGAAATTCGTACAAACAAAATGATATTTTTTATCAATTTAATAATGTGTCGAACTTCCTTTGTCTCGTATTAATTCCACCATTCGTCTCGGTAAAGATTTGTATAAATTTTTTATTTTTTTTTTGTGGAAGTGTTATATGAGAGAACTTTATCGTCTTTCATACAGAGTGTTATTATTTACTTCTGGAGACGTCGTTTAACGCAGTGTTTTCGTTAGTATTTCCAAGAATTTGAAAGTAACACGAACTTACCTTTCATCAACTGCGAGAAAACTATAATTCTTTTTGGAATAGATTTATACAAGTTTTTAATCGTTTTTTGCTTATTTTTCTTCCATACCATTTCAACGTAGTTTTTCAATTGTTCTACAGTACTAAACTGGTTTCCTTTAGAATAAACACCTCCCTGGCTAGTATTCCCCAAAGGTTTTCAATGATATTTGAGTCAGGAGATCTCGCTGGCCACGTTAAAACGTCTGTTTCCTTATTTTTAAAGTAGGCCTGTACTATCTTTGCCGAATGCACAGCTACATTGTCTTGTTGGAAAATGTATTTTTGGTTGGCTATGGACAGAGCATGTTTTGACAATTGCTTATCAGTAGACATCGGATGTTTATGCAATTTCCAATTTTTATAGAAACATTTTAAGAAAGTGGAATGAAATAAAATCCTATTTTTAATGGGGACAGCCTTTGTAGATCCAAAGCAAATAAAAATCGTGTTAAATTCTCTCGAATTTTATATTATAGCATTTTTTGAACATTTCCAGAAGCCATAAATGCATAAAGATCCGCTGTCTACTTATCAGTAATGTATTTCCTGCTGTTTATTTTTGTGGAAATAAATTCAATTTCAGTTCTCGCATGATATCCTATAGCCGCCCAAATCATTATTCCTCCACCACCCATTTGTCGCCTTTGCAGCGTCAATTCCTCTTTTCGGAAACTATGAACGTACCATGTGCTATCTTTTTGTCCGGGAGTGTAAAAGTCGACGCGAGGTTCAACGATCTGCCAGGTCTCCGAGTCGAATCTACGGCTAACAAGGGAAATACGTGTTCGAGGAACGTGGTTTCCGACGATCGCAGGGTCTCGAGGGTCCAAGTAAACGTCACGGCGCGAACGAATTGATTCCCCGAGAGGATTTCCGAGCGTTCCAACGCGGTTTCGAGCTGTTTACGATCGGTGTGTGGCACGGTTCTTCGAGATCGTTGGTTCCCGAGCGGGACGGAGCCCCACCGATCCTTGTTGCTCCTGGCCGGCTGGCTGTCAGCGAGAACGTGAAATATCGTCTTGCCCAACTAGCATCCAATAATTAGTTTACTCCTCATTACAGCTGGCCCGCGTTATTAGGACGGGCCACGGGTTCCCGTGGGAGGGAGCGAGAGGGTGCACCGGGCAAAAAGGAGAAGCACAGGTGAGCAGAGGAGGAGATGAGGGGAGGAGAAGGGAGAGCTCTAATTAACTGAGCGTTTAGGGGTTGCTCGACCGGTCGACTAGCAACCACGCCCGATCGGTTAACCAATTCCATTCTTACCTGCTTTGTGCACCTTTCGGATACTTTGTGCTAATTCTCGTTTACCACGCGGTTCACCGGCCGACATATATACTTTGTCCGGCGAGTTTACGCCTTGCTCGCGAACACCGTCCGTGTACGATATATCCTTCGTGGAATTTTATCCTTTGTTTCGATTTTCATGATTTCTGTCGCGAATAATCTTTTCGAAGTAATAACTTTTTCGAGACGCTTTTTATTCTTAGAAACACGACAAGTCGCACAAGTTGGAGATCGCCTAAGCGGGCATATCGGTAGAGCATCTCTCTCCTCCCATTACAGCGCGATCGATATGGATCACCGCCATTTAACGTATCGCGCATGATGAGAACTCGAGGACAGGGGGAGAGGCATAAGTTGCAAAGGGGGGAATAAGATCGAAGCACAGAGTAGCAAAGAGAAGAGGAAGAGGAAGAGGAAGGAGATGGAGAAAGAAAGAATGAAGGAGAAAGCGTGCTCGCGCACGAGGCTATCTCCGATCTTTGATCTCGGTAACCAGCCGGATCGAAGGTAGGTTCGAGGGGGAGGAGACCGTAGGTGGAACGTGCACGGAAGGAAGAGAAAGAGAGAGGAGAGAGAGAGAGAGAGAGAGAGAGAGAGAGAAGGGGGAACGGGTCCGTAGGAGGTATGATGCGCGGGAGCCATCTCTGTTAATCATCGCGTAATTACCGCTCCAATTATCAGATGCTGAGATACGGGGACCCGGCGGATCACGCGGGATCCAAAGAATCTGTTAGTTGAGCCGCTGCTTGCTCGTAGAGATCTGGTTTACGTTCGAGGAGCTGCTCGTCATTCTGAACGAGCTGCGTTCTCGATCACGGTCGAGAGATCCTCGAGCACCTTGAGCCGAGCCCCGCGAGAAAAATGTCAATTATGGTCGGTCGTATCAAGTACGGAATTAATCGGACGCGCGAGACAAAAATGCGTGATCGTTTATACGTCCGCAGGCGGAGACGCTCTCGAAAAATTATCGCAATATCTGTAACGTCGCCTAACCTCGTTTTTCCTTTGTAGTCGATGGACGACCAAAACATGTCAAGGTTTTTTGCTAGAAGTAGTGGCACAGCGTCGGTATCAAAAATAGTTTAATATAACAAAAGGTAATACAAAGGGAGACGTTTCTCGCAATACGTCGTTCACACGTACGAATATTCACACCGGACCGAGGTGAAACGGTTTCTCGCGAATTGCTTAAAACCAATAGGCGTGAAGCATGGCCCCACTCATTACGTTACGAAGGATGTTAGTACACAGAAGCGCGTCTTATGTGTTTAACACTAGAACGACCAAGCACTAAATGCAACTGACATACATTGCTTTATAATAACAACAAAATAAGATTTGTTTAGATTTCGTATTAATTTTGTTTAAATATCTACTTCGATAGAGAATTTAATTACAAAAATTTTCTCATGGAACCATATTTATAATCTGAATATTTCTAAAAGAAAAAATTAGGAGCAAGTCATTTTAACCCATCCGGTAGTTCTAATGTTAAATAAGATTTTCAGTACTTTCTCAACAAAACAGCTAAATGGGAGTAATCCTCGACAGTTTCACAGGGGACATCGTACCCAGATAGCACGCGACGTCTTAAAGACGTCTGTTTTACGTCCATTTTTGGTCTGAACGTCTTACGTCCTAAAAAGACGTCTTTATGACGTTTTACAGACGTCTTTGTTGAGACGTCGTTTTTCCGTCCGAAATAAGACGTCTTAAGACGTATTTTACGAGACCTCTTTAAGACGTTTCATTTCTCGATGTTTCAGTCATTGTAAACTGCTAGAGAAAAGCTAACGGACGTCTTTCTTGAGACGTCGTTTTTATGTCCGAAATAAGACGTCTTAAGACGTCTTTTACGAGACGTCTTTAAGACGTTTCATTTCTTGACGTTTCAGTCATTGTAAACTGCTAGAGAAAAGCTAACGGACGTCTTACAGACGTCTTTCTTGAGACGTCGTTTTTACGTCCGAAATAAGACGTCTTAAGACGTATTTTACGAGACGTCTTTAAGACGTTTCATTTCTCGACGTTTCAGTCATTGTAAACTGCTAGAGAAAAGCTAACGGACGTCTCAAAGACGTCTTTAAAACGTACAGTTTTTTCACAAAGACATTCCAGAGACGTTCAGAAGCCGTTCGGGAGACGTTCGTAGGACATTCAAGCTATAAGACGTCTGAATGTCCATCGACAGACGTCTTTAAGACATCTTTAAGACGTCTCTGTGGTATCTGGGTACCGTGTCGAGGCTGGGCAGCGTACGAAGGGATCCGATTCCCGTGGAAGCGGGCCGGCGATCGCGAATCGTTGAATCCGAGCAGCTATAGTGGTACACCTGCAGGTAATTGAACCGCTACTTTGATTCGACGATGATGTTCGTGGGACGGCCGGCTTGAATTTCGGTAATGACGCGTTTGCTACCGTAGGGGTATGCCTTGGGACGAGCCGAGGGGGTGAAACGAGGGAAGGGAAAAGAGGCGAGATCGAGAGAGTCTCTCGGGAACGTAGCGAGTGGAAGAACGTCGGCGGAGAGACGGGGCCCATGGGGCCCGGGCCCGTTAATCGGGGGGCATTATCTCAATCACGTAAAACGGCAAAATTGCATTTACCTTTTTAAATGAATATTTGGCGGGAGACGCGGCGCTGCTCCGCACCGCACCGCTCCGCACCGCACCGCTCGCATCTCCGCGTTTGCGCCGCGTTGCAGTCTCGAGAACCGCATCGCGCTGCAGCCACCGCCGCCACCGCCGCCCGCTAAGTTAATTTACCAAGGAATGTCGGGTAACGCCCTGCTCAACCTACCGGCCGCCGGACAAGTATTGTCCCGCCCCTGTTCAACCCTAAACGCGGGACCATGCGCGCCTTCCAGAATCCGACGATCCTCGAGATATTCGGGCATCGAAATTCTCCGCTGCTCGGGGATTCGTGTTCTAGGCTGTGTTATCCTCGGACCGTTCCCGTAGCAGCGTCTTGCTGTATGTATTGGGTTGGCAAGAAAGTAATTTCGGTTTTCACTAATAGATAACTTTATGTTTTGTTTCATTGACTTCCGTTAACGTTGCGTTTGTTTTCTTTCTGACACTTCATATTGGGTCTATAACTTAACCCCTTGTCCTACAACATCGAGTCAGACTCGTGATAAAGATGCTGAACAGGGTATAACAAATATGTTTCTTATTAATTTCCCTTAAACCGAAATAAAATTTTTATTTTGGCGTTGTTAATACTGGAAGGACCAAGCACTAAATGCAACTGGCATACATTGTCTTATAATAACAACAAAATAAGATTTGTTTAGATTTCGTATTAGTTTTGTTTAAATATCTACTTCGATAGAGAAGTTTATTAAAAAATTTTCTCATGGAAACATATTTATAATTTCAATATCTCTAAAAGAAAAAATTAGGAGGAAGTCATTTTGACCCATCCGGTAGTTCTAGTGTTAATATACAGCTTTCGGAGAACATATAGGCATATATATCTCCTTTTTTCAGGAAATTATAAATTACAAAAAAGTTCTAATCACTGAAACCGTGAAATAAATTGTAGTACAAGGGGTTGAAAACCGGAATTTTTGACACTAGATGTGAACGCTTGTGTATGCGCTGTAGCAAATCATTGACATACACGTAATTTTGAAGCTCTATTCATAAGGTGTCAAAATCAGTCGACAGTGTTAGATTTGCTTGTGCGCATCATATTTTTTTCAATCATGGAAAATTTTGCAAATTGCCGAAAGAAACAGCATTTGCGGGAAGTTTTGCTGAGTCACTTTTTTGCAAAGAAAACTGCAGCCGGAAGTCATCGTTTGCTCGTGGAATTGTATGGCGAACATGCTCTTTGCGAAAACACGGTGTTTCGAGTGGTTTCGACGCTTTAAAAGTGGCGATTCTGACATCAAAGACAAAGAGCGGCCTGGACAGTCGAAAAAGTTTGACGATGAAGCTTGCGGAATCATTGGGCGTGACTCGAGCAGCCATTTTCAAGCGCCTACAAGCATTGGGATTCATCCGAAGGTAGCGTGCGGCGTATCGTGTCTGAACCTTAACCCTTTGCACTCCGAACCATTCTGGCAGAAATTTACAAATCCTCGTATTATTTAGTATAATTTTGGAACCAAGTAACGTATTATAATGATATTGGACTTATATGAATTGGTTTACATCGAGGAATATATATTTGCAGAAAAACCAATATTTTATTTAAAGTTGCGCTGGAATAAATGAATTCCCCGTAATCGCTAATAAACTTTAATGTCCCATGAGAGGTGACAGCGGAGTGCAAAGGGTTAAAGGTACATTTCCATAAAGTCATTTGTATAGAACTGTTGTACTCTCTGTAATCGAAGAAAAGCAGAATGTCACGGCAGAAAGAAGCTTGCCGCGAGATAATCAATATCCGGTGTATAGGTAAATTAAAATTTACAGTTTTCGGTACAAAGCGCAGCATGCAGGATCACTGCGCAATGCCGGCTGTCTGACAAGCACATTGTGCGAGTCCGAAGGGTCGATCGAAGGGCAGAAGGAGGGTCGTTGTCGATGACGGGGGCCGTCGGTGGTATAACGGGGGCGAGATTCCTCGGAGGCGAGTCGACGGGTAATTCGCGGAGGTCGTACATCATTCCCGGGGGAACGGTTGTCCGCCTATTCGGTCGCTTCGTTTGGGCTTAAATCAAATTTACTAATTAACACCATTTACCAGGATCTATAGCGGGCGAGTCGCGGTGTCCGGCGTGCATGGCTCTCTAAGCTCCTTTTTGTTTCCTCCTCAACGTCGGTACGCGTTATTGATGATGCTCGTTAAAGAGCTCTCACGTGCCGGTTGGGCAGTTCTTCTTCGTCCCGATACCTCGTCCTCTCTCATTCTCTCTCTCTCTCGCTTTTTCTCTGGTCCGTGGTCATTCCAAGGGACTCGGACGAACGGCCGACTCCTGTACAGAGCCCGTGATCCATCCTCGTGGCGCTCGGCTGCCGCCGGGACATTAGTCATCGACAATCAAGATGAATTCACTCTTAAACAATGACGCTTAATTTCAAGAAGCCACCGACGAACAATCGACCGAATTCCCGGGCCCTGTTCGACGCGTCGATCTCTTCGCCACGGTCATGGTCGTGAGAGACCATGCTCCTTTTTCCCGCGAGAACCGCGTCCAGTTCTATCGCGGACCAGGTAACAACGTGACAGGTATCGGAATAGAGCTCTCAGGCCAGGGAAGAAGACTGCCAGTAGTCGATACTTATCACGGTACGAACTACAATTATTATTACTATTATTGTTACCATCATTTTAGAAACATTTTTGGCACGAAATACAGTGGTATAAGTCAACGACAAGCCAGACGGTCAAAATTTTCCTTAAAAATCGAATTCTCTATCAGGAGAACGTGATATTTAACCAGTTAACTGTGATTGACGAGTATACTCGTCACGGAGAAATGGCACGATTTTGTGTATTGACGAGTATACTCGTCATGCGTAAAATTTTAATTCTGGTGAAAACTAAATTATATTCGTAGAATTTTAATATGTTTAAAATGTTTAGAGGTCAAGACGAAATGAAACAAACAAATGAAAATTATAAATTATTTGAGTTGGATTTATAACTATAAATATGACGACTGTACCATGCATCGTTTGATTATCGCGACACACACTGGTGGGCGCTTTGCAAAGAGATCGCCACAGTTAACCCTTTGCACTCGACGCTATTTTCATTCTAAAACTAAATTTTTCTTCCGTCTTAGAATATATTCATTTTATTCATACGAAGCTGATCCGATTTCCACATATAAACATTTAAATGTTTGGTAATCTATTAAATATAAATTTTGTAATGTAACAAATATTTTGTAATATTTTTTGATCGTTTCTTTGAAATAATGCCACAACAATTTCTAGTGGTGCTTCAGAGTCACCACTCGAGCGCTAAGGGTTAACTGGTTAAAGAGGTGGCTGAAAATTCAGTAGTAGAAGTCAACGACAAGTCAGGCGGTGAAAATTTTCCGAAATTTTTGTCTGCTTCTATACCTGGTCTGTGGTTCTATACAGTTTACCTCTTCCTCGGGGTCCTCTTCTTCTTCTTCTTCTCCTTTTTCTTCTCTCTCTCTCTCTCTTTCACGTTATTATGCCTCTACCCGGTGAGAACGCGCGTCTATACGTGTGCGCGCAGGTGCAGCAGGGCTCTACGGTCCGTGGTGGTCAGGATTTATGGTGCGTCGCATTATCACGTAAGGTAACGCGACACCGCAATTCCACTCGGCGGCACTGACGGGCAAACGCGCAAATTACCATCGCGATTGCGGCTAACTCGGGCCTTTACGCTAATAACGGCAACACCACGCGGCGAATCGCAAACAAGGACGACGGTCTATCCTCGGTACGGGACCGGCACGGAATGGGCCCGCGCAATCTTTCCCACCGAGGGCGTAAACCGCAATATACTGTCTTCTTGCCCGACGAATATTTATTTATCTCGAACCTTACCGACGCGACTCGGCTCGCCGTTAATAAATCGACAAAAATCGGCAAAAATCGGCCCGTTTCTTCTTCGTCGACACGGTTTCGTGCGACGTGGTTCTCGAGACCCGAACAACGCGCAGACCAAGCGAAGAAAGGGCAAGATGGTGGTTCCGTGCAAGATCGAGAGTTGCCTGTTGAAAGATACGTGCCCAACAGTGCACGCGACCGTGTTCCGAGGGTAAAATTGGCACCTCTTTCGAAAGTTGAAAAGGTCGCTCGGGGTCAACGCGTGGGCGTTCTTAATTCAGCAGAATGTGCACACGCGTCCCGCCGGAACTCGATTCCATGCAAATATGCCCGCGGAACGGTCTCGCTCTCGGAATTGTATCATTAGTCGTGTTTTGGTTCAAGTTGGTATGGCGTGTCTCCTTTTTTTTTGTTTCCAAATATGGAAATAAATTAAGACGTAATGGGCTTAATAAGGCTCCGGTTGGATAGCATTCCGCGCCGGTCCCTGTAACTAATGGCGGCGTTTGCGCGTTTTATGTCGTGTCGAGGGGGGTTGCCTGTAAACTTCCGAAACTCCAATCTTCTCCGTTTCGTTCGTTTGTTCGTTAATTTTTCCACGAATGTGCCAGCTGTCGCGTATTCACATCTTCAAGCTTATGCTATTTAGTTGTCTTACACTGCTCTCTCGTTCTAAATGGTGTTATACTACATTGACACGTCAAGCGCCGAATATCGACCCCAGAAATTTTGACAAAATCAGAGTAACTTAATTAGTGGAACCACAACTAGAAGTTTAAAATATATTATACGCGATGCTGTCTGAACCCTTTTAAATTTGAAAGACTCAAATAAAATTCGGTTTATCTGGATATCTCGTAATAAAAATGAATTTCTAAACCCAGTAAAAAAATCTCTGTCAGTCGTATGTGACCGACGTGGTAGTCAACGTGTTAACACTAGAACGACCAAGCACTAAATGCACAACTGGCATACATTGCCTTATAATAACAACAAAATAAGATTTGTTTAGATTTCGTGTTAGTTTTGTTTAAATATCTACTTCGATAGAGAAGTTTATTAAAAAATTTTCTCATGGAAACATATTTATCCCTTTGCACTCGAAGCCATTTTAACAAAACAAAACGAAACATTTTTTCCGACCTAGAATATTTATATTTTTTCATGCTATACATACGAAAATGGTGCAATTTACTCGTACAGTACTGAAATGTTTAGTAATTTATTAAATACAAACTAATTTAATAATGTAAAAAATATTTTGAATAATGATACAGGAATTTTTAGTGGCGCCTTACAGTCGCCGTTCGAGTGCTAAGGGTTATGATTTCAATATCTCTAAAAGAAAAAATTAGGAGGAAGTCATTTTGACTCATCCGGTAGTTCTAGTGTTAAATCATCGACGTGATTAAATCCGTTGTAAATACAACTACTTGTTGTCCATCCTTGATTTTCCCTTTGAACACGTGGAGAGGTATGTAGGACTCTCCCCTTACCTACACTAGTAATCCAGGATTTGCTTTGATCCTACATTGGTGTGCTCCGTCAATCCTACATTGGTATCTAAGTCCCAAAGGAACTAGGAGAGAGTGAAACAAACCAGATAAAATTGAACGGAAAGACGAGTGTGCTTTTCGAGATAAGTGCTGGTCAAAGGGTTAAAATGTCGATCAATGGGAGCAACGACAAGCGAGAGAACAAGAGAAAGGAGAGGATCGCGCGAAGGAAGAGGAGAGAAGTGGAAGTAATAGCAGCCACGGCCAAATACGACGCGGATCGGCCGCAGAAAGCTGATACTTGTATACCTGGGATACAGGAGGCCGTGCAGCGGTGTAAATGCAATCAAGAAGGCCTCAATTAGACCGTCACGCCGTACATCCCTCATCTCGAAGTCTCGCCGCTCCTCCCTTCTCTTCACTCGGCGTCGATTTCGTCGTCGTCTTCGTCGTCGTACTCTTCTTCTTCTTCTTCTGCCTCTTGCTTCGCGTCCTTTCCCCCTCTATCCTCCCCATCATTCATTTCGTGGTGCTCTGTCTGCCCCTGGTACCGATACCGGGGAACGTCCGAACCGAAAAGGTACGTCCAAACGATCGTCGATTGCTAGACAACGTGCATTTATAATTTCAGTATAAAGTGTACGTGTAGAGTATGAAGTGTCCCACTTCTGAGACCAGTGTTACGAGTTCGGGGCATCTTCAATGAATAAGACGTATAAAATAAACCTTTATTAACCAGTTAACTGTGGAATTTAATTTTAAAAATACTTCGCGACACGGAATTAACCCTTAGCACTCGAATAGCGACTGTAAGGCGCCACTAAAAATTGCTGTATCATTATTCAAAATATTTTTTCCGTTATTCAACCCTTGCCCTAAAATAAGGACCATACTCGTGACGAAGATTCTGAACAGAGTCTAATAATCGTGTATGTTATTAATTTCCTTTAAACCGAAATAAAATTCTATTTTGGTGTTGTTGATGTACAACTATTGCAGAACGTATAGGCATAGAATGGATATAAACTTTTTCTTTTTTTAGGAAATTACGAATTACAAATAAAGTTCTAATCTTTGAAACCGTAAAATAAATCGTAGTGCAAGGGGTTAAATTGATTTCTATTTAATAAATTACTAAACAGTTCAGTATTCGACGAGCAAATTGCACCATTTTCGTATGTATCACGTGGAAAAGAATATATAGAACGGAGATATTCTAAATCGTACGAAATTTTTCGTTTTGGAGTTAAAATAGCTTCGAGCGCAAAGGGTTAAAATCAAACAATGACGAATATACACGTCGAACGCAGGCGAAACGTCGCTACTATAAATTTTACGAAAAAAGTAAAGCAGAGTGAAAAGGAATTGCATTTTTATTCGACAAGAAATTAACAATTCATTAACGTTAACCGCACCGCAATAGAAATTTGGTGCGACGTGTATACACGTCAAAAGCGTTTAACTGGTTAATTTAGAATTTGGAAAGTGTCTAGAGTGATGGCAATTTGGTAATCGCTTAATCTCGAGAAATGGTCCTGTCGAATGGCCACCTCGATCATGCGATTTGACGCCGTTGGATTTTTTCTTGTGGGGTTACCTTAAGTCGAAGGTTTATGCGAACAATCCAACGACGTTGGAGGAGCTCGGGAACGATATCGAACGCGGAATTACCAACATTCCGACTGATATGTGTGAAAGAGTCGTTCGAAAATTGGATCGAAGGAATCGATCGCTGCCGTCGTGCTCGTGGTGATCATATGAACGACATCGAATTCCACACATAATTGTAACATGTGTACTACACCGGTAACAAATTTCAGCCCGATATCTCAATTATTCTGTGTTTTATTTAAACTTAAAATTGTTATGTTCTTATTGAAAAATCCGGTATTTTGCTAAAAATTTTCAGGCGACGGAGAGTTGTCCGAGGGGAGCGTTGGGAGCCGCAGCTCATCTTTGAACGAAGAGGGGCCCTTTTCTTCCCTTGTCCCCTCGCTCGCGCAGCACGCGTAAGGTTTTATCCAGTTAACAATCCCTAATTGCAGGGTTTCTTGTAACTAACTCGGTTAACGTGAAGGACCCCACGATGATTCCCCGGCGTTCACCTATCATCGCGATGCGGATGCAGATTAAACAGCCCCTTAATCTCGGGCCCGCTGCGAGCCGGGTCTCTCTCGGACCTCGCGGACCTCCCTTGTGGCCTCTCTTATGCTTCGTTTAATAGGGTCTAACGATAGGGAAACCGGACGGTTTACGACGGAATCATACTACTCGACGCGCCGGGACACTTTCGCTCTCTCTCTCTCTCTCTCTCTCTCTCTCTCTCTCTTTCTCGGGCCCGAAACTTCTCTCCGTTGTTGGCTAATCGACCGTAATCGGTCCCGCCGCAATTATGTCTACAATTTCATAATTAGATTAGAGGTAAAGTGTGAACGCTCCACGTTACACGATCTTATCGCGAGGAACAAGAAGAACAGCCGATAAAAATTTAGGATCCCGCGTCGAAAAATCCGCCTCGACCCTCTTCGATTCTTCTTCCTCGTCCAAGGGCAGCTGCCTCGTTGAATAATCAGCTCGTGAGACAAGATTAGAGCTGGCAGTTTGTAGTATACCGTATCTCCGAATTACCGACACGAGCCTCTCGTTCGATGTTCAACGTTTGACGTTTCATTCGAAACGCGTCCTCGGTTTCTCAAAATTGATCAAGACGATTTGTATTTCTCGTAAAAATTCGCTGTCTAAGAATTACACAGGAAAAATCTTTGTTTACCCGAAACCGGTAGAAGTTATCGAAATTTCACCACGAAAAGTGTTTATACCTCTTGCCCTGCAATATCTTGTCAGACTATCGTGATGAAGATTATGAACAGAGTCTTATAAATATACAGGGTCATCCGTTTTTAAACGGCCAAACGTCAACCAGCTATAGAGGACCCCAAATGAAACAACTTTCACCCCTAACACTTTTTTTGATTCGGTCTTGATTTTTAGATAATTGCAAAAACGTATATCGTATACGAAATTTCATTCCACGAAACTATCTGAATTTAAATTTCGAAGTTTCAAAGTTAAAATACAAAATCTACATCTGGTTTTAATTGTCCCATTCAAAATTTTTACAGCAATACCTAAATATTCAAGGAATGTAACGGAACTGAAGTTTTAAGAATGATTTTAAATACATCTTTTGGGTACGTATTGTTTAAAATATTTTCAAGAAATCAAGGCCGAATAAAAAAAAAGTGTTAGGGGTGAAAGTTGTTCCATTTGGGGCCCTCTATAGCTGGTTGACGTTTGGCCGTTTAAAAACGGACGACCTGTATATGTTATTAATTTCCTTTGAATCGAACTAAAATTCTATTTCGTTGTAGTCGATATATATCCTTTGGAGAAAACATAGGCATACGATAAACATAAACTATCCTTTTTTTCTTTGAAATTCTAAACGATGAAGAATTTGTAATCGTTACAATCACGAAACAAATAGTAGTGCAAAGGGTTAAACAGGAGAAACGCGCGATGCAAAAGGAATTCGAGGTTCGATAAAAATCGCGGTTTCGACAGCGTGTTCCATTTGGGGCCCTCTATAGCTGATTGACGTTTGGCCGTTTAAAAACGGATGACCCTGTATATGTTATTAATTTCCTTTGAATCGAACTAAAATTCTATTTCGTTGTAGTCGATATATATCCTTTGGAGAAAACATAGGCATACGATAAACATAAACTATCCTTTTTTTCTTTGAAATTCTGAACGATGAAGAATTTCTGATCGTTACAATCACGAAACAAATAGTAGTGCAAAGGGTTAAACAGGAGAAACGCGCGATGCAAAAGGAATTCGAGGTTCGATAAAAATCGCGGTTTCGACAGCGTGTTCGACCCGGGGCAGCTGGGAATTTCCTTTTCGGCGAAGGCAGTCCGGTTACTTTGCTACCGATCGGCGAATTCGCCTCGACGGCAGACAGTTATTAGGTGGCTAGACCCGGTGTAAAACGTCGCTATAATGATCGGTTCGCTAACTAACTGGCTATTTCTCCCGTGGTGCTCGCCGTCTCTGTGCGCGGAGTGTATAAACATTCACGTGTGCACACACGTGTATAGATCGCGCGCACTTAGCCGTCGTACCCGCGGGCACCGTCGATACTGTTTACACCGTAGTAATTTGCTAATGGCCAGGCCGACACGATGAATTCGGGATCGAGCGGCTGCGTGGTCTGCATCTCGATCGCGCGCGATCCCGAGAGACCCACGCGGCCAGAAAACGATCGAGGATCGATCACCGGGGCCCCGGACACGCCTCTGCTCGTTCTCGTCTCGGCCTTATCGAACCTTGCGCGTTATCGAGCCGGACGATTCCCTCGATTTTTGCTCGGGACTGTGGAATTTTTTACTCCGAAGATTGCTTGCTGCTTTTATCGTAATCCTGTCGGCAGATTTAATAGAATTTTACGGAGTCTTTTTTCTCTGGTCCGAGAATTTTAACGTTAAATTTAAAACGAGCTGGCTAGCATGCATTGTCTTGTAAAAATAACAAGATTCAATTTATTTAGACTTTCGATCGTATCGTTCGAGCATAATTAATTCGACTATTTTGAGAGCAGCATAGGAACCGGTAGTTTCGCGGTGCAATTTCATTGACCGGTGTATCCTCGAAGAGGAGAGAGAAAAAACGGAGATCTCTCCGGAGAAAAAAAATATGAAAAACTTCAGAAAAAATGGGGGCAGAAACAGGGGCGCAGCGGCACGTAACATTTTCGGGAAATTAGAGTGCAACGGTGGGGGCCGGCACATTACGTGTTGCGGAAGGTGTCATTAAAGCGCTTCTATTACGCGTTTAGCCCTCGGAATCGGTGTTGGTTCGAGCTCTCGATATTCGTCGGAGCTCTCTGCTCGCTCTGTTGCGCTTAGTCGGTCGAGTGCGTGCACTTAAGCGTGCAACGGAGGCCCCCGGTGCAGCGTGCTGCAGTCCGCGAACCACTTAAGGCCGCGTCAGTTTTGATCGGCGGATCATTTGGACGGTAACCGTTCGATTTATCAGCGCGAGGATCGTTAGCAAGCCGGGGGGGAGAGCGCAGGCATCCACGACTCCGCTAATTAGCTGACGCGCATTAATGGCCCGGGACTCCATTAAACTGTGAAATATTTAAATAACTCGTCGACGGGCGTGCCCGGCCGCGAATTACTTGTCATAAGTCAGCCCCGGAGTGCTGTTCGACGATCCTTGGCATCTCCCCCCCCTCTCTCTCTCTCTCTTGGTCTCCTCTGTTGCTCTCTTGTCGGCTAAATGCGTCTGTGTAATGGTCCTCCGGTTTTTCGTTCAGGAAGTTGACGAGCCTGCAAATTAATACCTCCGTGTAGCATGATATTTCAGCGATGTGCACGAAATTGAATTTCGACCGTAATCCAGACAGAGAAAATCAGGTTATCGATCAACAATATTGTGCGTACCGTTTCGGTGAAACATCAAGATAACATCTGCCATGATTTCGTTCGGTTAGACAGCTAAAATATCACGCTATGCTTGCACCAGATCGTTTCCGATCCATCGGAGATCGTTGTAGAAAGGTTTCGTGGAATAAAAAGAAGACGTGTTGTGTTTCAATTTTCATTTTTACCTCTCTCTCTCTCTCTCACTCTCTCTCTCTCTCACTCTCTCTCTCTCTCTGCTCTTACTTTCTTTTCTCTCACTTTCATAAACGCATGTATTCGTGGCTAAAGAAAAAAGAAATTAAAAGAACGTGTCTAAGATTAAGGACAATGGACACATGGGTGTTCGCTGAAGATCGAGGGAGCTGCGTTCGATTTTTCGGAAAAATTGACAGCAGCTTCGCGCCTCTGCTCGAGATCCCTGATTCCGAAAGCGATGATGCGAATTCTATTGTTTCGATCCGTTTTTTCCTTGTCGATCGCGAGGGATTACGATCGAGAGAACCCTACTTATCGATCGGTGAGGCAGCCGACGAGATATGGCCGCACGAGCACGCTGTCATGATTCGCTGTATGTACACATACGCTGGAAATTCGGAATTCGGTTCGATTCGATTCGATTCAATCCTTGGCAAAAGTTGCACGCATACGTCGTAGAATTTATTTACAAAGGACGCTTACAGTACTCTAGGAATGCTTATACAGTCGACGGAACTTGTCGCGACTATCGTTTAAAAGTTTCAAATTAAAAGAACGCGTATATAAATAGTATTTTCTTCTTATCTAAAAACATTGTGCGACGGATCGATGTGAAAGCACCGTGGCGGGCAAAGTACGACGGATCGTTCGATCTTTCGCTTTTCGATCGTTTCAGCTTTATACGTCGATTTTAGTCAATAAAAATTACTAGATGTTTCTTTGCTCTGTCAATTTTAGTCAATTAAAAATTGCTAGATGTTTCTTTCCTCTGTCAATGTTTGAAACAGACGGAAAAGCGAACGATCGATCGAGAAATTCAGCCTCGCCACTGTAAATCGTGTTACGCTTCGTCTTCTCACCTAAACCGGTTACACGTTTTGGGTCGCGACGTGAACAATTTCGCTCGAAAATCTTGCTGGACTCGACTACAATATTTAATTTCGTCGGTTAATTAAACCCTTACGAATTCTCCTCCGAAAGAAACAGAACACTTTGAAACCCCACAGGATTAGGAAAGAAGGCACAATATCGCAGGCCTTCGCGTCGCGACGCCGGGAATCTTTCTGGACGGACATCTTTCGATGATGTTTGCTCAGAGCTCGGTTCGTAAATACAACGTATTTCCGCTTCTCCGATTAGACGAGCGATCTAGATCTCGATCGTCCCTTGGATCCGCCTTTGAAATCGAACCGAGAATCCTGCAGCTCGCGAAGATCCGATGCAACACGAATTTTTCACGGGTTCGTGGATCGCGAAAGAGCACAGATTTCAAAGACGGTTCCGGTCAAGGGACACTAGTGGTAAGTTTTACGTTGAAGCTGCGATAAAAACCATAACAGCATCGATAGAAATCACAACAGCGTCGATAAAAACTGGTGATCTAGTTATGCATCGCTCTTTCGATGTAAATTCTTCGATTAAAAAAAAGATCATAGAATAATTGCTCCACGCTTTATTTGTACTGCGATTATTTTTTATTTTTTTTTACCACAGCTGCAACCTGACCGCACGGTTAGGCTCGCGGATCATCGCCTCGCCTCGCCGTTACTGTACATTTTATACAGTATTCCGCGTAAAGAAAAGCGGAAAAGAATCTGTCGGTTCGTTCGCTGAATTCCGTGTGTCGCTCGGGAGGAAGGTTGAAGAAGCTAGTTTTGTACGTGGACACAGGTACGCGCGTCTGTTCTCGACGAGCACCATGAAGATCCGCGGCGATCTACAGGGTTGCGATCCACGCAACAGAGCACCGGCAATTCCAACGATCACGGGGAAATCGATGATCTTCCCATGGTCGTCCGATTTGCCAACGCGGATGCAACCCCGTGCGTCTCGCCGTTTTTCATTCGTCTGTTGCATCGTCGCGAATCCTTCGTCCGAAAGCGTGTTTACCTAGAGCCGATCGACAGCGTTCGGATCACATATCGATCGCGAGTCGATCAGACGATAGCGCGTGAATTTCAAGATAGCCACGGTTATTGTCGCGAGACTTTGACAGAAACAAGATCGCTCGTATGCGATCCGAAGCTGCTCCCAGGCTCTAATCGCATTAGAAAAGCATCGGTTGATCACAGGAAGAGGAAACCGTCAACCTCTTCCCTCGCGTACACGCCGTTGAAAGACGGTGCCGAGTGTGTCCGGGGGCCACTTTGTTCAAAGTTCTTTGGCTCGCGGTCGTCGAACGCGATACGTGAACCGCTGGCTTTGGAACTGTTCCCAACTGGTACGGATACGTTCCGGATGATCGGTCGCGGAGAATTATCCCGACGGTCTGAATAATTAAGGAATTCTGCGTTCCGAATAACTGCTACGATAAAACCACCGACTTACACACACTGGGCACGGCTATCCGTATTAATCGGAGACGTTCGGATAATAGGTAAGGGAGACCGGGGTAGATTCGGTCGTTCAGATAATTTTAATTACAACTTACCTCGGTCTCTCCTACTTGGGTTCGATGCTGAAGCAAGTCTGCGGTGAGTTGTACAATATATTGTTTCGCACGTGGATCGTTTTACACTGAATTATTATTTCTTTCACTAAAACTTCCAACTACACCTACCCTCGGTTCCCGAAATTTATTCGAGACGTTCGGATAGTGGAACAGGTACTTTTTTAGTTTGAATGCTGAAACAAGTGCTCGGTGTGAATTTATACAATATATCGTGTTTCGGACGAAAAAGGAGACGGGGGGCTAAGTCTGGGTTAGGTGTCTGTGAAATTCGGATTAGCGAGGCTCCCATTACAATTATATTTCAAACCGTAGCGTTTTCGGCCGAACCTATTTCTATGTACAACGTATCCAGCCAATAAAGGAGTATCCGCGAGGTTCCTCGGAAATCCACGAAATCCTGAATCACAGTAACAACTCGATTCTCTACAACCGCTTCAAGAAATCTCCGAGTACCCAAGCTGCTGAGGCGCCCACAGCAGGACGAAAGAGGGTAGAGCTATCAGGACAGGACGAGCTCCGCGTGGCAGTCCTTTCACGTCACCGTATGCTCTTCTCACCTTGTAGCTCGAGGTTGTATCGATTCGACGGCAGGAGATCACGATCGGATATCAACATTGCTCGCCTGGGTTATCATCGTCTGTTGAACGAGCATGCTTCGCAAGGTCGTACCTAGGTCCGTGTCCGGAGCTAAGTGGCTGTGGATTCTCGTTCAGCTGATGAGGTCGCCGTTCTTGCGCAACATCTCGAGGTGCAGCTCGTACTCCCTGGCTTTCAGTCGGAGGGACGCGATGCTGTTCGTTCGCCGATCGATATCCGGCAATCCGACGCTTCCGGTTGGCGATCCTTGGGGAGGGGTGGCCGTCGGCGGAGGCGCTGGGACCGGCGGATGCGGCAAACTGATCGCCGGTGCAGGTGGAGGCGGCGGAGGTGGTGGGGGCGATCCTTGGACCAATTTCGGCCGTTGAGCAGCCGAGATGTTGGCCAACAGGCTCTGGAAGGACGCCGCGGACGTGTACGGCAGAGGCATCCCGGGCGGTAGCAACGGTGGCGGCGCCCGATGATAGGGATGGGTCGTGTAACTACCAGGAATGACCGGCCCGTGACCCAGGGGCGGGTAACGGAACGCGTCGAAGGGTTTCCGCAGACCGAACGTGCCCAGGTGCGCGAAAGGGTTCGGCAAGGTCGGAGCTACCACCGCCGAGGGCGGGGGTGCGCCCGTGCCCAAGTACGGGTTGTACGGGTGCGCCTGCGGCCCGACCTTCTCCTGCTTCCGCCACTTCGCTCGACGATTCTGAAACCAGACCTGCAACCAAATTCGTTTCTTTCAGTTTTTCGTCCTCTCGAAATTGCCTGCCGATTTACACAACGAAATTCTCAAGGATTCCCGGGGAGCTCGTGGGAATGTCTTTTCACGATTCTACGGTTTTTCTACGCGATCGTGCCTACACTCCCGGACAAAAAGATAGCACATGGGTAATATTTCCGTATTTTGAATGGTATGCTCATAGTTTCCTAAATGTTATAGATTGAATGTAAACAGCACGTCTTGGGAGCGTAGTAAACAAGGTTGAAGCTGGAAGTATTTGTTTTTATTCCAGTTTCTCGGAATATGCTATAAAAGAAGGGAGGCGAAAAGATAGCACACACTTAGAATTTTCATAACAGTTACTAGTGTTTGTCAAACTTTCTGCGAGGCTAGACGTGTCAGTCAGTTTAATACACTTAAATCCCAAGTAGTTTAAAAGATCGAAGCATTTGGCTGTCATGGGACGAGGAAAGAGATTGAGTAAAGAAGAGATTAACACAATTCTTGTTTTAAGGAGTTGTATACAGTCAGGAGGCCCAAAAGAAGCGATTTTTTAAGAATTTTTCCTGCGAAGACCTTTACATGTAGTAGGAAATGAAATAAAAAAAATCGATTTTTTGAAAATTCTAACTGTACATAACCCCTTAATGGACCAAAACTTTTCTATCTCTAAAATTGCTTCAGCTATCAAAAGAAGTCGGAAAATAATTTACGATTTTACGGAAAAAAAGTACTGGCTGACCATCAGTACCTTATCGCATTGCGTTGCGTCCCAACGGTATTCTTTGCAATTTTTAGGGTAAACTTTAGAAACTCTTAATTCGTTGATCGCTCGATCCTTCCCCATTTAACAATTCTTATTTTGCATAAAGATCCGCAGTCTGTTCGTAATTTTTCACCAATGCTGAACGTACACTATGATCCGCAGATTGTCGAAGAAGGTGCAAAAAAAAGGTTTTAACGTCGAGCCAACTGGAGCGATTTCGAGGAGCAAGTTAACCCTTAGCACTCGAACGGCGACTGTAAGGCGTGACTAAAAATTGCTGTATCGTTATTCAAAATATTGTTTACATTATTAAATTTGTTTGTACGCGATAAATTACTAAAAACTTCGGTATCGTACGAGTAAATTGCACCATTTTCGTATGTATAATATGAAGAAAAAAAATCTACAGAAGAGAAATAGTCTAGGTGGAAAGAAGCGTTTCAAAGGGGTTAACTTTGAAAAAACGAGTAACGGCGGAGGATTGAAGGATCGCTTTCGGAAAGAGAGAAGTCGCGTGACGCCGGGAACGACAAAGAATCGGAATTAACGGGGAAGCACCGTTTAAACGACCGGTTCGTGGGCCGAGCAAACGAGCCCCGTATTATCGTATTCTTCGTTTCTATGTATACTTAACTAAGTACGTTGTTGCTGCGAGTACTTTGTTGCCACTGGAAGACTGGCAGAGTCGCAATTATCCTAAGTGGCCAAATCGTTTCCCGGACGCGTTCGAGGAAGAGGGGCGAGAGAGCGAAGAGCGAATAGCGAGACCTCTCTTTCGCGTCGGATTTCGCGAAACCGATTCGTCCGATTCCGGATTAGAAAGGAAAACGATATTCGGGCTCCAAGTGGAACTCGTTCGGCCGGAGCCAATCGGAATCGCGGCGTTCTCCGGCCTACAGTGACGCATTCTCCCTTTTTCAGGAAACTCCGCGGTGTATCATTACCGTTCAGTTCGAACGCCGAGGGGGAAACCGCGCGATCGCTGCGAGGCAGCGAGAGAGACGCTCTTTCATTTCTGTCTTCTTCCTTTGTACGCCTACCTGGCTCACCGAGTTCCTCCTCGAGAATCAACGAAACGGTGACCATCGTAAAACTGTTCGCCGCGCGGATCCTGTTGGCCTACTTTCGCAACACAGGCGAGCTTCCCAGGACGATAGCAACTATTTGACCTTCGGTTCTGGGAGCATCCCGAGGGCTCTGTTGGCCTAGGATATGTTCAAACCAGTGACGCAAATTGGCCAGACTCTGTTTTCATTGTTCACAAGTCGAGTAGTAATCTAGAGAGCTTGCAGCCGATCGGATAATCACGAATGAAACAAACGCGGTTCGTGATGCGTCGCGGGTTCGTTCCAGCTTGTTCCAGCCTGTTCCAGCTTGTTCCAGCGCATTCCATCGCGAAGGTTCCCCGAAGACTCGAGCTCTAATCAGTTCAACGGAAGCTCTTCCTCCCCCCCTCCCCCCCACCCGGTGTCCCTTCTCGCAGACCTCGACCGATCCCGTTCTCCTTATTTCGTCGTGCTCCCTTCTTTTTTTCCTCTCCACCTCCTCCTACTCCTGCCTTCGGTTCGCTTCTTTCGCGAAGTTTAATTCCGCAGTCCTCCGGTTCCGTTGTTAAGTCGATTCCTTGTTTCGTATACCTACATACCGCACCGTACCGCGACGATCCGATACGTTTCGCTAGTTGCGAGAACGAAACGATTCCACTCGAACGAGTCTCGTGACAGGACGCAATGACAGAACGTGTGCTCCGTTTCCGGAAAATTGCCCACACGAAGATACCGCGTTGTCGCTGTTTGCAACTCGCGAGGCCAACTTCCAGAAGAAGAAGTTCGCGAACAGGCAATCTCCGAGAAAAGGGCCGTGTTATTTTGTTTGCGACGGATCACCCTTCAGCGAAATAATCGTCTTGTTATTGTCCAATCTTGTGTTGGCAGATTTGTTGGCGAAACTTGCCGCGGACACACGGTGGAGAGAGTCGAGAAACAGGAATCAAGTAGACACGATGAAGACGGTGTACCTTCGGTAAACCGTAGAAGCACGAAATGCGCCCGAGCTCATATACAGTGAGTAACGTATAACTTACGGTTATATTATGTGAGTAACATAACTTTTTTTTAAAGTGAATCAAACGACCTGACTTTTTTGAGGAGTTAGAAGAATTGGTTTTCCAAATGATGTGTAAAAAAGATTTTGAAAAAATTGCAATTGGTAAGAATTACATGAGAAAATAAAAATGGCACTTTTCACAACTTTTTTATTTGAACCTGTAGTGAAAATTTAAAATATGCGTTTTGTAGATATATGTTAGTTATATACATACTGAAAATTTTATTGAAATCGGTTAACAATGAAATGCTATATTAAATATTGCCAAGTATTGGACATGGTGCAAAACCGAGTCAGTCTATTTTTGTTGCCATTGCTAAACGAGGAGACATTAAGTATTGAAAAAAAAAATTCTTAAGTTACTTCTAACTATGATAAGAATAATTATAATGTTGAGTTTTTGTTATTCTTCTATATTCCTAGTGATAAATAATGATTTATACAAAACTTGTGGTTATTCGTTCAGTTTTGCTCCTTACCAGACTAATAATCATTCTGGCTAATCCAGACGATTGTGACTCTATTTTCAGTGAGTTAAGTTTTTCGATCCCCAACGTTCGAGTTAATTGACTTAAATTAATCTACATTCCAGACGAAGTGGTGCAGCGAAGCTGGTAGATCGTAATAATACCTCCACGCTTTTCAATAATGATTCCCCGAGGACAGGTGTGTGTTCTGCGAGTAGAAAAATCAAACGCACCGCCAGGAGATGTCGACAAGCCCAATACAATCGGTGACGATGCAGCTTGGTCTCGGCATAGATGGGAAGCATTTCGGGATGACTTTGCGGTTCGATGATCAAACCTGATCGCCTGCGACCAGGGCATTTCATGACTTGTGAGATCGTACCGCTGCTAGGTTGCTTCCAGTCTCTCGAATTTTGTGTTTCACGCATTTATGACACAAAAATGTGGGCAGGTCAAAACCGTTTAACCCCTTGCACTACAAGTTATGTTACGGTTACAGTGATTGGAACTTCTTTGTCGTTTATAATTATCTAGAAGAAGAAAGTACTTTATATTTATTCTATATCTACGTATTCTTCGACGACTATGTGCATATCGACAACAAAATGGAATTTTATCTCGACATATAGGAAATTAATAACATACATGAGAACCTGTTAAAAATCTTGATCACGAGCCTGACTCGATGTTATAGTACAAGGGGTTAAAGAATTTTTAAACAATATCGACTCGAACTCACTGCAATTAGCAGTCTAGTAATTATTGGGTTGGCAACTAAGTAATTGCCGATTTCAGTTATAGATGAAACTATAACTTGACTCAGTTTTTGGCCGAAAAGGATCAGACTTTCTACGAGCGTGGAATTTTCAAGTTGTCAGAAAGATGGCAAAAGGTCATCGAACAAAATGGAAAATACATCATAGATTAAATTTCATTCGAAGTAAAAAAAAAACTCTTTTATTTCATTGAAAAAATCGGCAATTACTTAGTTGCCAACCTAATATTTTCTAGGGACCGAGATTCATTCCTGTTCGTTATCCCCGTCGTTCACGTTGTCAGTCAGTTTGTAATAATAATTTTCTCGGGACTGGGAACCATTTCTTCTCGATATCTCTGTTTAAATCGATCGCAGCCCCGACTGCTATTTTCCTAGCAGCTCATTTTTCTTCGTTTTCCCTTCGTGGGAATTTCTAATTGTGTTCTAGGGACTGGGAACTATTCTCCCCCCTCGACGTCTTTGTTCTCGGTTGAAGAAGAATCGACGAAATCCTTGTTACAAAGCTGTTGCGATTACGGATGCTAAGAACAGCTTCCAGTCAATCTTTTCCTTTGCTCGTCCATCATTTTAACTTTCTGGGAATTTTTAATTATTCTTTCAACACTGAGAACCACTTTCCTCTTCGATATCCACGAACGAATTGTACGTGGACGCTAGACAGCTTTCCAGACTGAGAATTGAATTGAACGCCTCCGTTCCCAGTGGAGGAAGAATCGCCTAAATCCGGTTACAAATCGACGACGGTATTACGTAACGCTTTCAGGACGAGAAAAAAAAAAAGAAGAAGAGTCCGAGAGCCAGGAAGAGGATCGAAAGTAGAGGATCGTGCATGCGTGTGTCCACGGGTGGATCGAACCGATCGGTGGGGCCCCGTTGGAACATGCAAAGTCGTTGCTAGGCGTATGGAGAGTTAAAGGTGATGGGGTGTGGGGGGTCGGGTGCTAGGACCCCCCATAGCGAGCGGAATTGCCCCCAGCAGGGAGTTAAACATCCGACTTGCGGCTTTTAAAACAAAACGCAGCCACGATCCACCGCTGCCGCCGCCGGAACCTAGTCGTTTCGTGCTTAATCGTGCCGCATTAATTACGAGGACGCCGGTTGCCCCGCCCCTCTTCCTCTCTTCTACCATGTTTTTCGCTCGTCTCCCCGAAAAGTTTTTCTGCCATTCATTTCACCAGTCTGTTTTGCATTATACTTTACGCTCCCGACAAGAATAACCGTTAGAGTCGTATAAATATTGTAACCAAGTTATCGTCGTGTTAATTCGATAAACAGCCATAAAAAGAACCAGTCGAAGAAGTCTGTTCGATCGTACGAACCGAATTAACGGTATGCGTTTTCAGTTACACGTGTAGAATACCTTCTACACATCGCCCCTTTTTCCACTAATAAATTCTATTTCCGGAATCCTACGAACGTTGGATGTACGTTAAATATTTCACGTTACACTTTGCTCTGATTTGTTGCTACAAGAACACACCCTCGGGGAAATCTGTTTAATTATGCATTCCTTAACTGGCACCACGTGTTTCGTATGATAGCGCGACATTTAAATTACCAGATAATTACTCTCTCGCGGTCTTGTAAACAGGCGGACGTTTATGCAAATCGAAATCCTTGCAAACAAACGCGAAGACTAATTTAGAAAATTCAACAAATTCGATCGATTTCTCTGTCTCTCGGACTGCAGACTGCTTTATCTTTGATCGATTCCCGGACTTTTTCAACGTTTTCGCAAGAATGTTGCTCAACTAATTGGCTGATCTGCCGATCGTTACCGGCGTACAAGCGAAAAGGTGTTTGCCGACCCTTCGACAGCACCGAAAACGATAATTAACGTACGGCGAACAGAGGACGCGGCCGGATACGCTGTCGAAATCTTGCGGTGTGTACGGAACACTTTCGATCAGCGAAAGTACGATTCCCCGAAACGTTTTGTTAAATTAGAGCGCGTCCTGTCCGCTGTTACGGCTGCCGGACAATTGGCCACGATTCCGGCCCCGAAAAGAAATACATTTTGACGAAAGATCGCGTGGATATCGCATGGGGCCAGTTTTGCGGGTACACGTGTACATACGTACGTCCCTTACACCGTGGACCGTGTTCTGGGATTCCTGAAAATGATTGGCTGAGGGCCCTAATAGGTATCGTGTCATTCCCGATGCGACAGGGGCTCTCAGCATCAAATTTTCTCATAATCAAACTGCGGATCTGTATGCAAAATCAGAAGTTTCTAAAACATCGTTGGCTTTCACGAATCTGTAAGGTAAAGGCGCCAGTAGTTGACCATTTTATAGAAAAACATAAAAAATAAGGTTTGAAATGTTCTTATTGAACAACAGACGGCATGGCATCCGAGGTTCACTTTCATCGATAGTGCACAGCTTATAAAAACTTTATTTTTGATGTTTTTCTATAAAATGGTCAACTACCGGTGCCTTTACCTTAATTGTTTAATTCACGGCTCGAGGAATATATCTGCTTATTCTCGCAATACGTCGCGTTACGAAGTCAGCTAACAAAACACACGCACCGAGCCTGTCCCATCTTTATTCAATTTATCAAGAACGGACGTCATCAAGCGAGAATCGACTATCGCAACAAAATAAATCTCTACGGATTCAGCGAAAAACGTCTCCTCGTCGTCTTCGCCTCGCGTCGTCCTTGCTTTTTCTCGCTCTTTTTGACGCGAATGAAATGATTGACTCTACTGACCTGTATCCTCGCTTCCGTGAGGCCGATCTTCATAGCCAGCTCCTCCCTGAAACACCAAGAGAAACAAAGAAGTAGCGTGAAATCGGTGACCATTAATGATCGACGGAAAGAGCCGTACGGAAACTAACTGGACCTGATACGTGTTCGTTCATAAAAACGCAAAAAAAAAGTGTGTGTGTACGCGTCTTTGATCTGTCTCGGAATAACTTCGATCCGGTCGCGTTTATCTTTCGCATTCGATTATGCCTCGCGGGAAAAACAACTCCGCTAATTGTCGCGGAAAAACTGAGAATTTCTGCGCGACAGGAATAATCGCGTACATTGATTAGGCTAATTAGGTTTGCAACTCGCCGCCGTCGAGCTGTTTTCCGCAATAGTAGCCGCGGCGAGCGCGGCGTACACCAGGCTATCAATTAATTGCATTATGTCTGCTGACATTATGCATGATTTTCTATTCAATCGCCGCACTTGTGTACAGCTGGCGTGACCGGTGCAGGAAAGTGTGTGCGCGCGCGCGTGTGTGCGTGTTACCGTGTTAGAGCTATTTGCGCGCGCGTGTCCGTGTGTTTTCATGGCTGCGCCCGGTGTCGCACGAGCTGATAATATCGCCGGCTCACATATGTAATAAAAAGTATACAAGCGTGTAACTATGTTCCCCGGGGGATACGCGGAATACGATTATTTCTAATAAATTGAACGATGCCCGAGAGACACACCGATCGAGAATCGATCGCGCGACTTATGTAACGAGATCGGCGACGTTTCCCCCCGTTTCTACAGGGTGTTTGGTAACTGGTGGTACAACCGAGCAGGGGATGATTCTACATGAAAAACTGAGTCGAAAATATAGAATAAAATTTTTTGATACCAGGTTTTGTTTTCGAGAAAAATTAGTTTGAAAATTTGTCTAGTGCACTCGGCTTACTTGCGGCTCAACGGACTTTATTACCTCAACCTTTTTTCGCAAAGGTTCTCGAGGTTTGTATACATCGAACGAATCGAAGGTCGAGGTTACAATGTTGGAATTACCTTTGAGGAATTCGTTTAATTCATAAAGTGCTGGATGTGCTGTCCACGTTGTTGTAGACATAAATTGTGTTCGTATTAAATTCCTTCGAACCTCTTGTAATGTGCAATTATTGGGTTGGCAACTAAGTAATTGCCGATTTGTTCAATGAAATAAAAGAGTTTTTTTTTTTACTTGGAATGAACTTTAATCTATGATGTATTTTCCATTTTGTTCGATGACCTTTTGCCATCTTTCTGCCAACTTGAAAATTCCACGCTCGTAGAAAGTCTGATGCTTTTCGGCCAAAAACTGAGTTAAGTGAGATTTTACATCGTCATCATTATTGAAAGTTTTACCACGAAGGGAGTTGTCCAGGGATCGAAATAAGTGGTAATACTTTTTGGCAGCTTGCACTGCGTTCTTTCCTTTACGGAAATAATAAAGCAATATATGGCGAAAATGTTCGTTTTTGCACTCCATATTAATATTGAGGTAAAAAACAAAACTTTAAGAAAATATCTACGCAATGAACTTGTAAAGCTAGGTTAGGATGCCAGCTAACATATATAAGGAGAAGAAGATCATAACGTTTACGGATATTATAAAAATGGGAGTGAGAAACATATATAACTGAAATCGGCAATTACTTAGTTGCCAACCCAATATTATGTTGCTTAAGTGTCCAAACGCTATCACAATGTTTTGTTGTAATTGTTCGATGCTGGTTATGTCATCGCGATACACAATCGACTTCACCTGACCCCACAAATAAAAATCTAACGGCCGAGGTATTCTGTCATCGCGACCGATATCCAGCACTGATAATTTTCACTTAAAAAACGTCTTACTTCGCAACCGTAGCGCGGTGCTCCATCCTGTTGAAAAATTAGCGTTCTTCCACAAGAGGGATATCATTATACCGACAATGTTTGTAAACGTATCTAGAAGTACTAAGGCAATTTCCGAGATATCCAGACGCGAGGCAGTGGAATCTCCGTTGAGTTTTCAAACTAATTTATCTCGAAAACAAAGCCTTGCATCAAAAAATTTTATTCCATATTTTCGACTCAGTTTTTCATGCAGAATCATCCCCCGGCTCGGTTGTACGACCAGTTACGGGACACCCTGTATACTGGCTGAAAGTGGTCCTCATCTTCTTTGTAACGGGTTCTTTGACAAACAGGATCTCTCTCGTTTTGGTTCTCTGAACAGTTAGAGATCGGGAAGATCGTTTCCCGATCTCTAACGTTCCAGGCCTCGAATGGTTCGATGATTACCACGTGGAATCTGCGAATCGGTGTGTCTCTCGGTGTGGAGCCCCGCGGGGATTCCCATCTCGCACGCAAATTACCCCAGATGTTCCACGAAATCGCAAAAGAAATCTTGGTGATTATATCGCAGCGCTGCAGTAGCCGCTATACCACGATCTCTCGATCCCCGCGATCTCGTGTTTAGGAGCATTCGAAAAATTCGAAATGCTCGGACTCGTCGATGGTACCCGCGCGAAATTACAGGGACTCTGTCCAGGACCGGACTGCCGAGTCGATAATCGTGGCCGTCTTTCGATGATTCATTACCAGTGTCCATCTATCCTACCTTTCGCAAGCCATTCTTTTCGCCTGTTCGAATTACATTAAGGCGGGAAGACCTGCAGAAGAATGGAAAAAAATCGATCCCTTTACTGCGTGCGATCAGTCTTTCGAAATTATCCTCCTAAAACAACTAATGGAATTCGAAAAAAGAATGAGATGTCTGCGGCAATGTTTTCCTTTAACCCCAGCACTCTCCCAAACCTCGAGAACATACTCTCCTTTGCTTGTTTCTCCTAAAAAGAAAAATGGTTTCTTTGGCGGTCAAACTTTTCGAGCTAATTCCGGAGTGTACGGGGTGCATAAAAATTATATGTCACGACCACCATAGCGTGATTCTACACCTCATGATCGGTGAAGATCTGTTAAACAAAACTTCCCGCAAAATTGTCCTTGACTGACTTTTTTAAGGTTATAAAGGTCAAACTTTTTTTATGATTGCATTATGCTCTACTCATCAAGAGGACAAAAAGTGTCGAAGGAACCACAGGTCGGAACTCAATCGTTCTCTCAAAAAACAGTGTTAAAGTTTCACCTAACGTTAAAGTTTATTTATTTATTTTATTTATTTCACGAGTTATTCGTCATACTGTCCTATGATTTATTCCTACTCGACGAGCTATCCCACATAGACCCGTTAACGGATAAGCATGAGCAAGGGCGATAACTTCTTCTTCCCAACGCCAATGGATGCGGGATCGACCTGCTCCCCGATGTGTAGATAAATGTCGTAGTGTTATTTCCTGATCGTGAAACTGTTGATCAAGCCGCTGCAAATCTCGCCGATCTGGCACTTCTGTTGGACGTAGCGGTCTTTCGTTATTTCGCACTGAATTACGATATATTTCCCGAGCTAAAGAGTCATTTCCCACTGCCTCGTTATAACTAGACAGCGGATGTTTATGCAATTTCCAATTTTTATAGAAACATTTTAAGAAAGTGGAATGAAATAAAATTCTATTTTTAATGGAAACAGCCTTTCTAGATCCAAAGCAAATAAAAATCGTGTTAAATCCCTTCGAATTTTATGTTGTAGCATTTTTTGAACATTTCCATAAGCCATAAATGCATAAAGATCCGCTGTCTAGTTATAACATGTTATCTATATAAGCTTTGAAAACATTAGAATAAAGTCGGTTTAAGAATGATCGAACCTTCAACATCGTTTTTTGAGAGAACGATCGAGTTTCGAACTATGGTTCCTTTGACACTTTTTATCCTCTCGATGAGTGATGCAATCATAAAAAAAATTTGACCTTTAACACTAGAACTACCGGATGAGTCAAAATGACTTCCTTCTAATTGTTTCTTTTAGAGATATTGAAATTATAAATATGTTTCCACGAGAAATTTTTTAAATAAAATTCTCCATCGATGTAGATATTTCAACAAAACTGATGTGAAATCAAAACAAATCTTATTTTGTTGTTATTATAAGGCAATGTATGCCAGTTGCATTTAGTGCTTGGTCGTTCTAGTGTTAAAACATTAAAAAGTTTTTTCAACAGATCTTCACTGATCATGAGGTATAGAATCACGCTATGGTGGTCGTGACGTATCATTTTTATACACCCTGTACACGCTACTATTTGAAAAGTCAATTTGGTCAACTCCGCACGTACCCCTCGATCTACGCGATCGATTCTCACGCGCGCGCGCGCGCAAGGCAGTGTCTCGATCACTCGAGGTTTCGTTCTCTTTCTCTCTCTCTCCCTCTCGTTCTCCGACGGCAAAGAGAGCCGAGAGAGGACGGGAGCACCTTGGCCTGCGAGTAATGATCATTCAGCCTTTCCCTTTTTCTCGGCGGCGAGCTCTCGCGAGCAGCGTCCTTCTGGATTTAATAAGATCACGAAATTTCGCGGTTAGACGGGGCGTCCCTAATTACACCCGCCGTTCACTCCGGGGACTCGGCTCCTCGACCCGACTCGAACACGGTCACCCTCGATTCTCCCCGTGTATCGTTATTATTACGTGACTATCCCCACCGTTTTGCAAAAGACCCTCCTTTCCTCCTCCTGTCCGAGTGTCCTTGCGCCGGGAAATGTGTTCTAGATCGCGAGCACAAAAGGCATGCACCGAGATTAGTCGCGCGTCGAGATCCAACGGCCGAGGAAACAGCCTTGCGCGACCCGTTTTCATAGATCCGCACGATCGAGAGACGTCAAGCATTTTCCCACATGGATTCTCGATCCTTCGTCCCACGGAATTTCATCTAGATTAACGTGTACTAATTTAAGCGGTCAAGAATCAGACAATTGAACATACACTCCCGCTCATAAGTCTTTTGGACACCTCTGGTTTTTAGTAAAATTCTGGTATGAACCTTTAACTGTATTAACTACATAATATAAATATCCTCATATGTTCAGTAGTAATTACAACTTCAACGTAGTAATTCATTAAAAATTATGAAATAGCCACCCCAATCACCAGATTTGAATCCCATAGGAAAAGTAGGGGATGAACTGGACAGGCAGGCGCGGAACTTTTGCCCTGCTTCGAAAACACGTTTAAGGAAAATTTTGGAACGAGAATGAAATAATATGGCAACAGAAAGTATGAAAAAATTGATCACGCGGAAGCCAAGGATAGTGGAAACTGTTGTTAAAGAAACGTGGCGGATTCTTCGATGAAAGGAAAATAGATTTTTTGACTTCTTGGCAAGATTTTTGATATATGAGTGCAGCATTTAAATAAGGAAAAATTTGTTCGAATCCTACAACGATTATTTCATTTTTACAGAGTTGAATGCAAAAATATGATCATTGTCCTAAGACTTATGAGCGGGAGTGTACTCTGAACCGTGTCAGTTTCGGTTCGCCCAAGAAAATTATGTACGCGCTTCGAGACTATAAATTCGTTCATTTGGCAATCAGCCGGTTAAACGATCGGCAACCAATCGAATCATTTTCCTGTTCCCCACCAGAATTACCTCGTAAATTCCACAGCACTCTATAAAATACGGTCCAATCGAAAATCGCAATAAACATGTCGGCGATCGGTGCAACTACTCGATCCAATCAAAAGTGATATTCAACGTATTCGTTAAGCAGACTATGAAAATCGGCCGTTGTGCGTCGTGTCGATCGTCGAGAGCAGGATCGTTGCATAGCTTCCAATATTTTATTTCTGCCATCGATGTTTATTCATTACTTGCTCCAGATATCGCGATGAAGCTTAATGATCCGAGACAAGCGAAACTCGTACCGTCGAAAGTGTCGCTGCTGAAACAGGAACGTAACGAAGATCGCGCACGAGACGAAGGAAATGAAGGAGCCCCGGTGGAGATTACGAGCGTTCGTACGGAAAAGCGGTTTTCACGAGGTGGGCGGCGAGGCGAGAAAGATTGCAGCAGAGAAGCACGGGTCTAATCCACTTAGCGGTCGCGTTCTATCGCGAACGCGATTGCGAAACTGCGGTTCCGTTCCCGCATTGGTTCCGAAGTTGATTGCGGCCAATGGTGTCGCAAGAAAAACCAAGACCAAGCTACGTAGATCGTAGGAAACGCGAGCGTTTTACTTCCTCCGTTGCGTACAACCTCGTTTTATCGGCGCCAAGATCGGCGCCCGATTTTCCCGCGCGAGTTTTCCACCCGGATTCACGCGTTTCGCGATTTCATCGACGCTCGAACGGAACGAATAGAACGAGACGAGAAGTTAACCCCTTGCACTACAATTTATTTTACGATTGCAATGATTAGAACTTTTTCGATGCCTACAATCTAGTAGAAAAAAATAGAAAAATTATATTTATTGTGTAACCACGTGATCTGCAATAGCTAAAGATTGACTACGATGAAATAGAATTTTATTTCAATTTAAAGGGAATTAATAATATATTTACTTATAGAAAATTCTGTTCGAAGTCTTCGTCACGAGTCTGACTCGATATTATAGTGCAAGGGGTTCTTTTTTTTTTTATTGGAAATCTCATATGAGATTTATTACAACATGAATATTACAACACGATAATTCCTAGCACAGAGTATTATTAGTAAGTATAGTAAGTATATTGTATGGTACAACAAAAAAATACCGGCCACAGTACAAAAATCGAAAATACTTAAGCACGTAGGTAAAACGGCACGTAGAAATTTTTCATCGTTCAGAATTTTATGGAAAGAAAAAGATAATTTATATTTATTGTATGCCTACGTTTTCCTCGAAGGATACATACCAGCTGCAACAAAATAGAATTTTGTTTCGGTTTAAAGTAAATGAATAAGAAACATATTTCTTAGACTCTGTTCAGAATCTTCGTCACGAGTCTGACTCGATATTATAGTGCAAGGGGTTTTTTTTTTTTTATTGGAAATCTCATATGAGATTTATTACAACATGAATATTACAACATGATAATTCTTAGCACAGAGTATTATTAGTAAGTATAGTAAGTATATTGTATGGTACAACAAAAAAATACCGGCCACAGTACAAAAATCGAAAATACTTAAGCACGTAGGTAAAACGGCACGTAGAAATTTTTCATCGTTCAGAATTTTATGGAAAGAAAAAGATAATTTATATTTATTGTATGCCTACGTTTTCCCCGAAGGATACATATCAGCTGCAACAAAATAGAATTTCGTTTCGGTTTAAAGTAAATGAATAAGAAACATATTTCTTAGACTCTGTTCAGAATCTTCGTCACGAGTCTGACTCGATATTGTGTGACCGAATCTCTATTGCAGTGCGGTTAACGTTAATGAATTGTTAATATCTTATCGAATAAAAATGTAATTCCTGCGTTCGACGTGTATATTCGTCGTTGTTTGATTTTAATTTCGTGCAGCGAGGAATTTTTAACACTAGAACTACCAAGCACTAAATGCAACTGTCATGCATTGCCTTATAACAACAACAAAATTGCAGTTGTTTAGATTTCGTACCACAGTTTTGTTAAAGCATCTACTTCGATAGAAAAGTTTATTAAAAAATTTTCTCACGAAAACATATTTACAATTTCGTTATTTCAAAAAGAAAAAATTAGGAGCAAGTCATTTTGACCCAACCGGTAGTTCTAGTGTTAAAATTAAATTCCACAGTTAACTGGTTTCCTCAACCGAGAAAATGGAACAGGAAAACAACGGGAAGAAGCATTTATGGAAAACGATCGGAAAAGAACGTTTACGAAACGACAAAGAAAAGTCGGTTAACCCGATAAAGAAATTACTGGCCTGGTTTCGAGTAATTATCGACGACTCATCCTCTTGGGAAAGAAGAGGAACGAAAAGAAAAGAAAAGAATACGGTCTCCGAGAGAGCGTTTTCTTTGTCCGTCGAATTTCCACGAATCTAACGACCGGCTGAACACGGTCCCCGACGACGATTTCGAGCGTGTTAAACAATAATAATTTAAGGTTGCGCCACGAGGGACAATCACGGAGTCGGCAACGCTCAGTGACTGGCTGGTCCGACCTCCGAGGTTAATTAGATAATGTAATTGTCCGGCAATTACTCGAATTACCCGCGCGCCAAGCCCCTAGCCTACGCCGCCGCACACGCCACTCGCGATCCTTCTCCTTTCTCTTTCTCTCTCTTTGTCTATCCGTCTCTCTCTCTCTCTCTCTTTGTTCTCCCTCTTTGTTCACTGAACCACGGACCACCTGTCATTTTCCTCTCCGTTCTACGCGAGATTTATGCAAACGTGCGTGCTGCACAATGTGTACAAACGACTGTATCCGCAAATATAGGCGAGTCTCGGTGCTGCTGATGGGTTCTCATAATCCATTTAGCCGAGGGAAAAATTCCTCGAATGTGCTCGTACAAACGGCGCAATGCCGACACACGGTGCACTGATTATTATTGCGAATCCGACGCGTGGGACAAGGTTGCTGGAAAACGGAAAAGTCCATCGAAGCGATTGCGGGGTGGACGCGCGTTGCGAAATAAAAGCGAATTACAGTAGGCCCTCGACTTTCGCAGATAATTGGTTCCTCAAAAGTGTGTGCGAATGTTGAATGTTCGAAAGTAGAGGGATGTAAAAAAATATGCACCAAAAACTGTGTTTTAACCCCGTGCCCTACAATATCGAGTCAGACCCGTGATGAAAATTTTGACCAGATTCTAATAATTGTGTATGTCATTAATTTCCTTTTAACCGAAATAAAATTCTATTTTGTTGTAGTTGATATATATCCTTTGGAGAAAACATAGGCATACAGTAAATATAAACTACCTTTCTCTTCTATGAAATTCTGAACGATGAAGAATTCCTCATCATTATAATCACAAAATAAATAGTAGTGCAAGGGGCTAAAGTATTGAACATCAATCCATGATGACAAAGATCTTTCCATTCCAGCCATCACTGTGCTGTGTCTTTTGGAAACAATCTTCGAAGATATATTTCCACAATTTTGAACGTATTCCTTAATTTTACTCTTGTTTTTCAAAATTGAACATATCGTAGATCCGTTTACACCGTACAAACGTCCGATCGAAGCAAAAGATTCACCGTTTTCCGAACGTTTAATTATTTCCGTCTTTGTCTCGATCGTATGAAGTTTACGAGTCCTTAATTTCTTTTTGTTCGTATCAACACTGCAGTTTCTCCGTTTTCGACTCAGGTTTATCAATTTACAAGGGCGAAATATTTAAACTTAAACAAACAAATCAGCAAAACACGCAACACGTTGACGCACGCCCTATTGCAAGACTGAAACTGTTTTGTTCTCTCGATCCGAACAACATTGTAATCCGATGGCTAGTTTGACGTCCCCTGAGAGGGGACATCCGATCGCAGAGGAATGAACAGTTGAATTTTGAAAAATGTGCGAAAGTCGAGGGGCCGCACAGTGGGCAAAAACGGTCTTTTTCGATTAAAAATCAAAGAACTTTCGATAGGAATGAGGTAGAGCGATGAAAATTTTTTTAAATGAAAGCTGAAACTTTGTAGAATATGGGGAAAATAGGGAGATTACGGTACGAACGTTTTTTAACCTTGAGAAAATTCGTTAAAGTTGCACAATTTCAAGAAAGTGCCAGTAGTAATGACAGCGATACGTCAAGCGATGACGAGATGCAAAGTGCTTCACGTTTCGTAAGTAACTCGAAACGTTTAAATACTTCATTATTATTATTTTTATTGTGTTTTATATATGAGAATACGATATACTTTCAAACTAGTGTGTTATCAAGTCATTTAAACGAAAAACTGTCATTAATTTGTGTCACAAAAATCTATTTTTTCCAAAAACCAGAGGTCGTAGACAAATTTTGAAAACAGATTTGAAATCAGCGTGAAAAAATCTATGGGAAACGATATATAGCATGTTAAAAAAAAATTTTCCGCGCGTATTAGCGGCAAAAACAAAATTTGCTTGAAATTGTGTAACTTTAACGAATTTTCTCTAGGTTAAAAAACGTTCGTACCGCAATCTCCCTATTTTTCCCATATTCTACAAAGTTTCAGCTTTCATTTAAAAAAAAAATTCATCGCTCTACCTCATTCCTATCGAAAGTTCTTTGATTTTGAATCGAAAAAGGCCGTTTTTGCCCACTGTGGGCCGCCTGTGCCAATATCGACGCGCATCGATCAAACTCTCGTGGACCAGTTTGGGACACTGGTCTCGGACCGGTCTCGGGTGTGTATCGCATCACGCGGTGATCTCAGTCTGAAAGGACGTCGTTTCGGATCAGGGTCGACGGAAAACCTGGTAGCTACGAGAGGTAATATCCGCGCGTAATGCGATGCAATCCATCTCGGACTCTAACGATCGGGTTGGTCAACGAACAACCCTCGGAATTCGCCATTAATCTCGGTATAAATCATGCGTCTCGGCCAGTTCTGCAAGAATGTTGCGTTCTCGGAGAGGCGTGCAATTACGGCCGGAGCGGATTTCGACGCTTTCCTCGCGCGCGCTCCCGGGAAACGCTGCGCCAAGCGGAAATTAATTCGCCGGTGACTCGCGACAAAGAAAAATCAGAGCCGCAAAGATTTTAACGAGCGAGCAACGGGTCTTGCGGACGAAGCGAGAAACAAAAGCGGATTCGCGATAGAGCGAGACGAAAGCGGATTCGCGGTAGCCGGCCGCGAAAACCGTGCGTAATTCGCGCTTAATATCCCTGCGAGCCGTGTACGGCCAATTACCGATTGGATACACTGTCGTCGATCGAACCGCGAACGAATCTCTGACCGTGCTCTTTTTCCACTCCTCTCTTCTCCTCTCGAATCCTCGCTCGAAAGAGTAACAGAGATACAGAGAGGGACAGCGAGAGACGAAGAGGAGTCTCGCAAAAACGGTTGCTCGCGCGCGAGCGATCCACGCGAAAAGAACAAATTGGGCCTGGTGCGCTGACGAGGGCCTTTTGTAAATGACACACGCCGATTTTTATCTTTCAGAATCTTTTTGTTCATATTTCGCGTAGCCGGTGTTGTCTAGTAATACTCCTTTTAATGACCGCATTGTGCCTGGAAAGACCTAATCGTTTTCTTCTAAGCTTTGCGTTCGCGGGATGATTCATTTTGTAACAATTTGATCGCCGAACAAGAAAGCTCAAAAATTCCATGAAATCAAAGCAAGTTACTTAATGAAATAGACCTTGAAAAATATTAAATGTATGATATCGTGTAGTTCTCCAACTTTCTTGCATTTTACAGATCGTTTTTTACAAATCCAGATTTCATTTTACAAATCGGGCAATTAATTAACCACGCTAGAGTTGATGGAACAGCTTCGATTTAATCGTCAGGAATTGAAAGTAAACATAGTTTGCATTAACACTTTGACTGCCAAATTAAAAACCTCAAAAATTCCATAAAATCAAAGTGAGTTATTTAATAAAATAGAACTTGAACAAAATTAAATGTATGATATCGTGTAGTTCTCCAACTTTCTTGCATTTTACAGATCGTTTTTTACAAATCCAGATTCCATTTTACAAATCGGTCAATTAATTAACCACGCTAGAGTTGATGGAACAGCTTCGATTTAATCGTCAGGAATTGAAAGTAAAAATAGTTTGCATTAACACTTTGACTGCCAAATTAAAAACCTCAGAAATTCCATAAAATCAAAGTGAGTTATTTAATGAAATAGAATTTCAACAAAATTAAATGTATGATATCGTGTAGTTCTCCAACTTTCTTGCATTTTTCAGATACTAATCGAATTCACATACAGTCGAGTCGGAAAGTAAGTTAACGACTGGTGTATGCAGGCAAATGAATATGACATGTCTTTAATCTTTAATAATGATAATATATGTTTTACTAACATATTTGTTTATTTCCTTACACCTCCTAAATAAAAACAATACAATAACTTGATTTTATTCATCATATTCATTGCCTACATATCACCAAATGTTAACTTACTTTCCGACTCGACTGTATGGGTGACATGGCACTCAACGCGTTAACTGGTCAACTACTACTGGGGTGCCTTTACTTTTCTGTGTCGAAAAGAAGTTTCTCTGTTCAAAGTTTTTCAGGACGAGTTTCGTCCTTGAACAGGCGACGAACATCACCGTGAACCTTCCTCATGAAACCTTCGAGGACTATATCTTGTTATGGTCGCACCGGACAGACCAGTGGGCCGGTCTTATCAAGAAATTCGAAGTCCAGGCTCGCGTCTCGAGATAAAGCCTAATGTCCATGGCATCCCGTCGTCGTCGTCGTCTCCGTCGCCGAGAAAGAAGCATCAGTCGCATCAGTCGACCCTAACGTTAATTTCGCAATTTCCTCGGCGAGAGAACGGGTAGCTCTCGATAAAGAAATCGATCGATTTTTGCGAGCAGGTAATCTGCCGTTTCTTTGCCGCGGCATCACTTCCTCCGGCACCTTTTTGCGCGTCTCTTACAAATTAATCCCATCCCGAGTCAGCCGAGAACGACGCTAGCATATTTATCGACAGCTGCGTACCCTAAATAGAGTTATCGAAAAAGAAAAATCCCGTCTCTCTTCTCTCCTACTAGCTTCGATTTTTTGCTTCCCGTAGCTCGCCCGTGTCCCCTCGAGCCACCGCTGTCTTCGGGGCATCGTGTTGCGGTATTAATTTCACACTAATTGGATTTTATGGTCGCTTAGGTTTATTGACTAGCTGACCAGGGAGAGAGGAGGTAAGCTCCGATGCATATTCATTAGCTCAGCGTTTGCGGAGCCGCGCGATTCTTGTCCCGTCGAAAATATCCTTGCTGTCCGGACTATCGATTCTCGCCCGGTTGGGTATACACGAATTTTCCCGCTGCACTCGCATACCCAATGAAATCGCTTCGATAAAGCATCCAGATACCAGACCCACGAGGCAGAGAAAGAGAGAAAGAGAGAGGATGTTGCGCGAGGCCTTCGAACGCGCGGCCACTTACTTTTACGAGCTCTTAAGATCTAATTTAGATTAGAATCGTGTGGCTCGGGCTACCGTGGCTCGACTAATCATCCATCCGACCGAACTTCCATCCAGCTGGAACAGCCTCGCAACGTTCGCTTTTTCTTTTCCTCTTTCTCTCTCTTTCTCTCATTCTCTTTAGGCTTGCTTTTTTCTTGCCACTTTATCACCCCGACGAGATGGTAAACAAAAAAGGCGTACGAGATGCGAGGGATAGGTTTCGGTTACAAGGGATGCAGCCCCGTGGAATAATCAGGTTTTTCAGAATGATGGCTGCAAGATGCAAGGGAACCTGGGAATTGCTACATCGATCTCGAAACGATTGCGATGAAAGATAGATCTAAAAAGTAGCTTCGGAACAAAAATGTTGCATGCACCTCTCTCCTGTATTTTGCAATTCCATCGTAGAATTCGCAGTCCAGCTAACAGCGTAAAATCCGTCATACTCATTCGGGAAACTCGTTCGAAAATAGATTGTCGTCGAGCCGGATCGAAGAGATCGAGCAGCATCCACCTGTTCCGCCGCGCCGGGGGCCGGACCAGGATTCCTTGGTAAATCATTCCGAAGAATACCTTTATATCCGTGGGGTGGGTCGGTGGTGAGTTTAATAAGGATGATTGTTTCCAGTGATCCGTGGAACGGAACCAGTTCCATGGAGTTCTCCACCGGACCCTGTCCTTCCCGAGAGAAGGTCTCTGCCCACCATGCTTCCTCTCTCCTCTCTCTTTCACCCCCTTTCCCCCCCGTGAGACCCCCTTTTGTCCAGACCTGTAACTTCTCCTGTCATTAATCGGCCGACGAGTCATGCTCCCGATTAGAAACGCCGCCAGCTCCCAGGATCCGTTATTCGTTCGTTTCTTGGCCAAATGGGATTAGTGGGAACCCCGCGACCGCTAATTAGAACGACCACCGTTCGAAATCGAGGACCAACCTTGCGGCCTTCTGCTTCTTCTTGGCCCTTTCGTCGAACCGTCGCGTCATTTCCCTTGGTGTCATCGAGCTTGCCGAGATAGCACGGTGATCTCTCGATCATCGTCGGCGACGAATTTATTATCGCATACCAGTCTGATAAAATATACCAGGTCTGTAAATATGAAACCGGAATTTGCCCATAGGTGACTCTAGCTGTCAATGCAGTTACCGTAAAACCGCGTCACTGACGTCATTTTCTTGTTTCGACATCCGGTAAAGATTTTCAACTCGTAACCATACAAGTTTCATACAACAGCATAGTTTTTAATAGCGTTGAACATGTCGAATTTTCTGCCTGGAAACTACGATTCGCGGACAGCATTGATTTTCTGTTTCCAATTGAAGAAAACTGCTGCAGAATCGCATCGAATATGCTTGTCGAAGCTTACGGTGAGCATGCTCTCGGTAAATCATAGTGCTTCGAGTGGTTTAGAAAATTCAAAAATAGCGATTTTTATGTGAGAAACGAAGAACTTGGAAAAGCACCGAAAAAGTTTGAAGACTGCGATTTGCAAGCATTGTTGGATGAGGATGACGCACCAACGCCAACAACAATTCGCGGATCAATTAAATGTGACACGAGAAGCCGTCTCCATACGTTTAAAAGCCATGGGAAAGATTCAGAATATGGGAAAAAGGGGTTCAACATGAATTGAATGAAAGACAGCAGAAAAACCGAAAACCCACTTGTGAAATGCTGCTCGCCAGGTACAAAAGATAGTCATTTCTCTATCGAATTGTGACTGGCGATGAGAAGTGGATATATTTCGAGAATCCTAAGCGTAAAAGATCATGGGTAACTCCAGACAAACCATCGAAATCGACTGTAAGGCCAAATCGCTATGGACGGAAGACGATGCTCTGTGTTTGGTGGGATCAGAAGGGTGTGTGATCTATTATGAGCTGCTAAAACCTGGCGAAACCGTTAATACTGAACGCTACCGACGACAAATGATCGATTTGAATCAAGCTTTGCGTGAAAAACGACCGGAATATCAAAAAAGGCAACACAAAGTGATTTTACTTCATGATAATGCACCATCATCACACACAGCAAAACCGATAAAGCAAACGATTGAGGGGTTTAGTTGGGAAATAATTACGCATGCGGTTTGCTCACCAGACTTGGCTCCATCCGATTATTACTTATTTACATCGATGGGACACGCACTTGCTGAGCAGCGCTTCACATCTTACGAAAATGTACGAAAATGGCTCGATGACTGGTTTGCCTCAAAAGAGGAACAATTTTTTTCGCGTGGCATCCACAAATTGTCAGAGAGATGGGAAAAATGTGTAGCTACCGATGGGCAATACTTCGAATAAAATATTTTATATCATTGTCATACAATGAACGTGTAATATCTATACAAAAATTCCGGTTTCATATTTACATACACTACCGGCCATAAGTGTTTACCCACCTTCAAATTTCGTTACTATTCAAATAATAGGTATTTTATTGTTATGAAAATGTCCGTAGCATTAAATCCTAATTATAAGGCTAATAAAAAACATCCAAAATATTCTGTACATACACAATCAGGTACTGTAAATGAGTTTACAGCTTTTTATGAAAAACGACAATTTTGGAGTTCAGGTAAAGAAACCCATTTTTCTGACATTTTTATAACGGTCAGTAGAGAATATGAACGCAGGTAATACAGGTATCTTAGTCTTCTCAAATTTCATACTGCATTTCATACTGCATTAAGCTTTCATACAGTAAACAGTTGATTTTCACGTGCCTAAAGAATTTTGCGAAAATTTCAAATAATGTCAGGGAGAAAAGAATTATCGATTGAAACGCGCGCTCTAATAGTGTCCCATCATAGCAACGGAAAAAGTAACAGAGAAATAGCAAAGTTATTGAAGCTGAACCGTAGAACCGTGGATTACAATGTTAAAAAATATGTGGGTGGGTAAACACTTATGGCCGGTAGTGTACCTGGTAGCAGGCTACAGCCAGTCGGCAGCAGCAACAGCAGCACAAGGTGGCCATCGCGTTAATCAAACGCTGATTACAGAGGACAGTTATCGAAGGGCGTCAAGCAACCGGTGTCGGTATAGCAACGACAGACAAGTGGTAATAATACTGCGGTGCGAGTATCGATACCGTCGCAACAGGTATTCGCGACGAAATCGAACGTGGTCGATCGGGTCGCAGCGACGACGTCTCCTCTATCCTCCTATGCATATCCTCTCCCCTTAACGTTCGTTAATTACGAGAACCCATACCGCGGCTCCGCAGGACCGGACCTATTACGAGCGATTACACCGCTATTAGTTAGCCACCTACCGGGTGTTCCATTCCGTTCCATGCGGCGCGAACCTGGACACAGGTGAAAAAGGAAGAGGAGATTGACCGGCTGGAAAAAGTCTCGAGAGGATCGATTGCGCTGCACCCCGGCGACTGCATCCCGGCGCTGTACAGTGGTGCATTTAACGCATTTTCTCGGAAAACCGACCAGTTCAATCTTCCAGCTACCCAACTATTGGGTTGTTCGGAAAGTAATTTCGTTTTTTTCCCAACGGAGGACGCGATTGTATTTTTCCCAGCCAACTTCGCGCTTAGGCTGCATATTCGTTTATATACAGTCGAGTCGAAAAGTAAGTTAACCACTGGTATATGCAGGCAAATGAATATGACATGTCTTTAATCTTTAATAATGATAATATATGTTTTATTAACATATTTGTTTATTTCCTTACACCTCCTAAATAAAAACAATACAATAACTTGATTTTATTCATCATATTCATTGCCTACATATCACCAAATGTTAACTTACTTTCCGACTCGACTGTATTTTGACAGCCGATGTAGCAAGGCTTGCTTGTCAAAAATTTCGACCGATTATACGCGCTAGTTTTTAGTTGGCGACGTATCGAATACGGAAAGTGAAAAGCAGCTTATTCGGCGTATTTTACTTTTTTTATTATCGAAAAGGTAAAAATGTCTGTTAAAGCAAGAAAAAAATTATCCGATGTGTATGGAGAAGATGTATTGACAGAACGCCAGCGCCAAAACTGGTTTGCAAAATTTCGATCCGGCAATTTTGATGTTGAAGATGCACCACGTTCTGGAAGGCCAGTTGAAATTTTAAAAAATTTTTTAGACGGTAAAACCTTTACTTCAAATGAGGAGGTCAAAAATCACCTGGATCAGTTTTTTGCCAGCAAAGAAGAAAAATTTTATGATCGTGGAATCACGTTACTGCCAGAAAGATGGCGAAAGGTATTGGACCAGAATGGACAATATATAATTCAAGAAAATATTTATTCGCTATAAGAAAATCGTGTTTCATTTTCATAAAGGAAAACGAAATTACTTTCCGAACCATCCAACTACTTTTTCCCACTGTAGTCGCGATTTATTGCATACACATGTTTACCGAAACATTTCTCGTTGTGAATTTCCCTTTGATAAAAAATCAGAAAATAGGCCAGTTTTATCGGAATTGACTCGAGAACAACATTTATGAGTTTTGCATTTTTGGTAAGGATTTGACTGACCTCCAAAAATCGTTTTTGTAAACATCGTGGAAAAGTACGGTATGTGGTCAACATTTCGAGCAAACGCACCACTGCAGAAGCTAAAGCGGAAACTTAATAACGCGAAATTGCGGTTTTGACACGGTGGAATTCCCGTGACGACGCGCCATCCGGAAAAATCGCATGATCGATGGCAGAGCGCTCACCGTTTCGACGATCGATACATCTTCGCTCGGGTTTCCTGGATTCCGCGGAGGGTCTGCGTCTAACGTTAACGATCGTTCGACGTCATTATGCGACGTTTGTCTATAATTTCAGCCGTCTCGCGTTTCATCGCACGTTCGTTATCCTGCGATTTTTCTAAGGGCCACCGTACAGGCTACCATAACCGATTTGTATGCGTCGCGTGTGTCTGTCGACTCATGCGACTCCCTGTTTTATACGCATACGATATTCGCCAATGTATAGCCGTTTTTTATCAAGCGAACTTAAAGGTACTGTTTCTTTTTTCTTCTTCGCTTACTGAAACTCTTGAAAAACGAACTCAACTTCTGACTACTGGTTCTTTACGTTTCTTTAACCCTTAGCACTCGAATGGCGACTCTAAGGCACCACTAAAAATTGCTGTATTATTATTAAAAATATTTGTTAAATTATTAAATTTTTTGTATTTGATAAATGACTAAACATTAGAGAACCTATAGAGGATTCTAACCCTGAGGGGAACAATAACAAAGAATTGAGTATTGAGTATTGAAATTGTATCTAATAAATTATTAAACCCTTCAGTACTGTACGAGTAAATTGCATCATTTTCGTATATATAGCATGAAAAAATATGTACAGAAGGGAAATATTCTAGGTCGGGAGAAATGTTTCGTTTTAGAGTTAAAATAGCTTAGAGTGCAAAGGGTTAAAAAATTTCAATTTTTACGTACAAATCTGTAATCGAATTACAATCTCGTTCGAAAATGTTCCGAAAAAGACGAGAGTGCAGCGACGTGTGCGAGCCCGGTCACGAAATATTTTGGCCCGGTAGGAACTAATAGGCCGGCCCTGCGAGTTCCTCCTGTATCTTGATCCCGTTACACGGGGAGTCTGGAACTTCCAGGCTGGAGCCTGACAAACGCGACTAGACACCTCTTCCATCGGTTAGAGCCGCGGGAGGTATACGCGCCGGCAATCTGTTAGTCGCGCGGGAACACTCGTTTACTCTCCACGAGTCAGATTTTCGAAGAACATACGTGGTGGTGTTTTTCGTTGGTAACTCCTTAACGATCCCCTGACATTAACGGCAAGCTAGATTCCAACTGACTAGACTCATAGACTCGGAAAGAGTATACTATTCGCTGTTCCGTGTATCGGGGTGAGACGAGAAGGTTTCTGGCAGGAATGCGGTGACGTAGTCACGAATGAGCGGCAGATTCGATCGGTCAAAGCGTAAATATTAGGACTGTACCGTTCCCGGGGCTCTTCTTCTCATCTCACCACGGTACATAGGGGAGAGTTGCCAAATGCGTACTGGTCACCTAAATCGTACCACCTGTTTTATTTAAAAATTAATGCATTTGGATGCCTCTTGGTGGTAAATGTATGAACTTTTATTTATGTCGATAAAGTAGGACCAAAAAGTCATTCGCATGAAGTGTTGTTTTGTGAACGACAGAAGCACAAAGAAATCAGGCAAGTCTGATGTCAATTTTAAACGATTTTAATCGGCTGAATTAAATATAAATCTACAGTTTCTGAGGTAGTCTTATATATTTTTGAAAACTAGCTATGTTATATTATTTAACCCTTAGCACTCGAGTGGTGACTCTGAAGCACCACTAGAAATCGTTGTGGCACTATTTCAAAGAAATTACAAAAAATATTACAAAATATTTGTTCCATTACAAAATTTGTATTCAATAGATTACGAAACATTTAAATATTATATGTGGAAATCGGATCATTTTCGTATGAATAAAATGAAAATATTCTAAGACGGAAGAAAAATTTAGTTTTAGAATGAAAATAGCGCCGAGTGCAAAGGGTTAATTCTATTTAGTTTATAAAACATGCCGATAATGTTTTAAAGGTTAGCTTCAATTGTTTAGCGGGACGTCTTTTTCCTAAATCGTACCACACTGTGGTTTCCTAAATCGTACCAGTACGATTTAAGATACTGTTATTCAAATTTTACCGCGAAAATAAACGATTTACAATATTTCAAATTTTTTTAGCATAGGAAAGTAGCTTACAGTAGCCCCTATAAAAAGGAATTAGTTGCAATGAAAACAAAACAAATGAAACAAAGAAAAATTGATTTCACGCCTTCAACCAGCACCGCTGCTCCAGTTCTCGTAGAAGTGGACAATGAAAACGATTGGTTCTGTTTTCTTTGCAATAATTCTTATTTAGAAGACACGATCCAATGCTTAAAGTGCCAAAAGTGGGTACATGAAGCTTGTGGAGGAGTTTTGAAAAAAGACAATATTTATTATTGTCCTAGTTGTATTTAAGTTGAGTAATGTAATATTTCATTTTATTTTTATGTTGTATTGTATATTAAACTGAAATTAAACGCAAAATACAGTTTCTCTTATGATTTCTTTGTATCATTTTAATCCAACACATGAGGTACAATTTTGGAAACCGGCTGGTACCATTTAGGATACCGGTTGCCTAAATCGTACTGTTTGCATGATCTTATAAAAGTGTTCATATCGCAATGATCTATCAATAAATATTTAAAAAATCATATTAAATTGCAACTTCGATAGTTAATACATAGATGCAAAACATAATTTTTGCTCAAATTCCTACTAAAGAATATATAAACTGCCTTCGAAATTAAGTGGTACGCATTCGGAAACTCTCCCCTACATACACGCATTCCAAGCGAAACCTTCGAACTAGCTAAAGCCTGCCTACCTAGCCCGAGTAGCACGGGTTCGCGAAGGTTTATCGGATCGGGGACAAACCTGGGTAATTTGTGCGTAACCAATGGTCGTTTACATACCTGGTGAACACGTCCGGATAATGAGTTCTCGAGAAAGCTTTCTCGAGTTCCTCTAGCTGGAAGCTGGTGAAGGTGGTTCTATATCTGCGTTGTTTCCTTTTCGGAACGAAGTCGTCGACCTCGGCTTCGCTTTCAGGGCTGGTCGGCGCTGCTCTGGGGTGGTTGCTCTCCTCCTCGGTCGGCCTCACCTCATCCGTCGAGATCCCCATTTGACCGGATTGAGGTGTTGTCGTTGTAGGTGGCGGTACCGATTGCGGGTGAGCTGGATGGTGAGCTGGCTGGCTCCCCTGATTCACCTGGCTCGAGCTGCTCGTGCTGCTCGCAGGACTCGTCTGCGACACAGCTGGCTCGACGCCTCCTCCTCCTCGCGTCGAATGATCTGCGAACATCGTACCATTCTTCTAATTTGCTGCACTACCCTCGTGCCGAGTGTCATTCGCAACCAAGTCCCAGTAAGGTAAAGGCACCAGTAATTAACCATGTAATGGCAGTTGACCATTTTATACAGGGTCATCCGTTTTTAAACGGCCAAACGTCCACCAGCTATAGAGAACCCCAAATGAAACAACTTTCACCCCCTAACACTTCTTTTAATTCGGTCTTGATTTTTAGATAATTGCAAAAACCCGTCAAATATTCCCCCTACATATTCAAGGAATGTAACGGGACTCAAGTTTTAAGAATGATTTTAAATACATCTTTTGGGTACGTATTGTTAAAATATTTTCAAGAAATCAAGGCCGAATCGAAAAAAGTGTTAGGGGTGAAAGTTGTTCCATTTGGGGCCCTCTATAGCTGGTTGACGTTTGGCCGTTTAAAAACGGATGACCCTGTAGAAAAACATGAAAAATAAGGTTTTTATAAGCTGTGCACTTTTGATGAAAGTGAACCTCGGATGCCACGCCGTCTGTTGTTTAAATTGCAAAACAATAAGAACATTTCAAACCTTATTTTTTATATTTTTCTATAAAATGGTCAACTACTGTGGTGTCTTTACCTTAACGCTAGAACTACCGCACGAGTCAAAATGACTTGCTCCTAATATTTTCTTTCAGAAATATTGAATTTATAAATATGTTTCCATGAGAAAATTTTTCGATAAACTTCTCTATCGAAGTAGATATTTAAACAGAACTGGTACGAAATCTGAACAAATGCAATTTTGTTGTTATCATAAGGCAATACATGCCAGTGGCATTTAGTGCATGGTTGTTCTAGTGTTGATCTCATTCGAGTCGGATCGAAGAATCTTTAGAAGAGCCAGAAAGATCACAGGCTGCTAGGTTATAGGCGTAAAAGAAACTTTTAAAGGAAAAAAGCGGACCTCTTACCGGACAGCGTTACCAACGAGTTGTCAACTCGATTTGGAACTTTGCACAAATTTTCGTGACCGTCGCGTAATTGGAAGCGTGCTGTTCGACGCACAATTTTCGACTGATTTGTCGGCCAGCCACTGCCGACTACTTGTCAACGATACGATCGGATTCCGTGTACGGTCGGGGAAATCCTCGCGGTTTACCTTCCGCCGTCAGCTAGCTTTATTGTCCTGGTTTCGTTGAATCGAAGAATACACGAACCCTTCGACGAGTATTTAGAACAATTATTTACTATCCGAGTAATTATTTACTCTTTCCTTTATTATGCCACGCGCCAACGAATTGTTCTTTTTGTTCTTCTTGTACAACATTGTAGCAGAAATGTTCAATCATTAGTTTTCTGTTCTACAAAGTTATTATGAGCCGCTCAATGCACACATCGATTAACTCCATAAAACGAAAAGTTGAGAAACGCGATGATGTAATGTATATTGTTTTTAAAAATTCCTCTGATAATATGAATTCAAATATATAATGTAGAATGCATAATTGCAGATATAGCTTTCATCTAACGGTATATAAAATTAATAAGAAAGAATAGCCAACAAACAATCGTCAGTAATGTTACAGTTTTTATGTGACTGGTGGAGTTAATCGATTTGGCAACTGAAAAAAGTAATAAAGTTAAATTTACCGCGCTAAAAATGGGAGCGTTTCGGGTGAAAAAGACGCTGGGAGGCTAAAAGCTGGAAGCGAAGCGTTGCCGAGCTGTCGGATCCGTTCTGGCCACGAACAGTCGCTTCCTTCCCGCCCGTGAAATTACAGTGTTTACGCGAATTAGATTTCGGTTTCGGTAATTTTCAGTTAATAACGAAGCGAACTGGCCAACGAACGAACCAGCATTAAGTGCGGCTTCGAACCCATTAATGTTATTATAATGTGAAAGGCTACCTACGCGTTCTTCCCTCTTTCTCTTCTCTCTCTTTCTTTCTCTTCGCTTCTCTACGCTTCCTTTCTTGTTTTCCTTCTCTATCGTCCTACAACACGAACACGAATGCACGTCGCAGCGCGCATTCGATGTTTAATGGCAAAAGCCAAGAAAAATGAGAAGAAAGTCTCGGCCGGGGCATAGATCTCGCTTATCGTTCGCATTACGGTCCCAGGCTACCAGCATTATAAACTCATTTCCGATAAATCGGTTCGACTAAAAACCCGACGGCTGAACCGCCTCGGCCTTTACTTCTTTTACCGGCTGCGCATCGTTCCGTGCATCGCATCATCGTTCCGACGGAACCGTTTCATCTAGGCATCCGCGAGGAGTTCGAACATCGAACAGTTGCTGGGAATTAGTTTGACAAGCGCTCGTAACGGCCGTAACATAACCTCCGGCTGGCAAAAACTGTTCGAACAAAGCACCGAGCAAAAATCGCCACCCGATAAGCCAGAAATCATCCCCTATTTTTCAACGAAAAATTTCCGAGCACGAAATTCTTAACACTAGAACGACCAAGCACTAAATGCAACCCTGGCATACCTTGCCTTATAATAACAACAAAATAAGATTTGTTTAGATTTCGTATTAGTTTTGTGTAAATATCTACTTCGACAGAGAAGTTTATTAAAAAATTTTCTCATGGAAACATATTTCTAATTTCAATATCTCTAAAAGAAAAAATTCGGAGGAAGTCATTTTGACCCATCCGGTAGTTCTAGTGTTAAAAATTATTTGCTTTCACTGCCGTCGTTCGAGAAGCTCCACTGAACCAGTTAACTGCGGAGTTTAATTTCAGATTTAAAATCATGCGATGCGGAATATACGCGTCGAACGCAGGCAAAATGCCGCTGTTATAAATTTTACGAAAAAAGTAAAGCAAAGTAAGAAAGAATTACATTTTTATTCGATCAGAAATTAACAATTCCTTAACGTTATTCGCACCGCAATAGAGATTTAGTCCGACGTGTATACACGTCGAACGCGCTTAACCTCTTTGCCCTACAATATCGAGTCAGACTCGTGACGAAGATTCTGAACAGAGTCTAAGAAATATGTTTCTTATTCATTTACTTTAAACCGAAACAAAATTCTATTTTGTTGCAGCTGATACGTATCCTTCGGAGAAAACGTAGGCATACAATAAATATAAATTATCTTTTCCTTTCCATAAAATTCTGAACGATGAAAAATTTCTAATCATTATCAGCACAAAGTAAATAGTAGTGCAAGGGGTTAACTGGTTAAGACTAACGCGGTAAAAGTGCCACGAATTAATGTCTACGCCAAACAATCACAATCTCGGTTAGAGTTTCTCCTTTAATGGCCTTCCGACTGGCGACTGTGAGGCGCCACTAAAAATTGCAGTATCATTATAATAAATTATTAAACCCTTCAGTATTGTACGAGTAAATTGAACAATTTCGTATGTATGTAAAAGAAATACGATAGAAGGTATGCAAATTTATCGTGTTCCTTTTAAAACTCATTTTGAATTAGACACGCATGCCTGTAAAACAAAACAGCGGACTGACATATTACAAAACCTGATTGATTAGGATTGTCTGAACAAAGGCGTCACTCTCTTACAGAAATCTTTCTGGAATAATAGCTTTTAATGTCGTGTCTTGCGTTTATAGGTAAGAATATAAATAATGTAAATAATTGTTACAAATAGCGAATAAAATTTTAATCTTGTGTTTACAGTGAAACTCGGTTTGGTTATTATTTCCGCAAAATAAATTCAAGAACAAAAGGATAAATTTATTATATGTATAACAAGGAAAAAAAAATATATAGAAGGAAAATATTCTAGGTCGAAAGAAATGATTCGGTTCGGAGTTAAAGTAGCTTCGAGTGCAAAGGGTTAAAAATTGCTGGGGATCCCGTCGATCCCGTAGGCCGGATCGAATTTCGATAATGACGAATTAAGAGACAAACGGTCTCGGCGAATTTCATTAGGCCTACGACGACGACGAAGAGGACGACGACGACGGGAGAAGACCGGTTCGCAACGACGAGAGCGACCGGGTGCGAGCGAGTCTCCGAGGGCCGCGTTTGCAAATTGCGGTGGGGAATTATCAGTAGCAGCTTGTAAGCACGAGGCGGAGGATCCTTCTGGGCCGTGGTATGCCGAGGTATCGATCGCGCGTGAAAATGATTCTGGTCGTTACAAGCGAATCGAACGCTGTTACATGATCACTCACGGCGTCGAACGTGCCGAAGTGTGGGCTCGTAGGGATCATTAATGCGGCAAGGTCGGTGAAAGGAATGATAGCTCCGTCCTCCTCCGTGTCTCCGGCTCTCCGTCACCGTGTTCCCACTGTACAAGCCGACTCAAAAATGATCAAGAACCTGATCCCCGGAGAGGGATCGATCTTGATTCGTCAGGGCTTTGATCGACGAGCCTCGTGATCATCGATTCCCAGCGATTCAACCCTTTGCGAACAAGCAGTTTTTCAAACAGCAAACACATTTTCTTTGGAGAACCGAATTATTTATGGCAACACTCGAAACTGTTTTAAACCTTTGCACTCGAAGCCATTTTAACTCTAAAACGAAACATTTCTCCCGACCTAGAATATTTCCCTTCTGCACATACTTTTTCATGCTATATATACGAAAATGATGCAATTTACTCGTACAGTACTGAAGGGTTTAATAATTTATTAGATACAATTTCAATACTCGATACTCGATTCTTTATTACAATCCTTTATAATGTTTAGTAAATACAAACAAGTTTAATTATTTTTAAAAATATTTTGAATAATGTGATACAGGAATTTTTAATGGCGCCTAACTCGAAAACATTTCTCGAGAGATCCAAACAGAAGCAATCAGGGGAACACAAGGTGGTAAGCTTTAAACTCCCGGGCAAGAAATTAGCAATTTTTAGCGACTGCTTTTGCAAGCCACGTGACGGGGAGCCTGGCACGTTGATTGGCGCGCCCCTTGGCTGGTTTTCGAAGGGAGATCCGGGGGCCGGTAATCGAAGTCCGCCGCGCGATAGAAAGTCGATCGCGTTAATTGACTCGTCGTTAATTCATCGGTGGCCGCCGGGAATTTACGATGTTAATTTATTTCTTCTGCGGTGCTGTTCCACGGCCGTAATATTGTATCGCGAATGCCCGATTAGATGCGTCACGCTCGATTAGACGCTTCGGATGGAGCGATTTCCGACGGAAAGGCGGGGAGATTATGAGAGGGAAAGAAAGAGAGGGAGAGAGAGAGAGAGAACGCGAACGGCTCGAAAATCTGCTAGTCATTTCACTGTCATATTTGCACGCTACTATGCGCGAGAATTATACCAACACACACAGGTGTTCGGCGACGCACACGTACAACCGCGCATTAGGCTCCGCGCATTACGCGTTCCGTGCGCATACGATCGCGATTTATGGGCATACAAATTAGCGCGGCGTAATAAACTAATTAGCCGACTCATTGAGGCCGCTTGTGTTTCTCGCGGACGTGTTTTAATGGCCGACTCTCCGCTTAGGCCTGGCAGTAGCGCGAACATGAAACGACGGGCTCTAGCGTGGTCGAGGCCTCGAGAATTTTCCACGACTTTCTTTTCCGAGCGGATTCTACACGCTGGGAAACACTGTTGCGTACCGAACGACCATTTTGCTACCTTATTTTCGCCTTTGGGTCTAAAGTTTACTTCAGGTTCGACGGTTTGAATAGCGACGTTGTCAGTGGCGCGACGAACCAACGTTTGTTTACTTGGAAAATTAGCTGGGAGCATCGGAGAATTATTTTTGCCAATTTCTACCGTAGTACCTGTAAGATAAAGGCACCAGTAGTTGACCATTTTATAGAAAAAAATAAAAAAATAAGGTTTTAAAATAACCCCGGATGCAACGTCGTCGGTTGTTTAAATTTGAAAACAATAAGAACGTTTCACACCTTATTTTTTATGTTTTTCTATAAAATGGTCAACTACTGGTGCCTTTACCTTAGTGTCTCTTTTCGTAAAAAATTGTCTATGTTAATGAAAAATCTTGAAACTTTGTTGTATCATTCTTCTGTTCGTGTTCGTGCCTTTTTATCGCCGCCCATCAACAGAAATTCATTTGTAATGTGTAAGCGGTAATACCACACCGCGTAGCGCACGCGATTACGAGCGTTAACCATTAGAACGGATGGCGGTTATTATTATTATTAGGCTGCGGGTGTTTATGGAAATGAACAATTCTAAATGGTAATTTGTAAACAGGAAAATTAAACAGAATTGCAGTTCTCCGGTTTTCCTTTGAAATTTACGAACTTTCAATTTTTACTCGTGAGTCAGCTATATTTTTGCTAGTGTTTGTATTTTCTTTCGGGCTGGCTTCGGAAGGACAGTACATTCGTAAAAATATATTGAAAAATTTAATCACATTCTCGATTCAATAAGGCGTTGAATTTTGCCCATTCATCCAATCATCATTCGCTCGATCTTGCACAATGATTCATAGATGGAAGCACTGCTCTTTCGTAGATCTCTTTTCTGTAGTTTTAATGGTCGCTTGTCGGATAAAAACGTATTATTATTACTACTCCATTCATTTGACTTCTAGGCAATCTCTTATGATTCATCGAGAAAGCATTGCCCGCATGTTTCAAACTTGCACAGCTCGTAAAAAACCGAGTTATGTAATTACACGATTAATTATACATTGGTCCGCCTCTTACATTCCTCTGTTTAGTAATTTAACGATAAGCTATAAACTTTTCTTGGGGCCTTGATCCAAAGTCTGAATTCAGATCTACCCGGTTAACTGTCCATATGTGGAACATAAATGTCACGATTCTGATTGCTGAGATAGCATCGCTGCAATAGTTTACGATGGTCAGGCTTCGCGCAACCAACTCTGTTTATTAACTAAATATATCATTAAATTATTTATACACTTGGGACCGACGTTCACCTGGCATCGAACCGAGTTGTGCCCTGACCTGAAGGCTGGGCCCATTTCCTTGTTAACTCCTTGCATTACGATTTATTTTGTGATTATAATTATTAGAAATTCTTCATCGTTCAAAATTTCATAGAAAAAAAAGGTAGTTTATATTTATTGTATGCCTATGTTTTCTCCAAAGGATATATATATCAGCCACAACAAAATAGAATTTTATTTCGGTTTAAAGGAAATTAATGACATATACACTTACTGACAAAAGTTAAGAAACATATGTCCGAATTAAAAATAACATGAACAGATTACATATCATACATGAACATACAATAAGTTTTTTTTCGATTATACTTGTATAAGCACTACAATTAATATTGAGTCAAGGAAAGGAAAGAAAAGTTTGTGACAAAATTTAAGAAACATACCGTGCTTGAATCATGTAATCACTTTTAACAAAAAACGGAGACTAGACTCATTCGAACAATGTTTGTTTACATTGCTTACTCGATTTCTTGCAAGAAGTCTTTATGTTCCTTAACTTTTGTCACGAGCATTTATTTTGTTTCCTTGACTCAATATTAATTGTAGTGCTTATACAAGTATAATCCCAAAAATACTTATTGTACGTTCATGTATGATACGTAATCTCGTCGTGTTATTTTTAATTCGGACATGTGTATTTCAGGAGATTAAAAATATACACTGTTTTGTTTCTTAACTTTAGTCACAAGCATTTATTTTGTTTCCTTGACTCAATATTAATTGTAGTGCTTATACAAGTATAATCCCAAGAAACTTATTGTACGTTCATGTATGATACATGATCTTGTTATTTTCAATTCGGACATGTGTATTTCAGGAGATTAAAAATATACACTGTTTTGTTTCTTAACTTTCGTCGGTATTTCTTAGACTCTGTTCAGAATCTTCATCGCGAGTCTGACTCGATATTGTAGGCTAAGGGGTTAAAAATACCAGCTTCCAGCACTTGATAAACCATAATACTCGAATACATAATCAAGTATCCAATATCCGGGAATATCCGTGGGTTCTCCAGGTGGCTGCACCAGAAAATCGGCCATGTTTCCCCACGGTGCCGAATCGATCCGCCATTGTTGCACCCGAGGATGCACCTAAAGCCGGCGAACCAGGGAACCGAGACACACAGGGCCCGGCGCGTTACACCGAACGAGGTGTTTTTACATCGAATCATACTTGCAAATTCCCCGGCTAATAGACGCATCAATGCATCCTGCGACAAGAACCGGCGACGGTCGTACATGTTCGATCCGCGGGCACGATAATAACAAGCAATTACGAATTATCGGCGATCCCTTTTTAGCCGGTGGCTGCTCTCGCCGAGAGATAGCGCCCACTGATAACCACGGATATTTACCTTCCGGACGCGGATCTTGTGCGTTTCACGCCCCCGCCTCGCTCATCTGCTCGAATTAATTAGCCCCCTCCTCCAACCCTCGCCCCCCCCCACCACCAATCTTTCAGAGGATCCCCCCTTTCGCCGATAGTAATTGCAACAATGAAGAAACCCGCGGAGATTGAAAGATGTGAAAGCGAGATGAGGCGAGAGCCGTGTCGGGACAAGGTGAGGCGGAATGATGGGGGCTTATGGGGGGGCTAGGGGGGTCCACATGCTGGCAGAACCGCTTCCATAGGTATAACCACTATATTAGCTACGTAACGTAACGTACTATGGGAATTATCTCTCCGAGCCGATCGTAAGAAGTAATTAAGTTGGCAGGAACGAATCTTTCTTATTTCGATACGCCTCGAATCGCCGACGCTGCGCCGCGCCGGTGCTCGATAGTTTTCCTATCCCGTGCGGTTGTCCACTAGCTGTTTAATTGATTTATTCTTACTGGCTAATTAACGTTAAGGCCTTCAATAGCGGAGCAGATTTCTGACACACTGCTACGGAGGATCTTTGTGCGAAATAAAAATTGTCGGATTCTAAGAAACAGGAGTTAGAAGAAGATGTATTTCTTCCGACAGTTTAAATTGTATTGACATTTGTTTCTCTTTGCTATTAATGTTTTGTACTCGATCCACTCATTTTTCTTCTAAGCAACAAATGTTACAGTTCGCTTGTATCGATTCTGGAACTGCACAGTCTTCGTTTGAGATATCATCGTGTAGCGTGCCGCGACCAAGTCGATGCAAATTCAAATATCGACGCGGCAGTCGATCGACGCCAATTGCTATGCCTTAATGGCGAGCTTACCGTCAACGCGCAGTAACGTTCAATTAACGCGCTAATGGAGCGGATTACTCCACCAGTCAGAATCTGGCTATACCGGGTGATTATTTTTGCGCAGCAACCTAGCATATTATTTTGTGTCTTACGAGACCAGGCTAAACAGACGCGTTCGATAATATTTAATTAGAAAAAAAAACTCTTCCACGTGTAAACAAAAATTAAACGCATTTTACGACAGGAGGGATAAAGTTTAGTTTTGCGGCTGAGGGGATTCTACGACAAACTAATAAAACGGCGGGGAAACTTCTCGAAAACAGAGGCTACCGCATAATTGATTAAATAAATGATTTCCGGCACGAAGCTACAACGTATGTAATCGTTCGCAGCGAAACCCATTAAAATTTCAGCGCACGTAGCAACGATAAATCCGATTGCGCAATGGATCGGTTCACGGCTCGATTCTTTGACGAACGACTAGCGATTTCTCGGCGAAAGAGGATCCCGAGGATCCTCGATCGTCTTCGGGACAAATCGATTTTGATACTGTTTGCGGAAAAACATGTTCCCTCTCGAGGTTCCCGGAGAGCCCGTCCACCTTGAACGCTCGCCGTCTTGTGTCGAATCGGATGCCGACGCTCGCCTCTCGCGATAAAGGAAAGAGGGATTAATAATAATTATAATTGGCCCGCGCGATGGAGGCGAGAGGTTTGCGGAGATAATTACTTTTCAAAGGATCGACACGAACTCCGCTCGCCAGCACGACAACACATGTACCCGCGGATCCGACCCGCTTTCAACGCGCGAACCCGTTCACGAATCAAACAAACGATTCAATTTGCAGGCACACGCGATTCGCCTGCGAATTGTCTGTGAACCGCCGAATCGGGTTTGCCAATCTACGATCTCTTCGCCGGAAAATATTCCTTGAAAGTTCACCGATCAAATTCACTGGCAAATCTCCAGCAAGACTATTAACACTTTTGAGTGCCAAACCAGAACCCTGAGAAATTCCATGAAACCAAAGTAAGTTATTTAATGAAATAAAAATTGAAAATAATTATATGTGTGACATTGAGTATCCCAATCAAATTTGGTACAATGAATGTATTAACGTAAAAATTCATTTTAAAACCTGGACAAATAATTCCGTCACCCACATTTGGGTGACATGGCAGTGAACGTGTTAATTCTATGTACAACTTCTTGCCTTGCAATTTAATTCCGGATTAAAACGTATTGTTTAATTTTGCCTGACGTTCTAAACACACGAAATGTCTAAACCATTCGTACATTTTTTAAATCGAGTGGTTGAAATTTTTGTTGTCCATGAAAATGGGCGTTCAGTTCTAAGGCTAAGGTGTTCGTAATAGGGCTGGGAATCGATTATGGTTGCGTTGCATAGTAGGACGTGGCTCACGAATTCGTTTCGCTTCGAACCGAGTGAAAATCAGCGTTCGAAATCGCGAAGTTGGAGAAGGCTCGATCGACGGCGGCGTCCGATCCGCGAAATCAATTAACCGATCGGCAGATAGGGTACCGAGGCACGATTTGTCGACGTCAGGGAAATCGGTAGATCATCGATCACTCGAAAATCAAAGGAACCTATCCTCGATCTGTAAATAAAAGCCGAACGGCGCGCGGTAGGTAGAGACCCCTTGGTTGCCACGCGAATCCGTTGCGCTCTAGCGAATGATGTTAATGATTCTCATAGAGCACGCTCGATCACCCCGTATGATGTTTGCAGATGATGTCTGCGATCAACGATCTCGATCGATTCGATATTACTTTCCGATTTTATTCAGCGATGCAACTATCAGACGAGTTTAAACGGTATGGTGCGCTTTTGATTTTTCATTTTCTCTTCGTTACTATCGGAGTTCGTTTGTAATTAATTTATAATCGATACCGGGTGAGTTATGATCGGTGGATATTGATCGTAGTCTTGTGGATGGTCGTGTAAACTAAAATGATTATGGATTAGGGGAAATGGACATTTTTTTCTCCAATGAATTTCGTACCAGTTGATTAAAACGAAAATTTCCCTCGCTGAGCATCGAAGGTGGCGTTTAGGGGAGTAAAACCTAAGTGAAATTAAGCGAGATAAGCCGGGTCTCTCGTTCGATTAATCGAGGGTCGTGGACGAGAGGTCACGATTTTGACGCTAGCCCCCATTACGTCGCGTCGGTCGATCGTCGATAACGAACGATCGTTAAGCAGAAATAGAGAGAAAGAGAGTGAGCGAGCGAGCGAGCGAGAGAGAGAGAGAGAGAGAGAGAGAGAGAGAGAGAGAGAGAGATAGGCTGAAAGAGCCGCGCGGTACGCACGATAAATCACGCTCGGCCACCGATGTGCAATTTACCGGCGTACTAACGTAATTGCACGCATCCTAATCTACATCTAAATACACACATCCACGGGAACCACACACTCGTCCCGTCATAAATTGTTGACGGCGAGAGTTCTCGTTTCTTTTTTGCGGATCCCCGCGCCTCGGTTCAACGTACCTTCACCGATCAACGGATACCTGTTTCGTGTAAACCTCGCCCGTCGAACATACTCTCTTATCATTATCCGAAAGAAATCGCTAAAAAAAGTGAACACCGGGACACCGTTCTATCTTGCCGCCGAGTATATGGAACACGTCGTTAACGCTAGAACTACCGAACCAGTGAAAATGACTGGTTCCTAATTTTCTCTTTCACAATTACTGAAATTATAAAAATGTTCTAATCAGAATTGTTTCAATGAAATTTTTCATCGAAGCACATGTTAGAATAAAAATGATATATGAGAGTTGAATAGATGTAGTCTTGCCATTATTACAAAGCATTTTACATCAGTTGCATTTATGACTCGGTAGTTCTAGCGTTAATCTGCTAATCTTAGGGGACGTGCAAAATCGACATTTTTAATCACTGTTTCATCGACCCGTTTTTTATTCACTCTTTATCCGACATTTTGATCCCGAGATTATCAAGAGATTCGAGTCGAGTTAGTCTTAAAATCAATCGTACGGAAAATTGTCTTTTACGTATTCTCTGGTCGATCGATACAGAGAAACGTATTATTAGTCAGCCACACCCAACAGGTGTGATCGATTAATTACAGAGAACGAGTGTCGAGTTTTGCCAACAAAGATCAAAGTAACAATATTGAGAACACACTGCGCGGCGTGTTTTCCATTATTTTCCGGTTCCCGGCGCAGTTCTGAGAATCCCCGTGTTCTCAGTCTTTCAAAGAGAAGGATAGTGTTAATCGTTGACGGTGACGAGACCGCTGCTGCCATAAGTGCCACGAGTGCTAGGTCGGCGAATAAGCAACGCGGAACGGCGAAGCGCTCGTCCGTTTTGTTTCTCTTTCTCTGCACGCGTGTACCCGCGGCCGACAGACGGGACTTAAGTACAATCACAATTATCCACGGCAGTTAATTATCCACAATGTCACCATTAATTACTAAACTGCGTCTCGTTCCCTCTGTCCCCTGGCTCCTAGCGCGGTGGAAAATTGCATGCTTGTATGAAGGCGTCGCGTTGCGTTCACAGGAGAACGAATAAAAAAGAAGAAAAAAAATGAAAAAACGGTTTAATGGAAACCGATAATTAGTCGTCGCTACGACGATAAATTTCATAGTTGCGCGGGTCTGATGCTTCTTGCCGCGAGCTCGCTTATTACCTAACCGATCGACCGACGAGATCCGTGGGTAATGTCGGTCCTGCGCGGGTGTTATCATCCTCTGTTAAATCGAAATGCACCGACGATGTTAACGTTGTTCTAATTAAATTGTTCCTAAGCGGTGAAATAAGCGGGATTTTTTAAAAATGCAATACGGTAGAGAATACAATCGAGTTAAGCATTTCTCGCGCGGGTGCTGTAATCCCCTGTTAAATCGAAATGCACCGACGATGTTAACGTTGTTCTAATTAAATTGTTCCTAAGCGGTGAAATAAGCGGGATTTTTAAAAAATGCAATACGGTAGAGGATACAATCGAGTTAAGCATTTCTCGCGCGGGTGTTGTCATCCTCTGTTGAATCGTTGTTCGAAATGCACCGACGATGTTAGCGTTGTCCTAATTAAATTGTTCCTAAGCGGTGAAATAAGCGGGATTTTTAAAAAATGCAATACGGTAGAGGATACAATCGAGTTAAGCATTTCTCGTGCGGGTGCTGTAATCCTCTGTTAAATCGAAATGCACCGACGATGTTAGCGTTGTCCTAATTAAATTGTTCATAAGCGGTGAAATAAGCGGGATTTTTAAAAAAATGCAATACAGTAGAGAATACAATCGAGTTAAGCATTTCTCGCGCGGGTGTTGTCATCCTCTGTTGAATCTTTATTCGAAATGCACCGACGATGTTAGCGTTGTCCTAATTAAATTGTTCATAAGCGGTGAAATAAGCGGGATTTTTTAAAAATGCAATACAGTAGAGAATACAATCGAGTTAAGCATTTCTCGCGCGGGTGTTGTCATCCTCTGTTGAATCGTTGTTCGAAATGCACCGACGATGGTAGGTTGTCCTAATTAGATTGTTCATAAGCGGTGAAATAAGTGGGATTTAAAAAAAAATGCAATACAGTAGAGAATACAATCAAGTTGAGCATTTCCCGCGCGGGCGCCAACACTTTTCGAGGACATGATTTCCTCGGATGAGATCATTTCCTCGCGCGGGTATCTTTCCGAAGGATCGCGGCGCGTTTCCCGCGTTGCGAAATCCTTAAAGCGAGCATTTCGCGGTATTCGGGGAGGAGAATAATTGCGGCGGGTCGAGGCGGTTGGCAGGTATGCCGGAAAGAAAAGGAGACACGCGAAACACCGTGAACGGTGGTGGCGAACGCCGAGGCAAAGCGAGGCGTAGAGAGGAGGCGAGGCGAGGCGAGGCGAGGCGAGGCAAGAGGTGAGGAGGGCCCACAAAGAAGCGAGGCTCCCTTGTTGATTAATGGCAGGTAATTACCGTTTTTTGTCGTGCTTGTAATTGTTAATAATTGAACGTAATCGTAATGCCTTTTTAATCGCATTAGCCGTCGCGGTGGATTGCGCAACGAAAAAGAATCGTTCAACGTTCTCGCGGCCGCTTCTGCGGCGACATTTTCTGCGCCGGAAGCAAGCCGCCAACCCGTCATCCGGTTTTTCAACGTCCGGAGAATTATCGCGCCACACCGCGATGATAAACCCGAGCCCTGCCAGTTTGCACGCTCTGACGCTGCTTCGATCCCAACGCGATTCGCGTTTGTCGATTCTCAATGTTTCCTGGTTTTACACCAGAATACCAGTTTCCCCGAAAATTCAGCAATATTAGCAATCGTATGAACCAGTTAACTGTGGAATTTAATTTTAAAAATCCCTCGCGGCACGGAATTGAAATCAAACAATGACAAATATACACGTCGAATGCAGGCGAAAATGCCGCTATTATAAATTTTACGAAAAAAGTAAAGCAAACTGAGAAAGAATTACAATTTTTATTCAATATTTATACACGTCAAACGCGCTTAACCGGTTAACCCTTTGCACTAGTATTTATTTTGTGATTATAATGATTAGAAATTCCTCATCGTTTAGAATTTCATAGAAAAAGAAAAGATAGTTTATATTTGTTGCATGCCTATGTTTTCTCCAAAGGATATATATCAATTACAACAAAATGGAATTTTATTTCGGTTTAAAGGAAATTTCATTTCAGACAAGGGGTTAAACAATATATAGCCAACACACAACTACTAGAAACAGTCTATTAACACGCAACCATACTTTTCCAGTAGGAAATCATTTTTTTTTTTTTGTTCGTCTAAGGTGAGCAAAAAAGGAAGGTAGGCAAATAGAGGGAGAGTTGGAACGTCGTGATTTTCTGACCGGGGTACAGCAAGCAGTTCGTCCTCTTTTTTCTGGCACGTTCGAGCCGGGTCCGGGCACGACGACGTCGAGGTGCGAGAGGGAATTATTATAGCTGCACGGCGGAAGTGCATTATTCGTCGCTAGGTTTTTTGTTCTGCGGGAGCGAGAGAATAATAACAGCGTTGCGGGACGGTGCACCGGGGCGCGAATAAAAGGATGGCTGTTTTGCATAATTGTCGAAGCGTATACCGACGCGACGGTGTAATCAAGAAATGAGGCAGCTTTTTGGAAACGGCCGGGGCAAATTTCAGCTTGGCTGGGCCGCCTCTCCGCCGATCTGGCTCATTAACTGCGATCGGATCGGTGAATAGAGAGCGTGTCCCGCGAAAAAGAAATCGGCAACTTTATAATCTGCCTTTATGCGCAGCCCGGGCCTTGCCTTGGCCCGCCTCGCCTCGCCTCGCCTCGCCTCGCCTCGCCTCGTCTCCTCTTTCTACCTTTCAACGGGTTCCACACCGTGCACGGTTCGCTTCGTTTCCATGTACCAATATTATGATACTTCTCGATCGTCCGGCTAAAATCAATCCACTTTCGTACCCGATATTTCCGTAATTAATACGAGCTCATAAATTATCGAACAACCGCCGCGGAGCCACTTCATTAAATCGTCCGTGCGCGCGAGAACACAACACACACCCGCATGCTCGTACGCCACCTGCACACGCATAAACTGTCTCGAGGAAACCAAAAGAGGGAACGAGACAGCGGTGATCAGGTTTTCTACCGGTTTTCCAAATCCACTTACGCATCGTTATGTCGTATACATCGCGAGTCGTCGTTTCTTTTCACCGTGGATGAAGTCGTTTGATTTATGTGCGACGGTTAAGGCCCGATTACTCTACCTCCTCGATGCTTTATCTAGCCATCGATCATGCCCGCAAGAAGCGCGCCGCGCAACAGCATTGTGTACCCCGACGCAAACGAATTAGGATCAATAACTATACTTTGCGTTTCTTGTCACAAGAGAGCCACCGGTACACGCTCGGACAGCTTCCGAGACCCATTACCGGCTGAAAACCTACATCCCCCGGGCATCCGGGGACTCGCGATGCTCGCGATACCCTCCACGAAGTCGCATAATTTCCTGCGATGCCGCGGATCATCGCTGGAACACCGCGTTGTTCCTATATTCGTCGCCAGACAAGGCCATTCAAACGATCATTTCCTCGCTAATGCCGTCACCTGTTGCCGAAGATGGCTTTTACTCCGTTGCGTCGCGTCCGATGACCTCCCTAACGTCACGGTAATAGACTCTGCGCCATCTTGCGGTTAGATTTTTCCATCCATTGCTTCGCAATTAGGTATTTCTGACTGTAGTGTTTTTGATCTTTACTTCGAACGAAAATTATTTCCACTGCTCCCTAACGTCTTCGGTGGAACGAAAGGTCCGCAATTCGAAAAGCATTATATACAGCGCTTTTAACCTCGCTCGTCGTTTGCCGGACTCGTGTCTATTTTAATTTAATGTACCTCCATAAATGCTAATTTTTGAAAACCGTCGCTCATATATCGTTACCAACGGCAAAGTCTCGGCATAAATATTTATTGAACGTTTTACTGCACGTTTTATACTTACCAACATTTTCTCCCGTATAAAGAGACTCGGTTGCCACGCGAAAACGTCCTCTGCATAGGTAAATTAGTATGAGATACACTTTTTTTTTCCAACGGCTTCATGCAGGTGAATTTAATTAACTATTCATAGGAGGTACATAGCTCTCAGCAGACGTCTAGTACAATTAGCTACCCTCCGGTAAAACAGGTTTTTGAAAGTTTTTCTTTACGAAACGACGCAAGCTCGCGTGAGCGGGAATTATTATCTCCACGGGCAGCAACGTTTAAGTAAACGTTGTCGTGATTAATGTCAAAAGAATCTGTCCCGTGTACGTAACAACACGAATCAGAGGAGAACCGGACGAATCGAATGTGCGAAATTCGAAAGGCGTGTGCATCTCTGCTGATCGATTTTACTTTATTAGACTCACCCGAAGAATTGGTGCTTTTTTGAAATCCTATAAGGAATACAACGCTGTTTTCAACCTGTGGGGATTCATGATTTCTTATCTATGGGGGCTAAATAAATAAATAAATCTAATAATTGAGCCGTTTATTTTTAAAGTGGCCCAAGTCCATTTTTCAATTATTTCCGGTTGCCCGTGGTTACACGTACAACTTCAAGTTATCTATCAATTAAGCATTTGATGTTACTTATATTCCGAGTAAATACGATAATTTTGGTCACACAAGTTTTCAGAGTTAGTTCAATAATTGAGCCGTTTATTTTGAAAGTGGCCTAACTCCATTTGTCATTTATCCTTTGTTGCCCGTAATTACGTATACAATTTCAAATGAGCTGTCATAAACAACATTTGCGGTTAAGTATATTCAGAGTACATACGACAATTTTGGACCCATAAGTTTTCGCAGTTATTTCAATAATTAAAACCATCAATTTGAAAGTGGCCTAACGTCCGAAGGACTTTATCAAAAAGCGCCGGAAAGGTAATAACTTTAAAGAGGATTTCATATCAACATTTTTGGAGGATACAATTTTTAAAATGGTAAAGAATTCTAACGGAGAAACAATAAATTGGTTAAAAATATGTTGGATGCGTTTTTTGAGAGATGAACCATGTCAATTTTCTATAAGATATCAGTGGATGAGAATGCAAAGTTTGAAATCCTGGATTTATTAGCACGTCGGGGTAGACCGAGAAAGTTCGAAAATATTGTATTGACACCACAAAATGTAGATGAGCAGTGAATTGTTATGTAATTTATGTAGTTGGAAAATGTCCTGAATTGCATAAATTGTGTTTTTGAAGTGTTGTAAAGGTACACAAAGTAAATTGAGTATTGTTTTTTTTTTTCAATTTGAAGCATCTTAAATTATGTTGAATGGACTTGGGCTCCTTCAAATTTTATAACGAATCTGGTTGTTAATTTTGAAACTGGCCTAACTCCATTCTAGGTAAGAAAACGCATATTATTCACTTAATAATTGCCATTATTTTAATAGGAACTATAAATTTAACTCCTTTAGATACACTTGAGCAGTATGATTCATTAGTATCCTGTACGTGTATTTTTAATTGCATTGAAACACAAACCCTTAAATATCTCAATTTAAGTATAAATGGACTTAGGCCACTTTCAAAATAAACGGCTCAATTATAGAGGTGAGTAATAAAGTGAGCAGGGACTGTATAACAGAAAAATTTGTTTGACGAAACGATCGATCGATGCCAAGCATAGCTGACAGACAAGGCCTAGATGTATTCCCCAGATCGTTTCGCGCGATTCCAAAGGAATTCTAATTAACCAGATCGCCGTCAGAAGCCTGACGTTAGCGTCCAAGATGGCGGACCGGTGTTATTAGAGGCTTTTTTCTCTGGCTAGAGGAGACGGTTGCCAAGAGAGAGAGAAAGAGAGAGGGGGGGGGGGGAGGCAGGCCGAGGCCTGCAATTATTATTCAATTTCCGTAACTGCGCTTATCTTAATTCGATGTCACAATCGCGCGGGCAAGTTTCGCTCCCGTGTGCGTGCATCCGACGTTTTCGAACGCTCTCCGAGGCTTCTCGCCATTGCCTTTCCCTGATTTCTGTTGTGCGCTGCAACCAGCTTGTGCACCATGCACACGCGTTGCACCGCATCGACAGGCACAAACCGGTGGAATAGTAGCTTCTGCTCTGCTGCTGCTGCCGGTGCTGCCACGCCGGCGTTTCAGAGGGTCGCAATTAAAGCGCATTAGTGCACGCCAAGTCGCGTCGCCTCTTCGGCTTTGTGTGTATGCAGTTTGCGCAGGCAATTTTCGAGTCGACGCCACCTTGACATTCTTAACGCCGCCGTTCCCTCCTGTTTCTACGCGCGAGAGCTCTTTCGTCAGCTTCACGACCGACAGCTCGCTCTGCCAACTCTCGGTTTCGTGAACTTTGACATTCGAGAACGTCTCCCGTTCTGCCGAAGATTCTCCGAGATCAGTTTCCCAACTCTAACTTCACGAGGATCGACGAATCTTTGCACGCAGTGATCCCGAAAGTGCGAAGACTTTTTGACCCTTTGCGCTCGAAGCTATTTTAACTCAAAAACGAAACATTTCTTCCAACCTATTTCCCTTCTATATATTTTCTTTTCATGTTATACATACGAAAATGGTGCAATTGACTCGTACGATGCTGAAGTGTTTAGTAATTTATTAACACTAAACGTACCAAGCGGTGTCAAATGACCCCTTTTGAGAATTTACTTTAAATTCATACATTTATTTGTTATTTCATTTGACCCCATACGAAGTTTAGTATTTTTCAGCAATTTTCCAACTGTATCCTTAGTTCTAAATTCAGATACGCTTCTCAAATGACCCTTTCGTTTGTCGGAACCTGATATGTGTGTTTGGTTTCGGCATAAGCACCAGGACGACCTGATCTAACGCATAAACAGAACGGACTCTTATCGAAAATGCACAAGCAACACTCCCTCCGATGAGTTTTCTGTAGCTAAACGAAATAGAAATGCAGTCGTATACTGAGAGTCGTAGAGCAAAGATCAGTTTTAGTTATATTTTGACAATTTCAGTTACATTCAATTGGACTTGTGTGTCACTGCAACCCTGAATATGTCAGCCCGGTCAGTGAGAGAGTTGGAAAGAATTCGACAAATAAGTGTGTAAAAATGTGTGTTTAATTTTATACGAAGTCGGAAATGATGTTGCAAATTATTTTCTTTAATAAATTTGAGAATTTTTTACGAAAAATCAACGTTTATTTCATAAAGGGGTCAAATGACCCCCTATGGTAAGATTAGGTATAAAAAAATGCCGGTACGTTTAGTGTTAAATACAAACAAATTTAATAATGTAAAAAATATTTTGAATAATGGTATAGCAATTTTTAGTGGCGCCTTACAGTCGCTATTCGAGTGTTAACGGTTAAAATGATTGAAAGAGGAAATTTTCATTCAACTTGGGTTTCCTCGAAGCGACTCGGACAATATTTTATAGAGCCAGTAGCGTATCCTCGAGGCACAAGCTCCTCGAACTTGACTGAAAACGGCTCTCGGATAAGGATCTTGACGGTGGTCGCGGCGGTTGTCACCGTTTGCGACGACATGCATCCTTTTAATCGCGTTCCGAAAGCCCGCCGAGCGCATCGAGGCGACAACACAACCCGCGTGACCCTTCACGGGTTTCCATGGGTCCCATGGGTCCCGCCGCGCCGGACACACCGGCGGAGCCAGCGGGAATAATTAGTCGGGGTAGCCGTGAATCGTCGTTAAGTGTACAACGCCAGGATATCCTCTCTCCGAGTCCTCCGTAAACGCGGGGAACCGGGGAGAGAGACACACCGAGAAAGAGAGATATATGTCCACGATACACCTCGTGACATTTCGCCGAGCGAACGCACACGCCTGCGACAAACATTTAGATTCGATCTACAAAATTGTCCCGAGATAATTACCACCAGAGATTCCTGGGGGAACGGCTGACAAATCGTGTTAACTCCTGATACGAGGTTCGCTGTTGAGATCTCGCGACGACTTCCCAACAATTTATTAATTGCCGTACCGCGGTACAATTGTTTCTGATTTTGCCTTTCACGACTACCGAAATTGTAAACGGTTTTCCAATAAGGGCGGGTCGATGTTGAAATCGAATAAAACAAGCTGTGTGTGAGGTATTTACCCATTTGCATCATAAGGAAATATGAAAAGAAGGCCTTTATCACCAAACTCTTTTTATTATCATATTTAAGTACAAAAGTATTTCAGAATTATACGAGAAAATCAGAATTGCTACTTTCATCTTCAACAACACTCTCCATTTCTATTTTTTAGCTAACGAATAATGACACTGACCAGGAAAATTGAGCGCATATATACGCTAATGATGCAAATGGGTTAATAATGGGTATCTTTAATAGAAGTTTCTTTCTGCGTTTGATCGCACTTGATTCTTGTTGGGACGCAACGCGATGCGAGACCCACGAAAGTGTCTCTCGAATTACACGGACTTCGAAACCCTTCGACCCTCAACTAGAGGCAATATATAAGCCCAAGGGTCGAAGACTCTTGAGTCCCAAGCGACGGGACTCATCCTATTTTGTCCACGTTTCCGGCTCCATAAATATTGTAAGACAGCGTCTGGATAATTTCTTAGCTCTCACCCCCAATTCTCTCCTACGATTGTTTACCACCTCCGCCACAGATTTACAGCCCTTAAATATCCATGTTTGCGTGCGAGTCCTCAGTCTTCAGTAAGTCCTCGCCCAGTATTCAGATAACCTTCATTCAGTCTTCATTCAATTCGGTCTTCCGTTAGCAATATAGTCTTCATTCTCATTTTGTACAATTGTTATCATTATTAAAAGTTATCGTTGTTAACGAGTCTTTAAGTTATTTCAACACGTTGATTGCCATGTCACACTCATATGTGGGTGACGGAATTATTTGTCCAAATTTTAAAACGAATTTTTACGCTGATATATTAATCGTATCAAATTTTGTAAGGATCTGTAAAATGCCAGAAAGTTGGAGGACTACTCAATATCATACATTTCATTTTTTTTTTCAATTTTTATTTCACTATATAACGCTTCGATTTTATGGAATTTTTCAGGTTTCTAGTTTGGCAGTCAAAGTGTTAACCCTTTGCACTCGATTTATTTTCAAAGTTGTTGCGTGTCAACTTGTAATTATTTTTAGCTAAATGAATTAAAGTAATTTACAGTGGTAGAATTCAACGTATTATATTTATTTCATTAATTATTAATATAAAATGTTTTATTTTTTGTAATCTTTTACAGTGTGATACATTTTAAAACAATTTCCAACATGCAGAAAAGAATGTCTTTCGCATGTTTCGCAGAAATAAACAGTTGTCTTCCTTTCGCCCTTAGCTTTTCTGTTAGAATAGACCATACAATCGTTATGTTTTTTTTTCCGGATGAGGTACTAAAATGTGGAGTTTTCCATCAAGTCGATTCTCTACATCTGATGTTGATGGTCGCCCGCGTTTTTTAGCTCTTTGTCTGAAATCTCCCACCAAGGAAAGAACTAACTTACGTATGAAACGTAAATGAGTTATTGGCTTCACCCCATTCTTATTACATGAAACTTTATACAAAATGTATGAATTAATGGCACTTGTCTCTAAACCCCAGAAAAAAAGTTTTCGCCACCATTTAATAGATTTTTTTTTTTTGTCACCTCCAATGTGACATACGAGTTGTAGAGTAAATTAGCATTGTCACCTCCAGTGTGACATACGAGTGCAAAGGGTTAAGACTCAAAACACCTCACCTTTTACAAAGAATAACCGAGCGCGGTTTTAAGTAATCGAGCCAGAGTGATAGATGCGAGGAAAGTCAAGTTCACCTATCTTTCCCATCTACGCACGAACATGTACGATTCTGATAGCGATCAACGGGCGGAGCAAATCAAAATCGCGACGTTTCGTGTCCCTGGTCAAATTGGCAATCGGAAAAATAGAATTCTGGTGGCCGAGAGCAGTAGCAGCGGTGGTCCATCGTTCCGTGGTTCTGATCCGCAGAAACGGGGCCGGACGTCGCAAAAATTCCCAGGAGCGCAAGTTTCCGATTCCAATTCCATCTCTCGGGCCGCAGTTCCTTTTCTTTAATCTTCTCCCGCGGGCAACTTCTTCTCCCCTGGTTCGTGGAACCCGGGAGGATTAACCCGTCACAAGATTCGGTGGAGGAGACCAATTTAGTCTCTGCTTCTCTCTTTGTCTCTCTCTGTTCCTCTCGTTCTCGTCGGTTTCTTTCCGCCGCGGAGCGGATGGTCTGGACGGCCGATCGACTCCGTTGGTTTCTCTGGTCGTCGAGAGAGAGAGAGAGAGAGAGAGAGAGAGAGAGAGAGAGAGAGGCGGCCGGGGCTTTCAACGAACCCGGGTGTCGGGTTCTCGGAGTTTCACGGTGGTTTTCGTGGCGCTATCCTGCCGCTATCTGGAGCCGCGGTAATGTGCTTGCCTTGTCCCCGATTAATCCGAGTCCTCAGGACCACTCTCGACCGCAGATATGTGCGTCCGCGTCCTTCGACGCAGTGGCGGCCCGGACGCCCGATCTTTTTTTCCTGGCCCGACCACCGTTGGAGAGGAATCCGACCACGGTGGACCCGCGTACTTCGAATTTGCCGAAACCCCGGAGACGAGATCATTTTATCGACTGTTCGCGGACAAAAGCCACAGCCACCTCCGAACGATCCTCCGAATCCCGAGTCTTCCCACAGAATTCCAGACCTCTTTGCACGATGACCGATCGCTTCGACTGCGTCCACCTCGATTTCACCAGGATGGAGACTCGAGATTCGATAATTTTTTTTTGAAATGTAAGGGATTCGCGAGGGCTCATGAGGGCCGCAGCTGAGTACCGCAGACCAGCCAGGAGCGCAGTTTATGATTACGGTGACTTTAGGCTATTTTTGAGATTTAGCGGATCTTCCTGTTTCATGATAATTTACTAGAGACGTCGTATTTTAGCTAAAGGTCTCAACAGCCGTTGACGTACCGTAAGACATCTGCGGACCAAACGCGGACCGTTAACACGTCAAGTGGCAAATATCAACCCCAGAAATGCTTACTAAATCAGAGTTATTTAATTAACACTTTGAACGCCAAACCAGTGTTATTTAATAAAATAGAAATTGAAAAAATTAAATGCATGATATTGCGTAGTTCTCCAACTTTCTTGCATTTTACAGATCCTAATCAAATTTGGTACAACGAATATATTAACGTGAAAATTCATTTTGAAGCCTAAACAAATAATTCCGTCACCCACATATATGGTTGACATGGCAGTCAACGTGTCAATGAAACCACAACTAGAAATTTAAAATGTATCGTAGGGGGTGCTGCCTTAACCCTTCTGAATTCGAAAAACTCCAATAAAACTCGGTTTATCTGGAAATCTCATAATAAAAAGAATTTCTAAACCCAGTCAAAAATCAGTGTCAGTCATATGTGACTGACGTGTTAAGGGTCGTACGTAGGCGACGAAGATGGGAAGCGAGGGTGCGATAAAAGTTGAAAGCTATCGATAAAGGTAGAAATCAATGTAACACCTGTCTAACGAGATCTGTACAATTACAAGCATAATACTGACACACGTAACTGGACAGTAACTAATCAGACGTTCTAGAACCTTCCTATCATAAAACACGTTTCAAAAGTAAGACTACTGCGTTATACATCCACTGGCATATCCATATACCTAACTATAACAGAGTGCATAAAATCAGCAGATGCAACGCACTGTACGCGAACAAATTGTTTGTCGAGACGACCTCGTGTTCGAGCGACGGGACGCAAAGGGAAGGCAAAGAAGGTTCGGTGGTATCGAAGGAGAGGATCGCGGAACGGCCAGGACGAAACGGATCTCTGCGATCTAGCCGATTTAGGCGATCGCGGTGGGACACGCGAGCAATTAAATCGAATTACAGAGGAAGGGGAGGCTCCATCCCCTGTCGCGACACGGTTCTACGTATCTCGGCATACCTTGCGAGGGTTCCGGGAACGGGAACGAGCCTTTTGCCCGTGCCTGGTAGAGGCAATTCATCGAGGCGACGCATTCCGCTGTCTAATTCGTTTAACATAAAGCCGCCGTCCCCGTCATGCTTCTTTTTCACCGAGGGGAGGAATCCGCGCGCGACGAGTCAATCCTCGTTCGGTTCGGTTCGAGCCCGAGGGAGCCTTTCGTTCGCGACAGCGGAAACCAACCACCCGATGGGTGGCCAACGAATTCCCCGGCTGCCCAGGGACCGAAACGGACCTCGCATAACGAGAGTTAGGTCCCCCCAAAACCCGAGGCCCCCGTGTATTCTAGCGAAAACGTGCCGCGAATGCTCGATTTCTTCTTTAACCCTCTTCTGCCCACAATTTTTATCTCGGATCGCGCGCACCTTTCCGCGAACCGAACACAGTCGAGAGAGTTTTCTTTCGCTCGATCACGTTTCCGCGAATCCGCCCAAAGTGTCAAAGAATTTTTCGAATATATGTTGAAAATTGTGGAGGGCCACGAAGGATCACGAGGGACGAGCGCGTTTAGGCTGGTATCTCCGGATCGGACGGCGATTATGCGACAGGGTTCCCGTATAAATCCTGAGGGTGGTAGACGCGGATCCCATTCGAGGCCTGGGAACGGCGATGGATCGGTTAATTAGCGGGGCTCGCGTTTTCGACGCGGACCCACCCTGTGTGTCGTTGGTGTTGTTACCGTTGGCGCGTGGCTCTGCTCGGCGTGCGCCAATCTTAGATAACATCTAAAAGGTTCCCGATCCTAATTCAAAGCGTAGGGGACCGGCGAGTCCTTATTTGTATTTCATACCTACGGCGACATTCCTCGTCACAGATAACATCCGACGATCCCCGTGATGCGGGACGCGACGCCGCGCCGCGGGACGCACATAGTCCAGCTACGAATCCTCGTCATCCTCGTCCACGACCTCCCTCTGACCACCAACTACCGTTTTGCCAGATCCAGTGGACCTTGCCTAACCTATCGAGGTTAGGTTCGATCGTAAAATTAACCCCTTGACTTGTACGCTCGAGTTAAGTCGAGCGCGCTAAACAGGCCAAACTGTGCACACTACTCGAGATAATTCACACTCGAATATCATCGAGAATTGAAAATAACAATATGAAAGCAAAGAAAAAAAAATCGTTTTATTGATATTTATCATTTACATGGGATTGTAAGCTTATTTATTCGAGAATAAAATATAGCCTCTTTCCATGGAACCATGGAACGGATCTTTTCCATTGATTTTTTTTTTTGGCCGGTTTTTTTTTTAACTGTGCGCTAAGGGGTTAATGGGTCGCCGAGTTCCAAGCAAATTTGTTCTGGCTTTCCTGTTTCAAAAGTTGAACAACTTTTTGGAAGGATAGGACCGAATAAAACTTGACAAGGTCTTGGATAAATACGTTTATCTTTATTATACAGGGTGACCCCCACTTTTGTGCCAGACAATTTGGGAGGTGGTAGAAAAAGTCGTTTTAAACATGGTTTACTTTTTTGTTTTTCCAATTTCGGCCCCATTTTCGAGTTACAACGAAAAAACCGAGTTTTTTTAGTGCAATATTTTTTTTAAATATTTCAGCAATGTATTAACATCTGTCGACGATTCTTTTTTTCATTTATTTGTTTCAATGTGGACTACAAGCCAATATGCGTTTGAAGCTATCCTCATACTTTTTTACTGTTTATCCAAACGTAGGATAGTTGGCCAAGGTTCAAAACACCTTTTAATTTAAAAGTTTTAAATGTATTTAATTTTATTATTTTTCAAAAACTATTTCACAAATATTGCTCGACATGGCCTCCTTCTTTTTCTATGCACTTTTCGCATCTTTTTCTGGCGTGCCTTTGACGGGTTAAAAGAAACTCGTGTTTTTCGTTGTAACTCGAAAATGGGGCCGAAATTGGAAAAACACAAAAAAGTAAACCATGTTTGGAATGACTTTTTCTACCACCTCCCAAATTTTCTGGCACAAAAGTGGGGTCACCCTTGTATATCGAAAACCTTTCCATCCATTCTCGATAATGTACCCACAGTCTCTTGCGAACGAGGAAAGTTGTTCGTCAGGGGTAGGGACTTTGGAGTTTACTAACGACTTGGTGGGTCTCGCCTAACCGCGCTTAGAGTGCCCCGCGAATTCGGGTCGCGGTCGATGCTCGCGATAATGAAGCAATCTTCCGAATTAGCCGGCTCACACGGTTCCTATCGCGCCGCTCTATCTTTCGCAACATAGTCGCCGCACGGAACACACGGTTTTACGACTTATCGCTGGTTTACGCTCGCAAATAGTGCTTTGTCCCCGACATTATTCTTCCATTCCGGCGTTGAACGCATCGGTGCACACAGCCAGTCCCCGAAGGCGCACCGCGGTGCATTACGTTGAGTCACGCCGCTCGTTTAGACGTAACAGGATATTCGAAGAAACGAACGCACGCGGTTTTAGAGACCGTCGATATCGTAGATCCTCGATCGTGGATCGCTCGTTCCGACCGGGGCGCGGCGAGGCTCGCGCCCCGGTCGTCTTTCTATCATTATTATCGTTTTATTCAATTTATTACACTGCGCGCGAAGCATCTTTCGTGTGGTCCCAATCGTTTCTCAGTTGCGGCTTCGAGGATCCAATTTAATGCAGCTGAAGTTTGCACCGTTGCGCTCGAATAACTCGAGAAGCTAATCGAAATGATATTCTTGAATACGCGAGTGCGAAATAATGGGTTTTTCATTTTGTTTTATTATACAGAACATAACCTAAAACTTTTTTATCATTTGTCAGTGTCGAAACGTCAGTCGAGGCTTACATTTTTATCATGGCGAAGTTCACGAACCAGCAACCTTTGGAAATCGTTACAACTTACTACCGAATTTCTGAATCGTTAATCGCAACTTTAACAGCACTTACTCCAATTTTTGGTCGCAACAATCGCCCCACCAGACAAGCTGTGCGTGCGATGCCGAGTAAATTTGAATCAACATATTCACTGTTGAATGTTCCTGTGCCAGTGAGACAACGCACCGGTCCAAGTATTGAAAATATTGCAGCCGTGAGAGCTTCAGTTCGAAATTAACCGAACAAGTCGATTTCACGGCGTTCACAAGAATTGGGAATTTATCATGTCACAAATTAAATATGAAATGCCAATAAAAAATTCTTCTTTAATTTGAAAAAAAAATACGACATTACTTTCCGGCCCGCCTAATATTATAAGGCAATGTATGGTAGTTCTAGTGTTAAACTTAAAATTGTTACGTCCTTATTGAAAAACGCGATAAAAGGCGCGTTTATTCGTAAATTCTTTCGAAATAAAACCGGTGAAACCCGTGTGTCGGTGATTTCATCGTGACTCTCGCGCGAAGGATCGAGAAACCATAAAATGCGTGTATTTCACGAACAACATGAAAACCATCGAAACGATGACTTAAACCCCGGCTAAATCATCGCGCGCAACCACACAGCACGTCGTTTCGCCGATAAACCCAGCTAGCAACAGGAGAAACGATCTATCGTCGATCCTGCTGCACCGCTACTCGATTCCCATGTTCGGCCTCCGTGCACCGGCCACGCGAATCGTGTCCGAAACCGCCGATTTTCCTCTCCGGGCTCGTTTCGCTCGTCTCAATTTCCTCCGGGTGGTGTAGGTTGTTCTCGGTTTCTCGGAACGAGCGTAGAAACACGCGATCCTCTCGGGTCCTGAGAGTAACGCGATTAAAGGTGTATCGCGAGAGTTTCGTCGAGCATGCGGCGCGCGGCGTAGTGGTTCTCGAGCGAACGTCTTCATCAAGGAAGACTACCAATCGAGATGCGTGCTGGTGGACAAAAACCGGGCCCGGTCTGCGAGAGGCGAGCAACAGCTCTCTTCGGAAACGGCGAAGGAGAAGAGGCAGGAAACAGTGAACGCACGGGGAGAGAAGGATTCTTCTCGGCTGGAAAGCTCTTAATGGCACACCGGACGATCGGGACGACAGTCCGGGGGAACAATTACCGCAAAACGACGATCGTCCGGCTGGAAATCGGTGCGCACGATCGACGGTGAAGATCGGCAAGAAAAGATCGTGTCATCGCCGATGGCGCGCGCCTCCCTCTTTAATTCATGAACCGAGCAACAGCTTCGCGATCCGATCGGCAACCCGATAATCTTACCGGCGACTTTCTTGCGACTCGGTGGAGAGACCACGGTTGGGGAATCCGCGCGCACCGTCCTCGCTGTCCTATAAGGTTCCGACACCGACGAAGAAACTTTAGCCGATTCCCCGAAGCCTGCCATGTTTAGGTCGAACACCTGTGCGGACTTTTATGGACGCCTTCCCACTCGGGGAACGGTCGCGGCCGGTACCCCGCTAACAGAAAGAAATCGGTGCTGCCCCGAGTGTCGCCAGAAATGATGCATTAAGTGCTTCCGTCGCTCAGGACCAACGCAAGAACCCTGTGTACCCTGTGTTTCTTGCGGAAACGTGCCCCCCTGTGGGTCGCCTGGGGTCAATTTCGATACATGTTCTGCTTTTTAGAGGGCGAGTCGGAGGTTCTCTCTCTCTCTCCTGGCTGATTTAGAAAAGATCGAGTACGTATGTACGTTTAACCCATTTGCATCATTGGCGTATATATGCGTTCAATTTTCCTGGATTTTTTCTAATAATGCTGAGATATGAAGTTCTTTTACTTGTAGTCATTTTTGTACTTAACACTAGGTTTACGGGACACTAAATGTGCCTACTCTACATTACTTTATAAAAATAACAAAAATGTATGTATCCAAATTTATAGCCGTTTCTTTTACAATATGTACCCAAAGAAACCAATTTGTTGAATAATATCTTCTTCGTGCATCCTTACAATTTCGATAATTGTGAATTAACACGTTGACTGCCGGTGACCGGCACTCGACTTTGCTACAGCGCCGTGGGGGCCACCGGTGACCGGCGGCGCGGTCAATACTAAAAGTACATAATTATAGTAAATATGGATACTGATCAATTTTTCAATAATTGCCTACAGCGCCGTGGGGGGCACCGGTGACGCCCACCACAAAAAATGCTTCAAACATGATTTTATAACTCATATTATTTGCTGGGAACTATATTTCCTCACAATATGCATCGCATAATGAAAAGTTCGTGTTGGCGCCTCGGACAAACCATGGAAAATCCGTCCGGCACAGTCAACATGTTAAGAGGTACCAGAACTCGTCATTTTGACGGGTCCCGTAAATCTAGTGTTAAATATAATAAACAGAAAAAGTTTGATGACAAAGGCCTTTTCTTTTCATATTTCCTCACGATGCAAATGGGTGAAAATCGAATTTCTGACAACAAATGCAAAATCGAATACGATTCACAGCGAGTATTGGCCGAGGAAGAATGAAAGGGATGATGGGGTTGCTGAAGCGATATTTGGAAGAGAATGATATCAAACGAGGATATTAAACGAGGATGATATCCAAAGAGCAAATCGGTGTTTCGAACCGATCGGACGGAAAGTCAAAGTGTTAATCAATTAGGCGAGCACAGCGGCTCGGCTCCGGTTGATCGCGGAGAGCACACGCGGAAGCGATAACCGAGCGCGCGCTTCGTCCGTTTGAAATGGGAACGACGATATCGCGTCTCATTACGCGGCAATTAGCCGAGTTATTATCATTGGTAGCATGAGCGTCGGTTATTTTTCGCACTCTCGTCCGTCCCGCCGCGTAATTGCGAATTATGCGTGCGCGTCGGAACGCCGGGCGTTCATCTCTCCGGCGCGGCGCTTCGTAAATTAATATGTTTATGATCGCGAGCGTGCGAGCGGATCGCGAGAAAGAGCGAACACGAGCGAGCACGAGCGAACACGGGCGAACACACAAGCGTAGAAACTGGCACGTGTGAATTGGCTCTCGGCCTCGCGTACTATACCGGCAGCTTGTTTTTCATCTGTTCGACCAGCGATTTATGCATTTACATATTCCAGCATTAGAAATGATAATGAGCGGTGCACATGCGTCGATCCAATGCCACTTCGAATACACTGTTGCACGGATAATGAAATTATCGTACGCGCTAGCCGTGAAAATTGCGAATTGCCACTAACGCTCACACGTAAACGTGTCCTGCGTTTTACCGAGCTCTTTCGCGTACGTTGGAGAAATCATCGATGTTTCTATCCTACGTTTTACACCTTAGCACTCGAGTAGCGACTGTAAGGCGCAACTAAAAATTGCTGTATCGTTATTCAAAATATTTTTTACATTATTCAATTTGTTTGTGTTCAATAAATTACTAAACCCACCATTTTCGTACGTATAACGCGAAACAAAATATATAGAAGGGAAATATTCTAGGTCGGAAGAAATGTTTCTTGTTTTGGAATTAAAACAGCTTCGAGTGGAAAGCGTTAGCTCGAAGATTCTTCCCGAAACGAACTCTAATTTTATTTTATTTTCCGTGAATTTCATACGATTTTATTTTCCACAAATCTTATTCGGATTCTATGCAGCATTCAAAAGTAACAACGTAGATTATTAACTTCATCGAGTAGCCGGACAACCGGCAGGTTTCTACGGATAGGCGTTCCCAGGTCGCATTAACTCAAAGAAACACCTGTACGAAGCTCGGGGAAGGTTCTCTCTCGCATGTTTAAACTCAATTAGCCACGAAAATTCCATTTCCTCCGCTCGTCATCGTCCTACGCGTAGCTGGCGTCTTATGCATGGTTGCATTCCTCTCGATAGGAACACAGAAAACAGAGAGAGAGAGTGAGAGAGAGAGAGAGGAAAGAGAAGAGAAGAGAAAAAGAGAATCGAACGCGTTGGTACACGAGCGATTGTTAATGGGCGAAGCGCAGCTGTGCGTGAAGGAAACTGTGCGATGAACCCTGACCTTCTTCCGACCACTTTGCCTCATAATTGCTGGATACGTTGCCTCGAGCCGACAGAAATGAATTCACCTTTCCCGAAAAACGGACAAAACGTTTGCGAGGATGTAAACGCCGTGTTTAGGAGCGAAATCGATCGACCGAGCTGTCCGATGATGCGTTTGCTGTATGCAGTCGACCTTCAGGATTCGTTTTAACGCAAAGGCGAAATAAATGTCTAAGTTGCTCCTGTATTCCGCAATTAAAGTAGACAATTTTCATTTTCCATAAAGATCCATTGATCTTCGTTAGAGTACTGTGTATCATGTTTTACGCGAAATCGATCGACCGAGCTGTCCGATGATGCGTTTGCTGTATGCAGTCGACCTTCAGGATTCGTTTTAACGCAAAGGCGAAATAAATGTCTAAGTTGCTCCTGTATTCCGCAATTAACCCTTTCAGGGCCAAACCAGAACCCTCATAAATTCCATGAAATCAAAGTAAGTTATTTAACACTAGAACTAACGAGTCATAAATACAACTGATGTATATTGCTTTGTAATAATGACAAGACTACATCTATTCAACTCTAATATCATTTTTATTCTAACATGTGCTCCAATTCGTGCTTTGTAATAATGACAAGACTACATCTATTCTACTCTAATATAATTTTTATTCTAACATGTGCTTCAATGAAAAATTTCATTGAAAAAATTCTGATTAAAGCATTTTTATAATCTGAGTAATTGTGAAAGAGAAAATTAGGAACCAGTCATTTTGACTGGTAGTCTTTGGTAGTTCTAGTGTTAATGAAATAAAAATTGAAAATAATTATATGTGTGATATTGAGTAGTCTTCAATAATAAAAAAAAATTCATTTTAAAACCTGGACAAATAATTCCGTCACCCGCATACGAGTGACATGGCGGTCAACGTGTTGAAGTAAACAATTTTCATTTTCCATAAAGATCCACATCGATCTTCGTTAGAGTACTGTGTATCATGTTTTACGCGAAATCACGGATATTTCCGGTGAAAACGGGCTGCTACGTGCCGCCTTGGGCCACAACAGTCTGCGAGTAGTCCCTAAGAAAGATTGCCTTTTCTTTCACCGTTTACCGGAAGACAGAGGAATCCTCGCGCGCAATCCAGTGTGACCAGTCGACGGATTCGCGAGGATTCGCAGGTAAGTATTCGCTCGATAATGAGAGTTCCTGTTAACTCTCCTGGCGAATCGATGTTTTCGGTGTCGGTGTACAGACGTGGCAACAATAACCAGCTTCTGCGGTCGCGACGCGAGAAAAACGTCCGTGCTCGTTCGAGCACGGAGAACAGCTTTATAGCGGCGTGAATTATTTACTCTCGCCGAGTTTTTCGATCGAATTGTTATCCGCCGTTGGCGCAACGCGTCAAATCGTCGGCCAGCTTTTGCTGGCACCACGCCACGCCACGCCACGCCACGGTATAGCAAGACAAGGCGCACAGCGCCCCGCGTTAATTAGAGCATAAACTTATTAAACGTACGGAGCCGGCCGCGCGCGAAATACGTGCTTATAATTGTTCGGCGAAAGGAAAACGCTATGTCGGTCATTGAAACTTCTTCCCGTCGGCGGTTGCGGAAAAAAAGCGTTGTCCTGACCGATTCCGTGCGAGCCTAATCGATGTACAGTGCGCACCGGAAAAAAAACGTAATGTAGACGCACGCGAGTTCGTGTAAGCGGAAAATGGCATCAGAGGACGAACCTTGGGGGCTTACCGATCTTTTCAACACGTTGGATTCCATGCGAATTTTAATACGTTTCGCACAAGTTTTTTCTGCTTCATTCATAGAAGCGATAAACGCTGTTAAACCCCTTGACTACGGCAGACTTTGATACGCACCGATCATACCATTCGGAATGAATTAAGTTACGACGTGCGCCGAGAACGGCGAACTCTCTTGGGTAGGGATGCATTTTTGTGAAAACGTATTTCAATAATCCAAAAACTGTACTGCACTACGTTAAAACAATATTATTTATTTTCCTGAACCGAATTACTATAAGTATCTAATAACCGGTATCTAAATAACAAATAACAAAATATCTGATAATCTAATAATGTACCAGATAATAATGTGATAATTAGACATCGGATCTTTATGCATTTATGGCTTATGGAAATGTTAAAAAAATGCTATAATATAAAATTCGAGAGAATTTAACACGATTTTTATTTGCTTTGGATCTACAAAGGCTGTCACCATTAAAAATAAAATTTTATTTCATTCCACTTTCTTAAAATGTTTCTATAAAAATTGGAAATTGCATAAACATCCGATGTCTAGTGATAATAATGTATAATGTATCAGGAAGCCAAACTACGTCGAGCGCCTATAGGCGTTCTCAGTATCACAAACACAAAATTTCTGAGCGCCTATAGGCGCCCACAGTAGTCAAAGGGTTAATAACGATTGATTGCCACTCGATAACGAAGCTCTCATGTTACAGTATAATCTAGTTAATGTCAGCACGAGTAAATCGATACACGTGGTGTATCGATACGGTGGCGTTCGTATGATCCGATATTGGAAAAAATGATTTTCAAGTGTCCGAAAGCAGGAAAACCTTGCGGATCGTGTAGGGCTAAATTTTGCTGAACAATTCTCCGGACTGCCTTTCACATATTGTTCCACAATTTATGCATCAACGTCTAGGGGCGGATTATGTTGTTGTGGCAAAAGCAAGCAGGCTCGTTTCGTTAACAGTCGTCCAGCTGCGGAAAAACTTGTGTAGGGCATGCGGGCGCTATCGTGGCTCTCGAGCAGATACAAAACGTTTCGACGCGTTGCTGCGTGTTCGCGTCGGTATACGTTTCGCCAGCCCGATAGAATAATCAATTAGACGGTCCCGCGTCTGTACCCCTATTCGAGATAATTAATAGCGCGCGGTGCTTCGGTGGAAAATGCCCGCCTCGCTTTCAGCTGGCGACGACCGTCGGAAGACGCGAGAGGCGAGGCGAGGCGAGGCGTCTCGTCGATTGTCCGTCATTAAATAAATTATCGTCGAGTACGGACATTGTCAATGCTGCAATCACGCAGCGCGCTCGAACGGTACTCGTCCGCTAGAAAACGCAAACGAGAAAAATGCGCGCGGCGGGAAGCGATAAAAGGCCGGCAATATCCTTAAACAATAACCATAATCCGCGGCGGTTGGTTACGACACGTTTGTCTTTTATCGATTACTTTGCATAAGTTTTTTCAACTATCGACGCATAACCGTAAGAGAAAGAAAACGAGAGAGAGAGAGAGAGAGAGAAGAGACACGTTGTTTAGAGCCTGCTACGATCGTTTCGACCGACCGAAAGGTGAAAAGAGAGGAAAGGAGGCGCAGAAGAGAAAATCGAAAAAAAGCCGCTTCGCGACAAATTGCTTTATGGCATCGGCCGCGCCACGCTATACATCTCCGCGTCGTAAACTCGCGTTATTTAGGGCTTCAATTAAAATTTTAGCCGGTCGAACGGGTTCGAAAAAACGACGAGCTTTCGATGACGAAACCATGGAATCTCGTCGGATCCTCTGTTCCGTCGACGATCCGTTCCCGGTCCGGTTTTTTTTTTTTTTTTTATTCAAACACCGAGCTCGTAATCTCCGCTGAACACACCGAACCGTGTGTTCAGCAATAATCGCAAGAACGTCGAGCAAAATTGCGGCACGAAATCGCGTGAACGTTTGTCGATCCGCGCGGGGTCTATCGGCGGGGCTATTAATAAGCGAAATATAAATTTAGATAAGCATGGGAATTGCTCGGTTGGGTCAGCGGTAATCGAAGATCGTGAGAGGGAACAAGGAACAAGGGGGAGGAGGGGGGAATGGGATACGATGGGTGATTCGATGACGCGAATCACGAAACTCGGTCGTTGCCAAGGATGCGAAATGGTAGAGACAGCTGATATACATGGGATAGGCAGTGCCGGAGTAGGGCAGAAGAGGGCACCGGCTTTGGACCAGGGGTTGTCATTAACTGGGAGCTCACTCGAGAGATAACCACTACCTGCCACCATACCGGGGCTCATTTTCCTCGCTATCCCCCCACCCCGATGCTCGGCGGATCCACAACTTGCTACGGCTCATTACAAAAAGCACGTGAGCCCGCTGCTGGCTATTTATTTCCGAATGGTGCATATCACTTTTCGTAATGGGCCCCGCGAAATTAAAAGTATGCCCTCCGGCACCGAATCGTGCATGCATACCGTTGCATATCGTACCGGCAAGCCGCGTCAGGGACCGATACGCGCCCTCCTCTCTCCTTTTGTCTCTCTCTCTCTCTCTCTCTCTCTCTCTCTCTCTCTCTCTCTCTCTCCATCTGTCTCCATCTCCTGCGCTCTGTCTCTCTCCTTTTTTCAGCAACGTTTTTTCTTCTTTCTGTGTTCCATCTGCCCCTCGACCGTTTCGTGCATCCTCTCGAATAGCGCGCTCCACGCATGCTCATTTTCAGTGATTCAATTTCCATCGGACCACGTGCACCCGAAAACTGAAAAAAAATCGCCGGACATTCCTCCGTCCCAATCGCTTTAATTAGGGGGTCATTAATGCCCGCCGTGCCGGACGTATCTCCGACAATTTTTAACCGGACCGAGGAAACGAGAACACTCTTCTCGAGACGGTAGAACGTTTGCTTCTTGCGATACTGAAAATGTCCACAGGCTTTATTCGACGGTCGAATAAAGAAACTTTTGGGACAACCACGGTACTGGATACATCGATTATATCGTTCGGTGACTCTAATGTTAACCAGTTAACTGTGGAATTTAATTTTAAAAATCCCTCGCGGCACAGAATTAAAATCGAACGATGACGAATATACGCGTCGAACGCAGGCCAAACGCCGCTATTATAAATATTACGAAAAAAGTAAAGCACAGTGAGAAAGTATTACATTTTTATTCGATAAGAAATTAACGATTCGTTAACGTTAACCGCACTGCAATGGAGATTCGGTTCGACGATTTTTTTCGAACACGGTCCCCAGAAGCGAAATTTTTTTTTCTTTATATTGTTCATTTTTAATAAGAAAACATGTTTACTACGGAAATCACCCAATCCGTGAGTGAATTCACATAAATAAACGCACACAAAAAAATTCACAAAATTCGCGATTCACAATTCACATAATTCGCGATTTTTTGGTGCACAGTAAAACCCCAATGCCAAATTTTGTTTTCCTGTACCTTTACAGATTTAATTGGTTCCAGAAAAATCTTATTTCGACGACTAGTTTACTCAGAATAACTGATAATTGCACATTACTGTTATTGCACACACGGTGTGCAGGCCGTCTTATAGCCTCGGAAATCCATTGCACACACGGTGTGCAATCGGTCTCGAATGGGTTAACTGGTTAAACAATGAATTTGCTCGATTTTTATTGTCAAGTGCACAGTGATCGAAACACACTGGTCCGGTCGGCGAGGACAGAATCGTTTCGCGAATCTCGAAGAAATATCGTCGACGATTGCACGGTTCGCTGCTCGCAATCATCTATCGGATCCAATTCCATGGACACGACTCAAACCATCGCGCCACTGTCTGCCACTGTCTCTGCCTATTCCTTTTCCTTGTACCAAGCCTGATTCAATTTACCGATGTCCGGCCGTGTCGCATAAATAGCTCGTCCGTCGGCTAATCGCGTGCAAATGTATTCGGCCTATCGCGCGTGTTTCTGTTGTCGATTCGCGGATGGATCGATTTCGAGAAGCAATCGAAGCTGCGAAGCCGAATGGAACCGAGCATTTGGAATGGAGTCTCACCTCTTTCGTTTCTTGAGATACCGTTTTGCTGAAAAATTTCATATTCCGACCAGAAGATTTGTTCTACAGTCCGTGACACTTGATTAAACGCAATGTTATTTTCATAATATTTTAATGTAATGAAGTATACATTAATTCATTTTCTTGTGCATTCTGTTTTTCAGATATAGTAGATTCTATTTAATTGAAGTATTACGCGCTTTGCTCGAAGAAATTGTTTATTCGGTATCAAATTACAGTAAAACCTGTTTTTGTGCGGTGGATAGGGACCGCATAAAAGAAATCGTACAAAAAAATATTCGAAAATTTTATAAATTTTTACATGTAATAAACAACTTTGTACGATATACCACCTAAAATTTTTTTTATGCGGTGGATATGGACCGCATAAAAAAGTCGGACTTAGAAAATACATCAATGATTTATGAAATAGAGGAGAGAATGCTTTCAATTAAATTAAATAATTAAATTAGACATAAAGAAATTGTAAAAATAATAAAAAATTTAAAAAAAAAAGAAGAGTAAAAATATTAAGTCCAGATACATCGTTGTCAAGGGGACCACGTAATCAGAGTTCGTCCACAACATGTATATGTACATTGATAGGAAACATTAAACTGGTGCTAACGCCGCTAAGATTCATATACCGCATAAAAATAAATCGCACGAAAAAAATTGCACAAAAATAAAATCGCACAAAAACAAAATCGGATAAAAAAGGACCGCACAAAAACAGGTTTTACTGTATCCGCTTTTTCTGAAAACAGTCGAAATGCGTATGGGACACTTGATGAAACGCGGTTCCTTTTTTTATAGTCACGGTCCTGTTTTCTGCACTTATTTTGTTTAATTTTGTTTCTTAGTAACCAATGTGTATCATGTACGGAATTATACTGCAAGAGCAAGCTAAAAATTTGTGAGAAAAACGAAATAATGGGACGTGCAAAGCAGTTAGACGGTATCGAAATTGGAAAGATTCAGGCGTTAAAAGAAGAAGGGTATTCCAAAAGAGGAATTGCAACAAGATTAAATAGAAGTGAATTTATCATACGTTCCTGTTTGAAGAATAGTGAAAATTATGGAAAATTATACAAAGGCAGAACTAAAGAGGCTCCATCGCCAAGAGAAAAAAGGTCGGTTTTGAGGATTGCATCGAATTCCACTTCTAGTGCGAAGCAAATTGCTGAAAAGGCTAATTTAGTTAAAATACAGCAAAAATACCACTGCGTTTAATCAAGTGTCGCGGACTGTAGAAAAAAAAAACATTCATTTCCATCAATACACAAGGTCTTCTTATATTTGTATATCGTACATACTTTTACTGTTGTCGAAAAGCAAAATCTAAAAATCATTCTAGTCTACACGGAAGAACAACTCCATCCATTTTGTTTGCTCTCTCTACAACTGTTGTACGGTTTTTCAGTTTCATTTCAGTGAGAAGTGTCTTAAACAGAAAAAGAGAGCTGGTATTTACATTAGAGTTCGATCAGCGGAACAATGGACGCGCGCCGACTCGAAAACGCGTGTCGAATCGCCGGTGGGGATCCAGGGGCCGTCGATCATCGATCTCTCCATCGCCGAAAAAAACAGTCTCTCTCTCTCTCTCTCTCTTCTGGAGCAATCAGTGCTCGAGAGAGAAAAGCCAGCTGGAGAGTGAAAAGAGAAAGAGAGCTGTGCGCGCGGCGCGAGAAAAAAGAAAGGACCGCGATTGCTCGACTGTGAACTCGTAAACGGTAGTGGTCGGTTTGGAAACCGGAAGTGACGCAGCCGGGTAAGTGGCAGTTATCGATAGTCTATAGTTATGTCGAAAGCGCGCGTTTTCGTCCCGACGCCAGGCAAGAGAAGAAGAAACTACCACGAAGGAGAGAAGTAAATGAACGAAACATAAGAACGAAAGAGAGGAAAAGAGAGAGAGAGAGAGAGAGGGGGGGTGAGTGAGAGAAGAGGTAATAGTCGTGAAGGGAGGGGGAAACGCGAGAAAGCTCTAAGCGAACAAAGACCCTTCCAGCAAAGTGGAAACCGGAGGAATCATCCCCTTAAATAATAGAGCGGTCTCGGAGGCAGTAAACTTTTTACAACCCCCGTCAACGTTTCCCTTTTTTCGCCCGGTGTTCCGCTCCGCGCCGCTCCGCTCGAATCCACTCGTTTCCATTGATTTCTGCTTCGAGTCACCTCTTTGTCCTTTTATCCCCCACTCTACCCGTTCTCCACTGTCGTTTGATTTTTTTTTTTTTTTTTTAATAATGGCGCGCGCGCTCGTATCGAGAAACGCGTTTTCGTTGAAAATCTAATATTCCCCCGGCGATCGTAAATTCGCGAGTTAATAACTATCGTCCGCGGTCGAATTCATTCGGCCGATTCGCGCAACATCCGCGTCGCAGGATATGATTACAAGAGCACCGCGATGCATTATCGTCGGGAGCCGGTAATTGCCGCCGGACCGGCGCATAATAATTATCGTCACCGGCACACCGACGATTAATCCGCTCGATTTCTGGAGACGCTGATCCGAGACGGTCTCTATATCGTTCTTTTTTTTCTTTCTTTCTTTCTTTCTTTCTTTCTCATTTACACTGTATACATACACACGTGTGCGCACCGCTAGATTTGAAACCGTACGCCTTCTCGAATGGCGGACGCAGACCGCGGATAATCGATCAGAGAACAAAAAGCCGCCAAACGATTCGCTTTCTCTTGCGTTCTGCACCGAAACCAGATGCACCGTGCGCTCCTGTGTGCATGCGCAGTGTACAGACACGTCGGAGAACGGGATTAGTTCGACGGATGTCGTTACGTCGATAGTCAATTAAGTCACGGTTAGTTCTTTGGTTATCGGGAATCGTTATTTGAACGACAATAAGAAATATCGACGCAACAGATGTCGTATTTGCAATAACAAAATGTAAATAATCGCTTTTCAACTCCTTATTCGCAATAATATCCTCATGAATATTTTCTAGACCGACATCTAAGGAAGAATTATTTTAAGAGGTGTTTGTTTACGTCAAATAGATTTTAGTTGCTGTATTACTAAAAATTTGTCTGTTCTCAATAGACAATCCAATGAAACACAAATCGACATAACAATTTGAAAATTCCTTCGTCAAAGCACTTCGATCTGCCTAACAGTTACAGTTTCCCCGATGATTAATAGCCGATGTGAAAACGTTTTCGCTTGACGCTCGTTATCGACGAGTCACCGTTATAATACCGTTCCGTACTAATCGAACGCACATAATATCCGCGATTTCGAAATATCCCGCTCGGCGAGTCGAACGCGTGTACAAGCGCGCGGTTCTCCCGGTGTAGCATAGTCGAGAAAACCCGACCCTAAACTCTCTCACGGCGAGAGAGAACACGGTTGTTTGCGGTTTGCAAAAACGTCCGTTGCAAATCTCTTTAATTACGTTCGCAGGACGCCGCGTATCCGCGAGTCGCGCGAAACGTCGACGCGGCAATTAACGAAATTTAACGGTCGCCAGGTTCTACGTTCCGCTCACAATCGGCCGAGGAATGAAATCGTGCGACCAGCAACGTGAAAAGATCGGAAAGATTGAATTCCTCAGCCATAGCGAACGTCCGCGAAGTTAACTATAATACGGCGTCGACGGTGCCTACCCTAAACCCATCGAGCACCAAAAAGCAAACAATCTGCAGTTGTCTTAATTATATAAAAATAACATGATTCAATTTATTTAGGTTCTGTGTACAGTAAATTTTTATTATACCCTGTGCTTGACCAAAGTCCTTCGAGAACGTCGTGTTAATACTATTTCACAATTATTCAAGTTATAAAAACGTATTTATAGGAAATTACTGAATTTACTTCTTTATTCAAGCATATGTTATTATGAAAATCGTACAAAGTTTGAATAAATTCAGTCTTCTCCCTTCTATAAGTCGTTTGATTTTTATAGATTTTGTGCTCGGTGGGTTTAGTGTTAACGCGAGATTGCGTTTTAACCGGTCGGAAGGCCGAAGATCCTGGAGGGTAGCGAAAGGGTTGAAGACGCGGAGGAGTATAGTCAGGCTCGATGGAAAATGATAGCGCGGTAAACGCCGAAGGACAAGTATCGATAAGCGGAGCCGGTCGAATCGCCGGTAGAGGTGGCCACCAACAGGATCGGTGGGATGCTTTTAGCCAAGCGCAGGGACAAGTTATTTATTGTTGCTATCTGGTCGTCCCGCGACAGTGGAAGAGCCCACCGGTTCGTGGTAGTGCAGGTACGAGGAGCTCTCAATCCTTCTCTTATTAAAACCTGCCCCCGCTATCGGAACTTATACTTTAGTACCGGCAACGGGTGTACAGTCGCTCATAGAAGTTGCGAGAACGCGGAACGAATTCACCAATTGGCAGACTAGAAGTAGCTCTACATTTACCTCGAGCTCGAACTCCTCCGTTCGGCTTTGCTCTGATTCCTTTGAGAGTCTCAAAACCACGCCTGGTTGGCAAAAATTTTAGGTACAAACAACGAAGGAGATCATTTGTTATTCGTTCGATGGTGTTGGCTTGTAGTAGATATTGCTTTAACCGGTTAATCCATTTGCATCATTAGCGTATAAATGCGCTCAACTTTCCTGGTCACTATCATTATTCGTTAGCTAAGAAATAGAAATTGAGGGTGTTGTTGGGGATGAAAGTAGTAATTCGGATTTTTACTTATAATGCTGAAATATGAAGTTCCTTTACTTGTAGTCATATTTTTCTACTTAAATATAATAAAAAAGAAAGTTTGCTGATAAAGGCTTTCTTTTCATGTTTCCTTATGACGCAAATGGGTTAAGCGCGTTTGACGTGTACACACGTTGGACAAATCTCCAATTCCTAACGGTTTAACGTTAACGAATTGCTAATTTCTTATCGAATAAAAATGTAATTCTTTCTCACCTTGCTTGACTTTTTTCGTGAAATTTATAACAGCGGCATTTGGCATGCGGTGGACGTGTATATTCGTCATTGTTTGATTTGAATTCCGAGCCGCGAGGAATTTTTAAAAATTAAATTCCACAGTTAACTGGTTAAGGGAAATTCAGAGCACTGTGAGGTAGTGTTTTGGCTCCGCCCAGAGGCATTAAACCACGCCCACTCGTGACAGTCAGTGTACAATAGAGCAGAATATTTGATAGAATTTGTCGATCAGACGCAAAAAGGACGAAAAGGGTCTTACTATAAGCAGCTGTTTAACGTTACCACAATGTCCAGAAAGTGTCGTTTGCAATCTACCCTTCTCCCAACACAAGAGAGAGAAAGAGAGAGAGAGAGAGAGATGGCTAAAATTTTACGGAACATTTAAGGAGCGAAGCGGGAAAGAAATTATGCCCGGAGTAAAGATGAACGAGAATTCGGTGGGTTAAATGCGAAGACTATAAGCGAGAGCCATTACGCTAATGGGACGAGCGAGCCGAGAAAGCTGGTCTCTATCAGCTTCCCAAAAGGACAAGGGTGTCGAGAAGAGGAACAGGACGACGAGGAACAGTCCTCTCGAGAGAGGGAGACAGGACGAAAACGAGAACCACTGGTCGGGAGAGAACGTGCCAAAGAACGCATTACTCATAATCTCGCCGAAGCGAAGGGCTCTCTCTCTCTCTCTCTCTCTCTCTCTCTTTCTCTCTTTCTCTCTCACCGCGGAGAGCTGATCTCACCCCAAAAAACCGCAGCTCAATTATATTTCCTTGTCCCTGTATACCTACCCGCGGCCGCATCCCTATTTCGACGTGTCGGACGGTTATTTGCAATGTTAATTTTCCGTCTAACGCCGCGCGCATCGCATCGCATCGCATCGCATCGTTGCATCGCTGCATCCTCTTAACCGGTTGTTGCTGCAACGCGAGACTAACTGCCACGCACTTTCCGATTCAATCTTCCGAGACTGTCTAATTCTCGCGGATCTACGAGAAGAGCGTGCAGATCCCAGAGACTGCAAGAAATTTTGGAAAACGTCCCTGATCGTATGCGTTACTACACGAGCTTCCGGAAAGAGCGTAATTGTTATTTTACAATTTTTATAGAAATTAGTGTTTGTAATTTAGAACAGTGAAAAGATCAACGCTTTGAGTGCCAAACTGGAAAGCCGAAAGATTCCATAAAATCAAAGTAAGTTATTTAATGAAATAAAAATTGAAAAAAATTGAGTGCACGATATTATGTAGTTCTCCAACTTTCTTGCATTTTGCAAATTTGGTACGAGTATATTAACGTAAAAATTTATTTTAGAAACTGGACAAATAATTCGTTGACATGGCAGTGAACGTGTTAAAATAATTCCTGATGATCAGACTACTGCGGATATATCTATGCGAAATGAAAATTGTTATCGCACTGTGAATTTAATGCATTTACGAAGAAGTATTATACCTCTGTTTAATTCCGAGATCAATCATTCTATAGCCCCCACTAACTGCAATCGACGCAAACAATTTTTATTATGACGACAGAGTCGTAATCTCACAGTCATCGATATTGTCATGGTTGATTTGTGTAGATCTTTGTACCGAGAAAAATCGTTGCGATGTAATTTAATGCTGGAAGTTGAAGCTCGTTTTCTTTAAGGATTATATTAATATCTAAATTTCTAATATCATTTTTGTCAGTCCTAATTTTTATAAGAAAACTCTCGATGTCCAAGAATTTTGTTCCAGAAAACGAGAGAAGAAATGCCTAAGGGAAATGAAAATATTCCAACGTCGCAGAGCGCAGACGGCGAGTATGTTAATATTTAATAGAAGCTGTATCGATTTGAATCGATAACGATCATCGATTCATTAAAATGTAATAGTCTGTAACACTTCGAATCTAAACGAGATCTAACACGATCAGCAACACTGTCGATCGGTACCACTGACGACACCGCTGACGTCCGATCATTAAAATATTAAAATGGTCTTCTCTAATTAATCTGATTGTCCGGATCGAGGGAAAAAAATCTAATTGCCTGGAGGACAGTTCCGACGGTACAAGTTTGAAAGAAACTAAGCAGGTTGTTGAATGTGCGAGATAGCGTGGACATTGCGAACACGCTCGTCGTCTCCCGACGATTTCCCACCGATCGAATTTAATTTCCTTCCCGAACTTTTTTGTTCGTTCGAGCACAGATCGAATACCAAGAGAATTACGCAGTCAGATAGTCGGCTCCCTAAGTTATCACGCCGTAAATGCAAAAGGCATTTTAACAACGAGCGCGAGACACTAAAGCCGAGCGTAAAACTCTATTATCGCATTTCCCGCGGTTTACGTTCGACGAGACATTGTGCGAAGCGATAAATATTCAGTAATACTCGAACCGTCGTATAAAAGAGTAGAACAATAAAGCGAACCAAGAGGGCTTGGATGCTGTTCGAAAGAGAGACGCAGAGTGTGCTAATGATGCACGGTGGCTAGACAATGAATGGGGACCGTATCTGGTCAGGTATCGAGGCAGGCCAACGTTTACAAAGTTTCTTCTATAATTAACCCCTTGTCCTTCCCGCTAAATCCCGATTGCTCGGGACAATAAACAACAAAAAAAAAAGGTCGATCACGCGTCGAGTCATTTACCTGTTCAGTATACTCTCGCGGTACGTGTATCGCGGGCCACGGGCCTGACTCGTGTTGTTTACGTTTTGTACGGACGAGGTACCACGACACAGACTCGTGTTTATTGCTTTTCATCTAAATTTCGAGTCTCGCTCGTTGTTGCAAGACAAGGGGTTAACCCATTTGCATCATAAGGAAAAAGAAGACCTTTATCACCCAACTTTTTTCCTTATTATATTTAACACTAGAACTACCGGATGGGTCAAAATGACTTGCTCCTAATTTTTTCTTTTAGAAATAACGAAATTGTAAATATATGTTTTCATGAGAAAATTTTTTAATAAACTTCTCTGTCGAAGTAGGCAATTAAACAAAACTGGTACGAAATCTAAACAACTGCAATTTTGTTATTGTTATAAGGCAATCTATGCCAGTTGCATTTACTGCTTGGTAGTTCTAGTGTTAAGTACAAAAATTACTACAAGTAAAAGAACTTCATATTTCAGCATTATAAAGAGAAGATCAGAATTGCTACTTTCATCTCCAACAACACTCTCCATTTCTATTTTTTGGCCAACGAACAATAACAGTAACCAGGAAAAGTGAGCGCATATGTGCGCTAATGATGCAAATAGGTTAAAGATACGGGTCACGCGAAAGCACACGTGATCTTGTTGAGATGATCGTCCAACAATCGTATTAGAATATGTTGAAAGTAGAATAGACGTGCACAACGAGAGACAATTAACCCCTTGCCCTACAATATCGAGATGAAGATTCTGAACAGGGTCTAATAAATATATTTCTTATTAATTTTCCTTAAACCGAAATCAAATTCTATTTTCGCGTTGTTAATATACAGCTATCGGAGAACATATATAGGCATACAAGAGATATAAATTTTCTGCTTTTTTTCTAGGAAATTATAAATTACGAGAAAGTTCTAATCACTGGAACCGTGAAATAAATGGTAGTACAAGGGGTTAACGGAGCACTACCGTGAATCTAAACAAGTATAAGGATTTTTCACTCCTAAACGATCTTTACATTTGAAACACAGAGAGACACACTCTCGCACGCACGTACGCACACAGACACACACACGCACACACACAGGCACCCCATCAATGTACTTTATCTCTACAAAGATTCAGTTGAAATCTAACAATCAGACTGATCGGAGTAATATAATCACTGACCTTGATGCGTCGACAGGATTGTTCCCGATGATTCCGAGCAGCCAAATCAGATTCCCTCTGCAGGAGCGGGTCTCGATGGAGCAGAGGCACGGGTACACTGTATCTGCACGGGTCCGTCACGTCGTCGTCGGGTATACTGAGGTATACTGTCAATCGGCACGGGTTACCGATGATCGAACGCGACGGAGGAGCGGGTAACCGGCGCGGAGGAACCGCTCCGGACTGGACTCGCGGTACGGGTCCGATAAACGACCGAACGAACGAAAGAGAGAAAGAAAGAGAAAAATAAAGGGAGAGAGAGAGAAAAAAAAAGGAGGATCAGATCGCAGCACGGCGACACTACGACACACAGGTTTGCGCGTTCGCAAACGGAGCGAGAGGAGAGGCGTACGCTGCGGCTGCGCGGACTGGTGTGCGGGGCCGTTTCCTCGCTCGCAGCAACGGCAAGGTGACTTCCCCCACCGGTACCAGGAACTTTCGAATGGTTCGCGAGCGAACTGGCCTTCACCCACCACGAACCCGCCGTTCTCGCCGGACCGGTCGTTTCGAAAAGACCGCCCTCCGACGAACGACCCGCCTCGAGCCGCCGCGAATCGGCCAATCGCAGCTCGTCACGCCGCTGCCAATCCACGGTGTCCCATGGCTACGCCTCCCCGCTCTGCTCCTCGCAGCCCTTCCCGCTGCCCTTCGCGAACGGATACCAGACGGGTTTCCCTTGGACGGGTACCTGCCAGCGAATCCTCGCAGAGGGAAAGGAACGCAGGAAAATGGCAACCTGCTTTGACACCTCGATCCTTGGCAACTCCGAGAGGATCCAACGGAAACGGTAGGATCTGACCGGTGACGTTTCGCCAAGATCCAGTCGAATCGGGCTTCGAGAACGTTTGGATGGTGTTCATGGGTTTTAGTAGAATCGTTCTAACGTCAAATTTTTTAAGTATTAACCCCGTTGCACCATTATTTTTCTTGCTGTTATAACGATATAGATATTCTCCATCGTTCAGGATTTCGTAGAAAAGAAAAAATAGTTTATATTTATTGTATGCCTGTGTTTTCTCCGAAGGATATACAGGATGTTTGGTAACTGGTGGTACAAGCGAAAAGGGGGTGATTCTACATGAAAAACTGAGTCGAAAATATAGAATAAAATTTCTTCATCCGAAGTTTCATTATCGAGAAAATCGAGTTTGAAATGCAGCATGCTATTCGATAGGAATTGTCTGACGCGTCTGACCATGACCAACCGAATCTACTTCCTGCGTAAACTAAAGCACGCAAACCTGACAGATCTTCAAAGTCGATTTTCTCGGAAACAAAGCCTCGAACGAAAAATGTTTATACCAAAACATGTTTATTTTTAGTTACCAAACACCCTGTATGTCGACTACAACGAAATAGAATTTTATTTCGCTTTGAAGGGAATTAGTAAAACGTACATATTTATTAGACTCTGTTCAAAATCTTCGTCACGAGTCTGACTCGATATTGTAGGGCAAGGGGTTAACGGGGAAAAAGCACGTATTGGAAAGTAAGAAATTCGAGAGTAAAATCTCGCTTGAATTTTTACAATCGCAAACGCGAGCTCAAAGATTTCAGCTGGTTAATTGTTATAGTTTCCCAAGAAAATCTGCTACCGGGAACAAATTAACAACTTCTCCACTTACAAGGAATTAGCAAAAGAAAAATACTCGATTACGCTAAGTAATGACCAAAAAAACGAAATAAGACTTGGAAAATACAGATAACGAGTATCAACATTTGCATTCGTCGCGCAAGTCAAAGAGGGTTAAATGAGATGTATCGTTCGCATAAAATATTAACCAAACGTGGAAAAAAAAATTGTGGAAGCTCATTGAGTTGTTAAGTCTTACGTTATATGTCTAAATAACAATGCACATAAATTTAATTTTATAAATTGCGATTTCCATGTTTCCGCGACCTTCGCAGATAACGTGCTTAATAGTTCGTGCATATCGCTCGAAGCTCGGTGAAAATACTGCGCTGGAAATAACCGATAATGTTTAGCCCATTATTTCAATAAATATTGTAATTAATGCGTCATTTGTGCTGTCTTAGTTCAAACTAAATAAAAATTACTCCAACTGAATCTAGCACCTTCGCAAAGACAACCAAGCACGTTGACAACCATCTCGCTTCATAGTTACACATAGAGAAAAATCTTCAAAGTGTGAAAAGATGCTAGAAAAGATCCGCAACCGGAGTACCAGAAAATTCAATGGTCTAGCACAGGGCTGCTGAACTGGTGGCTCATGAGCCACTCGTGGCTCTTTCTCCGATCTTCCTTTTCCGACAAGAAACCCCCACTGCGTACGATGTCGTCCCACAAGCTAGGCAGTCACAGGGGAAAGGAGAGTTGTAGCTGTCTCATTCTGCCGTGCTCCGTTTCGCTATTGTTCCTCTCTACGCGATGGACGTGGATGGAGGGGATTGGGTGCAACGAAGAAAGAAAGCGAGGCAAAGCGCGGCAGAATGAGACAACATGATCTCTCGTCATTTGTTCATAGTTTTGTTTTCAATCGATTTTCCATCATTCCGAGAAGAGTGTAGAGGGGGGATGTATGGAGTGGGTATTGCCGAATGGTGGGAACGTCGTGTGGCTCGCGGCGGAGAAGCAGTTAAGCAGCCCTGGTCTAGCATTTTGATTCGATGGCTAGGGAGAGTGCTTTAACCAGTTAACACGTTGACTGAATTATTTGTCCAGGTTTTAAAATGAATTTTTACGTTAATATATTCACATTGTACCAAATTTCATTAGGATCTGTAATATGCAAGGGAGTTGGAGGACTACTCGATATCATACATTTAATTCTTTTCAATTTTTATTTCATTAAATAACTTTTGAGGTTTCTAGTGTGGCAGTCAAAGTGTTAACCGCGTTCGACGTGTATACACGTTAATCCAAAACTCTTTACGGTGCGGTTAACGTTAATGAATTGTTAATTTCTTATCGAATAAAAATGTAATTCTTTCTCATTTTGCTTTACTTTTTTCGTAAAATTTATAACCGCGGCAATTGTCCTGTTTTTGACGTGTATTTTCCTCGTTGCTTGATTTTAATTCCGCGCCGTGAGGGATTTTCAAAATTAAACTCCGCAGTTAACTGGTTAACCCATTTGCATCATTAGGAAATATGAAAGGAAGGCTTTTATCGCCAAGCTTTTTTTTTTAATTATATTTAAGTACATAAATGACTACGAGTAAAAGAACTTTACTACTTGACTACTTAGAAGTACTACTTTCATCTGCAATAACACCGTCCATTTCTATTTTTTAGCTAACGAATAATGCAAGTGATCAGGAAAATTGAGCGCATATATACGCTGACGATGCAAATGGGTAAAGATCAGCAGCTCCGCCCTCGTTTTCCGAAACAGTCGCATAGAAGATCGTAGATCATCGGTTGCGGATCCCGACGCGGAAGATCGAGGACCGCGGCGAAATCGTAGAGAGACTCTCGCGATAAGGATGACGCGGCGGAACGAGTAGCTCCGAAAAGATCATTGACCGTTCTTGTCTCGATAATTACGAGTACCCCATGCGGCGAGCTTATCTTCAGTTTCTCGGTGCTGCTCCTCCTCCGACGGCGGCGCAGTGGATCCGCTATCCGGCCCCGGACTCTCTTCTATCTGATCTCCGATGATCGATTGCTGCTACCGACTCTCGAAATTACATACGGTTAACCGCGGCTACAAATAATTATCCCCGGAGCTACTTTCGTTCCTTCTGGCGATTCACGTGATCGCCGACGTACCACTACGGCCAATGAACGTTATTGAACCGCGTTATCTCTTAATCTCTCGGTGAGCGCGATAAATTATCGGCCTTCGGGATTAAGACTTGCCGATCCCCGACCCACCCTCGACAACCCTCCTCGCTCGCTCGTAGATTCATTCTAATGGATCGAGAAGCACAACGCACAACATGGAGATGCTAGAGATGTTAGGGGATGGTCTTTCTAAATTTTCTAAAATCTTTTTCTCAACGATTTAACCCATTTGCATCATTAGCGTATATATATACACTCAACTTTGTTGGTCACTATCATTAGCTAAAAAATAGAAATGGAGGCTGTTGCTGGAGATTCTGATTTTTTCTTATAATACTGAAATATGAAGTCCTTTTACCTGTAGTCATTTTTGTACTTAAATATATGTTAATTTAAAAAAAGTTTGGCGATAAAGGCATTCTTTCCATATTTCCTTACGATGCAAATGGGTTAATCGGTTTCGTTGATCGCCTGGACAGAAATAATCTTCCCTCTTGGACGAACAGCACGAAATGCCGTTAAATCGTTTCTGGAACGTTGTCCGAACGGTTTACCTTCCGTCGCAAAAAGTGTACAGAAAAAGTGAAAAATCGGAAAGCGTTCGAGTCGGACGTATGCACCATGGTCTCACCATGGGGGGATAAGAAGTCGCTGGAACGCCAGGGGTAGATCGTATCAGGCCGGAAGATGGAGGTTAAACAGTTGCTCGTTCAATTCCGGCGAAAGTATCCCGAGATTCCGGATGCGCACTTAGACGGTCGGGGAATAGTGGGCTCCGACCGGTGTAATTTACGAGCCGACCGAGTATTGGGTAATCGTCGAAGGATGCACTTCCATTTCGGGGTAAAAGTAAATCCGAGCCACCGGAGTCCGTGTCCGTTGGACCTGGCGAGACGCGATACAACAGAACGCAACACACCGAGTCATTAGTCGTGCTCGAGGCACGCCGGCTATCCAAAGGCTTTTGTCCCGCGTCGATGGCCTTTTAAGAGCGACGGAGGTGTAGATTAACCAATCAAACGGGTGTTGCTACCTCACAATAGTCGGCTTAATGACTGTTAGCCGGGGCCCTGTATCGATCGAGCCGATCGGATCAATGATTCTCTCGTTTTCCGCGTCATCCTCGGCCCCTTTCTCTTGCCTTCGCGTTCTCCGATCCGTCGCGGGGCCTTGCGTGGGACGTCTATATCTTTGATAAATCGCAAAATGTGTTTAAATTGTGAAATTTAGCTTAGAACCCGGACGGTACCTTGATCCGAAGATCGATACGGACAGAGCAAGATTTTCGGCAAGTTTAAAGAACGTTTTCGAAGAGTGTTGAAGAGCCGAGTCACTTATTAGCCGGTCTAACCGGCCGCAAAAAGTCTTATTTAATTAACCAGTGATAATAGCGGGGCATCCATCGGGTACGTGCTCGGAGGTCCTCCAGGCTCGAATTAACTCCGGAGTTTCTTACACCTCGCAGCGATTTCAACGGGCCGGATGAGTCGAGGAACGAGGATGATGGGGAAGAGATGATGCCTCCGCGGCTCGCAACCCGTGGTGGAACTCATCCGGCCGATGATTCGGCGTAATGGGGTAGCGCCGTAGGGGGCGTGGCCCCTGCTAATGACATCATCGTGACGCAATCGTTTCCTTTCAGTCACTGTGTACCCAGACACGGTAAGAACAACACCGTGAAAACAGGATCACAATGGCCGATGATCGCCAGCCGATGCCGCGCCGGCCCTCGATACCCGTGAGATACTACGATCGAGAACTAAATCCGAGCTGGCTCGATCCTACCCGTGATCGAGCTCGAACGATCCAGGCTCCACAGATTGTTGCTTTTGTACCGTGTTGATGCAGTTCTTCCGTTCTGCGGGGTGCAGCTTTGTTTTTGAACAAGAGGTTGCGAGTTAGGGGACCGAGATGGACATTCAGAAATTTATTGACCTTGAAAAAATCAGTAGACCGTTCAGGTAACTTTCTCTCTTTCTCTCTCTCTTGACAAATTGTTACAATTTTTGTATTGGGTTGTTCGGAAAGTAATTTCGTTTTTTCCCAACGGAGGACGTGATTGTATTTTTTCCAGCCAACTTCACATTTAGGCTGCATATTCGTTATACAAGGTGTTCATGCTATTACTAGCTAGCGTTTTTCTTGCAAATAGTAAATATTAGAAAAAAATGAAAGAGGAAAAGGTAGTACTGTTTTTTATACGCAACACAATGGCGTATGTAATTTTGTTATGCTTATACTATTTTGTTAGATATGAACGTAACCTTCAATTATTTAAATGGAATGCTATATATTTTTTTATATCGCATGAAAGTGTGTGTCTAGACGAATTCATCCGTATACTGCACAGTGACCTTCAAAGTCATGCAAGGTCAGAAATGGAAGAAACATTTTGAATATTCATCATGCTACTGCCAGAAAGGTGGCAAAAGGTATTGGACCAGAATGGACAATATATAATTGAATAAAATATTTATTCAGTATAAGAAAATCGTCTTTCCTTTTCATAAAGAAAAACGAAATTACTTTCCGAACAGCCCAATACAAAGATGGCAGATAAACGCGACAACGTGGTAAGAAATTGCACTCGGGACTCTCCGAGAAACGTCTAAAAGCTGCTGCAAAAAATCAGCAACAATGACAAAGCATCCGATCAAGAGAGCAGTACGTAAAAACGCGTCAACGATCCTCGACGTTTGTAAAACATCCGAACGTTGCGGTCGTGCCGTGTATTTTTACACGATCCTCGGAAACGTCGCGCGTCTGTCACGATTTTTTCGCGGTCGTACCGTGAGCAATTTTCGCTTACGTCCCAGCATCCCTTTCTCTTTCTTTGTGTATTTTTGATCACGAGCCGTCTCTCGTTTTATCCTCGTTTGCCCGTTGCCGCTTGATTTGTTTCGAAGCTGCGGTCGAGTTTTGCCGAAACAAAATCGACGATCGAGCATCGTCGATCTCGTTACGGGCACACCGGAGGAAGCGTTCTGCGGTTTTCCGGCGTACGAGACTCGCGATCTGCCCTGTTTGTTTAACGAGAGGGGGCATCCGGTATAAACACCTCTCCCCTTAGCCTCTTGCACCCAGAGAACAAACTTTTTTCGTTGTCGCTAATGGAAATTGCATCGGAGAGGGAGAAAAAAAGTGAAATCGAGAGATCGAACAGTTCGCAGTATACATATGTACATACGTAGCAAGGGGTTTTCCAATACAGTGACGGGTCGATGTTGACAGTCTACGGCGACCATGTTGTTTTGGCGGCGAATGTCAAATCTGGTGTTCGTGATTCAGTCGGTAATGCCAAATCACCATGGCAAGTTACAAATGACAAAACTTTATTATCAAAATGAGTGTTCTCGTTAGTGCAAAAGTTGCAAATTTTACGCGAATGGCCACCGAGATCGTGCGATTTGTCCCCGTTCGATTTTTTCTTGTGGAGTTTTCTGAAGTCGCAGGTCTACGACAATAAGCCGCAATCGAACGATGTCCTCAAAGTCAACATAACCCGGTCCATCGCTCAAATTCAGCCGGATCTATGGGGTAGAGTCCAGAGTCATTGAAAATTGGACATTCGAACAATGTCATGTTCCATAGATAATGGTATACATGGGCCTTCCAAATAAAAAAAAAATTTCGTTCATACCTCACACACACAGCTTGTTTTATTACATTTCAACATCGACCCGACCCTTATTGGAAAACCCTTTACGTCGCGCGCGTGTTGCGCGAGGGTTTACGGGGGTTGAAAAGCGTCGACTTTGTCGGGTGCGGTGCGGAGAGCCGGCGCGGTTAATAGCCGGCCGATTGTCAAATTATCGGTAATATCGCTAAACCAACAAGATCATGCGGCAGTTGTCCGCGGGTATCCGATGGCAATCGAGTCGATCGAAACCGCAAGCGGAGATTACGTGGACCGACGGTGAATCCTTAGCAAGAAAACCCAACAGTCCCTGTTCCCCCTCGCTCGGATCGATCCACCACGGACTCCTTTGAACTTTGGGCTAACAGGCCTACCTGCATAACACGTTAGCGAACCCGTGGATCGAACAGAGAGTGCACCGTGGTGCATCTCACGCGCTCTCCTCTCCTCGTGTTTAAGCGTTATGGTTGCCGAGTGTAAGCTTGTCCGAGAGCCGCTCGCGCACGAGAGAAAGGCAGAGAGAAAGAGAGAGAGATAAAATATGTTCGCAGCCTCGCCAGGCCCGTACCTCGATAGAACTGTCTGCTTGTGGTCAAACCGTTTCTAGAGGCGCAAGATCGCGATTATCCTCGATTTCCGACGATCATGTCTCTCTCGGACCCCGTCTTGTTCGATAGCGTACCGAGACCCGTGCAATGGAAATGCAAATTGATGGGCGTGTCTCCGATCCCGCGGATAATAACGATACCTCGGGATATGCGAGCCTCTCTATCTCACACACACTCTCTTTTTCTCTTTGTTCCGCGGTGCAGTCTCGGGACCCGCATTACAAAGTGTCGGTAATTCGCCGCGTAATGCGGAGAAATGATACGGTGCATCCGCGCATTTGCAGTTTTTACTAACACCCGCGTTCTTCGTGGTGCTTGGAAACGTATCGAGTGAAAAGCTCATTATTTCGTTTGAAGGAAAGTCCAACACCGATCAACTGTACGGAATGAATGTACGACTGCTGCCGCAACATATGAATTTTGTTCAGCATTTTCGCTCATACTGGGACGGTAGCATGCTAACTCTGGTACGCCGTAAGGTAAAGGCACCAGTAGTTGACCATTTTATAGAAAAACATAAAAAATAAGATTTTTGTAAACTGTGCACTTTTGATGAAAGTGAACCTCGGATGCCATGCCGTCTGTTGTTTAACCCTCTGGAATCTATCGGGACATATTAGTCCCATCCATATATTACGTGCGCCTAATGGTATAAATAGATCCCGTTTTTCTATTATACACAAATATACCCGTCCTCAATGCACACTTTGCATATTCCAAATGTGCCAAGTATACCTCTGTGCAAACACTGCTTTGCTTCTTATCACCTACAGTAATATTTTACTAATATATTACATCATCATTTCAATATTCTTTGAATGTAAATAAAATTATAACAAGAGAGACTACCGAGTTTTATATGTCCCACCTAAAATGTCTAATGGGACACATGTGCCCCGGCAATTAGCGTAAACACAGCGCACCCTACAATTATAAAATTATCATTTCTTGTAATTGGTACCTTATTTACATCAAATCTGACCATAGATATGACCTAAGTAAACGAAAAATAAATCCGTCTCCAAAGGGTTAAATTTCAAACATTATTTTTTATGTTTTTCTATAAAATGGTCAACTAAATGGTGCCTTTACCTTAGTGAGTCCACAAAACGTATTCGAGCCACGTTCGTCCGAGTAAACAATTTTAATTTCACGACGAGCGATTGCACTGCCTACTGTAGATCGATTCCGAGCGAGTTTGGTCATCTGTGGCCGTGCACGAGCATTAGTGCGGAGGTTTGTGATTAGCGAGGAACCATGATAGCGTAGAGTATGGTCTGTATAGAGGATCTTCTAGCATCATTTTATCCGAGAGAGAGAGAGAGAAAAAAGTGGTAGACACGGTGGTGGAAGCGGCTGCCTATTAATAAGAAACGGCCGCGCATCGGTGCGGCGCGGCGCGGCGTTTTCCATGCGGATCGGATCGATTACCGATCTGGCCCCGGGTCGGGGCATAAGGCCCTTTCTTTCTCTCTCTCTCTTTCCTTCTTTCTTACCCCTACTTTTCTCGTTTCGTTCGGTCCGCGGCACTATCATTTGTTAAGCTGGACAGCTTAGCCCCGTCATTACGAGCAATCACACTTGATTATTTTTGTCTACAGAGTTGTGCACCACTGATCGGTCCCCGGGTCCCAGCCGAAGGGACCCAGGGCCCCGAAGATCAACCCTCTATTTCCGTTTGATTGCCCAGTTCCGAGCGCATGCGCGGCCAAACTTAAATTGGGGAATTAGACGCGAACTGGGACCCTGATCCGACCAAATCGACCGATCCTTGATCGTGATCCTGTACCCATTTCGATCTTGCTCTGTGGCGATCGCGATCGATTATCGTTCGCAGATCACCAGGGCAAAATAACCCTTCGCGGACGAGTGTCGCCCTTGTTCCAGCGAAACATGATTTCTTTTTGTGCGACGTCGGACACGCTTCTATCGAACGCGACTTTTCCTTAATTTAACCGCTTCTCGGTGTAGTTTTCAATTAACTTCAGTTGGTCGAATAACAAAAATACAGATTTTTCGATCCACCTGCACTTGAACTTTCCGCATAAGACATTGTAACGATTACACGAGGTTATCCAATTAGATTTGAACCAATCACAGAGTGTGACCACACTTTCGACCTGACGATAACAGATGGTCGGTGTAACTCGCTATCTGTTCACCGTGAACTTAACGTATGCAGTTTTACGAAATTTAACAAAGACGATTCATTTTTCCAACGAAAATACCCTCGGATGACGACAGAACAGAGGCAATTACCATGCGAAACGCGTCCCTGAACGTTGCCGAGTTTTCAGCGCACAGACTGTCTTTGCATAATTATCGACTCGTAAACAATAATTAGCGTTATCGGCGAACGATACGCGTTACATTTCGCATCGAGGAGATAACGTCCCGGCGAACTGCGACGCGAAACGCTTGGCCGTTCAGCGATTTGCTATCCCGGGAATGGACCTTCATTCGACGATACCTCCTCCTGTTGCTATCTTTCTATTGGGTTGGCAAGAAAGTAATTTCGGTTTTCACTAATAGATGGCTTTATGTTTTGTTTGATTGACTTCTGTTAACGTTGCGTTTGTTTTCTTTCTGACATTTCATAACTGCATCTTTTCGATTACTTTCGAAGCAAATTACACGCAATTTTGATTAAAATTGTTAGTTCTGTGTCAATTTGAACATGGAGTGCAAAAACGAACACATTATAGGCACATGTTGCTTTTTTATTTCCGTAGAGGTAAAAAAGCTGCCGAGGCTTACAAAGATATATGTAAAGTTTATGGCGTGGATTGCTTAACAGAACGCACGTGCCAGAATTGTTTTAAAAAATTCTGTTCTGAAAATTTCTCACTTGCACCATCAGATTATCATTTATTCCGAAGTTTACAAAACTCTTTGAATCGTAAAACATTCGCTAATGACGATGATCTGAAATCGCACTTGGATCAGTTTTTCACCGAAAAGGATCAGAAGTTTTATGAGCGCGGAATTATGAATCTACCAGAAAGATGGCAAAAGATCATGGAACAAAATGCAAAATATTTTAGTGATTAAAGTTCATTGCTTTGCTAAAAAATTGGATTTTATTTCACCTAAAAATACCGAAATTACTTTCTTGCCAACCCAATCTGTACGTTTCATCTTCAAATCGGACAGAATCTATTCGAGTGCTATTATAAAATCTGCTGTTATAACAATAATCTACAAAGTCGGTCATCAGTGGTGCCCGACAAGTATGCTTGGAGCGCACGGGTTAATTCTGGCACTGTTTAAAATCGAATGTATTCGGCTTTGCCATAAAAAATTCCGAGTCTAGCGAGGTACAACTAAATCGTTAAAATTAGAACACATTCATATTTACAACCGTATTTACATTACAACCCAATATTTATGTAGAACATTTGACAATCGTTACAAGATACTTTTCAATATTCAACAGGGACCTCTCATTTGCAAGTTTGACCAAAATTGTGCAATTTTTAGCAACCGACACGTATTTTCGAGGGATTCGTTGGACAAACACCGGACGAGAATTTGCAAAGTTTCGCAAATGGGCGGTACCGAGGAAATTCGCGCGGGATGGACTTATTAAAAATCGGTACGAGCGTGGCGGTGGATCGAGATCGAGGGGGTGAACGGATCGGCAATGATCGACGGGCCGCGCGCGCAATCTCCACGAGGTGGATGAAGCGTTCGTTGTCCCATCGCGGTGGCGGTTAACCTGCCGTGAAATTGGTAGGAGTCCTACTGACGCCGCGCTGATTCGCACCGTCATCATCGGCTCGTCTCTGGACGCGTACACGCACGCACGCACACACGCACACACGCATGCACACACGCACGCACGCCGAAACACCAAAGGTTCCGACCCGTAGAACCGTGCTGGTGTTTGTTTAAGAACCGTACTGTTTTACCTTTCCCCCCTTCATCTCCTCCTTCCCTATAAAATTAGATCGCAATCAAGATTCTTTTCAACGAAATTATCCACCGAGACGATCTAGCATTTTTCAGTAGTCATCCTTCTCCGGTGTTTCAGTTGCAGACGTCGCTGTTCTCGTCGTCGTCTACGTCGTCATCGTCTATCGTATGCACCCGATAAAATGATTCCGTAGAAAAAAGCCGGACCGAGAAAAATCACTGTACTCGTAATCACTGTACTCTCTCATTCCCTCTTTGTCTTTCTCCTGGTTGCTTGTTCGGCGTCTTGCTTTTTCTTTGCCGTATGCTTCAAGCTGTTCGATTAACGCTCGCCGATACACGCGCCTGATAACAAGCTTTTAATGGGCTTATCGAAGCGGGTTAATACAATGTGCCGCGACAACGGGGAATTATTTAATCGAGCAGAGTTAGTTGTACGTTTCCGTAGTCGTTCTTTCGCGGGATGGAAACCGCCCGGAAACAGTTCGAGTGTCGAGGAATTTTTACGGTAAAAGCAACTGATACCATTTTCTTTTATACTGTAATCGCAAACGTAAAAAATTGTAGGAATGCGAGGTGTGTATGTACACTCCCGTCCATAAGTCACCGGACGCTTACTCGTTTTCAGCGAAAGAATGATTAAAACACAGCTACAACTCTCTAGCTTGATTTTATCCTTGATCTTGTAATATTTAGGTATTTTACGATAATTTCGGTACGTAAAAATAGAAATAAATATTAGTTATTTAAATAAACGTTTAAAAAAAGTAACTGCATGCGTAAACACTCGTTTCGTTAGGTCTCCATTCGGTACATGTTGGGACATATTGTTCGTTTTCGACGTTCAAAACCATCGGAAGACTATATTTGGAACATTGTAAAGAGTTTATGAACACTGTAAGAGGAGTTCTAGACTAAATAGAGATAAGACGCGTCGCAGTTAGACGTAGGTGTTTCTATAAAAATATTCCTACAAAATGTTCACAAAATTCTGAACTATGCAAACCGACATCGAGGTGGGCAAATAATACAGCCAAATAGGTCGATACCTCCGCCGTGCTCGAACGACTGGTATATCGAGGTAATTGGTGTTTCCGTTCGCCATCGTCCGGGTAATTGGCGCATCGCGGTACACTTTATCTCGAAATAGTGCGCTGCTCGGAGTACGGTGACCTGGGGGATGCGGGGAGAAGGTGTGAGCGGGGAGAGGGATCGTGTGTACAGGTTGATCGAGCATCTAAACTGGTGGAATGAGACGAATTCCTCGCGAGGATCAGGGGAATCCTGGCGCTAAGAGCGAGCGCGTCCGAAGCGAGTACGAGCGTAGCAGAGGATCCTCGGGTGAGACGAGGACGAGGCTGGAGGAGTAACAGGCGGCTACCGTCCTCGGCAGCCTTAATGAAGGAGAACAGAGGGCGTGCTCGGGTGCACCGGCCAGTAAGCAATGTATCCAAACCTGTAATTATGTAGCTTGCTATACATCTCATCCATAACGGTTATTAACAGGAACCTGACGTCTCTGGTTGGCTTCCTCTCTCTCTCGCTCGCTCTCCACACGTTTCACCGGTCTCTGTCGCGCTAGCGAACCGCGCCGACTTCCTCTCGTTCTACATGGCCGATCGACGTATTGCCACCGGCTCCCAATAAAAATGATTTATCTATCGCCGTTCGCCGCGAATTAGAAAATTACCCGACTAACCATGACGAAATAATTGTTCCCGGCCCGCGGAAACCGTACGGGCCTCGCGAGCCGGCTCACCAGATGGCCCCTGGTTAACGAACCGACAGATGCTACCGTCAAACATTCCACTTTTCCGTGGTTCTACGATCGTGTTGAACTGTCTGAGAAATCGTAAGTAGCTCTGACGCTTGTAAGAAATTCCAAGGTTGACGACGGTGTAAGGCGCCCGTTATTTTGTATCAGAATTTCGGTCGCCGGTGTAGAGTTATGGCAGTCGAGATGGGAGGACAGCGCGGCGTCGATAACGTCAAAGAGGCGGCTCGCAAAAATGCCGGTGATTTACGTGATCGATGAAAGGGCCCGAGCCGGTGCCCGGTCCCCGACACAACCTGGGACCGTGAAATACGAAGAAGCCGAGCCGAATAAATTTCACGAGAGAGTAATAACGCGCGCGTTACTCTCTCGCCACCTCCGGGACCTCGGGCTGACGAGCAGAAGGCGTAATTTCCTCTACGGTAATGATCGTTTATAGCCAATCAGGATCGCGTTAAGTTCAGTTACGAGCCCCGTTGTCAGCCGGTGACAGGGAGACTCGCGAGATTACAAGGTACACGGTGTACCACGTTCCACCGATCCATGAAATACGATCGAACGAGAAGTAATTCGCTCGCTTCCAACGAAGATGCCCGCGTTTCGATGATCGACCTATGGCCCGGACAAGATTAAACGCGGCTAGATCGAGCAGCGAACGTTTCGAAACGGGATCTGCTACTTTTTGCGCGATCGTAGACCTGTCGTTACGCGTTGCGCTGGGAAACTTGCTAGACCGCGGCGAGGCAAATACCTCGGTTATTGCGATCGATTAGGCGACGTTTAGATCGACGACCGTGGCAGAGAGCCGCTCTCTCTCTCTCTCTCTCTCTCTCTCTCTCTCTCTCTATTATGATAAACGGTCGAGAATGAATAGTTCTATTCAATCCAGTCGTGCATAGTTTAGAGAAATTTAAGGACCTCGTTACTTTGTCGTCGTGTGCTGATTGGCCCATAAGTCGTGACGCTTTTTAGCGCAATTTCTATACGCGAACGCTCGTATTATGCTCGTGCTACGTTTCTACAGATACTTCTTCCCCCGTCTTATTTATTCCTAGGTCTGACTTCCCGTTAGGCTAAAATATGCGCTCGAAATATTTAGAATAATATTTTCCGTTCAACCGGTTAACTGTGGAATTTAATTTTAAAAATCAAACAATGACACGTCGAACGCAGGCCAAATGCCGCTATTATAAATGTAAAGAAAGTAATACTTTCTTTATTTGAATAGACCGCGATTCATATGCTCAGCGCGGCCTCTAATCGATGTGTATCGATGCTCAACGAGAGAGAGAGATGATGTCAGAGAGCACATGTGCAAAGATATTAGAGTGATAAGTGATCAGTAGACATCGGATTTTATGCATCTATTACAAAAATGAGTAGGTGTAATTTAAAACAGTAAGAACATTAGAAAAATTTAGAAATACCGTTATATTATTTTCAACCCATTAAACATGTTAGGAAAGAAAATCAATTTCTATTTCGTTCCAGTTTGTTGCAATTTTGGTAGAAAATTTTTATTTTGCATAAAGATCCGCTGTCTAGTGATCAGCGATAAATAAAATAATAGATCTAGGAGTAGTTAAGGAGAATAGACTTTAATTGTCGTTTCTCTTTCTTTTAGGTAATTAATAAACCATTTTGCATATTTGTAAATATCGTATGTATATATCATATGTAAATTATCACCTCTTTCTTTTAGATCAACTAAATTGAGTTCTACTTTTTGAAAATCCTCAATAATAACAAAAAAAGAAAATAAGATTCTTATATAAATTTTACGGAAAAAGTAAAGCAAAGTGAGAAAGAATTACATTTCTATTCGATAAGAAATTAACAATTCATTAACGTTATACACCGACGTGTATACAAGGCAAACGCGCTTAACTGGTTAAGAAAATCAAGAAATCAATCTTATTCTTTGAAGCAAGTATCAAGAGGTAGTAGTGTCGTTGCAGATATTTGCGAGAAGCGAGCTACGTTTTGTTCGAAATTCGCGAAACTCGCTCCCGGTCCAGGGTTAACGACGCCGAAGGACGTGGGCCGAAACTGACAGAAATCGGGGACCGGAAACCGCGGCCAACTAATTTCACGATATAAAAAGAGGGCCGAGTCCGAGGACAGGCTGCGGAGGTAGACAAAGAACGGCCGACCTGTCATCTGCCGGTAATCTGAACCCATTTCGGTGTGGGTGGGTGTTCACAGAGGACTCGCGATAGAGCCTCTGGTCGAAATTCTAGCTCCCCAGCATCCAGCAAAGTGTCCCAGTCCAATATCGAATACTCCCTCGAAAAAACATTCGTTCCCATGATCGGCACGGGATCGTCGCGTCCAGTACCAAATCGTTCGAGCCGGAAGAAGCGTTCTCCGGCGCTCGTGGCCTCGGTTCGCTTAGGCTGATCTCCGGCTGGTAAGCGTATGATTACCGGGACAGAGAGGGCAGCTCGATCTGCCTCGTCCTTCGGCAGAGGTCAGCGGGAAAGGGGCTAAACTCTTTTTTCTCGACGGTTTATCGCTGGTGGCGTAGTCACAGTCGGCGCAAAAAACGGGCAGTTACCTAATGAGCGGCAATTGAGTGGCGACCAATTACAGGAGGGGCCGGTCCAGCGCATAAAATGCAACCGTCCAATGAGCACTGTTCAGCATCTCTCTGCCCCCTTTCCTTCTCTTTCTCTCTATCTCTCTCATTCTCTCTCTGTTCCCACGTGTGTGTATGCGTGTGTCCGCTTCGCCTTTTCCTTCCCCTCTGCTCTTGGTGCTCTTCTCATCGTCCACCTCCTCCTGGTCGAGTTGAACCGAGTGAAAAGCCGAGCGAGCCGAACCGGAAATGGGAGGAGAAAGAGACGAAGGAGAGAAAGAGAGCAAAGTGAGTGCGAGAGAGAGAGAGAGAGAGGGGAGGAAAAGGGAAGGGACAGGCCGCGTGTCGTTTTCGTTTCGTTCCTCGGCATCGGAGCAGACCGGTACCGGAAATTGGCGTGCGTCACGGAATCGAACGCTTCTGGCCGAATCAACGAGGTGGTGGCTTCCCCTCCTGCGGAAATAAACGCGAGTTTCTCTCTCTCTCCTTCTACCAGTTCGCTACTCTGAATTTTCCAGTGGCCGATCGCTGCGGAACGATAAAGCCCACCGTTGTTTTACGGTTCGTCGCACCGAATCGTTTTTCTGCACGACAAACCGCTATCAACCGTTCTGTTTCGTTATTGGATTACGATCCTGATCGCTGCTGCGCGAAAGCTCGCATCTCCGTTGACGGAGTTAGGGTGCGTATCCACACGTGTCGCGAGGCTCGCTCTCGGACAAAAATGTCGCAGGATAGCATAAATTTTTGAGATTACTCTCTCGAAGTTACCGTCGATAAATTGTCCGAGGAACGAGACCAAGGTATCGATCAACGAACAGGTCCGCGATCCTGAAGATTAAGGTAAAAAAGAAGAAAGCCGAGGCCAGTGGGCGTTGTACGCAAAGATATTTACGGAGGCAGGCTTCTACGTGAGCAGCTAGCGACGATCGCGTTCAATGAAATTAACGTCACATGGCTGCGTTAACGTCTTCACTTTTGTTGCTCCGACGATGATCGTCTCCGATCGTTCCCGCGACGGCGCGCGATCACTATCTCGGCTTACACTCGCTCGAAAATTCACGCTATTACCGTCCCTCTCGCTCTCTCTCTCTCTTTCTCTTTGTTTCTCTCTTTTTTCGCGGGCCATCGGCACCTTTTTCGGGAAGATCGATTAAATATACGAGGAGATTTATCGCTTCGTCGCCCGGCGAGACGGTTTAACGGGTGCGGTTTTAATGAAAGTATCCTTGGGAGTCAGGAAGATGGCACGGTGTGTGATCGGTTGCAAATATTAATCCGTTGCGTCGCAATTTATTTGCTGGCAACAATGTCCGCTCGTGGAATTTCATTTTTCGTGGTTTCGTAGAACCAGGTGGTGTCGACACGGCGATTGCCGTGGCAAGTGATGAAAAACAGTTTTTCCGAAGCTTCGACGGAGAAATTTCCCTGGAGAGAATTTGCGAAATAGCCCGTAAGATTGCGAGAAGAATTCTGAGACCTTTTAGCGAGAATTAGCAGAAAAGCTATAATTCTATTCGACGTCTCGATCGGGTACCAGTACAACGGGCAATTTCGAGGAATCATGATCGAAAGGACGAGCACAAGAGTCGCGTCGCGTCGGCGCATCAACGGATTGTTAATAAGAATGCACGCACAAGCGTACAACACAGATACGTTCGGGAAAACATATGGCCTGCGTTCAGGGCCGTCGCGACCATTAGAGGAAAGGTAATAATATTTAATTGCATTTTACGACATCCCCGTTTTGCTGTTAATTGTAATTGCCGTAGAAGATGGCGGCGCGGTTAGTATACAGTGTTGCCGCGATTAGCAAGATCTCTGGCCGCACTGTCACGCGAGCTAGCGATGCGTTATCCGTCTTCCGAACCGAGCCTGTACTTTTTCCTTTCCCTCTCTCGCTCTCTCTCTCTTTCTCTTCAGTATACTCCCATTGTTTTTCCTTTTTACACAGTCGGTTCCTGGTGCTCGACCGAAACGATCCCGACGATGTTACCGACCTCGTAAACGTCACCAGGGGACGTTCAACGTCGCGCACGCGAATCCACCGTGTCGCGCTAATCAACCGCTTAGCCATAAATTCATTTCGCTGTTGCATCAACTACTTTGTTAGCGTAATAAAAATCAAATTCTCATCGAGCCAAGGGAGAATTGATGCGCAAGATGGCTGGATAAACTTTGATATTTTCCTCGTGAAAAATAAAAGAGAAGCGTACAGTCCCAGTATGGACTCTTTGCGCATCGCTGATTTAGCCATTTATCTTAGAGAAAGGAAATGCAACATCCTAACACGTTGACTGCCATGTCACCCATCTGTGGGTGACGGAATTATTTGTCCAGGTGTTAAAATGAATTTTTACGTTTACATATTCAATGTGCCAAATTCGATTAGGATCTGAAAGTGCAAGAAAGTTGGAGGACCACACAATATCTTACATTTAATTTTTTTCAATTTTTATTTAATTAAATAACTTACTTTAATTTTATGGAATATTTGAGGTTTCTAGTGTGGCAGTCAAAGTGCTAAAGGTGCTTTTGGATAACCCTGTATATGATCAGTCATTTTCACACGACTCCCTTCTCTTGCAATCGATGCGAAAAATTTTTCTTTCGTCCGAAATCGGTAGAATTGAATCGAGATCGATTGTCGAAAGCTGAACGGAGGTGTTTGGGCAACGATTGACGGGATTGCCTAACGGTAATTAAGACGGCTTCGGATCCGGGTTCGCGTCCGGGACCGGCATACCGATCGGCAAACTGTTTTCACCTGGCCAAGAATGAGAGACGTTGCGCGTAAAGTGTAAACGATACCGCGGATACCGTGTTCGTCTCGCGGACACCCCGTAAAACGTTCGGATCGCGAGGTACGCGTGGAATCCTCGATTTGCTCTGTAAATTGCGCTCGATAAGGAGAACGAGCGAGAGGAGATAGCATCAGCGAAGGCGCGCGACCGTGGCACGATCGTATAAATAATTGTGCTAGAGGCTCGAGACACCGAGGATCGGGTGCGAGACGATTCGGTGCCGGTCCTCTCTCGTCCTTCAAAACGCACAGTCACCGGAAACGGGACACGATCTACTGCTACTTAGTCGTACGCGTTGAACTTCTGATATCTCGATCGTTTCGGGCGATAATCACCTTCAGAAAAGATGTTCTCTGTTACAAAGACAGGAATCGTGTTGCATTTCCCTTTGGCTTGCAACGCTTTTTATTTACCGTGAGTTGAAACACTGGTTAGACGTCCAGCAATGGTCGAACGTTCCGGGTCTTCGTCGTTCGTCTCTCGCACGGTCACCGGAAACGGGACAATTTATAGCTGGTTATAGTCGTTGAATTTTTAGTCTGATATCTCGATCGTTCCTTTCAAACGATAATCATCTGGTGCAGCTAGGAATCATGTTGCAGTCGCATCGTACTTGGAACGCTATTTGTTCGATGTAAGCTATTGGGTCTATAACTTAAAAACCGGAATTTTTTTTTAGGAACTTTGAGCGTTTGTTAAAGAAAAACTTGTACAATTCTGTTGTTCAAAGTATTGTCCATCGGAAGTTACAACGCTTCCCCGTCTTTCTGGCAATTTGTGGATGTATAGCTGGTTATAGTCGTTGAATTTTTAGTCTGATATCTCGATCGTTCCTTTCAAACGATAATCATCTGGTGCAGCAAGGAATCATGTTGCAGTCGCATCGTACTTGCAACGCTATTTGTTCGATGTTAGCTATTGGGTGTATAACTTAAAAACCGGAATTTTTTTTTAGGAACTTTGAGCGTTTGTTAAAGAAAATCTTGTACAATTCTGTTGTTCAAAGTATTGTCCATCGGAAGTTACAACGCTTCCCCGTCTTTCTGGCAATTTGTGGATGCCATCCCCCCAAAAAAACCGGTTATCTTTTGAATCAAAGAACGAATCGAGTCAATTTTTGATGCCTTGGACCAATTCTTCATCTTCAAACTTTTTCGGCTGTCCAGGCCGCTCTTTGTCTTTGATGTCAGAATCGCCACTTTTAAAGCGTTGAAACCACTCGAAACACTGTGTTTTCGCAAGAGCATGTTCGCCATACGATTCCACGAGCAAACGATGACTTTCGGCTGCAGTTTTCTTTGCAAAAAACTGACTCAGAAAAACTTCCCGCAAATGCTGTTTCTTTCGGCAATTTTCAAAATTGTCCATGATTGAAAAAAAATGATGCGCACAAGCAAATCAAACACTGTCGACTGATTTTGACACCTTACGAATAGAGCTTCGAAATGACGTATATGTCAATGATTTGCTACAGCGCGTACACAAGCGTTCACATCTAGTGTCAAATTCCGGTTTTTAAGTTATAGACCCAATATACCGGTGATCTTGCGACGATCTTCCTCTGGTTAACACTAGAACTGGTTGGGTCAAAATGACTTCCTCCTAATTTTTTCTTCTAGAGATATTGAAATTATAAACATGTTTCCATGAGAAAATTTTTTGAATAAACTTCTCTATCGAAGCAGATATTTAAACAAAACTACTATGAAATCTAAACAAATCTTATTTTGTTGTTATTATAAGGCAATGTATGCCAGTTGCGTTTAGCGCTTGGTCGTTCTAGCGTTAATGAAGATTTGTTTAGCGATTGTTCGAAAGTCACCATAAAAAGGGGTTGAAGAAGGTGGTCCCCCGTAAAACAATCGACCAAGCCCGAAAGCAAAGTTTGCAGATAATGCGGGCACGAAAGAACCGTGGGGGCGACGGCTTAGATACTGTCTTTCGGCGCGGTGTAATTCAATTCGGTGTTGCGCGGGCCGTGTTCGGGCCGCGGCGAGCCATAAGGTACACGCTCGAACAAGTGGAGGCAAATGAGATCCAGTTAAATTTGAGTTTAGTAAGTTAGCGCAAAGTTGGCGGAACTCCGCGGCCCGTCACGAAACGAAATCCCCCGAGCACGCCGAGCAGTCGGCGATAGCGTACACGCGGTGTAATTGCAATTAGCATATATCACATTGGCGTAGATCGTCGGCCCCCTCCCAACGGAGGTGGGGGGGGGGGGGGCTGGAGCAAGCACGCGAGAGCCCCACTGGCGTACCCATCGGCGGACGATTTCCACGGGGTCCATGGGATTCACCATGGGGATTGACGCGCGTTCACATGGACACAGGCTATAAACGCGCCACGCCGCGTCGGGAGAATTCTCCATGGAACGGGCCGAGGCTGTCCCCCGATCGTTCGAACGAGAAAAAAGATACGCGACCGTTAATTGCCACCACGCTTTAACGAGTTAATCCTTTTTGCTCGGCGCGCGCGCGCGCGGAAAAAAAAGCGGTGGAATCGAATCGTTTATGGACGCGAAAACGACCGACTTATTCGATCGATCGGACGGGACTACGGGCAATCGAGATTTCAAGCTGGTTCGAGAGATATCTTTCTTGGCGATTTCATTACCGTGACAGCTGTGTCAGCTTGTCGCGTACGGGAAGCTTGATTTTTAATGCGAAATCTAAGCGTTTTCGAGCAACGCCATCATCTCGGATGACGTATGAGAAACATGGCGTTTCAGGGTAGATATCGCAAAATCATGGAGATCGCAGAAATTTCAAAGATCGGTCCTGCGGACGGTCCCCGCGATTCATAGCGACCACGATATTAAACGAACTCTGTTGGAATTTATTTCATAAATAGAACAAAATTAATCTGTTATTTCTTTAGAAGGAGGGATCGTTTGAATCGGCTTTTGATATATTAGGGGGACCGGAAAGTAATGTCGTATTTTTCGTCAAATTAAAGTATTTAGAATAATTTTTTATTGGCATTTTATATTTAATTTGTGACATATAAATACTTTCGTACGGATGACCATGATGAACGAAGCTTCCCCGAGAGTTCTACAATCGTCTGTCGAGGTAAAATGTTATTATCGAGTGCCACAGGCCTTCCTGATAAGGTGCGTCAAAAAGATCGAAATTGCCAGATTCAAATTCACTATCGTTGGCGCTTACGTACAATCAATACTTCCGGATAAACATGATAAATGTTTCTTCTAGCCATTGCGACATTGCTGCCCTTTCGAAATTAGTATCCAATTCCGAATGTGCAACTTTTCTGGATTTGAATCGGTCATTTCGAACATAGTCTATAAAAACACGATATTTTTGTACAAAACAATACTAACTAATCTCCCGAACCTGCAGCCATGTACTGAACAACGTAGATGTACGAAGTTAGCTGTTGTTATTAGTCAAATATTGACTTGCGCAAAAACGACATTACATTCCGGTCCCCCTAATACATTGTATCTGCAGACATGGGACCCTCGATCTTCCATTGTTCTTGTGTTTTATTCGCGACGTGTCTGACAACGCGATTTTAGAGAATCTATTAAAAAATAAATACTATTTCGTGTGCTATAAAAGGAGCGTTGTTTTTATTATATATGTACCCATATCCCAATAAACTCGCGGCGGTGGTCGGGCAAAAGGTTGTCGGGCGCGCATTCGCTCGCTACCATTGTAATAATATTCTTAATTACCGGTGCGGGCCGCGCGATGAAATTTATTCGCTCGGGCGGCAGTCATTACCGTGCTCTATCGTGTAAGAGGATCGGCGATTTTTTCCACGAGACCGTTTCGTGCCTGGAGTGCATTAGAAAAACACACAATGGGATCGTACCAACCGGCATTATATCGACGTTAAATGAAATGAAATAAAGCACGCGACTCCGATCCGTAGCGATACAGAAGCGGCGCGATTTCTGTTTGCGTTCGCCGATAGCGACCGGTACGAATCGACGTTCGCGGAATCGAGCTTATCGTCGAGCGAACGGGGCAGGGGACGAAAAAACTGTCCAGGATTCCGAGAAAACGATGCTTCCGGTCTTCTTTCCACGATACGTCGCGTCAAAGACGCCTAAGAGTTCACTATGAGATGTGGACACCTACGGGAGTCGATCGATAAGAATCGACACTGGAAATACTGAACACTGAACTGTCGATATACAGTCCCTGCTCGCTTTATTAGACTCACCCGAAGAATTGGTGCTTTTTGAAATCCTATAAGGAATTCAACGCAGTTTTCAACCTATGTGGTAACGATTTCGTACTACAAGATTGCATCATGGGTTGCCTATTCAAATGTAGTTGTTAACCCCTTTATCTGGTTAATTTGTATCCGGTTAACCCCATAACGTTGCATTAAAAGAAATTGCACAAACTTGCATAGATAGCATGCCCAGAAGAGCTGCGGCTTCAACAGTAGGTTTACGGGGCACTAAATGTTCCTACTCTACATTACTTTATAAAAATAACAAAAATGTACGTATCCAAATTTATAGCCGTTTCTTTTACAATATATACCCAAAGAAACCAATTTGTTGAATAATATCTTCTTCAAGCATCCTTACAATTTTGATAATTGTGAATTAAGAGGTACCAGAACCCGTCATTCTGACGGGTCCCGTAAATCTAGTGTTAAGAGCAGCAAAGGGCGGCTTAACAAAATATTAGTGTTTTAAGAATTGTATTGATCTATTTCTGTTTGTATCCATTGTTTTTGTAAAATAAATATATGGGAAATTCATTGGCCATCGTTAAGTGATATTTGCATAAGGCTACTATACCCATTATTCATAGTGAAACTAAAAATATCGTAATTATAGAGGTGATTCTAATAATGTAATAATCGAAGACATTCGTACAAAAACCGGAGCTAGCTCTTCTCTCAAGTTAGATGATTTTTTACGTAGATCCAGAAAGATCTGGGCAGGTCCAGAACGGGGACGAACGAAGACATCCGAGACGATCGGAAAAGTTCGGTCGTGCAATTATGCTCGCCCCGTTCCGCGAGCCAGCTTCATTTAACGGACCGATAAGTTCGATGGCCTGCGCGACGTCGCGTCGGCTGCACCTACAGTCGTTACCGCAAACAATTAGGCGCAATTACCGGCGGATCCGCTTTTTGCGGTGCTCTCGGGTTTAGCGTTTCGATCGCGAAACCGTTTGGCTAAATCACGACAGTGACAACGAGCCGGACGGCCGGTCGCCTAACGATCCACGATCACGCGAGGTTTAACCCCAACGTGGCCCGAACGGTAGCCGTGGACGTCGTCGTCGTCGTCGTCGTCGTCGTCGATCGATCGATCGTTCTCCGACAACGTTGTTGTTGCTTCGATACGTCCGATTAACCCTTTCAACCATCAACTTGTTTAAAATGGCAATTTAAAAATGTCTGGTCACAACAACGCGCACCGCAGTTTGCTTAACGCATTTGCATCATGAGTAAATATGAAAAGAAAAGGTCTTTGTCAGCAAACTATTTTCTGTTTATTATATGTAAGTACAAAAATGACTACAAGTAGAAGAACTTCATATCTCAGCATTATTAGAAAAAATCCAGGAAAATTGAGCGTATATATGCGCCAATGATGCAAATGGGTTAACTCGCAACAAACTATTCACAGGTTCATAGGACACGAGTTTTCGCAATGATACTTAATACAAAGAACGGGAAAGGGAGAGATAGGAGGAGAGTTAGGTCGTAGAGTCTCGGAGGAGGAGACGGAGGCATCGAAATTGAATACTCGAGGGGGTTCGGGTACGGGCACCGGTGTATACGATCGATCCATTTTTCATTGATTTTAGGCATCGCTGTCGGCCGTTTTAGAGGCTCGTATTCCACCGAGGTTTAATTAACTCGTTCTTTCGAGGGAAACAGATACGTTCGACTTATATTGCCCCGGAGTGAAGCGATCGCCGGCCGACCGCGCGCAATAAACTTTACTGAAAAACGAAAAATGAAAGAAAATCAAAAGAGAAGGACAGAACCACTCTCTCTCTCTCTCTCCCTCTCTCTCTATAAGGCGTGCGAAAGAGGGAGGGCGGGAAGAAGCAAAGAAAGATCTGTTACGACCAAAGGATCGTAAATACATTAGTATTTACGCGGCGATTCAGAAACGTACAGATGCGACCGATAAAAATGTCGGAGAGGGAAGCGGAGGATTCGCGTACTCGCGAGCCGAGAGAGAGAGAGAGAGAGAGAGAGAGAGAGAGATCTCGGGGTGAACGGCGGCCCATTCCACCGCGTGCAATGTCTGAATTATATATGCACTCGTAAAACTTGTAATACTTACCTAATTGCGCGTCGTTCCTCCTCGGTCGCGCGTTTTGTAATTATTAGCCGGCGTGTATATCGGCGTAATTATGCGACACTTTGATTTGCCCGGGCGTTCATCGATTTACACGCGCGCCCTCCGTGCACTCGTGTGCGCAGCGCATGCATGCCCGCAGCGCACGCTCAACGGACGTGGACGCGAACGCACGCACGCACGCACGCACGCTCGCACGCACGCAAGCAGAGCGAGCTGCGCTGCTCCGCCCATTCACCGAGGGCCCTCACATTTTATCTACGCCTTTCGTTAATCGAAACGCCGAGTATTTTATGGGCTTTTACTTTATCTACAGCTTCGGGGAAACACGTGTAACCGTGGCTGCAGTTTGCTTTTACGATAGGACTGGCCGCTGCTAACGGCCAACTCGCAACGCGTCTTATTGATAACGATCCTCTCGTCGCGGAATCCGATAGAGAATACATACTATTCGTCCGATTATGAACGCTTTTCGAAACCAGCCCCTCGTGCCTATACTAGCGGAAATGCGATCGAGAAGAAATCGGACTCTCTGTCAGTATCGTTTGCGACAGGCGTGGACAATGGAACAAATATCAAATTTCACCTTGCTATTTAACCCCTTGCACTACTATTTATTTTGTGATTACACTGACTAGAAATTCTTCATCGTTCAGAATTTCATAGAAAAAGACAGATAGTTTATATTTATTGTATGCCTATGTTCTCTCCAATGGATATATGTACAGTCGAGTCGGAAAGTAAGTTAACGACTGGTGTATGCAGGCAAATGAATATGACATGTCTTTAATCTTTAATAATGATAATATATGTTTTACTAACATATTTGTTTATTTCCTTACACCTCCTAAATAAAAACAATACAATAACTTGATTTTATTCATCATATTCATTGCCTACATATCACCAAATGTTAACTTACTTTCCGACTCGACTGTATATCAAGTACAACAAAATAGAATTATAATTCGGTTTAAAGAAAATTGATGACGTACGTATTCATTAGACTCTGTTCAGAATCTTCATCACGAGTCTGACTCGATATTGTAGGGCAAGGGGTTAAACGAATTCCTATCTTTTTTTTATCTCCGTGCTTAACAAATGATGAAATTCTGATTTTCCGGATTTAATTCAGATCATAGAAGTCGTTCAATTGAGAGGGAAAATTTTTTTATAATTTGATTGTAATGTACAGAGTGCATTAGCTCCGAGTGTAAGAAATATTAACCCTTTGCACTCCGAAGCATTCTGGCAGAAATTTACAAATCCTCGTATTATTTAGTATAATTTTGGAACCAAGTAACGTATTATAATGATATTGGACTTATATGAATTGGTTGACATCGAGGAATATATATTTGCAAAAAAATCAATATTTTATTTAAAGTTGCGCTGGAATAAATTAATTCCCCGTAATCGCTAATAAACTTTAATGTCCCCTGAGAGGGGACAGCGGAGTGCAAAGGGTTAAAATCCCTGGTTAAAACCCCTTCAGAGAAGTGTGCCCAGAAGGAAGTTACGATTTTTACCGATTGCGAGTTCGACACGGGGAGATTTGACAAACCGATACACGAGCGTACAGAGAAGCGATCGGTGAAGTCGTCAAAATTTATCTTATACCTCGTATACGGGACTGACGTAAATGACGGCTCGGAATGCCAGGCCATGATCGCTAATCAGCCCCGAGTTTATGCCAGTCTGCGCTTTTATGGACGAATTCTAGGAAATTCGAATTAATTGAATGGAAACCTCGATCGTTAGACGATGCTTTCGAAATACCGAGAGTCTAATTACCCTGTGCGAGTTGCGCGGAGAGTAAAGTGTTGTGTGAAAAGGCTGTAATTGCTTCATTAATACGATGAATGTCGTGGCACACATATTCGGCCGAGGGAATTGTTCGGACTTAAAAATTCGCGTTTCAGTTGATAGATTGAGTTTGGTCACGATCTGCGAAATGCAGGAGGGTGGAAAGAATAATTGATATCATAAATCTTAACTTCTTTCCTTTGGTAAATTGCTTCGATTTTATCACATTTTTGCGACCGAGCCGACGGTCTGCGAGTTACCCTCGTGCAGATAACTGCCCAAGTACAAATGGCTCTAAAGGTCTGATAGTTGTGCAGTATTATGGAAAAGTGAATTTACTATTTTCATTGATCGTTTTCGTACAGAGATTTTTCTTCGACGATCCTCGGGGTCTAACTTCATCGTTCGCTATCGTCAGCCGTCCGACTCATTTTCTTTTTTACGATAAGCCTGGTCTCGAGGACCAGATCCAGTTGTTCTCCGCTCTCCTCCCGAGGACCACTTAAACAGCCAAATGGACTCTCGATAATTTCATAATGATTTACCGTTCCTCTCCACTGTAAAACGCCTCGGTTTTTTTCATTTTGCTTCTGCCCGCCACACCGAATCTCCCTCCGCCATTAAATAACCGGGTTTTTCGAATGGCGTTCCAGTTTTTCATCGCGCGAGCCGCGACGACCGCGCTCGAATTTGACCCGAATACGAGAGAATTCCTCTCCTGCGAGCGATCGATCGATCGATCGATCGGATCGTCACCGATTATCGTGGCGAGAAAAACCTGCGAGCCGGCGTCTACGGGTCGGAGTATGTCGGCTCGTCGCGCTGGATTTCTGTGAAACGTATCTATCCGATCCTCGCTCGTCCATGTAATTACCCGTAATTGATCGACCGGCCGAATTCTCGCTATATTGGCATCCGATCGGTAAAAATCGGATCGATCCGACCGCGTCACGTAATCGGTGGCGAGCAAAAAGTATCGGCGCCGATCGCTTCTTACCGATTAACATTAAACCCATCTCGGGTTTCTTCTTTCGAATCTTTGCACTTGGTGACTTTTCCTCTGGTCACTTATATTAATAATAACTCGTACACATTTATTTCTTTCTTGTTCTATTGCGTTGTTCGGAAAGTGATTTCGTTTTTTCCCAACGGAGGACGAGATTGTATTTTTTTCCAGCCAACTTCACGCTTAGGCTGCATATACGTTATATATTTTGACAGCTGATATAGCAAGGCTTGGCTTGTCAAAAATTTCGACTGATTCTACGCAGTAGTTTTTGGTTGGTGCCGTATCAAATATGCAAAGTGAAAAGCAGCAATTTCGGCATATTTTACTTTTTTATTATCGAAAAGGTAAAGATGCATCTTTCCGGAATTTCTGAAATTTATCCGTCCATAACGTTGAACTTTTAAAATCAATCTGCAGAAAGAAAATACTGCAAATTTAAAATATTTTCTTCTATTTCCTCGGGCTTTATTATAAATGTAAACATTTCTCCATGCTTCTTAAAACTTTGAAACCGACTTTCATATTCACTTTTAATGATGAAAATCAAACTTTCGAACATATTTGAATTGCTTTGATCGATAGTTTCTTTTCCATGTTCCCTTTTTAACAAGGGAAAGGAATGAAATTTTTTAGTTTTTATGTCAGTTTCAAATAATATCAATTTTGAAGTAAAACTATTCCATTCAATACTATTTATATCGGTACTTTCATCAATTGCAATGCTAATTATGTCTCAAGATAACAAATCTTTGTTTGATTGTTTAATGTTTATGTTTTATAATTTATTTTCATATATTATACTTTATTTTCGGAACTAAAGTGATGGGTCACTTGAAATTATCAAATGGGTCACTCGGTGACCCGCGGGTCATAGGTTGCCGATCCCTGGTCTAGTCATTAAGAATCTTACGAATAGTCTTGCGGTAAATAATGTTTCAAGAATCGACCATGTCAACGGAAGATCCAAGCAATCGATCGATTGGCATGCAACTCCACCACCGAACCAATACATCTAATCGAATATCGCAACGTCGCGTCACGTCGCGTCGCCGCCGCGGTCGTAGGGCAATTTCCCAAGACGTCGTCACTGTCCCGGGAATTTCGTTAGCAGTTTAGCCGGTTCTCATGAAAATCTGCGATCGGGACAACTGTTTGCACGCGATCGTTCGATGGAAGCCGGACCCGGTGCAGTCAGCTTGTTAAGGCGACGCTTCTGATTGGCTTCGGGCCGCGCGGCGGTGCACACCGCTCGGACAACGCATATAAAACCGTGCGGCAAAAATTCAGCCGACTTTTCTTTCGTTAAACGCATGAAATACACGCGAGTTACGTCCGCGAAACGTCCCCGCGGCCCAACGATAATTAAGCGTTATATCGGAGACGGTCGGCCACTCGAGCAATATAACCGAGCCTAATCAGCGCGATAAATCTCTGCGTTTTTCCGTCCGGCCGGCAGTCCGGCGAAATTCAGCCAGTTATTGGTAATTAGTTTGCCTCCACCTCCCCTCCTTCCTCTTCCTCTTCTTCTTTACCTACCCACGACACAAACGTCTAGCAAAATAGACTGGTAACCGTATCCGCACCGGATCTACCGACTCGCAGATGCACTCGCTGGCGCGCGTTCGCCTGCACTCGGCTCTGCCCGCAGCTGCACCTCGCGAAAACGCATTCGATTCTACCCTTACGCGCTGAATTCTCTCTTATTCCGCAACCGTATTCTTATTAATTGCTCGACGCCTGCAGATGTTGACGATACTCGATCGTTTCGAACAATTAGCATGTTCGCAACCGCCCTCATGCAATATTTTAGAAACTGCCATGAGCTTGGAATTTCTTAAGAATTATTAATCGAGCCGTCGAATGTTGCGAAAGTGGTTGGACTAAGGTTTAGACCTGCTCAACGATCGCTCGCGTAAAGGAAAAAGTTATTTCGAACGATCTTAACCCCTTGCACTACGATTTATTTTAGGGTTTCAGCGATTAGAACTTTTGGTAATTATTTACATTAGGGGCTTCTTCACCGATTTTGATGACCTTGACAACATATTTCAAGGTCATCAAAATCGGTGAGGAAGCCTCTAATGTAAATAATTACCGAACTTTTTTTGTAATTCGTAATTTCCTAAAAAAAAAAGAGGAGAAAATTTACATCCATTGTTTGCCTATATGTTCTTCGATAACTGCACATTAACGACACCAAAATAGAATATTATTTCGGTTTAAGGGAAGTTAATGACAGATACATTTATTAGACTCTGTTCAGAATCTCCGTCACGAGTATGACTCGATGTTACAGGGCAAGGGGTTCAGAATCAACCATTTCGATGAAATACATTTTTGGAAAGCCCTGTATACAATTAATCGCGTTTAGCTCGGTAGTTCTAACGTTAATTGCGAAACGGGAAGCCACGCAACGCGATGTAATTAGAAGAACGATGAAAATCGTCCGACGGGTGAAAGCAACGACGCAACATTGAATTTATTGATAAGGATAGCGATTACTTCACCGGCTGGGATATCGTTTAATCGCGTGGTAGGGACAATGTAGAGGCGGTAACGAATTTTTTCGCGGGGCGTAGCACGTTCGCGATTCGCAACGGTGTGGTTTACGAGCGTCGAGCATCGATTGGAAGCGAAATTTGCTCGCTTCGAGCTGTCTTATCGTGGATTTAAGAGGCCGAAGAGTGTATTTCCATCGCTAGCCGCAGGAATCCGCAACAGTGAGTGGATTAGCCGTGCAAAAGGGTGGCCGGTCCCTTTGAGCTTCGCCTGGGACTGCGTAACTCACACTCGCTCGCGCACGCTCTCTCTCTCTCTCTCTCTCTCTCTCTCTCTCTCTCTCTCTTTCTTTCTCTCCGCTCCGCTCCGCGCTCTTTGCTTGTTCGACGCTTCAGACCGAGGACTCTGATAACGATAATTAATGTTGCCCGGCGTTGATTATCCCGCACGCGATACTCCTGCTTCGCTTTACCCTTCTGCCTTCGCCCTGACTCTCTCGTTACGTCTCCTTTTCTGCGCCACTCCTCCTTTCGCTCGGACACGATCAAGCGTACCCTCCTCTCTCTCTCTCTCTCTCTCTCTCTCTCTCTCTCTCTCTCTCTCTCTTCTCTGTTGTACTTCCACTTTTGATCATCTCATTCTCCCTCGAGTAATTTGCTTTCCTCGTCCGTATTCAACGAACATCTCTTCGATACGGGATGCATCCTTTAACGTTCCTCAGAAATAGTTCCATGAAAGATCCTAATTTACTACTTTATCCATATTCGCTTTACTCTTTAATCCTTTGCCACACACTCGAAGCTATTTCAACTCCAGAATTGGGACACCCGAATGCATTTATTGGGTTGTTCGAAAAGTAATTTCGTTTTTCTTTGTGAAAATGAAAGACGATTTTCTTATAGCGAATAAATATTTTCTTGAATTATATATTGTCCATTCTGGTCCGATATCTTTCCCCATCTTTCTGGCAGTATCATGATTCCACGCTGTGATAAAGTTTTTGTTCTTTGCTGGCAAAAAACTGATGAAGGTGATTTTTGACCTGTTGAAGTAAAGGTTTTACCGTCTGAAAAATTTTGTAGAGACCGGAACAAATAATAATCGGAAGGTAATAATAATCTGGAGAATACGGTGGGTATGGCAGAAACTGTTTGAAAGTATAGTAGAGAAATTGCTGGAGGATCAAAGATGTCGTTCAAGGGAAAAATTATGAATCGGTGTCTCGTGCCAAGAAGAAGACGTCACCTATGATCGAGAAACCTCGCGATAAGCGAGAGAGACACGCATAAGCGAGGAGTTCGTATGTATACGTCACTCCTCGATCTCATCGCGTTCCGTCGATGCAAAATTAATCATGGTAGCTAAGTTCGGAGAATCCATTAAGCAGCCGCGGCCCGGGCCACGTATTAACTGGCCCCAGCGATATCGTCATTAGGAATCGGAATATACGAGCCGCAGAAACCGGTGATCCATGATTCTCGACGAGTGCGATTGTCCGCTAAAATGAATATAAATCAAACCTCTCGTGTCACGGCGGAAGAGTACCATAGCGGTGAAAAGAGTATCCCCCATGCGAGGTGTAGCTAAATAATTCCCTCTTTCAGCAAACGCAGGTAGGATTGTGATCCATGAAAAGCATGCTGAAGATTCAGAGGCTATACGGACCTGTTGGACGCACGTTACAAGAAGAAACCAATTCAATTCTTTATTGGTTCCCCTAGGGGTTACAATCCATTGCCCATTTGCACATTCTTATACCTAACTTATCCTAACCTTAACCTATATCTTAACCTAACTTATTCATGAGAGAGAGAGAGAGAGCCGCAATCCCCGTTCACCATTACACTTAAATTAAAATCTATATACAACTCGTACATACCAACACAAGATTAACCCTTTGCACTCGAAGTTATTTTAACTCCAAAACGAAACATTTCTTCCAATCTAAAATATTTTTCTTCTATATATTTGTTTTTCATGTTGTACCTACGAAAATGGTGGAATTTATTCGTACAATACTGACATTTTTAGTAATTTATTAAATCCAAACATATTTAATAATGTAAAAAATATTTTGAATAATGATGTAGCAATTTTTAGTGGCGCCTTATAGTCGCCATTCGAGTGCTAAGGGTTAACATAAACTACAAGAAGAAACCAGAGTACGTGATTGTGGAAACAGGCTGCCAAGAGGCAAGTAGCAGAGTCGCAAAGGACATCGAGCAGCCATAACAGATTTCCGCGACCGTTCCAGTCTCTTCTAGGCATAGTTTCGTCCGCCGATAAGGACATTCCTTATCTCGGAACTGTCGTTGAGCCGTCTAGACTGACCACGGACATCGTCGAGGAAATGCTCGAGTTCGGTTCCGATTTACGAGGAACGGCAACTTTTAGTGGACCATCGCGTAAGTGGACCTTCGAAGAGGCCTCTAATCGTAAGTGCCTCTTCATTGCTGGTGCGTGCACCCGTCCACGAGATACCGGAATACCTGACCCGGGAAAATGGGCGTAACAGAGACGAAAAAACGAGAGGACAAAGGATGGAAAGGGTGGCTCTTTCTCTCTCTCTCTCTCTCTCTCTCTCTCTCTCTCTCTCTCTTTGCTCTTAACCGATCAGGGTCCGCGCCACCTAATGGCTTCCACGTGACTCTCGAATAACACACGATATGCGGGTCCGCAGGTGATCGCTCGAAAATTTTCGGTCTGACAATCAACCGCGACTCGTTAGTTAAATTACTATGTACATGCATACGGATGTATATATTCGCGAATACTTCCTCCGGGAACGACATACGACGTACATATAGACAACCTCTGGAACCAGTCTCTGGGTATTCTAAACGATTTCGCGCAGCAGTCTGTTGGCAGCTGCCGCGTAAAGAATTCTACTCGTTCAAGAGGTCATTTCAATGTATAGTATTTTAACACGTTAACTTCCGTGGGGGTCACCGGTGACCGGCACTCGACTTTGCTACAGCGCCGTGGGGGCCACCGGTGACCGGCGGCGTGGTCAATACTAAAAGTACATAATTATAGTAAATATGGATACTGATCAATTTTTCAATAATACCATTGTTACTATAATGGTTTGAAGAAATTAATGCAATATAGAACATACAAAATAATAATTTTTTTTTTTTTTTTTTTTTTTCGAAACACTGAGAGTAATCACTTAGCAACCGAAGCACGATTGTTAAAAAAAAAAAAGTAATACTTGCCTACAGCGCCGTGGGGGGCACCGGTGACCCCCACCAAAAAAAATGCTTCAAACATGATTTTATAACTCATATTATTTGCTGGGAACTATATTTCATCATAATATGCATCGCATAATGAAAAGTTCATGTTGGCGCCTGGGACAAATCATGGAAAATCCGTCCGGCAGTCAACGTGTTAATTGTATCTTTGATTCCGAGACCGGGGAAAAGTTATATCAAGGCTGAGCGAAACAATCGGATCTTTTGAATTTCGAATCGTCGAGATCCGCGGAACGATCGTAGTTGAAGATGAAGGGACGAGGATCCGTTAACCCTTTCACAGTGTATCCCGTGACGGTCACGGGCAGGGTCGGGCGAGTCAAGGGCCAAGGCGTTCAAACTGTTTAGTCTATCAATGATATCTAAGACTATGGCTAGATTCTTTGCTTCCTCTGTTTTCTAAGCTTATTTTAACCCCTTGCACTACTTTGACGAGTCTGACTCGTGATGAAAATTTTGGGCCAAAATTGAATATCACGAGTCTGACTCGTGATGAAAATTTTGTGCCAAAATTGAATATCACGAGTCTGACTCGTGACATATTAATTGTCTGCCCATTCCGGCGGACAAGTTTGGCACGACTTTTTCAGAGTTTCGGCGTAGTGCAAGGGGTCAACTGAAGGAGACGTGGTTCAGTTTTGAATTCAGTATGCCTTCGGCTATTTCCGAACATGAAAAATCTAGACATTTTTTGGACCAGAGAATTCGTAATTTTACCTCACTGTGAAAGGGTTAACGGTCCGTTCCGCGATTCCGGATAAGGGAAAAGGGGTTCGGTGACACGTCACTCGCGACACGCCGCGTAGGAGATCCTCCGGCTGCTAGAAACGGCGAAGGAACGCTTTAGGAAGGCTCTTCTGTTATCGAGAAGGCCGAATAGCGGTACGACTTCGTGGTGGGCCGTCCTATCTTAACCGAATTTACGGAAAACACTTTGCTCGCTGGCCACCGTCGCCAGGAATGCTTGTCCTGCCACCGACGAGCGATCGGCATTCCCGGCATCCTCTTCTCCTCGTGGCTCGGCCCGCTGCGCTTCCACAGATCGACGATCGTGTTAAACTCGTGTTTCCTAATGGATTCTCGGAATGGAATCATTCGCTCCTTCGAATCGCTCGGACGGAAACGTTCTCGGCTTAACGGGGCATTCTAGTCCAGAAGCTTCAGCGCACCTCCCTTTTTGCATCTTCTTAACCTTTCGAAGGCTATTCTCCGACTTCGACTCGTAAACGTTTCGTTGCGCTTTATTCGCGTGGCGATTGTTGCGGATTAACCCTTAGCACTCGAATGGCAACTGTAAGGCGCCACTAAAAATTGCTCTATCATTATTCAAAATATTTTACCATTATTAAATTTGTCTGTATCTAATGAATTACTAAACACTTCAATAAGTTATGAGTAAGTTGCACCATTTTCATATGTACACCATGAAAAAAAATTTTAGGGTGAACATGTTCTAGGTCGGAAGAAATGTCTTGTTTTGGAGTTAAAATAGCTTCGAGTGCAAAGGGTTAACACCAGAACCACCGAGTAATAAATAAAACTGATGAATATTGATTTGTAATGCTGACAAGACTACATCTATTCGAACCTGATACCATCTTTATTCTAACATGTGCTTCAATGAGAAAGTTCATTCGAAAAATTCTGATGAAAACATTTTTATAATTTCAGTAATTGTGGAAGAAAAAATTAGAAACCAGTCATTTTGACTGGTTCGGTAGTTCTGGTGTTAAATCGTCATTTATTTTGTGGCTACAGCGATTAGACGTTCTTCGTCGATCGGGATTTCATAGAAAAAGAAAGTTTTTGTATTTGCCAACATATGTATGTTCGGTTGCGATGAACCGAGGTGATTCGAAGCAACTTGTTCGGCAATTTGTCCGACGGGCACTTCGACACAAAAAAAGATCTGAAGGGGGTCTGTGAATGAAAAAAGTGACAAAAAAAAAAGACCGGGAAACTATTTTCTAAGCAAGTGCCCGAATCGATTTGGGACGACCGTGAGGTTCGGTGCTCGGTTAATAGAGATTTCCATCGGATCCGTGGTGTCATAGTTTTTTTCCCCCCCGAGTCCGACTCGATTTGTCCCCTAATCGGGGCCACAATGGAGGCGGCCACAGGTGTTCGGCCGCCGGTGGAGTCATCGTAGCAAGACGATGAGACGTTTTATCGAGTATCTCCTGGGGTTCTGTGTTGATCGCGGTGCCGATCTCTCTCGCTGCCGCTGCCGACCGACGCTAACTGTTCTTTGTCGCCGGTCGTCACCGTGCTCGTCATTAGTTCCGCGCCACGAACGAAGCGGAGGAACGTTCTCCGAAGCACGAGAGAAAAGGCGAACACAGTGAAAAGACTAGAGCGACCAACGAGAATGAAGGGTTCGGCTCGAACGAGCCCGAGAGCTCTCTCTCTCTCTCTCTCTTGCCCGCTCTCTCCGGAGAATGAAATTATCTTGTGACAGCCGGCCACGCGTTTTCCGGTGCACGATTTTTCCGCGTCTCGCTTCAACGACTCTTTATCGAATTAAGATCTCACAGAAACCGGCCTCCTCCTTGTCCACGGGGCTGCAGGTAGCAGCTGTGAAGTTGGAGATTTTTCTAAATTTTTTGGGGCGGGAATCGCACGATGATCTACAGCAGGGATCGGCAACCTGCGGGTCACCGAGTGACCCATTTGATAATTTCAAGTGACCCGCTTTAGTTCCGAAGATAAAGTATAATATGTGCCCATAATTATGAAAGTGGTCCAAGTCATAAAAAAAAAATTACATTGAATAAATTTAGTTTAAAATCATGTCGTGTGAAATAAGTGATAAATTCATTTTTTTTTTAATTTTGACTTAGACCACTTTCATAATTATGGGCACATATATAAAAATAAATTATTTATGGGGAGCCATTGATATCGAAGAGAACGTTTACAACACTAGAACCACCGGATGAGTCAAAATGACTTGCTCTTAATTTTTTCTTTCAGAAATATTGAAAAATTGTAAACGTGTTTCCGTGAGAAATTTTTTTAATAAACTTCTCTATTCAAGTAGATATTTAAACGAAACTGACACGAAATCTAAAGAAATGTAATTTTGTTGTTATTATAAGGCAATGTATGCCAGTTGCATTTAGTACTCGGTAGTTCTAGTGATAAATACAAAGAGTTCATTCAACTATGTTTGTAATTATTTTCTTAATAAAATATGATATATGTTATTATTTACTAAGAGACTGTTTTCGAACCCTTAGCACTCGAATGGCGACTGTAAGGCGCCACTAGAAATTGCTGTATCGTTATTAAATTTGTTTGTATGTAGTAAATTGCTAAACACTTCAGTATTGTACGAGTAAATTGTACAAACAGTACAAATATTCTTGGTCATAAGAAATGTTTTGTTTTGGAGTTAAAATAGCTTCGAGTGCAAAGGGTTAATACGAAAATATCTCTGACCCAAACGTCTCTTTATTACTCACATTTTGGTTGATTTTGACCCGCGGTCAAAAAAGGTTGCCGACCCCTGATCTACACAGGTTGTCTCCTTTAACTCCGCCACGCATAACTAATAAACTCGGAGAGAAAGTGATCGTGTTCGAGGAGTAACTTTCGAGCCTAGAACAGTCATATTGAGAATAAAGAAGAGAAGATTGGCGGAATCTGAAATGTTAGAGGGCCCCGGATGGCATCGGCGCCCACGTTGCGAAACTATAAGAGTCCTCGAGGATGGCAGGAGCGTTTCATGCGCGATCAGATACCAGGATACGAATTAACCAAGCACTCGGACAACATGTGTCAGCAACGTTGTAGCGGAGTTATCGAGATCGCGGTAACGACCACTTACGTTTTCAGGACCATAAATTAGGGCATTTCTTTAGTTCAATTTATCTACGCGGTAAAGCGAGTCTAATGGGTAGACCGGTCGAAGAAGAAGTCATCCTCGGGAGAATAAGCTCGGCCCGGCGCGGCCCGGACCGCGAGGCACGCCCATTAAAAACTTCTTTCACGGGGACGAGATAAAAATTTCAGCACCGGTGACCGTCCCGGAGAGAATGCGAACCGGATGAGGAGATCGAAGAGACGAACGAGAGGGGAGGTCGCGATTTGCCTCTTAAACACGCTCGAACATCGAATCGTAGACACCACTAAGGTAAAAGCACCAGTAGTTGACCATTTTATAGAAAAACATAAAAAATAAGGTTTTTATAAGCGCACTTATAAGCGCACTTTTGATGAAAGTGAGCCTCGGATGCCATGCCGTCTGTTGTTTAAATTTCAAAACAATAAGAACATTTCAAACCTTAGTCTTTATGTTTGTGTTTATGTTTTTATGGTCCAGGTGCCTTTACCTGACAAGCGTAAACAATCTGGATTTTAATCGAAAGTGCACGTTTACAATATTCAATACCGAACATCTTAAAATTCTGTTCACCATAAGGAAAACTTCTGTGTCAACAAAATCAATTTCCCTTCATTTCCATAATAATGTACCGGCCCACGGAAACGACAACTCGGCCGAAGATCGGTGAGATAAAACTATATTAAAAATGCGTAATTAACTGTGTCAGATAAAAAAAAATGATTGATCCTCGGTTCTTATGGAAATTCTAAGGAAGCGTTGATGGGTGTTGTGCATGATCTCGTGCAGTAGAACACAGCACGGATTAATTGTTATAACCGTAATAAAGTAAGTAAGTTAATCCCGATGATAATGAACAGCCTCGTAACACACCGTTCGAAGTAATGTTGCATTTCGGAAACGACACTTTTCGCGATATCGCGTCGAGGGATCTGCTCTTAGGTGCCGCATATTTTCAAAACGACCGTAATTACCGGTGTAATTTTACCGGTCGTTATGCCACGCACCTGCCGATCATCTAAACAATCTCGGCCTACGACGCGATCTGATAACCGATAATACTGCTACTCGTAAGTCGGCTAGCCAATGGTTATACGAACTTACACAGTCACACAGAGAAATTGGCCACGATTCGTACGCTCTTCGTTTATCATAGGCAATAGACAAAAGTATTAGAGAAAAACGTAGCAATCGTAAGAAAAAAGAATTTTTCTGGAGGTTACATTTTTCGGGGTTTCAAGATCATCGACATTTTCTTAAATATCCATTTCTACATGACTGACGATCAGCAGCAGCAACGCCGTGCGTTTCGATACCTCGAAGAACAGAAGAGAAACGTCGGCGTTGGTCCTTTCCCTCCTCTGTCGGTTCTTCAGGTTCCGAGATTTGATATATGACTCAATAAAACGGGACCCAGGGCGGACCCGAGTAAATATCATAAGTAGAATGTTCGGCTCGTTAACGTTTCAGCTCAGGTCTCTCGCAGGAACCATCGACATATCCCGGATAGAGCAAGAAAAAAAGAAGAAACAAAGAAGCTCGAACGCAGGACAGAGACACGCGTGTGTCGAGCAGAGCGCCAATTAGAAGTTAATTAATATAGATGCCGTAAATCAATCCGCCGGAATAAGTATTTTATTTACGGAACGATAAATTAATATAGACTCGCCCGGTTTCCCCTCTATCGGAATTTTATGAGGAACGTTTCATCGCGAGAGCGGAACGATAACCCTAACGCTTTGAATCTTCTAATCGTCTAGCGAGAGCCTTTCAGATCCAATGTAAACCGTGTTCATTAGAAAACAATAGAATGCGTTTTCCTCGGCTCGGTCTCATGGTCTCAGGTGTGTTCTAGCTGGAGCCTCGGTTACGGCTGATCCGATTCACGTCACCTGTTAACTCGGCCGAGCCTAATCGTCGCTCGGAAACACCGGCGTCATGTGTCGTGCGGTAAACGATGCTTCCCTCTTCCACCTCGTTCCCTCGTTATTCGCCTCCCTCACCCCCCCTCCCTCCCTCCCTCTGGTGGCCCTAATGAAATTTCTTCTCCGGAGCTGAACGCCTAACGCAAACAGCCCTGATGCGAGAAAGTGAGAGAGAGGGAGAGGGAGAGGAAAGAAAGGGACAGGTACCCCTTTCGATCAATTAGGGCTAATAAATGGCGTCCACGGTGGGGTCGTCTATGGCGATGGAGGGAAGCAACGGGGAACAGGGGAAATATTATTCGAGCCGGCCGTCAGGTCTGTGGGTTTATGCTATTAAAAATGTAAATATCTGCCGGCGGCTCGTTATCGGATGTAAATATGGCGGCGGGCCGAAACCAGATGGGGAGGGGTGGATATCCAGCTCCTTTGTTTCGTTATTTATTGGAATGTGGGCCACGGTTACAGGAAACCCACGCTTCCACTCTGACCAGCGACCGGGAATCCTATGCCCTTCGAGATCCTGCCCGAGGATCGCGAGATCCTACCCTTTCCTCGCGAGTCCCTAAAAGAGTGTTGGCTCACACAAGCGGACATTGTATTACACGTATAAAAGCATAAATAGTGAGTGGGAGAAGGGATAAAAATGTCGAAGCTTGGCTTCAAAAGTTGAAAAAAAAGAGAGATGAGAGAGCAGAAATTTAATGAAGCTAAAACACCAAAGGTAATAGAGTAGGAAATGGTGCAATAAGCGGGATAAGATTAGGTATAGGCAGAATATAGGTAGATCGGTCAGAGTAGGGAGGAGTGAGTCAGAGAGAGAAAGGGAGAGAGAGAGAAGATAATTTTGGTTTTGTAATCTTAGGTTAATGTACACCGAGTCCAATTCTTGGCCGTAAGGCTGAATAAGGCAATATTTATTATAAAAGCATAAATATGCTTTGACCGAGACAGTCGAGCTTGACAAACGAAAATAATTTTAAAAATCAATTTCGAGCTCTATGTGGAATGGTAAATGCAGTAAAACATGATAGCGTGTCGAGGAGTTAATGAAATTCCTCGTGATAACTGTTCTCTTTTGTTAACATAGACGTTTCCTTGAATTTTACATATTAACGCTCTGTCACGAGCTCGTGAAGATCTACCGTCTGATAACTAGACTGCGGTTCTTTATGCAAAATCAACATTTTCCAGGTCGATTATAATAAAACCAAAACTTAAATAAAAAAAAAGCTATCGTCCCTTTCAATAATTTTAGTAAGTCGAAATCTGTCGCGAATCGCGTATAATCTCTTTACGATTTTGTAATTCAATTGTTTATTTATTTTCGTCATAAATGCACGAACTCCTCAGTCTACCGATAACGAATCTACCGAAACAGTATAAATTATCCGTGTGCTATCTATGAACAATTATGAATTCATTAGTAATAATGCCGTATCTAAGACCAAATATTAAGTGCACGCAAGAGTTCTAATCGTTTTGAATCGTTCAGACATAATGACTTGTAATTATAACGACGATAACGCCTTTTCCTGCAGTTGCTTGTTTGCTATCCTCGTGTCTAAATAACCAACCTCTCTCGATCTCGATCTCGATCTCGATAGCAGTCTTTCTCATAAGCAACCTCTCAATAGCAGAAGGGTAAAATGGTCGATTTACGATCGGCAGAAAAGAGAGTTCGGTATAGTACTCTCTGGAGGGGTTGCAAAACGCGCGGCTGCGGACAGTGCTCATAGCTGACGTTTCGTGGGAGGGTTAATTGGATGGAGTGTTTCAGCTCGCAATTAGCGATTAGCAATTACTCGGTATCGGAACGGTCGTTGGTAGAGGGGGGTGGGGAGGGCTGTCTCGGGCCGACGGAGCGATTAATGAACCAATCGGCTAATAACGCGTCACGCAAGAATACGCGGGTAACCGTTTTCGTTTTCGTTCGGAAACATGTTTCGTCGGATTTGGTCGGATCGCCGCGCGCCGTTGCCGTTTACTATTGTCATTCTTACGACCGTTACCAAGCGAATAGAATATCGCCGCGCGTCTTCACTCCCACGAGAATCGTGGCTCGTTAGCCAGGATCGCACGGTGTTTCTATTACAGGATGTTACAATGTTCTCGTATAGTACTCTTCGGCCATCGAAACGATCCGAAGATCGATGTTCCACGATAGATAACTTACCCCCTACTCCACCGGCTCTTTCGACTGTTCCACGGCCTCCGGGTCTCGTTCTATTTTACAATCGAGCATTAGCCAAGTAATGCGCTTTAATGGCCGCGGATAGATCCACCGACCGGGTTCGCGCCATGATCCAACTGGCTCGATTAACCCCTTCGTGCCGGTCCGCATCCGCTCGGTAATATTGCAAACGATCGTCCTGTCCGGCGACCGGGAAAACGGGATTGCGAATCGGGTGGATCAACTTTTTTTTTTATGATCCTTTTCGACGGATTCAGAAATCGTGGAAACATCAACCTCCCTTCCTTGCATCGTTAGATATTGTTAGACGACGATGCCGAAGGACGAACAAAAAAAAACAGCAACACTAAATATTAATAACCGATAAAAACATTGCCTGTCTTATAGTTTTGTCGCAGTTGATAAAAGGTCAGTTGGTGTTACTTCGAAATTCTTCGAAATACTAACGAAAACACTGCGTTAAACGACGTCTCCAGAAGTAACTAATAAACACTCTGTATGAAAGACGACGAAGTTCTTTCATATAACACATAATTACTCCGTTTTAAGTGATGTCTTATAGTATTGTCGCGGACTGTATTGGAACCCTTTGCACTCGAAAGTATTTCAACACTAAAACGAAACATTTCTTCCGACCCAGAATATTTCTCTTTTATATATTTTTTTTTCAAGTTATACATACTAACATGTTGCAACTTACTCGTGCGATACTAAAGTGTTTAGTAATTTATTAAATACAAACAAATGTAATAATGTAAAAAATATTTTGTATAACGATACAGCAATTTTTAGTGGCGCCTTACAGTCGAGCGCTAAGGGTTAATTTCCCGGGGTGTCTGCGGAAGCAGTGTGACACGGGAAGGGGACGCGGATCGTCTAAAACCAAGAAGAGAAGAATCGGCGATCGGTGCGTGCACGGTGTTCGCCTGCAGGTCTCTGTGAGAGCGTTAGATCGTCGGAGGCCCGCTCCTTAACAGCCCTTAACGAGGAGAAGGTAGCGAGTTAGGCCGGGCAGCGGAGCACAGGTCTCGTTGTACGCACGCGAGCGACTGTGTGGGTTCTTAGATACAGTGTAAGGACCCTTAATAACAATGTCGTTTATAGTTAGTACATGGGCGGAGGTTAGTTAGCGAAGACTGCGCGTCCGTCCGTCCGGCCGTCCGGTCGGCCGGCCGAGGGGAAAGAGAACGCTAATAAAACACAATTAGCGGGCTCTACCGGGTCGACCAATCACCGGGTTCCGCGGGTCTATCGTGTACGCACGCGTAAAACTCTCCGACCACCGGTTATTTATGGGTTTCTCGGCGCGCGCTATTGAGAGAACGGTGCGCGCGCGTTCCTTCTTTTTCGCAATCAACATGCTCGTTGTTGCCGGCCGACACCGCCACCGATGCCGCCGGCACCGAGCCAACCCTTTCTCACCCTACCGCCAACCCTAACAGACTCTAACAGAGGTTCCCAAAATGATTTCACCCATTGCGATCTTGGTGGAAAAGTTGAATCGCTGTTACCCTAGAAATCCTCTTCTGCCATACAGAAGAATGGAGAAGAAGATTTCTGGTATAGGGGTTGCGAGACTGGACGAATCGGTAACCCTAACAGACTCTCTAACAGAGGTTCCCAAAATGATTTCACCCATTGCGATCTTGGTGGAAAAGTTGAATCGCTGTTATCATAGATATCCTCTTCTGCCATACAGAAGGATGGAGAAGAAGATTTCCGGTATAGGGGTTGCGAGACTGGACGAATCGGTAGCCCTAACAGACTCTAACAGAGGTTCCCAAAATGATTTCACCCATTGCGATCTTGGTGGAAAAGTTGAATCGCTGTTACCCTAGAAATCCTCTTCTGCCATACAGAAGGATGGAGAAGAAGATTTCCGGTACAGGGGTGCGAGACTGGACGAATCGGTAATCCTAACAGACTCTAACAGAGGTTCCCAAAATGATTTCACCCATTGCGATCTTGGTGGAAAAGTTGAATCGCTGTTGCCCTAGAAATCCTCTTCTGCCATACAGAAGGATGGAGAAGAAGATTTCCGGTACAGCGGTTGCGAGACTGGACGAATCGGTAACCCTAACAGACTCTAACAGAGGTTCCCAAAATGATTTCACCGATTGGTGGAATCTTGGTGGAAAAGTTGAATCGCTGTTAACCTAGAAATCCTCTTCTGCCATACAGAAGGATGGAGAAGAAGATTTCCGGTACAGGGGTTGCGAGACTGGACGAATCGGTAACCCTAACAGACTCTCTAACAGAGGTTCCCAAAATGATTTCACCGATTTGCGATCTTGGTGGAAAAGTTGAATCGCTGTTACCCTAGAAATCCTCTTCTGCCATACACAAGGATGGAGAAGAAGATTTCTGGTATAGGGGTTGCGAGACTGTGGACGAATCGGTAACGATCAAAGTGGTTGGACATGTTGTCGTCGATCGTCGTGGGTGAAAGTTTCCCATCCCCGTGTCTAGACCCTCCCCTATCGAAGCCAATCGACCAAAAAAACCAAGAACCCCTTCGATCGTCGAACCCCATTGGCCGAGTTTAACCCTACGACGACCGCTGTTTCCGGCCATTAACCAAGCCAGGATGGCTACCAATTTGTCGGGCCAGTTTCGAATCGTTTGGACTGTAAACGTGTCGAAAAAAAAAAAAAAAAAAAAAACGGTAAAAGTGATAATCGCGATGCAACGGTATACTGGATATTCTGTTTTCCAACATGGCGGATTGTTAATTAGGCTCGTAAAGGAAAACAAGACCAAGGAGACTATAACGCGTCGCGACACAACCCGATGGTCGTAATTGTTCGACCATTATACGCGGTGTTTTGTTAGTGAAATTAGCGAGCCGAGCAAGTTCTCGTCGAGGCGAGGCGACGCGACGGGTGCCGGCACAAATTCGTCGTGCTAGGGTTTTGTTTGCTTCGCATGGAAATCGCACGCGGAAATTGTCAAGTTTTTAACATTCTCAAGAATAATTGTTTCCACGATTGGAGTTCGCGTAAAACAGCGTTCGAATCGGTAATTCTTTTCAGTCTTGTCATAGCGATATTTCGACTTCTTTGGTTAGTAGTTATCTGCTAGAAGATATCGGAATAGTATTTGCCGCCGCGATAAATATTAATCCCGGTCGGAAGACACGACTTTCGGGTGATATAGTCATCTAAGAGAGACATCGAAAAGACAGAGTATTGGATAAACCTAGAGGAAACATAGTTGTCTAGATCTTTGAGTCGTGTTACTCTTATATAATTATGAAAACGTGTTAGGCACTACTACCGTTGGTAGGAACTACTACATACTACAGAAAATAAATTTTATTTTTAGACGTGGCTTAATTACGTGGCTTATTTTACCAACTGGAGATTACGATAAGTGAACACAATTAGATAATGTTAACACGTTGACCATCGTGTCACCCAGATGTGGGTGACGGAATTATTTGTCCAGGTTCTAAAATGAATTTTTTCGTTAATATATTCATTGTATCAAAGATCTGTAAAATGCAAGAAAGTTGAAACACTACTAAATATCACACATATAATTATTTTCAATTTTTATTTCATTAAATAACTTACTTTGGTTTCATGGAATTTTTCAGGGTTCTGGTTTCGCACTCAAAAGTGTTAATGGTATATGGTACAATACGTTATTACAGAAACAGTAGCCGTGCGGTTATATAACAAAGAAAAGTGTCTCTGTGCCGCGTGTACTTCGCATTCGCCTTCTCAATGGAGAGCATCAAGCGAATACTTTACCTCGCTGCAATTCTAATTAAGAAAATTAGGTTAGATCCCAGCGATGCGGTAAAAATGCGATCGTTAAGAATGAAGACTTTCAGCGTGTGCATCGATTAAAAGATTCCATTGAAAGTCAAAGTGTAACCACACGACTCTTCCGTTGTATATTCGGATAACAATAACCGGAAGCCTTAACAAGCCATTCAGAAATGTCTAACGTCTGTAAACCGGTCTCTAAAAATGTGCATATCGTATGTTTACAGATATGCAACCGCAACAATCATATTTTTATTACGATAATTCGAAACACGAATAAACTAGGCGAATTTTCATCTATGAACCCAATGCCTGAAAATAAAAATCTGTATTCTATATCCTAAGAAATCCCGTTTGTTATCGATGCAACGCACGGCATCGTCTATTAATATGCGTGGACAGGCCCGTGACGGCGAGCCCGCGCACCTAAATAATTTATTAATCGACGCGCTATCTTGTTAATTACCCGATAACGAGGCGATACGCGAGGCTCCGCGGAATGAGATTCTCGCTATCGCGCGCGCGGGCTCATTTCGCTTTATCGCCGGACGGTTAAATGGTAATTTGTTATCTATTTTCCGCGAGGAAAGTCGAGTAATGCGAGCTATCGCCGGTTCGCTTTGCATATCGACCACCGGGCCTGGAAACTTGACCGACGACGAAAACCGTCGCGTTTTCAATTAGCGAAACGGGACGGCGCGACACTCGAGTCAAATCGTTTTTTTCCCCGAGGACAGAAAATCCGGTAATGCCAGATCTTTTAACGACCTATCGCCGGTTGGCATTGCGCGCAGACTCGAAAATCGCTCTGAGCGGCCAAACCGAGTCGAAGAGGGGATTCGAGTTTTCCCAGGACGTGCCCCCGGCCAGATAAACCGAGCCGAGATCCGCGGAACGAAAGAAACTACGTCCCGATTTCGTGTAACTCGTTTAATTGGAGCGCTCCGGCGAACGGGTATTAATTTACCTTCGATACGTGTCGGCAATAACGACATTGATACAGTTTTTGCCGCGAGCCGGTCGGGGCAACGCGGGTCCGAGGAGGGGGCCACCGAGCTAATTTCAACTTAATCGTCGTCTTATCGCAATTTACCGGAGCATAAGTGAGCCTTAATTGACTCGATCGCTCTACAAGGACTGGCTGGTTCCCGGTGAACCACGGGGCACAAAAGGCGTTCGCCGGCAAAAACGTTCTCGCTCGAACCGGCGTTTCTCGCCGGTGGAATGTCGGGACGGTTCGGTTCCTAGAAAGTTTGTCCGCGAGATCCACCTTTCTTCGATCGTCCCGGGACTGGATGGATCCATGATCGCGACGCCCGTCGATCCGTCGACCCGTCGATCCTGGCGGCGCGACGATCAATGAGCGACCCGAGCGGTGAATCGTTTTCGGGACGTGTTTACACCTGCGAGCGCGACTGCGTTCCTTGCGAATGAAGCATGAAGCCACTATGTTTGGGGACTCTCGGTTTCGGTGAAAAATTATTGTTTGGGAGCGAGAGAGTTGACGAAGAAGCTTGCCGTGGGTGCGGAGTACAACTATCGTCAGACCGCGAGAAATTTTATTGGAAAACTAAAAATTGTCTACGTCGTCTGCAAGATGCGGAAGCCATTTAGAAATTTCCTTCTGGAATCATTTTTGTTAATCGGAATTGATATATCGACAGAATTCTGTTCTTTCAATCTTTTCTTTAACTTTGGTTACGTAAACGATATACACCGGCTCATGAAAGTGTTCGAACGCCCTTTAAAATAGTATAACTTTTTCAAATTGGATCAAACGACCTGACTCATTTGAGCAATTAGAAGAATTGGCTTACCAAATGACGTGCAAAAATGATTTTTAAAAAATTTCAATTCGAGCTCGGAATTATAAGAGCAAATAAAAAAGACATTATTCGAAACTTTTTTATTTCAGCCTCTAATGAAAATACACGTACTCGAAATATGTTAGAATCTGAGGATTTTAAGCAGAAACTGACTAAGTCGTGAAAATCTACGCTTTTCACCACTTTTAACTATTTGTAGCTCGTGTATATATTAATCGATCTCAATTCAATTTTCAGCCTGTATGTATATAACTAACATATATCTACAAAACGCATATTTAAAATTTTCACTACAGGTTCAAATAAAAAAGTTGTGGAAAGGGCCATTTTTATTTTCTCATGCAATTCTTACCAATTGCAATTTTTTCAAAATCTTTTTTGCACATCATTTGGAAAACCAATTCTTCTAACTCCTCAAGAAAGTCAGGTTGTATGATCCAACTTAAAAAAAAAAGTTATACTGATTTAAAGGGCGTTCGAATACTTTAGTGAGTCTGTGTACATACCTACATATCTACTTAGCTTGCAGTCTACATCACGAGTCTGACCGAATATTGTAGTATAAGGGTGTAAGATAGTAGAAATCGTAACAACGTTACGAGTGGGCGTTGCTAACTGGTTTCATACGAGTTAAAGAGATTCGTATCTACATACGTATGCATACAAGTACATATGTGTATATGTGTATATATATTTACAAGGTGGTCCACGCAACTTGCACACCTATATAACTTCCAAACTATGCGTCGTACGAAAAAGTTTTGTATACAGAAGTTGCATGGTCCGAAGGGGTACACAATTTAGCGTATTTATTTTTTTCACAGGTGCAATTGTTTCGGAGATTTGAAGATCGACTTTGTTTTTTAAAATGAAATGCTATATTTTCTATACCAAAATATGGAAGAATGTCGAAGTTTGAGTAAAAAAGTATTGACCTTCGTTAGCCCTAAACCTAATAATTAACGAGTAATTTCACTTTGTTTCCTGAAAATTCTCTTCGCGTAACATCAAGTTGGGAAAATCTGTGATAAGGTTGAATTTCTAACTTGATATTACGCGAAGAAAATTTTCAAGAATTTCTAACTTGATATTACGCGAAGAAAATTTTCCTTGCATATATTATAATATATAATAGTTGGGCGGAGGAATGTCTATGAAAAATGAAAATGTTCTGCATCGATTGCAAAAACCAGTACTTATGTTAAAATTGATTTCAACCCTAAAGTATTTGAAGAATATTAATAATTATTGTGATGCTTCTCCCGTGTTGTATTCTAGTTATTCGTTTCGATTATAAAGGCAATGAGTGCAATCTTCAGGTTGAATCATTATTCATTACGAACAACAGACAGGTAACTGGTCGTTTTATCGCAGAATATCAGTTACGAATATTCATATTTAGTTTATCGTTCACGTGGACACTGTTTACATGCGTACGCAATTACACATTAAAGACGAAGATTAAAATATTTAATATTTATAAGTTTTTAGCAACGAACAATGAGGAATAGTTCCATACGACAAGTTGAATGAAGAATAACATGCTTCGCGTATCATATGTACGAATGTATGATATAATCGTAATCTAAATCGCTCGTCAGCTTCGATCAAAGTGGCTAGTAATATTACTCGAACACTCGTTCCGGCGTCATGTCCCCTAATCTACCCTCGAATATGTAGCTAATACGTTTGTACGTGATAAGCTCATCCCATTTGGTAATATGGTAATTTCCCGCAAAAAGCTCGTGAACTTGAATGAACAATCAGTAATAAATCAATGGCTATCGGTAAGCATTAAAAGTGCAATTACTCGAGCAGCCATCTTGGCTATTCTTTTTTTTTATTCTACACGGAAAAGAATTGGTCTAATATATCGTTGTCAATTTTAAAATAGTTCTTTTCTTATTCGGTCTTAATTACACAAGAAACTGGTTATAAATTAGTAAAAGCCGTCCGTCCACCAATGGCCTGTTCCAATCGATAAACATCTTCCGATATAACTCAACAAAAACAACAGGCCAACAAACTATATGAAAATAAAGATACTCTCGGTTTATACAAACTGGAGGCCTACGTCCCTAGATTGTTGTCATTGAACTGCGGATTTTATGCACTTGTAATAAAAACAAATAGGTGGAATATCAAATCGTGAAGACATCTAGCATCGTCGACGTCCATTTCGATCACCGAAATCGATCGATCCCGATCTCCTATCGCCCGAGCATCGTCTGCTCGATTCAGCACCTCGATAACACTGTTCAACAGTGTGTATAATCGATAGACCGCGGATCTTTATGCAAAATAAAAACTTTCCAAGTCAATATTTTGGGAACAGAAATTAAGCACGTTAAAAATAATATTGGGTTGGAACGCGATAGTTCGTAGCGCGTTTAAATTAAAATTCAAAGATAAAATCAAGATATATATTCATAAGTTTATTCGCAGCAACATGATAAGTTACCTGAAAAAAGTAATCGAACGAAATGGAAAATATGTTATCGAATATATGTATCTACAAGTGATAAATATCTTTATTTTATCTTTGAATTTTCAACTAAAAACGTATCCTCACCGTTTTCCATTTTCCTTATTGACTTTCGCATAAAATCCGCAGTCCGACGATCAAAAAAAAAAAAAAAAAAAAAAAAACAAAATGAAAACAATCGACTCACTTTGCGTTCTCTCGATGTCGTCGTTCGCAGGAATGTCCGCCTCCTCGACATCGACCAGACTCCGGATGCTGAAGACGCTCTTGGCGACCCTGGTCTTCTGAAGGTCACCGACGCTCTCCGTCGCCCTCCTCGGCGTGGTGCTCAGATCCATTATCCTCTCGATTTCTTCACTGCCGGTCGAAGATGGTCGAACGATCTTTGACGGAACGGGGGCGGCAAAATGGAGGAGCAGTCTCGTCCTCGGTCACTGTACACATCGGAACCACGACGTACCGTTCGCTGCACATGAAGAACGTGTCCCGGGTCGTGCAACTCGCGCGGCGTGATCCTCGTCAGAAAAGAAAAAAAAAAAACCAACGATCGATAGTCGATGTCTCCTGGTCGAGCGCGAAAAAAAAACTCGATCGTCACAGTTCTCCGGTTCCCTTTGACATCGGCGCGCGCGCGAACTTTCCGGCTTGATCCGTTTCTGCACACGATCGATGCACCGGAGCTCGTTGATCGCGCATCTCGCGACAACGCGCCGAAAGAAAAAAAAAAAAGGATGCTAATCGCTCGGCCCGATCAACACGAACACGAACACGGTATCTCGCGCATTCTTATCGGTCCACCGACTGAATTCCAGCGCAATAACCCAGCCGATCGTCGAGCGTTCGAGTGCCGGCACCACCGGAAATTTGATATTTATCCGTAATACCCGGCCGATATCGTTATCGGTCCAACGATAGACTTTCGATCAAGTTTTCTCAGCCCGGCAGACTCGGTCTTCCGGAACCGGTCGATACGGATCGCCGAGAGATCCACGAGGAAGAACAGAGCCGAGCGACGTTGGTTACCGATCTCGTTGGACCGCGGATGTTATCGACGTCGAGTATCATTGCAGACTGAAGCCAAGCCTCGCGAATGCTCGCGAATGTCGCGCAAAAACCGGCGGTTGTATACCAACGCGTACCGGCGGGCTCGTTACCTGGAAATATCAATGAACCGCCGCCGCTCGGCACATCTGTGTCGACCTCCGTTGTTGTTGTGTTTACTCGACTCCTCATTTACGGGGGATTCCAATTGGATTACTTTGATAGTGGCTGCTCGACGATTCAGACGATTGTCGCTGCGCACGGATCGATGTCCCAACGAACGGATCGCACTCTGGGATTAAAAGGAGCCTCAGAGGTTCATTGCTTGTCCATGATGGCGAGCACCAACGTCACACGTGACCAGACCAGACATTTTGGATCTCCGTTGTTGTTGTGTTTACTCAACTCCTCATTTACGGGGGATTCCAATTGGATACTTTGATAGTGGCTGCTCGAAGATTCAGACGATTGTCGCTGCGCACGGATCGATGTCCCACGGTACGGATCACACTCTGGGATTAAGAGGAGCAGAGGTTCATTGCTTGTCCATGATGGCGAACACCAACGTCACACGTGACCAGACCAGACATCTTGAACCTTCATTGTTGTTTCTTCTCGAGTGCTCCGAGTTTCGAGACGACGAAGACTGGTGAGATTCGTGGTACAAGAGTCGTACTGGGAGATCGGAAGGACTTGATCAAAGCCCTAGGTTATCCATAATGGCGGGCACCTACGTCGCAGACACCTAACCCAGATTGTCGTGTTTGCTCGAGTCCTCATTCGCGGGATTTCGAGTTTCGATGGTTGGCTCGATGCTTAAAAGATGATCGAGATCGGAGAGTGTCCATGTGTCGAAGAGATCAGGAGTGCCAAAGGTTCGAAGGTGGTCCAGATTGTCCAAGATGGCGAGGATCAACGTCACAAGTAGCCATGCAAACACCTACAGATCTTCGATGTTGCGTTTACTCGTGTATCGATTTCGATGGTTGGCTAGACGATTCCAAGGTCTCCAAGGATGGATCGCATTGAGAGATCAGGAGGATCGGAGGTTCAAAGGTGGTCCAGATTGTCCAAGATGGCGAGGATCAACGTCACAAGTGGCCATGCAAGCACCTACAGATCTTCGATGTTGCGTTTACTCGTGTATCGATTTCGATAGTTGGCTAGACGATTCCAAGGTCTCCAAGGATGGATCGCACCGAGAGATCAGGAGGACCGAAGGTTCAGGACTCCAGGATGCCAGGGGCCAACGTCTCACGGGTACTTAGACCTTCGTTGTTGGGTTTACACAACGTATCACGGGATCCCGAAGGTTGATCGTTGGCTTCGCGATCGAGACGATCACGGATCGGTGTCTTCGAGGATGGATCGCACCGATGGAACAGGAGGACCAAAGGTTCGAGGCTCCATGAGATGGCGAGGACCAACGCAACGGTCACAGATGGCCAGGCACCGCCGGCGGCCTGGCTGGTTGACAGGTGACGGACCCGGGCAGGTGAGACAGAACGGAGCGCGGTTAGGTTAACACGGTGCCACGCGACTACCTGACGAGAACCAGTGCCCGGCAGCGGCCAGCTAGCACACTCGTATCGCGAACTCCTGTTCGGCAATGTTCGCGCGAGCCTTCCCTCCACCTGGAGAAGGTCGAGCTGCGCCAAGGTGGTACCCACCTGGTAGAGGGGAAGGTGGATCGATGGGAACGCCTTCCGACAACAAAATGGAGTTTCAGAGGTCTCGACCGACTCCGCCCACCGTGATCCACCCACGGATCATCGCTGACGCGGGTTGCTTTTCGATGTCGATGCCGGATCAAGCCATGGAGGTTCGTCCCTTAGGGTTCTTGGTGTACAGAGGTCTCTCCATGGTTGGGATTCTTAGGGGTTCCGGACGATTTTTTATTCGTACAGAAAGGATGGCAGATCAAGCGTGGTGCGAGTTTGAGTTGCCGCATCGCCATCTTGGAGAGAGGTTGTTCACCCTGACGGGGTCTTAAGGTATACTTTGAGAATCGAGTGGTTGGCTCTTTAACACGTTCACTGCCATGTCACCCATATGTGGGTGACGGAATTATTTGTCCAGGTTTTAAAATGAATTTTTACGTTAGTATGTTCATTGCACCAAATTATATTAGGATCTGTAAAATGTAAGAAAGTGGGAGGATTACTCAACATCGTACATTTAATTTTTCCAATTTTTATTTCATTAAATAACGTGCTTTGATTTTATGGAATTTTTGAGGATTCTAGTTTGGCAGTGAAAGTGTTAACGCTTTGAATGCGAATCCATCGACCTAAAAAATTCCATAAAATCAAAGTAGTTTGAAATAAAATCTAATGAAGTAAATGATTGAAAAGGTAAAACGCGTTCTTCATCTTTTGTAGGTAGCTATGTTAACTAATTTACCGCAGGGGTGTGGCTTCGTGCCCGCCGTTCCGCGTATGCCCACGGCAAGAAAATCGTTGCCCGTGCGGGCAACCAGCCCTGAGCGTAGATCGCTAGGTAGGTAGTCTTCTGGATGAGGAGAGAAGATCGAGGAAGTAGTCCAAGGGATCCAAACAAATAATCGATTATGTCCGTATAGACATGTGGAGATTTTCTCGATTTATTTTATACACTGTATCCTGTAATCTTTTTAAATATATTACGTGCGGTGTATTTATAATTATCAATCGGGCGAGCAAGCATTTGGAACAGATCGGTTTCTCCTCGAGAACACGGGGACCGTTCGTCTTTTTTTTTTCGGTGGGTCTGTGGCAATACTGTCCGTAAAGGAGCGTCGCGTCGGGATGCTCCAATTCCTCGTCCGATTCAACGAAAAACGGAAATCATCGTTCGCTTTCGAGCGGATAGAAACACGATTTCACAGCGACGTAGCTTCAATCCGCAATTCCAAACAACGTAGTCGAATCGAATCAAACGAGAAAAAGAAAAACGATATCGAAGACAGGGGTTGAACAGTCGAGAAGAATCAGAGGAAAAATATCTGTGATGAGGATCGGGAAAGAAATCGGATCGTTTTCGTTTTGAGAAAAGAAAAACATTCGGAACTAACTGGTTCGGAATTGGGAATGATAAACGCGTTACACCCGAACCGATTCGAAACGGGAATCTTCGGTCGAAGAAGCTCGGCGTTCTGGCAGTGCTGTTGTTTCTCCGTTCGAGACAATTTGTCGAGAGCTACCCATTATGTGAAAAGGCTCGTCCGCATTACATAGACACAGATAGAGGATAGAGAGAGAGAGAAAGAAATTAACGTACATCTTTGGCACAATAAATACGAATACACAGTATAGTTATCTATGTGGTCGGTGTCTCGCCAGTGAGTCTCGCGTGTCTCCGCGATCTCGATCAACGGAGAAGCACGCGTGGAAAAAGTCAAAGTGAAAATAAAAAGAAAAGCCAACGCTCTCGAGCGAGACACCGAGGTTCAAACGTTCGATTCCTCGTCGATATCACGACGCATGAGATCCTTCGGGTTTTCCTTACGCGATCACTCGTCGAACGAAAAGAAGGAAAAGACTAAAGAAACGAACCTTACGACGCGGTGGGGATTTAACGACAATTACACTTAGCACCTAACGGGGTTCTCGTTTGCGATAATTATTACTAAATCACGAGGACGCTCGATACTGATAACGAGCGCGCCCGTACTTGCGAAATTAAAATTATGGGGCGTCGGTGGCGTCGCGTTTCGAAAGAACGCGCGACAACAGAATTCTGAAAATTAACACCTAGGCCTTAACGTTACGTGAACGCGCGAACGATCAAGCGATCGGATACTCGATCGAACGATCGAGAGATTCGATGACGATCCTTTGACGAGGATCGTCGACGACGGTCGTTACCGACAGCTTGGTAGACTGACCGACGGTCACATTGAAAAATTCCTAACTAACTTACCGACGGTTTCACGTGGAAACCTATCTTGCCTGCTCTGTTGTCAGTCGCGTTCACGCTCTTCGAGACTATTAGAGAACACAGGCAAAAGTCCAGCTTCCTCGGTGGGTGTGTGCCTGTCGTCTATTCAGGGACCAAACATGTCCTCGAATACCAAGTGGAACGAAGAAACCAAACGGTAAGAATTCGAGGTGTTTACCAACAGGGTCGGGATCGTGTCGGGGGTTTACCGACGGGGGTGAGGTACGTTAGGGGTTGATCCGAGGGTGTCTGCAAGTCGAGAGAATTTCGATGTCTTCGCGGTTTTGATTCGAGTATGCGTCCACGTTACGGTATAGAAACGTCGCGCGATTAACTCCTAAAGCGAGAGCGCGCCCCTGGCAAAAAGTGTCTCTGCGAGACACTCGAAAGGAAATCGAAAGACACCGATCCGAGAAGGGTCGGGGCGATTCCCGAGCGTTGCAACAACAACCCTATTTACGAGTACGACGAACCACTATTTGCCAAGGGTGCGCAGAGTTGCCTAATTCTTCGCAGTTTGATTCTCTCGCGATGGGCCCAGCTAAAGCAGGCTAACCACCGCTGCTAATTATACGCTAATTCTGTCCCTCCGTACAAAGATACGCCTCTGTCCTTCGATACAAAAGATTTCGTACACCTAATCGAATGTCATGGTTCGTTCGCACAGTCTATCGTCGACTATTCTACGGTCTGGTGGGTTGTTTTCGTGCGGTGGTGACGCGCGAAAACTACGGTAAGTAGAAAAGAGTCTATCGTGTGTCTGTCGAGACTCGAGATCGATCCAGGGTTGGTGGTGACGAGCTCGCTGGATCGCGATCGCGTGACCAACGATCGTTTCCCGCGCGTGGTGCGGATCGTTTCAGAGCAAAGGGGACTTTCGATCTTTCGGTGGCACGTGAACGCGCCAGCACGGCGCCCCGTTGCTCCAGAGTTCCATCGCGCCGTTCCACCGAAGGGAAAACGTGGCCGCCGGCGGGTCCTCCCTTTTCCTGTATCCGATCGACGAGTCTCTCGGAATCGATTATATCGTCTGGCGCTAAGCGGGCACGTGGCTAGGCACCGTCGATGACGATGTCTGCAACGGAGAACGCGTCTGATGGAACCTGAGCAGCTCCGACACCGTCACGGCGACGCGAACCACCCCTCGACCACCCTCCAGCACGTCGCTAGCACAGCACACCAGATTCTGCAATTCAAAATGGTCAGAATCATTTATCATCGTCCTTCGAACATCGCTGGAAAGAGTTTCAATTGTACAGAGCAACGCTTGACAAATGTTGTATTGTATGGGATTGCTATGACTCTGGATTTATACAGAGGGTGCTTAACTCGCCCCTAATAATCGTTACAAGTACAGTACTGGACAAAATAAAGTACGTACCTCGAATATTTTTACAATTACACTACCGCTCAAAAGTATCCGCACACTACGCGGTCGGTTTGCATCTGAAATATCTATGTTGTTTCTAAAGATACGTAAAATATGGTAAGGACAAAGTTGAGTGGTAGAATGGGGCTGACACGATGCTATAAACAAATTTTGAATGACCTTGGTATAATTATTGTCACCGAATTCCTAATGGAAAGGACTATCATTGTAGGTGTTTAAAAAAGGGTGGTTCCATTTTTAAAAAGTCAAGGTGACCTTGATATCTAAAAAAAATGACAGAAACAAAATTTTTTTATAGCATCATGTCAGCCCCATTCAGTACCATTCAACTTTGTCCTTACCATACTTTACGTATCTTTAGAAACAACAAAGATATTTCAGGTGCAAACTTTAGGTGACTCACACTGTATATACGTAATTTTTAATTTAGAACCTCAGATAATTAACAAGAAACTAATAAAAATCGATTTTAGTCACTATTTTAGGCACTGAAATAACTTTATGTTTTGTAAAAAACTACGAAGTTATAAACGTAATTGTAAAAATATTCGAGGTGCGTACTTTATGTTGTTCAGTACTGTATCTGTCGTGAAAAATTGTAATGTGTAATTTCGTGTACGTGTTTGAAGCCTTTTTGGACGTGAACAAAAGTATCGAGACCGTGTATTATGATGCGAAAGTGTGACATTCTACGACGTTGACTATGTTTGTGCTTCGTCCGAGACGACTGTTTTAGTTGAAAGATTTCGATAGCGTGCATCATCGTTCAGCAGCAATTTTACCAAAAGAATATTTTATTATCAGTGGAAATAGTGTTACAATCGTTATCGGTTAGTCGTACAATCGATGTTACAGAGTACGTTTCTCGAATGCAAAATGGTTTCCAACAACCAAAAGTAGCGTATATTCTTTCGAGACCGATCGGAACGGTCTGACCGGTCGCAACTCGTAGATCGATTTAGTCTGGCAGTTGTAAATGCTCATTGTGCGTCGCGATTCAGAAATTAGGTACGAACAAGTTCATTCATTACTCGATTAGGTGTCCTGTTTCAAAGGACAATCGTGACTTCGTTGTAATTAAAACCAACGACAAGTATTTTATACAATTAATCGTATGAAAGTATTAATCGAGTAGCCACTCGAATGCTTGATACCGAGGAAAATGTAAAAACATTCTGCTCAATAATCCACCTCGATAGTTAAGGTTTACAACAATGCTTCGATTAGGTCGACCCCGAGTAAAATCCCTGAACTCGTTCGTCGATTAAAAGTGACCATTTCAAGAGTCAAAATGATTCAGCTCCCTCGATGGATCGATGGATCTGATTCCCGATCGATCGGGGGGTCTCGAATCGAATAGGAAGAAAAGCTTTCCTATCTCGACGATCGTAGAAAAAAGCTTAAGCTTAGAAAAAACAACAAGATAAAAATAAGCACCGATTTCTTCAGAGCGATCGATCAAAGCTCATTAATTCGATTAAGTACAATTTGAGAAACAAAAATACGTCCAAAGAGGGATGTAGCTTCAACGTACCATATATCTGTGTTCATACAATACAGTATGATTAATAATAATAATAATAATAATAATATATGTGTGTGTATATATGTATATACATACACACACACATGTGTATAGGCGCTATACTCACTCTCTTTCACTCATCAACACGCGTACGTTCATCCACTCGATGTGCCATTCAGATCTTTACAAAAATTATACAATTATACAAGCTAATGCAACGGAATGATTTTTTCCTGTTCGGTCTCGTTATCACGCGTCTCATCTACTATCACGTTCGCGAGAGTAGAATCGACGATGCAGCCTCTAAAAAAAAACAAAAACGGAAGCGACAAAACTAATCGTCGAAAAGGGGAATAATAAAAATGAAACAAACGAGATACTAAAACAAAGAGGAGAGCCGCCAAGATAGACGAATTGATAAAAATTATTTTGTAGATCCAGTCTTACGGTTGCGATTCGATCCGAGGCGCTGACGAGCGTCCTCTTCGATCCTGATCGAAGTGTATATAATACTGATGCGGAAACCGCGGGAACCCGTCAGCGCTCGAAACAGTCGATTTACGACGACGTCGATGCGACGGAAGTAAAGCGGAAGAGACGAGGAACACGGGGCAAACTAAACAATAGATTAAGTAACGAGCTAAGCGTCGAGACGGAGGTGCGCGAAACGTGTTACACGACTCAAGAGGGTATTCCGAATCAACTCTTTCGTGTATCATCTTGAAGAACAGGGAATCTGCCTCTACAGACAGTGGTGTTCGGAAGTTGGTCGAAACGAAGGAAGTTACCGCGATTTTCGGCGAGCGGAACTGCTGTAATCGTCTGTTTGCGCACAGTTTCGCACGGTCGCTTATAGCAAGTCTAATTTTGGCTTCTCCTTTGCGAAAAAATTTCGGAACGCCGATGAAATATAGGCCTGTCAAGTTTGACAATGAAAGGTGTAAGGTAAAAGCACCAGTAGTTGACCATTTTATAGAAAAACATAAAAACTAAGGTTTTTATAAGCGCACTTATAAGTGCACTTTTGATGAAAGTGAACCTCGGATGCCATGCCGTCCGTTGTTTAAATTTCAAAACAATAAGAACATTTCAAACCTTAGTTTTTATGTTTTTCTATAAAATGGTCAACTACTGGTGCCTTTAGCTTAGTAGTTTTCTGGGAAGGAAATCCCAGAGTTGGAAAGTGCTTGTAAGAACGCCCCCTCGAGCGCAAAAACCGAAGAAACTAAATCAGCTGACTAGAACCGAGGATCGATAACACTTACGATTATAGAATTAATACCGAGGACTAGAAGCGGACCAACGATTCTGTCGCCGATCGACGCGAAACGCGTGTACAAAAGCGAAAATTGGAACTTTGTCTCGATCGAAGGAACGCGCGGAATTCCTTTGGAAGATATAACTCACCGTAATGAGAACGACCATAAGTTGGCGCGCTCGTTATCTCGACAGCGAATACACGTACAGTTACGATAAATTCGAGATACAAGGAGATTCGTATAAAAAGGATAATGGAACGCCTTGAAAAATGGCTACGGGCTGAGCCGTTCTGTAGACCGTAATGCGAGAAAAGCCGTTCGTTTTATGGGGAAATTCCTTTGTGCGTTTCTCGGAGAGATTCGGGCAACGTTTGGCACTGTACTTTCGCGAAACGTACAGATAAATTCACGGCGTTCGATTCACGATCACCGAACTGCGGATTTGTCACTTTTATAACATTAGGAAGATGAGCGGCTTTTAACCCCTTGCCCTACAATATCGAGTCAGACGAAAATTCTGAACGGAGTCTAATAAATACGTATGTTATTAATTTCCTTTAACCCCTTGCCCTACAATACCGAGTCAGACTCGTGATGAAGATTCTGAACATTATAGTTGATATATATTCTTTGGAGAAAAGGTAGGCATACAATAAATATAAACTATCTTTCTTGTTCTATGAAATTGTGAACGATGAAGAATTTCTAATCATTATAATCACAAAATAAATAGTAGTGCAAGGGGTTAAACCGAAATAAAATTCTATTTTGGTTTCATTAATGTTCAGCTATTGGAGAACATATATAGCCATACAATAGATATAATTTTTCTCCCTTTTTAGGAAATTATGAACTATAAAAAAAGCTCGAATCACTGAAATCGTATTATAAATTGTAGTGCAAAGGGTTAGTGAAGCGGGATTTTTATACAGTGTTTCCTGTTTGATGTCTTTGGGAAAATAGGTCTATCAATGATCGAATGATAATATCCGGAAGCAATAATTGGTTCTCGCGACTCGAAGACTCGTTCCTATGAATATCCTTGCCCATAGGCAATGTCCCTTACCGTACAAATATATTATGTGCATACGTATAATACGATATACGCGTGTATGCTCTCTAAACGATATACACGTACTTTGTCCACTATACTCTCAGTTTCTCTTTCACTTCGTACTCACGTTTATATGAAAATATGTAGAACATCTTAGGCTACGACCGAATTGCTTGGCCGGTGAAGCGCGTGAATGGTTGTCGTTCGTTCGTTGACATTCCGAAACTGAACGGACCGGGGAGAAAAAGAAGAAAAAAGGAGGCTAAGCGAATCCCATAAATCGACCCGCCACTGCGAGTCGCAGCCTCCAAACCAAACGGACTCGATTCGCAAACAACGATGGAACGAAGAGGCCGTCCGAAGTTCGAACAGTGCGACAACGTCTACGTACCAAAATAGGAAATTCTCGAAACAGAAACAGATTTCTAGCACCTTGTTGCGAATTCTGTAGTACACGAAGGCTACCTATCACAGACCCATCAATTCTGAAAGAGCCGTAGGCGATTTCATTGGTCGAACGTTTAAAAAAATACTACCATATCCATATCATTCTCTCTTTCTCTGCTTGAACTGGGATGTGCCGTCCAATCAACGGGCCCCACGCTGCGGGATACTTTCTACTCAAAAATTCCATTCGATCCTTCGGCCATTCGTGTGTCCGGATTGCGTCAGATTCGTCGTCGTCGACGACTAACGTTTTCAAACCGACACGAACAAATTTTCGACAATCGACGATGGACACCCGGTTCCGCCGTTTCTATTCTAGGAAAAATACTATTATCGTACTCGAGAGATTCAAGGGGCACAGTCCCACCCACCCACCCCCTCTTGCATCCCGTTCGACTAATGCCGATCGATCGTTAAAATTTTTCAATTCGACATTGGATATGCGGGCGTTCAGCGGGCTTTGATTTTATGCGTTCTTTGATTCTGTATAGTTGTCCGGTAAGTAGCCGGAGCCCCTGTCGGAGGTCTTATCGAAGAGATACACTTATCTAACCTACGCACTACGTAGCGGTTCCTACAACTAGGCGGGCTAAATAGTACGATCAAGCTGCCTGCTGACACACTTAGGGTCTATCGAGTAGTACTTGGCCGCCGGCCTCGAGGCATCTATCGAAACAGCGGCTTTTACGAAACAATAGAACGATCCTGTGAAAGCTGGAGCCGCGATGGCGGTTCGCGCGAACCAAACCGGTGTGAACAAGCGAAGATAGCGATTCAACGTTCGATCAGTACCTCGATTCGGTAGCGAGTCGATAGCCGAAAGAGCCCAGGCATGGCCGGTAAAACCGCTCTTTGCCCTGGCGTGGAAGTAGCGTGGACTGCCCCTGGAGCCATAGGCTAACAAGGGATTTTCTCGTCAATTTAGCAGGAAATGTTTGTTTTAAATGGGCGTGTGGCGAGTCTCGAATTGGCGGGTTGCACTCTTAACCTTTTATGCCACTATAGTGGTTCGTGCTGTTCGAACTGATGCTTTCCACGGAGAGCCACTATAGTGGCCTACAGGGTTTAAGAGGTTAAATGGGGAAAGGACAGCGTAAGTAGGCGTGGTTTCGTTGTTCTGGAAGAAACAATCTCTACAGCCCATGCCTGAGCTAGGAGAACAAGACCCTTTCGACCACGACGAAGAGTTGCCGACGATCACCGAGGCTCGTGACTATTTGTTCATGCCTGAATCAACCCTCGGACTACGGTGCCGGAGTCGATTTTGACACAGGATACTTGGAAGCTACTGAACGAACTTATTAAGGTAAAGGCACCAGTAGTTGACCATTTTATAGAAAAACATAAAAAATAAGATTTTTATAAGCTGTGCACTTTTGATGAAAGTGAACCTCGGGTGCCATTCCGTCTGTTGTATATGTATATGTATGTGTATATGTTTCTTAAATTGGTACAAGTAAACTTTTCTGAAAAAGTGGCCTTGCTACATAATCTAGAAGACTTCAAGAGTGTCTTCAGTCATCGACTTTCGCTATTTGATGACAGAGCAAGTGGTTACTATTGTCCGCGTGGAAAACTTCTCTTGACTGGTCAATTACTGGTGCCTTTTCCTTAAACGGATAACAAAGATTGCGCTAAATCTGAACGAATGAATTACAAAGTCTAGGAAAATGCCATATATAGTCCAAGGGTTGAAGAGGCCTAGGTGATACCGAGGTCGGCACCGATGCCAGGCGGGTACTTCTGCGCGACACTCAGTCCTCTGCTCGAAGCGAACGGAACGCGAACGAAGGAGGAACAAGAACGCAATGGACAAAGAAAGAAACTAGAATACTGAACCGCGCGTCTAAAGGTACTAAAATGGCGGACGAGGCAGGAAGAGTATCGCGCGGCAGTCTGATCGAGCGATTCGACGGCTCGGCGACGATGGACTTCGCCGAAGGAGCGAAAGCCCGAGCAGTCGGGTCGCGGCTCGCTACGCATCGGAGAGTTCTCTATCCCATCTTCGATCGTGCTCTATGCTCCCCTCCGAGCGTGTCGATCCATCGTCTCGCGCTCTGGCGTTCTCGTCTTTCGTCGCTCTTTCTTTCTTTTTTTTTTTTTGCAATTTTCTCATTTCGTTCGTTCGCTTTCTCTTAGTCGGGAATCGGGAAAAGATAGAGCAGAACGAGGGTGGTTAGGAATGTGGCGAGAAGCATCGCGGACAGAACGCGATCCTGAATCGTACGGGGTGAACCTGCGGCCGACTCTTCGGTATCGTTCGCTCCTTCGTCGCGGAAAAGGAGGAGAGCGGAGACGAGACGCGCCAGAGCCTCCAGCCCGTACGCGTCCATGTAACCCACGTCCATGATTGCGTCCGCGTCCAATAACACCTCCTGCAACACCAACAACGATACTACTCAGTCCCAATCTCTACTTCGCCGACACGCTCGGTCGTCGCCTCTCTCCGAGCGCAAGCTGCTCCGCCACACGGATCACGCTTTTACGGGATGATGCGAGAAACAACGTTCCACGAGAGAGCCAGAAGCAAGCAAGACACTATCGCTAAACAGGGGATGCTTCGTTCTCTAACCTATCACCCACTTTACAATCTCTTTTAGACTTTCGGCACAGGTTCACAGGAAAGAAGAAGTTACGTAGTAATTGCAGTTGTAAGCAGCATCGTTTACTATTTTAATATTTAACATTTATCCCTTAGCACTCGAATGGCGACTGTAAGGCGCCACTAAAAATTGCTATACCATTATTCAAAATATTTTTCACATTATTAAATTTGTTTCTATTTAATAAATTACTAAACACTTCAGTATTGTACCCGTATAACATGAAAAGAAAATATATAGAAGGGAAATACTCTAAGTTAGAAGAAATGTTTCGTTTTTTTGAGTTAAAATAGCTTCGAGTGCAAAGGGTCATTATTTGGACAGATCAGCATCCTAATTTCTCAAAAATGTTTTAGTTGTACGGTCCAATTTTGTAAAAGTTGTTCTGTGTTTCAAACGGTACACTCTCTCTTTTGAGTGTAATCTTAAAGTGTGCTACGAAGCTCAGTCATTTGATCGATAAACAGCCTCTTCTGTCTTAACTCTGTCAGGCTCGACTACTGATTCAACTTTCGTTTCCCGTTGTCTTTAGCATCATCCCTTGAAAGGGCGAATTTCGGTGGTGGTAAGCAGTTTGCGCAGCCCTGTTCTCCCTAGCCCTTTCTCCCTCTTTCTCCTGCTGAAGCGACACCTTGCTCGACCATCCGGACTACTCGACAGAATACGAAGATCGTTCGAATCGACCGGGTGTGCGTGCGATCACGTTAAAGAAGAGAGAACGATCGGGGAGGATCGATCGGGGAGGAGCGATCAGGGTAGAAAACTCTCGGGAGCCGCGTCCACAGCGTTCTCCAGCGACAGACAAGCGAGTTACGAGATCTAGGCGCATGCAACTACTCTTCAGCGTCTCTGTTCCCTCGCGATCCTTTCCTCAAACAGCGAAACAGCGCGACCCGGGGACTATAAGCGCGACATCCGACTCGACCGAGCTCTCGGGGACTGACTAGTAGTTGTTGGAAACATCATGGACAAACGTACCGTCGTCAGACTACGTCGCTGGCGAGTCCTCGTTCGTTTCGAGGCTCGCGCGCCCTTCTCGATGAGCGAGCATTACCGCTGAGAAGTGCGCCGGGAAAGACGAAGAAAACATCTAACAGCGACAGACAAGCGCGGAGAATCTCGGGAGAAGGATCAGGAGACAGGAGCGTGTCTGCTTACCTCGTCCACGCCGATCTTGCGACAAGCCTCCAGGAAGTTGTCCACGTTGCGCCTGCATCTCGCCATCGTCAGCTTCGGCTGCAAATAAAAAAAAAAATCGATAGAGTCTGCGATCATGACAATGTTCAGGCGGAGACAAGATGATTCGAGTATCGCTTACCACTGCTGGAGAAGGAACGTGGATGCTGGCGACCGATCTAGGTCTCACATGGTTCGCCAGGTGACAGAGAACCACACCATCTGTTAACGCTGGAGCGAGATCCTCCGGTAATGCCATCTTCAACCTCGTCTCTATGTGCTGGAAATGATCAAAGGCTTGGACAACGGTGTCTTTTAGATAGGTAGCTGTGCGACATTATCTAGCAAAACGTGTTAACCCTTAGCACTCGATTGGTGGCTCTAAGGCGTCACTAGAAATTGCTACACTTGACAAATTTTACTAAACATTGTTGGACAGTGTAGTAGTATTACAGGGTTGAGACACTCACGTTCCTGAGCTGCTCTATCAAGTCAGCCTCTTCCTTGGCACGCTCAAACTCCCTTCTCATGGTAAACGAGTACTTTTCCGGCACGTTGCTGTTCCAAGTGACCGATCTAGGGGACTTTGGGCTTCCACCATTTCTGCTCGGACTCTTGTTACCTGATAGACATCGTCGGAATTGTACTTAACACGCAATCATCGTTAACGCGTTTACCTTCCACAAATACCAAATACCGACCTTCGACGTAACCAACAGCAGTCTTGACTAGTCTAGGAGTGTGTCCAGGGCTAGCGCCCGAAGATAAGATGCTCGTCGAGGTCTTGATCGGCGAATTAGGCTTCTTGTACGGCTGCTCGTGGTACTTTCCATTCTTATTGTTGTACTCGTTGTTACTACCATTGATGATCGGCGTGTTCTGATAGTTGATACGCGAAGGCGTCACCTTCTGCACCGGTCTTTTGGTAGCGTTCTCCTCGTTGAAGATCTGCTTACCGGTGAGGGCCACTCCGTCCTTGTTGTTGCCGGAGTCTGTCTCGTTGCTCTGAGATTCATTTCCGGGTGGTGTAACCTGTTCTCGGGGCCTGTAGACGCTTGGGCCCTCGCTGGCCCTTTGTTGTCGCAGGGCCTCTTTGTACTCCCTTAAAGATCATCGTTCGATCATGTCATTTGTTCTATACTTTGCCACAAGATTAAAGTACAAAAAAAAGTTCCTGCAAAAGCGGCCTTGAAAACGAGAATATCCAAAGAAAACCAAAGATTCATACCTGTAGGTCTGAATATGATTCAGAGGCCTCTTCTCGTCCCCGTTCAGCAAAGAGGTAGAGTTCGCAGCCGTGGAGGTCTGCAGAGATTGAACCGACTGAGTGTTCGCGGTGATGGACTGCGCCTGGCTCAAATGAGAGGTTTCGAGGGGCCTGTAAGAAGGAATCGTGACGATAATCATCGTCGGAGCGATTATCAGCGGATAGAGAAACAAGCAACGTGCGCCGTGTCTCTCGTCGGCTTATGAACGGTTCGCTAGCTTACCCTGGCGGCGTAATTGACGCGTGGTAGAGGCCAGAGGTCATCGGTCTTCTGACGTCGGCGCCGTTCTCCGAGGTGCTCCTCTCCAGCCTCCTCTTCTCCAATTGATCGTGCAGTATCATCGCCTGCGAACAACGCGAGGAAAGAAAGCTCCGTTATAGAAAAGGTGGACAAACGCCGCAAGCAAAAGCACGTTGTGTTCGACTGTCGCCGTCAATCGGACACACGACGCGCGTTCTTTCAATGGGTTAAGGTCGTTCAACGAGGCTTGAACGACGGCCAAACGCGCCGCGACAAGATAGATATCATTTCCAAGGGGCAGGGTTTCTATTCAATCGCTAAATATAGACGTTGTATCATACGGGCCGGGCCGGAGCACGGAGCTACGCTCCTGGACGAATTTCTGGACGATAAAAATTGTCTGCATCAACCGCAAGACATTCGCTTGTTTCCTAAATAATTTTCATGAGTCGAAAACAATACAACAGAATTTTTTATTTCTTTCTTTACCGCTTTAACGCTAAACCCACCACGATCAAATGACCGCTTTTCTATTTCACAATTATTGAAATTATAAAAACTTTTTCATAGGAAATTACCGAATTGACTTCTTTATTTGAGCACATATTATAATAAAAATAGTACAAAATTTGACTACATTCAATCTTCTTCCTTCTATAAGACGTTTCACTGTTACATGTTTTGTGCTTGGTAGGTTTAGTGTTAATTAACCGAAAAGCTATTCGGTTACTCATTGACAATCTATGTCAAGGTCGAAGTGAACATCAGCGTGGCATCTTTTAAAGCGATTACTCACCCACTTTTTGCGTCATCGTGAAATTAGACGACCGTGTGGGAACATTGCATTTCACGTACGGTACAGTTTTTGTTTAATTTCCAATGCAACAGTTTTGCATACGAGAGAGGTCAGATTGTAAAGATTCGTTTGCAACCGATCAGTTGGAGACTGAGGCGCCTACCTTGCCAAGTTCATCTTCTAGGGACGTGTGCTCCCCAGGTGAGATAGTGCTCGGCGTCGAGGTGCCGCTGCAAGATCCGTTCACCACCGCGTGCTCGTGTGGCAGAGTGATCGAAAGGGGCGAGCATTCTTGTCGCCACAGGCCTCGAATCTCGCCGTCGTGCACCTGCGCGCAAAAACGTGTCCAGCAGGAGGTACTACGAGAAATCGTCGACATCGTGTGTGGTTTGCTGTGTGTGATTTATTTCAGTGTATCTCTGTTTGTTGTTTCTACATGTTCGATAGCCGGAGTACGTATAATACACAGTAACCGGAGCAAACCCCAACAATCTGGAAACTTTTGAGAATTTCCAGTCCCCTAGATCAGATTGAAGTTTCATGCTTGATTTATAGGATATGCAGGATCTAATGGTCCCAGGTGCCAAGTAGCACATGCTACAGCTTCAAGAAGAAGTTTGGACCAAGGGAAATGCCGAGGACGAAGTCCCAAGGTCCTGGTCCCACAACCGAGAGCTTGAATCCCTAATCCCCTAAACGGGAAGGAGGTTTCTACGTCGGGTCTAGGGTCTCTAAAGGATCCGAGGACTCCCAGCCGCCGGACAGCATGCGGTACAGCCGGGAGAAAAAGCGTAGAGCGAGGGAAAGGGCCAGAACAAGGGCAAGGAGACTAACCGCGCTGTGAATTTCTTGGGACCATCGTTTGTCGACGCCATCGCTGGTGCTGTATCCGCTGTCGACGTTGTGCCGTCTGTGGGACCTTGTGTCCAACGTTGCATGGCCTCTCACGTCCAAGGGTGTCCTCCTCCCACGACCGCCTCTGGCCCTTTCGTGCTTCGCCGCCTGTCTCTCCAGATACTTGAAGATGTGCGTTCGCCCGCGAATGCATAGCTGGAAAGAATTTTCCAATTACCCTCGTCACGTAATCGAACGAGACAGTTTATACAGTAAGGAGCAAAACTGAACCAATATACATACCTAGGAATATAGAAGAATAACAAAAAATCAACATTATAATTATTTGATCATAGTTGGAAGTAACTTGAGAATTTTTTCTTCAATAACTCCTTACTGTAGGAATAGTTGTTTCCGATCGAAGATTAATGGGAATTAGCTCACCGAGGCAGGCGGCGAGGTCAAAGGGTTATCCGACAGCCGAAAGTCCACCAGACTCTTCATCTTCCTCATCTCGTTCGGAAGCACGGATATCCGGTTACCGCTGATATCGAGCTTCACGAGCCTCAGGTACGTCAGTTCTGCGAGCACATTTGCCACGCTGAGTATAGCAGATTTTACGCGCGAACGCGAAGTGTTTCAAACTTGTACGAGCTCTCTCGCTCTCTTTGTTAAGAGGTATTACACTCTTCTGCGTGGAAACCCCTTGACACGGTTGGTGCAGTCGTATTGGTATAGTAATGCTATTTGGCAACTCATTCGTACAGTGCTAACACCAGGGTCTTGTAACTTAACACCCTCTCATACCCATATCTTTATTTCTCTAATCGTTATGAAATATTGTTAGATTCGGTCAAATCTTTATCAAAAATGATCAAAATGATACTAGGGTAAAGGCGCCAGTAGTTGACCATTTTATAGAAAAACATAGAAAATAAGGTTTGAAATGTTTTTATTGCTTTGAAATTTAAACAACAGACGGCATGGCATCCGAGATGCACTTTCGTCAAAAGTGCACCTATAAGTGCGCTTATAAAAACCTTATTTTTTATGTTTTTCTATAAAATGGTCAACTACTGGTGGCCTTTACCTTACACTTCGGAATAACATCCCTTTCTGATCGCTGTATCGTACCCGTGACTCAGCCGAGAGAAAGCAGAGTCAAATCGATAACGTCTAATTATTTTCCCATTCCCATTTTTTCATTCATACACCAAAGGGGTTACCGCGCCGCGGCGTCTATTAATGAATAAACAAATGAAGCGTAGAAACTCTATAAAAAGAACAAACGTGTCGAAGCAGACGCACCACGAGAGAATAGGATAAAAAGGAGTCTACCGCGCGCATTAAAGAAACGTTCACCCGGCTTCTGTCGATGAAGGCTCGACGAAACGAGGACTCCGACCCTAAACGAGCACGCCTAAACGAGACGCCTAACCGTCTCGGTGTCTGCTCGGTTTCACGGAAGACTTCGCTTCGGGACTCATCGGCGAAAACCATGCAAAGTTACTTCAAAGAAGCCATTCGAATTCATTCGGCAAGACTTCGTTTGCTGTCGTCTGGGACATTTCGACAATTCGGTGCTTCAAAGAAATGACCCGTACGAAGATTTTAGCCTAAGGCTCACCAATCGGCAGGTGCACGAGCATGTTGCTCCTCAGGTCGAGGGATCTGAGCCTGGCAAGGTCGCCCATTCGAGGTGGCAAGTTGGTGATCTCGTTGCAACCCGCGTCCAGCTCGGCCAGCGCCGACATTCTGCCCAATTCGTCCGGCAACGATGCTAATCTATTATGGGCGACCAGTAACGTTTGCAGCGGTAGCCTGCATATCTCCCGAGGTAGCGACGTCAATTGGTTCCGACTGCGGACAAATGTTAATCACTATCGAACCACCACGCCACCCGCGCATCCTCTCTATACGAAGTCACCCAAGGACCTACCTAAGATCGAGGTAGTTCAGCGACTGGAGCAACGACACCGTCTCCGGTATTATTCTTATGGCATTGTGGTAGAGGTGTAGCTTCTCGAGGAACGGGAAGTCGGTGACTTCCTCGGGCAGCTCGGCGAAACGATTCTTCGAGAGATCTGCAAAAAAAAAAAAAAAATACCACAAATTGTTTAGTCACGAGCAGAACAGTTTTTTTTTTTTTTGGAGAGCATAAACGACGATACTTTGGCGAAACGGCCTAAATAAAAGCGAAGCAGCACTGTTTGGTACCGAAATAATTAATTGAATCATTTGACAGATGGTCCAACACCACAAGGTTGAACCAGGCTGAACCAGGATCGACTAAATTGAACTTCCCAAGACATTCCGGACACCATGATCCTGTAGGTTCCAACAAATATCGCGGATACGGTTGCTATCGGCAGGGCAGGTTAGGGGGCTATCCAGTGTCGTGTGGTTTCCAGCGAAAGATCGCGAAAACGGAGAACGATCGACGTCGTTCGAAGAAGGGTCGATTAATTGGGAACTTTGGTAGGATTCCCGTAGCAACAGCTGTGCCCCTGGGGTGTTGGGGTGGCCTTCGTATTCGCTGGGGGGTTCTTATGAATGGGGTGCGAGCGACACGGCCACGTGCGTGCACAGTGCCACGAAACCTAGGAAAAGGATAAGGGTGGCTCAGCTGCTCCCGACTTTCGGACCTCCTTTCTGATCAATAACTACCGTCTGTATGTTCCCGACTCCTCCTGGGAGAGAGAGTGAGAGAGAGAGAGCCGGTTGGCCAGCACAGTTCGACTCGTCGTTTCCCTCCGTGCCAACTTTTCGAGTTCCACGGCTAACGATCGACCAAAGTTGCCTGGCCACCCTGACGATCGTTGGACTGCAGAAAAAGTACATTCAATCCTGTTCTCCCGGGTCGTTTAATCAGAACCGGACCGAAGACACGATTTACTTCGAGATTGGACAACTTCTTATACAGAGAAGCAAACTGGACATGTGTACGCGTTAACTAGCCGCGATTTTATACAAACTTTTATGAATCCACAGAGACGTGTTTCACAGCTACAGATTTTTCAGAGATTATGAAGCAATTACGGAATTTTTAAATATTAGGTCGTCCCATGAGTTCGTGCCGTTTACTCTTGTACCATTTAAATTCTAAATATAAAATATGTAATCACCCTTTCATTTCACAACCTCTTCTGACCTTCTTGGCAAAGACATTATACCGTCACTAGAACATTTCTGCGGTTTTTCGTTAAAATACTTTTCAATGGTGAATAATATAAACATATCCGGCACGAACTTCTGGGACGACCTAATATGTTTCTTAAATTTGTATAAGTAAACTTTTTTCAAAAGTGGCCTTGTTACATGATCGAGAAGACTTAAAGAGCGTCTTCAGGCATCGACTCTCGCTATTTGATGACAGAGCAAGTGGTTACTATTGTTCACGTGGAAAACTTCTCTTAACTGGTCAATTACTGGTGCCTTTACCTTATGCAAAGTTTCATCCAAAATCGAAGTGTATCGGTCCTCGATGTTCCGTTGTTATCGGTATTATAGTGCGGTAATAGGATCGTGAATGGTAAAGACCGATGATTCGAGGAAATTAAGAGGGCTCAACCCTCGGAAATTGTGTCCCATCTGCGTATCTAATTTACGCGATCGGAAGTAGGAAATTCGGCAATCGATCAACGGTATACCTGGCTTCTGGAACGAGTATCTCTGCGTAGCCACCCCTGCGCATTCAACGATCCCGTGGTTTTATCCTACGCTGAAGATATTTTCTCTGGATCGGGAAATAGCTGTGTTTCCCTTGTGCACACGCCCACGTTCTAAATGGGGACGACTCCATGGGGTGGAAACGAGGAACTCGTGGAACCATTGGCACACGGTCGGTCGCGTAATCGTCGAGCAAAGGGCGTCGGCCCGTTCAGGCTCGGCCGATGAAGACGCGAATAGCACCCCTGCGTTATGGTTTTGCACCGGCTACAATATTTTCCGTGGTTGCGAACACTGCTTATCGGTTTCGTTCGTTCACCGCGTAGCCCGCAAAACGCCTTTAAATCCGTCCAGAAAAAATAACCGTTTAAACAGGCACGATTCTGCGAGTCGAAAAATTTCGGTTCATCGTACACTCCCGCTCATAAGTCTTACGACACCTCTGGTTTTTAGTGAAACTGGTATTTCGTATAGATCATGACCCTTTAACTGTATTAACTACATAATATAAATATCCTCATATGTTCAGCAATAATTACAACTTCAATGTAATAATTCATTAAAAATTATGAAATAGCCACATCAGTCACCAGACTTGAACCCCATAGAAAAATTAAGGGATAAACTGGACAGACAGGTACACATTTATGGAATATTTTGGAACGAGAATGGAATAATATAACAACAGAAAGTATGAAAAAATTAATCACACGAATGCCAAGAATTGTGGACATTGTAATAAAGAAACGTGGCGAATTGTGCTATGAAAAGAAAATATATTTTGTTACTTCTCAGTAAGATTTTTGATATACGAGAGCAGCATCCTTTCTTTGACGTGTAAACCTTTAAATGAGAAAAAATTTGTTCGCATCCTTCAACGATTATTTCATTTTTACAAAGTTGAGTACGAGAGAGAGAGTATGATCATTGTCCTAAGACTTATGAGCGGGAGTGTACATCAAGAAGGACCGTCAGATTATTCTTCTAAATAAGACGCGTATGATAACCGAAGACAATTTGTCGGTTGAAAAATCAAACCGTGCTATCGCTGCTTGACCGATTCATTAAATATTTCTCGAGCATGGATTTTTACGCGATCGATAAGTAGCCCAGACATCGGCAAACCCAGTTTCGATTTCCAAGAATAGCGGCTTTGAACCAGAAACGGTTCAGGAAAGTTAATCTGCAAACGTCAAGCGACGTATTGATCCCGACGACATACATACGTTTCCCGTTTCCCCGATCGATATCCAACAAGGGCGACGCAAAACCTGCTGCTGGATGATCGTCACGAGTCACAAATCCTCCGTTGATCCGTCGTTGGAACGACCCATAACGGGTCATTCAAAGTAGATGAAGATTGCTGGAAGACGCGGGAGGATTAGATCGTAGAAACGAGCACACATGCACACAGTTTCCAGGGCTCGTCGTTAAGCATTTTATCGTTGATGGCCGCAACTGGAGCAGAATCGAGTCAGTTCCGGCCGCTTGGATCTCCGTTAACGAAGTTCCCGGTTCGTTATCGATCATTAGTTCGTAACGCGGCCGCTCTGTCCCGGAATGATTTTATTTTCCACGAGGAGTGTTCGACGAGAGAGGGTGCGGTGTTCCATGGGACACCTTGCGCGCACCCCTCTCGACGATATTTGCTATGGGGGCGTTATCGATCGGCCGACCCTCTGTTTCCACGGTTTCACGGCGGCCCTTATGCCAGCTCTCTTATGGCCCCATGCCTCGCGAACGATAACTCGACGTCGTTACAGTTTCCTCGACGCTGTTTTCCGTATCGTACACGGTCGTTTGTATCGCGGGACAGCAATATCCTGGCCGATTGCCCTATCCTGGTCGCAAGGACGAACGGTAGCAATCGTACAGCAGACAGCGATTACGATACGACCACCATTTTCCGCTGCGCCGTTACTCTTCGTCCTAGAATTAGCGACAGAGCCAATTTTTCCGCTTGGCCGTTGACCCTGGCTTACGGGCAACAGACGTTACGTGACGCGACACGCGAAACAGACCGATTACCGCAGCATGATATTCTCCGTAAAATATTCACTTGAAAGAGAAACGTTTTGCATGTCGCTCGTACACAACCACCCGCCGCGCCCGTGGCGTTTCGTTAAAATTAGTCGTGTTATCGGGGAAACGCGACACAGACGGTGGGGACCACGCCCATGAACTCGCGATATCGCCTAACCACGAAATTCGCCTAGCTTCGCGCGAACGTTCGCGTGCAACGTGTGTGCGCCGTATCGATCCGCCATTGCCGGACCTCGACCTTGGTCCTTGGAACTGGCCGGTGCATCGACCCCCTACTGGAACACCCTGTATATCCCGCGACCGACTGCGATTTTTAGTGGCCGCTGGCACAACGGGCCACGTTCACCGTTACCACCGGAAGTTCGATCGCGTTTTTGCATGCGAAACCAACGGACGGCGAGCCGAGCTGCTCGCGACAACAAACTCCAGGTTTTCGTACACTTTTTCACGATTCCTACGATCTTTCTGGATTCTCTCTTTGCTATTTTGCCGTTCTAAACACTAGGGCCTATTTTGGGTCTGTGGGTTTATTGACCCTTTGCGGACGAGTTGAATAGTAAGAACTATTGGTTCTTGGAAGGGTTCCTTAGCTGCGGGTGTTCTTTTATACGAGGTAAGATAAAATTAACCCTTTGCACTCGAAGCCATTTTAACTCCAAAACGGAACATTTCTTCCGACCTAAAATATTTCCCTTCTATATATATATGTTTCCATGCTATATGTACATACGAAAATGGTGCACTTTACTCCTAAAATACTGAAATGCTTAGTAATGTATTAACACTAGGTTTACGGGGCACTAAATGTGCCTACTCTACATTACTTTATACAAATAACAAAAATGTATGTATCCAAATTTATAGCCGTTTCTTTTACAATATTTTGACGGGTCCCGTAAATCTAGTGTTAAATATAAAGAAATTAAATAATGTAAAGAAGTTCTTTGAATAATGATGCAACAATTTTTAGTGACGCCTTACAGTCGCCATTCGAGTGCTAAGGGTTAATAAAAGGTTCTTATAAGAAGAAGAGATCGTTTAATTGTACCATGTAAGACACTGGACATATTTGCAAAAATTCCTGCTACCCGACCCGGCTGAAAAAGTCGTCGTCCGCAAAGGGTTTGACGCATGAACGACACCGTATAATTTTCCCTGGAATTTTCGCGATAATGTTCACAAGAGCGAATAAGAAGATCCGTCGTCGTTTGGACGACAGAAGTGTGTAAAAATGGGATTGGTTCCGCCGTCGTTCGCCGATGAAGACATTACTCGGACGATGATTCCAAGGCCACGCGATGACCGTCGCAGCAAAGAATTCGCGTAGTTTTTTCGACGTGCGTTCGCATCATCGATCAGAGAGCTGGAACTGCAACGCTGCACCTTGCGCCAAGTAATTGACTTTCACCGTCGTTCTCGCGCGCCGCGACGCGACGGTCGGATAACGACGGGTGAAAAAACAAGAGACTAAAAAGTATGGAGAAGGGAAAAATAGGAGAAGAATAGGCGGAGAAGAAGAAGAAGAGGACGGAGAAGTTCTGGCAAAACCCTCGTCCTTGAACCGTCGCCATTGCTGTGTCATCGGCGAGGCGATGGCGCGTCAAAGACTGACAGAGAAAAGCGCGGAGCAGAAACGACGGACCGAGGCATGGGGAACGAGACGGGAAGAAGGAAAAGCAAGGAGGGAAGGAAGAGAAAAGAGAGCCGAAGGAACGAGAGAGGGAACGAGGGGATTTCTACGCCGCTTTTGTCGGAGACCGCCACCACTTCCGGCGACGAGGACGCGAGTCCGGACGAGACTCGCATACTCGATTGAACCCGATGGACGGTACCAGAGTCGCATGGAACGAAAAGTCGTCGGACGGGCTCCTCGTCTATTGCTTATCGACGCGGACGATGCGAAACTACGACGTGTCTCCGATTGTACGCATCGATTTCTATGGGGGAAGACTCTGGAGATCTTTGAAACGAGTTACGTGGAGCGTTGGTGCAAAATTATGCTGCTCGAACTTGGTTTCAGGGAATACTAGAGACGTTGGAACGTCGTCTGTGAATTATTGTCGGTGATTTCGATGTGATTTCAAAAACGAACAAACTTCAAACTTAGTCAGATACATATCTCTATAGGGTAGGGTTTGAAATCGCTCCAGATCATTCGTACAGGGTTATCCAAAAGTACCTTTGAAATGTTGAATGAGAATTGTTATAATTAGGTGTATGGATATGGCAGTGGATATTAATATATTACGCAGTAGTCTTACTTTATATACGTGTTTATGGTAGGAAGGTCCTAGAGCGTCCGACTAGGTCAACGCACGTACACTGTCCAGACGCGTGTCAGTATTGTATTGGTAATTATACAGATGTCGTTAGACAGGTATTACATGTTTCTACATTATCGATATCTTACAGTTATTCATATATATATAGAACAAGAATATCTGTCGAACGCCATGTTTGTTTCTTGTCACTTTCTTTTACTTCTAACCCACAATGATAGACAATTTTAACAATGGAGTCGTATACGATTGCAGAGCGTGTTAAAGTCATTAAAATTTATTTTGAAAATCAGTGTTCAATAAAAAATACCCATCGTAAATTACGTGATTTTGTTCGGCATACATAATCGTGCATCGGAGCAAACAATTCGAAATTTGGTTACAAAAATTTGGTGAAACTGGATCTGTTCATGATAAACCAAAGTCTGGCAGACCAAAACCAGTTCGGTGGAAAGAAAACATTGCTGCTGTTCGTGAAAGTATTGCTAATGACCCATCAACTTCAATTCCACGTCGTTCTCAAGAATCGAGCATTTCTTATGGCAGTTTGTGACGAATTTTGCATAAAGATTTGCATTTGCATGCTTTGAAAATTCAATTAACACAAGGATTGAAAGAACATGACCATTTGCAACGCAGAAATTTCGCTGATTGGTTGTTGTTTTCACGCAACATCGTCTTCAGCGATGAAGCTCGCTTCGCATTGGATGGACACGTAGATAAGCAAAATCGTCGCATAATGGGAGATGAAAATCCAAGTCATTAAAGAAAAATCACTTGATCCAAAAAAAGTTACTGTTCGGTGTGGATTTTGGCCGTAATCGGTCCATTCTTTTTCGAAAACGAGAATGAAGATGCAGTTGCAGTGAATAGTGCACGTTATAGTGAAATGATTATTGATTATTCATGGCTGAAATTAAATGGTATCGACATAAGCAATGTTTATTTGTGGTTTATTTCAGGTGGGTCTAATAAAGTGAGCAGGGGCTGTATAAACTATCCGACAGATCACTGTCCTAGCTCGATGCCACGCCTACTTAGGGCACTCTATGTACAAAGACCAAGATAATTTCTGCCTCGAGTTTCCCTTTTCCAGCATCGCTTGCCCCGAGGCATTGCCCCCGAGGGCAATCCATGTCCACGATATTAAACCGGGAGCCAGTCTTGATCGTTTCTGCACGTGACAGGGCATCTGGAACTCGATGATTCGTCCGACTGCGCGTGTGAATCGGACGCTAAGGGAAACTGCTAAGCGAGAACGTGGAATAAAGAAGGTGGTATCGTGCAGCCGGTTTCCATAGTCCTCTGCCGTCTGTCCGAGCCGAGCAATGCGTGTGCCGAACAGTGCATCGTATTGTGCGTGGTGCGTGTTCGAGCGTGCCGGTACGCGTGCACGCCTCCGTGTACAACCGCGTCTCCGTAGAATCGTGCTTCGCGAACAAAGGACAAAGCTTTTTTCCACGACAATTTCATTTTCCGCTTGTTTCGTGCCTGGACGATCAACGTTCGCGAACTTGGCTGGCCCTCGGCGCTTAGGCCTGTTTTTCGATGAACATCCAGACTTTGTTTGTACCTCCTACTTGTATAGCGAAAGGGTGTAACCCTCTATCGTGCTGGCCGAGTCATAAAACATACTCGTTATCGTCTGTTCCGTAATCGGCTCGATCGTGTACGGTGCTCGGAGCTGGAGATTGCTCTATTACGTATTATCTTGACTCTCAAGAGCCGATAAGCCACGCCCGCTTAGGGCTGAACCTTGTACACGGTTTAATTCGAACCGTCTTTGCTCTTTACCCGAATATCTTTGCTCTTGGGTATTACGCTCTTGGTTCGCGAACAGGATCTTGAGAGAACCAATTAGCATTACTCAACAGTTTCTCCATACCGTCACGATCCGTTCGCCTCTTACCATCGCGTATGTCCCCACCGCTTCGACTCGCTCCAACCGGCATCGAGTTTCCCCAGCCAATTACGACTCTGAAAAACTATCCTCCGCTGCTCCCAACCGTCTCGCAGCATCCCCCCGGAGTAAGACAAGTTCTCATCGCGGCGGAAATACTCCGGTTCGGAACGGTATCGTCGCGAGAGGCTCGTAGCCATGGAATTAGGCCACAGAGCTAGCTCTGGGACTAGACGATGGAACTTGGCCGGCGGGATCCTATGCAATTACGAGTGGCTGGTTTAATAAGGGTTTGCCGCGTCAATTATTCGGCAGGCAATTACTCGTTCTCGCGGTACCCGTGGCGAGAGGAGAGCGTAAAAACTCGTTTCGTCGGGAAAAAAGGGATATCCGACCCACCCTTTTCGCGGTCGCTGGAGGCGGCACGGCAATTATCATAGGCTCGTGCTACCAAGGAAAGCAACATCGGTCCGTTTTTCTCGAAACCGCGAAAAACCCGGCAGGCTCGGCAGAGCCCGAGCTGTTTCTCTCGAGGGTTTCCCCCGTGTTCTACTCGTTTACCGAGCCTCCTCGTTTCCATCGAAACGAGCGCGAGCCGCGTTTCCAGGCGGCGCGCGGCTCCACCTAAATCCTTGACCTAAAAACTAATGCCCGCGGTGCACACTGGCAAAAAGAACCGTGTGCGGTCTGGGACGCGGAGAGCTCGTCGAAAGGTGCACGGGGTGGAACGAGACCGTCTGGCAACGGGAACGAGCTCGATAACGAGTCGAAAGATCGCGTTACACCGCGAACCCCGTCGCTTTTTCGTCCACGAGATCGAATCGCACGATCTCTTCGCGCCGCAAAGTGTTTCAGGACTCGAATCCGAACGAGATACGATAACGATGCAATATTCGGAATTTCGTTCGTCCTCGTTTCTAGAGCGTTTCTACGCTCATTGTCAGTGGAATAGATACAGTAAGGAGCGAAACTGAACCAATAACCATAAGTTTTGTATAAATCATTATTTATTACTAGGAATATAGAAGAATAACAAAAAATCAATATTATAATTATTTTTATAAGTTAAAAGTAACTTAAGAATTTTTTTCTACTAGAACATGTCACGTAAACATTTCTTGTAGGGACCGGTGCAAAACCGAGTCAATCTATTTTTGTCGTCATTGCTAATCGGGGACACTTTAATTATTGAAAAAAATTTCTTAAGTTACTTCTAACTATGACAAAAACAATTATAATGTTGATTTTTTCTTATTCTTCTATATTCCTAGAAATAAATAATGATTTATACAAAACTTGTGGTTATTGGTTCTGTTTCGCTCCTTACTGTATGTACTCTTCTGCGCGAATTTCGAGGGGGAAGTGAAAACCTTCGGACCGCGAACGTTCGGCGCCGCGACCGGCCGGAGGAAAAGCATCGTCGATTCATCGACGATGACATCGGACAAAAGGCATGTCGCGTCAGGAGTATGTCCTTCGGTCTAGTCTCCCGGGACACGGACCCCATGTTCTCGGCTTTGTTTCGCGGTTACGCAGCGTGGCTCGGAACAAAGGGACTCCCCGATCCCGAGAGCCTGGCCCTTCGCGGCCATCGCGAAACCGCGCGGAAATTTATTTCTGTGCAAACCCTGTCTTTGCTAAAACCATCCACGCCGCGGCCCGAACAACGCTGTCACGCGCAAAATAAGAATCGACGACACCGATGCATATCAATGTTTCGTTAAGATCGAGACAAAACAGAACAAGATTCTTCTTATTAATACAAAGCGTGAGTCGCGTTTAGGATAGCGTTCACACGACGAACTATAAAATTGACATTGTACCACGAATAATCGGCCAACGGTAATTTGTCAAGCAGACAGAAAAGCGACGTAGAAGAGACAACGCGAGAAGAGTCCAAGACTAATTGAACCCCGGCTAACGAGCGCCATAAGAACTCGTCCCTCGTAGATTTGTTTCCACGCGAATTATTTGCGCGAGTCTCGCCCCGGTATCGCCTAATTGAAGCCGCACGGGTACAGATTCGGTTAGCCTTAATCGCGCAGCGGCCTACTAATTACACGCGCCGCGACTCCCTGCATCGAACGTCATCTTCCTGGAACGAGATCGAGGTGATACGGGACACCCCGGTGATGCAGAAATTTTCACTGCGAAAATCAATCCTGTCCTCAAATTCGATCCTACATACAGTGAGTCACGAAAGTATTCGAACGCTCCGAAATAAAAAGTTTGGAGCTTAAAAAATACGGGTCATATTACGAATTACGAAATACTTTTATTTCTATAATAACGTATGAGAATCATGATTACATATATTAAATTTCAAGCGTCTTCGATAATATCAACACTAGTTATGAAACATTTCTTGGTAACATTGACCAAATGGATGTCATGAAATAAAAGTATTTTGTAATTCATAATATGACTCGTATTTTTTCAGCTTCAAACTTTTCAGTTCAGAGCGTTCGAATACTATCGTGACTCACTGTATCTGTTTGTGACAGCCTAGCGTTGGCTCTGAAATGGAACTGAGGACTTTAATAAGCAAATATTAAGAAACGGCAGAGATTCTTCTGTTGCTTATTGTTTCGTTTTATGAGAAAAATTCAGCTTGTTAACACGTTGCCGCAGAGACCATAACTCGAAGAACTGCATAACGCGGGATCCATTGAGACTGATTGCAGCTATCGCAGGATCTATCCCGGAAAACGTTCCCGATCAAGCGTGAAGGAAAAGTGGCTTTGATGTTTCTTTGTGCGTCAGTTTTCGTGCGCTTAGAGTAAGTGCTCGTTGGATCCCCGGTTCTGCAACTACTTCCCTACGGCTCTGCCCCCTTTGCGCAGCAGGTAGAGGTAGGCAAGCCAATGCATTAGCGAAATCGAAAAGATTAAAGAGCTCCGGAGTTGGCTGCGTCGCCGTGAGCGTACGCGAAAAACACGGTGAAAAGCGAAAGGACCACGGGCGCGATTCAAAAAAATCTCGCGATTAGGGTGGCGCCGGTTAGTCGGGGAGGAGGAGGAGGAGGAGGTTGAAAGCACTATGATCGTTTCGATCCAAAGGATCCTTGGGTGGCACGCGAGCAAAGCGGAAAACTCGCGCGTCTGTCTGGCCGTTTCGCCAACAAAGCGTGGCGGAGGAATAAAAAATTCCACTTGTCCAGGGCGCAGACATAAAGTGTCGCGCGAGAGCTGTGCAAATGCTGGCGGCGCACGGAGAAAAATATTTTCTCCCGTTGGAATTGCCAGCGCGCGTCTATACTCCCGTCATGAAGACGGATCTCCGAGAATGATCCCCGAAGACAATGCCGTTCGCGAATGCCACTAACGAGAAACGGAACTCGCAGGAAAAAAGTTTGAGGCGTGCCGTTTTCATCGAGCCTGTGGGCGGATTTCATCACTGATTACCAACGTGCATTATTATTACACCGTCGTTTGTCGGGCCATGAAACTCTCAAATCCCCGGTCGAAGAGAAACAGCGAAGACGATCGTATGCGGTTCTCGGGGACGATCTAGAAAACGAGGGAGGAGTGCGCCAGGATATTTATGAAACTCCGCTCAATCATTTCAAACGGATGTTACGGACGACTTATCGCACAACGATCCAAGAATAACTTAATTACATTCGTTCGCCGAGTGTAATACCGTCGTCGTCGTCGTCGTCGCCGTCGTCGCCATCGCCTCCAACGAACGAAACCACCGCGCACGGACCATAACAGTATCTCTTACCGGCTCATCGTGACTCGCGACACGTGAGACGCGTGCCTGGACTACGGGCGCATTACCTGGAACGATAATTAGCTACTATACCTTCCGACCGCTCGACTCGACTGCCAATAGACGCGGAATCGTTACTGGGTTTTATGATTTTCAACCTGAGAGTGGTAGCTGGCAAAGAATATCCCTCCCTCGATGTTGACGTTGGCAGTCGAGAGAGATCGGTGGTGTCTGCTACCCGCATGATTCTGTTGAAGGTGATGGGGTAATTTATATGACCAAGTGATCCTTAACACTAGGTTTACGGGGCACTAAATATGCCTACTCTACATTACTTTATAAAAATAACAAAAATGTATGTATCCAAATTTATAGCCGTTTCTTTTACAATATATACCCAAAGAAACCAATTTGTTGAATAATATCTTCTTCATGCTTCCTTACAATTTCGATAATTGTGAATTAAGAGGTACCAGAACCCGTCATTTTGTCGGGTCCCGTAAATCTAGTGTTAAGGTAAAGGCACCAGTAGTTGACCAGTATTGATAGCGAGAGACGATGCCTGAAGACACTCTTTAAGTCTTCTAGATCATGTAACAAGGCCACTTTTGAAAAAAAGTTTACTTATACAAATTTAAGAAACATATTTAAAAATTCAGTAATTGCTTCAGAAGTTGACCAGTCTTAAAAATGAAAAATCTAGTAATTGACCTTCTGTTCGTTAGTAGTTGACCACTTATACTAGAAAGAGGGTTGAAGCAATAATGTTGGGAATCATTTTAGTATCATTTAGTTTCAACAATTACCAGCACAAATTACAATTAAAGAATAAAATAAGAAATAAAACACAAATCAATTCCATCAAAAGTTCAATTCAGTAACAGAGTAGACGTTGCGAGTTATTGCGAGTGCACATCAAATTAGCACTATGCACTATGCTATGCTTTCGCTATGCACTTAGAAAATGGTTCTGTTTATTCCCAAGTGGATGCATCGAGAAAACCCAGACATGCACCAGGTGCACACACGGCCTGAATCATACTAAATGCCAACGTACAGCGAGGGTGTAGACCGTCTAATGACTTTCTCGTGGTCATACTGCGAAACTATACACAAGAGACCTGGCACTATAAACGAAAATCGTAAAAATGCTCGTGTTTCTCTAAAATTTTAATTTCGCGGGGAAGTTGTGGAGCCAAAGTTCTAGCTGAAGTGGTGCCCGTAAAATGTCAGCCTGCACCCGGAGGTAGAAGTAAAGGTCTCGGGACCTAACTGGCAATCAAAGACTGCATTTCCCGGACGATTTAGAAGCTTAGCGTCAAGACAGAGGCGGAATCACAATTAACACGTTACGTGTCACAGTTACAGAGACCCGAAAACAAATCTCTATCTAACGTCGTTGGCTACACTTTCATCCAACGATGACCGATCGCTGATCTTCCGACAGCAGAAAAATCGAGTGCAATCGCCTATTAAAACTATCGCAGTCATTCTCTGATGCGAGCGCCAAGAAGGAAGAAAGACATGTACGTATCCGCAATGCGGCTGGAATTTATCGACGGACAAAACGCGGCTCGCTCGAGACTCGCCAAGTTAAGCTTGTCGGTCGATCGACGTTAAGCATTTCACCGTATTCACTGCCTTGCGTCGTTCTAAAAAAATAAAAACCCATTCCAAGTCTCTCTGCAACGTCTCCAGCGGCAAGCGAAGTCACTGACCGAGGCGAGAACGGTCCTAAGACAACGACTGACTAATCTTCCGAGCTGTTCAAAGGCTTTGCTCCGAATCCGCTGTTTCCAAGTGCTCGACGCCGATGCTCGTTATTCTCCAGACCGGCGAGTTCGCGGAGGAGAGCAGTCTTTTCATCGCGCGAAGCTGGTTGGCCGGGCATCTGGCACCTAATATCGCAGATACTTGAACCGCGGACGTGTTTGCCGAGCAATCGCCGGTTTTCGGCCGCGAGTCAGCAAACTTTTTCGCCAGCCTAGATCCGACCCAGTTCGCGGGGCTTGTGAATTAGAGCAACCTGGAGCGGAGGGCTCGGAAGGTCGTGGAGGCGGCCGTGAAATCTCCGAAGAGAGAATTTCGCTGAGCTCGCATCGTGTTCGATGGCTCGAGCGCGGTCGAGGGGAGCGAGAGATTGAAAACGACCGTGGCATCGAATAAAAATATGTAGAGGGGGCTCGCGCGGGCCCGATGGGACGGCCCTGTCACACACCGCCTAATTATAACTCTGCAGCGAAACTACGTACAGTAAGCAGCAAAACTGAACCAATAACAACTACAAGTTTCGTATGAATCATAAACTAGGATTGAAAAAAATTTCTTAAGTTACTTCGAAACTATGACAAAAACAATTATAATGTTGATTTTTGCTTATTCTTCTATATTCCTCGACTGTTCTCGACTATCAATCAACCGCGCGTCGCGTCGCTGGACGCGTCGAGCGGCCTCGCTCTAAAGCGACATTATTTAAACACCTCGACTAGGCAGCCTGGGGCGCTAATTAGCGCGGCCGGGTGCGCAAGCGGACATTTCGCGTCGGAGAGAGTAGTCGCGAGCGGAAAATGAGCGAACGGGGAGCGGTTTCTTTGAAAATCCGCTTCTTCGCGGCACTTTGACCACTTTGCTGTCGTGTCGTTAACGCGACGGCATCTTGCCGAACAGTTCGGTGGCACAGTTGCTCAGAGAGTACAAGAGTACAAACGCCGATGTTCGCAAATATTCTTTTGCTATGGGAACGGTAGTTGGCCACCTACGTAGCACTCGAACCGACATCATCTTCGAGAAGTGCTTCTTTGGCAGAGAGACAAGAGAGCGCAAGATGAGCGGGCACCGGGCACGAGCCGCTATGGAACGATGTAACGCGTTATGGAGTATCGACCTGTTGGCACCCCTGCGTGTTTGCAGCTGCAGTATGTCTCTATCTTTAGCTTGGCCCGTGCCGTACCCATCGGGACTCCTCCATAACCATGGTGGGTGCTCTTCTCCCCTTGGTGTTTCTTTGCTCTCGTATACGTACAGCGCGCGCATCCCACGCTATACCCCCTTAGAAAAGTCGACCCTTCTTCGGGAACACCATCGCGAGACTCTCTGCCAAGCCGGGGAAAGTTCAACGAATCCCTGGTTTGCTGGATTCGGTGACTTACAAGAGCTAGCAACCCTCTTTTTCGCTTCCTCTCTAAGGCGAGTAATATCGAAGAAATTTTTCAAGTTTCATATCATCGAGCAACTTTCGTGGATATCCTGGACAGTTCCTTCGATCGGATTGCAACCCCCAGATGGTTCTCCGGTAATCTAGGCCATCGGAAGACGACCAGCGTCTTCCTCTTCAGAGGGAAATTGTCTTCGAGTTCGGAGAGTAAGCTGCTTAGCCCACTTTGATACAGTCATTTTCTCCGAACCCGTTTCGATGGATCGATCCGGGACCGGCTATCTCCGAGGCCAGGCATCGGGCCTCGAGCGATTCGGAAGGAAAACGCTTTCGATTTGCTCGACCGGTTCCACACGGGAGACACCTGTCGCGAAATCGACCGAGATCCGAAGGAGACGAGGGACGAGGCGAGACAAACGTGAAAGAAGAAGAGCACAAAAGCTGGTAAAGAGAGACGGGGCCGCGACACGATCACGCAGTTATCCGGATTCCTTCTTTCTTTCGCTTAATCACGATGCCCACCTGCTCCACGCGAAGCCTGCGTGGGAACCGGAACCGAGACTCGAAATCTTTTCGAGTAGTCTCGCAGAAGAATGCAGATTCCGGTAAATGGTGGTTTTCTTGCACCGGGATGCAATCTGGATTAAGGCAAAGGCAACCAGAGTAGTTGACCATTTTATAGAAAAACATAAAAAATAAGGTTTGAAATGTTCTTATTGTTCTGAAATTTAAACAACAGACGGCATGGCATCCGAGGTTCACTTTCATCAAAAGTTATTTTTTATGTTTTTCTATAAAATGGTCAACTACTGGTGCCTTTATCTTACGGTGGCCTAAAATTCGAATTGGTGCTAAGGGATTCCTGGTTTCGTTTCTGGTGGCCGCGAGTTCGAAACGGTAATTCGCGAGGTACAGAAGAAGACCGTGTTCAGATCGTTGGACTGTAACCGAAGCCGAAGAGAGGCCGAGACAAAGGGTGCGAGAAGGACCTAACACCCTTGTTCTCGTTCTTCGCTTCCTCGAAGAAAGCGCGCAGCGCACCGTGACATAATCGATAAGAAGCTTTTCCCGTGGCGTTCCCGGGTGCGTATCGCGAGATTCTCTGTTTGCCGTCGTTTCGTTCCCAATTCGGTTTTCCCCGACTTTCGCTCCCACGAACACACGATATCGCTATCACTATAATCACGCGAACGAAAGTCGCCGTGGTATCGCAACCAGGCTATACCACGATGTCATTCGTAATCGTTTCCGCCGGTTTTTCCGTGCTCGTTCTTGCCTGTCCGGCGAATTTCCTTTTACCGCGAAGAGAACCAGCCAACTGTTCAGATTCTGTACAATTTTCCGAAAACTGCCTTACGCCTTACGGGACTTCAAAATGGCCAGAAATAATAATGGGTTTTTCAGTAGGGACATAACCATTTTGTTTTATTATACAGAACATAATCTAAAACTTTTTTATGATTTATCATTGTCAAAACGTCAGTCAAGGCTTACATTTTTATCATGGTGAAGTTCACGAACGAGCAACCTTTGGAAATCGTTAAAACTTACTACCGAAATTCTGAATCGTTAATCGCAACTTTAAGAGCACTTACTCCAATTTTTGGTCGCAATAATCGTCCCGTGTATGAGAAACGTGAATGTGCTATTTTTCTTTGCCTGAACTACTACAGTCCGCGACAATACTATAAGACATCACTTAAAACGAAATAATTATGTATTATTTGAAAAAATTTCATCGTCTTTCATGCAGAGTGTTATTATTTAGTTCTGGGGATGTCGTTCCACGCACTGTTTTCGTTAGAATTTCTATGAACTTGAAAGCTACACTAGCTTGACCTCTTGTTGGCCGCGAAAAATCTATAAGATAGTTGCTCGCAAACAGTGAAAGCGAAAAGATCGTCAATGAAATATTCTTCTAAAGTGTCGGTAAATGAAATAAATAATTTAAGTAAAACTGGAAAAATATAACTTGCAATATTTGTGTATATACAAAATGCCAGGAGGAAAAACATGATAATGAAACAGAGATTAAAATTATCAATAATTTGAGAATTGAAAATCATTCGGTGGGAAAAATTTCTGAAATTCTTGGAAGAAGCCGCTCTGTATTTTATAATGTTATAATGTAATAATAATTTGATTATGTCCTTATTGAAAAACCCGGTAGCTGTGCAGCCTTTTAGTAGCAATAACTCGGCGATGTTAAGAAACCATCCTCTTCGGGTAGGTTCATCGAGTTCATCCAGGGAAAAAATATTTTAATAAAAATTTCACGGTTGCAAACTTCAGACACGTTTAAAAGGTGGTTGGAGGTGAACCTTTCTTCGCCGCATCCATTCAATTTCAACAATCGTTCGACTTTCGGAAGCAATTTGCCGCCGTCGAACCGGTCGCATCCACGTCACGCTTAAAAACGTCCGTAAAAAACAGAGACGCAATAGGAGTCTGTTGGCATGCGGACTTTCCGCAACAATGGTCGCAGTTTTTCTGCAGCGCATCGAACCCACGAGTTTCTCCGGTGAATGGAAACACGGTGGGCTCGCGAAACTCGCGCGGAACTCGGTACAGAAAACTGCCTGGCGAGCTGCGACCACGTAATTTTCGTTCCCGGCGTGCTCCTCGCGTTTTCCGTCCTCTCGATCTACTCCTCTATTTTCTAAGCGTCCGATCTGGAGCAGAGATCCCTCGGCTCGAACTGACCTGGGGGTTCTTTAACCAAGTTACGTGCGAGTACCCCTTGCGTCGCCGAGTTACGCTTCGATAATGCTCGAACGGAATTGTAACGGGCGCAAAACTTCCCTTTCACTGTACATCCCTCGGTATAGAGAGGGATCCGCCGAAATTGCCTCTGCTCTCCCAGGAAGAATCGCCATCGAAAACCGATAAACCGTGGACGGCCGGGATGAAACGTCGCGCGGCGATTATTTGTTTCTTTGCGCCGCGCAGACGAAAGTAATCACGATCCCACCGTGATTAAGATCCGCCTGGACGATCGCCGACATTAATTTCCCCGGTCTGAGCTTTCGGCGGATACAACCGGAAGATTGAAATCCGCCATATTAAAATCACCCGGGCTCCAATTTCCTCGCGGATGTCATACCCCGCAAACAATTTCGCATGGTGCTTCTGCGCTAGCTTTCGTGGAAAATTAACTGTAGATGCAATCAACGCTACTTCGTAAAAATTATCTTTGTTATCCTAGAGTACCTAGAGCAACTGATTTTTTGCAGATACCTGGAATCAGTCAACGATTGCTTGTTTTATAGATATTGTTCCGAAGGAAGTGTCCTTGGTTCGATAGTCTTCTAGACGAGGTCCAAGACGGGCCCCGTTTAGCAAGAAATCGATTGGCATTCCCGAACGCGAGGAATGCAACCCGGCTCGCGTCGACGTCGAGCAACTCCGTTTGATTTCCTCGGCGCGCCTGACTCCCGACTGTCGTGCTGCTAGTTTTGTCGTTTCAATCGCGTCGTTGAGTCACGATCGTCGATAGTGCCGGGAAATATTTGCGATTTTCGCAACGGTGTATCCTCGACTCGATAAACTCTATCGTGTCGCCGATAGAAACGAGATAGTGGCCTGACGCTGAGTATGGGGTTCAGGTTGCACATGTACGAATATTTCCCTTATGTCGTCGATATGTCGATATTCGTTCTCACAGTGCTATCACGTTTAATCCGACGCTGCTAATGGCCGCGCGGATATCTATTAAAAAAAGAAAAAAAAAACTGGAGAGAACCCCTAATTCGTCCCAGTGTTCTTTGATAACGCCCACGTTTTGCAAACGACGAATAAAGTCCTGCTTCGTGCTTAAATCATGCTTCGTGCTTTAGCCATTCATGATATGAGCCCCGTTCCTAATTTTCCCTATCTTGTCCCATGCGGTTTTCTCAGTGAACCAGAACGCGGTTGACGCTCATCGACAAGATTATCGACATTCGAAAGAGTTCTCGCGCTTCTGCGCACGTGATTCTTCTTCCTGTAGCCGGTATCGGCAACAACTGTCGAACGCACGGCTATCTTAGAAACAGGAAACATCGGGCGTGTCAAGATAAGCTTGAACGAGAGTCTCCTCTGGCCATGCAAAACGAATTACGCTGTACACTCTGCGCCCTTCTGGCCGACTGCTCCCCTATAAAAGGGAAACCCGAGGTCCAGCGGACATCCCGAGAAAAAAGTAGAATACGGTGCAACGTTTATTAATAGCACGGATAGGCCGGTTGTATTTTTATCGCCTGTCCGTCATGCAAATCGGGAATAAGATCAACAACCTGTGCTCCAGGTCGTTGTCGACCCTTGCACTTCCAGGGGAAATGCATTTCCCTGGTCAGCAATCAAAACGACGGGTTGACAATTTCTTAGTAGAATAAATCTAAAGTTTCTTCCACAAAGAGAACAAAATTCTGAGCATTGTAGCTGTGAAAAAAAGAAATATCTAAAAGGACATTTTTTTAAGATCAACAACATTGTTGGACTCATCTACGTTATCCTCTTCAACTAGGCTTTTTTCTTCCATAATAACTCTTTTAATAATGGTATTCCATTTTTAAGATCAACAACATATCTAAAAGTACATAAATATGTACATTATAGTAATATAATTTCCGCCATTATTCAACGCCTCTTCAAAGAACAGAAACATTGAAAACGTTCTCCAATTTTTTCCCCCAAATCAAACCATTAAAAAAATATTCATGAACATGCGAAAGTAATAATTGTATGTTGATTAGTGCCGCAAACGCAGTTTCGATGCGTTCAAAATGAAGGACGTTCGGTGTAATGAAAAAGTACGCCACGCTTCATTCCAAAAATTCAAATTTCCCTCCATTTTCGGCGCTCGAAGTAGCGCTTCATTTGTCTCGAGTGTTTCAACATTCCAATAAATTACTTGAGCGATAAATAGCGATGATTTTACGTCATACCTGAGTAAAAGTAGAAAAAGCTAGGGCAGAAATCGTGCAGGGAGCATTGCACCGTAAATATGCAGATGCGCTCGAATTATGTAACTCTGTTTCCCAGTGGTCGTTGCACGATGCACACGGTCTTGCGACTGTCACCGCGGCGGTAGATGTTTCCGGAAAGCTGCGTTTCCTATTCCCATTCGTTTGTTTTCCTCCGTTTATTGTCAAGGCAACAATTCGATCGCCGGTTCCGCGACGGTAAATGGCATCGAATGAAAAACCCTCCCATCCCAACGTTTCACTAATTATGGCAAGGTACCCAATTACCTGTGCCTACATTGATTATACTTTTAATATTTTTTTTTAATATTCGTTATCCTTCGAAAATAAATACAATTAATGTAGGCACAGTGATTGGCTCCCTCACCCTACCATGCTATACACAGCCCAAGAAACTAGACTGTTTCACTATGAAAATTACACAAAGTATAAACACACAATTCACGCTAAATTATACCCATAAACAGCTCGGATCTCTTATGTTTCACTTCCAGGAGTCCGAACCAGCGGTCAAGTGAAAATAGAAATCATATAATCTTTTCTATGTTCGTAACCTAACCTCTCGACTGGAACGCACCAAGTATATACACAAACAGTGTAACGAATACTATGTACACGCATACACGGTGCAACACTTGGCACACTATATATATACACGTAAACACAAATATTTCAGGTTAAGTCTGCAGTTAAGTTCAGCCTTGATACCGCCCCGGATACGTTGCGGCGGGTGTAGAATGCACGCAGGTGTCCCCTCAGTTCTTTTTTCGTCATGCCCCACGATCGCGGGATTAGAATAATAAAAGAACAAAAATTTTGATCGAACAGGTTCCTTTCAGAGCGGCCCGCCGCGTCACACCGTGCAGCATCTTTCGAAATCCTCGCCAACCGTTTACGAGTATGTATTCAATGCAATTAACGATCATCAATCCAAGTTAAATCGTCGGATTATAAATTCTCATTAACAATTCAATTTCGAATTTACCCGATACATAAGCGCAATCAAAACGGGTACATAACCAGCGATTGTTTTTGCGATTAAATTAATTACCTCAATTGGATCAATGGTCAAATTATTATATTCCCTCCCCCTTCTCTCTGTCTCTCTCTTAACTTATTCAAATTGTTGAAGCAACAAATAAATACTCATCCTAATGAATAAATATCATCGTGCTATCGATGGAGATGATTCTTATTGTGATTTTCACGATAGATTCTCGTAAATTGTAAGAATCGTAAAAATTCGAATTGATCGGTGCCCCGCAGTGTTGAGAAAATATCACCAACTCCAAAGATAGCTTGTGTCATTCAGCATTTTTATGAGTTTTACAGTTACCCTGTTAGGGGGTTTACAGTTAACGCGATGATTTACACCGGCAGTTAAACGAGTTTCTAAAACGGTTTGGCATAATACGGAGGATATAAATAAGAGTTGGAATTCTTGGGTAATGAGTCGGGGAAACGGAAAGTTGTCGGAGGATTAGGAGACACACGGAGCGAGTTAGCTCGTCAGAACATTAATTGGAGGTGCTCACCGGCAAAGACCGTGTCCTGCAGGTTGTACTTGCTGGAGCCAGTTTTACCGACTTTCGGAAAGTCCTTTAGCTTCCGGCCGCTGAGCTTGAGCTCGCCGCTCAAGTGCGCTTCCTCCAGGATTCGCTCGAGGCTTCTGGTGAGCTGCTTCTGTATGTGGCCGCTCATGTTCGACGTGACCATCGCCATATTACATTTTTTGGGCACGTACAACACACGCGGAAGCACGCAAGCGAATACTTTTTCTCTCCTCCCTAACCAGCCTGCTCTCGTCCTTTCGAACCAGGCAAGAATTCCTCGCAAACAAAAAAGACACTGAACGCACGCCGACCAACCGCCCCCGATACTCGCTCCTGCGCCACTGATTCACCAACCTCGACGGAACGTGCATTGGTGCATCTGACCGTGGCGCCGCCAATCTGACGCCATCTTAAAACCAATTCAAGAACCGCGCTATCGACATTTCAAATCCGCACCTTTCGCACCCCCAAATTTTCCTAATTATCTGCACAGAGGTACCCCCCAAATGATTTCAATTACTTACTTTGAGACCCCCGATTAACCGAGAGCCACTGTTGTTACTAAATGTTATTTATTGCAAATACCATTCCCCTCTATACCTGTTGCCTTGTTAAATCCACTGTCACTGCTTAGTAAAGTCAGTAGCAAGAAAGAAACAAAAAGAAAGTCCTCAATATCGCAAGAACTAAACAAAATTGATAATTATTTTATATTTTGCCAATATCTTACTAAGCGGAGATCCAGCTCCGAATCGAGAGGCATGAGACTCTTACATAACATTCGTTCATAACGTGTATTACAAATATAATTATATTTACAAGTTACATTCAGTCATGACGCCTAATCGTACATCGTAAAAAGTAAATTTCATTCCTAATTCAACTTGAACGCGTTCATTAGTTATTCGAGCGTGCATCGACTTGTATATTATTCGCTATTTGATACTGCCTTATCAATTCTTGTTCTAGGTTTGGCAAGCAAGGATTGTATCTGGCGTACTCCATGGTGAACTCTCCCTTTCCTTGCGTGGTTGATCTTAGTTCTCCGGTGTAGCCGAACATGTCATTTAAGGACACTTCGGCGATTAGGGTGAACCATCCTTCGGCGGCGTCTGTGTTGTTTATGATACCGCCTCGTTTAGATATTTGACCTACTACTATTCCCTGCGTGGACAAATAAATGATTATCAGTACATTGTTAACAGAAGCGATTACTAGAAAAATCTCTAGTTAGCTCTCTTTCTCGTCTCCTACAAACGATGTAGAAAGTTTTTATTTCGCATAGAGATCCGGTGTTTAATCATGGCATATATATTTATGCATCTCTTGCCTGAAATTCCATTGGTGCAGTCACCTCTACCGTCATAATCGGTTCCAGTATTTGCCAGGACCCTTCTCTAAACGCGTCCCTCATCGCACCCTCGGCGGCTTGGTAGAACGCGAATTCCGAGGAATCCACGCAATGGTGCATACCATCGATTAGCCTGAATCTAACGCCAGCCACTTTGTGCCCCGAAAGTTGTCCCTGCTCGCACATGGCTCTGAATCCCTTTTCCACGCCGGGAATAAATTGTTTGGGTATGTTTGTTCCCACCGTTTCGTCCTTGAACTCCAGTTTAGTGTTCATGTTTGGTGGGAGTGGCTGAAACAGTATACCTGTGTGATGCGTACTGCGCTGCGCGAAATGAAAATAATTTGGAGCAACAGAAATTTATACATACCTCTATGATTCCAATGACACGGCCATATTGACCGGCACCACCGGACTGTTTCTTATGGAGGTAGTCGAATTCGTAAGGTTCGCGCAATGTCTCACGGAAAGAGACCTTCGGCTTTCCAAGGATGACGGGACAACCATATTCCCGTTCTAATCTCTGCGCGTATATCTCTAAATGCAACTCTCCCATTCCCGAAACAACGGATTCCTAAATAATGCTATAGAAAAGTGAGTCCATAGAACTGGTATACAAACACTACGTAAAATAACTAAACTACATATACGTGAATCACCTTGCTGTCTGTGTTGAACTCGAATCTGAAAGTCGGATCCTCTTTAGTGAATCTTGCAATACCTTTCGCGAAGTTGTCTCTCTCTTTCGAGTTCTTTGGTTGAATGGACATTGACACTACAGCGTCAGGTATGTAAATAGACTCCATTGATAATTTGGAATTAGGAATGCTGACGAACGTGTCTCCTGATGCGCAGTCTATACCGAACAAGGCAAAGATATCTCCGGCATAAACCTTTTCTACATCTTCCATTTCATTCGAATGGAGCCGTACTAATCTTTGTACTCGAACCTGCGAGTATAATATGTTAATAAAAATGCTGATGAACCTGCAGAACATCTACCCCCCTCCCCCTGGATTTCGATGATTTTTAAATAACTTTTTCCTTTGCATGACAGCGGCGGTACCGATAGTTTTTCGCGAATATCTTGCAAACTAAGCGAGCCTGCTGCTAACATGCGAAGAAAAAAGTTGTTCAAAATATCGATTTCTACAGTAGATTAAAAAATCATCGAAATCGGAAGGTAGGTGGCTGTGCTGCAGGTTGATCAAAATACCTATCGCCAATTGGAAGGTGTACTACTCTTAGCAAACCTTTCTACTGGTTCTTGTGTTGTACAAAGTGTCCGCCTTGGACAGCATCCCCTGATAACAACGGAAATAAGTCAGCTGGCCAAACCTACCAGCTTCTAATTTAAATGCCAGTCCAACGAACGGCTTCTTGTTGCTTCTCTCGGTGTCTAAGAGCACTTTAATAGTCTCGTTTCTGTAACTCGAGAATAGAGATAGAGACCAAAAATCATGGAACAGTCGATGGTAGATAATGTGTTAAGAGATGGTGTGTAGAATATATCAAATTACCCGCTCTCCTGAAGTGCATAATTCTCGACTTCAGCAGGATTTGGTAAGTAATCCAGAACTGCATCCAACAATGGTTGGACACCTTTGTTCTTTAATGCAGTTCCAACTAGAACGGGCGTGAAAGCTCTTTTTATACAATTTCTTCTGATAGCATCTTTGATGTCACTTTCAAGTATTTGAACTTCATTTAAATACATTTCCCCAATCTTTTCATCGACGTTGCTCAAATGCTCGATCAGTTCTTGTTTAGCATCGATTGTCTCTATAAACATGTATATGCAAGATTAGCTGCAGTGATATTATTACAAGATTACAGAATCTGTTTTTACAAAATCATCCATGCATTACCTGCTCTCATGTTTGATGGAACTTCATCTTCTCTAACAACTTCGCCAAAGTCCCCTTCAAAGTACAATGCTTTTTCAGACATAATATCCACAATTCCTTTACAATTACCCTCTAAACCAATGGGTAGCTGTAGAAATGCAGCATTGTGGTGCAGTTTACTACGCAGCTGATCCAATACTCTCTTGTGATTCGCTCCTAATCTGTCCAATTTGTTAATAAATGCTAGGCAAGGTACATTGTACCTTTTCATTTGTCTGTTTACAGTCATTGTCTGAGACTGAACACCCCCTACAGCGCATAATACGAGTACAGCTCCATCCAAGACTCGCAGAGCTCTTTCTACCTCTACTGTAAAATCTACGTGACCAGGTGTGTCGATGATATTGATGTTATGATCCTTCCATATCGTGTAAGTTGCAGCTGACTGAATAGTAATCCCTCTCTGTCTTTCTAATTCCATGCTATCCATTGTAGCTCCGACGTTATCTTTACCTCGTACCTATTTCACATTTAAAAAAAACGAAAAAAAAACGATGACATACCGAAATTTTAGGAAGATCATTTTGTTCTTACCTCGTGCATTTGAGAAATTCTGCCGGTGTAAAATAATATACGTTCAGTCAATGTAGTTTTTCCGGAATCAATGTGAGCAGATATACCAATGTTCCTAATCTTTTCCAACGTTTTGTGTTCTGCATGTTTCGCGAACTTTGACGAAAATCGGGAGCTCTACGAGTGCATAACAATGTTAAAAAATGTCAATGTAAGTATAATTATGGTTTGTTTAATTCAATTTCACAGCCGATTTGTAACCTGAATTCTATGGAAGGTTAGGATAGTTACCTTAAAAACGTGCGAATACACTTGTGACAACCTGTTCAAGTTTGTCTTGTCTCTTAAAATTGTTATAATAGACATGATGATTGGTTTATTTCTTAACTATACTCACAGTAATAATTGTTATTGTATTATTATTGTTTTTTAATTGTGCTCTTATTGTTGCTCTATATCAGTGAGGATATGAGAGCATATGAGAGTGCTCACGCCCGAGGTTTCGGCGTTCCCGATACAGTGCTGCCCCCCTACTCTGATTTTTAGCATGGTGCAGATCCTGGACAACTTTTTAGCATGGAGCAGAATAGTTTAATTGTTTTATATAAAATATGTAACTAAGATATAAATCCATGCTAAAAATGCGATGTCACAAAATTAAGAACGCCGAAACCCCGGGCGTGAGCACTCTCATGTCTTCTCTGTCTAGATATATACAATACAGAGCATGCAGACCAGCTACGAGAGCTACGACTATAGTCGAACATAAACGATGTTATTATTCACTGAAGAGCGCCAAATGTTTGAAATGAAAAACATAAAAGCGGTTCTATAAAAGAACGGTTTATTGTGAATCACTTAACTATATGTTTTATTTTCTTCGTAATATCCTTACTCGAAGGTTTGTCTTAATATAAAATAGTGCGCGTCGCGAACACAAAAATTTTACAATTTTAACAAAATCAAACGCAACAAACTTACTTTAGCTAACTTATTAAACTGTTCTTTTATGCTACAAATATTTACATTGAGCTTACGAGGCCGGGAAGTACAAACGTCATAGAACTTAAACAATTATATTTTGTGCTCAAGTGTAAAATGAATTCTTACACCTGTTGTTTGTTTTTTTTAATAATAATAATCGTCATTACATCCAATGCACATCTTAATATATTGTCAATAACATGCTCGTCTCTCTTTTCCGAAAAACTTATCAAGTAGTTAATTGTACTTGTAAAACGATCGTTTATGCAGCAAATAAACCGGTACAAATGTTGTTTCAATAATCTTAAATTGTTTTTGTTAGGCTCAAAGTACATGTTTAAAAATATGTTATGCATTTAATAAAGTTCAAAGGAAATTTAAAAAACTATGAAAAGAATGATACTATAGTTTCGGTTTTAACAGATGAGATCTGATGTGAATCGTTGATCATAATAGTTGTCCACACCACCACAATTATTCCATAATGATTGCATTTGGCATCTCGGAGTGGGGTGGACGGCTATTGTGACCAACGATGTATACTAAATCTCTTTTTTTATATAGACCGCAATAATGAATATTTTGATAAATACCAACACTGGATTGTCTTTGATCAATCGTGCGGAATTCATTGAACCATGAACATTCAATTTAAATACATGCAGACAATGAGAATCGTGACTTACACACATTACATTGATCAAAATACGTTTCTAATGAACTCGTTTCTAATGAACATACTAACACGTACATAACATTTATAAATAGCTGTTTAGAGTCACACCGGGTAAACGTGGTTCCTTTATGTATGTCCTGACTTCGAATCAAAAGATCTTATAAGCACAAAATATACTTGCAAGGGTTAAATAATTAGCATAATATATGGAATACCCCCTTCAATATTTCGAGGAGTTAGGACACTGTGAAATTTGAAAAAGTTTCTCGTTCACACTGTTGAAAGTGAAATACAAAAGTATCCCGACGACAAGCAGTTTTCGGACGAATGTTTCTATAGTTGATGATATTGTAATTAAACTTTTCCAGTAATCAAAAACAGCCGAGTTTTTTGCTCTTCAGTGTCCCAACCCCCCAATGATATTCCAGTATATGCTGCCTGTATTTTGCGTTTCATTATTTCTTTTATTCGTTTCAATACTTGAGTGATGATAATGTGTTTTCGTAAAGAGTATAAAATCTGTCTTAATTTTTATAAATTTTCTTTTCTGTACATACATTATATTTATGCTGGAGTCAAACTACAGCCATTATTATCCTTACAGCTAGTGACCTTTACAAATACATTAGTATAATATCCGATTAAAAGCAAGTAACATTTTTGGTACTAAGTTTAGTCGGCGAACGTTTGTCGTCATTGTCGCCAAAGTCCATACCGAACGGTACGGAGTTCCAAATGGCTTTATCGTTACGGTCATCCTCCTCGCTTAAAATATTGCACATCATTCGGTCGTCGTAGAGAGAAAATCTCGCGGTTGATTGTCCACGACCACGAATCTTTCTTACAGAGGGTGGCAAATCGCCTGGCGTCTTTATTCTCATATGTGGATCCTTCAACACGTTCAGGTTCGATCCAACATTAAAAACTTCGTTGAACTTGTCGATGCTCTCTTGTCTGCTCAGATTGTTCTCGCTCTTTTTGTTTCGTAAATTGACGAGAGGCAGACTAGACGGTCGAGTGTTCGTGTTATTATCGTTATCTAGCTTTTGTTTACCAACTTGCACAGCGGCATTCTTGTCGTTCTTGTCCAATGGAATGGTGACCGCTGGTGACTTGGTAATAATACCGTTCACGTACTTTCCTCCGGGCGATATCGTCACGTTCGTCTCGACCGTTTTGATTTGCACGTTCTGTTTTGACAGTAGATTCGACTTTGAATCTTCCCTGTCTATTTGGTATTTGTTATACGTATGCATCTTCTTGTTGACGAGCAACTTCTTCAGATTCGGCCATCCGAATAGCTTCTTCCTTGGACTCTCTTGCGCGCAGACCTCGTGCACGTTTGTTTGTTTGCGTTTGCCATACGCCGTCGTACCGTCGTCGGAAATCACGTTCTGAACGTACGGTATAGGCGTTGCTGGTCGAAGCTGTGTCAACTGGGTAGTGTGTTGGCTCAAATAATCGTGGGAGACGAGTCCTTGAGCTTCCGATACTATTTTGTATTGATCGTTGCAAGCGTGCTTCATGGACTTGTCCACCAGCACGTTACCGTTACACCCTAACTCTTCGAACGAGTCCGACTGCAACATTAGGTTCCTCTCCATGCACGGATTCCGCCCTTGGTAAGGCTGAAGTGTCTGAGCATGGTTGTATATTGCTACTTCGTTTGAATTTTTAACTAAAACACAACACACGGATCAGTTTAGTCGCAATCGACAATGAAATGTTTCAGTTGTGATCTGTAGAGGTGTGCGGAAACCCGAAAATCTCAGGAATCTCGAATATATTAGGATTCTCGAAAGTTTTTCGGGTTACCCAACAATAATTCCGATAAACTCGGTCTCTCGCACACTTCTAGTAATCTGTACTTACAACTATGTTCGTGAACGATGCTCTCAGAAGGCGACAATGTTACTAAGTTCTCAACAATACCATCATTACTTGTATTATCTTGTACCATGTGCAATGATAAATGACCGACGTGAACGTTATCGTGATGAGACGTTTCGCTGTAAAGACTGTTTGTAGTTGAAGGCACTAGGGTGCAATGGGAATTGACCATTGGACTCCCATCGGTGAAGTGCATAGTCACTGAAAGTTTATAGATTTGTTTCGTCAACAGTCTACAATCATACTCGCATGCTATTAAGTTATCGCGTATGAAATATCCGATTATTATAGATCACTTTGAGCTATAAACCTAATACTTCGTTTGTTTAACGTTACTGTTCAAAATCGGGCAGTTCATATGTAATGACCTAATATATTCGCAAAGCGATGAAGAATGACGTACCACGATGAGATTGTAGCTCTGAAAGACGTTCTTCTATACATAAAGCGGTTAACCGAGCTTCCGCGTCTGCGTCCCAGCAGTCTTCCATCGTTTCCCTGATCAAACGTACTCCTGGTCTGTCTACTAAACTACCCTCTAGCAAAGGTCTAGCCTTATTACGCGATACTAACACTTGCATCTGCTCGAATGTCGGGTGAAGTCCAATCTCCTTCTCGTACGGCTGTCTGTATGCGGGCATCTCGGAGCCTGGCATGTAGATGTCGGAACATCTTGACACTAATTCCCACAATACGAGACCCATTGCGTAAACGTCTATCTGTTTCAGAGAGCTTTCGCAATCTCGTAAATTAACAGCACCTTCCAATACTTCCGGTGCCATGTATCTTAATGTGCCGACCTAATCAACAATTGAGAACAATGTTATTAATTTCCTTGTGCAGAGCAATTTGCATAAGGTGTCCCGGACAATTTCTATTCAAATACATGCGATTAATAACTCTTTATGATCTTAGCAACTTTTGCAACTCTGTTATAGTTAGTTCGCATTAACACATTGAACTTCACGGGGGATCACCGTAAAAACGATTTTCATATAATTAACACAACGAACATCAATTTATTAATGCTGAAATTAACTAGACTATAGTGTAAGGTCAGAACTTTGTTATCAAGTAACTAACAATTGCTTGATAACACTGATTATAAATGAAATAGTTGAAACTTGTGTGGAATATATAACATTCTCGTGGCGGCATGGTTCAATGTGTTAATGAAGCTGATCTCGGCACATGACCGCAGCGAGTTAAAGTGCTTCTACACAAAAAAAGTGTCTGGGACACTGAGTGTAAGTTTTTATCACACATCGTTGATTGATTTTATTTCAGCGTATTGTTCCTCTCCGTTCGAGTAGTATTTAGAACCAGAAATTTGTACCGCCAATCCCAAGTCGCATATACAACAAGTACCATCGGCTTTGATTAATATATTTCTCGAATTGATATCTCTGTGCGCGATACAAGGCTTAAACTTATCTGTAAAATTAACGGTTAAAAATATTCTCCGGTGTACTTGAAAGGAATATTCCTTTTATGGTCTACTTACCACCTTTGTGTATATCGGTATGTAAGTAAGCGAGTCCTTTTACCATAGAGAGACCCATTTTACAAAATGTGGGCCAATCAATTGTATGTGTCCTTAAGAAATCTGTCAAAGTACCACGTGGTGCAAAACTAAGTACCAAAAGATATTCAACGCTGCCTTCCATGCTTACTCTTTCATCCACACCTGAAAATCGAGAAAAACTGCTAGCAACATTTTAGCAATTTATGTGGAAAAGAAAGTCTGGAAGTCTGGAAGGAAAGTACCATAATAGCTTAATAAAGATGGATGTTCCATGAAGGGGAGGCAATAAGTATCCCGTTCATTTTGAAAGTAATTACGATAGTGAGAAGGAAATATCTTTACAGCAACATCTTGGTCACCCATACTGCCTTGCCATACAGAACCGTAACGTCCTTGCCCTGAAAATGATAAAAATGTTTTAAAATAAATACATACAAAAATGTTCATTGCATAGGATCATTTAGTCTACAAAGAACCTACCCACAATTGTTGTAAGTTTTAAATGATCTACTGTGTAAGTACCAGTCCTCAGAGCTGTACTGTCTAAAAACTGATCTGTGTAAGAAAGTGGTTTCCCTAATCTTGCTAACATATTCATATGGTACATGCGATAAACCATTAATCCTAAAATGCACGTCACTAGCAATATGCAAACTAGGACACTTATTATGATAAGCATCCATCTTCCAGAATCTGATTGTTCCAAATATTCGGTTGCTAAACAAATCAAACAGTATAAATATTAATAACTTAAAAAATTACACAATCTTCTTTTGTGCATTGATCTTACTTGGTTGATTATTTTCTGTGGTAATAGAGTTGTGCACTTTGTTTTCAGAGTATATGGTGCTGTTAATATTGAGATTGCAATAGTCTCCATGACAACAACAGAATTTCGTGTTGTTCAACGCTTTGGTGGAATGTTGAAGAGCAATACATTCTGAAGTTTCACATTTTTGTTCACCAGACTGTTTCCAACAACCTAAATGAGCACAAAAATCACAATTTATTTAGAAAACGATTCATAAGCTGTCATAAAACAAAGAAGACAAATAATGGAAATACCTTGGGATAAAATGATTATTTGTGTTCCATTTGCAGTCTTGTCTTCTTGCCACAGTGCATGGCAAAAATTAGTACATTTCTCATATTTAATATTGTCATCTGGCTGTAAAGAATGAATTAATTCGGTTTAATACACTTAGGAATATTACTGTACTACAGGAACATTAATTTTCAGTTTATGTACAGAAGTATACTCTTCGGATGCAGGACATGTATTTTTAACTTACTACGGTATGAACTACATTACTGTCGTTGAGTATATTTTCAGGTACACTGGGTATATGTTGTTTTAAAGAAAGATTTTCATTTTTCTTTCTGCTGGCACATATTCGAATGGCATTAATGGGTGCCGAGTTTATCCCACACAGTAGCACGATCAATGTAATTGATACAATGGCTTTCATTGTGCCTCAGCAGGCCTCTTGAGCTCAAACACTTCAACGGAAGCGTTGATCCTTAAGAAGTGGCATCTTTGATTACATCAACATATACTACTGCCATGTGTAGGCTTTGCTCATCTGTTCATTGCAGAAAATATAAACGCATTTATTATAATGACAATAACAACTAGAACAAATAAATTCTATACAATAGATATAGATACAATCAAACCTTGATAACTCAATAGTTAACAAACTTTAAGAAACAAAAATTTAATTTTTAAAGATCAATGGCAAATAAATCCTTAAGCTGTATATTTAATCTTTTGGATAAAATTGTCCATCTGGCGCAAACGCATACTATACGTACTATGAACAATCGACAATGGTAATTTCCAAGTAAGAAACTTTGACTGATAGAAGTAAACTTAGATTTGCATAGGTCAAGCTTCTCCTGAATTCAAGTCGCACAGATAGAACAACATCCTAAATAATACAAGTTTACATGATAAATAATACAAGTTAAACTAAACTATACGTATATTACGATTGATAAAAGTTTTCACAGTGTGTAACATAAATAAATATTTTAAATAGACAAGATTGACATACAGAGCAGATTTAAGTACTGATCAATGTCAGAAAGTAATTAGATGCAGCAATCAAGGAACGTGAATATATTAGTGATTTATATTTCATAAAAAGAGGATACTTGATTAACGACGCGAGTGTTGATAAATTTTGGCGAATTACGTTGTTCGTAGGTCGGATCTTTGTGTAAAAAATAAAAGCGGCGGCAATTATGACAGGAAAGAGGTGCAGTCACTGAAAGAATGATGCCGTACGAGTATCGGAACGATATTAAACTTGTCCCGCTGCGATATACACCGTAAGCGCGTATAAAAAGAAGCGTGATACATGCTGGAAAAAATTAAGAATAGGAAAATAAAAAAGAAAATAGTAGTATCGCACGATATGTTGCATGTACGTTGAAAGAAACATATACTTACATTTTTCGGGACTGGTTTCTCGAGCTTCTTAGTCGAGAATCTTGAAAAGTTCGGCTCGATACCGACAGTATCATTGCACACATCCGTGAACGAATAGAACAGATATTCACAGTAAATACCGTATCAACATTCAGATATTTGACAGACAAACCGTATCCATTGAATTGTAATTCATTCACGTGTTCCCAAAGACAACGCAAAACGTCAGTTTCGTATCAGAGGAACAACAATAGTGGTTGTAGTGCTGGCAACTTGACAAAACGTACATTCCAATCGTCCGATTTGAATAAATGAATTCGTATTTTGTTCAGTTATTCAGCTTTTTATATTAATTTACCTTAAGAAAATCTATTTATAATTTTATGTTCTATGGATTAGACTATAGTCTATGGATCTACCGAAGCGATTAACTAGCCGCCATGTCTCTTTCGAGAAGGAAACGGTTTTTCTGTATTGTTGATTTATCTATGAAGTAAATTAATATTACGCTTTTTAAACAATTATAATCTATCTGTATGTAATCTATGGAGTCTAAAGCAACCAATCGGATGTCACATTTCGAATGCAGTAGCTTATGCGTGCTAGATTATGGCTAGCACAGTGTATTACGCTCTAACTCTGAGACGATTCTTCGGCCAATAGCGGTCCCCTACCATCGCACGCAATATCGCTATTGGCCGAAGAATCGCCGTGGAGTTAGAACGAATGCAGTTTGCTGCCATCATCTGGCGCGCACACGGTAGTTTCCAAAGCTACGCGATTGAAGTTCGTGAGGATTCGTAATTAGAAACTTGTGAATTGGCGCGCAGCGTCTTATGCGTGTTTTCGATGTTATATCGTGCAAATGGCGGCTTTCGCGATGTTTTGTTCAATGTTTCTTACAATTTAACTGCTCGTATCGTCCGTTTTGTGTAATTGACAAAGAGATAGCACTCGTCGCTCAACTCTATACTTGTGAAAGCTCGCGGTCGAGATGGTGAAGTTTCATAAGAAATTTTTCGCTGGTGATAAGGTGTTCGCGAAAGTTCGAGGTTATCCAGCGTGGCCAGCAAAAGTAAGTGCAATCGTGAATATTATTTAATTTGCCTCTCAATTTATACGAGATTCGTAACGATCGACCATTGAACTGTCAACGATCTATTACGAATAAACCTTATACTCAACCAATTATGTCTAATTAATAGCACTGTTCCAACGCAGCATCATGTCGGTGTTAACTTATCCGGGGATTATGTGTATACAAAGTAAATAATAATGTTTAACTAATACGATACGAGTAATGGATCTTGCGTTGCAATACATTGTTGTTACTTTGTAAAAATAGTTGCATTCTTGCGTATAATAATTGAATTAATTAGATGGATCTGATCTTATTTATATTTGCAATATATAAATAGATAAATACAATATTATGTAACTTAAGGTAGGAAACTGTGCGGAATTAAGCTGTTCATTGATATTTTTTCAGGTTGAAAAAGTTATTGATCCAAATTCAAAGAACTCGAAGTATAGTGTTTACTTTTATGGCACTGGAGAAACGTGAGTAATGTTTACCATAATACTTGACAAGGGTTGAAAGAAAATTTTATTTGCTTGAATTTGGTTAACCTTTTCTTACCAACGATGACTATAATGACTGAATTCACTACAGTAGAACTTGCTATTAATATTGCATTATTCCGTTGTGTATGTGTTGTTAAATAATTTTTGAAAAAGTGTGAATGTATGGAAAACAGACGCCTAACAAAAGGATTCAGACATTCTGAATTCTAAACGATTTATTTTAGTGCTGTGTGTAAAGTGGAAGAGTTGTATACATATATCGAAAACAAAGCAAAGTTTGCTAAACCTATCAGAAGAAAATTTTTTCACGAGGGTTTGATCCAATTGGAGCAAGAGCTTAAAAATGAGATGGGCATGCCAGGACTTACTGACCTTAAAGGTAAGTGTAACATGTTCAGCTTGCACATAGAGGTATAGAACAACATGCATTTCTTATATAAACAAAGAATCTGCTATTGTTGAAGATGCAGCTAAGGAAGGCGAAACTGCAATTAATTTGCCAACAGTCAGTGCAATGGATAATGATATGGAGACAGGGTCATTGGTTATCGACGAGGAGGAAAAAAAGAAGTCCATGAAGAGGAAAACCATGCTGGGTGCTACTAATAATCCTGTAATATACTTGCATTCGTGTATTTTCACTTGGTTCTTATGTATATACAGACAGTTTCTGGAAAAGAGACTAGCGGAATGGCACAGGGGCAAGAGGAGATCCTACCTTTTCATTATTAGATTCGTTTACATAGCAAAACTATGTGTACCTAATAACCTATCAGACTCTTATTTCTCTTGTGCTGTTTCAGTAGTTTTTTTTTTCTGGCAACTGTCAGTGTATCTAATTACGAATGTGAATATAAGGAATTCAGTTAGGAGTTTTAGCTCTTCACGGTCAATACTTTTTGAGACAAAAAAGCTATTGAACCGAGCGCTCCAATAAAAACGTAGGAATTGCCGACAAACATTCGTGGAGCTTGGATCGTTTGTGCGATTATTCCTCACAGTTGCGCGATAATTGCAACAGTAAAATTGCTTTCCATGCGCTGGTATATCCGGTTAAAAACTATTCGTTCATTCAGGACACACCCGAGATCAAAAAGAGACGCGGAAAAGCGAAATCATTGCTGGCATCTACAAGCGACTCGCGGCAAGAGTCTACTTTAGATTCACAAGGGGAGGAATCACCTAAAGAAGTTGTGAGCCGCAGTGGCAGAAAGATCAAGCCCAAACGGTTCGCTGACTTCTCAAGCTCTGAGGAAACAGACACTCCGGAGAAGAGCGGTATGAAATTCAATCAATATGAAGATATTGATAAGTATTTACGAACCCGTACGCCTCAGCGATTTCGCAGACCTGAGATCGGTGGGACGTACCATTTAGTAAATGATGCATTCGCGATTTATTAGATATTCATCCTATAAGAATGTTATGTAATTTAGAACATGGCAGAGGTCGCGCTAAAGTCAAAATTGAAGATCCTAGTGATCAACAAACATCATCCGTGGTGCATAAGAAAAGGGCTACTTTAGAAAGTAAGCACATAAAGAGTAGACGCGTAATTTAGACTAAGCTACAAAAATTTAAATCTGGTGTACTTCACAGAGAAAAATAACGCAGGTGAAGCGCCGATATTGGAAGGCACTGTAGTATCCAGCACTACGTCTTCCGACACACCACCACGGTTTCTGCTGGCACTGACATTTGCCGGCGAATACGTAGGCATTAAGTTAGACATGGACAAGCCAAAATCGTTCGAAAGTGAAAAAGCTCGCTCGCAGTGGGACTGGTCCACGGCTAGAAACGCTATGAAATTGAAAGCACAGCTGGAGAGTGGTGAGATCTTGCCGGAACAGGTGAAAGATTGTTTGGATTTCAACGTACACGTTCCGGAAGAGGAAAAGAGAGTGTTAGCGAAGGATGGAGCGCTTCATCGAAAAACAAACAAGCTAAGGTAGCAACGCATCAGTGGCTGGGTTAAAATTCCGATTCGGTGACCGTCTATATCGATTCTAGATGGCTGCGAATAGAGGCGCAACTTTTACAACTGGACGCTCAAATTAAATCGAATCTGGGATTGGACCGAGCAAATCCAGACAAATGTCTACAGGCAATGGACGATATGCTGTCGCTGCCAATCGATCCCTTAATGTTGAAAAAACATCCGCATATCGTGGAGACAGTTAAAAGGGTACGAAAGCGCGAGCTTCTGTTGTTCTGAAACTAGTCTGAATACTTCCGTTCACACAGGAAAATATTATGAATTTAATAATTACTGTTAAATGACAAAAAAAAAAGAACACGTATCTTATATTTTTATTCGTACATCACGGATACGAGTTTGTATAAAAATCGATTAACAATTATAAAGGAAAGTTGCATAAAGTTGCAAAAATCTGTTTTCGCAGATCTATACCAAAGAACTACCTCTCACAAAAGCTTGTATAACTTGAATATGTTCCCTTGTTAGATATTGAGATTAAACTGTGAATATCTTTTAGTTGAGACGATACATTGGTAACTTGGCTGACTGGAAATTAACTGAAGAAGAAGAGGTACGTGACTGCACGTCTCCTCCGTCTGCAAGCTGGGTCGAAAATGACCCAGTGTTCGGATGGAGAATCAATGTCACTGTTATCACTTGTTTTTTTTTTCATCTTTGCTATCGTGTTTGCAGACTACTTTCAAACAAAAGGCAGAGCAAATAAGACAAAAGGCTGAACACATATATAACAAATTTAAGGTAACTATGTTTAAAAGAATTGTCTGAAACATCGTGAAAATAATTGATACACAGGTGCACACAGTTTTAATAAAATATTTAACCCCTCTCACTATAACATCTGTTTTGTTCGCATCGACAACGCACAGGCAATGTTTACCATACCCGAAGGTCAGTCGTTTTGGCAATCGTTTTCGGACCAGGTGGTCCATTTCAAAGAGCTGACGAAAGATATGCCCGAGGAAAAAGTATTCTCTTTAATGTCTGATCCAGCTTGTTCAGGTAAATACTTGCCGTTGAAAAAATTGTACGAGTTAAATAGGCGTTGAGAGAGGACACTGGCGATTCTGTTGACGTAGAAACGAAACTTGCAGATGCAGCCGTATCAGAGGACTCACCAGCGGACGAGAGTGGTAGTCAACCGGACACAGACGTCCCTGCAGAACCAAAATTGGAAGTGCCTACCAGGAGCGAGACTCCGAAAGAGTCGGAGACCAAGTAACACAGTGGTCTTTTGTATCCAACGATATGAAGAATCATGCTTACTTTCTTTTTGTACTAATGTAGTACTATACGACATGAGTGTCTTAAAGCTGGAGAGAAAAAAAAGATGAAAATGACGTGAGTTCGGTTTTGAACACTTGTGGGAAGGGGGAAGGGGGAGGGATTATCACCATTCGATGAGTTTTGACACTATATTTTATTTAACGGATATCTTTCTAGTAAATTCTCTCCTCATAATTGTAACGCATCCTCCTTGCAATATCTGTAACTACGAAGCCGTGACACTAATGGAACAGCTTTACACTCTTTGAATAATGTTGCGAACATTGGTTAACCGTAATGCACGTAATATATAATAGAGGATAGGTATTCATAATTCATTTCTACTATTAAACAAACATACACGGTTTCTGTACGATTGCAATCCCGTTCGAGTATCTGAGGCAACACACCGAAAACGAAAAATGCAAAACTTATAAAATGAGGAAAAATGTATTTACGATGACAATATAGGCATCTCCGTTGTCGAACATCTTGCGCAAGCTTATTTACTTAATTAGAACAGCCAACAATGTACATAAATGTCGAACGCAAAATTGAAGAACACGATGACCGTCTGTATTCAACGAGTCTGCGGCACAAACGTCAACGTGAATTCATTGGTGGTGAAACATGAAAGTTATTATTGACGCAAGTTTCAGTCAGTGTTCCGTTCTTTTGATTGTTAGCGTTTTCATCGCACTTTAAAGGCATAAATGGGACGGTAATCGAGCAATCTACAGGGAATAGCATAGAGGGGAATAAAAGTTGTTGTACATTGGTTCAGTATCTCTTGAATCCTGAACGTGGTCTCTGCTACATCTGGATTGCACAAAGTCGGAAAAAGTAGGTTTTGTCGAATCGCAGCTGCAGAATATCATAAGAAATGTTCATAGCAATACTAGCGTCTAATTTAATGTGGGCAAGTATTATTCTGTTGACAGAATGAACGCACTTTCGAAGTAACGTAGTTTGTCGTTGAGAAATTGGAATTAAACCGATGTAAATTGTAATTGAAACTTTGATACGAGCTAGTGAACGACATTAGGCGTTTATTTGGTTCAAAATTTTTGCTGGTGCAAAAGACGATATTCTCGATGTTGTTGATTGTTTTCTCCCTTATAACGATTATATCTTAATCAGCCGTCATTTTATTTAATTTAGGAAACAGCACAATTGTTTCTATCGAATGACAATTCGATTTATGTTTATTGAGTTGTATCATTGCACAATTTGTTTCTTCCCGCGGTGATTCGAGCGAGTGTCTTTGAAGTGCATTGAAAACGGAAACACCGAGCAAATAATTTCTGTTCAGAGTTCTATTGCCTTATAATTTTAGTTGTTTATCATTTTAAATAATTACCATAAGATCTACGGTCCAAGAAATATTTTGTACATCCAGCTTTTGTCGAAGAAATTTTACGTGAAAGTAAAGCGCATTTTCAAGATACGATCTTGAATCGATATTTTGCCGATGTGCTTGTTTCACGTAAAGTGATTCCAGATGAACTGGATGAACAAATAATTTTTCGACCCCATTGTACTAGATATTTATCCATAAGTACGAGGATGAATACGTTGTATGTTAAGTAATTCATATCTTGATTATCAAAAAGCAAAATGTTTATTTCAAATGTCAAAAGTATATAATATTTTGAATAAAAAATTGACGACAGATTTCCACAGTTATCGTTGCACCACCCTCCCCTTTGTTTTAACAAATGCATGTACATGGCAATTATATTTAGCTAACTCTTTGCCATTGAAACCAACAATAGCATCGCGGGTGGACCGTATATAATTATAGATCAGCATTATTAATGCAGCAGGTGACGTTGCGTGCAAAGTAATTCTATGGTACTTTATTTAATATTTCATTTTGCTAGCGTACTAGGAAAAAAAAAACGATGCGTAAAAGTTGTATTCGTAACTGACGGCAAGAGAAGCCAAGATCAAGCAACGAGGAACTAACGATAATTCTGACAACGAAGGTGCACCCATTAAATTTACAAAGTAAACGAATTCCTACACTGGTTCGAAGAAAGTCGAGGAGTGACTCGCACATTATTGGAAAGGAACAAGGCTCTTGGTGCCTGTTGGTTCGACGAAATTCAAGAAGTAAGAAACGCGGATGTTCTTGGTGACGTACGTGATCAGCCGTTGTGAGGATGTCGGGCGTGGTGTACCCGCCCCGATGGGCTTATTGGATAATTCTAATGTTCCATTTGACGTTCAAAATAGTAGGGTTCTCAACAATCTCCCTACGCGACAGCAACCCGACGAAGAATCAACAAGTGTCGTTCGCGAAATCGAAATTTGGGGTATTTTACAATGTATTACTCTCCTGTACACTGGCTGGACTTAGCTTCATTTCCCTGCCAGAGCTAGCCTCCCAATCGTACCTGAACAAAACCAGCATCACGATGACGATAGAGATGATCCAATCGACGTACGGTGTCCTGATGATGTGCACGATTTTATTATGTTACGCCTTCCGCTGGTCTACCTTGAAAAGGATATGCAACTACCTGGTCCAGATCGAAGGAAAATTTAGTTTCTCGCGGGAGCGGATCAGTCTTCAACGTACCTTGAGAGTTTTGCTGGCGGTTCAGACCATTCAGACGGTCATGTTCGTGATCGTCGTGGTGTCCGAGGAGCTCGCCTTCCATAATGGTCCAACAGGATGGTCCCTGGACTCGGTGCCCACAGCCTTCGCAGCCAGTATCTTCTTTCAATACTTCTCCGTGATCAGCCTGATGACCGTGAACTTTGCTAGAGCCAATCAGGCCTTCGAGAACTTGTGCAGGACCAGCCATCCCGAAGACTGCTCGAAATCCTTGAACCGATGTCGACGTGTTTTCGTCAACTGCTCCATAATGCAGTCTCTTCGACGCTTGAGGAGCATCTACGATGACCTCTGCTACGTCTGCAGCGAGATATCACAGTTTTATTCATTTCCGGCGCTACTTGTTGTTCCGTACACCATTTATTCGCTGCTCTTTAACACGTATTACCTTCTGCAGCCCCTGTTCGACGAAAACATGGATTTTGAACTGGTTACGTTCGTCAACACCGTCGCCTTCATCGTTTATCTTATTTATCCGCTTGGCATGCTGACCTCCAAGGTCACCGACATACTGGACGAGGTAAGAACTCGGGTGAACATCCTTGAATTCATGACGGTCAAAAGGGACGCTTGGGATGCTTTTCTTTGCAGATCGGAAAGACAGGGGTGATCGTGCACTCGTTGTTGAAGAACGCGATCGATCGAGAGGCAAAGTCAGAGGTAAAACCCAGCCTTCGCACAAACACGGACGTCTAGTATACACACAGACACGCTTCTTCCAGCTCAAGCAATTCTCGCTCCAGTTGCTCCATCGACAAATTAAGTTTACCGCCAGCGAGTATTTCGGCCTAGACAACTCGTTGTTCCGATCGGTGAGCAAGCAAACGTTGATCCTGATCGATCGATCTCTGTTTCGATTCAGATGGCAATCTCTGTGTGTTCGTGTTTGGTCTTCAGGTGATCAGCTCTGTGATAACGTATCTGGTGATCCTAATCCAATTTCAAATGGGGAACAAGTCTTCGCACGTTTGCAACTGCAATTGCACGGGACCGTGATCGTTCTGCGAATTTTTCTAGGAAAATCGGCAGAGAATCAGATTTTATTTTTCTCGTTACAGATACCAGCGTTTGGAAAACAAAATGAAATCGATAAATAATTGTCGAGTGACTGATGTTTTAATTATGGATGTCGGAAGAATATATATGATTTTGAATAAAAAATGTAGAATCGATTTCTTCAAATTCTGCGACTCCTTCGTCCGTTTATCGTTGGAAAGCTTTTACGATAGGGCTTACAATAGGCGGAATGCGAGCGATACGTTGTTCACGCGATAGCGTATAAAAATTCGCGATCAAATCGCCGTTTTACCCGTACATTGTTTTGTTCCATTCGCGTATTTAGCTAATCCTATCCTGTTGAGACCTACGATAACATCGCGGCTGGAATGCTTATAATTACAGATCGGCATTATGAATGCGGTAGTTTTTATTATGTGCGTAGTAAAGTGTGCGGTGTGCCATTTAATATTTAATTTTGCCAGTTCCGGTGGTCGGGAAGAACGGTGCTTAATTTGATGTATTCGTAGTCGACGTCCAGAGGAGCATGATCGTAGAACGCCTAACGATTACACCGCAGGGGCACTGTATCTGATACAATTATAAAATAAATTGCTCCCGAAACTGGTTCGAAGAAAATCGAGAAGAATGCGAGACGCGCTGTATCGGCAAGGAACAAGGAAATAAACTTGGGAACTTGAAAATAAATCAATTCCTACACCGATCCAAAGATCGATTCAAGAAGAAGGGAAGACTGATCGTGGATTCATGGTGACGTTCGTCAGCCTACACGAGGATGTCGAGTGTTGTATACCCGCCCCGATGGGCTAACTGGGTAATCCGATCGTTCTACTGGATATTCAAGATAATTGGTCTCGCGACAATCTCTCTGCACAGCAAACCGAAAAACAACCGACCATTGTCCTTCAAAAGCTTCAGACTCGACCAATTCTACAACGTACTACTCAGCTTCTCGCTGGCTGCGTTGAGCTACATCACTCTGCCAAACCTGTTCACAATCGAGTACGCCAACAAAACCGCCATAACGTCAACTATAGAAATCGTCCAAGCGACGTTCGGAGTCGTGATGATGTGTACAATTCTGTTGTACTACGTCTTCAGGTGCTCCACCGTCGAAAGTGTGTGCAACTACCTGGTCCACGTCGAAGAACAATTTCGCTTCTCGCGGACGTCGATCAGTCTGAAACGCACCTTCCGGAATTTGTTGTTGGTCTTTGTCGTTCAAACGACTTTATGCGTGACTACGCTACTCCTGGAGCATCATGCTTTTCACGATGGTCCTCTGGTGTGGGCCACGGGTATTCTGCCGGCTACCTTCAGCGGCAGTCTCTTCTTTCAATACTTCTCTGTGATCAGCCTGATGGACACGCATTTCACCCGTGTCAATCGTTCTATTCGGATGTTGTGCAACAATTTGAAACCGAACGACTGCTGGAAATCTATCAGCCGTTGTTGTCAGATTCTCGATAATTCTGCTACCGTTCGGTCCATTCGACGTCTGAGGAACATCCATGACGACCTGTGCGACGTTTGCGCCGTGATATCGCAGTTCTATTCGTTCCCGTGTCTCCTTGTTGTTGCTTCTACGTTCTACGCGTCGCTGTTCAACTCGTATTACCTTCTTCAGTCGCTCGTCCTTCCTGACAAGGACTTCAGTCTCCTGGCGTTCCTCAGCACCGCGTCCATCACAGTTTATCTGCTCTGTCCTCTTGGCATACTGGCCTCCAAGATCACCGGTTTGCTGAACGAGGTAGGTCTTACGGGATCGAACAGATTTCGAGTTGTTCGTGACGCAAGAAACGTCACTGCGTCCGTAACAAAAACGAACAGTAAGTACACCCCAGTTTTTAGTAAATTTGACTTTCAACCCAAATATCTTGAATTTGTTTTAGAATAATTTAACATTTATTGATATCAACGAATACTCGAGTTAATACTCTTTAATTGACATTGGCAATAATGCCAATTTCACTTGTATATTTTAATAATAAATTATTTCTTTTTCTTCTTTGCAGATCGAGAGGACAGCAATTGTCGTGCACAGGTTCTTGAAAACTACGACCGATCGAGAGACAAAGTCAGAGGTAAATACGCAAACGCATTCCGCAATTGCCTGTTCCACAGTCGCGTTTTGTTGCAGCTGAAGCAATTCTCGCTCCAGTTGCTAAACCGGCAAATTAGGTTTACCGTCAGCGGGTACTTTAATCTGGACAACTCGCTGTTCCAATCGGTGAGCAAACACGATCAATCGATCCCGGTTACGATCGTTTCGGACAGCTGGCAATTTATCCTCTTACTGTTCATTTTACGGCTTCAGATGCTCAGCACCGTGGTAACGTACCTGGTGATCCTTATCCAGTACGAAGCGGGGAACTCGTCTGTGCACGTTTGCAACTGTGATTGCCGGAGAGAATAGAGTGACCGTTACGCAAAATTACATTTTTCTACAAAATTTGCGAAACGGGTGGGTGGGGGGGGCGGGAGAGGGGAAGAGAGGGTAGTAAAATCAGATAGAATCACTGTACAACGAGGACGAGAAGCTTCTCCGAATCAGAATTTATCAATAGTTGTCGTTAAATAAGACTAATGTACATCGATTGCATGCACGGCAGCGAATTACACGAGTGCGACTGATTAAATACCATTTACGCTCGCAGTCTGCCTCTCTTCTTTTGTTCGTATGTACACGCAAACACGTAATCTCGCAAGTAATTACGAATGTAAGCGCGCAGAACTCGATTACCTCTTGGTACAAACGATCACGCACTCATGAGAATTCATCGAGCTAGTTGTCTGTTGCACACAGCCTCGTTCGCCTCGTTCGAGTTGCATCGAACGACACTTGACACTCGACGAGGACGGTCCAACTTTGATATACGAACTCGTTGAGCCTCTTTGTCATCGTAGGTATACTAAACACATGCATCAAATACGCTACATCGACGCTAATACGATCAAGCACGCCCACGACTCTGTTTGTTCGGTGACAGTCGAGAAAGGTTTCACCTCGTTTCGAAGGTATCTCGTTCCGCAAATATACTCGGGCCTGCCTTATGCGAATTTAGGCGTTTCGCTTAGGGTCCGTGCGAAATTTTCGATCCACGAAAAATAATGTTGTAGAGCAATAAATGCGAATTTCAAGGTGCTCGAGATCGGAGTTCATAAAATATGAATTTATAAAATATTGTACTAAGGATGGGATCGAGGACTTGGACTTGGCGGAATTATTAAAAAAACGTTTTTTCTCTCACGCTTTCTCCATGCGCTGGTAATTATTATTCTCGCGCTTAATTGATTTTCTTGCCAGAAAATACGTTTCGGTATAATACTGACGAACCTATTCTCACGTGTTCACGATCACATTACCTGTCACGGACTATATACAAAACACACGTAACATTAACACGAGCGATCAATGTATGTCTCTTACATTGCTACTCGCATGCATATATCGACGCACACCGGAAGCGGCTCGCTAAAAACACCTCTCCTTTCGTCTCGGGTGTTGCTACGTTTGCTCTAACACTTTCTTACAAAATACTTTTTGTCTTTTTTTTTTTTCCTTTTTCGCGCAGCTTTCGAACGCGAGTTCGCAAAGCCTCGGAGGTGCGCAACAACTCGGTAACGTGACATCTGAAAAATATTGTTTTTGGACTCTCTCTCTCTCTCTCTGCGGATCCGAAACGTCGAGTAAAAATCGACGGTTGCGAGACAGTGGAAAAGCTTCTGCTTCTGTTTACGGTTTCCGTCGCTAGTTGAAAGACTGCAGTTGCGAGAATGGTCTCGTCCGCCGGGGATTACGATGAAATCGCAAAGAAAACGAATTTCGATTTCACATAGACTCAGCGAAACCGGTTTGGGCTTTGATGCGTATAATTGAACTGCAGATTTTACGCGTTTGTGGCATCTTTGGTTTTTTGACACTCGCTTGGCACGCTAGAATTCACTGTTTCAATCGGTATGTAACGAAACCCTTGCACTCCTATAAACCTGTTCATTCAACATCTGTGTTCTCAAAAATAGAATAGCTGTGACAGTTTAATCGAAATTAAGGGCAAGGCGACAGATTTCAGGATCTAAGAAGATATGATTACGTCTGAAAGAAGTACGAAAGTGATAGGGAGCCTATACAGGGTGTCCTAGCATCGGTGGTACAACCGAGAAGGAAGTGATTCTACATGATAAAACAAATCGAAAATGAGGAATAAAATTTTTTCATTTGAGGTTTCGTTCTCGAGAAAATCTTAAACTTAAACTTAACTATGGCCTAGATAGATGGTTCTCGATACAGACTTTTGTTTATGATTCCACTTCTGTGCATTCCTGTTGACATGACGTTCCGAGCACTTCTCACAGTTTCATTTGTTTTATTCCTTAATTTTATTCCTTATTTTCGATTTGTTTTTTCATGTAGAATCACCTCCTTCTCGGTTGTACCACCGAGACCCTGTATAAACTAGATCTCGGACCTCCATACACCATGATGTTCTCGAAATTTGTGATGTTCGAAGCATCGAAGTGGTTTCAAGAAATGGTGGTTCGAAACGTTGGCAATGCAGTTGTCGGTGAAACTCGGCTTCGCTGAATCATTTTTCGTGAAAACATCTCCCGTTATTTCATCGTAACCCGTTGTTCGGCTACTTTGAGCGGAGAGAGGACACTCTTCGAGGTCGGTCTCCACGGGACGTTGGTTAAAAAACGTGGAAAAATCTCATGATCCCGTGGCAGAGTTCGCTCGGTCAAACCGTTTGATCTTTGTAAAAAAAAAAAAAAAATAAAAAAACCGCCTGTGTACGTTCGCCGTATAACAGTATTGTCGCATTTGGCCGATGACCGACGACGTCTCGAAAGCATTTCCGGTGGCTCTTCGTAAATAGAAAAGCGAAATCGGGTCAAAACAACGATCGTTCGTCGAAACTAGTGTCGTCTAACGACGAAAAAGATCACGCGCGATTCTCTCTGCTCCTCGGCAAAGATTCGCGAGATCATCCGTCGAAGGAACCGTCGACGTATCGTTGAAGGGGTTTCTTTGGCATGTCTGTTACGGGTAGAAACTACGCTAGCTATTCTCGATCGGTTACAACCGACGTTAGTACGGGTTTGTCGCACACTGATCGCCGCAGAATCGAGCCTCGTCGATGCTCGAGTTCCGAATGGGTCGAGTTTCGAATCTGTGACACGCTACGGCAGGCTTAGGCTCGCTGTGCCCTGTGGGGATCTCTTTTGCTCCGTTAAAGTCACCCTCACTGCACTAGGGGCACTTTTGCGCAGACCAGAGGAGGCGTACCATTTTAGATACATTTCGGGGCAAGTGTAGTAACTCGAAAGACTGAATTTTGGACAAGGAGCATGTAGATCGCCTTACGCAGCACTCTACAGATCCATCGAGAGCAACGAGACCACGCCCACTCGGGGCTTTTGGTAAAAAAAAAAAAATACGTACGAGATCCGAATTCCTTTTGTCTCCTTCTTGCATCGAATACTTTGAAAGCTTGCTCTTGAGAGCAGTTTAGGACTTTTCCAGGGCCAAGAGCCCCAAGCCTGCGCTACAAACTTGCTTCGAACGGTGTGCGTTTCACTTGTTTCCTCTTTTATTCTCGCGACGCTATACGCTAGTGGCACTCGTTAATTGCACTCGATCAGATTACAGCGAGATAAGATAAGATAGCCTCCCGTGCGACGGTACGCGCTACGAAATAAAAAATTAATTGTCTGTCACGGATCAGCGCGTGTTTCTCCTTTCTGTCGTACGATCGACCTTGGAACGATGATTCCTCCTCCCAGGATTTCGATCGAAACGCGAGGACACGACGACAAATTGTTAAACTGCTCCCTGCAACGGCTAGCTCTGAGGTACCAATCGGAAGCTCCTCGATCGTTCTGCATCGTTATTCCTCTGGATCGTTAGACGGATGTCTCGGCAGACGTAGTACCGTTGACTGTCAACGGGCCGATGCTCTCCTTCGATCGGATCAAGTCTACCTGGAATCACCGAATCGAACATGAAGCATATATTCGATCGACTCCAACGAGAGACATAGGTGCATACCAACTACGAACGAGCAATGCTAATTACGTGCAAAACAACTGCTAGGTGCATCGCGCGGCGCATAACGGCAAAGGGGTTGGCTGTTCAGCTGGCTCTTCACGGGATCGTAGTGCATATTTGTATACCAAATTGTTGAAAGAATGCAATAGAAGTCGCTTGTTTGACGAATCGTCTTAAACTTATGTCCGCGGTTCACAAACGGTCAGAGGAAACAAACGACCGAAACTCCTACATCGTTGACATTTGACGATCGAAACATTGAGATCAACGAGGTCAAATACATATCTGTGTATTGCTTTAAAACAACGGACAGAGTAGAAAAATAGTATTTGTATGTTATGTGTATAATCAGAATTAGAAATCATCGTCTTACAGTTTTGTCCGCTACTGTACATAATTATCATATCTGTGAAAACTACGAAGTTATAAACGTATGTAATTGTAAAAATATTCGATGTGCGTACTTTATTTTGTCCAGTACTGTATGTATTATTCTCAATTCTCTGAGAATCATGTTGCCAGGTTTATTTTTTAAGAGAACAAAGGAGTGAGAAACGTGGACAAAATTGATAGTGAGTTCTAGCAGATACATACATGGAAAAAAGCTTGAGAGAAGATAGTTTTGAGGATGGAAAGATTCTTCTTGATTTTTAAATGTAGAGGAGCAAAATCGGGGCTCGTTTTTTCAGCTTTCAACGGGTTGTAACTATTGTGCGCGTTAGGTGAAGCTTAGATCAAGACAGCGGACAGCGTACAGTGTTCAAGCCATGGCTCGAAGCGATAACAAGACAACGACAATTGTACAGGGTGTATAAAAAGGTTTGATTTTGGCAAGCGTAGGCGTATTCTACATCTTCGGATCGATGAAGATCTGTAAAAAAAAGTTGCCGCAAAAGTGTCCTTGACCTTGAATTTCAAGGTCAACTTTTTTTTTTATTGCATTGTATTCTACTCATCATGAGGATAAAAAGTGTGAAAGGAACCATGGGTCAAAACTTGACCGTTCTCATAAAAAATAATATTACAGTTATTACTAATAAAGTAAGCAGTTACTATTATTATTATTATTATTATTATCAATTACTAACGTAATTGATCACAATCAATATTACCTTTCAAGTCATGAAAGATGTTCATCTTCTATTTCTTCTTCTAACCAAAGAACCGATCCATTCTGATTAATATTGCTTAACACATTAAGGACCGCTCACGAGTTTTCTCGCGTGTTTCGCGTCCCATCTGTTAAGGACCGCTCACGAGTTTTCTCGTGTTTCGCTGGGATCGGTTCTTTGGCTTATTGTTAGAAGAAGAAATAGAAGATGAACATCTTTCATGACTTGAAAGGTAATATTGATTGTGATCAATTACGTTAGTAATTAATAATAATAATAATAATAATAATAATAATGATGATGATGATGATGATGATGATGATGATGATGATGATGATGATGATGATGATGATGATGATGATGATGATGATGATGATGATGATGATGATGATGATGATGATGATGATGATGATGATGATGATGATGATGATGATGATGATGATGATGATGATGATGATGATGATGATGATGATGATGATGATGATGATGATGATGATGATGATGATGATGATGATGATGATGATGATGATGATGATGATGATGATGATGATGATGATGATGATGATGATGATGATGATGATGATGATGATGATGATGATGATGATGATGATGATGATGATGATGATGATGATGATGATGATGATGATGATGATGATGATGATGATGATGAAGAAAACAATGCAATAAAAAAAAATTTGACCTTGAAATTCAAGGTCAAGGACACTTTTGCGGCAACTTTTTTTTGCAGATCTTCATCGATCCGAAGATGTAGAATACGCCTACGCTTGCCAAAATCAAACCTTTTTATACACCCTGTACATATCTATTCTATGTATCGGAGTCGTCGTTCTTCCTAAAGAGCAATTTCTATTCAGAGACGACTCTACCAAAGGGTACCGTGCAGCCCCCTTTCATAGTCTTACTCACAGTAGCGTACAGGGGGTATGTCGCATGCCGGTGTATTGGTGCTCTTGCTGTGTGTCTTGCCATGTGATTTATCGAATTGATGGTGAATCGTGGTTAGAATTTAGAGTCATTTACGTGTGTCACCTTGATCGAGATCCCACTGTCATCCTCGTCCTCCTCGGTCATCGTGGTCAGTCTCGTTGTCTCGTCGGCCATCAACGAGCTATCCTTCTTCGAATGCTTCTTTTGCTTTCCCGCGCTAAATTCCAAGACGTGTTCGATCGTTTAAACCGTGAAAAATGTAACAACGATCCCTACCTATAACTGGACCTCTCGGCACAGTACGTACTTTATCAGCTTCGACTGCTTCGGCTTCTCATTCCCCTCGTTCACCTGCTGCCAAATCCCGGTTTTGTTCACCTCCTCGCTGATGTTTATACTCGTCACGGGGATCTTCATGATGTTCCCATTCGCCAAAGAGATTTGTATGTTGCCTGGCGTCGTCCCGTAACCCGTCGACTCATTCTGTACCTGTGGAACACGTCGCTCGATCAATCCTTACGAGCAAACACGATTATCAAAAATCGGTTATGAGAAGCCTTAAAGCCATGCATCGAGCTGAGCAAAACTCTCTCGACTAACGTCTCAACAATTGCACGCACGACGATGGATTCGGATAATCGAACGGTGTATCGACTCGCGTCGCGTTGCGTCGCTTGGAAAACTGCAGTGACCTCGTCCGTTACTCTTCTGTAAATGCAATACAAGTCTGGAAAAATTATTTTTCCACGTCTGCTTGTTCCTGTCTGACAATATTCCTTTAGACAGGCGACTAAATTGTTATCCTTGTTCTATCTCGATTACTTTTTATTTTTTCGAACGTACACTCCCGCTCATAAGTCTCAGGACACCTCTGGTTTTTAGTGAAACTCTGGTATTTCGTATACACATTATGAACCTTTAACTGTATTAACTACACAATATAAATATCCTCATATGTTCAGCAATAATTTCAACTTCGATGTAATAATTCGTTAAAAATTATGAAATAGTCACACCAAGCAGAACATTTGAACCCCATAGAAAAATTAAGGGATAAACTGGACTAATATAACAACAGAAAGTATGAAAAAATTAATCACGCGGATGCCAAGAACAGTGGACATTGTAACAAAGAAACGTGGCGGATTCTTCGATGAAAATAAAAATATATATTTTTACTTCACAGTAAGATTTTTGATGTATGAGAGCAGCATCCTTTCTTTGACGTGTAAATCTTTAGATAAGAAAAAATTTGTTCGCATCCTACAACGATTATTTCATTTTTAGAAAATTGAATACGAAGTATGATCACTGTCCTAAGACTTATGAGCGGGAGTGTAGATCGATAGACCTTAAACACAGGAAGCATTCGACTTGCACAAACCACCGTCTGAAACATTTTTATTCGATGAAGACTATATACTATTTCGAAACTGGAAATTTCGATGAAAATCGAGCGACCACGCGAGTCATTGCAGAGTTCCGTTCGTTATCGCGTGTGAAGGAGCGAGCCCCGCAATTGTCGCTCTGTTTACAAATCTTTTATTCAGCCAACGATAGCGAAATTACGAGTTTCACCGGAACTAATTGCGAGCTCGGCCGATTGCGCGTCTCGATACGGTTGGAATCCGTGGCATCGTCGTCGTCGCGATCGCAACAGGACGGATACTCGCAGTGCTCGACATTCGATGGTCAACGTAATGATAGTGTGTGTGTGTGTGTGTGTTTGTGTGAGAAAGAGAGAGAGAGAGAGAGTGAGAGAGGGAGAAAGAGTCAGCGGGTATGTATAATAGATAAGAGACTTTGATAATGACATTCCTCGTGCGCTGAGGAACTATAAGGACACGTGCACATGTGGTCACGTACCGGATGACATCCACAGGACTCGACGGCAGGGACTGCTACCTTATCGCATCCTTCTCTTATTATCCTTATCGATCTTTTTGCCCCGATTATCAAACCTCCGCGAGACCCCTCCGCAACCACAAGTCCGTAACGTTTCAATCGATTCGGAATCTCGAATCGTGATTCGTCTCGCGAGGCGTTTGAAAACAGTCTCCGGGGCATTTTCGTTGTATAAAAATGTCCATCTCGTCCGACCGACAACCTTTACGGTTTACTATAGTTCCGGTGCGTAGTCAAGGAATGTGCGCAGACGACTGTACCTATACTGTGTCGATCGTGTCGGTTTTCGAATGCTGCGCAAGGAACAGTCGGGATGATTACAGAGATATTTGGTGTGTGGTTCCAAAGAATATTGTATTTCGAATAGGTTTAAGGCAGGTCATCCATGCTCGACCATACGGTCGAACCGCTATACATGTGTGTCGAAGGGTGGGCGTGTTGTCGCGATCGGGTGACAAGGATTTTTGTATTTGTATACGTTGGCCGGTGTCTCCTTCGCTTTTCACTTTCGTTTTATTGCTAGGCCGAGCGAACAGACTAGGCTTCGCGAAGTGCGAACAGTTGTAGACGACCGCTCGACACCGCAGACATCCTCCGTGATAAAAGCACCGTTAACGTTCGAACAATCATTCGACGATGACTTCGATGACATCCGACACCACACGCTTGTCCCGAGTAAACGCTCGATTGTGGCTAACAATTTTTCTCACAAATTGATCAACAACGACAAATTCGCGAATGCGCACCGTGGCTAAATTCCTTCCTCGATTAACCCTTCGATGGGCTTCCTAAATAAACAACCAATACGCGTATTTAACCAGTTAACTGTGGAATTTAATTTTAAAAATCCCTCGCGGCACAGAATTAAAATCAAACAATGACGAATATACACGTCGAACGCAGGCCAGATGCCGCTATTATAAAGTTTACGAAAAAAGTAAAGCAAAGTGAGAAAGAATTACATTCTTATTCGATGAGAAATTAACAATTCGTTAACGTTAACCGCACCGCAATAGAGATTCGGTTCGACGTGTATACACGTGAAACGCGCTTAACCCATTCGAGACGACGATTTTTTCCGAACACGGTCCCCAGGAGCGAAATTTTTTTTTTCTTTATATTGTTCATTTTTAATAAAAAAACATGTTTACTACGGAAATAGAAATGCATGCACCGCACCGGAATAGAAATTCGGTCCGACGTGTATACACGTGAAACGCGCTTAACTGGTTAACCGTTGCCATTTTCAGTTGGTCGAATATTTCTATTTTCTCTAAGCTTGAACAACGAGCGTCAAAATCGCAAATCTGCGAATATAAATCGTTCGAACGTTCACGGTGGCGGAAAAGTTGTATAATTAATACTGGTCGAACCGGCTCGGCTTGGTTTGCCGCAAATATTTGGCACACGCATTGGCGACGGTCGGCCATGCTGCGCGTAAGGACGTTTTTTGGTCGGTATTGTGCGAACGTCTCTCCTCGCAGTCAGAACAAACGGAGAACGAGCATTATCTTTTAATTATTTTCCGCACAGCTGCCGCGACTCGATTTTTCGAGCTTCTCTTGGGCAGGTCCAAGATTATTGCTTTTTTTTTGGTCGGTCAAAGAATTAACAAGAAGAAGAAGAAGAACAACAACAACAACAACAACAAGAACAAGAACAACAATGTAACCGATGACGGCGGCGAGTATGAGATACGTTCCGTGGTAAACTTTCCCAATATGGTTTTTATTTATCCAAGTCGATCGAGGACCAAGGTGTTGTCGCGTTCCTCGCGTTTTTGGCGAAACGTCGCCGGCTCGCCGCAGTCGCAAACAGTGACAGTGACCACGGGGCAAATGTTCGCCACGCGGTCACTCCTCGTATGCTATTTACGGCCAAGAATCGCGTTTAGTATTCGTCTCACGGTGCTAACCTCGCCACTCTCGAGCTGGCGAAGATCTTCCGCGTGCTTTCTGCTCGGTTCCGGCATCACGTCGTCCAGGATCTTCAGCTCGCGTTGCGTGAACAACAGGTCCAGGGATTTCCGGATTCCGATCATCACTACCAGCTGAAACGGCGAAATCGCTTATAATTTCATACACTGTTTTAGATAAATCCAAATTAGAGGGAAACTCGTTGTGTACCAGCTACAGTAACGAGCAAAACTGAACCAGTAACCACAAGTTTTCTATTGTCACGTCCGGTGGTTCGACCGCCAATGATTAATCAATCTAATAAAGAATTATTGCGAAATCCGATAATGTCACGAGAAAGGTAAGCTAACAAATAAAACAATAAAATAATCAACGTTAAATAAATTAATGTTAACCATCAAATAGGTACATATATAATTATACACACATATAATATAAATTATTCGAACTGCGCAATATAGTGACGCATCAACAGGATGCCAAATCAACAACTCAGCCTTCTGCGAAACGCACAAATGAAGATCGGTTTGCACCCTTAGACTCAATAGAAGAGATATCAGATATTGCCACGAGAAAAGAACTACGATAATTTAAACTGCACAATGAAAGTTCGGTTTACATTCTGAGAATCAATAAGAATGACATCGGAGGATGAAGACCCTGAGCCAGCATCTTCAAAGACAAAGAATTGGCTACCCTATAAATAAAGGAATCAGCTCCTTAAGAGAGTAGTTGCAATAGTGGTGTCAATCGAGTTAGAGTCAAGTTTATTTGAGTTGTGTTGAGTTGAGCCATTGTGTTGAAAATTATTTGAAACTGCGAGTTCCGCTAGTGAACCATTGGATTAAACTGCATACACCACGAGAAGACCAAGTATAATCAAAGGATCCCTGAGGTTCCACGAGCGTCCACTGCATACCACAGTCTATCAAACCAAGAAGATTGTATTTCGGTAATATTATATGTGTGTATAATTATATATGTACCTATTTGATGGTTAACATTAATTTATTTAACGTTGATTATTTTATTGTTTTATTTCTTAGCTTACCTTTCTCGTGACATTATCGGATTTCGCAATAATTCTTTATTAGATTGATTAATCATTGGCGGTCGAACCACCGGACGTGACAATTTAACATTGATTATTTTATTGTTTTATTTCTTAGCTTACCTTTCTCGTGACATTATCGGATTTCGCAATAATTCTTTATTAGATTGATTAATCATTGGCGGTCGAACCACCGGACGTGACACTATAAATCATTATTTACTGCTAGGAATATAGAAGAGTAACAAAAAAATCAACATTATAATTTCAGTTTTGCTCCTTACCGTATAAAGGGTTTCGTCCGATAAAAATGAGATAAACACGACGTCGAGCATTTTCTGATGCTCTCCAATTTTGTACACCCCATAAGCGCATACCTATCCGCGGTTATGAGAAAAATTGGAAAAGTGTCTCGGATAAGAAGGGGTTGATTAATACTTGCCATCAGAGGGAACAAAATGGAGGTGCTGCTGATGGACTTGACGATCCAGAGGCAGGCCAGACAGGTCAGTTGTATCGCCGTGAACACGTGCACGCGTTTCAGTGGCACCTGTATCACAATTGTACATTGAAAAGTAAGTTGTAAATGTTACGTTGGTCGGGGATATATCGACGAATCGTTGTACCTGTCGGAGGAACATGTAGTCGGGCTGGTATTTCACCGGCATAAGCATGATCAGGATTCTGTCGAAGAACTGGAGGCCTTTCAGAGAGGCGACGCCCATGTAGAGGAAAACGCCGAACAAAACAGGCATAGGGATGTGCCTGAGCATCGGTGTCAGTAATACGGAGCAGCCGATCATCAAGAAGATGAGAATGTGGGTGACTCGCTGCTCGCGAACCCCAAGGAACTGCGGTTTTTCACCTGGTGCGGCGCATTCGGACTCCAACTTTAACGAGTTCACGTGATTGATAGAGAGTACAGTGGCTGCTACAAACCACGGCAGTCCCATCACCGAGCAGACCTCGATCAGAATCGCGAGAACGAACAGGTCCAGATGGTAGCCGCACCCTTTCTAAACGAACGAATTATACTAATTAAAATCATATCGTACCTAAACTGCGAATTTGATGCATTTATCCGAAAAATTTATACATGTACACTCCCGCTCATAAGTCTTAGGACAGTGATCATGTTTGTATTCGACTCTGTAAAAATGAAATAATTGTTGAACGATGCGAACAAAATTTTTCCTTGTTTAAAGGTTTACACGTGAAAGGAAGAATACTGCTCTCATATATCAAAAATCTTACTGAGACGTAAAAAAATATATTTTCTTTTTATCGAAGAATCCGTTTCTTTATTACAGTTTCTACTATTCTTGGCATTCGCGTGATCAATTTTTTCATACTTTCTGTTCTAAAGTTCTGTACCTGTTTGTCCAGTTCATCCCCTAATTTTTCTATGAGGTTCAAATCTGATGCTTGGTGTGGCTATTTCATAATTTTTAATTAATTATTACATCGAAGTTGTAATTACTGGTAAACATATGAGGATACTTATATTGTGTAGTTTCTATACGAAATATCAAAATTTTACTAAAAACCAGAGGTGTCCTAAGACTTATGAGCGGGAGTGTACATAGATCAACAGTCGATAAACAAACAGTCGAATCATTTAAAGAAATTGCAAATACTGCAAATAATTTAAGGTGGCACGAGGCCATGGTTGAACAGCGACTCGCCTTCAGCTTGTTTTCTTTCCTGTTGACGATCACAGCGGTGATCTGTTGGTCCATGAAGATCAGTATAGTGCCTAGGAGAGCTGGCAGACACGCGACAATGGCACTCCACCATGGATTATGTTGAAAAGGCCAGATAACCCATCCGCGGTTGTGCAACGTCGGCTTGAACTCTGCCGGCACTTCCAACTTCGGCGTCGGTATGTTCACGAAATGATCGAGCGCGCTCATCGAGAATATCGCGATTATCACCGCGAAATCGCTGACCACCTGTCTGACCTACGATCAAACCGAAATTAAACGATCTCTCAACGAACAGCATATTTATCTATTCGAAACCAACAGCGTTTGTCTCGCGTTTCTTGATCTTCCTCGTGAAAATGTTCTATTAAATGAAATTACTATGAAATTACAATGCCAGGCTAGATAAGATACTCTGTTAAGAGTTTCAGATAGCTACTAAATGTGAGCTATTGCTCGTTTACCTTCGATGGGAAGAAGAGAGCGTTCTTGAAATCTTTCAGCTCGACGGATAATAAAAAGGTGCCCATGAACAGTATAATTGACATGAGGAACACATCGGGTATGTAATGCGGTAGATTGCAACCGTCACCCACCAACGTACCGTTATACGTCTGAAAGAGAGTTAACGACGTTAGGGGCTCGCCCCGATGGTTTGTAATCTCGCCTAACGAGAACATTCACCTGGCATGCTTTCTGGTCCAGCGCGGTCCAATTGACATGATCGTAGCTGGACGGCAGACTGCCGTTCGGAGGTTTGCACCAACAGTCGATGTCGAACTGGTCGTTCGCGTGGGTGTTGATGGGATACTTTTTCCCGATTGATAAAACGTTCTCGATCGCCTGAAACAGATCGTATCGTAACGTTTTACACAGTCTCCGTTACGTCTCCTACCTCTAGAAAGACACAGTGAGATTCGGTCCACCACGTCCATGACACATCTCTCGATTCGAAAGACACAAGGGAAGAATGAAAAGTGCAAGAAACTGTTCTGATCGAAACGAGACATTTCGGGGAGGGGGGGGGGGAGGGGTACACACACTCGATTCGAAGCCCAAGAGGAACACCTAAGGAGCGGCTGGTTCGTAACTCGTGACCCAAATGTCGGTTATTTCGCTGATGAAGCGATTCGCGAAGCACCCGGCAGTTTTACCCCATCCAATTAACCGGATCGCTCGAGAAGGACGCGATTGCATAATTAACGCGAGCGACGACGACCTAGACCGTGTTCTCCTCGAATGATCCGATGGTTCAAGGTCTCTTATCTCTATTAAACTTTGTCGTTTGATCAGAATACTCTCTCTGTGCATGTACGTACTTTGTAGATGAAGATGAAAGCGATCAGGGTGGCAAAGTTCTCCTCGGTGAACCGCGTGATATAGCAGACCAGGGCGCTGGCGTCGATCGCGACCAGGACCACTAGGATCAGCGTGATCCACGAGCCGATCCAGAAGCGGAAGGACATGTAGTTCCAGCCGTACATCCTACAGAAACGAATACGTTGATTAACACTAGATTTACCGGCTATTTAAGTATATCTATTTCTATCAAGTCTTTATTTACTTTTAAAAAATGACAATAAAATTTCAATTTCATCATACAGAAATATGCACCAGTCGTTTTGACTGGCACTGGTATAAGTGTGAATAACAAAAAATATATTTGTTACGAATACATATAAAATAATATACAGTTCATAAAACTGATTCTTTAGTTATGGCTACAAACGTCATGATATCATTTCGGAAAGAAAATGTTGCATGCAGTAGGAATATTGAATTGAAATTGCAAAACCAGTCATTTTGACTGGTCTGGTAAATCTAGTGTTAACCCATTGACTGCCACGTCTTGCCCTGGGTGCCACGGTTTTATTTGAAAGAAAACATGAAGTTTCACAATATATATTTTAATAGTTTTAATAATAATTTCAATATTAAAAATTGATAATCACTATGTTCTCTACGCTATATACATTTTTCATTCATCCTTTCTAATAGTTCCTAATTCAAATAGCCAATCTAAACTTGCAGCACCCACTACGAGATATCTCGTAGCTGGCAGTTTTGGTACAGTAGCTTACTAAGTGATATCTCGTAGTTGGCAGTGAATGAGTTAAAAACACGTCCTGACCTTCATTCGAATCGTCGAACGAAGACTTTTGTCTCGACTCACTTGCAGAAATCGTACACGATGGTCTCGAAGACTAAAACAGGCCCGGTGGAGCCTAGAATAGTCAACGGCTGTCCAGAGAACAGTCCGTACCCGATGCCGCAAACGAAACCGGAAACGAGCGATTCCATAGCGGCCATGTTCTTCCCAGTTGCTTCTCCTAACAGACCTCCGAACGTGATGATAGGGGAGAGGCATGCAAAGTATAGAAAAATGAAGGACGCTATGCATTGGATGGCTAGGGCGTCCTTGAAATCGGACAGGTAGAACGGCACTTTCCTCTTGATATCGTTGATCAGACCACCAAACAGTCTTCCGCTCCTCGATAGGCCTGACTCCTCCCTCAGCTTCTGCTCGTCTGCTTCCTCGTCCGGGTCCTCCTTCGGCTTCTCCTCTTTTGGACGCTTCCGCACCTCCTGAACAACCGGGAGGGAAACATTTTATCCTCGATCGTCGGGATACGATCCAACGCTCGCAACCAGGAATCCTCATAATTAGACTGCGGAAGTTTATGCACGATAAATATGCAAAATGCATATGACATTTATGCACGAAAAACATGCAAATATGCTCGAAACAGATGCAAATTTTTCCGACATTAATTATATATTACATTAAGTGTTAGGTACAATATTGAGTATTAACACTTTGACTGCCAAACCAGAATCCTCAAAAATTCCATCAAATTAATGTAAGTTATTTAATCAAATAAAAATTGAAGAAAATTATATGTATGGTATTGAGCAGTCCTCCAACTTTTTGGCATTTTGCAGATCCTAATCAAATTTGGTACGATTAATGTATTAGCGTAAAAATTCATTTTGAAACTTGGACAAATAATTCCGTCACTCGCATATGGGTGACATGGCGGTCAACGTGTTAATAGATTAAGTAAATTTAACAAGCTTAATGATTCGTATGAGCATGAGATATGCATATACACGGAAAATAATATGTTTTGCATATTTCTCTTTGAAAAACATATGCGTTATGGTAAAAAGTGCAAAATAAAAACATATTTTTGGAATCCTCTGATCGCAACACATATTTCTGTTTAAGTCCCATTGCTTTAGCAGTTTTCTATATAAATATGCATTTGCATAAACATCCGCAGTCATAATCCTTCTAATCCACGCTACCTGCGAAGGAATCGCGGCAGGAGGTTCGATCCTGATGGCAGGATCCCATTCTCCCGGCGGCAGGACCGTGACAGCGTCCAGAAACTCATCGATGCCAGCCAGCAGATGATTCCTGTTTTTCGCTTTGTACGCCACGTCGTGGAACACCTCGTCGGACATCAGCGTGGCCATCGCTCGGCCGATTTCATGGAAACCGGAGATCCCACCCTGTCGAATCAAACGTATTTGTAATACACATCGCACAGGCTGTCCCGTTGTCTCGAGGGAAAAGTTTGCGGGGTGCCGATTGCATGTTGAAATTTATTTCATAAATGTAGAACAAAATTAATCTGTTACATCTTTAGAAGGAAGAATCGTTTGAATCGACTCTCGGTCTGTGGATGCATACATTGTATCTACAGTCAATATATTGGGTTGGCAACTAAGTAATTGCCGATTTGTTCAATAAAATAAAAGAGTTTTTTTTTTAATTGGAATGATCTTTAATCTATGATGTATTTTCCATTTTGTTCGATGACCTTTTGCCATCTTTTTGTCAACTTGAAAATTCCACGCTCGTAGAAAGTCTGATCCTTTTCGGCCAAAAACTGAGTTAAGTGACATTTTACAGCGTCATCGTTATTGAAAGTTTTACCACGAAGGGAGTTGTCGTTGAATTGATGTTACACCCACCATATAGCCCTGATCTCGCGCCATCGGATTACCACTTATTTCGATCCCTGGACAACTCCCTTCGTGGTAAAACTTTCAATAATGATGACTAGACATCGGATCTTTATGCATTTATGGCTTATGGAAATGTTCAAAAAATGCTATAATATAAAATTCGAGAGAATTTAACACGATTTTTATTTCCTTTGGATCTACAAAGGCTGTCCCCATTAAAAATAAAATTTTATTTCATTCCACTTTCTTAAAATGTTTCTATAAAAATTGGAAATTGCATAAACATCCGATGTCTAATGATGACGCTGTAAAATGTCACTTAATTCAGTTTTTGACCGAAAAGGATCAGAGTTTCTACGAGCGTGGAATTTTCAAGTTGTCAGAAAGATGGCAAAAGGTCATCGAACAAAATGGAAAATACATCATAGATTAAAGTTCATTCCAAGTAAAAAAAAAACTCTTTTATTTCATTGAACAAATCGGCAATTACTTAGTTGCAAACCCAATACATTGCACGTTGTGCCCGGCATTTGACCCTCGATCCTCGGTTGTTTATATCGAACTGTTGCCCCTCTGTTTCTGGATCTCTTATGTTTCATTCGTGGCGTTTCTTTCGAACAGTAAAGACGTGTCTCGCAACGTGCTTTTAGAGAACTATCGAAATATAACTTCTTTTTCATATTATATAAACGAGTCGGGTTTCTTAGTATACCCATATTTCAATATTGCACGAAGCATCCGAGCGATGTCGAACGATAACGAAGCCGTCATTGGTGCCGAATCGAAATTGCCCGGCGTATCGGCCTCTCGGCCTCGCGAGAGAGCGCGGCACACCGGGCAATCAGCGTGGACAATTGCTTCGTTAAAACTTTAATTACTCGGAAAGAGGCACAGGCGACGGCTTTCGAACTCGATGTTCGAACCGAGGGGTTTGGTCAGGTGGTGCGCGTCTTACCGTTGGCCCCAGCAGGACGAATATGAACCTAGTCGGGACCGGAACTTCCGTCAAATCGCCCATTATCCCGGCCTGGCTCAATCGGATGAACGCTGACAAAGTTTTGTCTAAAAAATCCACCTCCCCAACGAGGATGTTGCTCGCCTCCGCACCCGCCGGTATCTTTCGCATGAAATGCGTGTTCCCCTGTCAACAGTAATCGTCCGAACGAATAGAACGCCGCGAGTCTAAATACTACACTCGAGGAAAATTCGTCGGAGCCCCGCCAAAAGCTCGCGCCGCTTTTTCTGCAAAGTCTTATCGTTACACTGTCCAACACGAAAAAAAATTTTGCAATACCTGTTGGCAGATTCTTATACACTTTGTCATTCTAAAACCGTATCCGCGAACAGAATTTCTCTATCACGCAAAGTTTTCGAAAGATCTTGGTTTTTGTAAAAATGCATAATTTCGATAAAAAATGACGTGTTACGCAAAAAATGAACACGCGAGAAAGTTCAAGTTTGAGTCAAGAGATAGAGGGGACTCTCCTCTACATATACATACAGTCAATTATATTTTTATGTACTTCCTAATAGTTGTAGATGGTTGTTGAAGTTTGAAAATGTGTCGACGCGGGTACTTTTTACGCTCTATTTTTGTATTTATGTGAAAAATCCTTTATCCAGCAGAAATTTACTATACTGGAATGCATTCTACAGACATGTCTGGTAAAGAAACCATTCGCGAAAAGTACTTGGTTCCCTTAGTATACGATTCTTCGTCGGAAATAGGTAAGTTCTTGTAATTGACTATATATGTCACTATATTTGCCAACAGGTATTGCAAAAACCGAAAAAAGTTTTATTTTGTTGGACAGTGTTATCGACGGTCCGACAGAATGACTAGAGTGCGGATCTTTATGCAAAATAAAAAATATTTCCATTGATTGCACGACACAGGGGCGAAATGAAAATTTCTTTATTCTTTTAATTACTTTATTCGGCTGAAAACAACAGGCTGGTGGCTTTGAATCTTTCTCGCATGCCCACTGTTTTAAATTGTGCTTACCCATTTTCGTGATAAATGCATAAAATCCGCAGTCTAAGAATGACTTTTTGCTCGAAGCAAAGCGGCTCGAACATTTCGAAGGAGCCCGGAAGCGTCCCTAGTAGCACAAAATATTGTATACACATTCATATAATATTAAAAAGAGATACAATCCTTTTTTAATATTCAAATATACATAGAATATTTATTTTATATTAAGTAACAAATATTTCTTTTTAAATATTCAGGAAATATCTGTTTCATGTTACGAGAAAAATATTTTTTTCTAAATATTAAATGAATCTTTATTTCATATTAGAAGTAGAATATTTTTTCCAAATACAGATAATACAGAAAATATTCCCTCAACAAACAGTGCGCAGAAAGTAGTACATATTCATAGTTTCTAATTTATGTTATAATATTTTCTTAAATTTGAAAATTTTATTGAATGTTTTTTAAATATTGAATTTATATTTTTCAAATATTGAATTCACATTTTTTAAATATTTACTTTATATTTTTTAAATATCTAGTCTATATCCTCTGAATATTTAGCTTATATTTTTTAAACATTCAATTTATATTTCTTGTACATGTATATAATATTTAGATCCAATATTTTTCTCATATGAAAATATGTGGCTTAAAAAATATTTTTCCAATATTTGAAAATATATCTATCTAATATTTTTGTGCTACTACGGGTTGGACAATTTCCACACTCACCCTGTGATTCGCGTCGCCGTTCTCCAAAGCGGACGAACTATGATTCCTGCTGATGGACACGTTGCTAGGACTCCGATCCATCCCGTTGCTGGCTGGTTCTTGGCCTGAAAGAGTTCTAGCTTACCGCCTACTGCGTCTCTTGGCGATTCTTAGCGAGAAGTCGCGTGGGAATCGTAATCAAGGGGATACCGTGTGCAGGGGATTCCCCTGAATTACCACTGCCATCCAGGCTGGCTTGAAAGCTGGATGGTCGTGACCCAGATAGCAGCGTGTCAAAACTTTCCGAGTTGCAGGAATCCGATACAGAAGGGTTTCCACCGGGACCAAGCCGAAGTCTTATAACCGGATCCTCTTAAACGCGACGCGACCGAGGATACGCGTCGATTTCGACGCATTACCAATGAAATCGAACCCTCGAAACCTTCGAGATTCATGACAAACCGTTCCCAAGCCGTGATTCGTTTAACGCTCGAGACATCGAAGTGGCGAAGGCTCGTGTAGTCGCTCGCAATACCGAAAAGACTAACTTTGAAACATTTCTACTTCCACAGGATCAAATCGAATAAATCGTCCTTTCCATCAAAACAATTTGTTTGTTGCTGACTTCCGTTTACATACATAGGCTCACGAAAATATTCGAACGTCCTTTAAAATAGTATAACTTTTTTTAAAATTGGATCAAACAACCCCTAGTAGCACAAAAATATTAGATGGATATTTTTTTCAAATATTGGAAAAATATTTTTTAAGCCACATTTTTTCATATGAGAAAAATATTGGATCTGAATATTGTATACATGTATAAGAAATATAAATTGAATGTTTAAAAAATATAAGCTAAATATTCACAGGATATAGACTAGATATTTAAAAAATATAAAGTAAATATTTAAAAAAAGTGAATTCAATATTTGAAAAATATAAATTCAATATTTAAGAAACATTCAATAAAATTTTCAAATTTAAGAAAATATTATAACAAAAATTAGAAACTATGAATATGTATTACTTTCTGCGCACTGTTTGTTGAGGAAATATTGTCTGTATTATCTATATTTGAAAAAAATATTTTTCTCGTAACATGAAATAGATATTTTCTGAATATATTTAAAAAGAAACATTTGTTACCTAATATAAAATAAATATTCTATGTATATTTGAATATTAAAAAAGAATTGTATCTCTTTTTAATATTATATGAATGTGTATACAATATTTTGTGCTACTAGGGATAGGCTCACGAAAATATTCGAACGCCCTTTAAACTAGTATAACTTTTTTTAAATTGGATCAAACAACCTGACATTTTTGAGCAATTAGAAGAATTGGTTTTCCAAATGATGTGCAAACAAGATTTTGAAAAAATTGCAATTGGTAAGAATTACACGAGAAAATAAAAATGGCACTGTTTACAACTTCTTTATTTGAGCCTATAATGAAAATTTAAAATATCCTTTTTGTTGATCTATTAGGTTGGTGCTATAACGGCTCACTCGTTGTTCTCGCATCGAAAGCCGTGTTCGCTGTACATACACGTCACGACAACGTTTCCTCAATACTTTGTTACACGTGGGTGTAGAAAAATGTTACAATGTTATTTACGCGTAAAGGGCACCGAAAAGGTTAAATAGAACAGAGAATGTTCCAGTTCGAAATATTCGTGGGTTTTAAAAGAATGTTGTAAAAAATCTGGAAAAAGGGGTTGAGCTTTTGTAATGTTTAAAAAGACATTGCGCAAACGGATTGCTCTCGGCGCCTGCAGCGTTAAATGTCAAATACGGCGCAAACTCTTCCGGCAGATCGAGCATAGAGGTGTGCTCGCCGCGGATTTTGTTTTCCGTGTCTCGAGTTCGCTCTCGATAATCGTTTGTCGATACACATGTTATTTTCAGCGACCGTGTCGGGTTTCCCGTGAACCCGAGCGGCGGCCGGCCGATTGGCCCGGGGATTCGTGCAACTCGCAAACTACAGTAATGTCTCGATATATGTGAAAACATCCTGACCAAAAAATCACTTGTGTAGCCTACACTTGTCGTTCCTTGATCCGTTAACACCGAACGTAGAAAATTGTAGCGACTAAGCAGTATCAGAAACAGAAACATCTCTTTTCTTTTTTTTTCTTCAAAAAAATATAAATATTAAAAAATAATCTCTCGGATTGGCAAGAAAGTGATTTCGGTTTTCACTGATACATTGCGTTATGTTTTGTTTGATTGACTTCTGTTAACGTTGCGTTTGTTTTCTTTCTTTGATAATGCTAGACCACATACATCTTTGGTAACACGTGAAAAGTTATTGGAGCTTGGTTGGGAAGTGATGTCACATCCACCATATAGCCCTGACATTGCACCATCAGATTATCATTTATTCCGAAGTTTACAAAACTCTTCGAATGGTAAAACATTCACTAATGATGACGATCTGAAATCGCACTTGGATCAGTTTTTCACCGAAAGGGATTAGAAGTTTTGTAGGAATTATAAAGCTACCGGAAAGATGGCAAGAGATCATAGAACAAAATGGAAAATATTTTATCGATTAAAGTTCATTGCTTGGATAAAAAAATTGGATTTTATTTCACCTAAAAATACCGAAATTACTTTCTTGCCAACCTAATATCAACATTAACATGGTATTAAGGAGGGCGTCCCTTTTCTACATCCTACAGATACTGTTTCACACATATCGAGACATAATTTTTACCCTCTCGAGGGGGGCGTTTGGGGGAAAATTTCACCCTTCCGTCCGCTCTTCCCCGTTCCGATTGCATTTTCGTTGCATCTTCGACGTCCGAGAAACGGACGCAGGGTGTAATCGCGTGTTCTTATCGGGGGAACGAGCCAAGTCTCGGACGTTATACAGTACATACTGTGTGTCGAGATAAAGCAAGCACAGAAAAGCAAGTTTACCGGGATTACCGGGTATTGCAAGGAAGCGGCTACCGGGATTCAGCATGGCCCCACTGCCGTGACTTGTTGCGCCGGCGATCGCCGGGGCGGAATTCGATTCCTCCACTAAAAATGAGCATGAAACACACACACCGGGCTAAACCTGTATTTACAGAGGCGAGGTGTCGGTTAGGATAGGTCCGAGAGAACCGGGAGAACGTCGTCCTCGGTAAGCATCCTGCTGACCGACGCGACAGCGGATTTTTCACGCCAAAAATTCGCAGCTAGCGAGGAGCAACTTGATCCTTTCAAGGTCGCGTCAGCATTAAAATCCAATGGTAAACGGTATTTTCGGTTGCATCAAATTTCATGCAATTCGTCACATTTTACATTCTTGCGTTAATAGCTGGACTGCGGATCCTCGTACTGGAGCCGATTACAAAGGCTATAGCCGGTTTTGGGGGTCAAATCTGTCCTGGAAGGTATTTTATTCGAATTTGCGCCATTCTATAGACAAATAATATACTTTTCAGCCTAGTTTTAGCCCGATAGCTCATCTGTGAGGGTAGTTATCGAGGAAAAACGAAAATTCAGTTTTTGGCCCATTTTTCCATTTTTTTAATGACAATTTAAAATTCTGAAAAAAATCTGACACATTTCGGATACCAAACCACATACTTCGAGTCGTTTTCAGATTTTTCCGTTGCAAACTCTGGTTGTAAAAATCGAAAAACACGAAAAAATCGGAAAAATGCAGATTTCATATGGAAAGCGAAGAGACACTGGAACAGAATTAATTTAGCAATTAGGAATAGTATTAAGTATTATGCTCATAGTAGGAAAAAAGAAAAACCGCTTTTTTCGGCGTTATTTCCGTGAATAACTAAGTTATAATTATCTCGTAAAAATATATTATGTAATATTAAACATTCCTAAGTTCAGAGAAACATCGTCCAGACTTTAAAGATTGCGTAGTACAAAAACGACAAGTACAAAACGATTTTAATAAGAGTTGGTAATACAACGACACTATGAGATTCTTTTGATCTTTTTACTATTTTCTATACTACCGAGGGACGCTCCTGATTTGATAGTGTAATTGGAGGAGTACAGTCTTCCGTTAACGTAGAGAAACTTTTATTCAGCGAAACAGATTTATCTCGCCGAGTAATTCACCAGAGAATTTGTATGCACACAGGCAGAGCAATGAAATTGCGCGAAGCTGCGAATTTTCCGTGAAACATCTTGCGCCACGATAAACTATACTAAAGCGCGTCGGTCCTGCGGACTTTTTAATCGCGAGGATACTCGTGTCCCGTGTTCCTCGATCCATTATCGTTACCATAGATCAGTCGGAGATGGTGTACAGTGCTACGTGAGTAAGAGGAAATGGGAAATTAGTCGGCCTGGCTGAAAAGACAGGCTAGTTAGTCGATCAGAAGTGCGCCAGTTAGTAAGTAGCATGATATATACCAAGAGCGAATTATAGTCAAAGATACGATATACACACGCGCACGCACACGCACACACACACACACACACACATCGAATGAGAATGCACACGTGCGTCGTTACACAATTAGAACGATAAGAGAGAGATCATGCCTCTGGTGGATTGTTAACTTATACCGTAGAGAATGTTCGCCTACGCGTTTCCGCGGGTACGTGCACTCGAAAATCGTTCCCGGCGAATTCCTTTCAGCGCTCGTTACTAGACTGTTGAACGCGAATTACACATTGTTTCTAACGATTGCGAGACACAGAACCTACATTCTTTCGGTCCGTCCACCGCTTCGAATCGCACCTACTCGTTTTGTCCCATAAATACATAAAACCAGCAGTCTACTCGTTAACGGCTCGTTGTTGGCTCGCGACGGAAAAGCGGAAATACTTGTCTTTGTGCGCCGATAGAATCCTAATTGATCGGTGAACAGAGAGAGAGAGAACCATCGAGACAAGAAAAAAAGAAACGCAGGCTCGATATTGCTCGGTAGGAGGCGCGCGCGCGCGTAATTATACTTTCGTTAATCCCAGTGTACACGATAATCGATACCCGATGATCGAAGCTTATACGAAATTCGGTTTTCCGAGATTGACGCGCGAAAACGCTCTGCGATAGATCGAATCCGTGCAGTGCTGGGCTATATCGTAAACACCTAGAGATTAAGAGATGCAGAGAACGAGAGGTGGAGAGAGAGAGCGATCGAGAATCGCCCCCCTGGTTTTTATATCACAAATTGCTTGCAGTTCTATTTATTATGTACACCTGTGTCATCCAAGAGAAACAGAGACTGAGAACACACGGACTTTTGTGCATTAGATTAGAATTCATAGATAACCACCTGACGAGCTAACCTTTTAGCTGGCACATCGCGAACCACGTCGTGAATCCGACCACGTGCGGAACGGTGTATTCGTCTGACATTAAACATAAGAAAGAGACGGTTGAGTTCAGGGACACGTCGAATTGCCGGTTTGTTTCGGTTTCTGGGGGCTCTGGACCAGGCTTGGATGCGATTTCCAGCGAGTTTTGTCCAGTCAGGAGCACCGGAGCCACGCCCACTTGAGAACAAGATGAGAATTCATTTGCTTTTCTCACTGTTTGGCCAAGTGCCCCAAGAGGGCGTGGCTTCGGTGCCTCGAGGAGGTGCGACTTCAGGACCCTAGGGAGGCGTGGCTTCGGCGCCTTAAGCGGGCGTGGCGTCGACGCCTCGCGGTGCTAACCACGCCCAAGCCTGCTCTAGATTTAAAATTCGTTTTTATTTAGACTCTAGGGAGTTCCGACAGACAGCGTCGAGCCGAGAGTGCACGAATCGCGATCGTTTTCTTAGTGCGAACACAGTCGTCCGATGATTCTGACCCGATGAAAGCAGTTGAGAAAGCACCATAACCCAAGGAGATCGAAGCTGTAAATGGCGAACTGGCCTACGCTATACCTGGAACCAGAAGGTACGGTCCTTTCAGATCTTTCGCCTCTCTCGACAGCAGAGCCGTGTTCGAGTTAGGGCAACTGCTGCTGCGAGCGACCGAGGGCGCGTACGCGTCCCCAGGCTCACGACGCTCCTGTAAATCTGATGTCAACAATCCAAGCATACCACATGTACAGTTGCCATCTGAAAATGTCGAGTGTTTCGCCGTGTTTAGTTTTGTGTGGTTGGTTGTTGCGACGCTAGGGGTTGCTCAGAGTCGCAACCACCGTAAGTGTATCAATCGTTCAGGATCAAACAAAGCGGGGAGCTCTCGGGCTCCAAACCTGGGACACTCGGGCTACAAACCGAACCGCTTTTCGACATCTTTAGCGTAAATGATTTTCATGTCATTTATTCGGTCCAGGAGTCCCACACTGATTCGCAAGAAATCTTTCGTTAACTTTGATAGATATGTATTACACGTTGATAAAAGAATGAACCGCAACCGTCCTTCAACTGTTCGAAACTCACAGATCAGTTGCAATAGAAAAACCACGTGTTATGCTCAAACTGATGTTAAAAATTCGTACACTTTCACCACCATTCGCACACGATCGTTGATAAACACGAGAATGCATCTTCGAACGCTCAACACTTTGGCTCTTAGGTGGATCAGTTTCATAATGCGTACACCGCGTTGTTCCGTGTTTGAAGAAAATTGCATAAAAATCCCCAGTCTACCGATTAACCACATCGATAAATGGATACAGTCAGTCTCATAAGTATTCGTACCGTCGTTGCATATAAGAGAAATTTGCTGATATCACGTGATACATGTAAGATTCTGCAGCAAGTTTTTTGTTACGAATAAACAGATGCATAAACTATATGTATACAAAATTTTAACAAAATTGAATTATCGATAACAAAATTATATTAATTTCAATCTACATAATACATAATAACAGGCCACAAATGTATTCGTACCATGCTTAACAGAGTTGAGTTTATTTTGCTTATAAACATTGTCATAATTGAGCTAATTGAGCTAATCATAATCATAATTGATCGAATAATTGAGCTTCGGTTACTTAGTCTTAGTCGAAACTTTGTCGAAATAACATTGATAATCGAAAATGAGTCGAAAGAAGGCCGAGACTACTGTAGAAGAAAGTAAAATAATTTTTAAATCGTACCCAAGCAATAAAGGACATTTCTTCAATCGCGATTTTTAAATCGCTCAAGAATCCAGACCACGCGAGTTGTATCGTGATACTCGATTCCACATCTGGCAGTTATTACGACTTTATCGCTGTGCTTTTGACCATGGTCATGAATCGTACTCAATATAAAATAAACGACACAAAAGACTGGATATAAAGGGTTCCGTCGACAATCGAACCTGAACAATGGAGAAAATAAACTCGAAGAGATGTGTTCCGCACGAGAAGTTGAGCTTTCAGTTCAGTTTCGATTAGGCTGCCGCGCGGTATGCCGGCTGTGTATTTGTACAACGTCCGTCGCGCGTCGGTCAGTCGATTGATATCGAGAGCTACTGTGTGTCAATGGATTGTCAAGGGTGTACGAGGTCGACAAACTTACTCTTCGACGAGGAGTGGTTGCGTCCGATCTCGGCCAACGATCTGATGATTGGCAGCCTGGACATGTTGTTGTCTTTGCGTCTCTCGTGCTGGTGCCGGTGTCTCACTAGCAGAGCTTCCCGCACCTGAAATCCATCGAACTTGTTGATCGACCGAACTGTAATCTTAAAACCTACAACCCTCGAGCCGACAATTTTAACCCACATACACTCCCGCTCGTAAGTCTTAGGACAGTGATCATATTCGTAATCAACTTTGTAAAAATGTACAAACAAATTTCTTCTTCTTTAAAAGGCTTACACGTCAAAGAAGGATCCTGCTCGCATATATAAAAAATCTTACTAACAAGTAAAAAAATATATTTTCTCTTCATCGAAGAATCCGCCACGTTTCTTTATTACAATGTCCACTATTCTTGGCGTTATTATTATTGTTATATTACTGCATTCTCGTTACAGAATATTCCATAAATGTGTTTTCGAAGCAGGGCAAAAGTTCCGTACCCTTCTGTCCAGTTTATCCCTTAATTTTTCCGTGGGGTTCAAATCTGGTGATCGGGGTGTGGCTATTTCATAATTTTTAATAAGTTATTACTAGACAGCGGATTTTATGCATTTATGACAAAAGTGAGTAGATGTAATTCAAAAACAACGAAAACATTAGAGGAATTTAAAAATAGTGTTACACTATTTTCGACCTATTAAACATATTAAGAAATAAAATCAATTTTCATTTCACTCCAGTTGGTTGCAAATCGGGTAGAAAATTTTTATTTCGCATAAAGATATATTTCGCATACGAGGATATTTATGTTACGTAGTTGATACAGTTAAAGATTCATAATCTATACGAAATAAAAGTTTTACTAAAAACCAGGGATGTCCTAAGACTTATGAGTGGGAGTGTACTTTCTCGATACGATTCTTTACATTTTTTTAAATTTTAACCACAGAAAATGCTCTCTATTCTTCTAACAATTTGTTTCTTTTTTATTTTTATTTTTTTGCAGTTTTCTTTACCAGGATCCATCCTGTATGATTCTAGGTAAGAAAATTCAAAAAAGGAAATCATCTTACATCTTTCCTTGTGTAACGATCTTTCGTTGTATACCTTTTCCCGGGCATCGAGGGACAACGATCCCTTATTGACCATGTTATCCAGGACCAGATCCGCGATTTGTTCGAGGCTAGCAGCCTCCATGTCCAGCATCACGGTACCATTCAGCAGGAGACTCCTAAGCTCGAACAGAGCGTGCAACGACAGGGTAGCTACGTGAGGTTTGCTCCATCTATTTCCACCCTCTTCGACGTCCTCCTCGAACTTGATCCATCTGAGAAACAGGGTCGCGAGGGCTCTCTTAATCTTTCGTATATCGAACTGGATCGACCGGCGTGTACCTGTAGAAACAGCGGACGGTGTACCCGGAGAACGAGACACCGAAATTACCTTGCCGTTTCCTTCCACTCCATCTCGTCGCCGTCCCTGACGAGCTCCTCCATCTCGGAGAAAAGTGGGTGGGACTCGTGAGCATCGTCGCCGACCTCCTCGCCCAGGATGAACTGCACCCTCTGGGCCGGTGGTGTGACTGCAATACAACACGTTTCCTCGTAAAACCTGCGTACCATAGATCTCTGCACGTGTACGAAACGAAATCACAAAAATATCGATGCAGAAGAGAGCTTAACGAGGAATGGTCCCGAACCCAGAAACTCGCAGTTGATATATCAGGGGTGACGAAAAGAAAAATCAAAAACATTTCTCGATCATAAAAATGCTCGTACACTTCACATTTAACCCCTTGCACTACTATTTATTTTGTGATTATAAGGATTAGAAATTCTTTATCGTTCAGAATTTCATGGAAAGAAAAAGATAATTTATATTATTTATTGTATCCCCATGTTTTCTCCAAAGGATATACAGGGTGTTTGGTAACTGATTCTACATGAAAGAATAAGTCGAAAATATAGAATAAAATTTGTTCATCCGAAGTTTCGTTATCGAGAAAATCGAGTTTGAAATGCAACGTGCTATTCGATAGGAATTGTCTGACGCGTCTGATCATGACCAACCAAATCTACTTGCTGCGTATACCAAAGCACACAAACCTGACAGATCTTCAAAGTCGATTTTCTCGGAAACAAAGCCTCAAACGAAAAATGTTTATTCTATATTTTCGACTTATTCTTTCATGTAGAATCACCCCCTTTTCGCTTGTACCACCAGTTACCAAACACCCTGTATATCAACTACGACGAAACAGAATTTTATTTCAAAATTAATAACATATATATTTACTATATTCTGTTTATAATGTTCATCACGAGCCTGACTTGACATTGTAGGGCAAAGGGTTAATTTTCAAGGCAAAAGGGCTAGTTTTCCCTCGAAGCACCAATCAGTACCAACCGAGTGCATGAAAATTTGCACCCAGCAAACGCGATTATGCAAAATTACATGAAAGGGCGAGCATCACGGACCATTTCTTGCGAGTAACGTGCAAGTGTATTCAGTGAAATGAAGATGAGAAGATCCTCGTTCCGAGCGAGGAAGAACTGTCCGATGATCGTTACCGTAAAAACGAAAGATGAGAGAAAACTAGTGTCGAGAGAACACCACCTAGAGACAGAGAATAGACAGTTGCCATTCGAAATGAGAGAGAGACATCGATCGTCGGTGTGCGGTGCAAAGGGATTGGATGGGGATCATCGTTGCACGAGCGCGTGTGATCAATGATCATCGATGACGCATGCACGCGTCCAGGAACGACCAGCATCGGAAAGAACAGTTGACGGACAGACAGACACGAAGCAGAAATGTTGTTTCTTGTTTTGGGCCACGCTGCTCGCGTCGAAGCTGCTCGAGATCGTGCTGCTGCATGAAACGCGGAGTCGTGTGCATCGAGAAATCCATTTCCCGAGACCATTCGATTTCCCCTTTATGATTCGCGAGCGATTAGGCCGATTGGTAACGCCTTCACCGCCTTCCGTGTTACGACGCTTATTAGATAACAAAGAAACGATGTAACTGCTTGTGCTGATTTGAAACGGTCAAACTGATGATTCTCTTTGTAATGCTGAAGGAAAATAAAACCTTTTGTTTACGCAAAATTTATTCTACAAACATCTAAGAATATTTTTAACCCCCTTTGCACTCGACGCTATTTTCATTCTGAAACTAAATTTTTCTTCCGTCATAGAATATTTGCATTTATTCATATGAAACTGATCCAATTTCCAGATATAATATTTAAATGTTTAGTAATCTATTAAATACAAATTTTCTAATGTAACAAATAATCTGTAATATTTTTTGTAATTTCTTTCAAATAATGCCATAACAATTTCTAGTGGTGCTTCAGAGTCACCACTCGAGTGCTAAGGGTTATTAAATTTATTATTGGCATGAATATGCACAGTTTTACTTTCAATTTCTCACTGTACGAATACTTTCCACACCGACTTGTTCGAGGAAAATCCTGTGAGCAAAGATTAGAAAAGAAAAGAAAGTATGTGCATCGAGGAAAATCGTGAGGAGGAAAGATTAGGTGACAGTCGGCTGAGCATGGAGGCGGTGAACGTGTTCAACTGTGAATTCGAGGAAAGATGCAGATGCTAGTGCCGCGATGGTAATCCTCTTTTGACGTAGAGCCGCGTCGCATTAACGATCGTCAGTGCTCTTTATGTAACGTTGATAAACCAGTTAATGATACGTCCGAGCAGCCGTACGCGAGGCGGCTCGATCCGATAAATATTGATGTTCGTCGAAACGCATCAGCTGACTCGCACGAGTGCCGAATGGCGAAACATCAATTATCCATACGCTCGCGATACCAATTTAATCGAGTTTAATTACCGTCGCGGCTAGCTAATGAAGCGATCGTGACATCACTTCCGATATCATAGTTTGCACTCAGTTGTTTCGGCGTACGGGACCTCGATTAACCAGGGCAGCAACTGTCCGCGAAATAACGCATCGAATAATAATATTTTCAGCGTCTCGTTCTATACGCAGTACATTTGTCCGTTTCGTTTCTGTAGGGTTTCGGGAAACCGTTTCGTTGTTTCAAAAGAGTCCATTATGATTGGACTTTGAAAAATATTAATAAATCTTTAGTATATCTATTCCGAAGACTGGACGCCAAAGATAAAGACGAACGTGCAAACGTTCAGTGGACCTGGCATCATCCCCTGTTAGTCTAGTTAATCGAGACCCAATTAAGAACGCGACAAATTTGAAAGCACGAATGGTCTCTAGGTGAAAGTGTACGTAAATGCAGAGTAATCTGGTTATATACACAGTATTAGAAGCTTACATATCATCTCGCCGTCGGGATCGCAGATGCTAGATAGTCGACTCCTTCGAGTCATCAGCAATTGTCCTGAAACGTCAAGGAGACAAGACACGTCGGCGATAATGTTGGCTAGTTACATCGAGCTCTCAACTCTCTCTCTCTCTCCCCCTCCCTCCCTCCCTCCTTCTAAGTTCATCAAACCCCTTCAAATTAGCTAGCTCACTCTCTGATGCAGTGTTCTCAGTCCGATTTAACCCTAAAACAATGATACCAGGGTTTGAGAACACCTGGATTTTCATGAAAAAGTCTGGAAAAACTGATCCTAAACGGAGATCCGATTACACATCCGCTGACACAAATTGAATTTCTATAAACTATTTCTATTATCTTTTATTATTGTTCCCCTCAGGATTACAATTCTCGCTATAGGTTCACACCTAACCTATGCGTTCACCCATCTTTCGACGGGCCCCAAAAACCAACGTCGCTTAACCTCCACGATCACCATCCCACAACACCACCGGACGAGCCACCACTCGCCGGCTATAAACTATTTCTCATATGAACATTTTCTTTACAATTTTTTTTTAGAAGAGTGCTATTTTCTATTTCTATTTTCAATATGCTCCCCCGTCCCCTACCTCAACGTTAGCATAATAAAATCATTGAGAGTTAAAATAAACAGTTTTACTCGAGTCTCTGCTATTTAAACCATCAGACTTCAATTTCGCAGAAAGCTTTCGCATCGATTACGAGGAAAATGTTCTCGCCCCGGTCTGTTTCGCGAAACTCGCTACGCTAAAGGTTCGGATCTATAGAAAGTATAACCGCAAACCACCCGATCGGGGTTAACGAGACACAGTTCTCGAACATCTGGCAAGTCGGTGGCGGCTTCAAAGTGAAAACTATCGATTCCTAGATTGGACAAGCTTGACAAGCTTGGAATAGAATGGATCCGGTGCATCGAACGTGCACTAGCTTTCGGTCACCGTTGACAGACACCGAATGAACGCGGTAAACACGCACGGGATCGATCGTTCATCCCTCGGTGAGGCTGAATAAGCCTCGGGAGCTGGGAAGCTTCAAAGTTCGTTCGCGAAGTCGTTCGGGAACGGTTCCGAGGGATCGACTCGCATGGTTTTCCCGTTGCTCGAGTTCTTTCCGCCGTTCCCGGGTCCAATGACGCGGAATCGATCGTTTGCCAGTCGTTCGCCTGCCGGAGATGCTATCTTCCAGCACGAGACCATTGTCAATCGTCGGATTGATTCTCTGCCACGAATTAACACATTGCGTATGGGAAACGGATACGTACATTTCTAATTTGTATTTGGTATTATTTCAATTATTTCGCTCGTCATTTGTCTTAAGAGTGGGAGAGGCTTCGTTACCCTGGTAACGTAACAAAAATATTTGCTTAACACTAGAAAGACGGGAGCTTAGTATATACCTATATTGCCTGAAAGCAGTCAAAATGACTGCATTGTGAACAAATAACTAATGCGCAAAGAAATTTGTTTAACAGTAATTTTTAATATATTTTACATCACTTACAGTCATATAACAAGTTATTAATAAGTATTAGCAATAAAAAAAAATGTATTTCAGTTCGAAAAAAATAATTTATACATTATCTGGACATTTTAAGCAAATGAAATGAAATGCAAAAGCAGTCAAAATGACTTGCTTAGGCAATCTAGTGTTAAGTTGCCGATTGAATCGAAAATGAAACGTGAAAACGAGATATCTCGTGACCCGTACGCAATGTATTAAATAGTAAACCTACCGAGCACGAACAGCGACTCGCACGAATGGTCTGTTTCGAATTGGATCCACCAATTTTTATCCTTATCCGCCGATTAAATTTGTACCGACTCAATTGACAAATAAATCAGTGTCTATCAGAGTTACAAAGAGCAAAGAGTCGAAGAGCAAAGACGTTATTCTTGCTCGAGTGTCTGACCGCAGAGAAGAGAAGACGAGGGTGCCTTCCGATACAATCGCTATGCTTGATCGCTAAGCGTGTATCCGAGAGCCATAGAGGTACGATTCCGAACCGCCAAAGGATTAGCTCGGCAAGTATAATATTTTACACCCCAGAAAGATTGCTAACAGAGGTTTTGTAGAAAGAAAGAGACTGTCGTGAATGTTCTGTGACGGTGGAATCCTCGCAGCGCAGTACCCCGAGTGGGTTTTGAAAATGCGAAGGTTCAAGGGTCGATCCGAGATAGAGAGGGGGAAAGGGAGACTGTTCGCGGGACTGGATATCGGTCACCAACTTGTACCCGGTGTGTCAGAAGTAGGGTGAACAACCGGGCAAGTCCTGACAAGTGGTTGGCTCGGCGCCACGCACCGCTCGATACAGCCGCAAAGTGCAACACACTGTGTGACGCGCAATGCTCGCAGCCGGTGGGTATACATATACAGTAAAGAGCAAAACTGAAATTTTTTATACATATAAATTTATGCATCTGTTTGTTCGTAACAAAAAACTTACTACAGAATCTTACATGTATCGCTTGATATCAGCACATTTCTCTTATATGCAACGAGGATACGAATACTTATGAGTAGACGTCGGATCTTTATGCAAATGCATATTTCGATAGAAAGTAAGTAAAGTTATTGGACCCGGACAGAAATTTACGTTGTTTATAGAGGATTTAAAAAATATAGTTTTTATTTTGCACATTCTGCATATTGCATATATTTTACATATTGCATATTTTTGACATATTTTGCATTTAATGCTACATGTGTATATGTGTGCGTGTATATATAATGGTAAAGAACCGTCACGCGATATGAATTACATGTAACATGTTCAGCACATGCACAGGGTAGCAGAGGAAATACGATTGCACTTTCCAGTAGTTAACCAATTAATAGCTTCCATAAAACAAGTATTGTTGAAGGCACCGCATCGTATTGAATACAATAAAGAAAAGCTACCAAATGTTCCATTGCCACCGGAATCTATTCTAACAAGATGGGCGACATGGCTAGAAGCGGCAATATTTTATGCAGAGCATGTGCACAGTATAAGAGAAGTCGGTATTGTTTTGTAATAATTAAACAAAATAAGACATTCAGATTGTCATTTATTTCCAGGTTATTGAGTCATTCGATGACAGAAATGTAAGTTGTGTTAGTTTAGCCCAAGAGGTGATGACAAATGAAACATTACTTGATGATTTAAAGTATATTGCAACTCATTTCTGGAGCTTGCAAGTTACCATAAAAAAATCAGAAACAAAAGGACTCCTATTGCACGAATCAATAAAATTAATTACTGACATTAATGAAGATCTGGAACGGGTATCCGGTGCTTGTGGAGAAATAATTCGAAATAAATGGAAGAAGATCTTTAAAAAAATCCAGGATTTGATCCTTTATTAAAGCTTAATCATACTCTCGGACCAGACGAAATTGATGCAAGATAGTGGAAAAAGTACAAATATGCACCTATTACGTCCTGTGATGTTGAGAGGACATTTTCGGCATACAAATTAATCTTTGGCGAGAAAAGACATAAACTTACCGTTGACAATATGGAAAAAATCATAGTTTCATATTGTAATGCAAATTACAACAAACAATAAATGAAAGTATGTATACAATGTACAATTGGTTTCATTATTTTGCATATGTTTTCGCATATGCCGTGCATATATTTCGTATATACTTTGCATATATTTTTGCATATTTTGCATATTAATTTTGCATAAAGATCCGATGTCTACTTATGAGACTGACTGTATGTACCCCCTTCGACGAACGCGCTAATGGCAACGACAAGGCAAAGGAGAGACACACGGTTGTTTTCATCGCGAGCGTCCTCACAATCTCCCCTGTCCATCGTCGTTGGAGAGTCCATCTCGTTTCCCCCCTTTTTGCAACGTTCGCCGTCACGTCGTTTCGGGATGGATAGCAACCCAGTTCCTCGGCCTTTACAGTCTACGCTGTTCCCTCAGGAATGGCCGGGCGAGGAGGGTGAAAGCCTTGCCTTGCCTTGCCGAGGGCCTGGACGATCAGAAAAATTGCTCTTGGCTGAGAATCGGTTCATTCGGCTGGAGTGCACCGGCGAAAAGAATTGTTCTTTCCGGTTTTCAGCCAAGTGGATTATCCGGGAGCTGTTAGGTGGCCTGGCTACATTCCCTTTGCGGTATTTAGCGTCGGCTTCGGAACTACATCTAGACCTCGAACTCTAGATTATTATCAGAAAATTTGTTCGTTCACAGCTAGGAAACCGAAGCAGAGATTTGTTTCTTTATTATTGTTTTAGAGTTACAATCCTCTATAAGGTTCACACCTATGCGGTCACCCATCTTTCGATGAGCCCCAACCAACATCGCTTAACCTCAACGATCACAAACCACAACACTACCGGTTGAGCCACTACTCGCCGGCCCGAAGCAGAGATTTTTTCTTTACATTGTATCTCCAGTAGAAATTAGGTAGGATGGAAGAACCTAAAATTCGCTCGTTCGGCTAGAGTGCTACAATAAATTCGACTTGTTCATCCGAGAGATAATTTTTTCTTAAGAATGCCTCGGTGAAATCGATTTTCTGGTCCTATCAGAAGGAACTATAGTACCCCCATTGTGAGATTTAACCTCGTTTCAGATTGAATGGCGGTTTACCTCGGTACCTCAGGCTCTACAGATTATGTTTCCAACAGTAAATGGCTAGGGGTGAAGTCTGACACGGTCAGAGTGCTGAAACAAAGATTTTTTCCGTGTAGGAAGAATCTTTCCCTTGGCTATTTCGACTATTTGAACCTATCGGAACGACCTGCATTCCCATCGAGGTATTTAACGTCAGCCTGGCTTGAATAGCGCTTTGTGGAGCACCTCAGGCTCTAGATTATGTTTCCAATAAGAAACGAATAGGGTGGAAGTTCTGCCAGGGGCGGATAAGCAAAAAAATTGCTCTGTCGGCTTAAGATCGCCGTTCGTTCGACCCCCTCTGGCACTTTCGCCGAAGCGGAGATATTTTTTGACAGAAAAGAGAATTTTTCTTTCGGATACTTGCTAATCAAATGGGTTATCCGAGCTCTCGTCCATGGGATCTGTAATCCTTTAGAGAGCTGCCAGAGGATAATGTTACTCGTTATTTCATAGTAAATGGAGGAACCAACTTTCTAGCACTTTTGCCGAACCAGATTTCTCGACGGAAAAAGACTTTCACCTCCGAATACTTTTTAATTGAATGGGTCGTTCGAGTTTTTGTTATGGAGTTTGCAATCCTTTAGCAACATCGGGGGATCGCGTTACCCATTGTTTTACAGTGGACGGAAGATTCGACATTTTTGTCACGTTTGGCATCGAGTCCGTGATCTTTCGCCTCGCAACTCGGATTAAAAGTCACTTTGCCACGGTATTATACGCGTCCCTTTTCATAGTAGAACGAAGCGTCTCCGAGCGACGTCGCGACGCCGATTAACTTCTATTCGAAACCTCGAAAACTCGTGACCTACAAAAGATGTTCACAGTCTCCCCTGTCTATTCGTGGATGGCAATCGATTCGCGGCGAACGTCGTCGTCGTCGTCGTCATCGTCGCTTCGTTCAGAAATCCTGTGTTTCCCGAATGGACGAACTTTCGCATGTCCGATCTACATAGAATCGATCGTTCCACAAAATGTATGGATAACTCTTAACGCCAGAGACATAGTAAAAGTTACCTCCGGAATTTCTCGAACCTCGCGTTTCGAGTTCCTACGGTAATAATTCACCAACGATGTCTCCGAAGGTGTTGCTTGAAATTTTTATCGCACGACCTTTCGGTATATTCGGATTTCGCTGTGATATTCGATTATTCTATTCGTTACGGTATCGAAAGGTGTGTTCATAAGTAATTGACTGCAATACCGGATTCGTAAACTAATTTTATGGGAGATATTCTTGTCTGGTTTTAATGGTTGGCAAGATTTGAGGATTTCTTTTTTGCTGATTCAAGTTGTGCTGGATATTTTAGAGGACCAAAGCACAAGCAAAAATAATCGATAAACTTTTAAGAAAATCAAAGGGGAAAGAATGAGACAGGACGCGCGAAGGAAGACCTGGGAAGAAAGTCGAAGGAAAAGGAAAAGTCATCGAGGAGGATCAAGAAGCCAAAGTATGAAGACAAATATGATCGTAGTTCCAAGGAAGAGTGATGAAAATGCTAGAGATCGTCGGTCGGAAAAGTACTTACTGGGCCTCTCGTCGACATTCTCCTTATCGGCGTTGTACGACTGTCGCTGGGAATGATGATGCTTGTGATGACGACGGTGTCTCCTCTCGCCAGGCAGATGCACGCCCACGTACACGGTGTGCGCCCTGTGACCTGGAAGCAGATGAAAGAGGGCTCGCGTGAGCGACTCAAAGTTCCATCGGTTCGTACGATCCTCGATAATAGGAATCCTCTCGCGCCGGATCGCTAAGCCACCATTTTCCGGCCGTTAATCTAGAACTCTAGGCGAGCGTTTTCCGGTGTTTGATCGTCGAACAGGACGTTGAGCGATCGCGGTGCTCGTTTCGTAATTAATCGTACAGTGGCCGAAATAATGATTGGTTCATAGACCGAACTAGCGTGTTTACCGTTGTCATTCTTATCTGCGTCGTGGAACACCTCCTGTGGTGTTTGTTTATATTTTGAAAAGTCGTGTTCTTACTACTGGAGATGCAGTTAGTTTAGTTTCGACAGCGCAAGCGTTTCGACGTAATAGATTGTGAAATTTGCTGAAAATTATTCTTGTAATGGAGCGAAATAATCTTAGGTTCACAATAATTTATCAGAGAAATACTTTTGTTATGATCAATGATCACGAAAAGGGATTAATCATTGCGTTCAAGGACATGAATCTGGCAAATAGGAACATCGCATAAAGAATTCATAGATCTTTAAATGTTGTTAATCATTTTTTGCAATTGGGTGATAAATATGGGGCAAAAAATCTACAGGTCGTCCAAAGAAATTGAGTCAAAGGGATAGAGTTTTTATGAAGCTCGAAAAAATAAATTGTACGCTTCTCAAATCAGGGCAAAATTAAATTTACCAGTTGTTGTACGACGTGTGCAACAAGTTTTGAAAACGCGTAAGACGCTTCGATACCGAAAAAGACCCCTCTCGCCAATCTTCACAAACATGAAAGATTGAAATTTGCACAAGATCGTATGTCATGGACGAAAAAATGGAGAACTGTGATTTTCCAAGGTGAAAAGAAATTTAATTTAGACGGTCCGGACTGTAATATTGATTAATAAACACATTAATAAAAATGATATTATTCAAATACGTTATGTGTTCTACTAACTACATGGTAACGAATCGCATACCAATGTTGCATGAAAACACTGTTATATCATAAAAATGATATGAACCTATCATTATTTCGGCCAGTGTAGGTGAAAAGGTATTACAGGGCAGAATGGAACTTGGTTAGCAGCTCGATCGCGAAAATCGGCAACCCAGATGCGATCGATAGGTGACGTATACGTGGCCAGCGGTGAACAATATCCAGTCCTCTGTCTGGATCTACCTGGCGCTCAGGTGAAATCGATTCGCTTCGCTGGGACGGTTTTCAAGATCGCGGCGGGACAGGTGACCTCGGGACCAGCACGGCCGAGACGAGGATCATCGCGACTTGGACTTGGAATAATGATTTTCGAAGCACCAGCGCGGCGGCGCGAACCGACCGTCTACCGTCTGCCTTCTGTGCGCAAACATCGAAGCCCGGTCCGTGTTCCCATCCGATTGACCTACACGCGCACAAGCATTAAGGGGTTAGGCCAGTCGGCGTAAAAGCAGCTTCAGCTTTTCACGGTGCAGAACTTTTCACATTTCTCGTTAACGGACGGCGAATTTTATGCGTTCACTTGAAACGAATGTGGCAAATGTTTATTCCACGTATTCCTATGTTCCATCGAAACCGAGTATATTGTCATGAAAGAAATACCGACTCTCGGTAGTACTTTGAAAGGAAAAAAGTTCTCGATGTATTACAACAATGTTAACTACACTCCCGCTCATAAGTCTTAGAACGCCTCTGGTTTTTAGTGAAACTCTGATATTTCGTATATAGATTATGAACCTTTAACTGTATTAACTACATAATATAAATGTCCTCATATGTTCAGCAATAATTACGACTTCAATGTAATAATTGGTTAAAAATTATGAAATAGCCACACCAATCACCAGATTTGAACCCCATAGAAAAATTAGGGGATGAACGTGACAGACAGGGGTACGGAACTTTTGCCCTGCTTCGTAAACACATTTATGGAATATTTTGGAACGAGAATGGAATAATATAACGACAGAAAGTATGAAAAAATTAATCACGCGGATGCCAAGAATAGTGGACCTTGTAATAAAAAAAAACCTGGCGGATTCTTCGATGAAAAGAAAATATATTTTTTTACTTCTTAGTAAGACTTTTGATTGTGAAAACTTTTTTTTGTGAAAACCTTGGGAAAAAATGTTTACAAAATTGAATACGAATATGATCACTGTCCTGACTTATGAGCGGGAATGTACATCTTCATAGTATACACGACAGACTCCACCCACTCAAAGTTTCAAGCAAATTGAATAAGAATCGAGAAAGTTATGCACACAAGTGCAAAGAGGAGGACTGAGAACTCCTCTGCCATGTCGCTGTAGCCGCGCCGCCATTATGTAAAATGAAAAGAACGCAAAAATATCTTGGTAAATCATCTTCCCTTTGAGGTTCGTGCGACAAAGCCACAGCAAAACCTTCTTTCTCGCAGCTTTCATTTTCTCGAAAAGAAAAAAGGAAAAGAACGTTCCGAGTATACCGTGTCTAGACTGCCGAGATGGTGTGACCCGCTTCCGCGCGGTTCCGATTAGATAATATTAAACGTTGTAGTTTCGATCGATTCGCCGGAACGAAGCAAGAGCTCAAGAAACATCGGTACCTTCGTAATCTTTCTCGGTGTAAGACTGATGGGTGATCCGAACCCCGGGATCTTTCGGAGCCTCGTCGTCACCTGTCCCACCTGCGTGGGCCGCGCCACCTCCGCCTCCGATACCCGGCTGCATCCACGGTCTAAAAAATAAATCGAACGAGCAGGTGAAACGTGGCGAATTGAAAATGTGACACACAGGTCTGGTTCTCGAAAAGCGCAGGATTCAATACCGCCGGAACAACGGATTCGACCATTTTATTTTTGTTCAACAGGTTTCAACAGGTTCCTCTTCCCCCCCCCCCCGTTTATAATGTTCTTGCCTTGCTGGCGTTCGTTTTCTCCTTGTCCGCGGGGGCTCCGTTTCTCCCGCGATTTCTTTCGCCTGGCTGTCGCCGCGTCGCGAACTTTATTCGCAGTGATCGCGTAATCTCGAGGAATCCGGCCGAACTCGGCTGATAACGTAAACGACTTCCTCGAATCGTCGTCTTTCGCGCGAGAAAAGAGGCGACGCGATGCAACGCGCGTGGGATCACGAAATAATTCACGGCACGGTCGTTCGCGATCGTCCGGCGACGCGCACGCGATTTTATTATAATTAAACTTCCTCGGCAGGAAGCGCTTTGTTCGAGCCGCGTGTGGCCGCCGGCGTTAACTACCACCGCCCCCGGACCCCCCCTTTTAGCTGTTACAGTCCGCGACAATACTATAAGACATCACTTAAAACGAAATAATTATAGGTTGTCCGGAAAGTTCTTTTCGTTTTTTTTTTTTTAAGAGGTATTATAAATTGGATCAAACGACCTGACATTTTTTTGAGCAATTAGAAGAATCGGTTTACCGAATGACGTGAAAAAAAGAATTTGGAGGAAAACCTTTGGGGAACACTAGCCAGGGAGGTTTATTCTAAAGGAAGCCAGTTTAGTACTGTAGAACAATTGAAAAACTGCGTTGAAATGGTATGGAAGAAAAATAAGCAAAAAACGATTAAAAACTTGTACAAATCTATTCTGAAAAGAATGTTACATGTCAGAAAAAATAAAGGTGGCAACACAAAATATTAATAACCGATAAAAATAAGCTGTACGTGTTAAGTTTTTTACGAAAACATTACGCGTCTTATAGTTTTGTCGTAGTTGATAAAAGGTAAGTTGGTGTTACTTTAAAATTCTTAGAAATACTAACGAGAACACTGCGTTAACTCTTTGGGGCACGGTGGGATTAAAAGTGTCCCACCTTTTTGATGGACCGTAATGCATGGTGGGACATTTTTAATGCCACCTCGAAATTTTGCAATAGCTGCATGTGTATAGGTTTCTATTTCGTCTTATTTACGTAAAGCAGTTGGTAATGTATTCATCCAATGTCACAAATGTATGCACTTATGTTGGCAACTTTCAACATGCTAATACCGGTTCAACAATTGTTGTAAGCGGAAGGTTTATTGCGATAATATTTTGTGATACCTTTATTAATAAAAATATAACAATTTTGTTTGATTTAAAACGCAATAAAATTCCTGTGCAACATGGGTCTATTTTATGACCTGAATTCCTCTGCCGCAAAGAGTTAAACGACGTCTCGAGAAGTAACTAATAACACTCTGTATGAAAGACGATGAAGTTCTTTCGTATAACACTTAACACTAGATTGCCTAAGCAAGTCATTTTGACTGCTTTTGAATTTCAATTAAAAAAATTATTATTTAAATAATGACACAGCTTCTTATAATTTTGTGACTTTTTCTACAACATATAAATGGGTTAAATAATCATTGTTGTTGCCCCCCACCTCCTTCACTTCCGGTATATAGGTAACGGCTTCCGGCTTTCAAGCAATATAGGTATATACTAAGCTCCCGTCTTTCTAGTGATAATTATCTCGTTTTAAGTGATGTCTTATAGTATTGTCGCGGACTATAGACTTGGCTCGCCGCTTTCCCAAGCGAGCCTAACGACGTTCCAGAGGACTCCGAGTGTCCTCAAGTCCATGGTCAGCTTGAACGTTTACGAACATTGCAACATGGCAGTTTAGAGAGACCCGCGATCGGTTTCGGTGATCTACAAATGTCCCAGGGACCTATCAAGCGTTGAAATCCGTAAAAGAGATTAGACAAAGGAGCAAGAGACTGCATACTCACAAGTTGGCACCCAGCTCGACCATGTTCTCGGGACTCATGCTCGCCGCGTCGAGCGCAATCGAATCGTTCGATTCGCTTCGAGACTCGAGGTAGCAAACCGCTCCGCTCCGATCGGTGCCAAAGCCGACTGGAGCTGCTCGGGTTCGAGGGTTTCTCAGATTCCTCGAGATACGTGAAACCGGCGGATGATTATGGCGGAACAACGGGGCCACGTGAAAACGCGCGACATCCGCAGGCACAAAGAGACGCTTATGGTCGAGTTGACGCCGCTAACGAGGAAACAATTAGCAAGGGAACTGAACGACGCGACGCGACGCGCGCCGCGGCGTTCCGTCGAATTCAAAGCTAATTTATAATCGTTTCGAAGAGCGGATCGACGCGGGACGAGGCGAGAGGCCGCGATTTATATCGCCACGTGTGATCGACGAGCGAATTATATCGGTGCTAGATTCGCGAGGTGTGCGCCGCAGATGCGAATCAAGCTCCGCGAAAGCTGCAGCTCGAACCATCTCGCGCAAAAACCTCGGGAGCTCGATCAATTGACGAGCGAATCGTGCGCAAAGACTGATTCGTTGCCTCGGTCCGGGCGACGATCTTCGAACTTGCAAAATTAATTCAGGCTTTGTTTCTACCGCGGTCTTGCAACTCGATCAAACGAATCTTTTTCTTTTATTTACGAGCCGCGCTGCATCCGTCTCGCGCGATTTCGTACGCTGATAAATTAATCTCCGTGCAAACGGAACCGTGTCGGACCCATTTTTTCAACAACCAGAGGTAACTGGATGTTTATGCCTTTTATCTGGCAGTCTATCCGATTGTAAACGCGGCGGATTAAATAACGAGCATTTTGTTATCTGATGCAAGCGCACGGGATTCATTCAAGAATGTGTTCGTTCACGCATCTCGCTGGATTGTACGATATTCAGGCTGTCGTGTCTCAGCGAAAAAAAAAAACAAATCGCACAGCTATGTATCCAGGCTCGTTTTAAAGCTTCGAGACTCAACTTTCACAACGTTCAACTGATTTTTCTGTAAACAAAATTCTTACAGCGTTTGCGAAAGCGTACTTCTTCTACCTTTCGTCAATTTTACAAATTAAAGCTAATTTCGCCTCTGCGAGCTTTCACGAATTTTCCACACGGTTAACGCTTTGACTGGCAAACTAGAAACCTAAAAAATTCCATGAAATCAAAGCAAGTTACTTAATGAAGTAAAAAATTGGAAAAAATGAAATGTATGATACCGAGTAGTCTTCCAACTTTCTTGAATTTTACACCTGGACAAATATTTCCGTCATCCACATATGGGTGACGTGGCAGTCAACGTGTTAAAATTATAATGGGCTAACAGATCGAAGCCCCTCGCCGTTTTATCGAACTTGGACCGAAAGGTGTATCCTCGGCGCATGTGTTTAACGTTCCGTATATTTCTGTAACGGGAAACTGTTTCGAGAAGAAGAACTGTTTTAAGAAATCCAGGTATCAATAAAACAATGAACGAAGGTCTAATCGCTGGAATGTCAAGATCGTGACATTACGTCGAACTCGACCGATGATTACCAGCCGTCAATTGGATAATTAACCCGCTATGATTATCCGTGTGCTCCCTATGTGTGCGGTTTTACATAATGAACGATCCGCTTGTTAGCTGTCTGTCCACAAAGCGCAGCCTGGTGTAATAAGTGAGAGGAAGACAGACGATAATTGTTTAATTGTCGGAGGTCACCGTTCGTCCGCCGATTTGAAAAAGATGCGGACAACAATTTTATTTTGCGAGGGACAACGGTGACCAGCTGTATCCTCGCGAGACACCTGTTCTGCTTTGTTATGCACTGGATCATCTCATACATTTGCATCCAGCTCGAGATTTAACCCTCAGCACTCGAATGGCGACTGTAAGGCGTCACTGAAAATTGCTTAATAATAATATTGTAGAAATATTCTAGATGTTGGTTTTGGGAAGCAAGGTATTTATTTAGAAAGAATAAAAGCACAGATATGATTTAGAACGATATTTGATCGATGTTTCCTCTACTAAGGCTAGGCTTAGACTGACTGACTTCGGCAGCTCGTCGATACGTTTGAAAACGATAAACATCTGAATGGGACACGTCGGCGGACCAAAAGAAGCGCGGCTCTGTCTTTGATTCGATACCTAAAGATACCGCGAGATACATATACAACAGTTCCTGGAACCGTATTATATATAATTTCTGTACATATATCTACACTACCGGCCATAAGTGTTTACCCACCTTCAAATTTCGTTACTATTCAAATAATAGGTATTTTATTGTTATGAAAATGTCCGTAGCATTAAATCCTAATTATAAGGCTAATAAAAAACATCCAAAATATTCTGTACATACACAATCAGGTACTGTAAATGAGTTTGCAGCTTTTTATGAAAAACGACAATTTTGGAGTTCAGGTAAAGAAACCCATTTTTCTGAAATTTTTATAACGTCCAGTAGGGAATATGAACGCAGGTAATACAGGTATCTTAGTCTTCTCAAATTTCATACTGCATTAAGCTTTCATACAGTAAACAGTTGATTTTCACGTGCTTAAAGAATTTTGCGAAAATTTCAAATAATGTCAGGGAGAAAAGAATTATCGATTGAAACGCGCGCTCTAATAGTGTCCCATCATAGCATCGGAAAAAGTAACAGAGAAATAGCAAAGTTATTGAAGCTGAACCGTAGAACCGTGGACTACAATGTTAAAAAATATGTGGGTGGGTAAACACTTATGGCCGGTAGTGTATACTAGGTCATAAGAAATGTTTCGTTTTGGAGTTAAAATAGCTTCGAATGCAAAGGGTGAATAACTAGCGTTCCGATAGATCGGTCTTCCGACCGATAGAACGGAAAACTCTTCTCTTCTAGCCGAACTGTCGCCAGGTGTGTTCAAGTTCGGACGAACTAGCGAGTTTCCACGTGCGAAATTCGCAACGATGTTCGGAGGCCAACGCGGTCAGCCAACGTGGTTTAACGAGCGACAACAACGTGGAATGAAAAAGTCCTTGTGGTACTGAATTTTTTTGCAGTTCGACCGACTGCCCCTCGGACACCGGCGTGGCGCGGCGCTGCGTTGTTAATTGAAACGTAAAAGTATAATGAATGAAACGACGACTGCGCGTCACCGTGTCCCGTTGCGGCATCAGCCTCTCGTTGCATAGCGTCCGACGATGATCGATGACCATTCTGTTTCCAACTCGAAAAATCTCGTTGGTAATTTTTAGAAGCGACAGTTTCGCGGCTCAACGATGATGGCGGAAATCTACGAGATTTCCACGAGGACGGAAGATCGGCGAGTTAAATGTAATCGGCCGCGGTGCAGGACTATCTAGCTGGCTTTAGGTTACTTAACATAATTCCGCAAACGACATTCCCGAGGAAAATCGGACGCCAACGACGGAATTATTCCCGCGTTGGCGAGCCGCGAGTGGAATGTCGCGACGCGACCGGTTACGCAAATCGTTCCCCACGGTGCTAGAATCCGCGATTTGAAAATTGGACGCGAGCAGACCGTGTCCGTTGTGAATAAGTTCTAACTTTAGAACGTGGTTATCCATCGATTAACAATTATTAAATTATTAAAGATTAATCCTCGGAGATTTATTGATTCGATCGCTGATACCAGGGCATGGCGTGTTATCGGTTCTCAATGATTCATCGGGAATATGTTTGAACAAGACTTTTGCAAAATGATACTTTTACTAGAAACAGGGAGCGGTCGATTGTTAAAAATCTGAGATTATTAATGTTTGATTAATCATAAGAAGAGTATTTCTGGCCCCTCTTGCTTGTAATCGATGTGTTGTATATTCCGCAGAAAAATCCACAGTCTAATAATTACAATAAACTCGACAATGATTTATCGGGAATATGTTTGAACAATACTTTTGCAAAATGATACTTTTACTAGGAACAGGGTATCGGTCGATTGTTAAAAATCTGAGATTATTAATGTTTCGATTAATCATAAGAAGAGTATTTCTGGCCCCTCTTTTGCAAGTAATCGATGCGTTGTATATTCCGCAGAAAAATCCACAGACTAATAATTACACTAAACTCAATCTACTACACAATAAAGCCCAGAGAACAATTGCTCGACATTTTGTCTTTCATAATCACCGGCGCGTATAACGATTGATCGCAATTAACTGGAAATTCAATCGCGAATTAAATGCTTTTGCTCGCTTTGTGGATCGAGTTTCTCGCGAGCCCCGCGAAATCAAGTCCGACCTCGACACGCTTCCGATGTTCACTCGTTCAGGAGGATCCATCGATCCTCCGGTTGATTAGGCTATCGGATGCTCCGGCGTATGCTTCATGGTCACGGCCGGGCTAATCTCCTTTGCGTGTTCGATCGACAACGTCTAGAAGAACCATTTCCCAGGGTCTAGATATGCTAAGAGTCGGACCAGGCTCTCAGTCAGCTGCGACCAGGGAATCGCATTAGCATACTTATCAACGCGCGCGTAATTGCGGCTCGTGATTCATCGAAGGATTGATCGATGGAACGATTGTTTCGACGCGCGCGAGTCTGCCGGTTTCGCAATGATCCATCAATCCGTTGAAAATTTCTGTGCGGCACGAATACAGCCCGCGGCGATCGGTTAATCGGTATAAAGTATAAAGTATAAAGTATGTACACTCCCGTCTAAAAGTCACAGGACACTTACTCGTTTTCAGCAAAAGAATGATTTTAAAACACAGATAAAACTCTCTAGCTTGGTTTTATCGTTGATCTTGTAATATTTAGGTATTTTACCATAATTTCGGTATGTAAAAATAGAAATAAATATTAGTTAAGTAAATAAACATTTAAAAAAGGAATTGCATGCGTAAACACTCATTTCGTTAGGTTTCCATTCGGTACATGTTGGGATCTATTGTTCGCTTTGGACGTTCAAAACCATCAGAGGACTATATTTGGAACATTATAAAGAGTTTATAAACACTGTAAGAGGATTTCTAGACTGAATAGAGATGAGCATTGAGCTGCGAAGGCGAATTCGCTGTTTCTTCTTCATTTCAAGTTTGACAGTGCATGTGATCGGTATGAGCAGTTCTAGAAAAGAATTATCCGTTCAAAATCGTTCGAGTATTATTACTCTTGCTAAAGAAGGCTATTCTGTGCGGGAAATTGCGATGAAAACTAAAATTCCGAAATCAACAGTGCATGATACAGTGAAAAAGTTAACAGATACTAATACTTTTGAATATAAAAAACGAACTGGACGGTCCAAAAAAAAAAAAAAAACAACAGACAATGAAGACCGCTATATACGAACGTTAAGTAAACAAAACAGGAGGATGACAGCAACAGAAATTGCGGCAGAAGTTAACAAAGTTCGAGAGGATTCAATTGGTACAACAACAGTTAAGCGACGTCTTTTGCAAGCAGGGCTCCGCGAGTGTGTTGCAGTTAAAAAACCGTTACTAAGCACTAAAAATAGGAAAAAAAGACTGCAGTCGGCAAAGATTATATAAAGATTACACTGCTGAAGATTGGGAAAAGGTGTTGTGGACCGATGAGTCGAAATTTGAGGTGTTCGGTACAAAACAACGAAAGCGAGTAAGTGTCCGGTGACTTATGGACGGGAGTGTATGTATGCACATGCTTCTCCATGTCAGTGGAAATTATAAAAAGGTTTTCCAGATTTTCCTGGCTGATCTCATGCTTTCTTCACGAAAATTCTCAACCAGCGCTTTTTTTAGTTTGTGAACGCATCCTCTAATCATACCATATTCTATAATATATGGGGCAATCAGCCGTATCGTTCGAGTGCCAACAATGTCATCGGCTTCTATTTAATCAGCTTTCTTCGCCTCGAAAAACATTTACGCGCTGCATTGTGTTTCGCTCCTTACACTGCCCGATGATACCCTCGTATCTCTTGCAACTTTTCTCTTTGTCCCATATCTTCGACTTCCATTTGCGTGTCCGGAAACATCGGACAAATTCCCGCGCAATTCGAACCACGGAAAGGTTGCAGACGCACCGGAGAACTTCCGGTTGTACGTCGAACAAAAGGGAGTACAAGTTCCATAACTGATACAGCGACGACAAAGATAAGACGCGGACGAATGCCGATAACAAGTTTTGTTTGGTGTGTTGCGCCATGGAATAAAGTTCACCGATACTGTAAATCGTATCGCCGACGAATCAACTTTATCGATTCTCTATTTGTAATTCGTTCGCCTAACCGGTTCGTATCCGGATTCAGAGACAAGAGACGTTTCGAGAAATATGTTTGGATCGCTATGTTCGCATAGATTGCGCGATTTATGTCCGAACGGATGAAAAATCGAGGGAGGAAGAGGCGAACCGCGAGTTCACGCCAGGGTCGCAGAACATTTGCATCGCACTCATGTGCGTGTGTCGCGTTCTATGCAAATCGTGGGCAGCCTGCGACGTGTCACGCTGCTAGATTTCTGCTCCGCTTGTCTCTAATCAAAATGGTCTTCCGATTATAATTAATTCACGTTCGCTGCTCGTTACACATGCACAAAAGCGCGATTGTCCAAGATCACGATCACGATCAAACCTCGCCCGTCACACCGATACCAACAACGATTTAACAAAATGCTTAATACTTTGGCTGCCAGACTAGAAACCTCAAAAATTCCATCAAATCAATGTAAGTTGTTTAATGAAATAAAAATTGAAAAAAATTATATGTATGATATCGAATAGTCCTCCAACTTTTTGGCATTTTACAGATCCTAATAAAACTTGGTAAAAATTCATTTTAAAACTTGGACAAATAATTCCGTCACCCACATATATGGGTGACATGGCAGTGAACGTGTTAATATAATGCTATTATGATTGTACTTGTTCATGTCGTCGTTCCTTGATCTCCGTGGTGAAAATCTCGCGACGTCAACAAACAGAGTAGTTTTCCCCTCGGCAGTGATCTACCAAACGGTCCCCATGGTGGAGCCAAGAACCGTCTCCTCGACGATAACACTTGTTGCAGTCTCGTCTAACTGGTGTAAGCAACCTGGCAGACACACGCGCAGCGCAACAACGCGTTCAGCGCAGCAGAAAAACGCTGTTGTATCGAAGGTGACACGGGTCACACGGTTGTTCGCGAACGTCTAAGCAGCGCGATGATCGCCGATCGACTGTTTACCACCGGCTGACACCAGTCGTGTTTGCTATCCGAAGGTCTTCGCGATTGGTAGCTGTCGATCAGCGCTGCTGGGCGCGCACCGTGCGCTCGGCGGGTGCTGTCAAACGCTCCGAGCGCTGCGCACCGAGTAAACGAATGCAATCGAGCTGTCTCCGCAACTTCGGGAAAACTTCGGGTTTGCAGAGTCACAGTTACAGAAGAGCTGGTACGTTCTTTGTAGCGTTCCGAACGTTAGAGAAGGATAACGAGTGGAAAAGAAAAGATTCCTTATTTTTGGTTTTTCGTCGATGAAGCTATTTTACCATCTCTCGTTTTTTCGATTGAAATGATCGCAAGAACGTGCTGATAACCTATCTTCGGCTACCGCAATCTTTGTTCAGTTTCCCTTATATAGCGTTCCCTTGCTTGTTTGTTCCTTTTTCGGTTGCCTTCCGCGGATCGAAAATTTTCGGCCTGGATCCCTTCTAATCGCTGTCAAAACGCTCCCAAAAGTTTTCCGTTCCCGCGAGCGTCAGCTTTCAAGCGTTTCGGAGAACACAATATCTCGGGCGACCGTGTGGCACAGGCGTTATGTACTAGACGATAATCGCGTGATTGCGTTAACGATGATCGACGATCTCTATTATCATTATCGCGGTGACCGATCCACCGGACACGTGACAGTTTATCTACGATGGCTGGCAATCGGCCGATTATCGTCCTGTGTTTGTTGTACGATGATCTTCGATGTACTGCTATTACCTCATAATATAAATATTGTGCAAAGGCCATTGCGTTGTGCAATGGCGGGAGACGGGTTGATTGTTGCGTTTACGGTTGACGGAGGCTACGTCGCCGTTGTTTAGGAATTGTTAACGAGGATCTGGTGTGGGTGGGATTGATGTACGAGGAGCGTGGTCGTGACACGTCAGATGTACGTGGTGGATCTTGTGTTTTTGAAACAAACTGGCTGATCCATTATTTACGAGCAATTAATTGGGAATGTTAATCATGGGAATGATATATACATATAGATTTTATCGAAGCCTATAGAAGACGATGAAGCCTATAGTACGTCACAACCATATTGTTTTTGGGAACAAGGATACGAGTAATTATTGTATATAAATACCAAAAGTTGTTCGACAGAAAAGCGTCCTCTATGAACATTTAGGTTGGGGAAAAAGAAATCCATTATTTTTACGTGAACTTCAAGACTTTGTTTACCATGTTCGGATTGTCCGATTTGGGTCAAATGTGCACCGTTTTGTTCTATAATTTGTTGCCATTTTAAAGGTAGCTTCATAATGCCTCTCTCATAGAAGCCTTGGTCTTTATCGGCGAAAAACTCTAGTAAACGATTTTCACAATCTTCTCTTGATGCCAATTTCTTATCACTAAGGAAGTTTTGCAATGCAACAAAAACATGGTAATCGCTTGGTACCAGGTCCGGACTATATGGTGGATGTTAGTGGAGTTACTGGCGAGTCACTATAGACGTGTGTGGCCTGTCGTTGTCCTGATGGAACACAATACCTCTGCTGAATACTTCGATACTTTACGAGATATCGATCTCTACAGTCATCCACCGGAAAAATAATGGATTTCTTTTTCCCCAACCTATTATTAATCCTGATTGGTCTGACCCAACTAACAGTGCTGTTTTTGAGAGAGATTTCCCAGTCAGTCGACATGGTAGAGATTGAACGCGCCAATTAACAGAGTTTGAGAGTCATCGTGAACCAGTCATGAGCCAAATGTTTGAGATTCCAGCTCTAAAATCTAGGAAAATGGAAACAAGTCTACAAAGAGCCCCTCTTGCAATCAAAAAGAGAGGGCTCTACATAGTCTTCTGCCGTCACCATTTTGTCCACTCGCTAAACCGTTGCTCTTAGGGGCAATTTCGTGTATTCCCCGAGCCAAGAGCCCTCGTTCTCCATGTCTGTATCTACCTCCGCGACTGTCTTTGCCGAAACCAAAGAGTCCTCCATTGTTTCGTACAACTTTGATGTCCCCTTTCCCGAACAGTCGCTCTTCAGAACAATTCCAAAGGAACGGGAACGGTTTGTCATCTATACCCATAACTACGAAGAACCCATACAAGTGTCGGTGTCGCGGAACTCCGGTAATTCCTCGTTTCACCGTGTGCGATGTTAACGTCGCTCGCCCTAAATCATTGCTCCCAAGGGCAATCGAAAATACTCTCGGGTAGCAGGAACGCTTATTGCTCGCGGCCGTCGTAAATTTTCCACGCAACACGTGCCCCGGCAACATACAGAGAATTCTGATACATCGCACGACTCCGGAGATCGAATCTTTGCATCGCGGATTTCGTTTGACGCAACGCGGCCGCGCCAAGAAATCCCTAGTCTTCCAAACTCTTCTATCGTCTTGCGAAAGTAATCGGCAAACAGCGACGCGCGTGCCAAGCAAATGGATTAATTGATAGTACGCGAACGTTTACACGCATATGTTCTCTTATGTTTTCTGAGACAACGTTTAGCGGTTACGTTTTATCAACGTTCCCGCAGACCGCGAGCCGACGCGTTATCGCCAGCGGACGATCATAATTCACCGGTCGTCGCAAACGCAGACGGTCACGTCGCGAAAAATCTTTGGTTCGTCGATGAAAACCACTCGACTACGCGACCATCATCGGATACCGAATAATAATGTGTTGAAACTGCTCGAAACCGGTGGTGACCAGTTATATCTCACGGTTGACGAAGCTCGGTGAGAACGCGTGGAAGAGAAACGATTCTCGCAAGGTGTGCGACCTCTTTTCATTATCGAGGTAACCGGTTGATCGTTGTCCGAAGCAGCGTAATTCGCGATTCGCGGAGCGCGACGCGCAACTATGACAAACTGCTGCTGCGAGTAGATCATTTGATCTTGTTAGTTCGAGTATTCTCGCGGACCAGCGGCCGCTCGATTCAGCTACCCTTAACGCCTTACGTTCAAACACACGCGTACTAATAAACGTATGCCAATTTGTTCATTCATCGTAGTCGAGCTGCAGTGGCCTTCAAATTAGACTCACCGATATATTTTTAGGGAATCGCGAAAAATTGCTAACAGATTACTGTCACAAGAAATCTGACTTTCAGGAATTTTTATCCGAAAAAAAAAGAAAATGGATGGACTTTTCTTTTGAACGAACATCTTATGTGAAGGTACATACACTTACCGACAAAAGTTAAGAAACAAAATAGTCGTTTGAGAATTCGTGTATATTTTTAATCTCCTGAAATACGCATGTCCGAATGAAAAATAACATGACGAGATTACGTATCATACATGAACATACAATAAGTTTTTTTGAGATTAAAAAGGACATTAAAAATATACACTAATTCCCAAACGACTATATTGTTTCTTAACTTTTGTCAGTAAGTGTATATCGCATAGTTTTTTTTTCAGGCGAAAATTCATCGTTTTCAGATCGTTAACCAGGCATGTCCGCTTAAAAGCCTCATTAACAACGATGGAACTATGACCACGCTTTGAAGAAATTCAGCGACCACCATTACACCAGTTTCAAACAACTTTTGCAGGTTAATTTTACTTCTACATGTTGTCCCCGTTCGCATAACTTATTACCTTTCAATTAAAAACCATCATGACCGACATACAGCTAATTAGCATTTTGCTCTCGTGAGCATCATTTTACTCTGCAACATTTATCTGATACAAACATCCTTAACACGTTCGAATAAGAAGAAAGAGACAGTAACTGCATCGTGACATTCGACCAGTTTCAAGCAACTTCCCAGATTAATTTTGATTTTACTTGGCAGACCTTGTGCAACTTAAATATAAACCTTCAATTTCAGAGCTCCATGACCCATATACGAGACACACGGAACTGCAAAACGCGTTAACAAGCATTCCCAAGTGCTCCATTTTTCTGTTCGACGTTGTCATCTCAAGTGTTTGCGACTCCAGTCTTGTATGTGTGTGTGTGTGTGTGTGTTTTCAATTTAACTTTTACGAAGAACTTTCAATTTCACTGTTCTTCAAATTTTTACCAAGTACGAGTAAAAATCCACGGCAGACAAAAATCGAATCGACGATCGCAAATAAGGAACAAATGGATAAATTGAAAAACTTTTCACCGATTCGGCCCCAGTCCAGTAGACTCACGAAAAACAAGAGGTAAGTAAAAGCTAATTCGTTGCCTTCAGAGTTTCACCAATTGAAAATAAATGCCTTGGATCCTTCTGTAAAATCAACACTGTCTACAGCAACTTCGCAAAACAGAAAGTAAGTGGAAATTAATTTATTGCCCTCCGAGTATCGTCGGATTGAAAATAAAATAATTTTATGGACTCTGTGTCTCGAATCGCGCACAGTTTAATTCACAAAAGCACGTCGTTCCGCTGGAAAATTGTCAACGATTACTCGTATGATCTTCGGAATTGTTTGCCGCCCAACGAAACGTTCGTCGGAATTTCGCCTAATATGTCGACAAGGACAAGATAAAATATGGGGACAAGACAGAGAGGCCGATACTCACCCTATGATTCACAGAATGGCAAACTCGAACGCCACACGGCCGCGTTCCTTTGGTTCTCGCAATTCGGGGTCGCGATCCTCGATCAGGCGGCCTGCATCGTCGCTGGATCGGTGCACTGATCGAAACAACGGCGACGGATCTTGATCACTGGCCACCGGGACCTCCAACGTTCTAAGCCGCGCGAACGACCATTCACCTTCCCCACGAACACAGAATCCTCGGCTGCATGAAAACCAACAAGAAACGAGAGGGTTGAAACGCATGCGAGACCTGGCAACCGGGCTGGGACTGGCTGGGAGCAATTGTTGTCCGACTTTGGACTGGAATAAGCTCAGAGTTCTTTTTTTTTTAGCTTGATCTGCTCCTCATATTTTACACTGAGTTTGAAAGAAAAGCGACTGCAAGTTTTCAGTAACGAGAAGACAGCTCCAGTGAACGTGTTAGGACACACATTACGACCAGATCGACGTGATTCTGATGCCGTTCTGGCGCGGCGTCGCGCTATCAAACAGCCGACGACCCCGCACGAATCTGAATCAAGAGACACGCCAATTACCCTGCGCTCGTTGCTCGAACCAGCGAAGAAACGAACCGGGGACAACGCGAGTAATTTCTCGTAAACAGAGAGACTGTTGCTAAGACGTTTCCAGCGCAGGAATTAGCATAACTCCGGAGCAACAGATGAGATGGGAAAGGGCCGGGGGCGAAGGGCCCGGGTGCGTTTCTCCGTGGGAACATCGTGACAGGTGTCGGAGAAGGAGAAAGGGTTTTCGAGGGTGGTGGCGAACGGGGGTCAAACGCCGAGAAAGTTGAACGCGCGAGCAAAAGAGACAGAGAGAGAGAGAGAGAGAGAGAGAGAGAGAGAGAGAGACCTCGAAGATTCGGAGCGGATCGCAGGCAGGTGACATCCTTTCGCGGTCAGGAAGGGTGAGTCCTGTCGAACCGGAAGGATCGCGAGGGCCAACCGCTCGAAAACCGGAGATCAGGCCGAACAAGGGAGAAACGCGCGAACGATATCGCCGCTTCCGTTCGAATTCCTGTTCCCTGGCGAACTGAATACGAAGGCTCGGGCGTAGAGCGTGCGGCACGTACCCCCGGCGCGAGCATACTGCTACTCGCGGACGGTGGTGGCGGCTGCCTTCACCCTCTTCGGTATTGATCCACGTGGCCGGCATATTATGTTATATTATATTATTTCATCCACGTGTGATTCTCTCTCAAACTCTTTATTATTTGGAATAGTATGTGAAATAAACGTTACTCTGGTTTTCAACATATTCCCGTTCCCACAGATCGATTCTTGGAACAATTATCTATAAAATTATGCTTTAATACTTTCTTACGTACAATATCTCTAGGAATTGTTTGTTCTTGATATTAGTATTACTTTTAATGTTTTAAATCTTAACCCCTTGCACTACTATTTATTTTGTGATTACAATGATTAGAAATTCTTCATCGTTCAGAATATCAAAGAAAAAGGAAGATAGTTTATATTTATTGTATGCCTATCTTTTCTCCAAAGGATATATATCAGCTACAACAAAGTAGATTTTTATTTCGGTTTAAAGAAAATTAATAACATACATATTTATCAGACTCTGTTCAGAATCTTCGTCACGAGTCTGACTCGATATTGTAGGACAAGGGGTTAAAAGGGGTCACCTCGTCGGTGACATGGTTCTATTCCATGCTAAAAGGTAGACATGGTTCTGTTCCATGCTAAAAAGGCGCTGTCGCAAAAGTGGGAACGCCGAAACCCTCGAGCGTGAGCACTCAACACTCTCGTATCCTCTGTGGTAGCATTCGTAACCTCAAAACGATAGAGATACAGATGAACCAAAAACGGAGCAAGTGAATATTCGGCAGAATGGCTGACGTACGCGATATATTGGACATCGAAGTGCCGACAACCAGCGAGCTCACGAAAGAGTCGATTATCGGAGCCGAGAAAAAAAACCGGAAGAAATATGAGTACAAAGTACCCAAACGACCAGAAGGTATGCACCGTGAGGTGTTTGCATTGTTGTGCAAGGACAACAACGATGTACCACCGATATTTCCGACGGACACAGCGAAAGGATACAAACAGGTCAGGGCCAAGCTTGGTATGAAAAAGGTTAGACCATGGAAGTGGACACCTTTTACTAATCCTGCGAGAACTGACGGAGCAGTCTTCCACCATTGGAGACGTGTTGCTGACGCTGGGAAGGAATATCCCTTCGCTAAATTCAATAAAAAGGTTCCTATTCCTACCTACACTAACGCAGAATACGTTCAACATTTAGTAACAAATGGGTGGACCAGAGCAGAAACTGATCACCTCTTTGATCTATGCAGAAGATTCGATCTGAGGTTTATAATAATAAAAGACAGATGGGATCGTACCAAGTTTCCTGCTAGATCTGTGGAGGATTTGAAAGAGAGGCGAGGAAATATTGTATATCTTTTTATTCGTGTGTGTTGTATGCTTACTAATAGATATATATATGTATATATGTTTTTTAAAATCGTATAGGTATTATCAAGTATGCGCTGCTCTTACAAAAGCAAAGTCTCATAGCGATAAGGTATATGTATTTGACGCAGAGCATGAGAAGCGTAGGAAAGAACAGTTAAAAAAATTGTTTGAAAGAACACCGGAACAAGTAGAAGAGGAGCAAATGTTACTGGCTGAATTAAGAAAGATTGAGCAGCGAAAGAAGGAAAGGGACAGGAAAACACAAGATTTACAGAAGCTGATAACTGCTGCTGATCATCAAGCCGATCCAAGGAAGAATGAAAGGAAACCTACGAAGAAGAGCGGAGCTTCCTCTAGAAATAGACCAAACAAGACCGATACTTCTCATGTAAATAATTTATCTTAATGTCTTTACGCTAGAACGAATCTCGCTGATAATACAATTTGTATCTTCATTTATTTTCAGACCGTCGAATCGGCTGGCATCAAGTTCCCAGATTTTAAGAATAGCGGCGTTTCGCTTCGTTCTCAGAGAATAAAGTTGCCAAGCAGCTTAGGTCAGAAGAAAATGAAGGGTATCGAGCAAATGCTCAATGAATTGAGATTAGGTTAGGAGTTGACGATTTTCCTGTTTAACGTATTTTGATTATTTTCGAGCCAATACTACTAATGCGATTTTTGTTTAGAATTGAATCCACCGCCTACGGAACAGATTTGCCAACAATTTAATGAACTTAGAAGCGACATTGTTTTACATTACGAGCTCAGAAGTGCTCTGTCAACTTGTGATTACGAGTTGCAATCGTTGAGGCATCAGTACGAAGCTCTCGCTCCTGGGAAGGTAACATTTCAAAGCCGTCAATCAATTTTACCGTCTATAATACCGTAGTACTATAAAACACAATTTTCAGACACTAACGATACCTCCGGCGCTGCTACCAAAAACCGAGCCGGAAGTGAAAGCGGATATAATAGACGTGGTGGGATCTCCGAGCATGCCGACAATTACTTCGCTCTGAAACGAACTAGTTTCTTCTCCTAGCTGTATATAATTACTTTGTAAGCGTCGATGCGCGGTATTCGATATTTGGTACGCTTGTTTCATGTGTTATACTTACTGTACCAGTTTTTATATGGTCTCGGACAATGATTAAACACGATTTGACGGATGTCGAAGTTGTCGTTATTATCAGTCACCCGGATTTCGTCCGTTGACTAGCTTTACGGAAACATCAATAGCAAACGAATTTTTTTATTTATTTGCTAAATGATAATGGAAATGTTTGAGAAATACTTTGTGAATAAAAGCACTTGAAACGAGAACAATTTTAGACTTGGTGCTACCTTGAAAAAGTTCTGGAACTTGTTGAAACTAAATAGAAAAGACTGCAGTGAGATTAATAGAAAAAACTTTAGATTAAAAATAACGAAGGAGAAGAAATGATTTAGATTGTTATATTGGATTTGTGGGATGCAAACCAGAAAAAGGCTTACTTATATATCTGTGTATTTTATATTGTCGACAAAAAGTAACAATGTACGGTCAAACCGTATAATTTATCTACAACAATCTACAATAGATTACAATATGTTTTCTTGTTTCTCGTTGGGGGTTAGAGGGAGGCAGGAATTATTAGAATAACGGGGGGAAAAAGGGAAATTCTCGGTGTGGGAGAAAGAGGGGAGAGGAGGGAATCGGGAGGTTTAAAAGTTTGTGGAGAGGAAACATGGTCGATGCGGGCCTTTCTTCGTTCGTGCTCCGTTAATCGCGATACAGTTGACTGTTTTTATAATCCTATATTAAATTACTCGGTAGCTTCTAGCCGTACTTGGTACGGAATAATGCTTATATACGTGTCTTCTGCTTCTCAATGATCGATAAAACCCACCGCCCGACTTTTCCCATCTACGCCGTGCCGTGAGGACTCTCTCGGTCAAAGTTAACTGGTTAAGAGGAGGGCAGAAAAGAAAAAAAAAATAGAAGGGGGAGAGAAAGACAACGTCGAAAAAAGGACACACAACGCTGGGCATCGTTGACCCGTATATCCGATGTATTGTTTCCAAGATCGCGCATCCCCTCGTCTCCGCCACTCGCATCTCTTTCTACCCTTCGTGCAACACGCTGACGCTTCGATCGCGTTCTTCGAGAGTCCAATTTTGAGGATCGCCTGGCCTCTTGAACCTTACACGACGCTCGGTGATTTAATTAATTCTCGAGGCAACCGGAGAATAAAAACCCATCGAAACGAACGAATAAGTGCCGTTTTACTTCGAGCTCGTGACTCGATCAATCGGAAAGAATTCGATTCTGTGCACCCGGAAGCTCGAACGAACGCGAACGTTGTCGTTGTATTAGCTCAGCCCAAAAGGGAGACGAACAAGTCAGACAGGGGATGATGATCTAGCACGATCTAGCGCGTCAGCATATCCGTCGTTTTTTTCAGAGAATCGATCCTTTTTGCCACAGACGAGGAGAGGCTGGATCGGTGATTCTGGCACAGCAAACGGGTGGCGGGGTGAAACGAGGGAAAGGAATCGAGCCACGAATAAAGGAACGCCGCTGCTGCCAAACATACGTGTCTATACGTATGCACAGTACGTTTGTGTGTAAAAACTACTTGGTTATCCGTGCTAGGGGTGAATCTACACCTCTGGATCGGTGGACATTTGTCAAAGAAACTTGCAGCAAAATTCTTTCTAATAAAGACAATTGTTGTTCAAGGCTTTTTTGACAATGTAAAGTACACTTACCAATTTTTCAGAATCATCGGTTCCTCCGTCGGCGCACAGCACACAATTATTCACTCACGAGAATACACACAACACACTTAACGAAATCGTGACAGCAGACGAGAAGATGTTACTCCGACCACGAATAAAATAATACTGCGATTTTAACCGCTTCGGACCCAAGGACGCGTGATACGAAAACAGGGAATTCCGGGAAATAGGGTCGGCGCCCCGCCATAATTTTTTTTCCTTGGTTTTGTATCTAATGTTTATAGACCCTCAGCGTCTACCTGCCTAGGATAACCTGACCGTACCACCTCCGTGGAAGGGATCATTGTTAAAATCGCAGTATTATTTTGTTCGTGGTCGGAGTGACATCTTCTCGTTCGTTGTCGCGATTTTATAAAATGTGTTGTGTGTGTGTTGTTTAGTGATTGTTGTTCAATATTATTCGGACCTATTCTCGTGAGTGAATAATTGTGTGCTGTGGATCCGACGGAGGTACAGAAGATTCAGAAGTAAGTACACTTTACATTAGTATTTTATAATGTAGGATTAGTATTCGTATGTGGAACATTGTATACAAGGTTTTCTATCATATTTTGCAACTTGAAATATATGATCCTATTGGGCAGGGAGACAATGACTTGTGTGGTGCTGGCCCAGCGACGAATGTCCTCTTACATATACATATATACATATGTCGTTTGTCTCGAGGCAGGCAGACGATTCTGTTGCGTCTCATCGACAGGGCCAGGTGGACTGTAGTAGTAGGCTTTTCTCTATACGTACAACCCCACACAATCAAATTTTGCAAACACTTTAACGGCTTCTTCCTCGATAACTATTTGTTTGCGACACATGGTTCTTTTCAAGCTTTTTTTCTTCAGAGGTGTAAATTCACCCGTAGGACAGATAGATGACCATTACTTTTCATACAGTCTGTACATACGTACACACTGCTATACATGTATACATGTACACACATATCGGTAGCAATAATAGTAACAATAATTAGAATGCTAGTAGCCGTAATAATAAGAGGTGGGCCGGGGGCGTTCACGCTAATCGACACCCTTGCGAACTTATTTATACGAGAATTTTTGTTCATCTTTTCATATTACAATTACAACAAAGAATTTATCAACCCTGGAAAGATCCAGCAGTTTGTTTAGTCAATCCTCGTACGTTCTTCAGAAATAGCCGCTGAAACGTTTTTCGCAATTTTCGCCCCAATTTTCGTTTTGCGTTAATTTTGGTATTTCGTTCATCAGCTCGCATTTTAAAGGAACACCGAAACTGTAAATCATAGTAAATCTGTACGCAGAAATCGAAAATAGGTGAATTTTTACGCGAAGATCGTATGGGGGTTGAAAACGATGTTTGCTCAATCTTGAAGACGCAAGCAACGACGAATAATTTTTTACAAATATCGCAGTCAATGTAAACAACGTACTTTCAACACATTACCTAGCGGAATAAATTTTACAATATCTTAAAGTCTCTGATTCCCAACTATATATATATGTATAAATCAATTAACAAATTTTTCCAAGAAGCGTACTAACAAGTCGCTTCCGGGAAGATAATCCAGTAACATCTTTGAGAATTATTATTTAAGAGTATACTTTTAGGCTTAAACAGTTAGGTTTCCGGTAGGTAAAGTGCGAATATGTATCTTGGAATCGTCGAGCTTCCTAGAAGCTTCTTGCAGTCCTTCCAAGGTTAGGTGTAACGATTTCGCAGGGCGGAACGATCGCGGGAAGATCCACGGTCCACCAACAAGTGACACGAACAACGTTGTAATGTACAGAGCGAGCCGTATAGTCGATGGAAGAAACAGGATGGGAGACCGGTCGGAGTCCTCGAGCTCTACCGCGGATCTACAAACACGAGAATGGACTGTGAACGCAATCGAAAACGCGAAATTAATTCTCGCCCGATCAGTGATAACATTTCCGGCATCGAAATTCGCGACTCTTCCACCAACGATACGAGTTCGTTTTAACAAAACACCTTCTCCCTTCGTCACCTCGCGTAACACGCCTTTCCCCTCTTTCTTTCCCGTCTTCTCCCTATACGTGTATTATATTTTTGTCTCTGATTCTCCCCCGAAAACCACCTCTCTCTCTGCCTCTCTCTCTCTCTCTCTCTCTCTCTCTCTCTCTCCACAGTTCGTTCGTTTCTTGTCTTCATTTTTTGTTACACAACGGGAATATATTGATTCGACGACGTTCGTAGCGATCCTGCAACTGACCGGAGAAGAGACTCGTCTCGTTTTATCATTTTTTTTTTCTTCGTTTATAATACCATTAGTAGTTTTATTTATTTATTTATTTTATTTTATGTTTTTTTTTGTGTGTTGCTTTTGCTGCAAGTTTTTTCTTCGTATAACATGTAACATGAGAAATCGTATTCTTATTCGTTAAAGACATTCCCTACACAACACGGCTACGGTAATGCGTCATGGATATGTGCGCAAGTGCGTGTGAAGAATATAGGGGTAGGGGGAGGGAGAGGGAGAGATATAGATAGATAGATATTTAGACAGAGAGATAAAGAGAGCGAGAGAGGGAGAAAGAGAGAGAGAGAGAGAGAGAGAGAGAGAGAGAGAGAAAAGAGGGAGGAAAAGGGACACAGGCGCAGGCAAGAAAATGAGGACACGGTAGCGGGGTTCAAGGGCCAAAAGAGAGAACAGTGGGCTTCTGAGGAACAGGGCGGGACATTTCGGGTCGTTTCGGATCGGAACCAGGCGAATTCAGGACTATCGAAGTATGTCCGCACGTACGCGCGCGTACGCACGTGCGCACATAGGCACACACGTTTTTTTAAATAAAGTTTATATGTATAGTTTATATGTATTCTTCCTTTGTTTTTTTCTGTTGTTTTTGCTGGTTGTTTCGAGTAATCAACTTCCTCGGTTATGTATATATATACACATAGGTATATGTACAGTACATATATATGTGAATATATATAATCGCTATAATAGTAACATATACGCTCGACAATTGCGCTGATTCCTTTCTCTCTCTCTCTCTCTCTCTCTCTCTCTCTCCCATTCTCGCTCTTGTTTGTATAGACATTCTCTCTCGCACACACACATACTAACGCACACACTCTCTCTTTCTCCCTCTGTCGCTATCTCTTTCCTTCTCTCTCTCTCTCTCTCTCTGTCTCTTTCTCCGTTTGTCTCTCGCACACGCTTCTGCTTGCCTATAGTTAATGTTCTATCTTGTAATTGTATATAACTACAACACTATGGTAGACAACAACAAGTAATATTATCCTAAACTTGTTCTTACCTGCTTGTTTTTTTTTTCTCTCTACCTCGTATCTCGTATATGTCGTAAAAATGTTGTATATAATGATATTAATATTGTTTAAATATTTTGTATTATTGCACGCGAACGCGGACCGCGACGGCGCCGGTCGACGCCGTTCTCGATTTCGTCGGCGTTCGATTTTTTTGAATTTCCCGCTGAGATTTCTGTCACCGGTTTCGATTCACCGATTCCGTCGCGGCGAACGTTGTTCTCTTTGTTTAAACATCGGTCTGTTTTACGTTCCCCACTTTTTCTGTTTTCTTTTTGTTTTTGTTTTTTTTGCCTTTTTTGTTGGTTGCGAGACACTTGTTACTGTTCCACTACGCTTCTTTATTCACTTTTTTGTTTGTTCAGCTATTTCCACTGCGCTTAGAATCCTTGCGTTTGTTTTAATGCTCTCGCTTTGCTTCGCGCGCGCGAAAATTTCAGCGATCTCGCTCTAAGGATAATTAAGCCCGAAAACTCATCCCGCGTGAGGCGTGAGTAAAACGCGTGGTCGTTGGTGCTGCAGCATGTAATAATGTACGCCATTTTATCGCGACCCTTCCCCGCTTTTTTTTTTGCGCGCGGCCGAGGGTTCTTCACGGGTTTATCACGCTCGTTTTTTTTTTTTTGTTTTTTCTTTGTTCACACGGGCGTTGTTCTGTACGAAAGATTGTTTTTTTTCTCTTTTGGTTATTTTCCTCTTTTTCCCCTTACTAATCGTGATATATATATATATTGTTTTTTTTTTTGTTGTCTTGTAATATGTATATCGAGACAAACAAAAAAGCGTGGTCGGTCGTCCGTCGAGAAGATCGATTTGCCGTTTACATATGTATTTCGACGGGTATCACAAAAATCGTCAAATCGCTTGTCGAGACCTCTCGTTGTTTCGCGAGCAAATTGCACGTGCACGCTGCAATCCGTAGTAAAATTCATAAATATTTTTTATCATTTATGTATCGTTTATGTATAGTTAATAACGTATGTGGCTACGCGGGTTCATTTTTCCTTCACTCAGGCTAATCGCATGTACCCTAAATGTCCGCGAGAAACAGAATCGGCCGTCGCGTAAGCTGGATTCAACCCTCTCATTGCCCAATGCCTCTTCTCTAATCCATTCTGATTTTACAGTAAAAATTTATCGACAACATGAATATGATCACTCTTAAGTGAAATCTTCTGGATAATGTGCACAAAAGCTTTTGGCTTTTATTAAATTACATCAACCCTCGGACTTTGACCCACAGTTTTTGGTACCAACCTACCACCAGCGAAATGATCAATGACAGGCGTACGCTTAAAATTGAAATCTCTGGCTAAGGTAAAGGCACCAGTAGTTGACCATTTGATAGAAAAACATAAAAAATAAGGTTTGAAATGTTCTTATAGTTTTGAAATTTAAACAACAGACGGCATGTCATCCGAGGTTCACTTTCATCAAATGTACACTTACAAGTGCGCTTATAAAAACCTTATTTTTTTATGTTTTTCTATAAAATGATCAACTACTGGTGCCTTTACCTTACTTGGTTAAGATGCAGTTAAATGGAGAATTCAATAGGACCACGAACTGGAAGCTTCTTTCAGATCTGATGACTCGTGTAGGGCCGTTTTGAGCATTTAAAAAATTTCCAGAGCCGGTCTAAAAGGGCAACTAATTTCGAAAGAGGCTGCATCGTGCAGCTGGCCCTACTGTCACTATCCTCCCATTCCACACCCTCTGTTCACCCCAATCATGTTCCCATTGAACCTCTGAAACGTCCAACGTTATCGTCACCAACTCTCAAGTAGAAAATGCCTAGATAAATCACAAAGAGATACGGAAAACAATTAGAAACATCAAAGTCAACGAGAAAAGAGGCAATCGGATAATAGATGGCATAGAAAAGGTTGAAACATGGCCGACAATGACGTGTTTTCGTACGCACGAGCGAAAGAAAGCGTATTACCGTAATAAAATTATCCTCGAATTCTCTCTCTCTCTCTCTCTCTCTCACCCCGAACGTATACAACGTTAACCTTTACATATTTATATGCACTGTTGCATTGTATATATGTATATAATAGTTGTATTATTTTTAATATCCATCCTCTCCGCTATCTCTCTCTCTCTCTCTCTCTCGCTCTCTTTAACATGTTTTGTTTCGCTTGCTCCGTGTCGGTTCTCGCTAAAGTATCTGCGTAAATCTAGGTATCGTTTTTCTCTTTTTCCCTGTGTAGGTACATACCTCGTAAAATCCGGATGTCTTCAACTACGATCGTATCTCCGGTATACGTCTACTCTTGTGGCGATGGACGGGGGTAAAACCCTATGGTAATGCGACGAATTCAACAACGACAATCATAAAATAGATGTATATATGTGTCCGCGTATGTACCTCTGTATGTCTGTGTGTGTGAGTGTGCGCGCACGCGCGCGCTGGTTTCCGTGTATGTATATTTACATATACGTGAAAAAAAAAAGAACAGGAACAAACGAGATCGCACGTATATAATATGTGTAACCGTTCCTGCGCTCGCGCGCTCCTCTGTAGGTGTGTGCTTCTAACTTGTTTGTGTGTGTTCGTATAGTGTGTTTGTTTGCATTATATGTAACAAATTACAAGAAACAATGGCATACGCCGAAGATCGATAATTGCCCGGCCCCGGTTTGTTTATCACGCGTGCATTTGTTTGTCGCACGCGCGCACACACGTCCTTATTGTAATACAGTGGTGTGTGCGCGTCCAGTGTGTGTGCGCGCGAGCGCGCATGTTTTTCAACAACGATCGTTACACGCGATCGGATCTCGTCCGACTGGTTCCGATCGAGATCTGACAACAGTAAATATACGTATTTAATATACATATATAATAACCTTTAATCATTCTCTTCGTTTGTATTCTCTGTTTTCTTCTCTCTCTTGTTCACCTAAGTACCTTACGAATTACGTAACTCTAAAGTGATCAGTTACCTCTATAATCAACTTCTTTTTATCTTTGATATGTGCGTTCGCGCCTTCTCATTTGCCAAGAGAATTTGTTTAAGCCTTTAAGCGGAATTTCGTTTTGTCCGTCGCTGCGTACCTTCTGTTTCTTTCTTTTCTCATACTTTCTCTCTATCTTTCGTCACGCGTACACATTTTACATACGTTCACGCGCGCTGCTACACCAGCTCACGCACACTCGCGCGCGCGCGCGCGTACACGATACCACAGTTTTATTTGGATTTTTGTAAAATGGTTCACGAAAATTGGCAAATTGCGTAAAAAAACACGCATATCAACAACGTTAATATTAATTTTACTCCATTTTTTGCTGGGAATCGTTCGATCGTCGACAAGAAATGTTCTCTGTTTCTCTTAAAATCAGCCATAGATACGAAACATTTGCATAAAGATTTGCAGTCTAGCGGTCGGGAAACAATGATGGAACGTTTCGCTCGGTCCATTGGAAAACCAATATTGCAGACCGATAAATATTTGTGCATTGTGTGCACACAATCGACCGAAAGTTTGTAATCTCTCTGCGAACCAGCCGGTGAAAATTGAAATATACGTTGCATACTAGCGGTAGACTAAAAATGAATGTACCGTCGCGTTCCGCATCATAAAATCGAGAAATTGCAAAAGTCGTATCGGAAACGAGAAAACAAGCTACTAATCCTTCCGATCTATTTCTCTCGGGTCGAAGAAACGATCAACCAAAACAATTGGGGAATCGCTGGGCAACGCATGAAATTCGCGAATCAGCAAACTCCCGAAGCAGCAAAGCCGCACTCACGGTTTCACGTGGCAAGTCCTAATCAAGTTCGGCGTCGGGTCGCGTGTAAACGGTCCACGTGGTTATTATATATAAAAATGATTCTGGAGCTGCTGGCCAAGGAGTCTACGTATCGGCCAGCGTCGCGAACAGAATCGTAACTCGATGTGTCCCCGGTGTTCAGCCTCGGTGACGTATATCCTAAAGTATTATAAAGTAGAAATTATGAGCGCGATGGCAGACCGCGAGCGCCGAATATTTTCCTCTCGGCCGATCACGATTCATGGCTTATCACGCGATCTCTCGTTCATCATTCCCGTGCGTCCACTTTCCCAACGAGAACAACGTAACAAAATCTATTGTTGGTCTCTTCGTTCGTATCTCGTTAGGGTTTCTATGGCTCCCCTCCCCTGCCCTTTCTCCCGCGATTGCTATCGAGCGAAAACACCTGAACACTCCGAGAGGCCGAGAGGCAATTTTCGAGGCTCGAAGGGTTGCTCGCCCTTCGCGATTTCGCGACCCTAAATTCGCTAAACGCGAGCTACGCGGGGGATCTCGTTTTACTCGAAGCGACCCGCTCCGAACTGTGCACCAACGATATCTAAGGCCAATTTGCCAACGAGTCGTGCGACTCTGCGCTTCGTGCTCTTCGGGATTGCAAAATCAAACCGTTTTTTTCATCGACTCTAGCGATTTTAATTCGCAACGTTTGCCAAAAGAGTCTCCCATTTTTATTTTTATTTTTTTTTCATAGAAGAACAACTTGATATGTGTGTAAAATTTTCAAAAAATTCTGACGTGGCTTTTCAGAGACAGAGCTTGACCCTTGCGTCGACAAAATGATACCTGGACATCTAGTTCTACGTTTCTTCTAATCATTAGTACCTGTTGTTGTACAAATGTGCTAAAATTGCACGAGGTTCCTGCTCTTCCTCTTCTTCAAAATGTAAGTTAATGTTCCAATATTTGATTTTGCTTTTCGATAAACTTATCGTAAGACTGCGGATTTTATGCGTTTCTGACAAAAATATACAACTATAATTTGAACTATTAAAAGCATTAGAAAAATGGGTACTGCCCTAACCCTACACCCCCGCAAATTACTCTGTATTCCTTGAATACGCGAGCAGGGGGTGTAGGGTTAGGGGGCGATAATTTCGTGTTAGGAGAAAACGGTCGGCGGGATAATACCAAAGTACCGAAAAATGAAACAATGCTATTAATAGGAACACCTGCATTTTTAGCGAATAGTTTTTGGTCGTGGGAGTCGATTAGAATCGCGGGTCGATCAGGTTCGCCACGCCGAATGTTTCCCAGGAGAACAGCGTATCGCCTGCGCGCGCGCGCACACACGTTCACGCACATGCACACATGTTCACGCAATTTTTGTTCCGTTCGCAACGGCGTGGTGCTAAATACCGCCTACGTATCGCAAGAAATGGCGCCGTCGTTTCATATTCTCTTGACTGTTTTCGTTCGAACGATTTGTTGATCGGTCATCGATACCTCGGGAAGATCGTATTGTGCATCAATCGCTATTTGCTTCGCGGTTTTATCATTTACAAGAACTATTAAGAAATATTACGTCCTATCGGCTACGTCTCGCTAAATGCTTTCTTCCCTTCACACTTTGGTTCGTTACGCGTGTCCGCACGCTCTGTGTTTTCCTCGCACCTGTTCGGGACCGATCCGCGTCTGTTTTCCGATCCATCGTGTTCTCTCGCGATCGCTCTTTGCGATTCTTCGGGCTCGATCGCTCTGCGTTGAACGAACGCGAGCCAGCCGGCCCCGAAGAACGGTCTCGCTGTCGAATGGACGTGGTCATTGTGAATTAATGGATCCGGGCATGGGCATAGAGTGCCTTGAAAACTGCTCCTGGAGCAACGCGTTCGGGCCAAATAACATCGGAGAGAGCAGAAAAACTCTGGATTTTGCGACGTAAGATTCTTGCTGGCCATCCTGCCTGTGCTCTCTCCGTTTTTCTATGTAAGTAGGCGTGGCCTGATCCGAGTGGGCGTGGTCTTGTTGCTCTCTCAGGGGCCGGGACTGTGCCTCGCAGGGCATTCTGCTCCCATGCCTGGGCTGGATCGATAGCAAGACGAGCCACGAATCGGTAGAACGAATCGGTACATAATAAGGCTGACAGACGCGACGATTTCTTCTCTTCCTTCCGTTTTCCTGAGTCAGGCATGGGCAACGATCGCTCTCGCTTTTGCACGTCGTCCTGTGTTCAACCCCTGCCGACATTTTCTTCTTTGCCGATTCCGTTCCCCGCGTCGGGTTTTCTCGCGTTCTCATTTTCTTTTTTTTTTTTTTTGGCTGTTTTCTGTTTCTTCTTTAGTAAAAAGCTAGGCCGCTGTTAGGCGCTCAGGGCGGTTCCCGATACGTAAAACTTTTCCCGCTCCCCTCCCTCTCGCTCTCTCCCTCTCACTATCTTTGCATCGTTTCGAACAACAGTGACTTTCCGCAAAAAATCTTTGAATCGTATTCTTAAACTTAATCGATATCACGTTACAACTATCGTTAATTCTACGCGTTTAAAACGTACTTTGAAACATTTCATATAATACAGAATCTGTTTAACGGTTAATTAAAAATCCTCATCCGACTCTCTCTCTCTCTCTCTCTCTTTCTCTCTCTCCCTCTCCCTCTCGCACTCACAACGTTCGTACCACATTTTTAAATCTGTACACGTTTCCCGTTCTCTCCCGCTCTCCCGTACTCTCTGTTTCTCTTCGCGTGTACATGTAACAACAACGATGAAGACGACGATGACAACGACAACGATGACGATGACGATGACGATGACGATCATGAATGATGGCAACGGTGAAAATGGTCGCGAACGATGGCGATGCTGGTCGTCGTGATGGTAATTATAATAACGGTAATATAATCATAGTCGCAAGAATAATTCAACATCGTCTAAACGGTATCACCATAGCGTGTCATAGCGTGACATCGAGAACTCGAAAGAATGTTAGCGAAAAAATAGCTCGGTGAGTAACGATAGATCGCGTTCAAGTCTATCCGCGCCGAGGGTCGCGCGATTAGGCTCGGCGAAAACGCGATTTACACATCCGGTAGGTGCAGAGCAAGCGTCGCGGTGCTCGATTTTTTTTAATGGTCGCCGAGCTGCTCGCGCGGCCGTCTTTCGCGGGCATGCGTTCCCTCGGGATCTCTACGCGCTTTTTAGGAAGGCTCGATCAGCTCGCATGCCACGTACGTGTAGACTAGATTCTGCTGAATAGTAGAGTATGTAATTGAGGTTTAAAAACGAGCGCGCCGCGGCCCGGACCGGAAGCGCGCGATTCGATCCGTTTCGCGCGATCGTCGCCTCGGATCGGATCCGACGATCGAGGACCGATTTCTTTGCACGGATCCTGACTCGATCGACCCAATAGGTGTGTGCGTCAGATGTCCGCCGGCTTTCCGGGTCCGCGTTTTCAATCGCGAAGCGTTTCCAAGGCAAAGACACGAACTATTCGCGAACGCCGTGGACGAATCTGCACACCAAATCATGGATTTTTCTGTCGTGGGAACCCTGTTTTTTGCCTCGAACGATTCTCTTGTCTGTAAAATTTTTGCGTAAGCTTCTGCTGTACGGATACTGCTTTTCTTGGAGTGAACAAGTACGGTCCCGGACAAAATGATAGCACGTGTGTGCTGTCTTTAATTTCTTGGAGATTACTTAGTACAGTAGAGATTCTACTGAAGTCAGTCTTTTGGTTCTTTTTTACTGACTTGTGTAGGGAACGTCGGAGGTACTCGCCGCGACTCTCTGCGTCTCTTTCTTTCCCAAGTAAATAACATCGGAATGATATAATATTTGGTATCATTTTAATCAGAAAATTGCCACGAATATGTTGGTAAAAGTTTCATAAAAAAATAATGAAAAATAAAGAAGTTTTGTAATTGGATTAGTAGTGGTCTTCTAGTCTCACACCGATATAGTTCTCGAGTGGTGTGAGGTGTTCCACTGTCATAAGTAGGGAACGTCGGTACTGACTTCAGTAGAATCTTTACTGTATTTCTGAATTAAGTACATAATATCATAATTGTTACAATCTGGAGAGACGAAACATGTTAGTAAACAAGGTTGTCCTCGCTAGCTTTCTGAGCAAGCAGAAGAAATATACAAATGTTTACGGCGAAATGATTGCACACTTGTGCGTTGTGCTGATATCTTTGCATAGTTTGCGAGTTGCCAAGCAGTTAACAACAAGTGTCAAGTTTTGTAGTTGAACGTCGACATGGGCCGCGGAAAAAAATTAAGTCAAACTGAAATTGCAAGGATTATCGAATGAAGAAGTCAAAACGTTACTGTTTCTGAAATTTCAAAGATTGTTAAAAGAAGTCGCAAGGTAGTGTATAATTTATTAAGAGATTTTGCAAATTATGGAAGGAAAAAAAGTTGTGGGAGACAGTCAACGTCATCGGAACGGGATAAAAGGGCTATTATTCGCATTGCTTCGAACTGAACATTGTCATCTCGTGAAATTGCTCAAAAATCAGGCATCACTGCAAATGTCCGAAGTGTTCGTCGTGTTCTTCGGACGTGTAAGTTTACTCAAAGATTGAAAATTAAGCAAAAATCTCCGTTAACAAAACATAAGGAGCGACGATTAAAATTTGCAAAAGAACGTATTCATGAGGGGAAGGAGAAATGAAAACGTATTTTATTTACGGACGAAAAGAATTTCAATATGGACGGCCCAGATGGATTTTCATTCTATACCACGACTTAAGAAAAGAAAGAATTGTGAAAAAACGAAAACAAATGGGTGGGGGTGGAGTGATCATCTGGGCCGGAATTGGATACAAAGGTGAAACAGATGTTTATTAATAAACAGGCTCAGGACGCTTTTATAGCATTTAATGATCGAAAAGTTGTGGAGTGTAACGAATAAACCAAGTGGCGATCGTAAGAAACAATTAAAATCAATATTTCCACCAAATTAGCAACAACACCTTGAAACAATACCGAATCGTTTATAAACCATTCGACCGAGGCAAACGGAATGGAATGTCGAAAGCAAATGCGACAAAGCCGTTCAAAATTCAGGAAACGTATAATTACGGTTTGAAAGGTCGCGTTATATGCTTAATCGGAACAAAGCCGTTCAGCCGACCAAGCAAATAAATAAATGAGAGGAAAATATTCGTTCTTTGACGTTCGAATTAATTTCGAAATCGATTGAACCATGCGAAGCGGTCGCGGAGTATCGTTCGAGGCGCGGATCGAATCTACGAGGATCGGATTGGTCGATCCGTCCCGGTCCCGGTCCCGGTCCGATTAAAGTGTCTAGACGCTACGTTTTACAGGCGAGAAGAGATTGTTGTCTTAGAGAGAGAAATCCAGCGAGCGGTCGGGCCCATCCATCGTCTAACGAGAGCTTGTATCGTGCCGGTACGATGGGATCGTGCCAAAAAGAAAAAGCTATAGAATCGATCGCGTTCGGACCGGTGATCGAAATGGGGCCAGCTCGATCATCGAAACAGCTGTTCGCGTGGAACGCTTTAGCGAGCCCGGGGCTACAACGAGAACGCTTTTCATCGAGAGATTCATTGTCCTTGTCGCGAGACAATTTGGCAGTTCGATCGACGCGACGCCGCCTTAAACGAGATCGAAGCGGAGATTGACGGATTTGGTCGGCTCCCGTTGAATCATCGACAAACACAGGGACGATCGATCGTTCCGATCAATTATTATATCCTTGCTCACCGGTGGCCAACGAGAGGCGTAGACGATCGGTTCGTCCGAGTCGAGACTAGCTAGAGCTAGGACAAGTTTATCGTAGGAGATCGTAGAGGAAATCGTATAGATGTAGCCGAAGAAGAAGTAGTTTTAGTAGTAGTAGTAGTATTAGTAGTAGTAGTAGTAGAAGAAGAAGAAGTAGAAGTAGAAGTAAGTAGTTAGCAGATGAGAGAAGAAATCGAATTATAGAATACAACGAGAACAGTGAGAACAGTAGAGGAGATAAAAAGGGGGGACTTGGGACCGAGTAGGGGGTGTGCCTCTCTGCCCCCTCACCCTTCTCCCGGATTCTACAAACGGTGTTAAATAGTTTCGTCGTTTATCGGTTTGATGGTCGCGCACGCGCGCGCGCGCACGATCGTTGGCACGATCGGCCGGACCCGCTCGCTGCGGCTAAAGAAACAAACCGGCGCCCGTTCCAGTCGTTCGGAACACGGCACCGCGCAGTTTCGCGGTTCTTAAGGAGATGAGTATTTTGTTTCAGGTATTTCAAGGTTTATACAATATGTACAACGCGTGTGTATACAGTCCCTGGAACTATTCAGGTCGAACGGAAAACGCAGAACGGAAAACAAAAGGGTAACAACGCCGAAGGAAGCCGAGGCTCGACGAGGCGCGATTATGTCGTCGGTCACCGGCCCCGTGTCGTAGGGATCATCTCTCTGTGGGGGCTTTTTTTCTTTTTTCTTGTTCTATAGGGGATTTACCTGCTCGGGAATCTAGGGGAATCGGGGAAGAGGATAGGGCGTGGGGGCTGGGGGTTGTGTCAACAGTTTCGAGAGTTGTATCCCGGGAAAGGCTGTGTGTGTCCGTCGCGCGCGTTCCGCTCCCGATCGATTCGAGGGGAGAAGACGACGCCGCTTCCTCGCGCGGTTACGTCGCCGCCGACCACGACGACGATGATGACGATGACGTGATGACGAGACCCGTATGTGTGCGTCGTTCCGCGTCCTCGCGGACCTGACTCGCCTACGTGTTCGTGTTCGATCGCGTGTGTCGCACCGCGCTGCGCTGCTTCGCTGCTCCTCTTCTTTCTTCTTTTCCGATCTGGCTCGATCCTAGACCGGACAGACCAGGATCTCGTACTCGAACATCAACGAGACCGCCACGAACACGAAGTACAGCAGAAACATCGTGAAACCGAGACCCTTGTTCATACGCCACTTGAAGCACGCGATGCTCATGATCACGAACAACAGCATGCAGAACAGGATCGCTATGCTGCACACCATCCCCACCGAGTTCACCTCCACCGGCTTTCCGTAGATCAGCCCGTACAGCAGCCAGGGCACCGGAAGCCTGAAACAGAAACGTTTTCGGTTCGTTAGTTGGTGTTTCCTATTGCTGCTCCAATTTAGCAATGTTGGAACACGACTAATCGCGATATCTCTCAAAATATTTCCGTACAGTCTACGGAAACGAACTTCCTTCTTCTCTATTCGACAGTCGAGGTGGACACACGTGTTTATCCTGCGCAATTCTATTGGGTTGGCAACTAAGTAATTACCGATTTGTTCAATGAAATAAAAGTTTTTTTTTTTACTTGGAATGAACTTTAATCTATGATGTATTTTCCATTTTGTTCGATGACCTTTTGCCATCTTTCCGACAACTTGAAAATTCCACGCTCGTAGAAAGTCTGATCCTTTTCGACCAAAAACTGAGTCAAGTTATCGTTTCATCTATAACTGAAATCGGCAATTACTTAGTTGCCAACCCAATATATCTTTAACACTAGAACTACCGAACCAGTCAAAATGACTGGTTCCTAATTTTTTCTGTCACAATTACTGAAATTATAAAAATGTTTTCATCCGAATTTTTTGATCGAAATGTTTCATTGAAGCACATGTTTGAATAAAAATGGTATTAGGTCTGAATAGATGTAGTCTTGCCATCGTTACAAAGCAATATTCATTAGTTGTATTTATTACTCGGTGGTTCTAGGGTTAATAAAAGTTACATTCCACACAATTCGCGTTGCTCCGCTATAACTTACAACTTGAACTACCATCGAGCAAGTTTTCCACACGTTCCGCGCGCAATCTGTAACCTCGATCGCGTTAACGTTTTCTTTATTCTGGCCACGTGTGCACTAACAGACCAAATTGACCCTTTTGAAAATCAAATTCATCGTGTGATTCACCAGGAGAACTGGGACCAGGAGGTTGACGAACCGGATCCGATGAATCGCATTCGCGGACGTGGTCGTTGCGTTATTGTCGTCCGTCGCGCGTTATTTTCCCCTTTGGACGCATTCTAATCGCAATCTCCGAGGTGCAATAATCGCGTCTTACGCGGAAATGTATGCGGTTTTTTGTTTGTTTTTGTTCTCGGCTGGCAGCCGCAGAGCCGCGAAAAGTCATGGCAGTGGGCGGACGTAGAGGGTTGAGGGTGGAGAGAGAAGGTGGGCCAGAAGCGAGCGTTTCGCCGGTTTCCTTTCCGGGCAGGCTGCCAGCTGGCAGCCGTACAATGGATGCGTGGTAGCGAATCGATCTTCGATCGAGTCGATTGCCGAAAACGGGGATGCTTCGGGAAATCGTGCGTGTGCATGCGCGCAGACACGACGCGTTCCAGCAACAGAGGAGATCGAGGTGATCCCGATTCGACGAACGAACTGGCGGAAGTGGCCGGTCGTTGCAATGTTTGCAGGGCCTGGAAAACCAGGCTACGACAAAATTGCTTGTCCCCGAGGGAGAGAGAGAGAGAGTGAAGGCGAGCGGATAAAAATTTTGATAAATTTTCGTACGGCTCAGTTCCGGCGGATGATTCCGATTAAAAAGAAAGTTCGAGAGGAAAGAGTTAAGCCTTTGGAGATCTCCCGGGTGATTTCCGGCAGCCCCTCGACCCGAATATCGCCTCGGAGCGTGGAAGTCGCGAGATGCGAGGGGGCCACCCGAATCAATCACTGGCCCGTCGCCAGTTATTGTACGAGTGTGTGAGATAGGAGGAGAGAGAAGATCTGCTGCAGAGAAGGGGTATTTCAGCTGCCGTGGAACCTATAAATTGGAATTTCACCGACGATCGGCCGAAGCCGGCAGGAGATGCGAGCGGAATTGGTCGTTGCGCCAGTCCATTCAACTATTCTCGCTATTCCCCCTCTTCCCCCCACCCCACCCTGTAATGGCGTCCTCCTTGCTGTGCGTTATTATATCATCGTTGCGCGAAATACCGGAAATACCGTGCCAGACGGGACTCGTTTATCCGCGACGATCGATCCCCGAGCCAAGAAGCGTCGCGCGAATCCGCTCCTCTCACGGCTTTCGCCATCGTTTTCATACAGTTTCGCGATGTCGGACGCGTCGCCTCGCCTCGCCTCGCCTCTCCTCGAAATATTCGCAAATCCCTACGGTCACGACCCCTCGCATAGACGACCCCCCGCAACCTCCACAACGGCGTAGAACGTTCACGAGACCGTCGAGTCCCGCGAGGAGGGCCCACCGAGTGCTGCGCCGACGTTCTAACGAGCCCCTGACAGATTGCAACTCTCGTGCACACGAGCACGCTGCATGCTTCTTTCAGGGCCGAGTGGCTAATGCTAGATATTAACCCTTCGCACTTGAATGACGCTACAACGAAGACACACAGTCAGCAGAATTTCCACACGCTCGTCTTGCCAGTGTACGGAACTTGAAAACATCTTCGAACGTTCTACGAACGTCGATTTGTTCGTTGGAATTGGACTGGTTCTTGAAACAATGAAAGGGACAAGGATAATATGAGGGTAAATACCCTTAACCCCTTGCACTACCATTTATTTTGTGATTATAATGATTAGGAATTCTTCATCGTTCAGGATTTCATACAAAAAGAAAGATAGTTTGTATCTATTGTATGCCTATGCTTTTTAAATATGCTTACATATTTGTTAGAGTTTGTTCAAAATCTTCATCACGAGTCTGACTCGTGATTGTAGGGCAAGGGATTAACTATTATATCATTTTGTTTCTCGGTTATTAATTAAGATATTCGGATGGAATAAAAACGAAAATATTCGAACTTATCTCCTTCATATCATAAATTTTTATTAAGAATTGTGATCAAATTATCAAGGGTAGAATAAAATTATTTAATTTTTTAGGGGTGGGGGTTGCAAGCAAGCCTTCGAGTGAGCACTTCCAAAAAATTCGAGAACAATGTTCTGTTACATATCTAATATATACAAAAGTTTCAAGATGGCCGGATTGGTGGAACATAGTTAAATATTGAAAAACAAATGAAATTACAGTATTATAATGTGGGGATAATACGAAATATCAGGCTTACTGTGACGGAACAGTGTCTCACGAGCAATTTGTCTCGCAGTTAGGCAAGAATTCGATGCCATAAGAAGTATTGCTCTTTTCTCACGTTTCGTTAATGCTGATGGCCGGCCAGTACTTTTTTCCGTCCGTAATTTCTCATATTTTTTATCAAATCGTAAATTACTTTCCGGCTTCTTTTGATAACTGAAGCAATTTTAGAGATAGAAAAGTTTTGTTCCTTTAAAACAAGAATTGTGTTAATCTATTCTTTACTCAACCTCTTTCCTCGTCCCATGACAGCCAAATGTTTCGATCTTTTAAACTACTCGGGATTTAAGTGTATTAAACTGACTGACACGCCTAGCCTCACAGAAAGTTTGACAAACACTAGTAATTGTTATGAAAATTCTACTTTTTTCGCCCCCTTCTTTTATAGCATATTCCGAGAAACTGAAATAAAAACAAATACTTTCAGTTTCGACCTTGTTTACTACGCTCCCAAGACGTGCTGTTTACATTCAATCTACAACATTTAGGAAACTATGAACATACCATTCAAAATAAGGAAATATTATCCATGTACTATCTTTTTGTCCGGGAGTGTACATCGTTACGCTCCGCGTATACACCGAATAATAAAGACGTTAACGGTGTTCATAATAATATCCCCGTCGGCGTTCCGTGTTCCATCAAGCTCTTACCTTCGTCCTTGCGTTCGTTTTACGATATCGAGTGCCGCGCGCGCGTGCTCATTAGCTGCGAATTCATCGCGCGTCTCCTCTGAATCACCTTCAATTTCGCATCGCAATAATCCCACGGACAACATTTCTCTCTCTCTCTCTCTCTCTGTTGCACAACTTTCGCGAGCCTTTTTTCACATTTTTACAGGAGCCACGATTACCGGCCAGAGAGTTTACTGCCGTCCCATTTCCAAACGAGCCTCCTCGCCCCGTTCTCCTCCGGCGACTGCAAGATTTATCGAGACGCCACACGGAATAGGAAGCCGATTAAATTAATTAAGTCAATTAGCCTAATTACTGGCAACGAACTAGCTCCGCCAGGCCTTTGCGGGCATCCCGCGGGCCAAGCTTCATTTTTCTTCGGGCGTTTCGGGCCGAAACTTGATTCGGTGTCCCAGATTCCGCGAGATTCCAGATCTGTATCTGACCAGCAGCAAAACTCCAGGAGAGTGTCACGCTAACTTTTTAACGAGCCCGCGACCGATTGCGGTCCTTGCCGGTATCGCCGTTTAGGGACCAACAGAGCCAATAGCGCGCAGCACGTTAGCTATTTAAATTCTGTGCTAGCTGTATGCTCTCTTTCTCTCTGTCGGCTGCTTCGATGGTTCGCTTTGTCCCCTTTTTGCTAAACTGGTTTTTGGTATAATCTTTCCTCAAACCCTCTTTTTGCCTCACAATTTAATTTCAAGAGGGTTCCTATTTAAACAATACCACCGTGTATATGCAAGAGAAATTCCGGGTCTTTGGACGGTGAAATAGGCCCGAACCGTTAAGCGGTCCCCTAATATTATCCAACGAATTTCATTGTGCCCGCGTATACACGTTTCCGATATTTCCAATAGCGACCTATTTCGAATCTATCGTCGGGTAGATCGTTTCTTTAGTCCCTTTCAAGGAGTAATCGTTCCCGACGTCGAGCAATTTCCGTTCAACGAAGACAACCCCTTTCTCCCCCTTTCTCGACGGATCGATCGAAAACCTTAAGGAAACTTTGCGTGTTATCCTGACACGCGAAAGGAAAAGTCTCGCCGGGTGCCGTGTATACGCGGCGAGATTCCATCCAGGCAGGTACACACCGCGCGGGCGACTATTTGCCTTCGCTTTGAGTTTTCATTAGACAGCAACGAACGCGCTCGACCTTGTTCCTGAGTCGCGGTTCCCTTTGAACGAGAGCTCGCCGATATTAAGAATCGCGTTTTAAACCAGTCCCTTGGACTCTGGTTTGTCTCTGCGCACGATAACGTCCTATCGTTTCATTCTATAAGCGATGGAAATCACTGGACAAGTATTATTCACAACAAAGGGTTGAAAAGGGAGATTTTTACGGTTGATCGAGAAGAGGAATCGTTCTGAGACCGTAGGACGCGAGACTGGCGTTGACTCGAACTACTCGAGTCCGCTCGAGTTGTTATCCGTGTGAATCGATTACTGAAAACGCAACACGATTAGACCTAGACAATCCCCTGACATGTTAATTAACCCTTTGCACTCGGCGCTATTTTCAATCTAAAACTAAATTTTTCTTCCGTCTTAAAATATTTTCATTTTATTCGTACGAAACTGATCCGATTTCTACATATAATATTCAAATATTTAGTAATCTATTAAATACAAATTTTGTAATGTACAAACATTTTTTAATATTTTTTATAATTTCTTTGAAGTAATGCCACAACAATTTCTAGTGGTGCTTCAGAGTCACCACTCGAGTGCAAAGGGTTAATGAATCGTTCTCAAGGGGATTCTTGTCATCGTTTGAGAAAAATAATTGTTTTTTTTCAGTATAAGGAGCCGGAAAGCGTTGACTCGAACTACTAGATTCCACTGTACACACATCCAAAGCACTTGCACGTTCTGAAACAAAGTGGACCAAAGAAACGGAATGATTATTCGGTGTCAAGTGACTTTTACCCATTTCCAACCCTCTTTTTCCACGAAACCATGATTCCAGAGCCACCCCTACGCGCCCTCTCATGGTCGGAGCACATTTATCTCTCGCCTTGACAGAGAGACGGCCGAAACAAAAAGGTCGTTTCAGGGACGGAATCGATCTCGTTTCCCGGAGAAAAGCGGCTTTTTCCAAACGTATCTTATTTCGCGGGCATTAGCTGGGTTGACGCAGCTCGTCCACGTTGTTCGAGGGGTTTGGGGAGGGCAGACACGGGGGTGCAGGAGTACGACGGGGGTGGATTGTGTGTCTCGCGTGAAAATCGCCATAACCGATGCCCTCGATAACGCGGCGCGATGGCCGCTTATAACCGGAGCCCGCGTAAATCCATACGCGACCTACATTCGACTGCGGAGAAAACAAATATCGATAAATTATCTCGCCCTCCGGGGGCGGGAGAGGAGGCGGCCGGGGTGGTTGGTTGGAGGAGACAGAAAACTCTCTTGCTTTTTATTGCGTGAAAAAAGTCCGATTGACGCGACGCGGCCCCCACGTGTCCCGCTTTTACGCATTTTCGCCCCGCCCCGGAAAGAGAGAGAGAGAGCGAGAGAGAGAGAGAGAGAAGGACGCGTTATGGCACTCTCGTAGCCTCTAGACACTTTTGTAATCGTCCCCCACTGGAGAACCATCCCCTGTGCTACCAACCCCTCTCTGCTCTCCCACCTACTCCACTGGTCTGATCTTTTATCAGCCGAAAATCTAGATGCGGTGCCGTTAACATGTTCGTTAACATTTTCACTGGCAACCCAGGTAGCATCGAGGACATTTTCCAGATTAAAATGAATCCAAACACGACGTCGTTCACAGCATATTGTAGGGTTACGAATGGGGTCTAGAATGATTGTTTAGAGTGACTGTGCGTAAAACCGTGACGTAAAACTTTACATGCGTCATTGAGAAATTAAAGATAGCACACCCGGGTTATCTTTTCGACGAGGAGTGTGTACAGGGTGTAACAAAATTTAGTGTCATGGTTTTGACAGATGGTTGTAGACCTTCGGATCGGTGGAGATTTGTTAAAAGAAATTGCCGCAAAATTGTTTTTGACCTTGAAATTCAAAGTCAAATTTTTTATGCTTGTATCGCATTCTACTCACCATGGGGACTAAACTTGTCAAAGGAACCGTAGGTCGCAACTCAACCGTTCTCTTATAAAACAATGTTAAATATTTTAACGTCGTCTTCCGTTATCTGAAATGTTTGGAAGTCGATGGATAGGACGAAGACCTGCACCTCATTTGTGGCCGCCACGTTCCCCAGACCTTACGCCTCTTAACTTCTTTCTTTGGGGAGCAGTGAAGCATATTGTTAACCGGACAGGACCGCCAATAAGAACTATGCAGCAACTAAAATCACGAATTGAAGACGCTTTTCACCGTGTGCAGTCTATACCGAACATTTGCGAAAAAGTTCGCAAAAATTTGGAAGAAAGACTAAGGATCTGTTTGCGTAATAATGGTGGCCATATCGAAGCCGGTGATCAAGCACGACTATTAAGAGCGATAAACCTTGATGGTTCTATTCTATGGCAAAGAACGAGAAACCCGAGGAACGGAAGACGACGTTAAAATATTTAACATTGTTTTATAAGAGAACGGTTGAGTTGCGACCTACGGTTTCTTTGACAAGTTTAGTCCCCATGAGTAGAATGCGATACAAGCATAAAAAATTTGACCTTAAATTTCAAGGTCAAAAACAATTTTGCGGCAATTTCTTTTAACAAATCTCCACCGATCCGAAGGTGTACAACCATCTGTCAAAACCATGACACTAAATTTTGTTACACCCTGTACGTTTAGGGTAGCGATCGGCAAGCTTACCCGACGGTGACGTCGAAAATGTTGCTTCCGACGGAGCTGGAGACTGCCATATCGCCGAATCCTTTCCTGGCGACGATCACGCTGGTGATCAGGTCAGGGATGCTGGTGCCGGCAGCTAGGAAAGTCAGGCCCATCACTTCCGGCGGTATGCGGACCGTGTCGCCGGCCACGTTCGCCCACCACACCATCAAGTACGAGTACGCCGCTATCCAGAAGATCGAACCGATGAACGTCACCGGGAACAGCTTCTTCCCTGGAAGAGAAATGGATCGGATTTCTCAGTGTCCCCCATCGCAAACGCGTCTCTTTTTTTTCGCACCACAGGACCGAAGCGGCAGCGCAACGCGGAAAGGTCTTCGACCAGGATTTCCTTTGAATTCGATTCCCCTAGCTTACCCCACGGAATTGTTCATCTTTTTCGCGTTTTCCGAGTGTGGGCGTGGGAGAAGGATCCGTGTTTGCCCGAAGACCCATGAATTCCCGAGGATCGAAATTCGATGCATTCGAATTTCCGAGATTCGAATGATACTAGTTGTGCCATCCGGGAGAATGAGAGGTAACACGGTTATGCGGACGCTGGGAGATTGAACGGGACACGCACCCATAACATTTTTCTTCTTTCCTCTCTCTCTCTCTCTCTCTTTCCCTCTCACTTTCTGAGTTGTTTTCATCTCCCCTTCGAGAATGTGTACTAAGAAGGGATCGTTTAGTCTACATACAGTGGCCAAAATAATGATAGGTTCATAGCCCGAACTAGCGTGTTTACTGTTGTCATTCTTATCTGCGTCGTGCAACATCTCCTGTGGTGTTTGTCTATATTTTGAAAAGTCGTGTTCTTACTACTGGAGATGCAGTTAGTTTAGTTTCGACAACGCAAGTGTTTGGACGTAATAGATTGTGAAATTTGCTGAAAATGATTCTGGTAATAGAGCGAAATAATCTTAGGTTCACAATAATTTATCTAAGAAATACTTTTGTTACCATGTAGAAGAAATTTTATAAGGTATGCAAGTACAAAATACTTTCATGTTTGTATGATTTAATATTAATTCTACGTATTTAATGCTCTAAACAAGTTATAATTATTGAAAGCGTCATGGGTCGTTGAAAGTCATTAAATGATCACCAAAAGGGATACTAGAAAATGATTAAGTGAACCTATATTTATTTCGTACAAAAATTCCAAATTTTTGTAATATTGATTAATAAAGACATTAATAAAAATGATATTATTCAAATACATTATGTGTTCTACTAATTACATTGTAACGAGTCACATACCAATAATAAAAGATAGAAATGTTGCATGAAAAACACTGTTATATCATAAAAATTATATGAACCCATCATTATTTCGGCCACTGTAGAAATTTTTGTCTCTGTTTGTGGACTCCTTTTGCGTGTATCTAAACCTACCAGTTAAATGACGTAAATTTTTACCATATTTCGCAGTGCACAATTTTGCAAAATGGTGGACTGTAGGGCCGCCGCCCAAGGCACCGCATGTAATTTAATTCAAAAGGTCGAGTATCTGCGATTATACGTGTATCGAGCGTCTCGATAAGGATCCGAGCTGTGCTATTGGTCCGATATCGAAGTCCACGGTTTCGCAGACAAAGCGGGCAGGCCTTCCGTTCGATCGCGACGCGGGTCGTTGCTTCAAGAGCGATTTCCGGAGCCGAGAATACCATCTCAAAGGGGATGGGAAGAGCAGAGAAACAAGGAGAGAAAAAAATGAACGAACCATCAGGGAGGAAAATGATCGGCGACCCAACTGGCTCGCGGAACCGCGAGAAGATCTACTATTACGAAGAACAGACGCCGAGGTTTTTGGCGAAATTCTTTCTCGATCGGTCCGCTTTAACTCACTCCCTTCCGACCGGGAAGAAAGAAATTTCACGTGCCTCCAGGAATAGGCAGACTTTGTCGGAGCACGTGAAACGCCCGTCAATTATCGTGCCGAAGGCATATTGGAAGTCCGATTAATCATTTGCTGCCTTTATGCGCGCCGCTCCCGCAAAAATATGAATCACGACGGTGCAGAATAACAATTTCTTAGGATCGTTTCCCAGGACTCGTGGAGAATTATATCAATGATGCGATTTGTTAGTAGTCGGTAACTCGGTGTACTGAAACTGCCTGTCCCATTTCTGGATTAAAAATATTACCTTGTCGAAAAAATTTCGATTTTCAAGCGAGCAGATGGCGCAGTTAAATCACAGAGAATTATGAAAACTTTAATGAAAAGAGGTTCGAGCTGTTCGTACATGATGGTATTGTGTAGTAATTTTAACCCTTTGCACTCCGAACCATTCTGGCAGAAATTTACAAATCCTCGTTTTATTTAGTATAATTTTGGAACCAAGTAACGTATTATAATGATATTGGACTTATATGAATTGGTTGACATCGAGGAATATATATTTGCAAAAAAATCAATATTTTCTTTAAAGTTGCGCTGGAATAAATTAATTCCCTGTAATCGCTAATAAACTTTAATGTCCCCTGAGAGGGGACAGCGGAGTGCAAAGGGTTAAACGTGCATGTACCGAATTTTCGGGACGGCCCAGTACAAGATAGAAAAATGGAGAAAATCAATGTTTTCAATGCAATGCGAACTGAATCGAAAGAGCTTCAGCTCCGGCTTTGGGAAAATCGTTTGAACACAGTATATTTTCCGGGGACGTGGCAGCGTTATGGTTCGAGGTACCGAGTGATAGAGAACATGGAGGATGTTGGGGGACGATACCGTGACGCGAAACGATTCTCACCGGCGAAACGGAACGAAGTTTGCTCTAATCGCTCAAACTAAACGGGGCTCGGCAGTTCCGGTATGCGATTCATCAGTTTGATTTTCCGCGGGGAAACGAATTTTTGCTGTTCCGCGTATTGAAATCGAGAGAGAGAGAGAGAGAGATAGAGAGAGAGAGAGAGAGAGAGGCCGCATCGCAATTTTCTGTAACAATGAAAAGCAGCGGGCAAGCTGTGAATGCCTCGCTGCGCCAGCCGGCAACAATCAGTCGTCGATTCGAAATTAGCGTGTCAATATCATCTTTCGTTGGCAGGCATTGTGTCCGGTTGAAATACAGGCCCGTTAATAGGCCTAGATAATGCAGCTCGTAACGTGATTGATGGCAACCGGGAATCGGTTTTGAGTAACAGACACCGGTGTACAGTGGTTCAGATTGTGAAAATCGTGTCACATTTTTGTACAACTTTTAACACTTTGACTGCCAAACTAGAAACCTAAAAAATTTCATCAAATCAAAGTAAGTTATTCAATGAAATAAAAATTGAAAAAAATTAAATGTACGATGTTGAGCAGTCCTCCAACTTTCTTGCGTTTTGCAGATCCTAATAATATTTGGTGCAATGAATATATTAACGTAAAAATTCATTTTAAAACCTGGACAAATAATTCTGTCACCCACATATGGGTGACATGGCAGTCAACGTGTTAAACTGTATGTGATATTAGCATGCAACTTGAACCAGATAATGTTGAATTGCCAAGCTATTGATGGGTTAAAGAAGAATTGTATCAAAACTGTTGTTGTTGTTATTGTTATTGTTACTATTATTATTACACTTTTTATGTTAATTATCTATTAATTCTTAATCTTCTGCTTCTAATTGCCTGACATTTTACAGTATGATTTTATTCGAATACTGGATTATCTATTAATTCTTAATCTTCTGCTTCTAATTGCCTGACTTTTTTACAATATGATTTTATTCGAATACTGGATATGTATGGATGGGACGTCAAATGTCGAGATGTTGGTGCTTTAAAAATGCTTCGGAGCCACTGGTTTAGGTAATATCAGCGTTCGAAGCAGCGATCACGCTAAATATTGCAGAACTCGTCCAAGAATAACCAATCCCGATGATTCGTCGTCAATTACAGTGGTTGGTACACGGAAGGGGGAAAGGTTCACGAAGGTTCACCGGCTATTTACGGAAAATTTGATCGCGTTCGCGGAACGGTTCACGTTCCACGTCCTTTGCGGACGATTACTTGACAGGGAACACAGGGGAGGGGGCAGGGGGGCAGGGGGCTGGGAAACGGGCGAACAAAAGGGATGGACCGTACGTTGACTGGAACGCTTTTACCTTCCGCACGCCACCAGCGATTTTCAGCGTAATTTGGCGAGTCGGTGCGGTGGCTCGACCGACCAACGTTTTCGCCTGCGAAGATTACGCTTCTATATTCCGATTTTAGTTTGGGGATTCGAGAAAATGTCGCGACACATCGTGCGGTACGTGCTAGTAGACATCGTGGTAATAAAACGTATGTAACTGCGAGTCTGCATACGACCGACAGAATTAATTTCTTCTTTGAAGATTAAAAATGTTGTTGTTAATCTTCATCTTTCATTCTTCAACATCGGATCTGCGCATCCGATTTGAAATAAAAATTTGAAAATCAAGAAATTTAACCCTTAGCACTCGAATGGTGACTGTAAGGCACCACTAAAAATTGCTGTATCATTATTCAAAACACTTTTTACATTATCAAATTTGTTTGGATTTAATAACTTACTAAAAATTTCAGTACTGTACGAGTAAATTCCAGCATTTTCGTAGGTACAACATAAAAAAAATATATAGAATGAAAATATTTTAAGTCGAAAGAAATGTTTCGTTTTGGAGTCAAACTAGCTTCGAGTGCAAAGGGTTAACACATTGCGTACCGCATAGAAATCTCTAAGACATACGCCAGGGACCGCACGTTTTTGGGCAAACTCGAGAAAAAGTCTTTTCTCTCGCGAGAAAACTCGTGACCGGTCCTTAACAGATGGGACGCGAAACAAGAGAAAACTCGTGAGCGGTCTTTAATGTGTTAATAACGTTTCACTCTGACGACCCTTGTTGGCCTCAGAGGGTAAAACTAGCTGCGAGGGTTAACAGACATTCCGATCAAACTACGTTCCAGCTTACCTCTGGGTGTCCTCGTGTCTGGCAACGTCAGCCACAGAGGGAACAAAATGGGCGCGACCAGGATGTACGTTAGCCTCTTTCTGGGACTGCTGGGCCAGCCCATGTCCAACGCCTCCGGAGGTTCATCCTCCTCTCCCTGAAAAGCGGATCGTTCGTTAGTAAGGAGTTAAAAGTAGCCGGCCACTGTTTTCTCTCTCTCTCTCTCTCCCCCTTTCCCTCTCTCGGTTCAACATGTCCGGGAAAATCCGTCCAACCAGCATGGTCGAATAGGATTAACCGCGGGCTCGTTTTATCATCCGCGACACACTCGTGCACTGTTGCCAAGTAGAATACAACCTCGGCAAAGACACACTCCGAAAAACCACGAGCCCGTGCGGCAAAGGCACAAAGCAGGTCCTTATGCATCATCCTCGGGTAACCGCGGCACAATGGCCTCCCACGCCAGGTGTTCGGATTTTACAGCTGAAAATCGCCCGGACGGCGTAATTGTTGCCAACATAAGCTCAACGAGTAATGCCCGACGAATGCACCGATGATATCTTCGCTGAGCCTGCCTCGAGCCTTTGCTCAATCATTTTTGAAAGCTTCAAAATTTATGACGAATTTTTCGGCTATCCTAAACGTGCAGAAAAAATTGGCCGACCCGGAAGGAACCAGAAGGAATCCATTCCAACCGACTGAATCGAAAATTCCTGTTTCCGAATTGTCTCTTAGGAACAAAAGCGATATATTGCCGGCACTTTGAAAATTTCAAGGGACGAAGAACATGAAGATCAAGATCGCAGCTGAAAAAAAAAAAAACGGATAACCTTGGGAGAACGCAGAAGTCGGAAGCGCGTAGAGGACCTGCGGGGCAGGAAGGGAGAATGATATCGGCTGGCGACTTCGCTTTGATTATCCGAGGCGGCGACGGAGGCTGGATTGAAATAGTCAATGCGCGCGGTGCATGCCGGGTGCAGGCAGAATTGACCCAGATTCGCGGCGCATTCAAAATGAAAAGGCCTTCTCACTCATTTAGGACAAAGCGGGGGTTCGAGAATCCGCCGCGATCCGCGCGCGCGGCAGAGCGCGTTTTAAGCAGCGACGGCCGGCTAATATCGGTCGGAAAAATGCCGAGGCCAATTCCGCTGTTTCCGAGGACCCCGTCCGACGTCACCCGGACACGTTCGTCGTGTCCCTCGAATCCGTCGACGACGATCCAGGGTCGCGCGATAAGCGTGAATTCGTGGAAATCGTCAGTTTTCCGGGACAAACACGTCTCCAACCGAATCTTTTCTTTCGCGATGTTTCAAGAACGCGATCACCGTCACGGCCGAGGACCAATAACAGCCCAGAAGTTTCACGGTGAGACAGACGACACCAATGGAAGATATTAAGCCGAAAGCTCTGACGACCATTCAAAAGCGAAAGTCCTATTCCGGCTGGGGGAGGGGGGTTGACGAGCCACCAGCCACTCTTTCCGATTGCCTTGTTTCCCGCCTGACATCTTTGCGGCTGGAGAACGACCCAATTTCCGATCGTCCTGCCATTACGGAACACAATGCTGGCTTGGCCTGTTCCCGTCGAGTGGACGCGGGACGTGTTTGCGAGGCGATCATGTGCTTTCGAACGGATTTCCAAAAAATTTAATAGTTTGCGCGGCTCCGGATTACCATTCTTTGCGACCAGAACTTTTACGTTTACGATCGGGGAAGGAGGAACGATCAACCCAAATATACTAGGTGTGCAACTAAGTTTCCGGGTTTTTTTCTGTATTATAAAAACTTAAATTTCTAAAAATTTACTTAAAATTATTTATTCGAAATATCGGCAATCGCTGGCTACACATTTCTGCCATCTATCGGGCAACGAATAAATTCCACGACGATAAAATGACGCGTCTTTGGACCGAAACCATTCATTTAGCCAATTTTCGACTTCTTCAAAGGTTTTTAAGTGTTGCCCGGATAAACCATGTGCCATCGACCGGAATAGGTGGTAATCTGAAGGAGCCAGATCTGGAGAATAGGGCGGGTGCGGTAGGCAGATCCCATTTTTGCGTTCCAATGATGTCCTTGACGATCAAAGTGCAAACTTGCACAACGCTTGCAGACTTGAGTCCTCAACTGTCTTTGGTCTTCCGCAACGTTCCTTATCTTTGATGTTGAAATCGCCAGTTTTAAAGCGTTTAAACCAATCTTCACAAGTGGTTTTCGATGGTGCATGGTCTCCGTAGGCCTTTTCGAGGTTACGACGTGCTTCAGCAGCACTGCATTTTAATTTAAAATAAAAATTCAATACTTCCCGCGAAGGTTGCTTATTTGGCACAAAATTCGACATCTGTTTTATTAATTATTAACCTTTGTGGAGCAATATTTTTTTTTGTTTATATTATCCAAAAAACACAATTTCATGTATGCATTTCAACCACAGCTGGAGCTAGTGATAGTTTTTGTAAAACCCGGGAATTTAGTTGCACACCTAATAGATAATCAGAGTTTTCTCCGTAACTGTATCCAACGAGTAGTCTAACCGACTAGCAGTCTGCTGTCAGACGCCGAGCCTAAACGTACCAGCAGCTTCGTTAAAAGTATCTCGGCGGCGCGGAAACTTGCTTAAGCCATGCTTCGGCCTGAAAGCCTCGCGCGAACTAAATCCCGAGCCGGATCCGCTGAAAGCTCTAAAGTATTTCAATATCGACAGTGGCGATCAGCGTCGAATGTATTATAGTTAGCGGCTCTCCTCAGCCAATGCCAGCTAGATCCCTCGTCTCTCGTAGGAGCCACAACGCGTCCGTGGGAATTTCGTCGTGGTCCCCAGAGCCTGCACCATCGCCGAGAACAATAGGCAAGGAACGAAACGCGCGAGCCGAATTCTCACTCTGTTCTTCGGTGATCCTATTTTAGGGCCCTCCAAAGAGAACGCTGGACAGTTTCTTCGAGCCTGATCTAACGGATCGCAATTTGAATTCGCTTCCTGTCACGAAGCCAGCCGTTCTCTTTCGTTTCCTCCTAAAATAACCACCGGCAGCTCGGCCGTCGCCGCTCGCCGTATTCCCTGGCTCAATTATCGTCTATCGATCGCAACCAATCAACCTTATATCGCGCTTCCTCTGTTTCTTCTCCCGATACGATGGCGAATGGACACTGCCCGGCGCCGAGTGTATTGTGCGCCTCGCGTGGGCCGTGGGCGTAATTTCGAGAGCGAATCTCGACGCGCTGAAATAATGAAACTCTGCTCGAGATAACCGAGCTGCCTGATACGGGCCACTGTCCAGAGAATGGCCGACTTAATGATCATTGGGTTCCGATGATGGACGCCGGAGTTTTATTCGTCGAGTGCTCGTACAGGAAGCTCTCTATTGGCCTTTCCTTTCGAACCTGACTATGTTACGGATTTCTGCTGGTAAAGAAGGTGGAAAATTCCGAATTTTTCTACGAAAATGTTGTCCAGCGTTATACGTTTATACACGCTACTCCATGGACTGGCTCTTTCTGCGAAAGAAAATTTGTATTCGTTGCAGGAGGCAGGTAGACGTCTCGTCTGCTGTCTTTAACCCTTAGCACTCGAATGGCGACACTGTAAGGCGCCACTAAAAATTGCTGTATCGTTATTCAAAATATCTTTTACGTTATTAAATTTGTTTGTATGTAATAGATTACTGAACACTTCAGTATTGTACGAGTAAATTGCGTCATTTTTATATGTATGACATAAAAGAAAATATGTACAAGGCAAATATTCTTGGTCATAAAGTAGACAGCGGATCTTTATGCATTTATGGCTTCTGGAAATGTACAAAAAATGCTATAATATAAAATTCGAGAGAATTTAACACGATTTTTATTTGCTTTGGATCTACAAAGGCTGTACCCATTAAAAATAGGATTTTATTTCATTCCACTTTCTTAAAATGTTTCTATGAAAATTGGAAATTGCATAAACATCCGATGTCTAGTCATAAGAAATGTTTTGTTTTCCAGTTAAAATAGCTTCGAGTGCAAAGGGTTAATAGTTTCAACGAACCGAAGATAGTATATTCAAGGTGTTTACGCTATTACCAGCCAGCGTTTTTCTTGTAAATAGTAAATATTAGAAAGAAGTACCTCGAAGAAGAAAAAGTAGTACCGTTTTTTATACGTAACGCAATGACATATGCATGTTGTTTTATTCACATTATTTTGATAGAAATGAAGCTGACCTTCAATTTTTTAAATGGAATGCCATACATTTTTTCTTTTTATGTCTTATGAAATCGTGTATCAAGACGAATTCATCCATCTGTATGTACGTTATTTTAATTTGTCCACTGTTCAGCGTGTTTCCGGTAGGAAGACGTCGAGGAATCGTTCGGTCACGGGTCAAAGAAAATTCTATTGGATTCGAGGCTCGATGGGCGTACAACTATTATCCGTGGAGGAGCCGGAATCGATAAATTTTTCCGCGGAAATGTCGAAAACACCGAGCCCGGACCGGGGTCTGTAAACGGTTCTTGCTGCGAGTCCCAGAGGAATCGTGACGAGACTCGTCGGGGTCGACTGGTTGTCGCTCAACGTGAAAATGTAACGAGCCGTATCGTCGTTTCCCCGGCGCGCGAAACGTGTCCTATCTGAAATTCCGTCCGTCTGCCCGCGGACAGAGATAGATATTTGATGATTCGTTCGGACGTGTCGCGCCGATAGGAAAAACGGGCCAAGGAACTCCTTACTTCCTGGACGGTCGGCCAATGACAAACGATCCGCCATCATTTCTACGCGGACCCCTCTCTGGCGAACATAACGCCCCAGTACTATCGCTCGAAAGCATGCGGACACTTTATTGTACAATAGAAAAATTAACCCTTTGCGCTCGACGCTATTTTCATTCTAAAACTAAATTTTTCTTCCGTCTGAGAATATTTTCATTTATTCATATGAAACTGATCCAATTTCCACGTATAATATTTAAATGTTTAGTAATCTATTAAATACAAATTTTCTAATGTAACAAATATTCTGTAATATTTTTTGTAATTTCTTTCAAATAATGCCATAACAATTTCTAGTGGTGCTTCAGAGTCACCACTCGAGCGCTAAGGGTTAATCCTTTGCTTTGACCTAGAATATTTTCTGAAATATTTTATTATGGTCGCGCAACCGATAACAACAGCAGCTCGTACGATACCTAAATGCTTATTTGTTGAACGCTTAATGTCTTGTGACGTTGCAAAAATTTCCCGTGCAGCCGTGCGCCGCACAGTGGGCGAAAACGGCACTTTTCGATTCAAAATCAAAGAACTTTCGATAGGAATGAGGTAGAGCGATGAAATTTCTTTTAAATGAAAGCTGAAACTTTGTAGAATATGGGAAAAATAGGGAGATTAAAGTTGTTAAAGTTGCACAATTTCAAGAAAGTGCCAGTAGTAATGACAGCGATACGTCAAGTGATGACGAGATGCGAAGTGCTTCATGTTTCGTGAGTAACTCAAAACGTTAAAATACTTCATTATTATTATTTTTATTGTGTTTTATATATGAGAATACGATATACTTTCAAACTAGTGTGTTATCAAGTCATTTTAACGAAAAAATTTCATTAATTTGTGTCACAAAAATCTATTTTTTTTTCAAAAACCAGAGGTCGTAGACAAATTTTGACAACATATTTGAAATCAGCGTGAAAAAATCTATGGGGAACGATATATAGCATGTTAAAAAAAAATTTTCCGCGCGTATTAGCGGCAAAAACAAAATTTTCTTGAAATTGTGCAACTTTAACGAATGTTCTCAAGGTTAAAAAACGTTCGTACCGTAATCTCCCTATTTTTCCCATATTCTACAAAGTTTCAGCTTACATTTAAAAGAAATTTCATCGCTCTACCTCATTCCTATCGAAAGTTCTTTGATTTTGAATCGAAAAAGGCCGTTTTTGCCCACTGTGCGCCGCCCGGTCGGGCCTCGGCGCCTATAAAATCTCGGAGTTGTACGATTTCCCGCTTTCCTAGACGGTGAAAAAGTACAACGTTACAGTCTACCTATTCAGGACACTATAAAAATAGCATTTTTATCGAGAAGAAGCAGCTTCTTTTCTTTGAAGTATCTCATCGACCTTCTTTAATATATTCTCCGTCGCCTTTTACCAGGAATTAATATTCGTCGACTAAAAGTTGTTTACCATCTACGTTATAAAATCGAATGATATTCTAGAATATATTCAATAGCCCGTGTTTTTAAAAAAAATAATCCGCCAAGAATCATTTCCAAGTGCCTCTGTCTTTGACAGTTTTCGAACGTTTCATTTTGTTAAAGAAATCGTCCGAGGTATCGATTGGTTTATTTCCGGCGATTAATCAAAAGTCGAGAAAACTTGAAATCCGAGTCGTTTCTCGATCCTTTCTCGCAGCTCCTTGATCTTTCGCAGCTGAAAGGCGCCAACTCCCAAGGTGGTTAGCGGCAGCTTTGCTCGAGGCGGCTGATTAGAGGCCTTGAGAGATTTAACAACAAGAAGGGGTTGGGGGTACCTCCACTTATCGCTACCAAACGGCGGGGGGGGGGCGGCTTTAAAGCGAATTGCGGTTGCACCAATGAAATCCCTCGGACACAGGCACGCGTGGCCACACCGGAAATGACTGCCGACTACACAGAGCTTGAACTCGACGGAAGAAAAGGTCAGCCATTCGCTGAACCTCGAAACGTAGCAGAATATTTTTACATAGGTACGTGATATCGTGGTTTCCGGTAATTAGTTCTGCAGATATATAAATGCGGGTCGGACGTTCACGAATCTATTATTAAAGATCAACATCGCTATCAAGCAGCCTCACATGCCGGCAAAACTGAAACAGAAGGGGGTCGCGTCAGAGGGGGAATACCGGAAACCACGAGCTAGCGATGCGACCGCAATCGCTAGTATGGGTCTTTCGGGGGTTCGGGGGAGTTTCGAGGAGGCATTCGTCGAATCCGACAATTACCGATTCGAGGCCGGCGTCGAGGCCAGCGGATATACCGCCGTTGGGAAGTTCCTGGATGCCGGCGGTGGTGCCGGCGGTGGTTGTCGTCGTCGTGGTGGTCGTGGTGGTGCCCTGCGAGCCCTGCTGCAACTGCAGCGTGGTCTCTTTCGATGTTGCAGCGGAGTACTGTGCCCCCGTCGACGTCGCTGCACCGTTGTGCGGCCTGGTCGCGTCGAGCAACACCTTCAGCGAGGCTATCGCGTGCAGTTGCGTCGCTTTCTCGTCCACTTTGCCTGAACAGTAGCAGAACAGAAGGTTAATGGGACCTGGTTGACTCGTATCGTGAACCGATAAACGCTTTTCCTTCGTTCTAACCAAAACTACGTTCCCCGATCGGCTTTACCATAATCGCGTTGCGATCCGAAACTCGGTTCGTTCGATTTTTTCTTCTTCAGTGGACGAACAGGTACGTTCGAGTCGTGGGCATTGATTTAGTTCGAACAGCAATTCCGAGGACTGTATATTTTTACGCGCGAGATTATTTATAGTCCGGCTCGGAATAGATCGAATCACCTACTTGCCTCCGCGCGAGAGGGGCGAACTATTGTTATAGCAACGATATTTTTATGTCCTCGCAAAGTCGCTGACGCGTTATTCTCGGCGCTTCTTGTCGGACTGCGATTTTTTCGACGAATCCAGATTCGTTGGAGAATGATCGAAGCAAGGAGGCACGCGAATCTAATTGCCGTGTATTGCAAATAATAGAAACAATTTGTATTTTCAACGATAATTCGTAATCTGCTCGTCGCGGTTACTTCACGTTGGTTCCATGACCAAGCCGAAATGATTAACGAATTAGTATGAGATTAAGAAAGCTATTTAAAGTTTTGAAACAGTTGGGAAGATTCGGACGTCCTTAACGATACATATTTGTTTAGGATTTTCAGAAGAATTACCGATATCTCTGTTCGAATCAGCTAAATTCTGATTCGGGACCACCGTGGGCAAACACTTGCAAGCGCTTACTTAAGCGCCATAGATCAGCTTCCTTGTCTTTCGAGCGTGCAGCAGGCAAGTTTCGCAAGCACAGTAAGAAAGAGAGAGAGAGAGAGAGAGAGAGAGAGAGAAAACGCGCAAGACCGCCGGATGCATCGTCGTTCCATTTAAGCGTGCACTTAAAGATCTGGCTAAAGCTGAAACTACGAAATAATTATGAGCAAGGGTCATTCAAAGCCTCCGTAGCGCGCGCCCATTGCCACGTTCCACTTCGCACGATTGCCTCGAACAACCTTGCGTTACGTAACAGCGACCATTTTCCGGTCTATTTTGCGAACCCGTCGATCTCGGGTTGCTAACGACGTGCGAATACCTTCCACCTTCTAAACCTACTATTTTTCACCCCCTCCCGCCCCAGAAAGTTGTTCGATTTAATTCGATGCTGCCCGGCAGCATTTTAATTAACTCGCGTTCACCAATCCCCCATCTTCATTGATCATTCTACGAAATCGAAATCGGGTAAGTCATTACAGACATTGTTCCAAGTAAAACGATTAAACCTCCTCTCATAGCGATATAGTCTTATTCATTAGCAAATTCATTAAGCCGTCACTTTACCTTGGTACCGCAGAGTCTAAATTTAGCAAATACATTCAATGGATGTTGGTCGATGAGTAATTAACCTTCCGTTTAGATTAGTGTCATCTGTTAATCCCTATACACAACTGTAAAGGCCAGCGGAGTCTCTTGACAAGTGTGTGTTACAGCGGAGACATGTCGCCGAGGCCTGTAGCAAGGCTTAGCATCTGCTAGGGACACGGCCTTAGCACTGGCGCGAGTCATTCAGGAGCAGTGTCTACTCATCTAACATCGATGACTGTCGTCCCTCCCTCGAGAACGTTCTACTGACAGCTAGTCGATCATTTTTACACACTTTGGTGGAAAATTCATCACACTTTGGATGGTCGTTGTCTTCTTCTCAATATATGCAAATTGATATCGAGCACCTTGAATGTTTATTCACTTAAATCATTCAGGTGGTTCGCGATTTTACAATGCTTATAGATGGTAGGTATATTCGCGTTATGAGTGTAGGAGTTAGTTTGTCCCTTTGCGTTTTAGATATTTTTTCGTTCTGATTGACTGTCTCGTCGTGTGCGTCTGTCTTTACCTTGGTTTTTTGGTGATTGGTGGAGGATGAATTAGGTGGGGGAACTATTGCCCTTTTGCAATTGGACGTGGGTGTGTTTTAAGGGTCTTAAGTTCAGAAGTGGGAAATGTCAGGAATTTCTTTATAGCATGGTCTTCGGTTGTCAGTGGTACGATTTACAGTGAGTAACGAAAGTATTCGAACGCCCTTTAAATCAGTATAAATTTTTTTTTAGTGAATCAAACGACCTGACTTTTTTGAGGAGTTAGAAGAATTGGTTTTCCAAATGATGTGTAAAAGAGATTTTGAAAAAATTGCAATTGGTAAGAATTACATGAGAAAATAAAAATGGCACTTTTCACAACTTTTTTATTTGAACCTGTAGTGAAAATTTAAAATATGCGTTTAAGAAAGAAAAAATTAGGAGCAAGTCATTTTGACCCATCCGGTAGTTCTAGTGTTAAAACGTTCTTTCAAGGTATATCGACTAAAAGGAACGGAAAAACGGTGGGTTCGTTGGACTTCTCTGTTGCTCTCGCAAAACAATGATTATGCAAGGATTTTGTAGAATTTCGATTCCAACGCCAATGATTTGGACAAGTCCTCCGCGAGAAAATTAGTCGGCGGTTAATTGGAAAAATCTCTACCGAGGGGCGCGAACGATTCGCCGGACTGTTTGTTGCTCTAAACGACTTTAGCCGTCACGATCCGGCCGGCTAATCGGACTACGAGCATCGAATGGCATCGCGCGTGCACGGAGATCATCGTGTTTAAGAAAATTACGACGAGCCGATACGTATTAACGTTCGAACGAGCACGATCCTGTTAGCTTCTGCGCCGTTTACGACCCGTGTCGGCTGCGAAAACAAATTCGACGAATCCTTTCAAGTGAATCGACCAAGCTGATTATAGTTAATAGCACGACATGTAGCAATAGCGGCAGTATGATCGCAGACAGTCGCTTTCCATCGACAAGCGTTCAGGTACACGCATTCGTCGAATCTGCAATCGTACTCGATGCTCGTACCATCGTTGTTCCAAGTATTAATAAAACCGGGTGAAAACAAATGAAAAGACTGTAAACCGGGCCATTTCGAACGCTACAACGGAATATTCGTTTTATCGTTACTTGTTCATGGGTCCCATGAAAATTCTCAAACCTGTCGAACTTGTACTGTTTCTGCTGCGATGGAAATTGTTTAAAACTGTAGGGATATTGACTTTTATATTCGATAGAATTATTATACCATCGACGCACAGCTTCCTTGCAATATTTGCAAAAATTCTGGCTCATCGAAGGCACTGAAAACCGGATGGATTCTAAGGAAATAATGACGAGAGCCTGTGTATCAAGATATACACAGGCATAAACAGACATAAAAGATGATGAAATTCTTTTATATAATACATAATTATTTCGTTTCAAGTGATGTCTTATAGTATCGTCGGGGACTGTATTTCTGTCGGTTTCCACGGGAAATCTTCGACGCTTATTCACGAGGCCCATTCCCGTAAGAATCGCATACTTTAAGAGTCCTAACCGGTGCCTAACCGCTCTATTCTTCGGTGGGAACTAATTTCTTCTCGTCGGTGATTTTCTCTCTCCCGAGGTGGCCTTAATTAATACCGGATAGAACGGAGCTAGTTCGTGAATCAGCCGAGACTTCCGTTTCATTAACATAACACGGCGCTTCTGAAAAAGCGTTTCAACGCTAAATTTCTGGTTTGAGGAAAACTGTTCTAATTTCGTAACGAAATTCGTCCACGACTCGTCGTCTATTTTTATTGAAAATATCTTTGCACATCTTGGCAAATATTCTTTAGCCCGCGATGGAGGATTTCAATCACGGTAGACGCTGTTGGGTAGATTCACCTCGCACGTGTACCATCCAGTTGCAACACGGACACACTCAACGACCATCGTTAGTCCGTTTTATCGATTAGCTTGCTCGTCACAGGCGAGAACGTGAAAGAAAAAGCACACTTGCTTCGGTTAACGCGCTCCTTTAAATGTTTAGAGTGTCCGGCCGCGATCACCGACAACTAGAGCAAATATTTGCCGCCAGGATCAACTGCGAGATCCTCCGTCGATCGCCGTAAAATTCCTGGCACCTGGTCTCTCCGTGCAAGTCGCCAAACCCATAAGAGCGCATCCTGTCGGCTTCGAAAATCGATTCCTGTTGCACTTTGATCCGACACTTTGGAACGAGCATTGTAAAGCTATTTTTTATTTTTAAGTATTTAATTGAAATAAAAAAAATCGGCCGGCGAGTGGTGGCTCGACCGGTGGTGTTGTGGGAATGCTGATCGTTGAGGTTAAGCGATGTTTGTTTGTTGCTCATTGAAAGATGGGTGACCACCGCATAGGTGCGAACCTATAGAGGAGATTGTAACCCTGAGAGGAACAATAATAAAGAATTGAATTGAAATAAAAATCGATTAGCAGTTTCGATCGAAGAGTCGAAGCTACATTTTCGTTAACGTATGAAATATTGCGGGACAGGATCGCGTTTAATTTCGGGCAGTCGGTTGGCGGATAGCGAAGGATACGATACCGTAGTTCTCGTGTATGTAAAGAAGAGGGGAAAGAGAAGACGTAATTCGGCGATTAGGTTCGACCAATCGCGGGGCCGCGCGCGTTCTGCCACCGCTGTCAGGTCAAAGAGAAAAGGCCGTGGTGAGTGGCCTTCGTTCCCGAAGGTGGAAACCAGGCGGAAAAAGAAAGGCGAACAGCCCGCGGCGAAAAGTCGGACCGCGATGAAAGTATCGACCCCCCTCCGTAAGCCGCCTCGAGCCGGATGGAATGGCATAAGGGAGAGACGTGCAAATGGCACGGCAGAAACAAGAGAGCGCAGCCGAACGAACAGAGAGACCGTGTTTTAAGCTGCTAAGCTTCGGTAATATTTTCTACACTTTCTCTTTCTCGCCCCCATTTTGTCCGCGCATTTGTCATTCTCGAGGAGGATTCCTTTTCTCCATCGGATCTCCCTTCCCCCGGGAATATCCTACTAAATAGTATAGCATGGATATAGTCTGCGTCAGCTTACGAGAAGTCCTAGTTTTTTCACGCGATGACAATGTCGAGTTCGAAGCAATGCGAATAATAGCCCTTTTATCCCGTTCCGATAATGTTGGCTGTCTCTCGCAACTTTTTTTCCTTCCATAATTTGCAAAATCTCTTAACAAATTATACACTACCTTGCGACTTCTTTTAACAATCTTTGAAATGTCAGAAACAGTAACGTTTTGACTTCTTCATTCAATAATCCTTGCAACTTCAGCTTGACTTAATTATTTTCCGCAGCCCATGTCGACGTTCAACTACAAAACTTGACACTTGCTGTTGACTGCTTGGCAACTCGCGAACTATGAAAAGATATCAGCACAACGCACGAGTGTGCAATCATTTCGCCTCAAACATTTGTATATTTCTTCTGCTTGCTCAGAAAGCTGGCGAGGACAACCTTGTTTACTAACACGTTTCGTCTCTCCAGATTGTAACAATTATGATTAGACATCGGATCTTAATGCATTTATGGCTTATGGAAATGTTAAAAAAATGCTATAATATAAAATTCGAGAGAATTTAACACGATTTTTATTTGCTTTGGATCTGCAAAGGCTGTTCCCATTAAAAATAAAATTTTATTTCATTCCACTTTCTTAAAATGTTTCTATAAAAATTGGAAATTGCATAAACATCCGATGTCTAATTATGATATTATGTACTTAATTCAGAAATACTAACAAGTAAACTTCAAGAAATTAAAGTTACCACGCATGTGCTATCATTTTGTCTGGGACCGTATTAGCTTGTGTGTTTACGGTATATTAAAAGGAAGAAGGTAGGCAGAGAGAGAGAGAGAGAGAGAGAGAGAGAGAGAGAGAAGAAGGGAACGGGAGGCAACGAGACAAATAGGAAATGAGCTAGCCCCCGGCTAGACGGATACTTTCGTATCGCTGCAAAGACTTTCAGTGTTCTTCTTGCCATTCTTCGCCGTCTAGTTTTCCTCTTTGACCTACTATCGCGAGAATAAGTGCGGGATCGGTGCAAGTTGCGAGAGGAGAGTCGCGGGGTCGCGAATTCCGAGGGTCTTACAGCTGTTCCGCGAAAAGGAAGGACTCGGAAACGGAATTGCCCCGCCGCTCTTCGAGATGACAGTTACAAGGTTGAGCTTCTCGAGGTTGAATTACGGTGCCACCGTCGGGGAAGATATACCGTGAACGAAACAACCCTTGGAATCCAGTTTCGAGTAACTCGGCTAAATATTTGGGCACCCAACGCTCCTACAACTGGACACGAACTTTACTCGCTGTCCCATAATCCCGCGACATTTACTATTCTTTTTATACCTTTACACGCTTTATATACCGCGCTTTGCTTTATATTACTTAGGCAAATTCTGAATAGATTTTACCGTGTCACAACATAACGTTTTGCCATTCTCATTACTTACACTCCCGCTCATAAGTCTTAGGGCACCTCTGGTTTTTAGTGAAACTCTGGTATTTCGTATAGATTGTGAACCTTTAACTGTATTAACTACGTAATATAAATATCCTCATATGTTAAGCAATAATTACAACTTCAATCGCCAACAACCAATCACCAGATTCCCATAGAAAAATTAGGGGATGAACTGACAGGTGCGAAACTTTTATCCTGCTTTGAAAACACATTTAAGGATAATTTTAAGGAAGGAAGGATTTTAAGGAAAGTATGAAAAGATTGATCACGCGGATGCCAAGGATAGTGGAAACTGTTATTAAAGAAACCTGGCGAATTCTTCGATGAAAAGAAAATATATTTTTTTGCTTCTTGGTAAGATTTTTGATTATACGACTGCAGCATCCTTTCTTTGACGTGTTAACCTTTAAATGAGAAAAAATTTGTACGCATCCTTCAACGATTATTTCATTTTTACAAAGTTGAATACGAATATGATCACTGTCCTAAGACTTATGACCGGGAGTGTATATAGCAAAATAACTGAATTTAATGACGTTCCGGTCTTTGCAACTTCAAAGTGGAATTGCAGGGTAAAAAGTCTTGACCTATAAATGCTAGTTAAAAATTCCAAGAGGGTTGAAACGTATTCGAGATCAAGGGGTCGCGACGGCAGCACAGTTTCGACTTCGGTATCATTCTAATTCGCCTGGTTAACAGCATTTCAGCGCACAAAGAAGGCTGGTCGATGGGGAAGTTTTGCGTTTCTAGAGCGCTGCACGGCCATTGTGCCATAGAAAAAGTTCCTTCGGCCGCGACCGGTTTCAAAAGCGATTTCCCGATTTCCGAGGACGTGCTCCTTGTTTTTCACCCGTCGACGACGTGTTGTCCCGCGTTGCTTAAAGGTCGGATTTTACTAGACCGGTTCACCGTGGCCGGGATGGGCACGGGTTTTGGCTAGGCCATACTGAGTTCACCGTGTTCTAGAGGCGCTCAAGTGCTCGCAACAAAGGCTAATGCCACGCACCACGGGGGTTAGCTAGCAGAACCCCAAAACCGTATACTTTCCTCTTACCCCTCGGGGTCCTAGGTTAGAGTCCACCGGGCCATCTGGAAATGGTCAGACGCTCGAGGTAATGACCCAACCGGGGCGAGCAAAAATATAGTCGAGAACACTGATGCCCCATCGGTTTTAAACCTTAGACCCTGTTTTCGAATCTAGCGACCTTACTTGACGGCCGTTTTCCCGGTCTAGTAAAATCCGACCTTTAGCATCCGCGGCCGAACGACCGGGGCTAAATAATCGTCGGGGAACACGAAAAAGGTCCAAGCGATCGTGGACCGGCACGCGATCGAGGAAGTACCGGTAACACGTAAGGGCCACTTCGAGGGCTCGGTTTCAACGATAACGCTGCAACCGATGATGGTAGCGTGAACGAGCGCGGAACCCCGACACCTGACGTCCCAGGCTCGTCCCCAGATAGCACAGAAACGTCTTAAGGACGTCATTACATTAGTATTTTGTAATGAAAGGTTTTATGTACAAGGAAAACAGACAATTTCAAAATATGAATCAGTTAAAACAGTGTCTCAAGGATGAATGGAGTAAATTATCACAAAATTATATTGGTAAATTGTTTAATTCTTTGCCAAAAAGAATGATCGAAGTCATTGAAAATAAGGGAGGTCCTACACACTACTGAGAAATAAAGTACTTGTTTCAACTTATGTCATTTTTGTTACATGAATGTTTAATTTTTGTTAAATAAATGCTTCATTTATTAACATGTGCTATCATTTCGCCGACCACCGCTACGAGATTGTTGTTAATAAATACAAGTACGGACAGCGTAGTTCCAGTTTATCGCTATTTAATATATTACTTTAATTATATATTCTTGATTTATCCTTGAAAACTAAATGATAGCACACTTGTGCTATCTTTTTGTCCAGGAGTGTATTGAAACGAATGGAGCATATTTTGATTGAATAAACAGCTTTTGAAAAAAGATATGCAGTTTTATATATTCACTTAAAAATCCGACAATTCATACGCACCACCCTAATATTAGAGTTTCTCGAACGATTTTCTACGTGGCTGTATATGCTCTAATCACATTTGATATTCTCATGTCTGGTCTATTGTTCTTTTCCTGAAAGACGAAGAATATTCGCGTCTACGTTTTCTCCGTTGCTGAAGTTAGGCTCGCGATTGTCAGGACAACAGAGGAACACGAAAAATGGAATGAAGTTCCTCGGTTTAGCCAGATGAAATAGTCGTCGAGCCTACACATATGTAAACAGACTAGCGCGTAGGTGTATATGTACGTATAAAAGTTCACCTTGCTTGAGCGACCTACCGCATTCGACAAACACAAAAATATTTGCTCTATTAACGAGACGGTGTTTATGGCCGTCGACGAAGGACGCGTGTCGATCTATATCTCCGTTCTTAACGATTGCCCCGCCTGTTGTCCTTTCCCCCGTGTGTTTGTTGTACAGGGTGTCCTAATAGTCCCCGTGCAACCTGAATCAGGAACGAGAATTCCTCGAAACGAGACAAACCTTTCAAGAAAATCGAGTTTGAACGTTCGATACGCACGGGATATCCAGATTGCGATAAATAGTATTGTCAAACAATGGTCAGACATGCTAACCGAGTAATACTCTCCGTTGTGCAATTATCCAATTAATATCTTACACCGCCACTGTCACGCAAACCTTTCCGCGTTCCACGTGCTCGTTGTGTCGTTTACTACGATTGTCGGACTGGTACATTGTATTAATAACGAGTATCGATTGTGCAATAGTGCAATCGTACGATCTCGCAATCTATCTCTGATATTACAGTGGGAAATCATTTTTATTTATTTTCTCACCTCTTGACATTCTCTCCAAACCTTTACATCGAAACAATTTTGTTCGTACACACATATATGTACACTTACCGACAAAAGTTAAGAAACAATATATTTTTAATCTCCTGAAATACACATGTCCGAATTAAAAATAACACGACGAGATTACGTATCATACATGAACACACGGTAAGTTTTTTTGGGATTATACTTGTATAAGCACTGCAGTTAATATTGAGTCAAGGAAACGAAAGAAAAGTTTGTGTAATCTGTTCATGTTATTTTTAATTCGGACATATGTATTTCAGGACATTAAAAATCTACACTAATTCACAAACGACTATATTGTTTCTTAACTCTGGTCGGTAAGCGTATATTTCGCGTAGTCGAGGTAGACGGTAACATCGTCTCGGGAAACCGAGAGCGAAGACGGATAGGAAAACAAAGGCGAGAGAGAAGCATCTGATTAATTAGGATGGCTGCTTGTGCCGAGCGTTTAAAGAAGGGCCGCGTAAAAAGTCAACTACTCGAAGATTCAGTAAATTACCAGCCAAGTGGAAACTTACGGAGATTCCGTTGAAAGAGAGAAGCACCCTCAACGACGACAGAGACCACCACCGCACCGGCACGAGCGATAAATGTAATTGGATCAGGCGTGACGAGTGATTTAGCCATAGTCGATTTCCGATAGGTGTACAGGTGAACCGACAAAACCTGTGGGGATCCTCTCTCTCTCTCTCTCTCCCTCTATCTCTCTCTTACTCTCACTCTATCTCTCTTTCTCTCGCTCTATCTCTATCTTCCCCTCGTCCTTCGCGTCTCATCCTACCGATGCTACTCGAGTGCTCGGGAATAGAAAATATTGACGATCGATCGAGTGTGTCGGGCAGGAATCTGTGCCCGATTCGGTGATTCGTTTCCGTTACGAATACCGGCTTATTCCTGCGGTCGCCTATTAACCTACAAAGCCCGATCAGCCGGTGTTTATTCACGGCTGGCGTGCTCCGGTTTCGCGAGCGATCAAAGTGTACCCGCTCGAAATCATAGTGGTCGTTCAGAAGCAAATAGAGACGACGATTTTCGGCTGCTGGATAAAATACCCCTCTCGATCCCAGAGAAAACGGGATCTGTCTCGAGCGCCGAGCTTGTTTTATAAAACGGCTGCCCTAGACGATGTGCGGAAATTACCAAAACATTTTTACGTTCGTCAAATTTGGCACACATCATTTTCTCGGAGGGTAGGGATAGTAGGAGACGTTCTTAGGTAGGAGACGATAGTAGGAGAGTAGGTTACGTTCGCATGTAAAAAAAATCCGACATTTCATGTGCACCAACCTAATAATTCGCGAAAGAGATCGCAAGGAGAAGGACGAATAGGCGGACGTACGAAAACCGTGCGTAAAATTGCGGGAATGTCGGTCGATCGAAACGATTCTAGGTCGGTCGGAATTCCCTGGGGTTCCACTGTCGAAACGTGTTTCGAGTGCGAGGTTTTGCGAGCGAAAACGCGAAGCGTCGAAGTCGCGAGAAGTTCCTGTGCTTCGTCGACCTTCGCTCGAGCGCGAGCAATCAATCACGGTCAGCTTTTGCATTAGAATTAGCTGGCAGCCGGGTCTAATCGTTTACACGCGAGAAAAAGAGAGAGAGAGAGAGAGAAGGGCGGAGCAGAAAGGGAGAAAAAGAGAGCGAGAGAGAGAGAGAGAGAGAGAGAGAGAGAGAGAGAGAGGAAAGAGGACGGGACCGAAAACGATATCGATCGTCACGCCTCGATGTTGCGCTGTTTTTCGTGCACCGCCTCCCTTTCGTTTAATGCATCCATGACCCGAGGCGCATCCACTCCGACACACAGAGATATCCTCTCCGTCCGCAATGCCACCGGATCGGTCTCCGTTGTCCAGACCGGACCAGACGCGTTTGCTTTTGCGAAAAGAGGACAACACGTTTACGAATTTCGAGACTCCCCGGCCAAGCTCATGATTGCCCCCAGTCATTTCCGGCGAATGGAAATCGCTTTATCTCCGATCAACTATTCCGCCGTGGAGTATTATCCCTCTTGATATATGGGGAAATTACGGCGCGATTAGTGCATTAGTCCTTTACACCTTCCTGCTATTTAGTCTATAACTATAACACGCCGAAATGCTATGCTGCTCCTTTTATCGTTGGTCGCATGACCTACGGTTAAATAACCAGAAGCAGGACACCTAATTACGGAAACGGAAGGCATCGTCGTAACAACCGCACAGCGTCAGAGTAACAGCTGCAAAAAGCTATTACAAACACGTATCTATATACGTTATCAAAGACGATACAATGGATGGTGATCTATGTAGAAATTGTTTACCAACCCTCGAAACAATGGAACACGTAAGAGACCGTTGCAGAGTACTAACAGGAATAGGGTACATTGCGAAACATCCTTAATAATAACGTAACAGCCGGTACATAATCTCAAGAATGAATGTGTACAATCTAATGAAACTGCCTGCCTCCTTCTTAAAAGATGAATGAGATCTGAAGGGCTTGGTGAACAAAGAAGACGAGTAAACAAATTGAACATTGCTCTCAATCGAAGACCGTAAGAAGATTGTTCGTGTAATGAGGATCTATTATTACTAGACATCGGATCTTTATGCATTTATGGCTTATGGAAATGTTAAAAAAATGCTATAATATAAAATTCGAGAGAATTTAACACGATTTTTATTTGCTTTGGATCTACAAAGGCTGTCCCCATTAAAAATAAAATTTTATTTCATTCCACTTTCTTAAATGTTTCTATAAAAATTGGAAATTGCATAAACATCCGGCCGGTGTCACGGATGTCAGCTACTCGTGGGGATAACGAAATGCATTTGGTCCGGCCAGGTCTAGCCGCCGTTTCGAACGACAAAGAAGAGGCTCCGGGGCGGGATCGAGCGGAGGCAGTGACATTTAGGACAAACTTCGACTGTTCCTCTGTAAATAGAACAAGGCTCGCGAACTAGGTGCCGGGAATTAAGTAAAAGTATGACGGGCCGTTAACCAGCGACCGGACGAGCTCTCGAGTGCAAAGACTAGGAAATTAAAGCAGCGCGCGGTTCAATTTGTTAATATCATCCCCAACGGAGCGCCGAGTAATCGTGACTGTAACTCACGGGACGAGGATTTTGCGATAAAATCAGTAACTCTATCCTTCTCTCTCTCTCTCTCTCTCTCTCTCTCTCTCGTAGCTGCCCTCTCTCACTCTGGTCTCACTCTGTAGCTCTCCAGTTGACTATATGTATAGCGAACGTCACCGGAGATTTCGATTGGCCTTCCGCCACAATGCCACTCGTCTGCCTCGTATTCTCTGCAGGTTATTAAAAAAACCTAGCGAACTGGTGCATCCCCGTTCATTATAAATAACGCGTTCGATTCGTACGATTCGACGACGTGTGACGCACAAACACGGCTTCGGGAACAAGCGCTTCATTTTCCCCCGCGAATGAGCCAAAAAATTTGGAAAAATCATTCGAAACCCAAACCGTAACCCAAAGTGTCTATTTGCACTTGGATTCGTCTGCATACAGTGGGGGACAAAAGTATTCGTACACTTGGAATATAGAAATAAAAGCAACAATATCTTTTATGTTATTAATTGTATTTAAACATATGCAGCTTTATATTATATACAACACTTATTCTGCAATCTTCTCTCTTTTTTATATTTACTTATTATACTCTGTATAGTTGATCGACTTCTTTTTAGTATTTCTGATATATATCTATATGATTTGCCCTCTTCGTATAACTGTATAATAATTTTTCGTTCTTCCAACGTAGTTTCATTGCGTTTTCTCCCCATATTGCAAATATTCACTAATAACGTGTACTCGCCACGACTAGAATTAATGAAACTAACATGATATCTTCTAAAGTAATGTTTACATTGATCGGAATGTTGTGATTCCTTCGTAACTGCTTTGTTTATCAACAGAAATGGTGATGCACGAATACTTTTGTCTTGGCAATTTCTTACAGTAGCGTGAATTTTGAATTCATTTCAAGTTACCAAGTGATGTTATTGTCTTTGTTTTTTGCTCATTTGTTAGAAGTGTAATGTATAATATACAGTTACGTATGTTTGAGTATACTTAATAATATAGAAAACATTGTTGTTTTTATTTCTATATTCAAAGTGTACGAACACTTTTGTCCCTCACTGTAGCTCAGACACAGTTTTCGAGAAAGCAGTGTACAAACTTGGAGAATCCCGTACAACTGTCTGAAATACTGGGTAATAACGATCTTAACGCGCGCTGGTCCGCAACTGTACCTCAGAAATACGGCGCGCCTGGTTACGGACGGCGAAAAAGCCACTATAGTGGTTCGTACCGTTCAAACTGATGCTTTCCACGGAAGCCACTATAGTGGCGTACAGTGCTTAAGAGGCTAAACGTCTCAGAAGTATTTCAAGCTTACCGGAAGTATTTGAAAGATACAGAGCTATGTAAAAAGAGATATTAAAAGCGGTGCTCGGAGCGGTGCCGATTGCCGGTGCTTGTCCAAGCCCGACCCGCGGCCCTTAAGTTTCCAGGTGGTGGTTCGACCGTTCCGGCATTGTCCCAGCGGTTCCGATTTTCCGGGAGGCGGCGTTCACGGGCTGGCAAGTTCGAAAGGACATTAGGTGGGAAGCTAATAAAGGAAGCGTTGGACTTGGATCGGTTCAAGGAACGTTTTAAAATTCATGGAGACCCGGAAACTTTGTCGCATTTCGCATTTCCGTTGGGAACGGCCGCGGCAGCGTTCGGAACCGCGAGGAAAGGGTTCTCTCGGGCTAGGCTCGTCCTCGATATTGTCTCGAGTAGCACGGAAAGCTGGTGTGTCCCGGTGTGTGTGTGTGTGTGTGTGACGTTCGAGGCACCCGAGGAGTTAAAGGAATGGAAAAGGAAGGCGAGCACAGCACGAGCCCCAAGTGTGGATTCGCTAGTTACTATCGATCGATAACAAGGCGGTTTCTAGGTCAGGGTCCCGATACATACTCGCCACTCACCGCTACTCGGGGATATGTGCTCAAAACGCGTCCCGCAAATTCATTCGAAGCCAACCATCCAGCCACTCCGGTTCCCACAGAACAGACGGCGGACTCCCTCTCGTTTCACCCACCCCTTCGTGTCTCTCTCGCTCGGTTCTCCACCCGCACCGCTCTTTATCTCTCACTGTACTTTTTTTTCCGTTCCACTAATACGACACCGTCGACGGTGTACCAGAAAAATCGAGGAAGACGGAGAGAAACGAGAGAAAATAAAGAGATCCGTGTCCCGGGAACAAAAGTATAGGTGGCTCGGTGTATCTCGCGCGACGGTAAAAAGTTTCATCCTTTCCGAAAAACGGCGATGCTGCGAAGAAACGATGGAATCTGCCGAACCTGGCATTTTTCGTACAATTTCATTCGTTTTCCGCAACCCGGTCTGTTAAAAATTGTGGGATCCCTGAAACAACAAAAAAAAAAAAGAACAAAATGAAGGGATACACTCTACCGGAAAATCGAAAGAGAGAAACGTGACCGGATATCTCGCGGAACGACAAAAGAAAATATAGGTGGTTGGCTGTCTCGCTTGCGACAGAAAAAAAAATTTTTCGCCTCCTTTTCACAGTGAACACCGGTGACGTAAACACACACACACACACCGCCGCGCCGTGACACGCTCTTTCGAAATCGCGTATTGAACGTTTCCCGAGCGATCGAGATTAATGGAGTGCTTTCGCGAACGGATTCAACCGGAAAAAGAAAAAGAGGAACCGTACCGAGGGGAAGACTGGCCGAGCCAGCGAACACGATCGATGCGATTTTTGGGGAAACTCGGTCGAGAGATGGTCGAGACCGCATGGGGAGACAGCATGCTGTTCCCTGCCACTTTATAATGAGTGTGCGATATTTCGTGCACATTGTCCGATATTTGTTCCATAAATATCCGAGCTTCTGGAAAATTTAGACGCGCAACGTATCGGTTCGATACTATAAGCTTCGATTGTATAATTGTACGATAAACGAGGAACGAGTTCGTTTTTAATGTTTCTGTGCAATCTTGAATCCATTCGCACACTTAACCCTTTGCACTCGAAGCTATTTTAACTCCGAAACGAAACATTTCTTCCGATCCAGAATATGTCCACCCTAAAAATTTTTTTCATGGTGTACATATGAAAATGGTGCAACTTACTCATAACTAGACATCGGATCTTTATGCATTTATGGCTTATGGAAATGTTAAAAAAATGCTATAATATAAAATTCGAGAGAATTTAACACGATTTTTATTTGCTTTGGATCTACAAAAGCTGTCCCCATTAAAAATAAAATTTTATTTCATTCCACTTTCTTAAAATGTTTCTATAAAAATTGGAAATTGCATAAACATCCGATGTCTACTCATAACTTATTGAAGTGTTTAGTCATTCATTAAATACAGACAAATTGAATAATGGTAAAATATTTTGAATAAAGATACAGCAATTTTTAGTGGCGCCTTACAGTCGCCATTCGAGTGCTAAGGGTTAATCTATCAAATTCTTAAACAGAAATCAATTTCTCTCCGTAGCACGAACAACTCGAATAACAATCGAATAAGTCCACTTCAGGATCAAATATCAAACACACAGACTATACATATATGCGAAAGGATTGGATCCGGAACATCGTATCTCGCGGACCAATCCCTTTTCGGCGAGAGGCATCGAAATAAAAATCACCCCGTGAGAGCGGAGCTTTTCTTTGGTGGAAAATCGAACCGGGCCATCCAAGAGCGCGAAACAGTCGTCTAATTGATGATCGTCCTTTTCTTTGCAACGGCGCGCGTGACCTGACCCATTTATATAACCGAGAGAACGGTGCACCGTACGTGCATAGGCCCCGAAATCAATTTCAACGTCGAGATTACCGGGTTACCTTCTGGATTAAGATTCCTATCGATCACGCCACCCACCGATCCCAACGCGTGTTCAACGGGTCTGGGGTTAGCAAATGTTCACTGCTCGGCTACTCACGTGTACGAACTTTATAGCGTTGGCTCTCTTCGTGGACGACGTGTTGATTCCCCGTCGATAAATATAGAAAACATACTGCGAGATTAAGTGCTTAGAAGGAGAACACACAAGTACAGTCGGTGTGGAAAGTATTCGTACAGTGACAAATTGAAAGTCAAACTGCGTATATTCGTGCCAATATAATAAATTATAAAACACATAAAATATAAAACCCTTAAATATTTCGTATATTTTCATAGTTCTTTCGTTCGTTATTTGACTGTATGAATACTTTATAGGTGTCTGTTTCTGCACACGCTCTCCCCTTCTCCTCTCCTCATTCTTCATCACAATTTTTTCATAGATTCTAAAATATTTTGTAATCATTTCGAAAGCGATTCCCATACACTCGGTGTGGAAAGTATTCGTACAGTGACAAATTGAAAGTGAAACTGCGTATATTCGTGCCAATAATAAATTATAAAACACATAAAATATAAAACCCTTAAATATTTCGTATATTTTCATAGTTTTTTCGTTTGTTATTTGACTGTATGAATACTTTCTACGCGTCTGTTTCTGCACGTTTATCCGTTTTTGTTGATTCTTTTGTAATGCCGAAGGGATATAAAATTTTGTTTACGCAAAATTTATTCTACAAACATCTAAGAATATTTATTAATCATTTTTTCCTGATAAAATTGATTATTGGCACGAATATACACACGGTTTTACTTTCAATTTGTCACTGTACGAATACTTTCCACACCGAGCGTATGGGAATCGAAATGATTACAAAATATTTTAGAATTTATGAAAAAATTGTGAGGAAGAATGAGGAGAGGAGAAGGGGGAGAGCGTGTTCTTTCGAGGCCGGCAACCGTGTTTCCGGCGAACGGGGCACGTCACCGTCGTAAATTTCCACCGCCGATCGACCGGCTGTAATATTATTGTTCAGGGTCCTTCGCCATTGGATCGAGCGACATTCGAACGGAACGAGGAGATGAGGGGGAGAGGTGAGGGGCGGCGGGTGAATCGGTGGAAAAGCGGTGAAATCGCGCGGCCACTTTTCCCTTCGTGAAACAGTAATTGACGCGGATCGTTCCGCCCGCGATCCGCAGAATATAATTTCGATCTATCAGCGGGACAATAAAAGTCGGCTGCTATTGGGGAAGGTTATGGCTTATCAAGCCTTGTTTCTCTCTTTCTCTCTCTTTCTGTTACTCTTTCTCCCGCGTTATTATCCGCTGGCAAACATTGCCAGACCTTGCGCTCGGCCGATGAAAAATAACGTTCCGGGAGCTTTTTTTCTTTCTAGGATGAGGCCGCGCGCGGCTCGATCTATAAATACACGGAGAGGACAGCGAGGAGCGAAAGAGAAAGAGAGAGAGAGAGAAAGTGAGAGAGTGGAAGCGCGGGGAGGGAGCAGAGAAACAACCGCGTGCTCGCATTCATTTAGCAGTCACCGTCGGTCTCGTATCGCTGCCGATTAATCGAATGCGGGACGACCTTTGCGAGTCCCGAGTATATTGTTCGAGTTGTGCGCGATCGATTCGATCTCTATCAAAAAATTGATCGAGATAAGTCCGACGCGGATGGAATCGAAGAACCATGGCTTGGGCGCTCGTCGCCAGAGAGCTGCCGGAGATCCTCGGCGATCTTTACATTGTGAGAATCGCCTAACTGCTTGTTCTTTTTTCGCGGAAATCCAATTTCGAAAATTGTTTTCGGAAAATGGGGAGAATAGTTGCCGGACCCGGTTCGTTGGCGCCAAAGAGGAAACGAAAGTGCTTATTCGAGTTTATTACGCGAACAGTATCTTTTTCGTTATTTTAAAGGTTTCCTTAGAGCACAAAGTTTCAAGATCACTGTATTTTTTAGTGCGAATAATATGTAGTTTACGATCCTCGCCTAAATCGGCTCGATATCCTCCAAAATGTGGGTATAAAAATATCTAGGTTTATGGAGCAGAAACTAAAGTCGACCTTGAAAACTTGCACAAAAATGAGCTACGATGAGTAGAGCGGTTCAATCATTTTAAAAGCCTCTTTCGGTTATGCTGCGCGGCGTAAAGAGAATTTTGTTGGTTTAGTAGCAACAAAGTAGCGCTAGCAGATAATGAACTGATCTCGTTCCTTGTCTCGTTCGAAGCAAAATGAAATCCTCGAAAGAGTTCTTTTGTAGAAAAATTCAGATTTCAAGTCTGTTGGAAAAATTGACAAGTTTCGGTGTTTCAAGTGTTCGCACAAGGTTGAACATGTTCGAGGACGCCTTAGAAAAGTAAATCTGATCCCCCCTTGTAGGTGTAGACACATTAACACATGTATTAATTCGTTATGAACAACCTGTATGCATCGCACGGAACTTGAGAATTAGATCTCGTCCAAAATTGATCATCGATCGCGACCCAATTTAATTCTCAATATATATGTACTTACTGACAAAAGTTAAGAAACAATATAGTCGTTTGGGCATTAGTGTATATTTTTAATGTCCTGAAATACATATGTCCGAATTAAAAATAACATGAACAGATTACACAAACTTTTCTTTCGTTTCCTTGACTCAATATTAATTGTAGTACTTATACAAGTGTAATCCCCAAAAAACTTAATGTATGTTCATGTATGAAACGTAATCTCGTCATGTTATTTTTAATTCGGACTATTTTTAATTTTAATTTAATTTCTAATTCCCGAACGACTATTTTGTTTCTTAATTTTTGTGGGTAAGCGTAAATGTTCCTGATCGCTGAGGGTTCGAAGGTCCCCGAAAGTTCCCAAGGGCGTCCCAGAAACGTCACCGGGAGCCCTTTAAAGTTCCCGCAGGGTTCCGAAAGTTGCGACGCCCGCGCGTTCCCTGGTGTCCGACCGCAGGCTGATCTATTCTACTGATTCGCGTGTTCTACGTGTGCACCGAGCGTCAGAACTGCGCGCGCTAGGCGAAAACACAGTGAGCGAGGCGCGACGTGCACGACATTGAACTTCTGGCTCGTTATCGTCGAGTGCTCGCAACGCTTAATTACTTCGACGTACGTACGTACATAGACAGAGACGCGCACAGTCATTGGCCATGCAACAAAACGAGCGGAAAAGCACTGCGAGACGACGATCCGCGCACATCTGAAATTTTCATCGTCTCGAAGACGTTCCTGAGAACGCGGCACCGAGAATACGTGTTGTACGTCGGATCGTCCTTAGGCCGCTTAATATGTAGGTTAATTGGGTTATAATCCGAGGCCTTCGGAACTGTTGCGAGACGGGCGGATTTCAATCGGAATTTTAAATTCGATCGAATAGACCGTGCTCGGCCGACTAAGCCGGGAATATTAACGAAGCCAGTTTCGGCGGACTATGGTACAGTTATTAACGCGTTCTCGGTACCCTCTGCTGGAACCAAACGCTCGATGGAACGTGACGTTTTTTTTTCACTTTTTACACGGTTCGGCAGGATTTTGTTGGATGATTTTTCAAAAGGGTCCAACATTTTCGAGCAAGTCTAGATTTTAGATATTCCCGGCCGATTTTTCTGCATCGTTTAGAACGGTAGAAAATGATGTTGCATTTCTTGTCACGGAAATTGCAATGGACACTTGTGTAGGAAAGTTGTTGATCGATTAGCAGACGGGTACTTTCGGTACACCGGGTATGCACGCGAGCAAGCCACAACCCAAGGTTCCGCGACCGAGAAAAACGTTCCCCGATATGTTTCACCGGGTTAAGAGTCTCCGGCTTGACCCGGCTGTCGATAGAGAGGCCAAACCCGCCCCGTACCCGCCCTGTACCCGCCCCTCCGCCACGCCTCGGCGGCCGTAATAAGTGTTCCCGCGACTCTACATTTAAAAGCACTTTATACGATAGAGCTTTCGGAAGTTTTGTGGTTCGTCGAGGAGGTTCGGCGCATCTCGAAACAGAGAAAGAGAATATGTGAGAGAGAAAGAGAGAGAAAGAGATGAAGAGAGTATATGCCCCTCTCTCTCTCTCTCTCTCTCTCTCTCTTTCTCTGCGGATACGATGGGAAGCGAGAGACGACGCGACATCGTGCCAAGAATGTTAACCGGGTTCGCGAGTTACACGGAACGCTGATCGACGGTCTTGGAAATCCACGGGATCGGAAGACGATCGATTACTTCCGGTCCGCGACTTTCGGTGACGGCGCCGGATCTCGCTAGGATCCTGCCGATCCGTGCTAGTTTCATAATTCCTTAGTTAGAGGACAACGAACATGACATTGACAGGTCCGCTGCATCGTTCACGATCTGTCACGATATACTCTTGGAATATACGATTAGGCTATTCAACCGTGTTTAGGGGATATCAGTCGTTAGCGAAGGTAGACTCGTAACTGGTGATCTATTATGACAACGATTGAAACTCGTTTTCTTCACCGAATCGAATTTCGTGTCCATCGTCGTCTGTACTGTACTCTCCGAGCTCGAAATTTTGCGATTTAGGTTACAGAACGGGGTTTAGGCGACCGTAAACGAGTCGGTCGCGCGGAAATTCTGGAACAATGCTATCTAAAGACTACGATCTAACTCGACGGTCTAGAGCGCCGACTCGTTTTGTGTCTTCGAATCGAAACTTCGACGGTTCGGGGAGCAATGTAACGCAGCCGATGCACGAATCCAGCCGGTATGCTATTTTAGTATCCACGAATCGCGGACTCGTTGTAAATCGACGTCGCGACGACGATAGGCATCGAGACGTGATCGGGAGACAGTCGCGGAAATCGGGAGCCGATCGCGTACGTAGAACGTTCTAAAGAAAGCTACGCTATTATTGTCAACCTGTTAACCGAGCTACACGATCATGCTCTTCTTTTTTTTTTTGGTTTTTAGAATTTTGAACGATTTTTCTGTTGTTCAATTGTTGCAGGATTTTTAAAGTTTGGCGAGACGTTGATACTTACGTTAAATATTCTAAACGAACGATCTAATTGCATTTGATGATGGAGGCATACTATCTTGGCTGTATTCATTACAAAGAAAATTTTGCTAGTGCAGATGTTTGTTTTTTTTTGTTTCTTGTAGAAAATGTCGGTGTTGATGTGTACTCTCGTGTCAATAAGTTGTGTATTAGATACTTGTATAACATATTTTTGCGACTCGTATGTCAATCGATGTAAATTCTTATTGACATAAGAGTCGATGAGATCCTTTACTGTGACGCTAGAAAATACAACTAGTTTTTATACGGCCAAAGTATAAATGCTAAACTAAATACTAAACTATGATCCTCAAGATCTATGACCTGGCAGCGAACGCGTTATATTTCTGTGCGACAAGACCAAATAGAATGTCTCTACATTATTGTAATTTCTGTACGACAAGCGGTTAACCCCTTGCCTTGTACACTAAGCGTCTTCCTCTAATGGCTGAATATTAATAACAAAGAGAGGATAATTGTACTCCAATTTGAAATAAATGAATAACATGAATATTCGGTAGATTCTTATTACAATAGATCCGTTCGATATCTTTACTACGACTCGATATCATGAGGCAAAGGGTTGAAAGCTTTGTGATTATTTCCTCGAGTAGTAAAAATGCAAGAAAATGTTTCAGACAAAAGTTGTGCGGTATCGAGGAGAAGATATCGCGATGATAATTATTTAACCTTGCCAGGGGCATGATTGTTCGACAGTGAACGTGTTAACTGTCAGAGCCACGAATGAATTTGCACGGCCAATACATACGGTAAGGAGCAAGACTGAACCAACAACCAGAAGTTTTGTGTAAATCATTATTTGTTACTAGGAATATAGAAGAATAACAAAAAATCTATTCAAGTCAATCTATATTTGTCGTCATTGCTAATCGAGGAGACATTGATTGAAAAATTTCTTAAGTTACTTCTAACTATGACAAAAACAATTATAATGTTGATTTTTTGTTATTCTTCTACATATATTCCTTGCGATAAATAAAAACTTGTGGTTATTGGTTGAGTTTTGCTCCTTGCTGTACTTATCATCGCGACATCGCGTACTTGGCAGAATATAATTTTTGTTTGAAACGACGCTGTACTTTGAATGCTTAATGGGAGGGAAAAAAGAATCACGGTGTAGTAGACCAGATATATCGTATGTTATTTGTACTCTGTGGCAAAGTGGAGCCAGTTAACAGGTGAACGTCACTAGGACATCTAAGAGCGTGCTGTTAGCGCTAAGGCAAAGCGGCAAGCGAGAGTGATAGAGTGTGGAGTTGGTATACCGGCGCGGGACTGACCGTCGTGGAGCGGATCGATCGTGTGGATCATAAGCTGTAGCAGGCCGTGCCTGAACTTGGCGTGGCTCTCCCTGGAATGAGACGAGGGGCCACCGTGGGCTCCCTGCTCGCAGCCCTGGCCATGCCCGGCCGTGCCACCGGCACCGCTGCTGCTGCCACCCCTGCTGCTGCACCCGGCCTCGACGCCCGCCGGTATGCCGCTGCTTCCGCATGCACCCGAAGCGCCGCCCACGCTCGTCTCGCTACTGTTCGTCGCGTTCGGATGCTGCTGGAACACACACGTCATTTCGTCTCTCAATACAAACGTACAATCTCACCTCCTCATCATATTCATCCTCCTTCTAAACGATCTCTACACACTACACACGGCGCGGCGCGGCGCGTCCGCCACGTTCCTCAGCCATCGCAAACTGCACCGGCTCGAGGAATTCTCTCCAAAGGTACGATTTTAATCAATACATACAAGATCTTTCAAAAGTATTCCACTTCCTTGGAAGAGAGGCGAGCTTCCTTCCCGAGGTCGTTCGAAGCAACTTTTCCACAAAGATTTTCCCAACACGTCTTAAAGACGTCCGTTTTACGTCCATTTTTGGTCCGAACGTCTTACGTCCTAAAAAGACGTCTCGTTTCAGACGACTTTAACCCCTTGCCCTACAATAACGAGCCAGACTCGTCATGAAGATTCTGAATAGAGTCTAATAAATGTGAACGTTATTAATTTCCTTTAAATCGAAATAAGAATCTACTTTGTTGTAGTTGATATATATCCTTTGAGAAAAGCTTAGGCATACAATAAATATAAACTATCTTTTTTTTCTATGAAATTCTCATAGTCACCGTTCTAATCATTATAATCACAAAATAATAGTAGTGCAAGGGTTTAAGATATCTTTTACGAGACGTCTTTAAGACGTACAGTTTTTTCACAAAGACGTTCCAGAGACGTTCAGAAGCCGTTCGGAAGATGTTCGTAGGACATTCAAGACGTCTATAAGACGTCCGAATGTCCATCGACAGACGTCTTAAAGACGTCTTTGAGACGTCTCTGTGCTATCTGGGAAAGGAAAAAGTTAATCTTCCAACGACCGTTGGAATCACCCTTTTCAACCAACAAGTATACTCTACATTTTATAGTATAAGAGGCTGACTTCTTAACGTCTTCCATTTATGAACACATCAATTTACAAACACATTGAATGAACATATCAAATTAATCGCAATCTTATTCTATTGTTGAGATATCTATTGATGTGATAAAGTTGTTTTTGAGTGGATCTACAGTCGAGTCGGAAAGTAAGTTAACATTTGGTGATATGTAGGCAATGAATATGATGAATAAAATCAAGTTATTGTATTGTTTTTATTTAGGAGGTGTAAGGAAATAAACAAATATGTTAGTAAAACATATATTATCATTATTAAAGATTAACGACATGTCATATTCATTTGCCTGCATACACCAGTCGTTAACTTACTTTCCGACTCGACTGTAGTATGTGGAGGTGATGTAATAAGGAGACAATATATTTTTTATGTTTTTGGAGTTTTAAAATCCTATTGTTGAGATATCTATTAATCGCAATCTTGTCATCTCAACGAGGAAATCAATCAATCATTTTTCTAGTTTCAATACTACTCTAGAAATACCCGCAATCTACACGGGACACATACATGTTTTTACAATTTATAGTTTGCAGAACAAATGGGCAAATATTGTTTGCAACCCAATTTCCTGAATACGAATGGTGACCGTTCGAAAAATAGTGTCGAATATTTTTTCTGGTTTTCCGGAAGCGTTTATTTTCCGGTTCGTGTCTCTCCGTGGTTTAGAGACAAAACATTGTTGGTATTTGTAGCGAGATTTGTACTATTAACGCAGAATCGCAGAAAAATTGCCGTACCCTCTTTTAAAAGTAAAATTCGCAATCTAATTGAAACATATGAAATTCGTTCGATTAGAAATACCATTGCGTATGTAATGTTTCGAGAATCAACGTCCCCTTCGTCCGTCCGGACACTCGCTTTCGAACAACCGATCTCTCTCCGATCGTTTCTTTCCCCCACCTATCTCCCGTTCGACGACGGCCAGATAACAAACGAGGAGGAAGATGACACCCCGTCTTCTCATCGGCTATGCATGAAACGCTAAGGCAGCCGTCGCGCCGGTACGCCCACGCGCGCGGACCGTCTCCGCGAGTATCGTCTTCGCGGATATGCTGAAACATTTTTTTTATTTATTTATTTTTTTTTGTTATAACTTAAACATTCAATTTATATTTCTTGTACATGTATACAGATCCAATATTTTTCTCATATGAAAAAATGTGGCTTGAAAAATATTTTTCCAATATTTGACAAACGTATCTATCTAATATTTTTGTGCTACTAGGGATCTCAAAGACGTCTGTTTCGAGACGTCTTAACACTAGAACTACCGAGCCCTAAACGTGACTTAGACTTATTCCTTTATAACAACAGCAAGATTGAATTTGCTCAGGTTTCATACGATTTTTATGGTAACACGTACTCCAAACAAGAGATACAGTGGCGTGCAAAAGTTCCCGGCCGGATGGTTTTTGCTATTTTTCTTTAAAAAAAAAAGTTTTAAGAAATTTTTATTAGAATCATATATAAGGGCGTATTACGTGAAAGGATATTACAAAAAAAAATCAACGCTAATTATTTTTCTTACTTGTTTATTTGCAGAATAAGTAAGTTAACATGTTGAACAATTTCCGGCCGGTGTGTTTAACGCAAAAATTATGCTTGATTTTCATTGTGTAACAATTTTGCAGTACATTATTTAACATGTTACTATTACTATTTCGTAGCCATGCCTTTTGCAGAAATAACAGCAGCACAGCGACGAGGCATGGACGTAGATCTGGCCGGGAACTTTTGCACGCCACTGTATATTAAAAAGTTTTCGTGAAAACGTTTTCATAGTTTCACTAATCATGAAAGAAGAAATCATCCACCAGTCATCTTGACTGGTTCGGTAGTTCTAGTGTTAAAGACGTCTTTAAGACGTACAGTTTATTCACAAAGACGTTCGGAAGACGTTCGTAGGACATTCAAGACGTCTTTAAGACGTACAGTTTTTTCACAAAGACGTTCGGAAGACGTTCGTAGGACATTCAAGACGTTCGGAAGACGTTCGTAGGACATTCAAGACGTCTTTAAGACGTCTGAATGTCCATCGACAGACGTCTTTGAGACGTCTCTGTGCTATCTGGGTATGTCCTTATTGAGAAACCCGGTATATCAGAATTCCAAATTCGCTGCGAAGGTTATGACACGTGTTATTCAGAGGGGGATAATTAGAAAACGCAGTGCGTTCCGAGGTGGCGGAGTTACGAGGCTCTAGTCAGACTTCTGGCGTCAGGTACACTGTGTCGTTATCTTCTGCCACCCCTCCCCCCCCCCATCCTACCCTACTCCTCCGTCTAGCCGATTCTATGCAAATGATGGAAATTCGCGGGCAAAACCCCTCGCGAATTCGTAAACAGCTGGTACTATCGTGTGCCGGCGGCGTAACAGCCGCAGAAAGTTTGGTTAATACGAGAGAGCGGCTGGCAACGCGTACGAACGCCTACAGGGAGATGCAGGGGACGAGAGCCAACTATGCGAACGGATACGATAGAATTTCTCCACGGTGTACACGCGAAACATAGTTCTCTCATTAGGGTTACGCTCCCCTATGAGCTCGCAATTTCAAATTTATCCGTTGCCCACGGACAACGCACGAGAATTAATATTCGATCTTCCGCGGGGCCGACAAGATCGGTGTTCAAATGTTTACTGCAACGATGACACGCCGTGGTCGAGGTACTGCCATAATTAGAATTTCGGACAGTTAACGTATGGAAACTGCTGAGCGGAGTTCGAAACGGTAGAACGACTAAAAGACCGGATCAGATCAAAAGTCAGATCAGGGTAATTGATTCGAATCGATGGGAAAAAGTTATCGTCGACGTTTCGTGTACGCTGGCGGTGATCAAGGAACGGTGTCTGTAAAAGACACAAGTGACATATCGGTCCTGAAGTTTTCACACACACACACTATATCCAACATTCTGGGTCTCTCTTAGTAAGAATTACGAATCGAGAAAGAAATATCGTCGCCGATAAACTTGGTGCTGATCGAGTACCAGGGTCGATCATCGGGGGTGGATGGTTATCCCTCTCGCTCGTAAATTTCAATGCGTCATCGGGCACCGGAAGTTCCGTTTAAACGGGTTCGGGCTATGCTCAAGGGAACTCGTTAACGAGGAACCGTCATCGTTCTACTCCTCCTCCCCCCCCTTGAATTTTTGCTTCGCTAACGAAAACTCGCTGCCTCGAAGTTCGACGTTAATCTGGAAACGAAGCACGGCCCGACGTAATGCCTTCTACTGTTTCGAGAATTTCTCATTCTCTCGAGTGTACTTTATCGGAGGAGTTTTGGTAAAGTACCGGGGAGAGTCTTCTTAGTTGGCTCTCGCGTACCGAGAACTGCGTCTCATTCTCTGTCGATCTCTCTTTCTCTCTCTCTCTCTTCGTTCCACTCTCCTCTTCTCTTTCTTCGTTCTCTTTTATCGAGCGAACCGCCATATTTCGAACTAGACACCGTCTAACCTGTTCACCTCGATTCCTTTGCTCCCGATGCCCGCTCCGGCAAAAAGCATGTAAGGAAAAGGAAACAAAAGAAGAAAACAGGAAAAATGCAAAGTTTTCTAAACGTAATAGTGCAGGAATATTTTTAAGGAAACTCGTACGTGTTCAGGTGTGGCGTATCGGGTGGAATGATTTGACATCGATTTCGCCTAAAATACTTTATTTCTCCATCGACAACTGGCTAACACACTCGTTCAACTAAATCTCGCTCTGACTCTCTCTCTCTCGACTCACTCCTTCGACTAACTAACCCAGCATCTTTTTTTTTTTTTTGAACAGAACTAGCCTGTATTTTGAACATTAGGGAAAGATACCTTGAGCAAGTGCTCACTATCCTTTAACATGAGAAGGAAATTATTATTAGTTACTCTGAGGGTTGCATTTGGCGAGAGCCGTTATTAGGTTGAGGGAACTAAAAATTTTTTCTCATTTATTGTCTTGTTTATTGTCTTATATTATCGGGATGTGACACTACCGCGACTATTTCCCAAGTTTCACTGGAAGAGAGAGAGAGAGAGAGAGAGAGAGAGAGAGAGAGAGAGACATACTGCAGAGGACATGAGCGCCGAGAAGCGATATCGGCGAATTCGTTAACCGAAAAACAACAGAGAAACGGTGGCGAATTTGTTGCATGCAGGTGCGTTCGACTCTGCCGGTTCAGACAGCTAGCTCGATTTCCGTGTATTTCTCCGCCATGATACATGGCGGCGCGTGACCCCTCGCATCGAATGTTTCGGACTTTGGAAAAATGGCGGATCACCGACACGCGTTACTCGGTACAACGAGATTGCTTTCGGATTCAAACTAATTCGGTGAACAATAGAATTCCATTTATCTGGACGCCGTTTATTCGAATGGAATTTATCCGAATGCCCGATTAACCCATTAACGGAAGACGAATTAACTCGTCGTGGTATTCAGCGCCGTCTTCCAACTGATTTGTGTTATTGCTTTGTTCGTTGATGCAAAAGTGTTACCCGATTGATTTTATTATATGCACACGTCGAGTCGCCGATCGTGCCAAGAGAGGTCCTGTGAATTTCCGCTGACTGTTTCACGGCCGGTATTTGCTCCCGTTGTTAAAAATTGTGCGAGTTCGGAGCATGTTAAAGGATCCCGGAGCCGAATAGTGGGTCGAGTGGTGCAAAGTGCCTAACCCACCGGGTATGGAGGATCGGATCGAAGTCGGGTCTCGTTGCCCGAAGCTTCGGGGATCGTCGCCAAAAACTGGCAGGAACTCTTGCGTTTGCTTTTGCTGTGCGCCTTTGCTGCAAACTGCATATCCTTGCCTCTGCAGAATATAAAACTCGCTCCACCGGACAATCGAACGGAGTCTCGGGGTGTCCGGGAGAATTAACGACGCGCCCTGCCCCGCGCCGTTACCCTTATTTTATGGAATTTTACTTTGCCTACTTTTCGCCCGGAAAATTTATTCCTTTACTCCCGGATCGTTGTTTCCCACCGAATCAAATCAAATCCGTTTCTGATCTCGATGCTTCCATTCGATAAATCCTTTACGCGTTTGAATTAGCGTTTCTATACTGTAAAGCTGTTTTCTTGACGAAATTGTACGTTTGACCTAGAAGATCGTTTTATCCGAAACTACCTAGGACAGTAACGAAAATGCAAATCTCCATTACTAGTTGAATACATTACGATTTATATATATACATGGAATAATAGTCAGCCTGACTGATTATTTACGACGAAACCAGAATTTTTCTGGGGGTAAATGCCAACATGGGGGCAACATGTACCTTGCAGAATAGCGAAATTCTTCGTGGCCACGACCCACAGTGTACCGAAATGCCTGTTTTTTTGGACAAAATTCAATAACTTTTGTTCATATTTACGATAGAGATATGAAACAAAGTGGGTTTTTTAATTTATATTGAAAGCAATCTGAATGTGATATTATTATAAATATAGTCATCTATTTAAACATTGAAAAACGATATTTATAATCAAAATTTGTTTTTATTGCTGGTTTTCAGTAGATGAATTCTTAGTTCAGTTCTTCCGAAACTGAAACTTTGTTTTAAATCTGTTATAACATTCGTCAACTCGACACAAACAAGAGTTGTGCTAATTCGCTCTGCACGGATGTACTATTTGATCTTCTTAACCGGTTCTTGCTGCATATTTTATTAAATAAGTCTGAGATATTTGCATGTAGTTGCAGCTCAAATTTATACAATTCAAAGTATACTATCTTACTTACTCATCCAAAGATTAGGGAAATCAATGAAACTGAATGGTTTCATTTCAGGTTAATTATTATATTTACACAATTTTTGACGATAAACTACAATTAGCCAACCCTTAGCCGTCATGTTCTGAAAAGATTATTTCTTATAATCGTCTTTGGTGCATAACATAACGTGAACAAGTTACGCTACGAACTGACGTACTATTTGATCTTCGTAAAATTCGCTTGTAACTAATTTCCTACTAAACTTTTTGAATTTTTTTTTCCAAGAAATGATTTATTTGGACATTTTGACATAGTCTGAACATAGTTTTAAATCGATATGAAGACATTTTCGACTTTTGTCCATGGTTCGGTACACTGTGCGACCGTGCCCGTGACGCAGAGCGGGGGGTTGGTTTTCCGTCGAATATTATTCCGCTCTACTTATTATTCCCGTATCTGTCCCGATGTGTCGCTGTGTGCATGCTCTCGTTCTAGACTCGTTTTGTCCCCTGACAGCGCGACGACGCGACGCGCGTTCGATCCCGTGTTTTATTTCGTCGGCTCGTTCCGCGGTCCGCGTCGATATTTTCGCGAACAAACACCCTCCGGGAGCGAGTTTATTGCGGGAAAACCATCACGACCCTCCACGGTACACAGCTCGGAGTGTGTGTACCTCGAAGACGCTGAATTTTCCCGGACGACTCGCGGGAAAACGTTGCTGAATATAACGATCGCGATAAAGCATAGTCGAGAGGCAGAGAAAAAGACGTTGTTCGTCTCGCGGAAGTTGCCGAAGAGTACGAACAACGCGGCCACACTAGACGTGATTTTCTTATTCATCTTGGAACTTTGTCTTGGATGTTCCGGAAATATTTTATGGCGGAAGAGCCTCGCAGCTCGCCGAAGAGCGCGTGAATTATAAAGCGTGTTCCGTTCCCGTGCTGAATCAGTCAGAAATCTACAGTCGAGTCGGAAAGTAAGTAAACATTTGGTGATATGTAGGCAATGAATATGATGAATAAAATCAAGTTATTGTATTGTTTTTATTAGGAGGTATAAGGAAATAAACAAATATGTTAGTAAAACATATATTATTGTAGGAATATGAGTGTATGCATGTTGTGTGTGTATGTGTGTGTGCCCGCGCGTTCGGGCTGCGACAAGAGGACACTGATACGACGTAAATGTTTTGAAGTTGCGTAGCAATAAACATTAACATCGAAATAACACATACGTTTTTGTCAACGGACGTGTTTTTGTTCAGTCGCGCCGCAGAGATCGATCGAGCGAGTCGGAGCGAGAGTTGGTTGTTGATATAAAATATAGTATTGTACAGCAAAATCGTTAATAAATTATTATATCCGTTACGCTTCACCTAAACGAATATTTTCAGTAACTCCTACATTATCATTATTAAAGATTAAAGACTTACTTAACTTACTTTCCGACTCGACTGTACATCTTCTACGTTCGGGATCTTTGTAGAAATTACGCGTGTCGTAGCGCGTATAAAATTACGAGGAGTTTAACTGGTATCGCTTCGACGATTTCCAGCTTCGAGATCGTCAGCTGGAGCGGCTTTCGCCGACAGCTGCTCGAAGCCGATCGAGCAATTGAATTTCGCGGAGCTGCCTGCAGGAAACAATAGCGAAACTTTCGAATCGGGGACACGTCAGGCTCTCGCGAAATTCCGCGATCGCCGTCCCGCGTATCGTTAACGCTCAGCGACTCGACTCGGGCGCGAATAAATCGACGGACGTTAAACCATGCCATATTCCCGGGTCGACTGTGTCGAGAGCCTGTGTGACGCGCCCGAACCGTGGCCCGTGCCGTGGCTCTATAACAAATATCGCTGAATTCACGTCTTCTGGTGTTTAACCCACATACTCGGGCTTGCGAACGTCAGCTGACTCGGTTTTACGAGGTTCCTCGAACGTTTCCGTGCTACCGGCGCATATCCGTCGTTCCCTCTCTCTCTCTCACGTGTCCTGCAAAATCGTCGGCTACCGTCGGAGCCCTGACCTTGGCCTAGATTCGCCGCCGGAAAAAAAAAATACTGCGAGAGCTTTGCTTGCCTGACCGAGCTTGCTTGCGCGCGCGTGTTCGCGAAAAACCTGAAAGAGAAGAATCCCCGCGCAATTAACGACGAGCTGTGTGCACGAGAGTAGCTACCAACCAGGGGAGATCAGTCCGGAAAGAGATACACTACCGGCCATAAGTGTTTACCCACCCACATATTTTTTAACATTGTAGTCCACGGTTCTACGGTTCAGCTTCAATAACTTTGCTATTTCTCTGTTACTTTTTCCGATGCTATGACGGGACACTATTAGAGCGCGCGTTTCAATCGATAATTCTTTTCTCCCTGACATTATTAGAAATTTTTGCAAAATTCTTTAGGCACGTGAAAATCAACTGTTTACTGTATGAAAGCTTAATGCAGTATGAAATTTGAGAAGACTAAGATACCTTTATTACCTGCGTTCATATTCCCTACTGACCGTTATAAAAATTTCCGAAAAATGGGTTTCTTTACCCGAACTCCAAAATTGTCGTTTTTCATAAAAAGCTGTAAACTCATTTACAGTACCTGATTGTGTATGTACAGAATATTTTGGATGTTTTTTATTAGCCTTATAATTAGGATTTAATGCTACGGACATTTTCATAACAATAAAATACCTATTATTTGAATAGTAACGAAATTTGAAGGTGGGTAAACACTTATGGCCGGTAGTGTAAAAGGACGTTGCTAGGACAGACAGATGATTTCGATCATGTTCAGAATATGTCTAGCGTAAATAATGAACCGATTAGGTCACTGGAACTGGGTTAGTTCCTTTGGCTTGAACGAGACGTGTACAAGGTCGTAGTTTCGTTTAACACCCTCTTCGCCTGAATCTTCTAGACGCATGAAAGTCAAATATTAAATTATGGTTTTCCATCTTCCGACTTCGCTCGTACCCTCGCCTACGTCCATCAAGATTCACCCTCGCCGAGCGCCCTTGGTGTTCGAAAGTATACCTTAAGTTTTAAAAGGAAAGATAACGGGCTAGATTGTCTGTAGTCGGGGCGACACCGTGCCTGGACAAGAGTCGGCAGCTAGACGAAGAAGCACTTAACGGCCTGTTATCGGTAAGAGCATTATAGTTAATTATACGCCAAGTCGGCCATTCATTAGACACGGCGTGGCGGGGCGGGTACAATCCAGGAAGAAAAGCGAGACAGAAAGCGGTGAAGAGGGCGGCGGAGGTGCGGAGCGTGTGCTCGGTGCCAAGTAATAGAAATATGGCCCTCTGCCGGTGATGCCATAATTTCTATCCTCTATTCATCGCCCGGTCGTATTTAATAAAAAGTTTCCGTGGGGGGCTTGGCCCAATTACCCGGGAAATAACTCTGATTAACCGTGACGCCCGGGTCTAGCCAGCCTAGTCGATGGTCTGTGCTTTTTCAATCCGGGATCGTTATGGCGTCGAAACGAAGTAGGCTCGGAGAGGAAGAGAGGGGAGAGCAATTCATTGTTCTCGGTCGCACGCGCGCTACCGACATGTATAATTCAAACCGAATGGAAAGTAATCGCGGAACGCAACGAGGGCACGCCGGAACACCCGCAACAGAATCCGCCTCGGTCGGTTCTGATTAATTCATTGTCAGTCGGACTGCGCTGATCGGAATTTCAAAGCAACAACGCCAACAAGGTGTAGAACTATCGGGAAAAGGAACATACTCCGGGCAATACTGTGCGAGTCTATAAAACATAAGAGTATTCATCGATAAAAAAACTAATTGCGTGTCTGTCGTCATATTCGCTATTTCGAATACAGTCAGTGTGGAAAGTATTCGTACAGTGACAAATTGAAAGTAAAACTGTGTGTATATTCGTGCCAATAATAAATTTTATCAGGAAAAAATGATTAATAAATATTCTTATATGTTTGTAGAATAAATTTTGCGTAAACAAAATTTCATTTCCCTTCAGCGTTACAAAAGAATCAACAAAAACAGATAAACGTGCAGAAACAGACGCGTAGAAAGTATTCGTACAGTCAAATGACAAACGAAAAAACTATGAAAATATACTAAATATTTAAGGGTTTTATATTTTATGTGTTTTATAATTTATTATTGGCACGAATATACAGTTTTACATTCAATTTGTCACTGTACGAATACTTCCCACACCGACTGTATGTCGATTTTACTGTTTCCACTGTGCATAATTTCCTCACTGTTTCGACTGTTTCATCTATGTCTGACTTGTTTCATCTATGGCTGACTTGTTTCACTGCTTCTACCGTTGCGTTCCCGTAGTTCGAAGCCGGCTAGAAAGTGTAACGATGCAAAACGGTCTTCTACAACAGAAAATTCCATTGTCTCTCGGGTGAGAAGAAATGTTGTTGAAATTTCGATCGCGTTTAGCAACATGATTTCGAGGATCCTGTATCAGCAGCGTGCAGGAACCTTGAAAAAAAAGGCGTTGGATTTGCAAAGCAGCACTCACCGCGTCGCGGCGCGATCGCGAATTTTTCCAGCGAGGCGAAGCGAAGGCCGCCGAACAATCCGATCGCGGGAGAAGTTAGTTAGGGGAGGCGAGTGTGCCCCATTGTCGGCCCGTCAACAAGCAAACGGCCGCGACGAGTGAAAGGATACGGGCGAGGCAGTTCGAGGGGCGAGTTCGAGCAAATGGCAGGGACGTTCTCTCGCGATACGTGCATGTTGTTTTTTCTCTCCCTCTCTCCCTCTCTCTCTCTCCCCATTTTCCATCTTTCTTGCGCTCCTCGCAAGTCCCTTTTCAGGTGGAGCGCGGCCTGTAGAAGAGTTCCATTGAGCGGGAACGTGGGCGTTTATCGTCGCTGGCAGTATTTCAAGAGCGCCGAGCGCACTGTTAGGCAAACGCGGCGAGTAGGCCAAGTGAGTAGTCGCGCGGACCGGATTCATCTGGACTTTGGTTCTTCGTCGCGTTCGAACAATACCGAGCCTCGGCTCGATTGTCACCGACATCTTTTGCCAAGGACGATGTTGTTTCGATCAGGGAAAACTTTCCGCGCCCGTTTCCACCTCGTCCGCTCGACGGAGAACACAATTCGCAATCGTTTACGATAATGGAAGCAGGATAAAATATTCAGCCCAAAGAAAGGAGGAGGGTTCGGTTCGAAACCTTCTCCACTATGAATGGACCAACGAGGTCAAGCTCTCGTACGCCTAATAAAGCTCGTGGACCCGTCGCGTCGAGAGAGAGTTTTCGTAGATATCGATCCGGTGAAGCGAACGTTTGCAGCGTGTCTACGGTAGAAAATTTTCCGCGGTACGTATCGGGAAACGTTTCGAGTAGTGTCTCCGGTGGAACCATTGGAGGAGGTCCATTGGATGCCAATGAGTCGGAGAGGTTGGTAGTCGACGGTATGAATGGAACAGCGCAGCTAATATTAAGGCCTCTGGTGCATACGGCGTGCATTACGGTGCACCGGGGGCTGGCATGCGCTCGGATCGTGGCTCACCGGAATATATTCGTAAATAAATGATCGTCCGGTAGCCTTAGCCCCGGTGCTTCGATTCACTGTCTTTTCCACCACCGTTTCCTTCATTTTTTTTCACCCCCACGCTCTCTCGCTCTGAACGACCGCCAACCCGTCCAGGATACGTCCGCACGCTGTCTTTCAGCTCTTTTTTAACCACCGAGGTATAGATAGACCTAGCGGACACATTCTCCGATGCAACAGTATCGTTTCCTACGTGCACCGTCATTCATAATTTACACTACCTTCGCCTAGGCTCCGCGTTTTATTCGAACTCGGCGCGGCGCAACTCCCGTGTGTCGATAAACATGATTCAAGAAGAATGGAACTGTAGAGACTGTTGCTCGCGCTACGTACCTCGCTGCCGCGAATATGTCCACGTCCGACGCTGTCGTGCGTTGACAGAGGCACACGTGCTGCTGCCACGCCGGCTCGCATGTGCGCATTCGATTACAGCCGCCTGATAGCCACGAGCCACGACACGCACGATACTTTGCGAATCCGTCGCTTTAGAGACAAATTCGATAGCAGTGACGTTCCGTGAAATTTTCAGTCCTTCGTGGATATTGCGGTAAATTCACAGAGATCTTTCTGAGCGTATTGTAGCGTAGCAGTCCTTTGTAAAAGCTTGACGGTTTATTCGTGTTACGGAAAAAGGATCAGGTTTGGTTCCGACTGTTGGCGTTTTTATAGCGATTAAAAGTTTTCATAATTCCTTTATTTTCAATGCTACTGGACCAGACCGGAAACCATGGTTCGTAATAACCCTACAGAGGTGAGAAATATACTCGTAAGTTAACACTAGATTGCCGGATGAAAAAGAAGGTATCTGGTTAGTTAGTAATTCCCTCTAACAGATTGGTGGTATTGTATAATAATGAGGGTCATCAGATACCTACCTTCAAATTTCTATTAAAAACCAACATATGTTTAAAAAAAAATTATTTAAGTTTTTCCATACATTTAGCAATAAAATCGTAAATGAGTCAAATTGACTCGCTGTGACAATCTAGTGTTAAAGGCACCAGTAGTTGACCATGTACCAGTAGTAGAAATGTTCTTATTGTTTTGAAATTTAACACTTTGAGTGCCAAACCAGAACGCTAAAAAATTCCATGAAAGCAAAGTAAGTTATTTGATGAAATAAAAATTGGAAATAATTATATGCGTGATATCGAATAGTTTTCCAACTTTCTTGTATTTTACAAATTTGGTACAATGAATATATTAACGTAAAAATTCATTTTAGAACCTAGACAAATAATTCCGTCACCCACATCTTCGATGACATGGCGGTCAACGTGTTAAACAACAGACGGCATGGCATCCGAGGTTCACTTTCATCAAAAGTGCACTTATAAGTGCGCTTATAAAAACCTTATTTTTTATGTTTTTCTATAAAATGGTCAACTACCGGTGCCTTTACTTTAGTTTCTGTGTTCCGCAACTAATGCGAGCGCTTTTGATTTTGCATAAAGACCCGCAGTCTGGTCGCAGACATTTATCAGCGAACAACAAACCAGAGCGAGCTTCTCTGCGCTATAAAAGCTGCCCGACAACACCGGAACCTTAGAACGTATTGTTCCCGAGTCAGGCACAATAATTTGACGATTCGCTATACCTTCTTGCGGTACAATTGTTCGGGGAGCAATTCGCCAGAGCCGAGAATTGGTTCACCGGTGCAGTTTCCGTCTTGATAATTCCGGACCCGATCGTTTTATCGAGTGTGGGAGACAAGGAGCGGCAGAGTGTTCGAAAAGATCGTGGTCGGGCTGTTTAAAGCCGGCTCCCCGGGGAGTAGCGTGGTCGGAATTATTGCCGTATAATATCGTCGTTTCGAACCGCAAATCGCGCAATCCTCGCGCAAACTGTCCCGGCGCCTCGCCCATGCCCCGGCGTGGCAAAGCGCGTGGCAAAGCGTGGCAAAGCGTGGCAAAGCGTGGTAGAGCGTGGCGCCACAGCGTGACAAAGCGCCGTGACGATGACACTGTCCTCGACACTTTGTCCCGTCGAATCGTGTGTTGTCCATTTAATTAGGACTTCCGCGGTTCGCGAACATGGACCGACCAACGGAACAAAAGAAACTAGCGATATTGCGCGGCGACTCTGTCCCCGGTGTTCGCACGAAATTAATGTCCGCGAAGCGCGTCCCCATTGACGGTTAATATGGTTTATAACCGGCGCTTTAGTATAATGCCGTGACGCTTCGGTGGTCACGCGAGAATCCGTGATTTCGCCGCTCAAAGTCGGTTTACTAGAACACTAAAACCTGCCTGAACGTGTTTTAGAAAAATATATTTATTGGGTTGTTCGGAAAGTAATTTCGTTTTTTCCCAACGGAGGACGCGATTGAATTTTTTCCAGCCAACTTCACACTTAGGCTGCATATGCGTTATATATTTTGACAGCTGATATAGCAAGGCTTGGCTTGTCAAAAATTTCGACTGATTCTACGCAGTAGTTTTTGGATGGTGCCGTGTATCAAATATGTGGAAAGTGAAAAGCAGCATTTTTGGCATATTTTACTTTTTTATTATCGAAAAGGTAAAAATGCTGTTCGAGCTAGAAAAAAATTATCCGATGTGTATGGAGATGATGTATTGACAGAACGCCAGTGCCAAAACTGGTTTGCAAAATTTTGATGTTGAAGATGCATCACGTTCTGGAAGGCCAGTTGAAGCTGATGAAGACACTATAAAGGCATTGATTGATGCAAACCGGCGAATAGCAACTCGTGAGATCTCTGGGAGATTAAATTTATCGAATTCGACCGTTCACGATCATTTGAAACGCCTAGGTTTAATCTCAAAGCTCGACGTATGGATTCCTCATGGTATGGAAAGAAATTTGAGCCAATCATAATTATGCAAACGACTCTTAAACTTGGTTCAGACGGATTGTTACACTTTCGAAACAAAACTATTTCACTTGGCTAGGTTATAGGCTAAACTATACGATAATATAGTACTAGCGAGCGGGGAAACTTTGCGATAAGTAGAGCATCGATAAATATTTGACAGGTATATTTTTATAGCAACCTTGACGTTTGCGACAGAAAAATAACCCCGTAAAATTCGAAAGCTGTCTCGTGAAATATTTGCGACGGCGTTTGGATGTGGAAAATGGTCCTGAATTAGTTCCGAGCCATAAGTGGGGACTTTGTTATTGCGCTAATTTTTTAGTAAAGCTAGAATCGCTGGCTTGAACCGCTTATTAAAAGCCTGATAAAACACGGTCCATCTAAGAGAAGACCATTTTTTTTTAAAAAAGCTACAATATTCCTGCACGTTCAAGCCAAAGGTGACAGTAACCACGTTAATGTTCGCCGGAACATTTCGCAGCAATTTTTCGCAAATTCGAGGGAAACGGGCAGAAGTACGGCGACGTCCCTCGAGGCGCGAGTGGTCCGGCAAACGAGAGATAAAATCGAGAGAAACGGACATCGGGACAGTTCGAAGGGACGGGTTTTTGGGTCGAGACCGATTACTAATTCCGTTCTCTGCGGGGCGTCTAGGCGAGCCACGATAATGGAGCTTATCGCGACGAGGCGTGTAGCATTATTTAGACCGAATAGAGCGAGAAAAATCGAAGACAGCGAGAGAGATAGAGAGAGAGAGAGAGAGAGAGGGAGGGAGAGTCACTCGAGATCTGCGTTCGCAAAGTTTGCGCCAGCTACTTTGGCTGGCGAAACTCTCCAGGCGAATTCTGCCGGCTCGAAATCGGCTATCGAAACCGATAGGGACGCAATTACGCGACTTTTGCCAGCGACCCAGTTCGCCCAGGAAAATCATTGGTTCGCAACTTTTCTCATAGAGAACAAGCGACAAAGGAGCCGCGCGCGCACGGGATCCTCGCAAATCTTATCGAGGACGCTCCCTTTCTTCGGATAAGAGGAATATCGCTGATAATTCAATCCGATTGCCAGGATCTCTCTCTCTCTCTCTCTCTCCAGACAGAGAGAGACAGACAGAGAGAGAGAGAGGGGGTGATAGTCGATTTTCGAGAAACAAGCCCCGTCGTTAAATTTCTTTAGCGTGACGGCGAATCAAGGCCGACGACACGCGAGTCGATAAAAAGAAAAATCGATTCGCGGTGCCACGGTAACCCTCCCTTTCCCTCTCCCTCTCTCTCTCTCTCTCTCTCTCTCCCTCTCCCCCTCTCTATCGCGGGCTTTCTCGCTCGATTCATCGACTCGACAATTCGATTATCCGCGCGATTGGATTTTCCACGCTGTCTGACAAGAGTGAATTTCTTCGTGCCGCGCGAAATGACCTGCATCGGACGCGTGCTATGGGTGACTCGGGGTCGCGAACATAAACATGTCACGGTTAGCGTCTGAATCTGATGTATATTGGGGTGGATGCACCGAGTGGGTCTTCTTTCTTCGCGACTACCGCGCCTCTTGAAATTTTAAATCGAACCCGCTCGAGTAACGATCCGAGCCACTTTTGTTCCGCGAACTTTCTTTTTTAAGATTCCTCTGACTCCTGCCTCGCGCTTGTTTTCCAAGTTCCTATGTAGGCGTCAAGCTGGAAGTTCGAGCAGAGTGTACCGCGCCCCTAGCTTCAATATCTAACTCGTTTTGAAATTTAGAAAGCCATTAAAGCGTTCTCTTCGAAAAAAAAGGTTAGTCTTTAAATTGAAAACGATGCTGGATAGATTTAACGACAAGCAGCAGTGGACACATTTATTTAAGAAAGATGTTACACTGTCCTATATGAAAACGTATAAAAAGATATATGTAGGTTAGTCTTTAAATTGAGAACGGTGCTGGATAGATTTAACGAAAAGAAACAGTGGACACATTTATTTAAGAAAGATGTTACACTGTCCTATATGAAAACGTATAAAAAGATATACGTAGGTTAGTCTTTAAATTGAGAACGGTGCTGGATAGATTTAACGAAAAGCAACAGTGGACACATTTATTTAAGAAAGATGTTGCACTGTCCTATATGAAAACATATAAAAAGATATACATAGGTTAGTCTTTAAATTGAGAACAGTGCTAGATAGATTTAACCAAAAGAAGCAGTGGACACATTTATCTAAGAAAGATGTTACACTGTCCCATATGAAAACGTATAAAAAGATATATGTAGGTTAGTCTTTAAATTGAGAACGGTGCTGGATAGATTTAACCAAAAGAAGCAGTGGACACATTTATCTAAGAAAGATGTTACACTGTCCTATATGAAGACGTATAAAAAGATATATGTAGGTTAGTCTTTAAATTGAGAACGGTGCTGGATAGATTTAACGAAAAGAAGCAGTGGACACATTTATTTAAGAAAGATGTTACACTGTCCTATATGAAAACGTATAAAAAGATATACATAGGTTAGTCTTTAAATTGAGAACGGTGCTGGATAGATTTAACGAAAAGAAGCAGTGGACACATTTATTTAAGAAAGATGTTACACTGTCCTATATGAAAACGTATAAAAAGATATACGTAGGTTAGTCTTTAAATTGAGAACGGTGCTGGATAGATTTAACGAAAAGAAGCAGTGGACATTTATTTAAGAAAGATGTTACACTGTCCTATATGAAAACGTATAAAAAGATATACATAGGTTAGTCGTTAAATTGAGAACGGTGCTGGATAGATTTAACGAAAAGAAGCAGTGGACACAAGTATTTAAGAAAGATGTTACACTGTCCTATATGAAAACGTATAAAAAGATATACGTAGGTTAGTCTTTAAATTGAGAACGGTGCTAGATAGATTTAACCAAAAGAAGCAGTGGACGCATTTATTTAAGGAAGATATTGCACTGTTCTATATGAAAACGTATGAAAAAATATATAGACAGTTAAAAAATAGCATTAAACTGGAAAGTTTTCGTGGATCGCGATGCACCAAAGTCCACTTACACCGTTGAAAGCCCGATGATCACGAGGGTAGCCGTAACAGTGTGGCATCGACCGCAACCATAGGTCCAGCTCACGGGTATTAGAAGCACGACGCCGTGGGTTTATCGAACCTGTGGCGTCGCGTTCCCTTGGAATCGGGCTTCGGTGGCTGTATAACTCAGTCGAATGGAAAATATTCGCGAATGCGACGTGGGAAGGGCGGACCAGCCGCAACAGAATCCGCCTCGATCGATACTGATTAATTCAGCAGGAATACCGATCGGAATTTCAAAGCGACGTCGACGTCGTCGTCGTCGTCGTCGTCCATGCCGTCGCTCTTCGGTTCTCGTAAAACAATCCCGAAAAGGAAAATCCCTGGCGACGAGGTTTCCGGGAAGATGCCTGAATTAATCTGACGTTATTGGAACTTTCGCTCGAATAACAATAGGCCGTGCGAAAGAGCCACTGATTTCCTACGTGGGAGATCTGCTGTTGGTTTTCTCTGTGAGGGATCTGTATCATCTCCGTGAAAACGAACGAATTTTGTGAAAAATTTATATAAAAGTTTATCGTTGAAAAGTGAATAATATCTCGCTCGCAGGGCTGTATTGACCTTATCAATGTAGCACGATGGTCAACCTTTTTCCTGCAAAATCCCACTACAGTGGCCATGTACGTACATACGTATGTGTATCTATACTTATATTCTAAAGGTCAGCATAGTGGACAACGCCAAGCCACTGTTAAAATGTTACACTCTCTCGCGCACACCGGCCAAGTTCGCGTATTATTTTATGTACACCGCCCCCCCCCCCCCACCGCCTTATGATTTATTTCGTGTACGTGCTTGCAAGAGTTACCTCGTTGTTAATAATTTCGTAACAAGCCAAGTTATACATTCATTGTAGACGTATGTTTGCTCGAAAAGTTGAATATTCATGAACGCCCGAATGGTATCACATTTCGCCTGAACTGATGCGGCACCACTTACATCGTATTCCTACAATTTGTTCGATTCGATGAAACATCTTCCGATAGCCCATGCTCTGCTTCTGGTTTTTAACTTGCAAAGTTTTTCTGGAAACACGAGTTGTTCAACGCTGATTACCAGAAACTGGAATTAAGTAGAAGCTCGTGGGTTCAGCAAATGTTGGTAAAGGACGATGAAGGATCTTAATCGTTGCAAGACTGGTTGTTGGAATTTGTTTCATAAATAGAACAAAATTAATCTGTTATTTCTTCCGAAGGAAGGATCGTTTGAATCGGCTTTGATATACATTGTATTGGGTTGGCAATTAAGTAATTGCCGATTTCAGTTATAGATGAAACTATAACTTGACTCAGTATTTGGCCGAAAAGGATCAGACTTTCTACGAGCGTGGAATTTTCAAGTTGTCAGAAAGATGGCAAAAGGTCATCGAACAAAATGGAAAATACATCATAGATTAAAGTTCATTCCAAATAAATAAGAAAACTCTTTTATTTCATTGAACAAATCGGCAATTACTTAGTTGCCAACCCAATATGTTGTCCCCGGCATGGGACCCTCGATCTTCCATTCTTCATATTGAACTATTGCTCCTCTGTTTTCGATTTCTTGTGTTTTTATTCTCGACGTTTCTCTCAATCCTTAGAGACGTGGCTGACAACGCGCTTTTAGAGAATCTATTGAAATAAATACTATTTCGTGTGCTATAAAAGGAGCGTGCTTTTATTATATATATATAAAATTTATTATATCCCAATACTGGTCTTTCCAAGAACAGTACCGTTACCTGCTTGAGCGTGTTTAGACGCTTATTTGAAATTGTGCGTTTCGTCCAGCTAGCATAAATACCGAGTGCTCCCGTAGACGAAGAAACAAGCAAACGGCACCGGATCGTGGCCGACTGGCTTTTTCCCGTCCGTTCAAAGTGGTCTCGAACGGTTTCGTACTTACCGGGATTCGCGGTGGATGTTGTTATCGAACAGAGGAGTAGGAGGACCCGCGCACGTGCACTTGTTCGCAACAACCAGTCCTACCCTCGGATTTTTTTCCTCTCTATTTGGCCAGGTGAGGGAGGCGTGTACGGTGCCGTTGCGTGAGTGTATACGTGTGCCACGTATCTATTATGCGGAAACGGGGTTGAGGATGTGGATAAACGATTCTTTTTTGTCGCAGCTGGCACTTCTCGCGGGCGCGCGCGCGCGCGCTCGTGCGACCGACTCGACGTTGCTGCACCGGTGCATCCCCGAACGAAGGGTGCTTGATGAGGAGAGATAGATCAGAGCTGCGCCCCGGCTTAAAGTCGAAAGTGACAATGAGGGCGCAGTCGAGAATCAGAGTCAGAGGGTACGGGGGCGAAACAGAGCAGGACGGACTTTTGTACCCTTGAATATACCTCTCGAAACCCGGTTGCTCCCTTGTCTCTGCGAAACGTTTCGATTACCGATTCTTTCACGTCGAATTTTCATGTAGTTCAAGTCTCTTTCGTGCAGGGTGTTGGGTAATCGGTTGGCTAATCAACCAACCAATTTGACTTGTAATTGTTTCGAAGAGAAGAACAGGCTCCGTAATTTTCAACCTCGTAACTCGATAACTTTAAGCAATATCGAGGAACTGTGAGTATCGATTTTTACTTCGTGCACCGCGTGCCCCGATCGTTATGAACATTTCATAAAAGTTCAGGAACATGTGTGTACGAAGTGTTATCGTTTGACATGGGATAGCTCCTAGCTATTATACTGTTCTATAATATAAACTAGTGGACGGGAATCATTTCTGCTTTTTTTTTCCTCTTTGTGCTTGGCCGTTTGTGGCGTCAGTAGTTTGACACGTACAGCGCGTAGCTGTTTAACTTGTTGTTATTCGATACGCTGTCTTTTCCAATTATTGAGAACAATTCTCGAATGATAGGACGTGCTTTTGCCAATTCTGTTATTAATTTCAGCTGCAATTTAGACCGGGGAAATTGTTTCGAATATTTCACAGCGTTGACTCGCTTCGTTTGTTTATTCGCGATTTAAATTTCTACCGAGATGGTAATATTTTCTCTACGAAATTATTTAGGCAGTAATTATAAAGAGTAGGTGGAAATTAATTACTGTGGACTTTTTTTCACTCCTGAACTGTCTCGGTGCAAGGTATACCCTTCTGGAAGGGATTACTTACTAAACTATTTGCTATCCCTTGATAATTTCAAAGATTTCCATATACAATTACTAAACCCATTACAAATTAAAATACAAAACTATATATTCTCTCGAAAGAATACTCTTTTGGCAACCCCTGAGAAATTATTTCGATACAAAGTCGAGAAACAGTTGGATTACAAATTTCTAAATACGAAACGATCGATGCTAAATTAAATTTACAATGTTCGACTTTGGATGATCGTCGCGAACGATTCATCCGCAGCGAATGAAAATTAGGGAGCTTAAAGAAGAATACAATCTAAAAGACTGCTTCTCTCTCGTTCTCTGAAAAAATGATTTCTCAATTAACAGTCAAATTACAAACTTCTAACTAGAACGTAATCAATACCAAACCAAACTCACAGTTTTCCATATTGAACGATCGTCGAGAACGTTTCACTCGCAACAAAGAAAACAGATAAAAGACTAAGAAGAACAGAAACATTGTTCCCCGATGAATCATCCCCGACAATCGTCCGAAGTGAAAAGGTGTAAATTCGGTTAAGGGTTTCAGTCAGTTGGCAACCGGCCAACTGGAATAGCGGAACACTTTGATCGCCGTGTGTGTGTGTGTGTGTATGTGTGTGTGTGTGGGTGTGTATGTGTGTGTGTGTGGGTGTGTATGTGTGTGTATACATTACTGACTCTCCAAGGACCTCTTCCTAAAAATTCACTAGCGGGATCGAACTAGGCGATCAAAGTGTCTGGTTCCGAGGTCCAGGTCCACCACCGATGCCCCACCATCGTCTTCAAGGTGTCCCAGAGTCGTGTATCCTTCGTGCAGGACTCTGGCAACCTTGGAGAGGGTGAGGACTCTCGGAACGTCTCGCGGTTTCGGCAGTTAGGGGCGCGAACATCGATCAAAGGCACACGACGTGACAAAGTACACAGAATCGTGCAAGTTTGTGTTCTGGGTTGCTAGAGCTACGTGTGGCAAAATGCTCGTTTGGTGGACGAGCTTGTGAATGGATCATCGGTGCACTGCGAATTTTATGCAAAACGGAGAAACAAATATTTCGAGACCCATTAAGGTAAAGGCACCAGTAGTTGACCATTTGATAGAAAAACATAAAAAATAAGGTTTGAAATGTTCTTATTGTTTTGAAATTTAAACAACGGACGGCATGGCATCCGAGAGGTTCGCTTTTATCAAAAGTGCACTTATAAGTGCGCTTGTAAAAACCTTATTTTTTATGTTTTTCTATAAAATGGTCAACTACTGGTGCCTTTAATTTACTGGGAACAGCAATAGTCCAGCGATAGTCTAATAGGTCCAGCAACCAGCGATTGTGTGCCGTCGACGAGGTAAAGTACATGTAGAAGAAGAAGAAGAAGAAGAAGAAAAGAAAAGAAAATAGACAAGAGAAAAAAGAAAGATAGGGACATGCGACTCACCAATGCCTGGGCGGCGCTCTGGTGCTGCAAGCAAGAAACACCCAGTTACAAAATCACAGTAACGACAATCGAGTAGTTGTGTTTTTGTTGACGGCTAGTGATTTTTCTAGGAAGCACGCACACGCACACGCACGTACACGCACACGCATACATACACGGTCGGGCACGGCTAATGCGGATGCTCGCGAGTAAGCGTTTTTCACATCGACAGAGATCATTATGCACATCGAGATCCGCGTCGCGTCGTGTCGGAAGTGCACTACTGTCGGTGGAACAAACGTGACGACACTTGCAGGAAATCTTTTGACTTTACACCGCAGAGTGAACTTTATGTAATTTTGCCGGAAAATGCAAAATACAACTTATTTTCGAGCAACGTGTTTTGGACAATATTTCTCTTCGTGGTCGATGAACGATTAAAGCGGAAGGAGGTGTTAACGCTAAACCTACCACGGTCAAATGACCGGTTTTATATTTTGCAATTATTGAAATTGTAAAAATTCATTTATGGAAATTAACGGAGTAATTAGTTTTGTCTAAGCATCTGTTTATATTGTGAATTATGGATATTCACAATAAATTTAGTGTTGCCATTTTTACATGGTGACGTTTATCAAATACCTTTAATGCTTGGTAGGTTTAGTGTTAATACCGTTAGAGTAGCCCGAAATAAATTCTTTTTAAATATTTGTCGTGTAATTATAAATTTGCAATTCTAATTAACGATTGCTCCGAGTCTTGCGTTTTTTAAAGATAGAAAAATATTTGGAGACACTGTACGAATCGTTACACGAATTGATCGGTCTTGAAATTGACTGTCGAAAATTGACGAATCAAATGAAAAGTACCTATCGATCTAACCACGTACGAAACAATCTCGTGTACTAAATATTTCCTGTACATCCTATAACGATGAAAACTTTCTAACGATAATTTATCGCAACGCTAATAAACTTCACAAACGAAGCAATCTATTGCCTTCAGCTAGAACAAAACACAAGTTCAATCTTCATCTCTGAACTTTCACTAACAACGCGAGCACCATCTCGTGACAGCTCCCACCGAATAAACCCCACCATTATCAAATTAAACCGCAACTTTTTGCCGCGAGTTCAACTCGGTAAGCTCGTGAAAGGTTATCGCACTGCCTCGCCAATGTGTTACCAAAAAAGTCAGTAAATTCGTTCCACCGACAGCGGCGTTGAGAGCCAGGCTGAAGGTCGCTTTCTCTCTCTCTCTTTCACGAACGAAGAGAAAGCGAAGAAAGGAAGAAGAACTAGAACAGGAAAAAGAAGAGCAACAACAAAAACATACAAAGAGGCAGGTAAGAAGAACGGAACGCTTACAAAACAGAAAACCTAATCCGCGGAGACGTGGGTTTCGATCGAATACAGTGGTGCACGGTTAAATTTACATGTACCATGATCGCGACCCACCTTAACCCCTTGCACTGCTATTTATTTTGTGATTATAACGATGAGGAATTTTTCATGGTTCAGAATTTCATAGAAGAAAAAGGTAGTTTATATTTATTGTATGCCTATGTTTTCTCCTGAGGATATACAGTCGGGATACACAAAATAGAATTTTATTTCGGTTAAAGGGAAATTAATGACATAAATATTTATTAGACTTTGGTCAGAATCTTCATCGCGAGTCTCACTCGATATTGTAGGGCAAGGGGTTAATTGCGATCGATAAGAACCAGATCTTTGTTCTGTTTTTGGTGGTTTTCTTTCCTGCCTCGCGCGCGACGTCTCGCAAAAGCTTGCGGTGGTGGGCAGAAAGCTCGCGTCGAACGATAACAAGTGCCATTGCAATCGGTAGTAATCACGGGGGGGGGCTGGATGACGACGACGGGGACGATGACGATGATTGGTGGCGAGGCCGAGGGATGCACGTTCGATTGGATCGATCGGAGTCCCGTCGGCGAGTAATTAAAACAAACTGATCGGCGCGATTATCGACTGCTCTGCGCGAGTCCCGGCTACCGGTCTCGCACGGCTCCCACCTGCACATTCTATGTAACAATAGGTAGGTAGAAAGGTACACTGGCTCACGAAAGTGTTCGAACGCTCTTTAACACGTTCACGACGGGATGTACCACCGGTGGTACAAATATTAGGTTGTAACATATGAAACATCCGATTTTTAAGAATACTGATAAACCAAAATCGTACATTTCATATGGTACAAATACAATGGTCAAAATACGGCCCTGTCGTGAACGTGTTGAACTACTATAATTTTTTTTTTAATTGGATCAAACAACCTGACATTTTTTAGCAATTAGAACAATTGGTTTCCAAAATGATGTGCAAACAAGATTTTAAAAAAATTGCAATTGGTAAGAATTACATGAGAAATTAAAAATGGCACTTCTTACAACTTTTTTTATTTGAGTCTATAATGAAAATTTAAAATATGCGTTTTCTAGATCTATGTTAGTTATACACGTGCTGAAAATTTCATCGAAATCGACTAATATACACACCGAGCTCCACATAGTTAAAAGTGGTTACAATCCACAAATTCTAACATCTTTAGATGCGTGTCGTTTTTATCTGCATCAACCAATTTCGACGAAAGTTTCAGTATGTTTACAACTAACATAGATCTACAAAACGCATGTTTTAAATATTCATTACAGGCTCAAATAAAAAAGTTTTGGAAAGTGCCTTTTTTATTTGCTCTTCTAATTCCTAACAATTGCAATGTTTTCAAATTCTTTTTTGCACATCACTTGAAAAACCAATTCTTCTAACTCCTAAAAAAAGTCAGGTCGTTTGATCCAATTAAAAAAAAAAAGTTATACTGTTTTAAAGGACGTTCGAATACTTTCGCGAGCCTGTGTAGGTCCAAAGTTTCTGGACACTCTGACCGGGTTCGATCAAGCGTTTTCGCAGTCTGGTTTTTGGTGATCGAATCAACGCTTCGCGGCGTTGTATTGTTTACCTACACACGTTCGTAAGGCTGGAAACGTGTAGAACACGCTATTTATTCGAGCTTGTTGGGATATTTATGGACCGCAGGGATGGAAAAACCACCCCGTTCGCGTTCCCTCGACGTTCGACGCAAGATGAATTCCGCCCCCGTATCTGCCGGGACTCGAAGTTTCTTCGGCGAGCCGCGAAAAAGCTAACGCAAACAGCAATCTGTGCGCTCGTTCCCGATCAAACTCGCAGAGACTGGGAACCCTGGGAGCTGGGAACGGGAATCCCAGGGGAGGATTTCTGCGGGCGGGAGAGCGGTGAATAAACTTTCCGTGCACTTGGCAAATAAGTATTACAATATTCCGGCGCGGCGGGCGACTCCTATCTCACCAATACCGGAGAATATTTTGATTGTCGGCTGTGTGCTCTAAAATTTGCTTTCCATACTTTTCCTTTCTTCGCTCTCTGCCTCCCCACCCCTCACTCTCTGTCCCCCTTTCACTGCATTTGCCTTCGTTTTCGTCGCTGTGTTCTACCAATAACACTGTCCAACACCAAAAAAATTTTGCAATACCTGTTGGCAGATTCTTATACACTTTGTCTGTTGTCGAATTTCTCTATCACGTTTTTCTATTCAATTTTCTTTGCTAAGCATTTCTACAATTAAATGTGAATATGACTCAAACTCGAACTTTCTCGCGTGTTCAGTTTTTGCGTAACACGTCATTTTTTATCAAAATTATGCATTTTTACAAAAACCAAGTTTTTTTGAAAACGTTGCGTGTTAGAGAAACTCTGTTTGCGGCTTTAGAATGACAAGGTGTATAAAAATCTGCCAACAGGTATTGCAAAAACCGAAAAAAGTTTTATTTTGTTGGACAAAATAATTGTAATTGATCCGCCATGTTTTTTCTCGATAACTCCATAACAGAGCCGCGGAGAACATTTTCGCAAAGAAAAAAGTTACTTTGAATGTCCTCGGTGTTCACATTAATACGCACAATACTTCATCTGAATACTTTATTCAACCAGCAATGTAGGTAAAAGATGTCTGCTATTACACGACCCAGATATAATTCGTTGAATTGAACCGTGTACAGCTGTAATTGCAACGCATCCTAATTGCAACTTACAAGAGCCAGGTCTTTGTTCTGTTTGCAGCTTTTTCGTTCCTTTCTCCCTCTCTCTCTCTCTTTCTCTCTCTCTCTTTCGTTGGTTACGCCCTCGTTTTTAGGTCAGTCCGCGTGCACACCGACACGAACTTGTAACGCCATTAAGCGTGCTCGGCTCCGAGATTAGAGGGTCATCGATAAGACTATTAATAACGTCAAACTAATGAACCCGCGGACGACGTTTAATGGCACGGTGATTAATGCGTTTTAAAATAGCATTGCAAACGCGATCCTCGGGCTCGGCCGACGTCGAATGCCACCCCCACCCCATCCCCCATCGGGGACGTGCAATTGTAAACGAGGAACAAATTACTACATACCACATTCGCGATGCGAACGCCGTTTTCGAGAATTCGCGTTTGCCCTGGAAGTTTCGCGCTGTTCCACGGCGCAACTTCTCGACGAACACGAGCGTGGTCGCGTGTTCCGAGGGAACTACCGTTCAAAAATATTTGATCAGCCGTTTCAATAAACTACCAACTCTGCCTGGACGGAACAGACGGATAGCTGAGGTTTCAGGTGTTTCCCAGACGGCCCCGCGCGAATATTTCCGTGAGTAGGGAACGTTTATTGCTGCTCTTGGCATCTTTACTGGGATTTTTTTTTTTTTTTTTGTTCCCCACCAAGTAAAAGAGAGCACGAGCCGAAACCGTTACTCTCCTCTTAAAAACTTTACCGGAGTGTGAACTAAATGCCAGCAGTTTTTCGGAACTTTCAGAACCGCAATCTCGCTAAGGATTTTCCTGATTAATATTATACCCTCGTCGTGGTATTTGACTTTGTCGTAATGAGATTTATTCATTCGGTGTTACGATTTGCTAGTACGTATACATTTTTATGGACACGATAGGAACAAGTTCTCTGCGATGAAATTAAACGATGATCCAAATGATTCTTAAATTTTGTCACAAACTTTTCTTTCGTTTCCTTGACTCGATATTAATTGTAGTGCTTGTACAAGTATAATCGACAAAAAAAACTTATTGTATGCTCATGTATGTAGGATCATACGGACCATGAAACGACAAAAGACCTTAGGTATTTTAAAGCGTGAATATATTTAACAATAAAGAGACAAAAGACAAAACAAGGTATACAAAGAGATATTACAAAAGTCGCCACGAAGTGCGCTTCCCAAACGACTATATTGTTTCTTAACTTTTGTCAGTAAGTGTGTGTAATGCAATGCATATTGTAATGCAATGTTTATTTTGCATAAAAATCCACGCTCTACTACCTGTACCTCCAAGATTCTACTTTTTTCGTTCGTAAGCTGCTTTTGTTCTTGGGCTCAGCGTCTAAAAATTTCATCCACGATTCCAGAGGAGTTAATCCTCGCCGTTTCTCTCGCGAATCTGTCCGTGTAAGTAAACTGTGTCGACGACGTGCGTGTTGTTTTCTCGAAAACGATTTCTCGGGAAAAGAAGTGGTAAGCCCCTGGCGGCAAGAACTCTCGGTTAATTGCCGTAATCTTTTCATTGGGAGTCCTTACGGGTCACGGGGAAGACTAATAGCATGGAAGTTGACCTGGATTCCCGTCCTGTTGCCAGAATTGATGTAACTAATCGCGCGAGGTCCGCGTCCGACCGCGATAAGTCCGGCCGATCGAACCGGACGACTGAAACCCGCGTTTATGAATTATTGTTCGTATTAATTCACCGGGATCCGTCGGCCACCGCAGCGATTTTCATTCCGTTTGACGCCGATCGCATTCGATCGTATCTGCGAATATAACCCCTTAACGACAACATCGAGTCCCTAATGAACACGGGGAAATTTTCTGCACGACTTTCTGGCTAAATCGAGGAGCGATGACTGCGGATTTTATGCGTTCATAGCAACCGATTGGCGAGTATACCCTAGTAGCACAAAAATATTAGATAGATATTTTTTTCAAATATTGGAAAAATATTTTTTAAGCCACATTTTTTCATATGAGAAAACTATTGGATCTAAGTATTGGATCTACATATAAAGTAATTAATTTAAAGTAAATATTTAAAAAATGTGAATTCAATATTTCAAAAATATAAATTCAATATTTAAAAAACATTCAATAAAATGTTCAAATTTAAGAAAATATTATAACAAAACTTATAGAAACTATGAATATGTATTACTTTCTGCGCACTGTTTGTTGAGGGAATATTTTCTGTATTATCTGTATTTGGAAAGAATATTCTATTTCTAATATTAAATAAAGATTTGTTTTATAATGGGAAAAAAATATTTTTTTCATGATATTAAATAAATATTATCTGTATATTAGGAAAAAATATTCTACCCCTAATATGAGATAAAGATTCATTTAATATTTAGAAAAAATATTTTTCTCGTAACATGAAATAGATATTTCCTGAATATTTAAAAAGAAATATTTGTTACTTGATATAACATAAATATTCTATGTATATTTGAATATTAAAAAAGGATTGTATCTACTAGGGTAATTTCAAACAATTCACAGAAAGCAAAAGTCGAAAGCGTAATTGGCGAGTCCGAGCAGTTTTCGTTCGATTAAATAAATTGCTCGGCTCGCTCGCTTCTTGCGGTTGCCGTGAAAAATTAACAATCTGTGTATTCGCGTGGCTGGTATCCGGCGTTTAGGGTACAACAGAAGATTTTTGTGGGAAAGCGTCCGTCCGAGACGAAACGAAAAATCGTCAAAGCGTGGACACTCCGCGCGAGAGTGGAGCCTGTGACGGTCCAGCTCCTTGAAGAACGCTTTTCTCGGGAGCGAATCGGCGCCGAAAAACCAGGCCCGCGTCCTTCTTTTTGCAGACCGCTGTCGGAAATGTCATTGGTCAAGGCAACCGGAGCGAATTTCCAGGCTCGAATCGATATCTCAACAAAAGAGTACCACCGGGGCCAGCGCATTATCGCCCGCGGACGAAAACGCTAGAAAATGAAACAATTTTCCTTTCGAGCACTAACGAGGCGTTGGAAAAACCGGCTAGAGAATCTGCGAAAATTTTTGGATCGTTCGGACAAGGAACGACAAATTGTAAGACCGCGTATTAGGATATCAGGAAAACAGGCTTGAAAGAAATTGAATTTATTTAATACCTACTTTCGCGATAAAAAAAAAAATGGAAATTCAGACTTTTGAGAATTCGCAGCGAATTTCTAAACTCGATTTACAGTTGCATAAATTTTGCAGCAAAACTGCGGCACGGTTTCGGAATGAAAACTCATCGACACTTGTGAAGTTTTTCACAAACTCAATCACGAAGTCCGTTGATTTTATAGTAGTTCGGATTGCGAGGACCCGGGAATTAAAACTCACCGGCCACTTCCAAAGTGAAATTAACAAACGCAATCTCTAATTAACATCGATTTGACGGCGCGCGGCGGTCGAAGCTACGAAGATTTCAGCGTGTCGAATTAATCGACGACATTTCCGACTCGAAATTTACGAGCCGAGCCTTTTCCAGCATAGTCTGAACTGCGAGGATTCTCGAATTAGAACTCGTTGACAGTTCTGAAACAAAGTTGCGAAATTCGATCTGCTAGTTATTTCGCAACGGTCCGAATCGCGAAGACTACGACTCTGGCAAACTGGTCGACGAGTCCGAAACGAAATTTGTGTGCGGGTTTCTCGTAAATTCGAACGTGTCTCGTTCGGAATGTTCTGTAAGCGATCGAGGCATCGGCACATTTGCATTCGGCCGAATGATAGATTAGTTAGCGCTCGTCTCCACGATCATAAATCAGTTGCAGATACCCCGAAGGATGCGGACACATTTTGGTCTCAATCTGTCCGGCTCATCGATTTGGAGGCTGTCGCGATTTCCCGCGATTCTCGAGGATGGACGAGAACTTCCGGCGCGGAGATAGGAAAATGAAGGTCGCGGCCTGTACCGGTGAGATGGCGTCGTAAAAAGTTAAACGATGATCTTGCTGTATCATCTCTAATTCCGTTTGGTCGCCGCGCCGGGGAATTAATCTGGCGAGGAAAACTCCATTTCGAGGATTATTTTTTATTAGGCCTGAACCTTGAACGAGATTCTCATCTCAGCTACGGGTATACTCGCAATCTACACTTTTCTAAATGAGTCTCGGAAAAATGCGAGCACGCGAACAAAACTGTCCGCGAATTTTCATTTGTTAATATTTTTAAGACGCTATTTTAGAGACGAATTCAACGACCTACCACAGTATAATTTGGACCTTGAAACAACGCTGAAATAATTTTTTGGTCAGAAAAACCATGTTTTCGGTCCGCTGTGCGTCGTAAATGAACTATTAGGTTGGCAAGAAAGTAATTTCGGTATATGTTGATGCGTTGCGTTAAGTGAATTTCTTTCAATTCGTGTAGAACCGAAATATCGAGCTTCTGAACGATTCCGAGACTTTTTAAACGATATTCTATAGTTGTATGCGAGACATTTAACCTGTCTGCAATCTCTCGGACAGATATATGACGATCCGATTCAATAATGGCTTTCGTTTGATCATCATCAACTTCAAATGGTCGATCAGAACGTTGGTCGTCTTCAAGTGAGAAATTTCCAGAACGGAATTTTTTAAAACAATTGTGGCACGTGCGTTCTATTAAGCAATCCACACCATAACTTCCCATATATCTTTGTGAGCCTCGGCAGCTTTTTACCTCTACGGAAATAAAAAAGCAATATATGTGCCTATAACGTTCGTTTTTGCACACCATGTTCCAATTGACACAGAACTAACAATTTTCATCAAAATTACGTGTAATTCGCTTTAAAAGTAACCTAAAAGATGCAGTTACGAAATGTCGGAAAGGAAACGAACGCAACGTTAACGGAAGTCAATCAAGCGAAACATAACGCCAGGTATTAGTGAAAACCGAAAACACTTTCTTGCCTACCTAATATTATTTCGGGTCGTTTCATGGTTGGGAATGGTTTCGACGGTTCGGTAGAGGGTTGGTTGTGTACCGTCTTGACGGGGGTTAAGCGTGCGAGGGCCTCTGTCGAATCGATTCGAGGAGTGGAGGGCCTGTGCACACTGCAATGCCGTAACCTCCCCAAGAAGGAAGATTTCACGAGGCGGAACCACCGCCGGCGACGAGCAGGAAAAGATGGGAATGGGAAAGAGGGAAAAGATGATGAGACTAGGCACGAGGAGGAAGCGCAGCGCAGCGCAGCGCAGAGCCCGGCCTGCAGAGAGCATCGTTCAACGAACGAACGGACGGACCTTTCATTCTGTTCTCGTCTTATTGGATACCCTGGCGCATTTCCCTGGATATCCTCGCGACGACGCGAATTTTAAAGAGTTCCACCCTGCCCGAATACTCGTCCTATTAACCAGGCCTTTAATCTTTCGATTGCTTCCGACTCGTGGCGCTCTGATATACACAGGCTCACGAAAATATTCGAACGCCCTTTAAACTAGTGTAACTTTTTTTTTTTAATTGGATCAAACAACCTGACATTTTTGAGCAATTAGAAGAATTGGTTTTCCAAATGATGTGCAAACAAGATTTTGAAAAAATTACAATTGGTGAGAAGTACACGAGAAAATAGAAATGGCACTGACCTAAAACAGACCTACAAAACGCATATTTTAAATTTTCATTACAGACTCGAATAAAAAAGTTTTGGAAAATGTCTTTTTTATTTGCTCTTATAATTCCGAGCTTGAATTGAAATTTTTTTAAAATCATTTTTGCACGTCATTTGAAGAAGTCAGATGGTTTGGTCCAATTTAAAAAAGTTATATTGTTTTGAAGGGCGTTCGAACATTTTCGTGAGCGTATGTATGCAACCCTTGTGACTTAAGATTAACCCCTTGCCCTACAATAACGAGCCAGACTCGTGATGAAGATTCTAAATAGAGTCCGATAAATGTGAACGTTATTAATTTCCTTTAAACCGAAACAAAATTCTATTTTGTTGTAGTTGATGAATATCCTTTGGAGAAAACATAGGCGTACAATAAATATAAACTGTCTTTTCTTTCTATGAAATTCTGAATTTTTAATCGTTATAATCACAAAATAAATTGTAGTGCGAGGGGTTAACAAAGACAATTTCTATTTCGCATAAATATTTACAGTTCATCGATTGCTCTATTGTTCGGTCAACTTTAAAATTCCAATGTAAATGTTTCTCGGAGGTCAGCAGAAAATGTCGCAGCCTTGGGATTTCGCAATTTCGAAAAAACAGATTGGCGCGCGAGGGTTAAATGGAATTATTTTTACGGTAGTTTTCGAGGTTGCCGTGGCTTGGCAGTCAAAGTGTTAAAAGTTCTCGGGGATTTATTCATGCAATAGTTTCACAAGAGAGTTCACACGGGGCAGGGTTGTGCCGGCCGATTACTGGGACACCTGCTAGAAAAACACAGGTACACGCTCGACTTGCCAACGAAAAGCCGATTGACCGAACCTGAAACGGCTCGAAACACGTTTCGAGAGTCCCTGGCTAGGTACAGGGGATGCTAATAATATGATTAACCCCTGTCGAGGGGTGGAGTTTCTTGGCCGTGCGCGGCCAACAAGAGTTACCGCGGCAACACACGGAACGCCGCTTCACCAATTTCAACGGAAACACAGGCCTGATATTGACTCTGTGATTAGGACACTGGCCTGCCTACTAATCGCGATATTGTCCGGCGTATTAGAGCTGTTCTCGATCGTAATGTTCCCAGTGTTGCCGAGAATCTAGTGCCCTCGGGGGAGTCCTTCCTGGGCCAATCAGAAATGCGGAAAGACGACGGGTTCCTGTTCCTCTTCGCCGAACCGTCAACCAATTAAAACTAGAACGGCCAACCGCTAAATGCAACTGGCATACATTGTCATATAATAACAACAAAATAAGATTTCTTTAGATTTCGTATTAGTTTTGTTTAAATATCTACTTCGATAGAGAAGTTTATTAAAAAATTTTCTCATGGAAACATATTTATAATTTCTGTTGGATTATTAGCAATAATAATGCAACTGCCAAAAGAGCAAAAATGAATTTCGTTGCCCATGAGAAACACTAACTTTCTCTATCTTAGAATAACAGACCAGATGTCATCGGACCCATAGGCCTGGTATTTGTCGTACCCGAGGTCCAGGGCAATAAACGATGCAGGCCTGGGTTTTTCCTTTATTTCAAGTGGACGAAAGATTTCTCTTTCGTCCCTGCTTTATTCTATTCCTCACTTCGAGTCCGTTAGCCGAACTGGTTACATCGTCCTTCCGCGCTGTTTAATAAAACAGATATAGCAAATTCTCCAGTGTATTCATTTATTGAAATACCAAATCCTAACAATTTCAATATCTCTAAAAAAAAAAAATTAGGAGGAAGTCATTTTGACCCATCCGGTAGTTCTAGTGTTAACACATTAAGAACCGCTCACGAGTTTTCTCGTGTTTCGCGTCCCATCTGTTAAGGACCGGTCACGAGTTTTCTCGCGAGAGAAAAGACTTTTTTTCTCGAGTTTGCCCAAAAACGTGCGGTCCCTGGCGTATGTCTTAGAGATTTCTATGCGGTACGCAATGTGTTAATAATCAGGCAAAATTCACGTTTTCGTATACGTCGTTTCGCTTCCTGTTCAAATTAACGTATTTTCATTTTTTTTTTTGTTTCAATGCGATAACGTCGATGTCAAAGAATTCTGTTCTGAAAAATACGTGGAAATGCCTAGGTCAGAATTTAAACGGACCCAGCCACCGGAGGAGGGCTCTCGTGAACTCGTTAAGAGCATCCAATTCGCGTGGGTTAGTCCGCACCAATTAATATCGTATGATTTCGGATAATAGGGGGGCAGGTATTGCGACGAGACCAGAGAGTCACAGAAATAGCTAACCGCGTTTCGTGCGGCCGCGATAGGGGGTGGACAAGCACTTTAACGCGATGGTTAGTCGAGTACCAACAGCGGTAATCAAGCTCGAATCAACAACGTCCCGTTTACTTAGGTAATTCTCGAAGCGAACATTCTCGGGGGCGAGCAGAGTGGCGGAAGGGACAGTATTCTTCGTTCCCAAGATATCGCCTGGGAATCGCGTGACGATTCGAATACGTGATCGCGCGGATGACACCGTTCTCTTTAAAGGGAGACGAGCACTCTCGCGCAGCAGACACGATCCTTTGGGGCTGGCACACGCTCGAATATTAACCCTTTGAAACACGGATTTCCTTTTAACGAGGCGAGCAATAATCGTTTTCGTTGCGGCGGCGCGCCTCGGTCACTTGATATTATCGACAGGGATTTACGTCAATATTGTCCCTCGAGAAAAATGGTTTCCAGCGAAAGTGATCTCGAGATTCGCCTAGGGAATTTCTTCGAGATCGTCCTCGAAATTTTTCTCCGATTAAAGATCGTTCATCGGTACCGGTCCGTTAATTGTATCGAGAGACCCGATGTACTAAAATTTTATCACGAAAAATACATTCGCTGCCGGGAGAAAGTTTAACCAAAAATATACAAGCAACTGCAAACTTTTACCCAACTGTGTATATCCCACGAGGTCTTTGTACCGACAAAAGACCGATAAAAGTGTAGAGACAATGAAAAATTAAGGAGCCTTTTAACTCTTCGATGTTGACCGTTTCTACGTGCCACTAATTGCATTATACTGAAATGTTCGTTGACGGTGCATCGAGTATAATATTTTCACGATTTTCAACAGTCTCGGTTTACAACTTCCTTCTGCGACGTTTATCATTCCTAGGCATGTTAATTAACCTATAAAAATCGTGTTTCGCTTCGCTACTGTTCGACCACCTGTAGTGGACACCCTGTACATTCGCAATGATCCAAAGGCTTGAAACGGGAACCGTGGCTGCTGCGACAATGTCCACACGAAGAATCACGAGCGAAAGAACATCGTTGTCTAAACAAACTCCAGAACTACCGTTGTATCCACTGTCCTGTCCTAAGCAAACACAGCGTGAGACTTTCGTGCGCCAACCACGACTGCGACAACATCCACGATTTAAATGTGCGAACACTCTGGTCGGCTGAAAAATATATCGACCAGCCACGCGGCGATGCGCAAAAAGTTGCTTCGTTTAGAGTTGTGCAAATAACAATCGACAACGTTGAATCCCAGGAAAGTTGAAGAGGTGAAGCAACTTTCGCGAACGAAGGTTGCGATACTATATGCAATTGTAACGAATTGTTGAACTCAATTGTTGTACAGTGTGTCGCGTACTCGTCGATCGAAAGTTTCGCGACGATCGTTGGTCATTTTCCCGCAAACGCTGATTCCAAAGACAACACGCGAAACACGTTCGCAACGAAATTAAACCGGGATGACTGCGCTCGCGCGCGTTAATACCGATCGGTGTACTCAATCTGCACACAATTATGCAGTCATTAGCGTGTCGGCGTTCCGTTTTCAGCTAATCAGTGCCAATAAGAGAATTATATTTCACGCCCTCGACGTTGCGTTCGATTGACAGCGTATTCGACGCCAACGACGATGATATTAACGCTCGGCGGCTGACAACGCGCGACGCGACGCGGCGCGTCGGCTTTAATCAGCCGCAGCTGGTCGATCTGTGCGAAACTTGAAACCATTTTCTAACCGAAAAATTCTGCAAAATGTGCAATAGATTGATTTTCCATGTGTACGCATAGCAAACAATGTTTCAGACGAAGTTGAATGGTTTTGAGAGGAGCACATTTTGATGGTACATTTTTTTTGTAGATGGACGTGTAAAGGACATAATAATATGAAGGTCATTAATGTTTTTTCAAATGGAATCATATAATTTTTCTAGCATCAGTCGATGCTCCTTCATATTCTTCATAAAAAAGTATTCATCTATTTGTGTAAAAAAATCATTAGTTTAGGAGATATTTTAATTCTAATTTGTTAGGAAATCTCGACTTTCTGGTCAATATTATGAATTCAATGTGATAATGTAGTAGGAGAGCAAGAATTATCAATGTAAATATTTACATTTTCTGTTTTGATAATTCTTGTTCTCCTACTTTTGTGAAATTTAGTCTCTGTAACGTCTCTGATACGGTGAATACGGCGATACGGTGAATTATCACTTCATAGTGAAGTATTCTAAAGAATAAAATATAGACATGTTATCAATTTATTTAGAAGCTGGGAAAAGTGCTACACATGCAGAAAGATTATATGCGAATAGAATTCCTCAATGAAATCATCCATCACGTCGTACCTTTGATTATGTTTTTAAAAAATTTCACCAGACGGGGCAATTATGATTCCATTTAAAAAAAACATGAATGACCTTCATATGTCCTTTACACGTCCACCTACAAAAAAAAAGAAATGTACCATCAGAATGTGCCCCTCTCAAAACCATGCAACTTGATCTGAAACATTGTTTGCTATGCGTAATAATAATGACGTAAATCTAGATGGCAAAATGTGGCGACCCACCCTGTATAGATATACAATCTCAGAGTATACAGTGCCCACAATTTTAGCCATAAAATTTGCGAACCAATCGTTGTGCACGCTTCGCTATCTGTATAGCGCACGACGGAGAGGCGAAACGGATCGACAGAGCGTGATTCGGAACGGTAACGCGAGATAAGAGGAGAGATAATGGATGGTGGGACCGAGAGCGACAGGTCTCTTCAGGTATTCCGCTGACAATTTCACTTGGATCGTGACTGCCGTGCCGTGAAAAATAACGAGAGTATAACCGCTTCTGGGTGGCGGTGCTCGCTCGGCTGATTTATCAGTCCGCGATCTGGATAAAGCAATTAGCGTTCGCGACGAGACTCCCACGGCGCGATACATCTTCCTCGACCTCGAATAAAAATTCTTTCCCGGTCTGCTGCCGCCAGCACGTAATCGTGACCATGATGGCGCGCCGCGTTCTATCAAAGCCGTTCATAATTGATGGATCCATAATTGGCCCACTCTGAACGCTCTCGAGTGACAACATTTACCTTTTTAATAAGCAGACTTGCGAATCTGTATGCGAAATAAACAAGTTCCAAGTCAAATACAACGCACTGGAACCAGGCCAAGGTTCCTTCCTTAAATCATTTTAATGCGTTCGCGATAACTGGCGGATTTAATACATTTATGAGAAAAATGGGTGGGTACCATTTAACCCTTTGAGCGCTACGAACGCATATATGGGTTCCCACACAGCCATTCAATTTCGGCCATTAACGCAGTTATGTGTTGTTCATGGGACTTGTGTGTGCATTTAGACACACTTTTAGAAAGACGTCGCTTTTACGTCTCATTTCAGACGTCTTTAAGACGTCTTTTACGAGTCGTCTTTATTATTAATAAGAAAAAATTGATTATTATTATTAAGTTTCAGAGAATTACGGGGCATCATTATTTTCAATTTCATAAAATTAGTTCGAGGGGCCCCGTGGAACTGTAAACGACAAGGTACAACGTATCTTGAGCGTTATCGATTGTCGTTGATCCGACCAGTGTCCTGTAATCGAGGATCGCCGCCGGTGTTGTATGACGGCGTGTAGGAGCCGCTCGCAACGATAAATCTCTGACGTACGCGTGCGTTTCCTCTCGAGCGTCGGACGCCGCGATGCGACGCGACGCGACGCGTTCATACGGAAAGTTCTGCGAAGTTAATTACACGAGAGCAGAGTCCCCGTTGCTCGTTACGTGTGCAGACTGTAGACGAGAGTGGCGTCGGCCACCGGGATCCTCTAAGTGGAATTTTCATCCCGGCGCGAAGCGTAGAGAGCAGCGTCCTCGTCGTTTTCGGTAGAGAAATTGAGAAGCAGCACGACGGTTTCCTTGAATTCCGCGATAAATAAGATACCGACGCCTCTCTCTTCCTCCCCTGCCCACCCCTCAGCCCCTCTATTTATTCTAGCAACTTTTAATTAAATTTCCCGGCCCGAATCATTTCGGGCTTTAATTACGCGACCTCGGCGAAGAAACAATCGTTCCATGGGTTTACGGTGGGACGGAACCAGAAACGCGCGTAAATCAATCGGGCCGAATAGAGTTTTCGCCGGGCGATTAATTTATGCATTAGCCGACGGCAAATTTTGATTTATCGCGCAAATATTTCGACGGACAACGGGGGACAACGTGCCCGGTCGATCGTATTGTGCGAAAGGAACGGTGTTTGGCGTGCTATAGCGATCGATTCCTGGCTTGGCGAGGGAGGAATTGGTTATCCGTGGAACACGCTTCGCTGGAAACGCGATTCCGAAAGAGATTCGCACCGGCAGAAAGCGTTCAGGGGCCAGCATTGGCCTGTGGGAAACGCCTTTTATTCTGCTTCTTCTTTAGGCTGCGATTTATTTCCGATTTTCTTTTCAAGGTTTCGCGTTGTTGCGTTTTTTCGTTGGTGAAATTGGAAGAAACGCCAGTGGGAGAGAGCAATAGCTGTAGCCTAACGATCCTGGAACTATGGTTGACACAATGTTCGTTCGATTTGTTAACCCCTTGAGCGCTGACAAGGAAACATACTCAGATGCGAAAATCCGATTTTGATGAAACTTATGGGAGCTTATAGTTCTTTGAAAAATATTTGACACGTGTTTTTTTTTATCGGCAACCATCCAGTTTGAAGGGGTGAAAACAGCCGTCAAAGTTGGGGGTCAAAACCATATCTTTTGAGATATCTCGGAAACCAGGGATCGAAAATATTGGAATTTCTATTTAAATTGTGTGTTTTTTAATGGGAGATGTAGTCGCGCAAGAAAATTTTCAGGATGAAAATTTAAAATATGCGTTTTGTAGATGACTTTTGGTCAGTTGCTGCTTAAAATCCTGAGATTCTAACATATTTCGATGCGTGCCGTTTTTATCTGCGTCAGCGGATTTCGATAAAATTTTCAATACGTGTATAACCAACACAAGTCTACAAAACGCATATTTAAATATTCATTACATGCTCAAATAAAAAAGTTTGGGAGAATGCCTTTTTTATTTGCTCTTATAATTCCGAGCTTGAATTGAAATTTTTTTAAAATCATTTTTGCACGTCATTTGCAGAAGTCGGATGGTTTGATCCAATTTAAAAAAATTTATACTGTTTTAAATGGCGTTCGAACACTTTCGTGAGCCAGTGCATGCGTTCATGGCCCAAATTGAATGGCTGTGCGGGAACCCATATATGCGTTTTCATAGCGTTCAAAGGGTTAAGAAAGAAGGAAACAACGCTTTTGAACCTTGCTCGTGGGCAAAACTGTCTGTAAACACCTAAACGCTTGACTAGGGTATTCTTACTCGAACGTAATGGACTAGACTGCAGGTTTCACGGCCCGCAGAAATCACGCTACACTCTCGTCGGCGACCGATTTACTCTGAAACTCCGGTTCGATAACGGCCGCCTACAAAGCTGAACTTAAACAGGCGCGTTCCTTCAGAAATTGTAATCTCGGGGCTAATCTGACCGTTCGCGAACCGGTGTGCCACTTTTTCGCGTCCCGATTGCCCGTGGACGCGGAAGATAACCCGAAACCTAGAGACAAAGGTCGACGGGTGGAACGGGGGGAGAAAGAGGGCGGGATAGTTGCAGATAGAGGCAGTCGACTGCTTATACCCTACTCGACAGTCGACGGGGCACATTAAAAATACACGGGAAAGTTATTATTGCTATCTGTTCCCGGGAAAATGCTTCTGAAAATGTGCCCAAGCAGAATTGAGCGGTATCGGAATAACACGATCTAATCAAATTATAACTGCGGCCATTTTCTTCGGATTCCTCTGGAGAAATCCTTTCGATGATAACTCGAGAACCATTCGAACGCGATAACAATGATAGTTTTCGCTTGAGAAAAATCAATAACGATAATTGAAACTGACATTCGATCGCGACATAATTAAAACTTCTGCCCCAGGCTTTGGAAAGTATTGACCGGATCCGACAACAGCAATAATGTGTAAACAGAATAGCAATCGTCCAGTCCAATAGTAATCAAGAACACAAATTCGATGCACAGTACATAATTATTAAATATCCCACGCCGACACGAACTTGAAAAGTGAACAGGGAAATTGATCGAATGAATTTATTTATCCACGCGTACGAAAACGCCTTACGACACCTGAAAACCAACCTAAGCTAATTTTACTTTAATTTTTCTTGGTCTCGATCGTGCGTTTCGTGACGGAATTACTTGTCCAGGATTTATAATAAATTTTTACGTTAATATATTCATTGTACCAAATTTAATTAGGAACTGTAAAATGTAGGAAAGTTGGTGGACCACGCAATATCATACATTTAATTATTTTCAATTTTTATTTCATTAAATAATTTACTTTAATTGTATGGAATTTTTCGGGTTTCTAGTTTTGGCACACAAAGTGTTAAGTATACTAGAAAATTTCACTATCTATCTCATAAATTATTTTTCTTCTTATCTATGGAATAGTACTTGTTAGTTCGTAACCTTGAAATTAAATGATAAGACGAGGGGTTAACGATCGGCAGGGTTCACTGTTAAATTAATTAGGTGTTCCGGACGCCCCGCCGCAGGAAACGAGCATGAAAATGGCTTGCCCTCTGAGCGATTAAATCATTCGTCCTGCGAAACCGCGAGCAAAGGTACGCTGTTTTTTTTTCTCTTTTTCTTTTTTTTCTCTCGCGGATCCTCGGTGGAGGCGTCGTCGTCGTCGTCGTCGTTGGCGGCGCGTTTCTGCAATTCCGAATTACGCGCACGGATAAGTGTACTAATTAAGCGCGCCGTTGGATGCAACGCGGGTAATTGGACCATCTCCCGCTGGCGCCGGGATTTTTCGCTTGAATTTGTTCATCAAGTTCGACCTTGCGCGCGATACCGTGGCGCAAGAGCAAAGCAGAGCAGAGCGGAGCAAAGCGGAGCAGAGCAGAGCAGAGCTGAGGGCTTGCCACCACCGTTTTCCCACCGTCCGGCTGGAAATCCTGTCTCTATCTCCTGACATCATCCCCCGAAAAGGATTACTGCACTCAGCTTGTTCCGTCGATTGGAAAACAACGATTGCAATATTTATCAAAATCCTCGGCAGACCCGCTGATACGCTTATGCACTTAACTGTCTCGATGGCCGTTTCGAAATTGCTCGGAAAATTCCTAACGTGTACACTTCCTTTTGTAACTTGAGTGAATTTTACGATTTTTCTAAAGGGACAGTTTTGGTGATAGCATCGTGATCATGGAAACAACAAAGGTCTTACATTGCGTTACTCCCTTCTTCTTAAAAATATACACTACCGGCCATAAGTGTTTACCCACCCACATATTTTTTAACATTGTAGTCCACGGTTCTACGGTTCAGCTTCAATAACTTTGCTATTTCTCTGTTACTTTTTCCGATGCTATGATGGGACACTATTAGAGCGCGCGTTTCAATCGATAATTCTTTTCTCCCTGACATTATTTGAAATTTTCGCAAAATTCTTTAGGCACGTGAAAATCAACTGTTTACTGTATGAAAGCTTAATGCAGTATGAAATTTGAGAAGACTAAGATACCTGTATTACCTGCGTTCATATTCCCTACTGACCGTTATAAAAATTTCAGAAAAATGGGTTTCTTTACCTGAACTCCAAAATTGTCGTTTTTCATAAAAAGCTGTAAACTCATTTACAGTACCTGATTGTGTATGTACAGAATATTTTGGATGTTTTTTATTAGCCTTATAATTAGGATTTAATGCTACGGACATTTTCATAACAATAAAATACCTATTATTTGAATAGTAACGAAATTTGAAGGTGGGTAAACATTTATGGCCGGTAGTGTAGACGGATTACGTGTTTCTGTTGGTATCCATGCCTGTCAACTCTCACCCCGAGCATTACTACAGTCCTCCCCGAAAAGTTTTGGTCCTTTAAAACAAGAATCGTGTTAATCTCATGTTTACTCAATCTCTTTCCTCGTCCCATGACAGCCAAATGCTTCGATCTTTTAAACTACTTGGGATTTAAGTGTATTAAACTGACCGACACGTCTAGCCTCACAGAAAGTTTGACAAACGCTAGTAATTGTTATGAAAATTCTAAGTGTGCTATCTTTTTCGCCCCCTTCTTTTATAGCATATTCCGAGAAACTGAAATAAAAACAAATACTTCAAGCTTCGACCTTGCTCACTACGCTCCCAAGACGTGCTGTTTACATTCAATCTATAACATTTAGGAAACTATGAACATACCATTCATAATATGGAAATATTACACGTGTGCTATCTTTTTGTCCGGGAGTGTAGCATAATTTTATCCTGAAACAGTGGCATTCTATCTTCTGACCGTTCAAAGTCACTCGAGCGATTATGCACTTCTCGTGTCCCTCTCCGAGACCAGACTGCAAAAACTTGGCGCTTAATCGCGTCGCTTTGTAAAGCTCGCGGGAGAAAATATCCTCGTGTCCGCGTGCTCTCCCGTTGGGTATTGCGAATCGAGAGCAACACGATTTGAAAATAAACTTGCTTTTTTTATCACGGTGCAGGATCGATGGAGACGAGTGAAACGTGTCGTTCGATGGCCGACGTCCGGCGAATTCCGTTCTATTAACCAGAGTACACAAAGGATAACACGGCGGATCACCGTGAAGGGATCAAAAGTAATTGGAAGAACGTTCCCGATGAGAAAAGGAGTTGGCTGGGGTAGAGGGGGTTCAGGGGGCTGGGTGCGAGGTGCGAGAAAACGAGACCGTGACCAGACGGGGACGAAACGAGCGTCGTTGATTGGCAACGGCTAGAGGCCAATGTCGCGAGATCCTCGATCCTTTGATCGTTTCGTTCGTCCGCGCAGAGGGAAAAAGGAACGAGACCGCACTGTCCGTCAACGTGACGGAGAACAGCGTCGACGAGCAGCCGTGCGAGCAGCGAACAAAGTCACGCGACGCGATTCCGACGAGAATGAAACCGAAGTAAACGTAACTCGAACGCGAAAGTCGTGAAAGAGGGACGATCGATCCAAGTCCGAGCTATCGAAAACGTGTGATCCACCAAAGGGGATCGTTGGGATCGTTGCCATTGTCTTCGTAGATCGAAAAGCATCACCTCGATTGCTCCCCGCAATTAAAACCCAAAAAGTTTCAACGTCTACACTCGTTCGAAATAATATGGTTTGGTAGACGCGTTCACGATGTCATGGATCGTGACGTTAGAAGTAGGAACATCTTGGTATTAACTTTGCATTTGGGGCATCCAAACCCTACATAAATAATTTTAATCGTACGTTTTAACCGCCTTCTTATTGCAATCGTTGGATCGTGGATTGTTAGGCTAAATTCTTCTGCGGTAGTCGGAAAAAGTTGGAGAAAAGTTTGCATACTCGGTTATGCAATCCGTTCGATCCCAAACAGAATGAAAACTTGATTAAAGTCCGTCGAATATTAAACTACACAGAATTTTCAAATATCTTGAGTAAAATATGCAAGTGCTGGTCAGAGATAATGACTTTGTACCGTCTACTGTCCATGAAGCCAACATACTATTTCTTCGGTGATTATGTGGTTGGTTAAGTTTTTCGGTTGAAATCGTCAAGAAGCAACAACGTGGCGATGCTATCGGATCAGATTCCACGAATAATTGCAAACTTCCTTCCGTATCTTGACGACAGAGTGACCCACGCTCACACGATCACAGCCTACAGGAGGGAGTTTCGAAGGTGTGATATTGCGTTTTCGTGTTGCAGCGTCGAAGAACGCGGAAGGAGATTCGCATGATTCGCATGATTCGCGGGCACACGATCCGGATCCGTATGATTCGATGCGACGGTGTGCGTGCGAGGATGGAGGGAGGGGGTGATGCGATTGTACCAAGGATCGGTAACGGCAACGCGCGACTTACATACCGAGGGCATCAGCTGATCGGTGGACCTGACCCGTGTCACCTTGTTTCTGTAAATCAGTCTCTTGGCGAGCTTCTCCATCGGCTGGTTCCACTTCATGAAGCTGACGTACGCCAGATAGAAGCCGAACAGCACGAGCGCTTCGTACCAGTGAATGTAATTATCGCGGAAGAAGTAGATCAGGGTGAGCAGGCTGGCGCTGTAAAAGGTGCAGTCACGGAACAGGGGCCACCATGTGAGGGACAGGACCGTACGCGAGAATATAGCGCACATCCCGATCACGAACAGGATATTGAAGACGGCGGATCCGACGATGGTACCGATACCGACGTCGTCGAACGACACGAACACGCCGATGATCGATGTGAACAGTTCCGGAGCCGATCCGCCGGCCGCCATGAACGTGGCGCCGGCCACGTCGTCCGCGATCTCCAGTTTCTCGATGATCACGTCCAAAGACGGCACAAAGAACTCGTCGCAAACGATCGCCAGCGCGACAAACATGTACACAACGCCCATTACGTGCAGGATCACGGCGCCGCGTCGTCTCTCTTCGATGGTGAACAGATCTACCGGGAAGAGGGGCGCCTTCTCTTCGGTCATGTTGCCGCCGACCTTCTTGTGATGATGATGGTGGACGGTGGCGTTGTAGCCGTCATCCTCGTTCTGCTCCGTCTCGCCGGACAACACCGACCCGTTCGGCCCATGGCCCGTTGGCCAGGGCGTAGCTGTCGAGCTGGTGCTACCCTGCAGGACGACAGGGTTGTTCGGGGACGGCCTGTGCCCCGCGGAGCTGCCGGGGCCCATCGTCAGGGCCAGCAGGGCCGAGACCAGCACCGCGACACCCAACCGCCTCCTCCTCCTCCAGCATGTACCCCGTTCGCCGCCGGCCACGATCATCGTCGTTGTCGTCGGTTATGCTGGTGCTGGTGCTGGTGTATCGCACCCTCGAGGACGTTCGCCGTCGTTAGCGAGTCCTCCGTCCTCCTCCTCCTTCTTCTTCGTCCTCCTCCACCTCCTCCACTTTCTCCCCCTCCGCCTCCTCCTCCTCCTCTGATTCCCCTCTGGCCTCCGTCGCCGTTTCCTCCTTTTACTCCACCACCACCACCACCTCCGCCTCCTCCTCCACCTCCTTCCGCGTGTCGTATCGTGTCGCGGCGCGGTGGGTGTACGCCAGAGCAGAGGTACCCTACTAAGGCTGGGTCATGTCGGAACACCGAGGAGCTGCTCTCGCATGCTCCTCCACCTTCGATGATTCCCTCCGACGAGTGGGGTCCTACCTTTACACTGCTTTTCTTGTCCCCCTATTATTTCGAACCCTTCTTCCTCCTCCTCCTCCTTCTCCTCCTCCTCCTCTTCCTCTTCTTCTTGTTCGTCGTCTATCTACTACCCTACCCGACACACTTTGAACGACTCTCTTAACCCACGGGGTTCTTCTCCGTCTCGACTCTTTCTATTCCCGTCTCCCTCCCTCTCTCTCTCTCTCCCTCTCTCTCTCTCCTCCCTTTGTAGTCCTTGTCTGATTTTATTACCCTCTCGCCGATAAACCTCTATAGAGAGTCCACCTCGTCCTCGAGCGTTATCCTCGCGCAGTCTCTGTGTCTCTATTTTCTCTCCTGTCCGCCGCGATGCCACTCCGATTGGAACCGGATCCGGAACAATGTCACTGTTTCGAAACGACACTTGCGATAAAACCCGAATGAAAATCGCAAACAACAACGGTTCCTACAGCGCAACCACGGTCTCCAACTACCGACGACCGTCAACGTTCCGTTCGCGATCTGTCGGTCGTGTTTCCACTGCTCAACTTCACAGCAGCGTCGTGCACACAGTTCTGGTCGTCGTCCTTGTCGTCGTCCTCGTCCTCGTCGTCGTCGTCGTCGTCGCCGTCGTCGTGGTCGCTAGGATGCGGTGGATGGTGCATATAACCTAGATGGATATACAGGAGCAGCAGAACGGCGCCCCCGCCGCGATGCCCGCCCGCTGCACACTGGAACAACCCTGTTCCGTTCCGTTCCTCTCTTCCTCTCTCTCTCGCTCGCCCCTCTCCTCTGGCCACCTTCTCCGCCACCTCCCTGTTTTCCTCTCCCATCCCCGTCTCGCCGTCCCTCTTCGACCCCCTCTCGCGTGATCTCTTTCGTTCTACGCGGTGACACGCGCACCCTCTCTTTTCGATTCCTCCTTCCCTCCCGACGTTTGTTCCTCGCATCAGCTTCTTCCGTTTCCTTCACCGACATTCGGTGTCCTCTGTCCTGCTCCTCCTGCTTCTTCTCCACCGCCTCCTCCTCTCCGTCCTCCTCGTCTTTCTTTCACCCCCGAGCCGAACCACGACAGGATCGCGCGTCACTATTGCCAGCTCTCTCTGCACCCCACGTACTCCACACCCTGACCAACCCTCTCGTTTCCTCCCCCGCAGCTTATCCCTCTTCTTCGACAACACATGGCCCCCCGTCTTTTCAACCCCCCTCAAGTCGATTTCTCTCTTTCTCGACAACCCTCTCTCTCTCTCTCTCTTTCTCTTTCTCCCTCCCCCCCTCTCTCTCTCTCACTCTGTCTGTCTACGCTCCTTTCACCCCCACCGACCAACGAGGAGCCACCCTCCGCTATCTCCCGTTTCGCTCCGCGACAAGCGACACCCTACTTTCCTCTTCGTCCCGCTAGCAAAATTCCACCCCACCCTGACAACCGCCTGGACACCTGGTGGTGGCACACGGTTGGAGGTGGTAGCACAAACTGCACACCAAAAGACCAACCGACCAGTCTGTGCAAGCTTCCTAGAGTAGACGAAGCTGTATGAGTGACGGAGTGCGCGCGACTGCGCAACCCTCGCCGGGCCTCCCGCTCGATATCGCAGAGCCGACTCTACGACTCGGCGTTACGAATCCGACATATACCGGGTGATCGAGATGTTCGATCGTTTCCATTCGTGGAACAGACACCGTAGACTTACGATGGACCATCGGCCCTTTAAGCGACGCGTCGACATCGCGACCCTGCACCCACGCCTCCCTTCTACCCTTACCCTTTAACACGAGGACACACTTTGCCTACCACGTGTCCAGACGGACGGCATGCTTTTGCTCGGCCGGGGATACATGCTAATTTTCTGGGGGACGGTCGCTCTATCTTGCTATGACACGGTACACATTTGGTCCGTGTTGTAGCGAAACCGTGCGTCGAGCAATTTAAGATGTTTTGTACATACCGACACCAAACTGTAACTGCTCTATAACATTTTAACGGCCATACGAAGCACACACCAGTCGTCTTACGTATTTCCAGCTAATCGAGCTTCATACGAAGCCGTACGACATGGCCGGTAGTCACCGTTTAAATTCTTCTTCGCTTGAACTTATCGAATTAAATGTAATCAAATAATCCCCGAGTTTGAAGTTTAAATAAACGGCGTGATCACCTTTGGCCCAGCCAGTACAGCCAACATTTAATTATTGATCATATAAAATGAAAATCCAAAAGCAACATTTACAATTCTGGGACAAGATAGACCCCTACGCTGAGAATCTCACGGTTACTATCGCTCGCAATATAGTAGGCCAGTTCGTAGCCTGGCACGTCGATCATGAATGGGTGACACAACTTGCGCGCGATACACTCCGCAGCTCGGTGCTCGAAGGGCAAAGGGTGGGATTGTGGATCCGGTAAGAGTCGAACGTGTTTGGAGGATCAGCCGTGCAGCAGGTTATTAGATGCCGTCGTGAATTGAATCCTGCTTCTCCCAATTTCAAAGATGCCGGCGCCCCGACGCGGCGCGGCGTATTCCCGGATCGAAGAAAGCGGAGGTACACGAGGGTTGCGTCGCGATTCTAGGTCCTGAATGGCAAACCCGAGTCGACCTACATGTTCCCTTTTAAATTGGAATACTGCTTTGCCCCCCCCCCGCGCTCCTATCAAGGTATTCCCGTATTTTCAGGAAAAATAACGTTTAACTTTCCCGACGCGATTTGCAAAATTCAGCCCGCGCGCCATCGAATTTTTTTTTTTTTTTTCGTTTCCCATTAGCCCGCGAAAATACCGGAACCGCCACGCGTTTCAAGTATATTCAGATTTCGCTGATTTCCGGTATAGCGCGATTGTCAGGCTAAATAAAATCCAATAATTCCCTACACAAACGGTGAATAGCGGCGCGACAAATTTAATGACACGTACTCGTTAATAGGGTAGACTGTGAAACTTTATGCAAATTTCTACTGTCGCGCGCGCGCGAAACATACGATTTTAACACATCTGCATACGCTTCTCTTTTTCCGTGTAAAAAGTCATGCAAGCTTATAGACTGATGAATTATGTTCAGATTTGTTTAAAGGTAGTTGCGAGGGGAGGTTTTCAGAATTAACTGGTAAACTGTTTAGGCAGCTTTCAACACGTTAAACGGCGAACCAATTGTGTTTATATTGCCGTTCACACCACGCAATACCGCCGAAACTAGTCACCCGATAATAATAAAGGTCGCATCCCGTCATCGAAAACATGGGCCGCAAGCGACATACCGAACAAACGAGCCTGTCCACTGGGTGTCCCTATAATCGTACCATGACACCACGAGAATCTATGCTAAAAAAAAAAAATACATCGAAAGCGCCGACTAGAATTTTCCATATTGAACTCTGTTCTCGAAAAACAAAATTGAACCGTTCATCGAGCGTATATGAGCGCATTTACGCCAAGTGGAAACAGTGGTCCATGATCAGACACATTGGACAAGCACTATGCGATGGCACTCGCACCTGAGCACGTTGGAATAGTAGCGGTAAGCATTCGCATAAAGGTGAAATTGTGGGTCACGATCAGACACGTTGATCGAGTACTATGCAACAGTACTGGTATGTACAGTAAGGAGCAAAACTGGCAAAATATTGGCAATATTTAATATATCATTTATTTTTAATATTTCGTCCACAACCCTTGTGCTTGTAAAACTGCACTAATTCGCTTTGGCATACTTTCTACTAATTTTTAACAATAATCCGGAGATATTTGTTCCCACTGTTCTTGAATTCTCTCATACAAATCTGTGATCGATGTTGGTTGGGAGTCATATGAATCCCGAAGTCGTCTTTTTAGTAAACCCCATAGATTCTCTATGTCACCGATCAACCGTCAAGCGCTCGATGAACTTTACTGTTCGATCTTTTATTTAATTAACTCTGCCTCTTGTAATTAACGCAGAAAATGCTTCTGATTGCTGGGACACCCTGTGCATGCAAACCTTTCGCAGTAGGATTATGCCCGAAAACCCAATTCTATAAAATGACATTTCGCTATGAACTTCAGTCACACTCTCCTTTCCCGTGGTTTTACGATTTACATTTTTTAATATCAAGACATTTAACCTTTCACACGTCGAACGAAGGTCCAATCAAATTTTCAATCTTTTCTGTCTCTGCTCTCTGGATTATTTTTTCGTTCAAAGGTTTCACAAGTTACAATTTTAATGGTTTCCATTGGGGAATAATAATTATCGGAGGAGGGAAGAAAAGTCGCTTATTCAACCTTCCGACGTCCGTGACTGGGTCTGTCTCGACTTTTGTCAGAATATCAAAATCGACGATAATCACTTGAAAGTACGGTGATTACGATTTTCGGTATTTCGTGCAATTGTTTTTTGCTACCGATCTATCCAACTAATTCGTGTTTAATTATCATTGATCATCAATATTTGGCAGGATAAAAAAATCTTGCTCAAAGTGATCGCTATCCGCTATCATAAAATGGTAGAACATTCTACCGAAATCAATCATTTCGGTGTCACCATTAGATTGTGCCAATTCCCTTTTGCACGCCTATTTACATTTCCCGGCAAGTTCAGCCTCTCGGCATGGCAGCGCTGGCAATTTTCTAAATGAAACTTCCAGGGGCGGCGAAGCGAATTTTTTCTTGGCCGGTGTCTGATACGTGTCCAAATAATTAGCCGCGCGACAATGGACATTAGAGATTCAGTTTCTTTCATTTGCCGGATTATTCCGGCCGTTCCAAGTCCCATTTCCATAGCCCGGGGAGTACACGGTAGAGGGAAAAAGAACCCGAAGAAAGACGCACGCGGCCGCGGTTCGGGAAAATGTTGTCCCGGGGCACGTGCAACCCCGCTTTTCCAATCCCCCTCCCCCTTTTACAAACCCCCGTTTTTCAACCGTCGCGCAACCCTCGCTGCTCTTGCGCCCTCCTTAAAGCCGGTTCGTTATGTTCCAGAGGTCGTTACAGTTATTAGCGACCGACGGGGAACGCCTGGACCCGGAGACTTTCGAGCTTTCGCCTCGTTTCACCTTTCCGCGGCTTCCTCCTGCTCTTTTCCTACCACCCCACAGAGAAAAAGTGTGTGTGTGTCTGTGTGTGTGTGAGAGAGAGAGAGACTGCTCTCGCGAAAAAACCAACCTCGAAACGAGCCGAGCCGAGCCGAGCCTCGTCCGACGCCTCGCGCCTGCACAATTTTAGCGATAACTCAGCGATATTGCCTCCCTGTCAACGTTTAACACGTTCGTTGCTGCGAGAAAGAATCTAACCGGATAAGCAATCGGCCACGCCACCATTTTTGCTATTTATGATCACCGTGCAATATCTCCTCCTCTGAAATAACATTTTAACTTTTTGCTCGACGACCGGCAATACCAATCAATTTTGCCGTTTCTCATTTTCTCAGCCACTGTCGGTCGCATAATTCCATGGAATTTTCGGCACGCGTGCTACTTTTACGAATCGACGTTTCATTAAACTATTTGGAATTTTTCTCGATTCGTATCCGCGAATCGATACCATAATGTTTCGGCCGACATATTGCAACCGAATACTACTGCCTCGATACGAACGTCTTTGTACCAGGCTTCCTTGTCCATTGATCTGGAAAATCGGGTCTAGGTTTTTCTGTCGGCGAGTAATTGCGTTCGCCGGACGTTCGAAACTATTTCCCCTATCGATTAATCAAATCGTCAACTACTCGAGTGGTCTTGTTCTTCCGGGCGGACGGAAACTGCGATTAGTTTCGCGATGCTGGTGTGCACTCGATTATTATATAGCCTGCACGAAAACGACTGTAGAAAATTGCTATTTAATATCTGTCACGGCACATGCACGAGTACCTCTTTGCTATTTTACTATTATTTTCCTCCTGACGGATACCGGGTAGCAACAAATTTCAATACAAGTTTCAATTGTCAATCCCAATCGGTCCGGATAGCTCTGCGAGCAAGTTTTACGCTCGCCCCCATAAAGTCGAGCACTCGACTGTGGGGCCGCGTTCCCATCGATTTCCATCGAAAAGCATTCGCAGAAACAACAGTGAACATATCACCGAGGGAACCGGCGCGGCGCGGCGGTTAGCAAGCCAGCTATCGCAATTCGCAACGAGCGACTTAACATATCCAATTCAACGTCGCCCCGACGACGACAATAGCAAGCTCGGCGCAAAGTTTGTAATCAAGGGAGCACATTCGAACGAGCCAGGAAGAACCGCTAAGTACGCTTCCCCCGTTAGACGCGCCGACCATAATCGTGTCCCGTTCTTGCGAGCTGCTGTGTCGTCGCCGACGTCTCCAGACGCTACGAGACCAACGAATTCCGAAAGATTCGTCCAAGGAGAGGAGCAGAAATTCAGCGAGCCACACATCTATTCACATGACTAGACATCGGATGTTTATGCAATTTCCAATTTTTATAGAAACATTTTAAGAAAGTGGAATGAAATAAAATTTTATTTTTAATGGGGACAGCCTTTGTAGATCCAAAGCAAATAAAAATCGTGTTAAATTCTCTCGAATTTTATATTATAGCATTTTTTTTAACATTTCCATAAGCCATAAATGCATAAAGATCCGATGTCTACACATGACCCACAAACAATCTGTCGCGTAGCGAAAGTACGTTAACGCTAGATTTACCGGCTATTTAAGTATTGGGTTGGCAACAAAGTAATTTCGGTTTTCACTAATACATGGCGTTATGTTTTGTTTGATTGACTTCTGTTAACGTTGCGTTTGTTTTCTTTCTGACATTTGTGCCCATAATTATGAAAGTGGTCCAAGTCAAAATTTAAAAAAAAAAAATGAATTTATCAGTTATTTCACACGACGTGATTTTAAACTAAATTTATTCAATGTAAAAAAAATGAAAGAAATATATGACTTGGACCACTTTCATAATTATGACTGTATCTGTATCTGTATCTGTATCTTTCATTTCATGACTGTATCTTTTAGGTTACTTTTGAAGCAAATTACACGTAATTTTGATTAAAATTGTTAGTTCTGTGTTAATTTGAACATGGAGTGCAAAAACGAACATTATAGGCACATATTGCTTTTTTATTTCCGTTGAGGTAAAAAATCTGCCGAGGCTCACAAAGATATATGTGAAGTTTATGATGTTGATTGCTTAACAGAACGCACGTGCCAGAATTGTTTTTTTTTTAATTTCTGTTTTCCTTTTGATTTTATTTATATAGAATCGCGACGCACGCCACTCACCGAGTAATTACACCGGCTCGGACGGAATGATACACACTCACCCGTAATAATTCCTTGTATTCCCGACTATCTGCTCGTTATCTCCCAATAAGGACGCGCTCCTCCTCGAGCCGAACCTTGGGCGCAGCATTTTAAGAGGTCCTCTACTCGTTCCACTCGCTCTACGACCTAACGCCTCGACTCGTTGACAAAATTATGCCCACCCACACGCCCAAGCCACCCACTCTAACCTCTGCTCGAATCTCAGAGAAGAATCTTTCTTGCGGATTTTCTTGGTCAGCTGTTTAGACTCTGTTTCGCCTCGTTACCGGAGACATTGTTGTCTTTTCTTATCATCTGCGTGCCGAGGCTGACAATGAGTCGAACTTACTTTCCTTGAGATTTATTTAGAGTTTAGAGAGTCGAAAATCTAGTGTTTACATGTACATACATGTACATAAAAACACAAGACTGTTTCTCGTAATCCGTTTAAAAAGCGCGATCCATTTGTTCAAAAGATTAGTGAGTTTGCATGGTCGAAGAAATTCCCTGTAATTTCTATGATAAATATGGCCAGACGTTATGGTACGTTTAAAAAAAGTTTCGTAAAGTCTCGCAAGCCCCAGCGCGCCAGATCGGTGTTAAAATTGCATAGAGCCGTGGCGTTCCCAATAGTCCACTTAAGGGTTAACAGCGCGGAGCTATGATGATTGATTAAGACACTTGTTGATGATAACACAAACACGCTCGAACACGTTAAGCGGCGAGCGGTAGCGTTTTTTTCGGTTTACACAACGCGAGCGTGTGGTGCACAAACAAACGGTAGCCTCAACTAAAAAGAGAACGAGCAGCAATTACGACCTTTTTGCAATAATTCGATCTGGCTTGAAAATCGAAAGCGCAAACATTCCGATGCTAGATCGTTCGATTGAACACGATCAAAGAAACGAATTTAACATGTGTCTACAAAATACTAAAACGAACAACGCAAACGAATAAAATCTGACCTGTAAGACCTAGTCAAACATACATACCTAGTTTTTCCATTGAGAAGGAAATCTTTTTACCGTTAAGAGATCTTTTTGAACAATACTTAGGATATACAAGTCAATCGGGGAGCGCCGCAGGTTTCTCTCCCGACTGCATAATTTTGCATAATTTTCGTAATACATGCAGCGTACACATAACGCTTACTTCGTTGTGCGTTCAAGTATGTACATATTAGAAACATAATAAGTTGTACGGACGTAAGCGAATAAATGGGACGGCTAGACCCGCATGGATCACCACAAAGAACTTCAACAAGAGTAAATTGATCGTTAACCTGCTACTCTATGCAGCATCCGAAAACGAAGCTCATCGCTTGCGTCCGCAAAATTCGGAAATCAAGGAAAATTTCACCATGTCTAAACAAACAAGTATTCTACATAAGCTACGTATTCCAAAAGTGGAAATTGATACATTCGAATCTTGTGCGATCAGGTGCGTTCTGCTTCTTTCTAAGCCAAGCTATCTTTGTTGTAAGGAAATCCGAAAATGTGTCACTCCATCAGCCAGCCAGTTCAAATAAAAGACCCTCTTCGGCACCGTACTCGGCAAACGCGTTAAGACCCGCAGTCCAATTATCGCGCCCCTTCCTGCAACCCTGTGCGTCTCTGCTCTCTGACTTCTGCATCAAGATGCACCCGACGAGATAATCCCGTACGAGTTCGTGTAGCACGATTCAGCGAATCGCGTACAACTTCCGTCGAGCGGGAAGATCGATCGAAGAGGTAAGCAAAGTTGCCGTACGGCCAATTAACGAGCTCGGTGGGAAGCATCGGCATCGAACGATGTTGTCCGATCGTCGGACAAAGGTGAAACAGGTAAAACAGGTGAAACATCCTGAAACGTTACAGGTCTGCTGCGCAAGTGAGCACAGCAGACCTATGTATGTATGTATACGGCGTCTCGCGTGTCCTCTCCTTCGATTCGATCTATAACGCAACACCACCCTCGAAAGTTTCGACGTCTCTCGAGCAGGCAGAGAGTCGAAAGGTGGAACCACCCCCATTATCGAACGTCCTGCTGCGAGCAGCACCGTCGCGTAGCGTCGAATTCAGGCCCACCCCCACTACCCTCCCCCTTGCCCACGCCAGATTCGCAGGATACTAGAGAGCAGTTTTCAAACAGCTCTCGAGAGCCGGCGAGGACCTGAGGGCCTCTGTACCAAAGCGCGCCATGGAGATTTCATCATTTTCACTCTGGTAACGGGATCGTGAAGATCCTGGAAAGAAGAGAGGTCCTTTGCCCTCTGGTCCAAAGCTTCGCGACTCTATCCGGTGATTCTTGCTCGGTTCACAAGATCCTGGAGGTCCTGGAAAAACAGCGAGGTCCTTCGTCCGCTGGTTGAAAGCGACATTGACTAGCAAGATTCTAGATGACCCGGAAAGCTCAAAGGTCCTTCGGACACTGGTGCAAAAACGTCACGGATCTGGCCGGTCGTTCTTGCTCATGTAACAAATCGTAGAGGTCCTGGAAAAGACCGGTAGCACCCCGTCTCGGTCATCGTCGCTGACGTAACAGTACCGTCGTGGTCCTGGAAAAGCCGCGAGGTTCTCGCGCGACCGATAACAAACGCCGACCCAAATACGTCCCCGCCAAACCATCGTACATCCTGGTGCTGCGAGATCTAAGGCTCCATGGCCCCACCCCCGCGACCTCCACGGTTTTCACCGATCCGACCCTCTTTCCTCTATCTTTCTCCATCTCCCGGATGCCCTATCTTTCTCTATCTCTCCCTCCCCCACACACACTCTCTCTCTCTCTCTTTCCAGCCAGCATCCAGCAGGCCTTTGTCCGCGATGGAAGCAAACAGAACGCTAAAGAAAGCTCTTGCGCGGATGCACGCGCGATTAGTCGAATTCCCAGCTCCAGATACGGCTGTTCCAGGCGATGCGGTGGCTGGCTCGGTTCCGAGTTTTTAGGCGGCGTGCACTCTGGTGTGCAGCCGCGTCAAGCACAGACACGGGCCCGGACACGTGTAACCAAGTGTACACACTACCCTGCAGAAAGCTATGTGTCTCGTCGGTGTGTGCAGCCGAAAACGGCCACGCCGAGTTGGCCGAGGCGGGCGCAAGCGCTCCGAGAAGCACGGCTCGAAAAATCATCCGCTCCGTGGGCACACACGCTCTCCACGCGATCCACGCAGGACCCGCTCGAATCCGCTCCGTGCACCCGCTCGACCTCGCCCGATAGCTCGATTGCACCCTCTTCCAGGATTGGGCGAAGAGATGCGAGCAGGTCAATGGCGCAACACGTACTCGCGTCCACGAAATACCGTTCGACTTCGTTTTAGCATTGGAGATATGTATACCGGATGAGTCGGAATGACAGGCTCCGAGTGTTTCTATAAAGTAATTTACATCGTACAGTCCGTCACTGCTTTATTCACACTATGATCGAGATCGTACAGTATCTTTGTAAGCACGACGCTGTACGATGCAGTCATCTTCATTTGCAAATTGCGACTAGATTCGATTTATCTATTCGTTATTTTTCATTCGCCATTTTGTACAACTATTGCCCAACGCTATACCAAGCTGCCCTGCACTGGAAAAGTTACGAGCAGACTGTAATGGGAGCATTAATTTTGATCGACGTACGCTCGTCGAGTCACGAGACTGCGGACGAGCTTTAGACGCCCACGCAGACAACTACCCCCTTTGCTCACCCCCACGGGAAACTCGTGCTTTCCTTCGTCTCTATGGTAATTTCGAGTCTCTTGACGATCGAAGGACGTCCCAGAAAATATCGAGGGTCAGAGGATTTTAAAAATTGTTCACCTTCGAAGCAAAAAAATTATTCGTAACCCTCTACAAAATTACGGAGGCAATTGTTCAGTCTGTGAAAAGAATAGTGTAGCGCAGAATACGTGTTTATTGATGCTAGACTAGACCTTTTTTTTGTTTCTTTTATCGTTTAAAGTACAGGGTGACTAAATCCATTATGCAATGGCTCCCGGCGCCGTTCCAACACCGAGAAGCGAGGGACTCCCTGGCGAAAAGGTGACTCTCCTCGTGCAAGCATAATATACCTTCTAAAACACCACCCTACACTCGACTACACACGTTGCCATGGCCCCCTAGAGGATGCAACCGCTTCTCGGCTATACTTCTTCCCCTGGGGTAGTGCAGCTGTACAGGGATCAGATATCTTCTATGCGATTCTATCCAGGTGATCTATGTGTTCTAGGCGTGTTCTAGTCGATGCGAGAATTAGTTCAAGTCGTGTTCTCCTTATCCTGTTTCATAGTTTATGGTCGGAAAATTAGGTATTGCTGAATGTGGTACTATATATGTTATGGTTTATGGTGTAGTGGTCCATCTTAGTTTCAGTTTGGCCAGGGTTTTGAAGCACACTTGAGGCGCTGTAATTTGCCGTTCTCGTATTTATGTACTCTATGCCATGTAGAAAATCCTAGCACGAGCGTCACTCTATACGAAGTGCGTGTGATCTATGCCGTGGCCGGCGCTGCAGTGTCGAGTTTCCGTTGAATATCATGTATAATCTATGGCCCCCCGTTGCCGTGTGGGTGAGCCATTAGGTAATCACACTGTTGGTTATCGTTTTACATCTCGGACACTTTTAGTTCGCGCCCTAAACAAGGCGAACCCACAACGACATGCGCGAAGTAGGTTCCTTCTTACGTGGTACCGAGCATAAGGTCACAACCGCCATATCAGTCATGATTGTAGACTGTTATGTTTGCGCTACTGTTAAAATGCCTAGGAGAATTTAATGTTTATGTTGGCAATAATATGTTTACGGCTTACATCGAATAAAATAGTGATTTGTTTGCGGCATTTTTGTGCAAGCCTGAGGAAAGAAATAGATGGGCGTGTAGAAAAGAAAATATTAATTTCTGTATTAGCGCAAAATGGAAGCGAATACTGAACAAGTTTCTGCGACTACGGAATCTGTTTCTAATAATGAACAGGAGCACAATGATGAGTGCATGGAAGAAACTGAGGATTATGGTTACGATGGAGAAGATTATAGACATTTCGTACCTCGGGGACGAGGAGGCTTTAGGTGCGTTACAGTTTTTTCCTAACACCCCATACATTCGTCGAGTTACGCGTCGTCGAAAATAAAAGAGCAAGAAGTAAGGTTAAGTCGTCCCATCCATAATCCTGTCCACCTCCATAGTACATTTCATGCGAGCAATCCGGATTCCGTATTCCAATAAACACCTAATATTTTAAATACTATAGAAATATGACTATTGTTTCTACTTACGCTCCTATACGATGAAATGATTTACCCACAATTGTTCAGTATGGTGTTCTGTTGATACTTCTCTATATTTTCTTGTGCTAAAAATTTTTTCTTTCTTCAAGTGAATTTTTTTCTTCATTTCGGTGTATTAAATGACAAAGGTAATAGAACCATTATATGCAAAATTATTGTTTATATACGTTTTTGTCGCTTAAATGTAAAGTTAAACTCAAAAAGAAGATGATGTCTACACTTGGGTGAATGATTCAGACGTATGGTACGTAAAGTACATAGTCAAGATATATAACAATAATTTAAGGGGTCGTAGCAGAGGTGGGTTTGATTTCCCCATGAGAAGTGGGCCTCCAAGGTTTCGAGGAAGAGGATTTGGACCCAGAGGACCGATGTTTCGTGGAGCAAACAATGGTTTCCCATTCGAGGGACCGCCTAGGCCAAACTGTCCACCAGGACCAACAGGGCCACGCTTTAGAGGACCCCCACCATTTGATCCAAGTTGGGGACCTATGGGACCACCAAATTTGATGGGACCACCAAATTTAATGGGCCCTCCAGGAATGGTAATTATTGCTCATATGTTTGATTTTTTCAATTAGTTGATTAAGGGTTATTTAACTTTATATGCTATTAGCCACCGCCACACATGATGAATGGCCCAATTGGGACAGGTCCAGGCCCATATGGACCACCTCCTGGAATGGGACCTCCAAATATGAATAACGTAAATTTCGATTTACAGAAAGTTAATGGGCCTTGCAATTAAATTGTAAAACAGAGATTGTTGATATAGATTCCAGGTCAGCAGCAGCCCCCACCGCAACAGGCACAACAACAAGCAAACATTCCAGGCTTAGATCTCAATGGCGAAGTATGGGTAGAAACAAAAACACCGGATGGAAAGTCTTATTACTACAATATTCGTACGAGAGAAACGACATGGACAAAACCAGAGGGACCAAATGTTAAGGTCATGGTACAAGATCAGGTTAGTGAAATTAATTTTGAAATTATTTTGCATAATTTCTCTTATGTAATTATCCTATGTATCATCTTATGTACTAATTCTCTTACAGTTAGAACAGTTGGTACATGGAGCATCTAAACAAAATGCCGCTTCTAGCACCCCTACATCAACAACTGCTGCACCAAGTCAGATTAGTGAGAATAGAATTTCTCAAAATAGTGAACCATCTACAAATAATACAGATGCTATGAATCAACTTAGTACTGCTCCACCTGGAACAGGTCCACCTCCCACGCTTGGTGAGACTCCAGATGTTAACACACAACCATCTGACACAACTCAAACAAATGGTATTATTACTATTTTGGTGGAAAAAAATAAAATTTAATAATTGCAAATATTAAAGAAAAATTTCTCACTTTTGTTAATATTAGGTGCAGCACCTGCAACTGTTACTAGTACTCCAACTATGAATACACCAGCAGTAAATACAAATATGATGCAACCACCTCCCAATATGATACCTATGCAACATAGGATGCCAAATCAATTTGGTGGTCCAATTGCAACACAATTTGGTGCAGCACCTTTCGGTATGCCACCACCAGGTTTTCAACCTTTTGGAGGCTATGGTCCACCACAAACAAATTGGGGTGATATAAACTGTGCTTATTTTATATAAAAGGTACTTCTAGGGCTTGAAAAATGCTATAATATTGGTTTCGGTACATAAAACAGTTATGAAGAATATCTATTTTTAATTACTGCTACAAACAACTGCAATTTCCAGCTAATATCTGTTTCGATGACGGTTATAACACAGATATAATCGTAAGAACCGAAAAAATAACTATTCCAAACCGATATAAGAATCGTAATCGAAACAGCTGGAAATTTCGGTTTTTCGTAAGTTATTCGAAATAAAAGTTCCTCATAAATGTTTTAATCAGAACCATTATATAACAGTTTTTAACAGTTATTTTCAAGCCCTGGTACTTTTATAACTACCGAGTATTTTACTTAAAAGAACAATATATTTTAGGCATGCCACAAATGCCACATGGTGTAATGGCTCCACAGGCACCAGCAGAAGATCCTACCATACTCGCACAGCTTGATCAGGAACTAGTAGCATCTGCCATGGTATGGACTGAGCATCGTGCTCCAGATGGAAGGTTGTATTATTACAATAGTAAAGCTGGTGAATCTGTATGGGAAAAACCGCAGCCTCTAAAAGATCTTGAAAGTATGCCATTGATAATACAAATTTCTATTAAGGAAAGCAAAATACAGCAATAAATACAATTAAATGTGCTTTTAGGTGCAAAATTAGCGTTACGGCAAAAGGCAGAGGAAGCAGCAGTAAATTCTACAAATACTGTTGTCCCTAGTTCGACAGTAAATAATAATAACGTTGCTACTGAACCCACCAAACAAGAAAAGCAACAAGAAAGTACTCATGAAGCCAAAGATAGTATAAAAGAAGCCGATATTAACAAACCCAAAAAAGAGGAAACTGCGCCTAAAGAGGTTGCTAAACCGCAAGATAAGTCTAGACCAATTTCTAGCACACCGGTGCCTGGAACTCCTTGGTATATTTTTAAACATTATTTCAGTGCGGCTGTAACATTTCGTAAAAACGCGAGTTTCAATCTCCTCTTTTTAGGTGTGTTGTTTGGACGGGCGATGGACGTGTATTTTTTTACAATCCTTCTTCGCGCATATCAGTATGGGAAAGACCAGACGATCTTATTGGTCGTCAAGATGTTGACAAAATGGTGTCCACTCCACCAGATGCAATTGTACCAACTAAAACTACACGTCAGTCAGATACAAGTGAAAGTAGTGATGACGACCAACCTACGCCAGCAAAAAAAATGAAACAAGAAGAAACTAAAAGTAATTTTTAGATATACGACATGTATTTACATATACAAAGTGTTCTACTTAAAAGTAGCAACCAACAACCAACATATTTCCTTCATATTTGATTGAATTTTAAATGTTTAAAATACGTAATGTATTCATAGGGACGGATTTGGGATACTCCGTCTAAATATGATTTGATACACATTAGGTTAAAAAATATAGAATTAATTACTGATTTTATGCTAGCAGTAACACCAAAAGAAGAAGACGAAAAGGAAAATAAAAAAACTATTGATATCGGCAAAGAGGCTGCAATAGAAGCGGAAGTTCGTGCTGCTAGAGAAAGAGCAATCGTTCCCCTGGAAACACGCATCAAATCGTTCAGAGATATGCTTGCAGAAAAAGATGTAAAATATCACAATCTTTTAATGCCGTTGGGTAATTAATGTGATACTATATTTATGTGTTTTTTTCTATGATTTTTGTAGGTATCGGCTTTCAGTACATGGGAAAAAGAACTTCATAAAATAGTGTTCGACCCGCGGTACCTGCTTTTGACGTCGAAGGAGAGGAAACAAGTGTTCGAGAAATATGTAAAGGAGAGAGCAGAAGAAGAGAGACGGGAAAAGAGGAACAAAATGAAAGAACGGAAGGAACAGTTCCAGAAATTATTGGAAGAAGCTGGTCTTCATGGGAAGTATGTAATGACTTTGTAAATGCTCTTGAAGATTTTTAAAAGTATTTGAGCCATTTGTTAATTAATTCGAGTAATACTTGATCTTTTTTGCTTAGATCATCGTTTAGTGATTTTGCTCAAAAACATGGGCGTGATGAACGGTTTAAGAATGTAGAAAAGATGCGTGAACGAGAGAGCCTTTTCAACGAATATCTTCTGGAAGTGCGAAAAAAGGAAAAAGAGGAAAAAACAGCAAAACGAGAACAGGTATTTATATTTTATTGATACGTGTGATTTATTTGCAATGCAAACATTACTTTTCAGGATTCAAGCTACAATATATAAAATAAAAAATTTTATGAATAATTTAGACATTCGTTGCCATAAGTAAGAAGAAATTCTAAAATTACATTATCTTATTCGCGTGACAAAAAGCATATCAAGTTTTTAAAGATATTTGAGAATTGTGGTACCTCTTTCGCTAAATTGTTTAACAATTTTGGGACTGTTCAGTAGCTTTAGAACAGATAATCTGAACATATGAATATGTTTAGAAACTTAATTACAACGGTTTGAGAATATATCTAGTCTTTCCACATGCGATCGAAGTTATCTTATATTTTTCATGCTAATTTCATTATGTCATAACCCCATTACTGTTGGGTACCTCAATTCTCTAAAGGTATCAAAGTATTATGAAACAGAAGTTCTTTTTGGATACAATACCATCAAACCTTTCCCTTTTCCATAACAGACTTCATTAAGGTTCTCATTCATACATCCTCCATTTTGTTCGAAGAAATCTTATAGTACATTATTAAAGATACAACAAATAAAATGTAGACATAGCATATACTTTATATACATTCGCACGGTTTAAATGAATGCTGAACAAGTTCTTTGTTTAGTGAACACTTGTATGTAAACAACAAAATTTACATTTCATTATTGTTCATTAAAGAACAACGAGATTATATGCTATTGTTGAGTGAAATTTCACGATGTGCGTTAAGATAAGAGACATGAGCAAAGAAGTACTCAAAAAATGTTCTGATCTGAGATAGGAGAGGATAATACTTAATGAATTTACATTTTCAGCGATAATTGATAATTCTTTCAGGTTCTATAGGTATGTTACTATTTTGTTCCACTTGTAAGATTATCTAATATGAATTCCTAAAATTAATGGCTGAAGAACACATACCAGGAGAAGTTTCTCTAATAATTCTCTACTCCAGTAGATTTTCTCGATAGACAAAAGTTTTGTAGCTGTAAGATGGGAGATGTAGAGAATAAAATCTTAGTATGTGACGGTTCCTTATGTACTTATGTGTTCTAAACTCTCCACTTCAGTCAGGAGGCAGGCAGGACAGGTTCCGTATGTGGAGTGGCTTGGTTCTGAAGCTGGTTGGTGGCATGGATGATGTCATCTACCATCCCCACCTACACTGCGTGGCACAGTTGGCACACCCTCGCGCGCCGCATTCTTTACTCCAAAGCAGAGTCATGAGAATGAACGAACTCGGTATTTGTATATTACTCGTAATCCTCGTTACTTCAAAAGATTAACTTTTCCCCAAAGATCAAAACCAATCTCAATGAAATTGAATAGAATTCAGTTAGAAGGGGTGGTACCCCAGATGGTAGCATCAATTCCAATACGTACTTACAGATCTTATTCTGTTTCCTGGAGATAAAGAACCGTTATCTGTCTTGACAAAGAAGCTACCAGTTTTTATCACGTTGAATGTATTGGCATAACAACAAATTAACTTTCTTTTTATATTAGTTGATTCACATATGATTTGAACAATTCCATAAATTGTATTTCTCTGCCGATAATAGTTTTATTGATGGTGTAATAGAATTAATATTTGCAGAAGGAATACGTGTAAACTAAATACTTAATTTATTCATTAGAATGTCTTGTATGGTTAGAATTGTTTTTATGTCAATATGTGCTATATTAAACGCTATTGATACGTACATTTAAAATTGATCGAGTGCATTTCAATTGGTATAATAGAAAATTTTTTTTTATTTTTTTTTTTTTGTATTATAAAAATTCAAATATTTTTACTTTGCAAGAGGTACAATGCAATTTGTTTCTAAAGAAGTCTAGCAAAACATCAAATATGAGTACACAGATGTAGTAGAGTGTGCTTTTATGAAATTTGGTTTGTATCCTTCAGAGAACCTTGACTGCTTTTGTCTTAAGAAACATAGAAGTGGACTTTGAAGACAACTGTACTGAGATAGAAGTTACTTGAAGTTGTGGCACAAATTTTTGACTACTTCTAAAATATACATACATAGGGTCAGGATCCGAGTAATAACTGTAAGGGTAAATTCAAGACCAAAATGTGCCAGCATCTATGAGCTGTAATCGTATTTTCGATACAAATTGAACATGTACTAAGATTAGTCGAGTACATTAACATGTTATTTTAATTATATTAAAATTATAGGTCGTTCACAAATTACGTAATGGGAATTTTTAATACAACGATATTATTTTCTAAGTCACAGTAATGTAGAATGAAGGAGTCAGAAACATAAAATCGTGGAAAAACAGTGAAATACATCAAAATCATTTATAACCATGGTATAAGATTTTTGGTTAGAACATAATGTACTCCAATAATTCACTGAAGCAATCTTATTGATTGTACACTCCAAAGATACTAGTCAAGTTTAATTTTAAGATTTTTTGTTTTATTTGTTAAGAGTTTTATTTACCATATGTTATACACAATCTACGGTAATGATGACATATATATATATTTATATGCATTAAAAAGGTACTGTGGTAAAAAAATGGTTTGGAAAAGTAGCGTAATTTCGTTTCGTAATTTGTACGGCTAAAAGCTTTTAATATTTTAAAAATCTCGTGACAATAATACTAACGATCGTTTTTATTTCAGCAAGGGCAGCAGATATAAATCTATTTATTTCATGCTTCCGTCTCATCATTAAACAAAAGCAGACCTTTCATTCGTCACATGTGACGACATTGGTTTAATTGTTTGGTTTTCCTGCTTTCTAAATTCCGCCATGCAGAATGTTTAATGATGATTCGGTTGAAAATAATTATTCTTGCAGCTATAATGAGTATAATTTTTTTCAGCGAATCTGACCAGCTTATTTCATTAAAAATTCCAACAAGTAGAGCCCTTAACGTTGCGATACCTTCTGACACGAACGAATGACATGAATGACTATTTCTTCTACCCCTAACGAAAATGTAGTTTGAAAACCATTAAAAAGGTTTGCAAGTTGAAATAGTTTGATCCACATTACAAGTCATTAACTTCTTTCTAATTAATAATAATTACGATAACAATATATTGTCAAAGTGATTGTAATGTGGCTGAACGTGTATAAGTCATTGGTTGATAAAATATTAAGCGTGCATGATATTAAAACTGAAACAATTGAAAAGATAAAAAAAAGAATGAATAAGATACAGCTTCAATTTTAAGACAGAATTGTATAAATTAGAGTATAAGCAAAAGCTGATTGTTCTTCAATAATGAAAACTCTTATGATAAATGCGTTTCAGGTGAAAAAGGAATTCATAGCGATGCTACGTGAACACAAAGACATCGACAGACATTCGCATTGGAGTGATTGTAAGAAAAAATTGGAATCTGATTGGAGGTACAGAGTGGTAGAGTCAGCAAGCACACGGGAGGATTGGTTTAGGGATTACATACGCATGCTAAAAGAGGAGAGGAAAAAGGAAAAGGAGAAAGACAAAGACCACCGGCATAGGGACAAAGACCATCACAAGTCAGAAAAAAAAGACAGGGACAGGAAGGATGTTGATAAGTACAAGGAAAAATCCTCCAAGGATCGGGCTGACAAGGATAGTTCGAAGGACAAAAAACAACGAAGAAGCGAAGTACCGGCAGAAGAAAATGGTAAAGACAAAAAGGAAACGATAGTAGAGAAAGAAAGCGGTGAAATTGAAGATAATGATGAAAAACCAACGAAGAAAGAAAATGATGTAAGTATTTCTTGAAAATATGTTAAGGTTTAAGAAACTATAGATAATTGCACATCATTTCTAACAGTACAGACTTAAAAGTTTCCACTGCCTTTCTATAAGACTACTCAGTAAACAATTTGCTCTTGATTTGGTTTAAATTTACCACCAAAATTTGTCTAAAAATTCCGACCCATCCATTTCCGCATTAGGCGCGGTATTTGAGTGCAAAGTTTGCAGCCATAATTCCATGCCAAATGAAAAGCAAGATGAGACCAAACCTTAGCTTTCTTATAGAGGGCAGGTCGGTCGCACTAAGAGTAAATATCGGGCAAAATCGGAGGAAATCTTGCTGTAGGGGGGAAAACGCTATAACTTTAATATCTTAAATATTCAATGAAATTCATTTAGTGACTTTTTGCGTCATTCAACAATATTCAGCTTGACGCAGTATTGAGTTATCAGTTGAAAAATTGTTGAAACTTGTTTCACGATGTAGTATATGTAACGTTTCTTCATGTAGAAAGATGATGCAGAAGATCAGTCTGACTCGGAAGAGGATCGTGAGAAACTGAAACGCGAACGTGAAAGAAGAGCAGAAGCAAGTCTTCGTGAAAGAGAGAGGGAAGTCCAAAGAACTCTTGCTACACATCTTCGTGACAGGGATAAGGAGAGGCAACACCATAGACACACAGAAGCGGTGCAACATTTCAGTGCTCTTCTTGCAGACTTAGTATGTACACTATTTGTATTATTCAATCCAATAGTTGAAATTGCAAGTATAACATGTCCCGATTACTATCCCGATAATGCGTGTGTTTATACAGGTAAGAAACGGTGATCTAGCGTGGAGAGAAGCGAAAAGACAGTTGAGGAAAGATCACAGATGGGAATCAGCAGAGAACTTAGACCGCGAGGAAAAGGAAAGGTTATTCAATGAACACATAGAACAACTTAGTCGCAAGAAGCGTGATAAATTCCGAGAGCTTCTTGACGAAGTCGGTGCTTCGACTGAACTCACTGCATCATGGAGAGATATAAAAAAATTGTTGAAAGATGATCCTAGATATCTTAAATTTTCGTCTAGTGATCGGGTATGTAATCTAATTACTAGACTGTGAATCTTCATGCAAATTTAAGTTTTCATAGCCTATATTGTGAAAATTTGAATGAAGGAAAAGTATACTTTATTAACTAGAATATTTCGTATAGTAAAAATAAAACAAATATACAGGGTGTTTGGTAACTGGTGGTACAAGCGAAAAGGGGGTGATTCTACATGAAAGAATAAGTCGAAAATATCTAAAAATATCAAACACCCTGTATATTCGTTTTTCTCAATTATCGGTTTGCTTGTATTTTATAAATTCACATCTTCTGCATATGCATAAGGATTCATTGTCCATTAATTACTAATGTATTATTACATTGAGACTAGATATTTTTTATTACAATTCTAATATATTTACCATAATGCTTACAGAAATGCGAGAAAGAGTTCAAGGAATATATTAAGGATAAACTTGTCGCAGCAAAAGCTGATTTTAGAGAACTCCTACAGGTATTTTAAATACATAATTTTTTACTATAAACATTAACACGTTAAACACCGCATTAGCACCTATAACAAATTTCAGAAAGTGCATAAAATAAATTTAACGAAATAAACAACTCGCACAAATACGATAATATGTTATCCTACCGATTATTTTTCAAATAGTTTATTTCAGTTGTACACAAGCCTGAGTAAGCATTTAATGAAACGATTAATTCCAGGAAACCAAATTGATTACTGATAAAACATATAAAAAAGTACAAGAAAACAATGCACATTTAGCAGAAATCGAGGAAATTTTAAGGAAGGATCGAAGATTTCTTGTATTGGAAGCAGCTGCTGCTGAACGAACTCGTTTGTTAATGGGTTATTTAGAAGAATTGGCGCGTAGGGGTCCGCCTCCGCCACCTACAGCCTCAGAGCCATCAAGGAGACCTACCACAAAGTAATTAATTATTATCTTCAGAAAGCAGAAGCGGCGTTTGTAAACGTCTCGATAGATGTTTGAATTTGGCGAATTCATTTTTGTTCCAGCTAACGGGGCTAGCATGAAGGCATGGCATATGTATGGTGTCCAAATAACAAATCAGTGATTGAATTTCTAGCTGTAGTTGAATTGAAGTACTTTACACACGAGATGATTATCACCTGTAATTATAGGATTCAATAAAACTAACGCCAATTCCACACAGCTAATAATGCGCGTGTCATATTGTAAAGATGCCATAGTGTAAGCATATCATATCATTATTTGTTGAATTACGTTATGTATAGACTGCGGATTTTATGCATTTATCACAAAAATTAGTAGGTGCAATTTTAAGTAGCTAATTGTAAGTAGTATTAGAAAAATTTAAACGTACTATTATATTTTCTATTTGCTAAACATAATAAAAAAGAGAATAAATTTCTATTTCACTTCAGTTCGTTGCAATTCCGGTAAAAAAATTTTATTTTTCATAAAGATCCGCAGTCTAGTTATGTATAAATAGTAATTAGAACAGAATTATTAGGAGTATTATGTAGAGTAAAATCATGAAGTACGTATTTTATACATATTTTATCCAGGTTTGTTACATAAGTACACTCTATTATGAATATTTTGTACGAAAATTACATGAGAATTGTGACGAGCTCATGCTCTCGGCTAGTTTAAAAACAAACGCAGTGAATTTCTATAAAGCAATGTTAAATGTAATATTCCGAAACTGTAATTCTTGTACCTAGAAAAAAAGCATAACAGACGACAATCATGCACGATATATTTGCGGAACATAGTTCGGAAATTGTACTTTCAATTTTCAAAATATTTCCTTTGCACAGCTCTGTTGGATAGTGAAACGTAAGTATCCTATAAAATATTCTCTTTAAAAAAATACATACGTATGACGAATTTAGTATATGTATTATGCATTTGTGTAGCATTTTTACGACGTGAGGTATGTACTACGCATAAACCACATTGAACAATCTACTCTACGCAATAAATAATTATTCCAAATACGAACGAATAATATTTATATGAAGTTCTCAGTAACCATGTACATTTTATTTCTAATGTTTTGTAATATTTCAGTGCTGAATTCAGTTTCGTATAATCGATGAAGAATGCATGAAGAGTAATTTTGTATATGTGATATTTCAATATTTATCCAATAGTAATATTACTATATTTCATCATGAGTATAATTTTGATTATCATGAACCTGTAGTTCTAAGATGTTACAAAATATTTAGTATGCAGAATGTAATAAACATTGTTTATACACAAATTAATTTACACGACCAAACAAACTTTTACTCAAATAAATAATCAAAATGCAATTTTGCAGAAGTTGGCATAATAGTACCCTTTTAGTTCCTTTGATCTTATGTTTAGAATTTTTTATGAAAAAATATTTTCCAATTATTTAAAATGTCGAGAAAAAAAGGCACCATTTCGCGGTTCTGTTTACTAGCGCCACGGTCTCTCCGCGGCAAACACTGAATGTTGCGATAGAATACGGTCGATAATGCAGATCAAGTACAGATCGATAGCACAGGTTTACGTATGTACGATTTGTATGCTGCCGAATATTACAAATTACTCCACAATGAGGTAGAAATTCGCAATTTGGGCTCTGCACAGACATAGATTGGACTTTTAGGAATCACAATTGACCACTTTTATACTACTCATTGCTATATTGAAGCGTCAGTTTGTCGAGATTTTGACCCGTACACGTATATGGATTCAAATCGTGCCGGCCGCCTTAATCTTCCAAAAAACGGAACCTCAGCCGAAGAAGGTTTATATGTTTTTTTACTTATTTTTACACGCAGCAACACGTAGTACACGTCTCGCTTGAGCGATCGGACACAAAAAAGATAAAATTGGTTTTGGTTTGCGTTCAATGCCGCCAAAAACCCATTGTCTTCTGATTACACATCCGGTATTCAATCGACAACATCACAATCATGTATGCCTAATTCGCTTACTAATCATTTCTGTTGTGGTGGACGCATCATAAGAAAATATGCAATAAAACGGACAATTTTTTATATATCATGTAACATGAAATGCTCTAAAATTAAAATTACACGTTACTCTTCTTCGTTTTCAACTACTATAATACTTCTTTGTGCAATGTACCATGTAATTGTCAGAAACATCAACTATTTTTAATGAATTTTGACATCTAGAATACATCATTTCACCACGAACGACTTTCTTTTCATATAAGAAATTCTGCAAAGATTTCAAATTGTGAGTCACATGAATAAATTCGTGTAAGCACATTTTCTAACTTTGCGAAACTCTTTGCCTTGGTATTACCTGAACAACTGACTGATTACACAAGAAACTGCTTATTGTGGTGATACACATAAGAAATAAAAGACATAAGAAATAAAAACAGAACAGCAAGTGTTAATTGCTCGTAGTTGTCCCACGGATATTCGAGCTTTTGATGTATATTTACACGCAAAGTGTCGACTAACTTATGGAAGATGTTTTCCTCTCGTAAAAAAAGGAACTAAATATAACCAAACTAAAAAATGGACTGTATGTTACAAGAAATAGTGAGCCATAGCAAAGTATAATTGAGACGCAGAGTACAAGTAACGCGAACAGCTACAGGAAGGTCTTTGCTCTAGCGCGTTTGAAACGAATTGATTGCAGGATCGAGCTAAAAACCAAAGCGTCTAGATCCTCCCTATTGCTCCAGGATTTTTTCTTCCTTCCAAAGTGACAAAAAATATCCCCGGATTGGCCAGGACCACGACCAATTGGGGGTGGACGGTTGGAAAGTAGGAGATGGAACCGAGGAACATCCTGATGGCTCCAAGGCCATCCTGGTGAACTAAGGGTCATCAACCACTTATTAAATACAAAGAGTTGCCAGAGCGTTGCCAGTATTATATTATTCTATTTTTCGTAGAGTTCGCTTTAGTAAAGATTGTTTGGTTTTATGTATAATGAATCAGGAAGTTTTTGTGTTTATATTCTGAAAAAAAAAGATTTCATTATAATTAATGGAACCCAGTGGATTATACATTTTTGATGTGTTCCTATTAATTGTCCGGGGCTACCCGCCTTTCTCTTACGTGAAACAGTGTGGGGTCCACTAACGTAAAATCATTGCCGAACCCGGACCTTGGAGGTTTTCCAAGTCCCTCAAATTTGAGCGTCACAAAGAGACATATGAATATTCGTGCGTGTGTATGTATGTATTTATGTATGTATTTTTCTAGTTGGCGAGAGGCAACGTTGGCCGCAGAAAAGGGAGGGAAAGAGGGACACACAGTGAGCGTGAAGGTTTGAGGGAGGGGGATCGAGGGGAAAGGGAAAGATCTCGATGGCCTCGGCGTGCCAGCTCTACCTCGCGAGGAGCATACGATCGAGTGAAAGTGGGATTTTGCTTTCTAGCTGTGGCCAGTGACAAACGCGTCGTCCTCGCTAGCGTTTCGCATCCTTTCGTTTAGTTTCGTATTGTTTTTTCTACGGCGACAATGTTTCCGTGCGTCGTTCATTCATAGCCATCGACGCGACGACAAGGTGGTCAAGTCGGGATATCAAGTACCCGCTCAAAATCAACGACGGTGAACGATGACAGTGTTCTGACAGCTCGGGCGAACCGCCTCAAGATCTTGTCGTTTACACGAAGTGCCGTTTCACCGATAGTACGTGCGTGTGCTGACTTCGGACAGTGCCGCAGGGAAAATGTCGAGGCGCAAAGGGACCGACAGCTGGTCCAACAGACCCATTCTAACTTGTTTCATCCTTTTATGCTGTTTTCTAGTGGTCAGCTGTCAACAAGGTACGTTTCAGCAAATGTACCCGCGCCACCCGGGCACTTTCATGCCCCACTTTGCCCACGTATACCTCCAGTATTACCAAGAAGAAACGGCGACATTCCCTTCTACGTGTGCAACAATATTCTGCGGTCACGGTGTCTGACGCACGTGTGACGTCTTATGCCTGTGTCTTGTCTTGTAATATCCTCGGATTTTCCAAAGTAGGGTATATACTCATCTTTTCCTAGCCCGTACAAGTACCATGATTCATATAATATATAATATATTCATATATTTATACTATGATTCATATAATTAATTTCTTAGATGGATATTATAATAATATGCATGGATTTCCATGAAAGAATTCTTACCCCTCTGCTGCATTAGTCTTCGTCGCTGTCATCATTGAGTACGGTTTTTGATTTTTTTTTAACTATGTGCCATCACTTTGAAAACTCTGAAAAAATTATATTCTCTGGGGAACATTCTCTGGGAAAATTGTTTATATTTTTTTACATGCTTATGATACTGTAGAAACATATGCCATTGTATTTGGAATAGTCAATGGAATCACCCTACGGAAGAGGCATTCGCATAGCGTTCATGATTCACCTATAAAAATTTCTTAAACTTGACAATTTTATCTGTTTTCAAAATTTGTTATTCGGATGAAAAAAAGTTGATATTTGTTAAACTATGTTTTCAAATTGATCGCAGGAACAAAATGAAATCTGCGTTCATTCATCGGTTTGAAACTAGCATTTAACTTTTTTTGAACTTCTTTAAAACATATTTGTTAGGGTACTTGACGTTTGTTAATATTTCCGCGATAGTAAACGAGCAAACGCACAGCAATGAAATGTGTTAAGCGAAAACTCAAATTCAAAATAAATAATAGAATCTATAAATTCAAGATTGCGGATGATCTGACATCGGGGGCCGCACTTTGAGCACTCCTGCTCTAGCACCAACCGAATCATTTAAAAGTCGATAAAAAAATGTTTTTGAAGAAAGAATGATGTTTGTGATTGGTATTTTCTTTCTGTTTTGAAGGAAGAGCTGAATCTTGGAACAGGCTTTCACGGTTAATACCGACGAATTCTGTGTACGAACAACGAGAGAAAAATGTCTCACCAATCAGTAAGCCGACGGAAACGTTTTCACAATCCTTGGACGAAAACAACGTCATGGAGGCGTCGAAGACGAACGAGAAAAACAATGGACGCAAAGAGATAGAGGAAGAAGACGTTTACGGGGACGAATATGAGACTGAATCGGATTCAAAAATGGAATCCGAACAATCGAAACAATCTGAAGGAATCGACGATACGGAGACACGTGAAAAGTCCACTGATTTATCCTCGAAAATGGAGGACTCGTCCAGAGATGAAGATTACATTGAAGACCCATCGACGGACGAATACGGCACACGTTACTACTATGACGATTATGAACATAATAATAAATCACGATACGAAGCTGTAGGTGAGATTTATGAAGTCAGCTACTTAGTTAGTAGACTTGAAGAACAATGTTAGTAAAAAGATATTTAAAACTAGAATAGAACTTTCATTTAGACTTGTCTACAAAAGTAATAGTTAAAATGACTCATATTTTCTTGGTCTTGAAAGATTTCTTTTAAATGAGGCACTAATTGTCAGTAAAATATATGTAAAATTTTAACTCTATATTGTGTTATGTATGGACATGTTAGCTGAAGTTTCGAAAGTATGTCAAATCGTTCTGGATTAGGATCGCGAGGGTGTGGAGAGGGCCGACCGTCGGGCCGGCCCGATTATGCTTGCTTCTGCAAAGCATCATTTGTTTCTACAAATGATTCATTGATTGCCATAAGTCCAAGGTATTGACGAGAAAAATTAATATTCCAGTGAACGCCGACAACCTCGATTATCCGGACGTCGAGGAAGAAGAAAGAGAAAAAGAAATGGAAGCAGAAGAAAAGAGGATAGAAGAAACCACGAAGAAGACGCCGAACCGTAATCCATCAGAAGAAGACGAAGAGGAAAAGGAAGAAGAAGTGGAAGAGGAAGGGGAAGAGGAAGAAGAAGCAGAAGAAGAAGGGGAAGAGGAAACGGAAGTGGAAGGAGAGAGGAATGCATTTCATTCATCGAGCGCAAACAATACTTCTTCGGAGCTCCTTGAGGAAAAAAACCTGGAGACATTAGTCTCTCAAACGAATGTTGAAGAGGGTTCGTCGATGGAAGGTAGCCACAAAACCTTCTCGTTCCTCGGACCGCCGAGCGCAGAAACAAATTCGTCGGCAGACAGTTCTATTCTGATCGGCGAGGTGGTGGTGTCGGTTGTGACGACAAAAAGTGTGGTGAATGGAACGATATCCGTTCCAACGACATCTGCACCAACTACCGTGGAGCAGGTGGCTGCTCCGCCATCTCCATCGACAACGGTGATGACGGAACGGCCAGGAGTGACCGTCACCACGGAGGACACGTCCAGGATCCTGGCATCCGTACAAACGAGCCGCAGCATATCCGGTGCGCGATTTTTGCCGTTCCCCGTGATAGATCGCGTAGAATCCATCGTACCCAATGGCGAAAAGAAAACCTCGCCGCCCTCGGAATCCACGGAGAGTATCATCGACAAGCTGGACAGAGTACAGTCCGAGTTGTTCAGCGGCATCCTCGTGGGTGGCTTTAGACCAGCTGGTAACTCTCTGCAACTAGACGTCCTGGCCGACAGGGAGAAGAATGCTAGACGAAGATTCACTACCACTACGAAGACTCCGGTTATTAGTAAATTTATCCCAAGACGTTATAATGATAAGCGGACCGATCATGGGAACGTCACGCCGAAACCGCGCATTGAAACCACACTGGACAGTCTGGAGGGCCTTCTACCACGAGATTATGTCGCCAAGAGTTCTGTCACCACTTCTGCGCCTGTGAAGATTGGATTCAGGTTGGTAATCGGTTGATAGTACTGGTAATCCATTGATAGTGTTGAGAGAGAGAGAGAGAGAGAGAGAGAGAGAGAGAGAGAGAGAAAGAGAGAGAGAGAGTGGGCTTCTCTTTGAAATGTTGCACTATAGTGCCAACTCGCGTCTGTGCTTGTATCTACAAGTCTTTATTGGTGCAAGGGTGACGCTTGCTAAAGCGGCAAAGTACCTGTCGTGGTGAAATACTAAAAACTTAAAATCCGTGTCCCATGTGACCTCCTCCCCTCCCATCAGTACAATTACCTAGAGCACAGGGTAATTGTTTTCAATAGCGGAGCACCCTCAAGTGACCTTGATATATGGTGTCAAGATCAGGTTCCAAAATTGCGTTCAAAAGGTTTTAACGGTCGCTCGTTTTCTATTAAAAAGTTATTAACAACAATATGTCAGTGCTACTACATTTCAATTTGTTCCTTAAAACTGTTTCCTTAATAACTTGTCAACAAAATAATTTTCATAAATTAGGTGGCCATCGAAGAGCACAACAGTGCCAGAAACGACAACTCAACTGCCAACTACCACAACGACTACTTTTGCTCCAACCACGAAAAAGCTAAAGACCAACATGGTGGTGCAAGATATCAGCGCGTTTTTGCCACCAGGTTACAAACTGAAGCAGGAGGAAATCACCGTCACCGAAAGCTCCCTTTTAGGCGACATCCTTGCAAAATCAAAGGTCGACATCGCATCGTTGTTACCACCGGATTATAATAAGAAGAAGGTCGAAGCAGATTCGACTGCGAGGAGCACGACCACTACCACGACTACGAAAAAACCTGTGGATGTGTCGACAGAGAAATTGCCAGCGGAGAAAACGATACAAGATTTGTTCGCGAAATCTCTGTTCGATATGTCGTCTCTACTGCCACGCGATTACGAGCAAAAGAATAAGAATCTCACCTCGGACTCGAAAGGCACTGAAGCGTACGCTGAACAGTCTTCTACCGAGCCGTCTACAACGGAATCTGAATCCTCTACGACCGCAAAACCTGGTGGTTTGAAAATAGTGTTTCCCAGCAGACCTGGAGGCCGAAAGCCTATTCACAAAATTACTACGCCGCAAACTCCTCGTAGCGAAGGGTCTGGCGCTGTTACACCGAAAATACAAAGAGGATGGCCGACGAGGTGAATATTAGAAATTATAAGACTAAAAGAGAACATTTTAATATTTTCGCCAAACTTTTAAACTAAAATTCTTAGTGTACCACAGATTTGTTGATAATGTTTTAATAAATTGGTGCGGAGAACGGAATGATAATTAATTGCAAACAGAAATTTCGAATCAAATTCCAACCTTAAGTGCCATTAAAATTTCAAACTGGTCGGTGAGTGTAGAAATTCAAATTAATATTTAACTTTTAGAGCTACCACAGAATTTACTGGCTGGCCGACTCCATCGACAACACCAATCTCGATAGAAAAATTGCTGGAGGCTGCCCGAACGGCAACCATATCTTCGCTGAATGCATCGCTTGTACCAATAACCAAGGTAACATCGAGTACTTCAACCACGACTACAACAACCACCACACCTAGACCTACTACACCAGGGATTTGCGAGCAAGATTGCGAAGTCGCTGGCACAATAAAAATAATTGGTAACGCAACCTGGGTACCGGAATTACTTAACCGGAATACTCAAGAATGGCAGAAACTGGCTAATGAGATTGAACAAGAGGTAAATTTATGATTGTAATTGTATAGAGTATAGAAGACATAGACCAGCGCTCGACACGTTTGGAGCCCCTAAAACGTTGCTTCGCCCACCAACATTGCTTCCGTGCAGCATGCACCTTTTTCGCGTTCGCTGGTGTCTCGTGGCTTGGTTGACTTGCTGTATGTATACTCATTTTAAGGCAGTGCCAACCTCCCATGCATAAGGCAGTGGAAAACCTCACACCACCGCTGTGAGTGACCTGATATACCCGATAGTATCATGTTACACTCTTCGGGTGCGATGGTTATCGAGATTCGCTGTCAGCACCTCCGTACAACATTGTATCGGAGACGGATGCTTTTACCGTTTGGAGGGCAGTATCGTTTGATAACATGGGTTTCATATGCCTTAAAAACGGACTGCTTTACAGATTTCCAGCGTGCCCTGTGTATTTCAAATGGGACGCTCGGCGAGAACCTCCGACTCGTATGGAAGGCAGTAAAAAGAACCGCGCGACTGCCTTAAAATGAGTATTCACAGTACCTTCGTAGCAATACGTGGCATAAATTTCAAGTTTTTAGATAAACGACACTCTTCGTATAAGAGAATTTTTCTTAATAAACTATCGAATAACACGTCGGCGATTTACTTTGTCTCAAGGTCATTTTTAATTCTGTTATCCAGTTGCCCTTTTCTCATATTTTCTGAAAATCCTAATCAATTTACTTCTTTTTATAGATGAATTTCGTATTTTCCAAATCTTCTGTTTTGACAAAGTGGTACAAAAAAGTGACAATTGATTCATTCAGGTAATGGTTCATACTACCTACATTTCAGTTGAAAAATTGTTAGAGATACAACTCCTTAAGCAACGAATTCAATAATTACAGCAAGGGTAGTATATTGGTAGACTATTTCGTCGAATTGAAAAACTTGGAGGAAAAAATCAATACGCAAGAGTTGAAAGTCATTTTCCACAATTCATTACGGGCATACAACACAAACAGATGGAATGATACAAAAGCCAAGGACTCAATACAATTGGGATCATATATAATTGATCCAAATTATACGGACTTTGTTGGTATGTTATTAAATATCTATTTTTTTTTATGAAATTCTTTCAATATTTACTATTGAAAATACTTCTTTTTAGTGATACCTAAAGCTACTACTCCTCAATACATTGATAAAGAAGACAAATTGATACCGCAGTGGGCTATTGCTGTGATTGTAATTGGAGTTGGAGGACTTCTCTTTATTATTATATTTGGAGTTTCTGTTGTAAGTAACACATCACGACAAGACATATTCTCTATTTCATTATTTGCGTTCGAAACTTTAATTGTTCATTACACAAGTAATTATCGGAATTATATCATATTTAGTATATGTTCCCTTAAAAAATTATGAAAAATAGGGAAGTTCTCGAATTTCGCTGACCTTTTCTACGTTCGGCACTTCCGAAGAATTAATACGTTTAATAAAAATCAACTAAATTTATCATATAATTTACTTTTAGCTCTTAAATCGTCATGGTTCAAAATTAAAACCATCTGTAACTGCGATTTATGATGAAGAATTATCGAAAAATATAACCCAGAGATCCACTGACTACTCAAAACCAGTGCACACAATATGGACTGATCCTGATGTTTCTTGGAATGACAAATCTTTTGAATCAACTTCTAATAAGGTAACAATAATTTTGAAAGTTGTAGCCGGAACAACCTTAATTTCCGAGATATTTGAAAAAAACTGTTAGGTCCTATCGCTCATACTTGGATTGGACGTCGTACAACTACAAAAGTATATTATTTGTGAGAAAAATATAACACATCTTAATTCATTTAAAGGTACTCGTCGAAAAATCATTTCAAGACAATAAGAAGTACAACATGTACGATAGTTGGCGATCGGAATGGAATGGCTACTACCATAATGGGTCTCACGCCAGCAGCAAATATGATGGCTACGACAGCACGACAAATTTATCGAGTCGGCATCATCCTGATTATGACACGAATTTCTAGTTGACGGTAATAAAATAAATTTTCAATCAAAAATAATTTTATTTAATTCATTAACTGCCTCACTTATGCCGTCGAATTTCACCATGTTAACGTACATACATAAATTTGTCAAACAACGAAAAATAGTATATTATCTGATATTATGAAACAAATACCTGTTTTATATTAGTTTAGGTACATATTTTTCTATAGCATCTTGTAAAAAAAAAAACTAAAGTCGTTATTGAGTATTGACCTTATCTTGTATTTCATTATTTTTTATTATTATAAACATTCTTTTTACTAATTTTATTACAAAAATTTTATTATTTATTCTAGTCAAAAAATAAACGATCAATGCCGCAGAAGTGTTTTAAATTATAAAATTACTTGATGTTTCTGTAATATAAACGTGTTTAATGTCATTGGTATTATTGCCATTATAATTTTGTTAAAAGGCAGGTCCTGTTTGGTCCTCTTTTCTGCTGTTTCCTTCACTTTTCGAATTACATGAAAATAAATAGTTTAACAACGCGAAAATACATTTTCATATTACATACATGATTTTAATTATGTAGAAAACCTCATCCTCTAGATTAAAATAGCTTGCTCGGCAAGGATAATAGTTCCATAATCAATGAAACTTTTGTTTCTTCGTTGGGTGTTACGTGACGTTTCAGAATGCTCAAAAGTTTTTGATACAAGAAAGAATGTCTACAAATAATGCATACATTTAGAAATCTCGAAAAAACCATTAATGTATAAGAAATAAAATGCTAATAAATTATTACCTGTTAGCTGGTTTGCATATGGATAAATGGTCTTGAGCAATTTCATAAAATTCACCTATGCCAGGGTCTAAAGCAAACACAAAGGTTTTTATTTATTATTGTGTTTTATTATTATAAAATAATCTATTAAACTAGAAATTTATACCTGCGGAATTAGGAGTAACGAATTGAAATGGAACTTTTAGTGCAGTCACAAGTGTAGATTTAGTCTCACTAAAACTGACGATTTCCATAGGAAATTCCTTCAACATGTTCAGAAATTCTTCGTGCAATTGCAACAAATGCGGTGATTCTAAGAGGAACAGTATTTTTATAAAGTATATTATATTGAAATTGAAAGTAATACAGTGTGTAAATTTTTTTACAAACCTTCACGAAGTTCTTGCACTTCCACCGATGGCCACACGAGCATCTGCGTTGCTTGCTTTAAAACTGCCATACGAGAACCTCGATGGGGTGTACTATAAAATATTATACCGCGAGTATTTTTACATATATTATTTTTATCGCCATTTTTCCATTCTGTATGAAGAAAGTAGTGATACAAAATAAATGAATTACCACGTAAGCAAAGAAATTTACTGAAAAATAAGAATTAATATTTGAGGACTGTAAAATTAACCAACCATCAACGAGCATCTTTTTTACTAGTAAACCACCCATTGAGTGACAGACCCATACAGTTGGTCGTATTCCAATACCAGCGGTTACAAGTTTCCCAACATATTCTCCGCTTCTCTCACTCAAAGTGGACCTGTATAATAAAATCAGACATTTCTAATAATTTTATGAACAATGTATCTACAACATAATATTCTCGTTATATTATGATACTATGAATTAACGTAGTACTCTCTATATACAGAGTATATAAAAAAAAGTTTAAAAAAATTATCCAAGACTTCAAGGGCTATAAGCCCTTGTACTGATCAAGTATAGCAAAAAATATTTCGTTGAAATCTCGTTGTACGCCAGTGCCAACCTTACACCACCGCGGTGAGTGACCGAAGCTCGAGAGCCGTCGCGGCCACACATTGTCGACAGAAAAATGCCACGAATATGTTGGTAAAAGTTTCATAAGAAAATAATGAAAAATAAAGAAGTTTTGTAATTGGATTAGTAGTGGTCTTCTGGTCTCACACCGATATAGCCGACAATGTGTGGCACACTCCTTGGCGACGACGGCTCCCGAGCTTCGCTGTCCGCTTCTCCGTGCAATCGTATAATATAGTATCACTATTATTTAAGCTTACCTTTTGCCTTCGATCGGACACAAAGGAGTCCACATTGACAAATTTGAATCATAATTCACTCCAATGACTCTAATGTATGGAACATCTTCGGGTAGCCAATCTTTAGGCCAACATTGTGTTCTATGCGTCCTATCACGTTCATATTTTTTCATACACGCATTATCCCTAAAATATAAAATCTTTAAATATACATTATTTACTTACAATAAATTAATTTATTATTGGGAAATCTCTACCCGCTACAGGAGTATGGTCCACACGAATTCTGATCAGTATTTTGAGGAAAATCATCTAAAATTATTTCAAAATCGTGTCCTATTTTTTCCCATTCATGCCTTCTTAAATCGTATGCTAAGTCTCTTAAAAATTCTTGTGATTCTTCGCCTATTATGATTGATAGATGATTGATTGAGTTATCGGTTCCTTTATCCATCACATAAGGATCTATAATTGTTATACAAATTATTTTTTATCCTAATTACAATGTTAGTAAGCGTTATTGCAAGTAGCAATGAAATATTAATATATGTTAATGAAGAACAAATTTTTATTATTCATGGTAATACTAACAAACCTACAACCCCATGAGCATATATATCTTCATCTCTTTGTCTCCACGTTATAAATACACCGCCGAGAAGTCCATGGAGAAAAACAACATCTAATTTTGTGTTTGCTTTTGTTTTATGTAAAGGGTGAAGGAGATAAATGCGCCTTGGATATTTAATATTTTCTGTTTCATCTACATCTAAATTTGCCAATGCACGACTTGCAGGTGCAGACAATCGTACGTCAGGATTACGAGACCATTCTACCAACGTACTAATCCACCCTAAAGACAGAAGTGTATTAGTATAATGACCAATATCTTCAAACCAAGGCAATTAGAATTTACCAGCTTGGAAAACCTGTTCTAAATATTCTGAATGAAGAGAAATGTTAGAAATGATCTTCGCAAGCAATATGCACATGTTAATATTGTCGTTAAACATTTTTTTCAACATCATCAATATCGGAAGTCCTCCTGCTTCCACAATATCTAAAAAAAGCAATTTATTTATAAATAGAAAATTTTTACAGTTGAGTTTGTTTTGGATCATTTACCTTTACTATATTGTTCGAGGCATGAATGGTGGCACAATGCTTGAACACAGTTTTGCAATAGATCCTGATCCCATATTACAGCCGGAGAAGCACCTAATCCTATGCTTGTTAAATCGTGTTCGAATATCAAACCATCCTGTACGTTTTATACTTTGCAGATAATTAAAGTGTACAGAAAATAATTTACATCACTACCATCAAACCTTTGTATAATGGATACTTACGCGATGCGAGTCTCTGAATTTTTTATTTAAAAAGTAAATAAGGCATGGATGAGAATTTTTTGATAGTGTATTCAAATGAAGAAGCAAATAATGTACTTTTTCTACTACATCCTAAAAAGATTATCTGTTTGTTACATATTTCTTTATAGATAAAATTTCATAACATGTTGAAAATTGTACATACATATAATTTATGTTCTATATAATAGTATGGTGGCTTCAAAAAAAATCTTGAGTCAACGTTTGGCATTCTTGCCAAACATACTGCTGTTCTGGCATCCAATATTTGTGCAATATGACGATAATGCCAATCTGTAATTTTTATTTTTAATTTCAAACCATATTCTATACAATTATTTGATAAATAGAAAAATACCTTTTAAATATTGTAATGAATTTAACATATTTATCGCTTTCAATCGTTCAATTTGGTTTCCATGTTGAGCTATGTGTAATAACTTATATGCTACATTACGAGTTAATGATTTCCACCATTTCATTACTATATGGCTAAAAGAAGGCGATTGTACTGGTATAGATGACTGTAAATTTTCAGTTTTTCGAAACATAAACACATCTAAAATTATAAAATCAGTAGATTTTTATATATGGTTACAACACTATTGAAAATTAAATAAATTGGTGAAACATTGAAACATTAAATAAATACCTTTATATCGGGGATCGTCAATGTAAATGTATTGTGCGTGCGTTTGCTCTAAATTTAAGGCATTAACACTTACAGTAGATCGTAAAATTTGTGACACTTGTCGTAATTGGTACATAAACCAACAGCTTCTATAAAAAATAAAATACAATTCTTAACAACCGAATCGAAGACTTAAGGAAAAGTATACGTGTGTGCAAAAACTAACCCCATCACAACGATACAAATTCCAGTCGATTTCAAGTAGTAAACATATTTTTTGCAAGTTTGTAACCCCATCATAAATATTGAAAAATAATTTCACTTTATCATAGAACCAAAATGCAATTATACAACAGTTTTCTCAAAGATATTATAAATATAACTTTGTCAAATAGCAAACATAATTGTTAAATGTGTCAACAATATTTATAATAATTATCAAACTATCTTCAATAACTATCATACTACTTTCTAATCTTTTTTGACAGACAGTTGTGTCACAAAAGTGATAAATCGTCAAACTATGATTTTTTAATTTCTATCACTACACAGGATTCTTACAGAGGAAAAACTCTGGTCTATTTCATAAACCAATTTTGAACACATATGCGTCTGCAAATAGCTCCAAACCACTCCAAACTGAATATATACAGAGAGAATATGAGAGTACTCGCGCCCAGGGTTTCGGCGTCCCCACTTTTGTGACATCACCTTTTTAGCATAGAACAGAACCATGTTTACTTTTTAACATGGAACAGAACCACCGATGAGGTACTGTCACAGATGAGGTATTTACCTCGTCTGTGATGATAGGTCTATCCTATACCTCGTCTGTGGTCATGCTAAGGCTGAGCAGATGTCAGCGCTATATCGGGATCACGAAAACCGGGCCATGAGCACTCTCCCATCCTCTCTGTAGTAAAACAGTTAAAACAGAAAAATTTTAAAACACTGTTTTTTATATTTTATTTCAGATATTAACAATATAATTTTTGACGGGTGTATTACTGTTATCATTGCGATAAGACTTTGTTTGGTCTTCGACAATAGATAGCGCGGAAACTTATTCTTTTCAGCTTACTGCTCAGCAGTCATGATAAGCATCAATCATCGCGCATTTACGTTCTACCACTTGAACTCATTGTGTGTTAACTACTTTATTACCTACACGATCCTACATTATACTCCTCGAACTTCATTCGGCGATCGTCTCGCAATACTTTCGGGTTAAAGGTATTTGCATTTCAGAATTTTCGAAAGTTTAGTAATTTACAAGTACAGCACAGTTTTGGTATGTAAAGAGTATTATTTTGCGGTGCTAGTCCTGCCAACCCGTTGCATTATTTACGTTCTGGTGCAAAGAATTTTATCAGGTAAGAGATAAAATGAATTATGAGTTGATTTTCAATCATACAAATAACATTTTAAACGGAAAATATAATTTTTTAATTGTAACAGTACGAACGCTATTTCAAAAAAATTATATTAATTTACTGGATCAGAAAAATATTTATATTTATTTAAAGACATTCTGTGGTTTGAATTGTAATGATTTTTATGAATGATATTATATTTAAAGAAAGAGAAACGGAAAAGAAATCGGAAGTGAATTGGAACCGGAAGTGGTTGTAAATCCTTTCCACAAATTTAAACTGTATTTTCTCATTTAACGTAATTTCATTCGTAATTATTTTTGTTCACTTTAGATATAAATCGAGTGGTTCATTACTTATTGAACAATTCAACATTGCTCCAAAAAACATCGAATTCAATCAATCATTAATCGACATCAATATCAAAATGGAAGTCAACGAGGACGTTCTAACACCAGGCCAGCGGATACGACCTCCAGGAAGCGAACATGTAGTCTCAGTCCTGCTGGAGAAGCTCTATGGTCTGAAGGTGACGAAGATAACCGAGCTGAACGCCTACGACGATAGGAATTACCACATAATTTGCGAGAATCTGCATAAAAATCCTCACATAGACAGCGTCAGCAAACATGGCTACGTATTGAAGATCGTAAACTCGCTAGATTCAAGAAAGAGCCAAGTGATAGAGGCGCAAAACGTAATGTTGATTTTCTTGAATGAACGACAGATTACTTGCCCTCTACCTGTTAAAAATGTTAACGGAGAGTATTACTCTCTCGAAACGTTGTCTGCGCAAGGCTCCGAGGAGAGCTATGCAGTCAGACTGCTCGTTTATCGTCCAGGTGCATTGTTGCATCGCGTTCCAATTACTAGCGACCTGCTTCGAAACGTGGGTAGTTTTACAGGAAAATTAGATAACGTGCTTAAGGGGTTTTCTCACCCCGCTTACGACGATCATAAGACCCTGTGGATGCTTACCTCAGTGCCGAAATTGCGCCAGTTCACCTACGCCGTGAACGACGCCTTTGCAAGGGATCTGGTGCATCAGGTGATCGAGGCATTCGAGAAAGACGTTTTAAGAGTGACTTCTGAACTCGAGCAAGGCGTCATTCACGGTGACTTGAATGAGCATAACATCGTCATGAGTCCGAACAGCACGGACATCACTGCGGTGATCGATTTCGGGGACTCGCATAGAACTTGTTTGATATTCGAACTGGCTATTGCGCTCTGTTACATGATGCTGCAAGCTGGGGATATGGAAATGGGAAAGCACGTTATCGAAGGCTACCAATACTTCAGGAAGCTCACCGAGCTAGAGAAAAAGATTTTAAAGGTCACTGTTTGCGCGAGGATATGCCAGAGTTTGGTTATGGGAGCTTATTCCTACTTACATGATCCGCAGAATGATTATCTGCTGGTCACGCAGAAATCTGGGTGGGCTTTGCTGAAGAATCTATGGCCGGTTAGTCAGGAGGAGGTGCTTCAGAGATGGGGCCTGGTAGATTGAGGGATTCATATTTTATAACGCTTTATACTGTTAGTACTATTTCACTAGATTAGAGCACTCAACATTGTCAATTAGACTGTTCAACGAATTTTAATCTTTAAGATTCGATTATTAATAAGGTGGTTTCTGTAGACTTTGATGCGATCAACGTGAATTCACCAGTCATTTGATTGGCGGTGGTATGTTTAGTTTTAAGAATCTTTCCTGCTCGAAGCGTAAAAGAAAGTTAGGTGTAAACATTTTTTAATTTATGACGGAAATTAACAATATGGCGCTGCATTCGGAAGAGTTTAGAGCTTTTTTATATGTATAGCTTTTACGATTGACGTTGGAGAAATTCTTAAAATACAAGAGTCATTAAGCATGTTGGTTACAGAAACCTTGGACATTGTCGGTGCAATTTTACTACGATTGTCAATTAATCGAGAGCAATAAACACAGATCCCATCGATTAATTAAAGTACTGTGCAGTGATATATCCTCTGGTTTTATTCGTATTTAGGCAGTTACATATTTACATAGATATAATGAACAATAATGCTCTTCATATAATAGTGTGGAGTCACTTTACATAACTAGGACGTGGTATATACAAAAATGCAGGTATCGGAAATCATTTCGCGGGGGAACGCGTGTGTTGCTGGCAGACGGCACGAAAGAAACACGTATTCGCGACTCAGCTGGATCGAATAACAATTATATTTTTTCATTACCCGACTAAAAACTTCCGTCGAAAGGTAGATCGATAATGTACAGAATTTGCTTGTGGATATATCGTTAGGACAATATATTTCGATCCTGTATAATTACACACATACCTGCGCTTTAAGGGTGTCGAAGTTGTTTTCCATTATTTTTTTTTTACTTTTGTTTCTTATCCGCGTGCGCTTTCATCTTATTTTTACGTAGCTTGTAATATATATATACTTTTTTTGTTCTTTATCTCGATTTCAATAATATACTAATTTATTTATATCTCATTTCATTTATATCAGCTCGTTTTGGCAAACTGTCTAGCTGTGTTGAGGCAAATTCGTTGATAGCGAAAATCTGTTCACAATACCGTGCAACCGAGGGTAAAAAGTAACCGAGACGTTATCATCGAGAGAAATGATAGCACGTAGTGTATGTTCATCAAATATTCTTATCGATCGGCAAAGAAACGTTTAACAAGAATTAGATCCCCGTAGAAAGAAACACGACTGCACTGGACAGTCGAATTGATAATTATTTAAAAGTTTTTCCTGCTTCCCGAGTTCAATGACCTTGAAGTATGTTGCCAAGGTCGTCACTCCGATCGACTTTTTCCAATACATGTTACGACCGCTCGAGTTTCGTGACATACAGGAAACTATGTTCAGCACCATATATATATATATTATCATGTTTATGACTACTGTAAGATATAGATTGCTATAGTTACATATTAAGTACCCTAACATAAGCAATAATCCATCTGCTGTAAGAAGCAGAATACGATCACAATTTCATCAGAATGTCAATCATAGCTATAGGTTTAACAGAATATTTTTGTAAATTGTTGAGAACTAATACCGACCGGTGATAATATGTACAACAGAAAGATGTTTAGAATGATTACCTCGACAATTTAGTTGAAGGTCATTGGAATCGGTGAGAAAGGCAAGCTTTTAAACGATCACCGTCGATTTTTAATCAGAGGCACGCAAACCCTTTTAAGCGGTACTCGATTAACAATGGAACGTCATGTTAACGAATTTTCGCCAGAGGTTATTAACAAAATAGTATATTACAGTACCTATATATTTTATTGCTTAGACTCTATCGGCTTACACGCGCCCGACGAGGCGCTTGTAGACGCGTAATAATTCATTTTTTTCCCATAACTTATATCGTTAGTAACTTCGATAACACTTATCGTTTCTTTCTTTTTCATTTTGTTCAACCCAACGTCCGTCGTTCGGCTGATTCCAATTTCTATGGATCATTGAAACTCAGAGGTAACGTCGCAATAAATACAGATTACATAGATCGTAATAAGTAAATTACTTTATACTTCGAGGAAACGTAACAAAGTAACAAACCTGTACGGTACACGCGGAATGTGCGAAGACTCTTTTTGGGAGAGGGAACGGAAAAATGGCTCTTGGTATCAGAGATGGGTACAATTTTGGTCGAGTGTTTCGTCCCAATGGCATTTAACTTGCATATCGATCATTCCGGTATCGTTAGGTCGTCTTGCAAATTCGCGTCGATTTTTCCAAAATATGCGAACAGATATTATTTACCCTTCAGCGAATTGTATTTAAACTGTTCATTAAGGAGCCACTGACCGAAGCTAGTTCTCGCTTCCACGGTTAGTTAACTGCATCTTCTACAGATGAGTAAATTAATATTACTGTTTTACATAACATACTTCCTCCTGCAACATTGACTAAATTTTTTCCCTAGTAAATTCTATCAAATAAAATTCTGTTTTAGAAAAAAGATGACTCAAAGAGGAGGAAAAAGTCCTCGTAGAGAACTAACGGTTTCGATTATGGTTTTAGATGTCACCTCACAAAAGCACCAACGGAAATTCGCTTGGACATTATGAAATAATAATGATGTTGCTATAGAGGGTGCAAATGTTTCGAAATGGCAGTAACACGAATCGATCGGACGACCCAACGAGCGTTTCAATGAAAACAGCTTACGATAATTCGACGACTAACAGTATAACAGGTATTCCCAGCTTCGAAAGGTGATTTGAAACGTTTCGCTGAGAACGTTGTCTATCTCTGCCGACACTCGGTAATGCCCGTTGGGAGCGTTGAACCCCGACTGAAGTTCGCGGCTGAAGCGGTCTCAGTCTTCGATTAAAAATGATTCCAGCACACGTTCCCGGAACCGGACCGAGCGATCGAAGACGATCGGTGCGTTGTCGAAGAGAGTACATGTAAAAAAATAAAGCCTCAAAGAATGGAATTTTTTCGTTTGTGCTGACCGTTTACCGCGACATGTGTTCAGAGAAACTGCCGAGCAAACGTCGGTAATATGGGACTTTCAAAAGATTGCCAAAATTAGAGGAACTCATTTTCTCGAATGAAACTATCTTGAAATCATCTTCGATACAATATTTTATTAACACGTTGACTGCCACGGTGGTCACCGGTGAACGGTACTATTGATCTGCTTAAAAACGATTGTCTTAAAATTAGTGGCACTGAATATCAATTTTTTCGTCCCGAAATGAACTAAATTATAATTATTCATGTCTCTGATCGCGAATAGACAAGACTCGTGCGAAATACACAAAGTTCGTGTTAATCTGACTCGTTTAACACAAACTTTGCACGACTGATAATCATACGACTATAGCTTTTAGGACACTGATGTGCACGAGCATCTTCAGACGTCTTTAATCTAGAGTTTATAACGTTCCATATTACCCACGTTTACCCTATGTGTGTGTATGTGTGTATGTTCCGTTCGCCCCAGCACCCCGTCAATAGTCTCGTCTCTAACACTTGAATAGCCTTCAGAAGCTCGTCTTTTCACCGTACAATTACATTCTCTACTATATCCGTTCTCATCGAACTTCAACAATATAATCTCTCATCTTTGTATCTCTCTCTCTCTCTCAGTTTTTTTTTTTTTGGACGAATGCCAGAACTCCCTCTGGTCCCTCCCCCGCCTCGAGGGGCGGCGTGAGCGTGCGCAATTAGGATCGGTGCCAGATTAACGCGTTACACACGTTCGGGAAGTTATAGCTTCAATTAGCACACAATTAGGAGTCCGAATTCTTATTGGGGGCCCCGGGAAAAGAATCCGATGCTCGAGTGCCAGGGAGGGTTTGCTGGGGATTTTTCTCAGGGGGTCGGGGGAGGGTTAGAGGGGGGACAATTAGCAGCGGGAGTAATTTGGTCGAACCATCGAATAACTCTCGCGTATCGTGAAAGTGTCCGACGAACGTGTTCGAAGATTGGAACCGGCCCGGTTGGCTGGTTCGACTCGGTTTCAACCCCTCGAGCCGCGTTCTTTCGTACGCCAATCCTCGGACCCGTTTAATCACCCTGCACGCCTCACACCGCAGTTAATTTCGACCTAATCTTATTCTTCTCTCGTATTACAACAATTTCCTAGCGACTCTTCTCGGGCTTGTCCGACTCCGAGCTCTTCTCCAGCTGACACGTTTGACAGCACTGGTTCTGGTAGATCTGCACGCTGCACATGTTCATCGACTTCACACTGCTGCACAGCCGCGAGTGGTCCTTGCAGTCGTCTGAAAAGGTTTCATACTCGTTTGCGACCTGGCCGACTTAGCCTTTGCGAGAGAACGGCTTTTACGATAGAAGCGAATCATCAAACATGGTACCAGTACCATTCTTAATCTTATTCTACCTTGGTGGATAAAAAGAATCGATTTTGTAAAATACTTTTGTTCGACTAGAGACCATTTAGAGGTCTAGAGACCATTTGAAGTATAGTTTTTCAATATTTTTCTTTTCAAAATTTAGTTAGAAATTAGATGGACCGTTTGTAACCTTGGGTTACGCTGAGGCTTAAGCAAGATCCTCTTAACTTAGGGGTTTCTAAAGAATTGATGAATTCATGCAATTTTACTTGCTGGACCAAAGCTGTAGCTAACGACCATCTTACCAGGTGTTTTAGGACACTGTGCACTTTTACACGCCTTCATCACAGTGGGCCGTGGAATGTCCCTGCACTCGTTGCCAGCTGGCTTTTTCGTCCCGAACCAAACACACTGCAGGATTCGGTACTTCATTCCGTCTTTCCCGCACGGTGCCATGCACTGCGGACAATTTCGAACACATCAAGCTCACAGAAAAGCAAATTATCAGAAAATAGAGCTGAAATTCTATGCACAAAACGTTTCCTTAATTTCTCCTACAGAATTATCAATTAAAACCTTTACGAAACGTACTTCCGACCACTCGCCGACCTTCCAAACGCCTTTGCACGCGTCGTTGTAGCATTCTTGCCTCTGCAGAGGTCTGGTGGTCTCGTCGCATTTGCTAAGATCGAGCAAAGTCACGTTTTGTTGATCATTATCATCGTCGTTTGCTAAACGACAAGTAATGTTGCGTCTCTGCATCGCTGTTTTCCAGTTGAAACACCTGGCCTTCTCGCAGGGTGTCCATTCGGTCGTGTGCCACTGTGGACACTTGCCGAACCCGCATGATCGCACCTTCTGCACCATCGGATGTCCCGCGTCTAAGCAGTGCTTAGCTGCTACTACTACTCTGGATTGTGTGCGCGTTGAATTCCCAGACGTCTTTGCTGACCGCACCGTGCACTGAGCTCCGCGTATCTTCGTGCAAGCAAAAGAATTTTTCAAACTGGTGATACCTATTTATTTAACGCTTCGACCAGTGGACGACTCGATACGGTCTGTTCCTGATCTTTCTTTCACTATTATTGAAATTATGTCGATACAAGACACGGTTGAGCACGATTACTAAAATTTGTTCGCATATCAAGAAGAGCAATAGAACTAATTAATAATGAGTTATTTCAACTACTGATCACCTGAAATGCACTTCTTCCGCAAGTTTGAGAGCACTTGGACCACTCCGTCGTTACCCACTCGAATACCTGATCCTCTGACGTATCTACAACAATGTCAAAGTAATAATATTTTTCTAACACAAAAAAAAACACTGTAACTAATAGCGATTGAAAGATGAAGACTTAACATTACAGAAAAAATTCTTGAAGGTGAACCGTGGAATGGATGACCAAGATTCTAATCGGAACAATTAGCAAAATAAAGTTTAACGAGGATTCTTATGCAAAATAAAAATCTTCTTCGTCAATTTCTTTCTTCAAAAAGTTTAATAAATTGGGGACAATCTATGAACGTTCTTAAATCTTTGTAATCCTTATACACTCTTCGGAAACAGCTGACTAAAACATTTATCAAATTAAACAAACTTACCTAAAATGCTCAGAATCGCAAGGGAAGCATCTGTAGTAGTGTTGCGCCCAGGTGCGCCAGCAATGTTTAACGACTTATTCTTCTTCTCCTCGCTATCTTCCACATTTGCTTCTTCACCTGAATCATTGCGAATTTCAACAGGTCCACTCTTCTCCTCCTGTTCCTTCTCGGTGGACCCTCTGTCCGCGTGCAAGGTCAGCTCGCTGAGGTCCTCCTCAGGGTCCCTGGTGCTGGTCCATGTGAGAGAATCATCGACCGTATCATTTTCCACGTAAGTCGTGCGTTTCTTCATCCCTTCTTCAAGCTCCTCCACGTAATTCTCCGTCCTATTCAAGATCCCTTTCTCTCTGCTATCAGGTTTCCTCTGAGACTCTTCTAGCTCCTTCAGCGACATCGTCGAGAAGACATGCTCTATCTCGGTGCTGTCGTGACGTCTGTCGGTCTCTTCCCTCTGAGACTCTGCGTGTCTGGTGCTCGAGTCTGGAATGTAAAACATCTCCAATCCAATGCCATCTGAGGTGGTAGACGAGATCAGATCCTTCGCCTGTTCTTTCGGCGTCGTGTTCCCGTGGCCTTTGTCCTGCCATTGCCTCTTCACGTTCTTCAACGACTCTTCCACGTAGTCTTTGTTTAAGATCGCGGACGTCACCGGAGTTTGTTTGCTGGCGACAGGCGTGATCTTCACGGGATCGCTGTGCTGTAATCCGAACATCGAGTCGTCTAGATCGTAGGGATCCACGTCGATGAAGATCCTTTCCTCGTCGGGACCGAACGTTTCGTCTGGAATCGCGGTGTTGCGGTACAGCGTGTCCAGGTTCTCTTCCACGTTCTGGTACCGCAAACCGGAAGTCCTGTCGGCCATAGTGCGCTTCGTTGGCCCAGTTTCTTTTCGAGTGCTGTCGATGAACGCTACCGGAGCTGTCCTATGCGATCTGCCAGCCGACGATTCGCTTTGGAACGGCCAGTATTCCTGTTGGATAATTAATAATTAAGAAACGGCCCAGTAAGCGTGTCTTACATCAACGTTTTACTTAAATAACCAGATACTGAAAACAATGCTACAGATGACACAATTGAACTATTTCAGAATGTTTGCAACAAGCGTTCCTTCATTTTGGCAAGACGATCGGGGACTATTTTGAAAAAAACAGCAAGTCCCTCGGACTCTACGTAGTCTCACCTTCAGGCTTGATATAAAATAAGTTAAGTGCGGCACAAGGGTAGAGGCACTTGACGACGCAATCGATTCCACGGATTCGTGGTATCCAGGCTGACATATTAAATGGCCGTCAAAGATCCAGAAATATAGCAAGCAGGAAAAGTAAAAAATCACCGGAAGAAAATTAGTTTTACCGTGTGTCTCTCGGAAATGCAGATGAAGTATCATCAAAACGAAATTGAACTCTGTCAATTTCTCTGCGCGTCTGTGTCGAACAAGATTTAACGACTTTGCGGATCATTTCTGTGTACATGACTTTGTGCATCGAGGTCTGTCGAATTTCATCGAGCTCTGAACACCTTGACGTGTGCTATGAATAATTTAATAGAAGCGTATCAAATAGCAGAGTCACGCGATCACATTTCTGTTAAATTGCTCGTAGCTCGGTGAAATTTGGCAACACGATACACAAAGGCAGCGAGAGAGCAGTGATCCTCAGTTACACCAGAGAAATCGTTGGAGTCCGATGTCTTTTTTTCCGAGAAGAAAAATTATTCATTGGCAATCTCACCTGATTCTGCGAAGTAACTGTTTGTTCTTTGTGCAAGTCAGTCGAATCTGGCGGTGTGGGACTTGTCTTTTGCTTTCTCGGTGGTTTCTTCGTGGGGTTGCTGGGAAATGCTCGTTCGTGGCTGAGATCCTCGCTGTCGATGGGAATGAAACGATTCGCATACGCGGCTGCTGGAAATCCACGACCAATCATAGAAATTTATCGCTTTTACGAAAGATAGAAGTAGTAAAACTATGCTTCCTTCAAGTTAGGGAACTGATACAGCTGCGATTGATTGCCTCGTAAATATTGCAACAATGTGAAAACATTCTCAGCGAATAAATTCGATAATAGTAAAATGAATAATTTGGGACCAGTCATGATATCATTCACAAGTTTGGAATAAGGATAGATTCACCATCGATTACGTTGGAATAATTTACCTGTTCGATCGGTGTACAAAGTTTCGCCCGAATTCGCAGGCGCAGAGTCCAAATTAGCGTTGCGTTGAAAATAGACGGAATTACTTAATCGCAAATACTCCTCGCTGCTAATCTGCTCCTTCGAACGAAATTTTACGATAAGCTGCGTCTCTGCGTGCGAATTTCCCGCTGCAACAACAATTAATCCACGTTGATTCCTCTATGCATCATTAAGTCTCATCAGTGCCAGAGAAATCAAAGACTCTAAGTGCAAGATCTGGAAAATCTTATACTGTGAAAATCTCTATCACTGTGCTCAGTGCTTTCATTGAATGTGTCGATTTGTTGAGAAGTTTAATACAGAAATTAAGCGAGCAGTTTTAATGATGATAGATGTTTGAATTTTTCCATGAAATGTTTATCGACTTTGAAACAAAACGATTTGAAAATTGTACCAAGGTTTACCTATGCACGCGTAAATTCCAGAATCGGAGGCTGTGATATCGTTTATCTTCAATGCCCCTTTTTTGCTGATCTTGTGTTTCCTCGATTTCCTCAGCTCCTTGTTGTCTTTGGTCCATATGATCTGCGACCTGATAAAATGTTCGTTTTCGTCAAAATATAGAATTATAATAATATTAGCCAAAAAGTACATCAATTGCAACGTAATGTAATGAATTAAATACTGTTCGAATTGTGGACTACTCACTTGTCGAACTTCCTAACGGGACAGCGAATCTTGATGAACGGCGTGCCCTGGAATATCTTCGCAGTACCACCGATCTTGAGGTCCACTTTCGCGTTCAAATCGGTCTGGTTGTAGGTGGTGTTTTGACTGGAAATAATCGGTAAGGAACCACCGTCCGTGTCGTGGCAGGCTCTGTTGTTGCAGGGTCTTTCGGTAGCGGGTTTCTGCGACGTACATTCGCGATCTTCCCGACTTTGCTGACGTCCCTGGGCCATTATTTGGTCGCACGTCACTTTGCGCTTCATCACGCCTCCTCCGCAAGTTTTGGAACACTGTGAAACAATTCCGATTATTTCGAAACCTTCATAGCAGACGATAAAACGCACCTATATTTGTTCCGAATAAAATTCTAGTTCCCTCACTTGAGAAATATATTATCTAGCTATTATTTACCAATTAAGGACTAGTTCAGAACATCATATAGAGAGCTGAGAGTTACGGAATAAATTGGTGGTAGCAAACGCGTTAATATGGAACCAATGATGATCATGATTGTGAGAATTTAGTTTTTGGAGTATGAGCACAAAACTGTGAAGGAACAAAAGGAACATACTTTGCCCCATTTGCCGACGCTCCATTTCACGGGACAGTCCCATACGTTGCAGTATTGTCTGTCCGCCGGTGGTGGTTGCGGACACATCTTGTTCGGCACAGGTACCGTCTTACCTGTGGATCCTCTTGTCACCTCGTGTATGCAGGTGACGTCCCGCGTTTGTATGCCGAGTCCGCATGGGCTCATGCACGGCGAAAATTCGCTTAAATTCCATCTGCGAACGACAAACGGTTGCAAAGATTAAATTCTCCGAAGCTTTGCATTCCAAACGCTTCGATTTATTCAATGATTAATACTACTAATTATGGTTCTTGCTTGATTTGAATTATCTGAACTTATGACGTGTTCTTACATTTTTTGTGAATACTTCTACTGTTCCAAGTTCGTTAGTTTACAACGCGAACCGGAAGGGATTGCTTTTTAATTAATTTCTTAATTTGATGTACTGTACCTCGGAGGACAAGGATGGTCATTGCAAACTCTTATTCTCGCTTCCGGTTTAGTTTCCCCAGGGCACAGCAGAGGCATCACGGTTTTCCCGGTGTCATCCCTCACGCAATTTATTATCAGGTCTTGTACACCTGAAAACCCAAAAAAATTTATAATCGTTCACCAAGGATATTCGCTCTTACGTTAACACAAATCACGGCGGCGGCTTTTATAATATCGACTCGATGTTCGATCGTCGCTAAGCGCCATTAATAGCACAATCTCATCTAATTATCCCGAATAATTAAACGCTCTCTGCGAAACGAACCCTAGATACGTTCCGTTAATCCTTTCGGATCTGATTTTCGATAATACCCTGACTTATGTTCCCGGCTGATTATCGTCGACTGGAGTACAGTATTTATGTAAAACTAATGATCACGGTCGGAGGTAGATAATTTCACTGAAAAGTCCTACGAGCCTCGATAACGGTCCTTGCTAAATGGTAGTTTTAATGAACTTTTGTCAAATTAACAGCCAATTTCCTGTTTTCGATTGTCGGTAGACACTTTACCATTAAGTTCACGTTCCACTAGCTTGCTGTTTAAAAACCGTCCGATAACTTTTCGTTTAACTTTTGCGAAAGCTTTGCGATAACAGGGTAGAACACTCGTCTCAAAACAATAACATTTTCTATCCAAACTGGCGTACTTAACTCACTATATTTTTATACTGATAGGAATTAGTTCAAGTATAGGCATACCGCGTTAAAGAGTGGTTCTTTCTGTGAAGGTATAGGAAGTATGATATTTCAACCGTTTAAAAAATACGTCATTCTGAAATCTCACGTTTCTCGTTTTTTCCAGATGTGCTGTGACCTAAGGATCAGCCTTCTTCGTGAATTATTTATAAACATTAATTATGGTAACGAAGAAACAATAATTATGGGTCAAAGAAGACCCGTAGAACGAGATGAAGTTAAAATTCCACTCACCCCCTAAGCAGGTAGCACTGCAGGAAGTGTAGCCAGCTTCTTTCCACGAGTAGGTGGTCTCGACATCGCTTCCTGGCGCGACCTTGATCCCAGACTCGTAGCCAGTTCCCCCGGAACTACCTGCTGACGATCTATAGCTGTCGTCGGTCAGGCTGGGCTCGGCGTATCTGCTGTCGCTGACAGCGTCGATGCCGAAGGAGGGGTTGTTTTCGATCATTCCGCAGGGTTCCATCACGCACTTCTCGGTCTGGATCGGCTTCGGGCCCGAGCACTGCCGATCCGGCAGATTGGCGATGGTCCGGCTGAATTCGAGGAAGATCTTGCACTTGACGTCGCGATGCCGGATGCCTTCGCCGCAGGTGACGCTGCACGGCGACCAATCGTCGGCGATGAACCTGAAGGGTCGATCAGTATGACGATGATTCAGGATTTTGACTGGTTCACCGTGGCATCTCGCGAGAGTAAGACTCTCTGGGGCAGACACGTGCGCCGATTGCCCCCTGGAGCACTGCTCTGACTCCGGCGAGAGCGAGACCACGCCCACTGGAGCTGCTCTGGGCGGAGCTAGAGGTACGAGCCGCCCACAGGCCAATTAAGTGGCTTTTCAGTTGATATTGTGCTTAGCAGTTCGTAGGCATGCCGTGTTGGACATACGCGAACGACTACATTCGTTTTTATCAAACATAGAAATTAATTTCTACTATAATTTATTAAGTGAATTAATTTTTTTTAGGAGCGGCTCATACTCTGGCACTTGGACGTCGTTGAATGTTGCCCCTGGGAGCAATCCGGGTCAGTTTGTCAACGTTCTTACGGTGATCTCAATTTGGAAAGAATCGCAGAGCAAAGCATTCGTCTTTCAAAGTTGGCATAGAAAAATGTTTGAAAAAGTTTAAATTTTATCTTCATTGCAATAGGACACCTCCGATGGAGTGATAAGTTTCTGTTCGAATCCATTTTCTACATAAGACTCATGAAGATCTATATTCCCTTAAGATTTGATCCGTGTTTCCCCTTCTTTTTATCATTCTAAAAGATTCTACAGTTAGTAGAAGATGTTTATCCGCCTATTAGTTGAAACAACAGAGGTTTTGCTAATCCAGCAATTCTACGTCTATCATCTCTATCCAGCGTTGAACGACCAATACCTTTCTGCTAGAAGCGAAGTAAATATTTGAGCCGGAAGATGTGTTCTTAATGGCTCGAACGTAGCCGGTAGAAATAATTGAACAATCACCGCGATATAATGCGACAGTATTTGGAACGGTGGCTTGAAGCGAACAGTTATTCATTGGTCCCGGGCTCGGATTCGGGAAACGCGATAAATCAACGAACATGAAAGGAGCTGATTCTACGCGAGCGCATTCGTCTCTTTTTATTCGTCGGACAAACGTCGTGACGCTCGCAGAGCGCGAGGAATTTATTGGCCCTCTGCAGCTATTCGTGTAGTTCCTAAAGCGACGCGTGCACGTCTCTCGCGTCATCGATTAAACTGAATAAATAATGCTCGGTTATTCGCGAGTCGGCTTTTCAGAGAACGATGGAGTCGTTCCTCTCGGTCCTCGTTCGGTCGACGCGATCCGAGAAAGAGAGAGGGAACCAGTTTCGAACTCCCCGGCTGTCTATTTTCGGCCGCGAATCGATGATTCTTGTCGTCAATAATCTCTTTAAACTCTGCCTTTCACGATCCGACTGACTGAAAATCGACATTGCTTCCTCCCTGCACGGGGTAATGTCTCCAAAGCTTCCTGTTTTCTCGTTTCGGGACATTTCATCCAAAATTAACGCTGAACCCGGTAGACTGCGGTAGTGCCATTTAAAACAATAGAGAAATTGAACGAATCTCAGAAGGTTGATATATCATTCCCGATTGATTAGGACCATTCTAAAGGAGAAATTTGATAAATTTTCAATCCTTCAAGACTGATCTTCGTTGCACTTTCAACCCTCTGTAAAGCATCCTCGTTTTAAAGCGGAATTCTATATTTTTTGTAAATAATATATAGGCACTAAGCTAATTATAGATATAATTATAAATGTTCCGTTCCTTACAGGGAATTATTAAACAGAAAGAAGTTGTAATCACCACGGCTGTGAAAGAAATCTTGGGGTGAAAGTTCAATCTGAAAAACCTTTTATGGGTCAGCACTATGAGAAACAAATCGTGGAGCTTCGGTTAAGTGCTTCGTATGTGGTAGACTGTCGATTCAAGTTCGGACTATTCGATTTAGTTAGACAAGTCGATCGATTGGTTTCGGCGAAAAGGACGTCGATCCTCGCAGGAGGAAGAAATCTGTAGGCAGGAACCTGCGTAAGATCCAACAGGCGAGCACGTGTAGACAGTTCTACGGTATAAATTATGCATGCTAAGCCTACGGGGGTTACCGTGGAATACGCAAGCCAGAAAAAAGGGCTAAGGGAGTGGAGCGTGGGTGGGAAAACATCGGCGTTGAAACGGTGTACGATAATAGTCGACGTAACATTATCATCGTAAGTCTATGCTAATGCTTGTTCTACGGCATTCGCGTTATGAGCTACTTAAATCACGGTAAATCTCGTAATCTCATAAATGCATTAGAAGCAAGAGGCAGGAAAACGTTAAGCGAAAGAAAGAAAAAGGAAATCCTAGCAGAGAAAGAGAGAGAAAGAGAGAGAGAGAGAGAGAAAGAAACTGGAGGCTGAGGAGATTAAGCTGCGTTGAATTTCAGCGGTCGGGTTCGAGAGAGATTCAAGTTGGAAAACTGTTGCGCGTCAGCAGAAAATGGAGACCGTCGCGAAACCATTCTCCCCGACTCGCCGAAAAATTTCTATTCTCTTACGAGACGAACGAAATAAACATTATCATTAAATGAAACTACTAATCGCCTTCCCCCCCCCCCCACGGGATTTCTTGCTGACGCGACGCGTCGCCGAAGGGGTTGCTTTTTTCAGAGATTCGCTTATCGATCGCAGTTCAACCCACGCATGGATTTGAAGTCTGCGACGATTCGATCGGCATATATTTAAAAATTACACGTAAAATCAACCCTTCGTATACGATTTCTAAAGTATCGGCAACATCGTCCTTCGAGAAGCTAAATCCTTCTTCGTTACGCAAGCATAATTTCACGGAATTATCGAAGTTGGAGAAGCTAATTGCGTGGAACACCCTTACAGACTTTGCTCGCCGGCACAAAAGCTTCTCGATCCCCTTGATTTGCTTTCGACTTCGAAAAGGAGCTCGCTCAAAAACACGTTTTCCCCGATTCTTCCGGGCGAGTCGAGGGTGAAGCGTTTCAGCTTGTACTCACGGTGGAGGTTGTCGCGGGGGTTGGCGTTGGGGATGGATGTTTCTAAAACTTAGCCCCGATCTAGCCCTGAAACGACAAGCATAGTCGGACCTCGCGGCTCTGCGGTGAGTTACAAAAGCGTGCGGGGGGGGGGGGGGAATTTCTACGCAAGCGTTGTCGGGGTTGTGCGATTCGGATGGTAGGGGTGGTGTTTGCTAACAAAGAAAAACAGAGGAAAATTCAAAGGATTGGGGGGGGGGTGCGTCGCGACGTCTGGAGGTCGGTGAAAGCCGGGGAACAGGGTGGAAGATAACAAGAAAAATTGAAGCGGAGAAATAGAGACAGACCGAGGGGGTGCGAGTGAAACTGGGGGGAGAGGGTGGAAGTAGAGAAGAAGAAAAAACAACAGAAGACAGAGAAGAAGAGTTAAACTGATAGAAGAAAGAGACACAGTAATGGGATACCTCAGATACAACCAGCCACAGGCAAAGTAGATCGTATATCTGTCGGGACAGATCAATTCACGTCAAGAAATGAATGCTTTCAACGCGGAGAGATTTTCTATCTAGCTGTTGTACAATAACTTTCGTTTCTTTCCAGGACAAGCGACGAGAGGCTCTATCAACCCTCGACGCACGTTTTAGGACACCTGGACGACACGTGTACACGCGTTTCACTATGTTTCACTGTTATTGTAGCGATCTTGGACAGTACTCACGTGGATTCCGACGGGATCGGCTGATCGATTAGCTTCTCCGACACTGGCGGGGGCGGGTACGGCTGCATCAGGGGTTGAGTCATCTCATCGGCGTCTGAAAAATGATCGTTTCAAAGGCGAACGTGGAAAAGATTTCTACGATCTCGGTAGATAATTTATTAACCCTTTATTTACTGACTCGTTACCAGACTGCGGATGTTTATGCAATTTTCCATTTTCCTAGGCAAATTTTAGGAAAGTGGGCACAAATAAAATCTAATTTTTAGCGGCAGTAGCCTCTGTAGATCTGGAATAAATTAAAATCGTACTAAATTCTGTGGAATTTCATATTACAACAATTTCCGAAAACTTTCAGAGGCCGTTAATACATAAAGATCCGCAGTTTATTTTATTGTGAATATTCCCAAAATTCTTTTAACACGTTGACTGCCATGTCACCCATATGTGGGTGACGGAAATATTTGCTCAGGTTTTAAAATGAATTTTTACGTTAATGTATTCGTTGTACCAAATTTAATTAGGATCCGTAAAATGCAAGAAAGTTGGAGGACTGCTCAATATCGTACACATAATATTTTTCAATTTTTATTTCGTTAAATAACTTACTTTGATTTTGTGGAATTTTTGAGGTTCTAGTTTGGCAGTCAAAGTGTTAAAGATTTTGATTTGACTATTGTGCAATGAAAGGGAGATAATTGTTGTAAAAAAAGAAATTTGTTTGAGTCAAAAGATAACACGTGACGTTTGTGTTAATCTTCTAGGAGCTAGTGTAAAGCGTGAAGCTTCTTCAAATAATTCTACGGGAATTAGTTTGCAAAATAAGGGCCTTTGGGATTGGAAAATGGAAATGGGGTCTTAATCGATGGACACCCTGTATAAGCTCGAGCCGATCGTCGCGGGAATGGCACTCGACGCGGCCGCATAGGAATGTAACTTATAAAACTTACATATCGGACAGACGATGTTTGTTTTGCACTCCTGCTCGGTGTGCGGCCGTTCAACAGGATCGCAGTCCGTCGAGATGGAACCAACAGCGTCCCTGCACTCGACCGTCCTCGTCTTGATGCCGTTGCCACAGGTCACAGAACACTATCGATCACAGGGGGGAAAGGTAAATTTCACGCTGCTGGCGCAAATTGCTTGCAAACGGGACCGATGGGAGCGTGATGCAGCGAAAGAAACCGGAACGTGGGCGAAATAATTAACGGGCTATCTCGAGACTGTCGAATTCCTTTCGTTCCGTCCGCCTCTCGCGCCGAGCACAACCAGCAAAAATATCGGTGTGACTTTGCAACCTCGAAAAATCTTCTACCTCTACAACTTCATTCTAACAATCTTCTTCGTCTTTTATCCGAAGATTTTCATTGACCGTCTCGCGTAGAAATTAAAATCATTTTTATTTTCAGAAAAGACCATCGGCAAGATAACAAGGAAACCATCAACTCGATTCACAGCAAGAAACGTTCGCTTCGTTCCAAAAAGCTGCTTCAAGAGATTTTCCATTGATCATGTTACGCAAAGGGGAAAACTAAATTTTGTAACGACGGTCTCCGCGCAGTTACTCGGAACTTCCAACTGATAACTTAGTCTTTGTGTTTCCTTGGAACAAGTTTTGATAAATCGTGTAACTCTGGCGGAGCACTGATTAATTAATTCGCAGGGAAAGGAATTGCTATACCGCGGGAATGATTAATGCAAATGTAAAACATGTACGAAGAGGAGCCGCGAAGAATCTGAAAAAATTCGCTAAACCTACAATTCGTCGACTATACGCTTTCGTTGCACATGCAGTGGGTCCATCGACGAAGGAAATAAATTTCCGTGTCTTGCATCTTTTGTGCGGGAAAATTGAACGGTCCAGCGATAAGCAACGGCGTTTCCGTTTCCGCTGAATCGTTGCAGCGGTCTTGCGAAATCTTGGATTCGCGAAATTTCTGTTCGACGGTTTAACCGGAGGCGTGTCTCTCGCGAAACGGCCGCGGCAAGAGAATACGGAAAAGCGTGTGGGTCAAGGTAATACTTTCCCGGCGGGCCAAAGTCCATAGAAATAGGGTGAAACGGGTAGGGTGATGCAAAGAAAAGGCGGGGGGGGGGGGGGAACCTTGGTAACAGTAAACTCTCGTGACGCAACGGCGGAATCTAATTTCAGTATACTAAGTGGTATTTGCTAGGTTCCATTCTAACGTTCCGAAGACTTAAAAGATCTAACGAGGGCTGCGCGAGACCTCGGAGATCATTATCGGAACGTAGTGCGCCGGGCCAGTTGAAAAGGAACGGAATAAACGCTATGAAAAGCAGAAAAGCTTTGGACCTACAGGATTTGAAAGCTCGCGTGGCCTTGGAGCTCAAGCTAATTTAAAAAGAGGACTAGTTCCTACAAGGTCAGTGTTCCTACGAATGTGTGCGAAAATATCCGACATTTTGTACATTCTTCAAACTTTTAATTGCAGGAAACATTTGCTGGAATTAGATTCGCAGTCCGTTCCAGAAAATCGAGGCCTGCATTCAATTACATCAAGCGCGAGCATCCTTCGGGGAATGATTTCGCCGGCGGAAATGAGCATGAGCCTCGAAAGGCAGGAACGTTTTTTAACTTCCGCGGGTTCAGGGCTTCATTATTCGTCCGAGTGTCTGAGGCTCGCGAACACTGGGCGTGACATGCAGAAACATCGAACGAATTCTCTCGGCGAGGTCTGTAAATCCGGAAACAAAGCTCGTCGGCTGACCTCTTTGTTTCCTGTCACGGAAGACGCCGAGTAATTGCTTCTGTTGATCACTTCTGACTTAGAATCTCCATTTTTCCTGGCTTTAGAACGAGCCAGCGGAACGATTCGACTCTTAACACTATGCCGTCCGCACGTCTAATCTAGATTTTTTCGTGTCGCGCCGGTAGAACTGACTTTACATCGTTTCGCTTATCGCCGGCGGGTTTTCGAGGTTCTTGTTTATTAACCCTTTGCACTCGAAGCTATTTAAACTCCAAAACGAAAGATTTCTTTCAACCTAGAATATTTTCCTTTTATATATTTCTTTCTCATGTTATACATACGAAAATGGTGCAATTTACTCGTACAATACTGAAATGTTTAGTAATTTATTACGTGCAAATGAATTTAATAATGTAAAAAATATTTTGAATAATTGTACAGCCATTTTTAGTGGTGCCTTACAGTCACCATTCGAGTGCTAAGGGTTAATCTTATCGTCAGTTCCCATGTCTCAATCTTGTCCCTCTATTTTCTCGAAATTGTGAGGATATACACATAGTTTTCGCATGGCACCAACGTGGAGACACCGGACGTCATAGTGTTAACCCTTTGCACTCGACGGTATTTTCATTCTAAAACTAAATTTTTCTTCCGTCTTAGAATATTTTCATTTATTCGTATGAAACTGATCCAATTTCCACATATAATATTTCAATGTTTAGTAATCTATTAAATACAAATTTTCTAATGTAACAAATATTCTGTAATATTTTTTGTAATTTCTTTCAAATGATGCCATAACAATTTCTAGCGGTGTTTCAGAGTCACCACTCGAGTGCTAAGGGTTAATTAACATATCCATGCCCTCGAAACGATTCCAAAATCACTGAAACGCAAAGCTCTAGAGCGGGCGATCTTCAAAGAGAGGCTAAAAGCGAGGTTTTTCGCGTTCCTACGACAATCGGGATCACTTATCCAAGTTTGTATCCGTTATTCCAGGTCTGGAGGTTCCAAAATTCCTGTACGCACGGTTTCATCGAGCTCCGGAGATCGTTCGGAGGCGTTTCGCTCGAATTGATTGGCCAGCAAGATAGAGGATCGGGGAATGTTTCTGTTTCGAACGGTGCCGGTCAGATTCGCTTTTACGTCGGAGCGAATCGCAGCCGAATCCGAAGCGGCGGGTACCGTTTCCAGTTCACAGGAAACCAGGCGGCGGCGTCTCGTTCGGGGTGGCCTCAAACTTCTCTCAGCCAGAATAAAGTCCGCTTGATCGGGAATGGTAAGAGCCGGGAGAGAGCGGGTTGAGCGGTTTAGGGGGCGGCGAGCACGATGAAACGCGAGAAAAACGTTGAACAAAAAGCCTCGGATGCCGGAGCTATCGTTCAAGACGTCGAAGGTGGAAAGGTGACACGGACGGAAAAGCGGAAACCCGCTCGACTTAGGCACTCTGGCCTTTTCGTCCGCCTCCGCCCTCGAGCCGATGTCCCCGCCCATCAGCGCGCTGTTTGCTTCTGTCCCCGTTTCACTTCTCGGTTCGATCACCTTCTTTTACCTTTCTCACCCCGCGCCCTTTCCCCCCGCTCCCGTCTAACCCGTTGCATTCCCCTAACTTTGCGACTCTATTCCTTTGCGATGCGCCACCGAACAGTTAGCAATTGCACTCGAAATTGCGTCTGGTGGACAATACGGCACCCTCTTCACCTTCACCGATTAATTCCTTTATTTTTACTGCTAGCCTTCCTACGTCTCCTGTTAGTTCAAAGGGACAAGGTGCTCAAAATTCCCTCGGAATATGTAACATTTTAAACCTACATCTCGACCAGGTTACGGGGGTAAATATTCTTCATGGTTAATCTTTGACGAAAATTCTGCAAAAAAATCGGACAGATGCCAAATGCCTGGATACATGTACTGCAATTAATTCGGATTTTTAAGTTGGAAATCCTGGCTGCAAGAAATACCCCTTCTTCGTGCTACATATAGCAGGTTTATGAATTTCGTCGAAATACCTGAGGAACATTTTTCACCTATCTCTCATATTTTGTCGTCTACAAAAATTCTGAAAAATATCGGACAGGTGCTAAATGCCTGGATACATGTACTGCAATTAATTCGGATTTTTAAGTTGGAAATCCTGGCTGCAAGAAATACCCCTTCTTCGTGCTACATATGGCAGGTTTATGAATTTCGTCGAAATACCTATGGAACATTTTTCACCTATTTTTCCTGTTTAGTCGTGTACGGAAATTCTGAAAAAATTGGACAGATATCAAATACTTAGATGCATGTACTGCAATTAATTCGGATTCTTAAGTTGGAAAAAAAAATTCTGGTTGTAAAATATACCCCTTCGTGGTACATTCGGCAGGTTTATGAGTTTCGTTGAAATACTTAGGGAGCATACATAAAAGTGCAAGGGAATGCAGAGGAAGATTGAAGCATTTTTTAGTTTGCATCTTTCGGGTGGAACATGTATTGACAATTAATGGATCGGATAGTACAGTCCTTGGCAAACAACCCCTTTCCATCGCTAACTTTTCTACATCCACTTTTTCCTCTGTTTTTGCGCTTCTTCCCCTCGGTTTCCCCTGTTCTCCAACTTCCCACCAACCCAATCTTACCCTCCGTTTCTCCCCCCGTTCCTTTCCGCAGCTTTTTCCACCCCGCAGCGTCTTTCTCCGGAATCCAACCCCTTCCACGAGTAGGTCCGATATCATGGGAGTGCTTTAAGGAGCCCTGTGCTTTCAGTTCAATATTTGCATGGCTCCCGAGCTCACAAAAGAGAGAAATCTATCAATTCCTGTCTTCCGGGGAAGTTGGGGGTAGGGGGGTAGGGGTAGGGGTGGTTTTCGCCCTTCTTTCTCGCTGGTCCGGGCACCAACCTCGGATGAAATCATTATCGTGGCTGACGGGCATAAGAGGCTGGCCTTTATGTATCGCTGGCAAAAGGATACCGACGCCATTTCCCAGGATGCCCCCGCCAGGCCTTGCATCGTTTCCTTCGACAGCTCGGAGACGAGCACCGCCATTGTGTATCGATCAACCATGAGATGAGCCGTAAATCACACCACGTACACTTTCGTTTACACGCGACTGGAGATATTTTCATGCTGCCTTCGATGCCACCCTGTGCTCGCCGCACATTGTTATCGGTACAGATAAGAAACTGCCGCCGGGGTGGCTGCCGGGACTTCTGGTCATCGACTCGTCCTATGCTACTTTTTCCTTTTACGTCGAACTTCGGCCACGAATTTTCAGAAAAAATGTACGAGACATTTTTCCTCGACTTTTCCGCGAAAGTTCCGAACCACGAAGAAACGCGCCTATTAACCAATAATTTACTGGACGGAATTGTTAGTGTTAGATTGTTGTCGTTAGAGTTCATTAACCCATTTGCATCATAAGGAAATATGAAAAGAAGATCTTTATCGCCAACCTTTTTTTAAATTAACATATATTTAAGTACAAAAATTGTACTACAACTGAAAGAATCTCATATTTTGGCATTATAAGAAAAAATCAGAATTACTACTTCATCTCCAACAACACCATTTATATCTTTTAGCTAACGAATAATGATAGTGATTAACAAAGTTGAGTTATACGCTAATGATGCAAATGGGTTAAGAAATTCTCTACTGTTGATCATCGATTGCAAAAGGTCCAGCAGGAAATTACTGATAAAGCGTTAAAGTACGCATTAAAACAGAAACGATTTATGGCCTAATGCTTTACCATTCGTTCCAGGATTTTTTCAACAAAACGACATACAAAAGCTTCTGCATAAAAATCCGCAGTCCGGCCCCAAGCGGCCGAATATTCATGAACATTCACGCCGACGCATAAACATCGAATATAAGCTGCCGCTTTCCCGCCAACCCCACAAATTCAAACAATCCTCGAGACTCGACCGGATTAAACGAACAAAATTCCGGGCAACAGCAGAAACAGAAATGGTACAAGCGTGCCGGGTAATCTCCCAGCGGGTGAGGAAGGAAAATAAAATTTAACTTTCAATTTGCGACCTCGACCTCCCCTCTCACTCTTCCCAGGATCTTTCCCAGGGTCGAGAGGAGACAGGACCTTAAAGTATTCCGTGTCGGGGGACGTGTCCTCGTTACGAAACACCGCCGGTTTACGTATAACGAGGCAATAGTAACAAATAGGCCGACCAATCGACGGAAACGAACAAATCAACTCGACATGTGGAAACGAAGAGTGAAGAATTCTGTACATTAATATACAATTTGTTTCCAAACATGAAATTTCATATATGTGCCCATAATTATGAAAGTGGTCTAAGTCAAAATAAAAAAAAAAGAAATGAATTTATCACTTATTTCACACGACATGATTTTAAACTAAATTTATTCAATGTAATTTTTTTTTATGACAGACCACTTTCATAATTATGGGCACATATCAGAGACCTGGTTCCAGAAAATGGAATCCATAAACATTTTTATATGAATTAACACTTTGACTGCCAAACTAGAAACCTCAAACATTCCATGAAATCAAAGTAAGTTATTTAATAACATAGAAATTGAAAAAAATTAAATGTTTGATATTGTGTAGTTCTTCAACTCTCTTGCATTTTACAGATCCTAATCAAATTTGGAACTAGTATTATTTGTTCAGTCTTTAAAATGAATTTTTACGTTAATATATTCATTAATTCTGTCATCCATATATGGGTGACAGGGCAGTCAACGTGTTAATGTGAACACACCGATATTTTTAATGTCTTATTAGTTTTTATCACATGAATATGTCAGTGGTAGACTAGTTCATCAAAGTTGCAACAAAATGGTCGTTACCACTGACATTTATGTAAAATAAAAAATGTTTGCAGAACGCAGAAGCGAAACAAAAATGTTCTTCTTCTTTTAATTAGTTTATTCAGCTGAAACGCTGATGTCCTTAAATCTTTTTAATCCATTGTATTGCTCACCCTTTTTTGTCATAAATGCATAAAATCCGCAGTCTACTAACAAGTCATTTAAAATATTGGTGTGTTCGCATTAATTCGCACATATTAGTAGTCGTTACCGTGACTCGTGTGTCGTACGATATGAAATCTGCATTTAGGCTTGCGCGCGTGTAGGAGAATTTTCAAAGAACAGTTCCGCAACATCGCTTTCCGCTGGTTCTCGTTTCACGGAGCCGATCGGTTCGGCATCCGAGTGGCTGAAACGCGATATCCGCGGTTGCATTTAGCAAGTCCTCATGAATAAAGCATAACCAGCTGAATTCCCGGGGTCTGGAGAATCCTCCGGGCTGACTTTTCCCAGTCTGAAAGTCCGCGTTCGACATTCCTCGTACAACTTGTCCCTCATTGTTGCGTCTGTTTGCGCCTCTCGAGGTTGCACCGCCCCCCGCGAGTTGCATCCCCGCAGACTCGGTTTTCCGCAGCTCGTTGCATTCGGTAGACTCCCACCGAGGCTCCGGGGCCGCTTGAGATACGACGCCGTAAAATTTTTATTTTTCTCTCCTCCCCTCCTCGGCAAAGAAAGTTTCTTTGCGTTTGCAGTTTGTCTCTGAATATAAACGAAACGGTGTGTCGCGCGCGCGCGCGCGCCAGTTACTTTAATTTCCTGCGTCGAAACGGCCGGGCCCCCGACCAACGTTCCCCTAACCGATCGTGTGTCTCCGCTGGATGCAACTCCTCTGTTCGCGAAAACACGCGTAAACACGGTGTGTGCTGTTACGTGACGTCGCCCGTTCGAGGAGAAACGTCCCGATGTCCTTGTGTGTACGTGCGCCCATTAATAACGACGTTTGCCTCTGAGCGCGTCTTCCCGAGGGAAAATGAACTGGCTCGATATTTTCTCGCTCGTCGAGCTGCTTCCGGCTCTGGCGTACACTGCTCAAGCTTTTATTATTGTCCTTTATCACGGTACCCTGAGAATTTTGAAGTATTTGCGAGCACCTTGCTGATTCTGTGCGTTCGCAAAAACGAGCAATTGAAAGACAAAATTGCGAAGGTCCTGGAAAGGTTTTTGTGAACGTCGTACTATTTTTCATTTACTACCAAGATTAATATGTCGTTGTCATAAAGCAAGGGGTTGACATACAGGGTTTTGTAAATAGTAAATATTAGAAGAAAATGATAGAGGAAAAAGTAGTACTGTTTTTTGATTTTTGGTGAAACGAAGGTGACCTTCAATTATTTAAATGGAATGCTACACATTTTTTTATGTCTTACGAAAGCTTGTGTCAAGATGAATTCATCCATCCGCTACACAATAACCTTCAAGGTCATGCAAGGTCAGAAATGGAAGAAACAATTCAGACGAAACATTCAAAAAACATCCAGACAAAGACGAGTACAGCCTAGTTACAACGAGTCGGAACAGTGCAGTATCTTGATATCAACATTCCAAATAACCACGGAATTGCATTCCCCCTGTGCGTATTTTACAAGTAGACCTCTTTTACAGGGAGATGCAGTTACCTTTGGCCCGCAACCAGTCCGAGAAAATGACTACACCCCGGGACAGAGGAGAGAAGGGTCGAAAACAAGATACTTCTCGATGCTTCTCTTGATGCGATTTGATTGGAACACGTTCCTTCGAGCAAGGAGTCAAACAGAACGAGAACACGCGAACCGCGTGGAATGCGCGCGGAGAAAGGGATCCGCAAGGATCGCCGAGCGAAAGAGGCAATTCCGTAGCGTTCAAGGGGCCGTTTCACGCGAGCAACGAGTATGTGGAAGACAAACGGTCGGTCGTGAGAAGGCGAAGGAGAAAAAAATACGCGATAAGAGCCGTTCGAGAGGAGAGGCGCGAAGAAGAATAAGAGAGAGAGAGTGCATTCTCGCGGAAAATGCCCCGTGTCGCCACTCGACGGCGAATTCACCGTTGCCGATTGCATTTCGAGGCGCAGCGCCGCGCACGTGCACGCGCACCTCGTTCAACGTTGAGGATTGCTCGAGCTCGCACCGTGCAGCCGACAAAGGGGTCAACGGTGAAATCACCGACGCAACTTCCGACGACGATGCCTTGACCGACGAGAAATTATTTGTTTAACGTTTCTACAGATTTCTGCAGTCATTTTCGTACCGATTCAAACATTCTACATTGTTTAGAGGGGGCATAGATCCGAGCAAAAAGGGTTAAATTTAAGTGTAATACGTCTTTCTTAAGTGTAAGTTTAATACGACAACGATGGGGCACATACTGCAACTCCACTAATAATAATTCCAAATATATACCGGAAATAATACTAGTACTAATTCAAAATATTCAATTTAACCCTTTGCACTCCGATGTCTCGTCTCAGGGGACATTATGAACCTAGAATCGATGGCTCGGAGTGCAAAGGGTTAAGTAAATATTCAATTTAACACATTGTTGACCGGCAATTTTACGCAGAAGTTATCTCATCTCACCGGGTATTTTTTCGTAATTGAATATGCGGCAATAAAACAATCTAAATAAACTTCGATAAACTCTATGTATACATAATGCATTGAAATTAAACTTTGGACTATATTCTTTTTTGGTATGATATTGTCCCAACAAAGGTTGGGCATTGAAAGCAGGAGACAGGTCGAGACAGGTCGTGACAGGTCGAGAATGTGTTAAGACTAGGTAACTAGATAACTGTTCGGATAATCAAGGTTCCACAATATCGTGGATTAACACTAGTCTGGTCAGTTAACACTGACTGGTTTCTAATTTTTTCTTTCACAATTACTGAAATTATAAAAATGTTTCCATCAGAATTTTTTGAATGAACTTTTTCGTTGAAGCACACGTTAGAATAAAAATGGTATTAGGTTTGAATAGATGTGGTCTCGTCATTATTACGAAGCAATATTCATCAGTTGTACTTATTAGTCGGTAGTTATAGTGTTAAATAACTAAACATGATCCAAAGGATGTCTTGTTTGGAGTCGTTTCAATCAGAAAAATATGACGAATACGTCGATGAATAGGACCGAAAGGACCAAGCGTCGGGGCAGAAGATGAACAATTGAGGGTGGAAAGGATTCGGGGTGTGTTTTGTATTCTATTTATCGGGCCGGTCGAAGACCGAGAGCAGAACGTCCGGGTGCCTCGAGTGGATTTAAATTTCCATAAACGCACGAAATCGGACGTGGCCGCCGACCGAATGTCTGGAACGGTTCCAGCAGATATCGCGCTTTTCAGGACACAGTTGTCGGTCCCGGGCAAGAAATGGCACGGCGGAGAGAGTCGGTCATCGAGGATCGTGCCAAAACGAGCCCCCGCGGCTCCCACAGGCGCCGCGGAGTCGTCCGAAACCCTCTACAATGCGTTTCCTCTGTATCTGAATCGCATTTGTTACGCGGAAATGTCAGGGGAAACGCGGACGACAAGCGACAGTGCAAATGTGCAACGGCGACGCACTTTGGCCGCGGCTCTCTCGATGCAGCAATCGATTCAACCCTTCGGGTACGACGCCCGGATCGCCTGGGTCTTTCTTTCCATAAGTCCGATACAACTTTCTATTGATAAGGTGGAGTGGGGTAAGTGCACCCCAGTTTTCAGTAAATTTGACTTTCAACCCAAATATCTTGAATTTGTTTTATAATAATTTAACATTTATTGATATCAACGAATACTCGAGTTAATACTGTTTAATTAACATTGGCAATAATGCCAATTCCACTTGTATATTTTAACTTTTTAAGAAAATTGTAAAACATTGCCACAACTGTGCACTTTCCCAGAAAATGGGGCAAGTGCACAATCGACAGTTAAAATCTATTTTGATGCCCTATATTGTATGCTACCAGGCAAGAGCATAACTATTGATACATATGTCAGCTACAAAATGCTTTTTACCGCATTCAAATATGTTGTTTCGTTTTGGAGTAAAGCAAATAAATAATATAAATAAATGAATACAAAGAGATTAGTAAAATAAGATCAATATAAAAAGAATAAGAGTCCGTATAGGAGTCCGTTTATGCACTTACCCCACTCCACCGTATAAAAACATTCTATGACATTATTGATGAATAGACTGCGGATCTTTATGCAAACTAAAAATTTTCCACCTCAACTGCAACAAACTGGAGCGAAGTAGAATGTTATCTTCTTTTTTAAAATGTCGAATAGGCTGAAAATAATACAACAGCATTATCAAAGGTATCTAATTTGTTTACTGTTTGAAATTACGCCCACTCATTTTTGTCATAAATGCATAAAATCCGCTGTCTATTCATGAAATATCGTGTAAATGATCACCGTGTTTGGTGGAGCGATACGACAAACCCAATTTTGGATTTTCTGCCACAGAAATCGAGTCGTATCTCACCGACAACGCGAATAATGTTCGCTCTAAGATCGTTATCAGTTTGTGGTTTATTGGGAGAAAGAAGAGACTCGACAAGATTAAGTCTAATGGCGACAAGAGTCGGAAAATCTCAGAGGCCAATCGACAGCCGCACTTTTTAAATTGAACCAGAGCTTTGATAATTAATAATTTCAACGCGTCGAGTAACTTGGTATACGATGACTTGCTGGGCAGTACTGAATACAAATAACACGAGACACTAATAATTGAGTAACGAACATGGAGACCGTGTGATAATTGAAAGATCCGTCTTATTGGAAGACCCTGTATAATGTTATATTCAGGCTTTCTCGATATTTTTCATAAAAATTTTCCTGTTCTAGGAACTAAATAACGATGCGTATGAAAGTGCATGATTTCGGGAGTCCAGTGAATAGCAATTACAGGCTGAACGCCGGAAGTCCCGGCGCATTCAAACACAACAGCTTACGAAGGTGCAAGGAGGTCCGCGATTAATTTACGAGCGATTTACCACAATTTCGGGGGAGCTGTTAATTTGCTCAAACGTTTTCAGACGTCGTTCGCGCCCCACGGAGTCTCGTCGTCTGCTCTTCAGGAACTCGTCGAAATCAGATCTGCTCGGAACCGAGGTAGTCAACCGAGCGTGTGTTTGCCGCTCTCCGGATCCTGCCAATAACCAACGCGGAAAAGGCGACGCGTTCTCGCCCGCGTAAAACCGGGGACGGGGGTGAGTTTTGCAGTCTTTGCGATAAATGCAACGCGGTTACACCTGTTTCACCCCCCCCCCTTTGCCCCCGTTCGTCAGAGTGGCTACACGCGAAATTTCTCCCCGTGTCGTTCTCTTTGAGGACGTAACGGGCCGCCGACATCAAACAGGACGATTTTCTCGTCAAACAAACCCCTCCCTTCATCTCGTTCTGCGCCCACACGCGCTCATCGTCGTTCCTTGGACGCTCCCTCCGCAAAAAAGGACAGAGACACGCCTCTTCCAGCTGTGCTGCCACTTCGTCAACGTCCTCGTTGAAAGGACGAAAAAATGTCTAGTCCTCGAGCGACGCTTCCGGGTTCAGAAAACATGGCGGAAGAGGGCATGCATGAAATAAGAGGCCGAGAAGGGGTCTTGAATTATTTAGCACAATTTGCCAGCACACGCGGCCACTATTCGGTTTGGAACGAGAATTAGACACGTTTTGACCGGTCTTGCGGAAAGAAGCGAGGCTTCCATCATGCTCGTTCTTTCCCGAGAGACGCCACGATGGCTTTTGTCCGGGAAGATGGATAAAAACTATCGCTTTTGCGTAATTGCTCGTTAGCAGACCTTTGGGCCGCATTTGTTGCACAAAACGGAAGCTAAACAGACGGTTTTTAATAATCTATTTATGATGCTACTGGCTAAGATTCAATATTTTACAGGCTTCGATTTAATGTGCGTTCCATTCTAAAGTCGAGAAAGCTTTTTAACGCTTCGACTGCCAAATTGGAAATCTCAAAAATTCCATAAAATCAAAGTGAGTTATTTAATGAAAGTAAAAATTGAAAAGAATTAAATGTATGATATCGAGTAGTCCTCCAACTTTCTTGCATTTTACAGATCCTAATGAAATTTGGTACAATGAATATATTAACGTAAAAATTCATTTTAAAACCTGGACAAATAATTCCGTTACCCACGTATGGGTGACATGGCAGTCAACGTGTTAAAAAAAGAAGCAATTTTTGCGCGTTTCAAATTTCCCTGAACGAAACCTTGAAAATTAGTATCGACGCGAATACTAGTCACAAGTGGGCAAACACTCGCGTACAGCGGTGAACGACTATTGTGTACGAGTTTTTCAGTTTCCGCCGATATTGAAAGTAGCAAGAAGAAGTTTCTTCCGTTCGGATACTTCAACTTCGCAAGTTGATCCTTTTTGCAGGACACCGGAGAAGCTCGCTCGGAATTACTTGATTCTTAAAGTTTGCCTCGGCCGAACTTCTGTATGCGTACCGATGTTCGATTCCTTGTCGGCCGTTTCCGGCACGTCAGTTTAAATTTTCCTCAACGCCAATATCTCCATTCTTGCCGGATATCAGAACGTTCGAAGCTTTCTACCGAACTCCGAGAAAACGAAACGAAACGACGTGCTCCATTATTTTATAATTCATTCATCGAATCTTGCCTTTTTCCCCACGTTGAAAATCTTCTCAACGCTGGAATATCACCGATCGACGTGATGGAATTCGATATTGTTATATAAATCACAGAGATACGATTATCGCGAACAAACTATTGCATAAATTCTTATGGAAGTACAAACGTATCTTCAGTCATTGCAAAAGCAAAAATACTATAGCAAGAAAAATACTTTCTGAAAAAATTCACACACTTTATCCGTAAGGGTAGTTCCAAGAAAAATAAAAAAAAATAACCCACTTTAGTTGCGTCCAAAAATTCTGAGAAAAATCTGACATATCTCAGATAATGGGGCACATATTGACAAATATTTGCCGATTTTTTCACTCTAAAATCTGGTCGTAAAACTCAAAGAAAAATCGAGAAATGCCAATTTCTTTAAGAAATTTAAAAGAGAAGAGGTAGTCTTGATGAATTTTTAGAAATTGAATGCAAAAATAGTAATATTCCTTCTATTGGAGATTGTATCACGTTCCGAAGAATGTAAAAATTTGATCAAATTGTTTAGACGATTGGTCGTACTAAGTTTCAGAGATTAAACGCTTGGAGTAAACAGTGCAGTTTTACTTTGACGGTTCCACCGCGTTCCGAAATAGAAGTTTCACTTCAACTAGCGGTCCCATGTGAAAAAATTGTCGGACGATTACGGAAGAAGCACCGCAATTTGATGTTAGCCTCGGCGCGTCGCGGCACGATAGCAAAACAACCAGTTCGCACAAAGCAAATTGTTGAACGAGTTTCGTTTCCCTTTGCAACAATCAGCAAGCCCGACCTGTTTACTGTTCCCGGAGGAAATCGGATTTCCTGATACGAATAGACAGATATAACTGGATGGAGAAACGTTACACGTTCATCTGCCTCGACCCGTTAACGTCCCTTGAAGAGACAAAAGGTTCCTAGAACTCGTGTAACACCCTTAACCCCGTTCCGATTCGAATTAACGTCCCGTGTTTATCTGACAAGCAAATGCCGTTTTATCGGGCTTGTAAAAACAATCAATTTCTATCCGCGCAAGATAAAAAGATTCTTTAAAATAAAAAACAATCATAACGATAAAATTAATGATAAAGTGAACACCTTTGTTCAAGACCGTAAGACAGATATTGTTTGAGATATGTTGATATGTTTGATATTGTTGACAGATATTGTTTTCTTGAGGTTACTGAGATTTTGTACAATCTTTAACACGTTGACTGCCACGTCACTCATATGAGGGTGACAGAATTATTTGTCCAGAAGATGCAAGAACGTTGGAGGACAATATCATACATTTAATTTTTTCCAATTTTTATTTCATTAAACAACTTGCATTGATTTTATGGAATTTTTGAGGTTTCTAGTTCGGCAGTCAAGGTGTTAACAGAGTTTTTGATGGAAGTGAATTTTTATATTGTTTTCCGTGAATTTTCCTATTCGTTTTATTTTCTTGTCGAGGAGTGTTCACGAGATGGGCAAGAGTAAGGAGTTCATGATTCCCGGATTCCGGTGTAAAACGACAATAAATACGGCGATCCTTAGCCATGGCTAAGGGTAAGTTGGAGGGCAATAAATACTCCTCTTCCCCATGGCGTCTAAAGCCCTAAATTCCAGCATCAAGCGAATGACTCTCGTCTATCTGTACCGAGCAACCGCTCGTCCCGTTTTGCATGTTCATGGCTCGCGCAAGGGTCGCAGTTCCGGTATCCCAAGGTTTCTCTTGTACTCACCTCGCTCCATTTATTGGTCTCCCACATGGGGCAGGAGATGGTGTTGCAGGTCTCCTGGTTACGGGGCTTGTGCATGCCACTGCACTTGTGGTCGGGCAGCTGTAACGAGAAGGATTTAATGCTCTTACACCATTCATCTTGGCCGACGAGTGATTTCGTAGGGCGTACATTAGGTCTACAATCTTTTTATTCGTTTCGACTTGTCGTCCATCCCTCGATCTACATTCCAATCATCGATTCGGTTCGCTCGAAATACTATGTCGAAGCTCTACTTATTTGTACGATCGATTTTGAAAATTTATTCGGTAACCGAGCAACCGAAAAATAATTTCACAACCCTAAGTGGAAACACTTTGCTTTTTTGCGTTAAAAGACAACTGATTAATTACAGAATCATCTGAGAAAAAAATGATTTGATGTTTGGTAATGAGAAGAGGAAATAAAGTAAGAATCCAACTCCACAAGTTTTCTTACTTTTTAAAAAAATTATTCTTTATATTCACCTTCTCTTTTACTATTTTGTCATTTTGATCTGCACGATAATTGTCCGTCACGCAACCCTTTCAGATGATTACACTAATGTTTCTCTAACTATTTTAGAAAACGTCCGAATTCCAGGATTAAATAAATTAATAGAATCCAAAATGGAAAGTCCACTTAAGGATTAACGGAAAACATGTTGCAGCGGTCGCAACATGCTCTGACAATGGGATGTTTTAGGGTAAATTTTCGAGATCAAGTATCAACAGTTATCACAGCCCTTGCAGTTCAGAACAAACGTAATTTACCCCGTAATCACTGAATAATCGTACGGTCGACGAGACATTACTACACGTATTACACCCCCTATTACCAACCGGAGAGCCGTCTAGCCGTTTTTCGCAGGTAGACCTGCGGGGGTGGACGACGGGGGTGGAAGGAAAATCCTCGGCGGTGCACCGTACGTCTAACCATACGTACAGGGTACTTCAAAAATAAGGGACACGCGAAGGGTGTAGCGAAAGGGGTCAAAAATTTCTTTGATATTTTTCAAACGAAGACTTCATCTCGGAAATGTTATTAGGTCGTTCCAAAAACTTTTAATGGGCAAGCTTAAATATAAATAACAAATATCTGTTCCTCAATATTTAGTGATTTCTAATCTCCCTCTTACTTGACCACGGAATTTGATTTCTTAGAAATTATTTTGATTTTGCACAGTGCACGTTAATTGAAAACGAAACGAACGACAACCTAATAAATTTTTTCCACGTGCATCAGTTGCTTCTTCTATTTTCTAGGCAAAGAATTTCTCATGGTTGTAATCATTAAATAAATTCCAGTGCGAATGGCGTCGATTAATAATGCCAATGGTTTCTATGAATGAAAGGGGTGACAATTGCGCGGAATAAAATTCGCGACGGCGTTCAAAAGCGTTGAGTGTCTAACGTTTAAGGATTTTTTCGCATGCTCCAGGGTATTCCATAGATTTTAGGCGCCCTGTACTTCGAGGAACGTGTGCGCGTGTTTCAGGCGCTCGTCGAGTCTCGGATGAGAGGATTTTACGGTGGTTGACACAGAACCGCGGGCGGCCCTTCCAGTTTAAACGAACCGAACTGGGTTAGGGTTCGTGGGATTTTGCGGGGCTGTCGTAGACATCGAATGGATGGAAGGATGGATGGATGGATGGATGGACGGATGGATGGACGGATGACTGGACCTGTATCTTCTCGGCGGTTCTAGAGGGCTGAGCACCTCGTGAATCTTCAAAGATGAAGGAAATTATTAACCTATTTATGGCGGCGAATAACGCCGCCAGTCAACTCCACGAGATTTATATTCGCGTAGTAATATGATCCGTAAAAGCTCACAACTGGAACCGGCGAACAACGCAGCATGAGTTCCGACTACCACGTTCACTACTGTCACGATACGCTCAAATCATTGGAAATATTATAGGTTGACCTAACAGTTTCTTCTAGAAGATTAGTATTTTTGGTGGGCTGACTTGAACAGCTCAGTACTCAAATTTTTTAACATTTTATTAACACGTTGACTGCCATGTCACCCGTATGTGGGTGACGGAATTATTTTTCCAAGCTTTAAAATGAATTTGTACACTAATATATTAATCGTACCAAATTTTATTAGGGTATATAAAATGCCAAAAAGTTGGAGGACTGCTCAATACTATACATATAATTTTTTTCAATTTTTATTTCTAAGCTTGGCAGTCAAAGTGTCAATAGGCATTTCAATGCTGCAGACTTTCACAAAAGTCTTTCCAAAATCAAGTAATTAACAACTGAGAACTTCTAATATATTTCTCGATAGCAATAACAATTTCACTCGGTGAACCATTTAATTATCTCTCGAATAATATTGCCTTGTTCTTCCAAAAGACTGCAGATTAAAATTGTCGCTTCGAAAATCTTTCCAGTAATCGCCAGTAGTGAATACGTTGAATAGTCAGACAAAGAATGAAGGAAATAATTCTGTCGCTCAAAAATGGTTGACAGAGCAGTGAAGCGTGGCGACCGGTGATCGTGGTTTAGGTTCGATTCGCCTCGATAAATTGGGACGAATAAAAATCGGATCGAAACTTCTTACGGGGACGATATAGAGTAAGTCTCGGACGCGATTTATAAGAGGATATTCTGGGTTTTCGAGCCGGCAGCATGGCCACGGGGTTGGAAAACACTGATGCGCCTTGTTTTTCACGGGAACCGGGTCGTATCCCTCGAGCCGAAATCCCGGAATTTAATATAAAGGGATTTCGCGTATTTAAATTATCTCCGTTCCGTCCCTTATTTACCTTTGTAGTCTCATTGCCGTTCTCCTCGGTGCAGAAAATGGCTCTGGTCCGGGATCCTCCCCCGCAGCTCGCGCTGCATATACTCCATTCGCCGGCTACCCATCTGGAAAGGTAAAAAGAATCAATGGAGACTCTCGGCGCTCGCGATAACAGCGTTTTCGTTTGGTGGCAGCTCGCCATCATGTTACGTAATGACGATGCCGCCGCGTGCCCCGGCTTTCATAAGCTGCAGAAATAACGACGATCGCCGTGGAAATCGTCTACAGTTGTATCTTATGCATTAGATTGCATTGCGCGCACATTCTTGCTTTTCTCCTTCGCAATCTCGTTTTTCTTCGACGTCGTTTCTTGTCTTCCAAGTACTCGGTGATTCAACAATATTCCGAAAATTCAATACCAATCATTGCAGGTTTCTTCATCCCTTAAACCCTTGCTCTACAATAACGAGCCAGATTCGCGATGAAGATTCTGAATAGAGTCTAATAAGTGTGAACGTTATTAATTTCCTTTACGCCGAAATAAAATTCTATTTTGTTGTAGTTGATATATATCCATTGGAGAAAACATAGGCATACAATAAATATAAACTATCTTTTCTTTTTTATGAAAATCTGAACGATGAAGAATTTCTAATCATTATAACCACATAATAAATAGTAGTGCAAGGGGTTAACCGAGTATTCCGAATGCAGAATTAACAATGATCGCAATGGAAATATCTACAGTAATTATAAAGTCGTTTATTACGATAATTTCGTTGCTCTCTAAATTCGTCTTTTACAGTGTTGCAATATCTGCATCTCTTTCGCAAAGCGATATTTAAAGCGGAAAATTTGTTGCATAATTGATTAGCTTGAAATCAAATTTGTACTGTGTTTCATTTAAATGTATTCTATTTTTCACATCAGTAGCCCGTACAAGCGATTTCTTTGATTATACAAAATATTTATGAGAACGCAATTAGATCGGAACAACAAATATTCGTTCTTTCACGCTGGTTAAATAATTTACCGTGGAAAGATGGTTTCAGCCAGTTACCGCGAGTTTAAGACACCGCGCGGAAATCTCCCGAAAGTTCTTCGGACATGAAATCACGTGATTCGATAAAAAGTTATTAACTTAACGACCCCGCGGAAGGCGGAGAGACCGAGAGGTCGCCGAGAGCGTTTAAAATTCATGTATGCCTACGGTAATCCTAATATTTGCATGTCTTTTTGTGAAAAAATGAACGCCTTCGTCGCCGGAGCTGAGAAGAAGGGGTGCGAACTCCCCAGACGTCGTAATCGCCCACCGTGCTGATTTTTAATATCCCCGGAATACTATGGTTTCCACAGAACATTACATCGAACGACTTCCTCCATATTTTCGAAACAAAAATCGAATGTTCCGTACTCGTTACAACGGTGCAGCTTCTACATTAAACACTTTTAATTAATCTCTGCACTACTTATCTTTTTAGCAGAAAATTTAAAATCTAAAATTTCAGGAAAAAGCTGGTATTCGAAATTTTTTATTCACTGACTGACTCAGTGACTTTCCATGGTACTTTACTTTGGTAGAGTAAGCTATTCTATTTTGCTTTATTTTACTATTTTACAGTAAAATTCCTTGTCAAGAGAGAAGTATAGACTTGCACGTTCAGCAGCAATGTAAAAATTTATATTTTTTCGATTCTCAGGAATTAGCATGATTGTCTATACGCACGGACACAAATTTTATATTCACTGAAACTATTTTATTTTACTTTATTTTACTATTCTATTTTGGTAAAGAGTATACTCGTAGAAATCCTTGTCAAGAGAGAAGCATAAACTTGCACGTTCAGCAGCAATGTAAACATTTATATTTTTTCGATTCTCAGGAATTAGCATTATTGTCTATACGCACAGACACAAATTTTATATTCACTGAAACTATCTTATTTTGCTTTATTTTACTATTCTATTTTGGTAAAGAGTATACTCGTAGAAATCCTTGTCAAGAGAGAAGTATAAACCTGCACGTTCAGCAGCAATGTAAAAATTTATATTTTTCCGATTCTCAGGAATTAGCATGATTGCACAAAAAATCCCCGAAATGTTCGGGCAAATCCGCGCAAGTGACCTTTCAACACCCTGGGGGCTCGTTTACTCTAATTAAAGAATTTCCATCGGTCACGGGGTTGACAGAAAGGGGAGCTGCAGAGACAGGAGAAAAGTCTTCGAACCAATTGGACTAATCGACACGGACTTTTTCCATTTCCGTTACCGTCGCGTGTGTTCGCCAGGCGAAAGTGTTCTCCCGAGTCACCAGACGGATCCATCGATCGCGTAACACATCCCGTTGCGGCGGCTTGGCAACTTTCTGCCCCTGTTCTCTGTAAAAAGTGCAACACGCGTGTGCGTCCGCGTTCACCGTGCAGGTGTCCCCGGCGTGTGTTCATCCCCCCGAGTCCGCCCCCGATCATTCTCTCTCCTCGATCCTGTATCGTCATGGAAACCGTCATAATGGCCGGAATGCAGAAGCTCAATGAACATGCCCCATTCGATGAACCTGTCCCCGTTGTTCTCGACAATCATTTGTCTCCGCGGATAATTAGGATGGATTGTTACGCTTTTCAAAAGTAGGACATATCGAGCGGGGGAGGATCGTGCCGCGAATGAATCCGAAACCATTCTTGCGCCGATGCATTCATGCTGCTGTTTCGAGTCGCAAGACGGCTCGAGGAAGTTCTAATCATTGTAAAATAAATTCGGAGTTGAAGAAATACAGGGTGTTTGGTAACTGCTGGTACAAGGGGGTGATTCTACATGAAAGAATAAGTGGAAAATATAGAATAACATTTGTTCATCCGAAGTTTCGTTATCGAGAAAATCGAGTTTGAAATTCAGCATGCTATTCCATAGGAATTGTCTGACGCGTCTGATCATGACCAACCAAATCTACTTCCTGCATATACTAAGGCACACAAACCTGACAGATCTTGAAAGTGGACTTTCTCGAAAACAGAGCCTCAAAAAAAAAAAAAAATTTCGACTTATTCTTTCATGTAGAATCACCCCCTTTTCGCTTGTACCACCAGTTACCAAACACCCTGTATACGATAAAAAAAATAATAGAGTCATTAGAATTTGAATCGACCTATACAGGATTGCTATAAAGTAACCTAAAAGCTGCTCTAATGTAATTCGCATAATTTCGTCCGGTGGCGCGCAGAGTCTAACGAGAATTCGCAGCGGGAGTAGCGAAAACGTTGACCAAGAGCAAACCGCCGATAGAAATAAGATTACTCCGCGACAATGGCGGTAATTGGATTATGAATAATTGAACAGTCGGCGGCTCGTTAATTACGTGTACTCGTGTTGCAAACCGAAAGGGCCCGGTGATCGATCGGGCCTGGCGCGAGGCTTAAAAATCGAGACGTCGGAGCCGATTCGTTCGGCACGCCGCCGTTTAATAAATCACCGGCGGAGTAGAGGGGGGGGGGGGGGGGGCTCGTCAACGTTAAATTGGTGCTAATTGCCACGGCCGGAGAATTTAGTTTAATTTGGTTCGGCCGGGCTGCGCAAGTGGTCGACGTTTCAGCCGTTTCCCCCAAGAGGGACGGGATTCCTAAACCGCCGCCCACCCGCAACTGTGTATTAAGCCACTAAATACTTCAGCGGCCATTATTCCATGTCGCACGAGAGGGATACACCCCCCAATTAAATTCTATTATCCGCCTTCCGACAGATTTGACGGTTAATCTTCCGATCCCGGACGGGCTCGCTGCATCGATCGATCGGTTTGTCGCGTGCCGATCATAATGCGACTCTCGTGTAACGCGTCAACGTCGGTTACATTATTCTTGTAATTAATGGTAAACTGCTCAATGGACCGTCGGCCAGAGCCTTCGGATTAACCGAGAAGGACAATTAAACTCGACCTGACAAAATGCCTGTCGAAACGCGCCAAAGTGGCCTAAGCCCTTCACGGTACCAAGTGCTTTCTCCCTTCCCCTTCACCCTACCGAATCGCGTCCTCTATTTTTCTAGATATTTAGACTTTACAATATTTATTTATTTATTTTCAATATATTTAGAAGTGTGCAAATTAATTCGTAGTCCTTTCCTCTTCAATTTTTTGATTATTTACAACACTCTGTACTGTCGCAAATAATCTACATCACTTTTCGCGTGTTTACTTCATCCTATAAATAATTTCTGAACGATTTCATGATGTCACGAATTAATTTGCACACCTAATATTTCACCACGATAATATACAATGTATAATATAGAAGATAGAATTGTTCACTTCATCGTACAATTACAATAGAATCTGAGCGGGAGAGATGGCGTTTCGACGTGGTATTATTAGTGAACAAGGAGCAGAAATTGATTTATAATTAATCAAAACTCACTTTTTCAACCGTAAATGCACTCTTGCTGTTTCGAGATGTGTGTCACTGGGCCAATGCCGAAAAGTAAGGGACGTACGGTCAGGTGAATCAACATCACTTTCACTTTCACTTTCTTATCCATAAATTAATCGTATGTTTATTGCACACCGATGCCGTGTTTGTCCACGCTCGCGATCACTGTTCACGTTTGCCAACACATAGCACTAATAATAATTGCATTATCACTTGTATTGGAGCACGAATCACAACAATAAATTAACGTGATCACTAGACTGCGAATTTCATGTATTTGTAGCAAAACATTCACGGGTAGGTGCACTTTAGAACAGTAGACAGATTGAAATAATTTCAAAACACCAACTTATCATTTTCAACTTGTTGAAATGATTAAAGTGAGAATCCAATATCTGTCTGGCTCCTGGCCATTGCAGCAGCCAACTTTTATTTTGCATAATAATCCGCAGTCCAGTGATCAGTTTAAATATGATTATTATAAACACACACTAGCAACTGTGAGCTGCGAACTAACAAGTGTTTGGAGATGTTCTCTCTACCGCGATTCGAACAACACTGATCTCACGCATGATTTTTCTGAAAAGTTTGGGAGGGGAGACAATTCGCGCCGTAACACGGTCACAAAAACGAAGGGATGATTTGACGAAAAAAAAAGGGCGCGAAGGCGACCACTGTAAGAATGGATTTATTTTTCGTTTTTCATTTATTTAGATCAGGTTTTCTATGGTTTATATAAGTAAGGGTCAGATTATAATAGGAAGATCAAACGCCGAGGATGTATAAAGGCTAGATACAAAAGAATTTGATAGAATTGAATAGAATGAATGAATTTGACAAAATTTGTACACTTTTACGCGGAATTTGTTTGTACACTTTGGTGATCGATTTATGCGTATCCAGAAAGAGAATGATGGGAACGAGTTGACGAACAGTGACGCAGAGATAGAATTACAGCGACAAGGAACAAGAAACAGCCACTGCATAGATTAACTTGCACGTCACTGGTATTCCGGTTGATCGTTTCAATTACTTGCGCGTGATGGTCCCATCTAAACACCTGTCCAACAAACCCAGCGATTAGTCCCCCGATCCATCTTCCACTAAATCATGCAAGGGCTAATGTCTCGGGCTTCAAAGACACGAAACAGACTGTATCACTAGCAGCCGCTCGAGCGACATGTTCTCGACAAAATTCTGGCTGCACTGTCAATTCGGTAATTAATCGTCTGAACACCTGGTCCAAACGATGCCAAAAATAACTGCGTTCCCCACGAATCTGACAGTTCCAACAAATTTTGCCTCGAACTCTAAAGATAACTGATTTATCACTTCGCTGATCTACTTTTTTCTGACTATCGCTGAACCCCTCAGAATATCTTTCAAAATAATATCGATTATTAGAACGTTTACGCTTAAAGTTGCAAACAGAAAATAATTGAAATCGTACTGGTCCTGAGTGAAAAAATTCTGACAGTTTTCAAATACCAGGGAAAAGTTGAAAATGAGTCTGAAATATTTTTGAAAATGGTAAAAACTGTGCTACAAGTTATCTCTAGGCGCTTTCAGAGGTGCATCTTGTGTTCGTGAAAAATTCACATAGCGTCCAAAATTAAATTGAACTTAATCTCTTTAATGCATTTTCCAATGATCAAAATTGCAGTAAAAACAGAATTTTAATCCAAACGATATTGAACGAAGCTGTGCTGATATTGACCGATGCACTGGTGCATCTTGCATTAAGTAAAAGCATTTAAAAAATTATTAAATACTGTTGTATTACTTCGAAATGTCTATGCAGCTCTTGTATCTATAATTTGACACACAGGCAATTTTCATTTTCCTTAAAAATCCTTAGCCTAATCATTGCTATTTGGACACAAGCATGAAGCACAAAAATGAAGTAATGAACACTGCGGTGAGATGGATTTTTTTCTCTCAAAGATAGCAAAATCTTGGTGTACTCTTAACAAGCTCCCAGCTAAGGATTGCTCAAAGAGCCTAACAATCGCATTCGAGCGAATCAATACCTCGGCGTGCTCGGGAACTCATTATAACTGGTCAGCTAAGTGCACGGTCTTGTATCACCGGTAACTGTGAGGATCCTGTTGATCACCGGAGGCTGTATTTGCGTTTCGAAGAGGGGTCCCGTTTCGGGGTAGCATCCCTCGCGGGGTCTGGCAGGCAGGGTGTTGTAAAGAGGAAAATGTGCCTGGAATCAGTCGCGTGACTCGCCTCTTGCGGAAAGTTAAACGAGAGTTCGAGTAACCCGAGCCACTCGAAGTTCTGGTTGGCGGGGCCCGCGAGTTCCTGGTTACGTGCATCATCGAAGTAGCGAAGTTTTCGCGCCCCGGGCGCATATAATAACGCTGAAGGCCGACCCCGTGACAATGGAGGACGCGTACTTCACGGAATTCGCATAAATTATCCCCGGGAAACGGTCTTTGTTTGTCGGCAAACGAACCGAAACGAGCGTCCCCGATTTAATCTAGACGCGTTTCCGCGTCTGCGATGCACTCGCGCTCGCGGCCATCTTTGTCGCGTGTTGGCTTGTTGCGAATGTTGCAATTTTACCATGGAAAATTGTCGTTCAAAAATGATTTTCCTGGCGATTCTTCAAAATACTAGACATTTCATCGGAACAGGAATTATTTAATAATACTCTAATACTTCGTTCAGCATTCTCGATTACCCAGTGCAACAAACACAGATATGTACATCAAGAGAGCAAGCTACAGGTACCTTTTTTGTAATTCTGTTTTAGTACATCGTTGCAATAGACGGCGGATTTTTATGCACATGTGACAAAAATGAGTAGTTGGAATTTAACACAGTGTAAAGATAGAATGAATCGAGTGGCATTGAAATTATTTTTTACTTTCGACCTAGTAAAATTATTAACCGGAGGAAATCGTTGTTAAGTGACTCCTATATCTTTTAATAAATGCAGAAGATTTTTATTTTGCATAAAAATCCGCAAGTCGGGCAGCTAATGTCTCGTAACTGGACTGCGAACTTTAATGCAAAATAAAGAATATTTCCATTGATTGCAAGACATTGGAGCGAGATACAAAATTTCTTTCTTCTTTTAATTATTTCGATGCCCTTAAATCTTTTTAATATGTTCGCTGCTTAAAATTGTGCTTAATCAGTTTTGTCATAGACGCATAAAATCCGCAGTCTACTCATAACTTTTACAACCCCTCTCGAACTCCACGCTTTCTATATACAATCTTTTAATATTTATATTTATTAAATCTTTCTAATAGGTTCACTGCTTAAAATTGTGCTTACTCAGTTTTGTCGTAGACGCATAAAATCAGCAGTCTACTCATAACTTTTACAACCCCTCTCGAACTCCACGCTTTCTATATACAATCTTTTAATATTTATATTTATTAAATCTTTCTAATAGGTTCACTGCTTAAAATTGTGCTTACTCAGTTTTGTCATAGACGCATAAAATCCGCAGTCTACTCATAACTTTTACAACCCCTCTCGAACTCCACGCTTTCTATATACAATCTTTTAATATTTATATTTATTAAATCTTTCTAATAGGTTCACTGCTTAAAATTGTGCTTACTCAGTTTTGTCATAGACGCATAAAATCCGCAGTCTACTCATAACTTTTACAACCCCTCTCGAACTCCACGCTTTCTATATACAATCTTTTAATATTTATATTTATTAAATCTTTCTAATAGGTTCACTGCTTAAAATTGTGCTTACTCAGTTTTGTCATAGACGCATAAAATCCGCAGTCTACTCATAACTTTTACAACCCCTCTGGAATTCCACAATTTCTGTATACAATCTCAATGATTGTATCTCACAGTAATTACAATATTATTTTCATATAGGGAGCGTTCGAATATTTTCGAGCGAAATCTTTGTTCTACATTTTCCCCGCACCTTTTGGCACAGGATCATCCGCTTGTACCGCCAGTCAGCATCCTCTATAAACATAGTAAACTCCAGCGAACCGGCGCTTTCTCAGCAAGAAGCGAACGGCCGCGTAAGAAACATTTGACGCAGCATGGCCTACAGATTTTCTAAGGTGTCACAAAACGCAAGGTTTACAGCCTAATATTTACGGTGAGGGGCTCTCCTCGCGAGTCGATCGATGATCGGTCGTTTCTCGAGGATGTCTGCGAAGAGATAAACGCGAGCAGAGCGAGTTGTCGCGGCGGATCATGGTGCCATTGGTGGACGTCGAACCATAATTTCGATCGCAAAGGGAGACAGGTCCTGTGCAGCACAACACGTCCGGACGACGTGCTACGTTTCGAACATGGCGCTGTATATATCCGGAGAATGGTTTGGTGGCTGGTATTTTTTTGTCCGATCTGCGTCGCCGACGTAGTGTCTGCTCGGCCGGCGAACGATTCTCATCGGGAGCGAGCTTTAAAGCTACGCTTTTTATCCCCCCGAGGGTGGGAGAGAATGGGTTCTCCTTTATCCGGACAAAGAACAGGCTGTATCGTTCCTGGGAGCTAAGATTGTTTCTGCGAAAAAATATCCTCGGGACGGTATTTCCCTCTCTCTCTCTCTCTCTCTCTCTCTCTCTCTCTCTCTCTCTCTCTCTTCCGCTCCCTGTTTCTCGTTATTCCGACCGATCGTTACGTTTTATCGGGAACGGTTGCACCGCGTGAACTTTCGCGTTTCGAATCGTTTCGGAACGCAGAATATAAACGTTTGTTTGACTTCTTGAATTAGCTTTTTCTTGGATTTCCTTAAAGCAGTTCCACCGGCTCGGGTTACAGCTGTAGAACTGATTTCCAGTTGCTTGCGTTGTTGCTGAACTCCGAGCTCGTTTTTCTCGAATCTAGCATAACAATTTGCAGTTTCTCCAACTGCGATTACTTCCTGTCGAAAACACCGTGATCGAACACAGTGTCGAATACCAAGAGTATTGCAAAATTAACAGTGGAAAAGTGTGGACGCTTAAGTGTTTGAACGCAAAAGGTCTAGATGGTAAACCCTGTTCATCTACGCTTCATTCATAGTAGTCAACGAAGAAATTTCTAAACGCCTAATACAGTGTCTACTCGATATATATCCATAACGCGGGTCTGTGAATTGACGTACATATATAATGTTAATTAATTCCCAATACGATTAGGTCAAGGCAGGAATAATCACAGAACTGAGTTTCTCCTAAAAAAAAGTTTTCGATTTTGTTCTTCGAGTTTCTATATACAAATATTTACAAGGCTTATCTAAGAAAAAAAAAAGAAACGACATTAAATGTCAATTATTCGCTAAATCCTTTCTCTAATTTCAGTCTTAACACCTTCGTACTATACGTTTCTGTTTTATCAGATCTATCCTTGCACGTGCTCACTTTTATTGTAGCACATCCGTCTATCTATCCGTCTTGTGTCAGTTTTCCTAATCTGTTTACCAACGCGCCGTAAGTGCGCGGGATAATTAAAAAGAAGAAAGTACACGTACTTTCTTTACACGTATATCGGCTAGAAGACACTGCTTGGCTGTGGGGACAGTTCTGATACTTTTATCTATATAAAGACTGTGATCTGTGATTAAAAATGAATATCGTTACGATCGAACGGTGCAAGAACCGATTGCCAACCGAACCGATCTCCGTCACTTTGTAATTTCACTGCGGGACATCAACATTTAAATGTTACAACCCAGGAACGATCTGCAGCACAGTGTTTCGCCGTGAAAAAAAAAAGATAAAATATTGCTGAACCAGGCGACCTGCGCGCGGAGCTTCGTACCGGTGGTTTCTTTTTTCCTTTCTTCTGGATCTTCGGCCGGAGAATCCAGTCCGTCATAAATTGCCGCGAATTTCTGCGTTATGCGAGCCGCGAGAGGCAAAGAACAAAAGCATATTCCGTGGGCGCGGTGAATAAACTGTCTTGGTCCCTACTCGCGCGCCGGTCGTAATTTCGACCGGCGTGGTACAACAAGCATCATCGAGTGAAACAGGGAGTCGTTCCACGGCCGTGAATTCGCATTCCTGGCAAACGTAAAAGTCCTGGAATTCCGTTAAATAACTTTTTCAGGAGCACAAGGCCGGGAAGATCCGCGAGGATACCTTCGCTGATCCTCTTCTTTTCTCCTCTTTCTCTCTCACTCCCATCTGTGACTCCACTTTATGGCTGGCACGTCATTCCGCGGACCAGAGACGTTCATAATTTTTCCTTCTGCGCCGCGGGAAACCAACCGAATCACTATGCCGGCCGACCGGGAAAGAGTCTGACGGTTTAATCGATAGCCGCTGCACTGGCTCCAAAAACTATCGGCGCGCTATGATTTTCGACAAATTGTCTACAGTTGAATTGGCATGATTCTGTTACAGTTTCTGGGCTCTGGGGATTTTCTTTTAACATATTTTTGCACGATACAGCGAGCGAGAAACTGAAGACACGTTCTTCCCAAAAAATTTGACAAACGACTGTAAATCGATAGCTACTGCACTGGCTCCAAAAACTATCGGCGCGCTATGATTTTCGACAAATTGTCTACAGTTGAATTAGCATAATTCTGTTACAGTTTCTGGGCTCTGGGGATTTTCTTTTAACATATTTTTGCACGATACAGCGAGCGAGAAACTGAAGACACGTTCTTCCTAAAAAATTTGACAAAATACTGTAAATCGATAGCCGCTGCACTGGCTCCAAAAACTATCGGCGCGCTATGATTTTCGACAAATTGTCTACAGTTGAATTGGCATAATTCTGTTACAGAGGCTGGGCTCTGGGGATTTTCTTTTAACATATTTTTGCACGATACAGCGAGCGAGAAACTGAAGACACGTTCTTCCTAAAAAATTTGACAAACGACTGTAAAAACTTTGGAAAATTTTTTCGGTGACTGGAATCTACTACGAGTTACATTATTTTTTAGCTGTTTTACGAAGAAGGAATGAGAGAAAAAAGATCACTGAAAGAACTGAATATTTCTAGAATTATATGTGCTTCTAGAAACGATTTCTGGAGAAGTTGTTTTCTACTAGAAAATAATGGAGGTGTTTAGATGATTCTATTTACCTAGTCCACTCTGTGCAGTACATTGAGTTAGTGTACAATGGAGAGGAGCCATCAACTAAATTTTTCTCTTAGAATGTGCTCTATTATATCGAATATTTCAATATCAAGCGAAAAACGTCGGCCGCCGATGCTCGCGCGCAGAACGGAGGCGCTTTCAACGCGCGTTATCATAAAAAAAAAGCGCTGGTTCGTCATAAAAATATTTTCACGTGACACAGCAGAGCGAAACGCTCCGTGTATACACGACGGGAATGGCTTTTTAAAATAATGTTTGCGCCGCGTTGACGAGACCGGAAATGTACAGCATGATCGCAGAAAATGGTAACGATGCTCTATTTGCACCGAACAATTGGGAATCCACGGATTTGGCCGACGGGTAATGGGGTTTTTCAATACCGCGTGGCGCTGTCGATAATTTCTACGTATCAGCTTGGCTGACGCCGAAAATGATGACGTTCAAATATGCATATTAATTCCGAATAGTTCGCAACCCGGTTCAAAATAGTCGATTTCTCGTTTGACCCTCGAGCGGGCTTTCAATTTAGACTTTGAGCATAGAGTTGGTTATGTTTACAGTATCGGTGGATGCGAACCAATTTCACTTTTACAGTGGACGATCCAATTATAAACGTTTCGGGATTACCGTTTGTTTGATGTTTCGTCAAGAGTGTAATTAAAATACCAATTATCAGAAAATTCATTGGTTCTTTAAGTTTCGATAAGTCGAAAATAATCCATCGATGTTCTTAAATCCTTTTACTGTCTTAAATCTCGTCTACTCATTCTTCGTCTTTCATTTTCAAAGGAAAAAGTTGCTTTTGTCAAATCGAAAATACTTGAAATTGAGAAGGAAGTGAAACGTTTACTAAGGGTAGATAACGATGCTGTTAATGTTAAATAGGAGGTAATATACGAAGATGAAACTTTGAAATAGAAATATGTGGAAGCTCCTGAAATTGAGGAGGAAGTGAAATCGAAAATACTTTTATATATGTGCCCATAATTATGAAAGTGGTCTGTCATAAAAAAAAAAATTACATTGAATAAATTTAGTTTAAAATCATGTCGTGTGAAATAAGTGATAAATTCATTTTTTTTTTTTTTTAATTTTGACTTAGACCACTTTCATAATTATGGGCACATATTATTTCCTAACACACGAACGAAACGAACTCGAGGACGACCGGGTACAAATTCGCAGAGGCGAATAAATTCGACAAAAACTCGCGACCTAATCAAAAGTTTCCCTAGATTCGAAGATGATTCTCAGAACGATTCAGAGAAGAAGCGAGCAAAAGCGGTTTCGTCGGCGTACGAAGCTGATAGCGTGGCAGCACGCCTCCATTTTCCCCGGTCTCATTTTTTTTTCGGCTGCACGCGAATCGACGTTATGATAAAAAGGGAAAAAATGCTCGGAGCGGTGTAAAGCGCTGATGTACGCGCGAGGGAGGCCGTGATGAGCGAGAGCATGGATGCATTACCTTTTCCGCGTGCTTTTTACACGGGTATAACGAGGAGAGAGAGAGAGAGAGAGAGAGAGACGCGGGGATGGAGAATTTCGATAAAAATATATGGTCGTAATTAGCGACCGATAAGAAAGTCGATCGACAACTTGCAAACTCGCGCCTAGGAGTTCAGGAAAATCTGTTTCGAAATTTATTAATTATTCCGCGACACTTGCGACTTGGATCTCGATTCCTCAATTATTGGGAAAAGTGCGTCAATTTTTTATCAGCTGTCGAACTATCCTGACGGTCTGAGCTGAACTGGCAACGTGTTATAGCGCAAGACACTATTGTTGTTTTATTGGGCTTTACTATACTTCCCTGAACTCTTGGCCACTCCTCTCATTTCTATTCGAATCCAAGGCGTGTGTTATTCATGATATTATAATTTTAGTTCTCCGATGGCGGACCGTTTCCAGAACGATCGATATTCCTCCCTTATTTGACAATATTTTCTACTAGGTCGTCCCATAAGTTCGTGCCGTGGATATATTTAAATAATTCACCAATGAAAAGTATTTTAAAACTAGAACTACCATACCAGTCAAAACGACTGGTCCCCATTTTTTCTTTCACAGTTACTGAAAGAATGTTTTTATCAGAAAAATGTCTGAATGAACTTCTTTATTGAAGCACATGTTAGAAAAAAATGTCTTGTGATTGTCACAAAGCAATATACATCAGTTGTATTTGTTACTCGGTAGTTCTAGTGTTAATGAAAAACCGCAGAAATTTTATAGTGACGGTGTGATGTCTTTGAAAGGGTGATTTTATTTTTAGAATTTCAATGGCACAAGAGTAAACGGCCAGAACTTATGGGACGACCAAACAGATAAATCGTTTCTTCGTAAACCTGGTTCGATAAAAATTCTTATCATTAACAGCAAGCTGGAAAAAGCCAAGGGGTACGACGGGGATCGGCGATAGATCGTAGTAATTTCGGCAAACGAACTTCCCCGAGCGTTTCGATGTTCGCCGAGCAATTCGCGCGGGCAAAGTGTTCACAATCGGTGCTTTCCGCAACAGGGTGGGTGGGTGGGTGGTGCGCCGGGGGGTGGCGAACAGAAGGGAACGCGGGTGTATTTCTGCGGAAAGGACCGGGGCTTGTTTTTCCAGGTCTCTTCCAGAAAGAGGCCCGCCGGGCTTTCGTTCTTTCCCTCTCGCGTTCTCCCGACTAATGGCCGTTCAGTCCGCTTGAAAGCTCCGGCCCATCGTTCTCGGGCGAATATTGCGAGTCCGCACGGCCACCGGTACCCATTTCTGCGCAGAGCTGGTGAAACCCGCCCGCATGCATACCCGTACCAGCAACATTGTGCTCGCCGCCATTGCCATACCCACACCCCGTGTGTGTCTCTCTGTCTCTGCCTTTTCCGTCTGTTTGCCTGTTTGCCAGTGTGCAAGTCCGCCTTGTCCAACAATAATCGGGAGTTCTTGCTTTGTTCGCGGCCGCGCGAGGAAATTGGTCAGAGAAGATTGGCCGGCGTTAATCCCAAAAGTGGAAATTCCGATTCCCAATGTCCTGCCCCGGGAAATACAGGACCCGTGCAAGCATAGTCCTTCGAATTGGATCGTTCGATTAGAAAAAGCGCTAATGATGCTGTTCCCCGGTCGTTCGAACGCTGCGCGGATGGTCCCTTACAGAATGGAACGGCTTCCGTAGATTTTCAACGTTTCTTTGGGATTTTCCAGCGAACAGGGTGCCGTTTAAGGTGCTCGCTTGTTTGCTCGAAATTCCGTCGCGTTTGGTAATTTTAAAACGAAACGGTTTATACGAAAACGTGACCACACTATAATATCTTAACAAGCGAACCCGACTATCGTACCATTTATCACAATCTGTCTGAAGGGAAATGGAACACAGTTCTGTTCATTTATTTGAACCAATTAAGCGCGTTTGACGTGTATACGCGTCCGACCAAATCTCTATTCCGGTGCAGTTAACGTTAACGAATTATTAATTTCTTATCGAATAAAAATGTAATTCTGTCTCATTTTGCTTGACTTTTTTTTTCGTAAAATTTATAACACCGGCAATTGTCCTGCTTTCGACGTGTATATTCGTCATTGTTTGATTTTAATTTAATTCAAAATTAAACTCCGCAGTTAACTGGTTAACCCTTTGCACTCCGCGAACCATTCTGGCAGAAATTTACAAATCCTCGTATTATTTAGTATAATTTTGGAACCAAGTAACGTATTATGATGATATTGGACTCATATGAATTGGTTGACATCGAGGAATATAAATTTGCAAAAAAATCAATATTTTATTTAAAGTTGCGCTGGAATAAATTAATTCCCCGTAATCGCTAATAAACTTTAATGTCCCATGAGAGGGGACAGCGGAGTGGAAAGGGTTAAAACTGACGGGACACTTTGTATATCACAAAATTCTTCAAATGTCTATTGTTTTGTGTCTTCTCGATCTCTTTCGTTTTTGACATAAATCAAGTTGCAAGAAACGTCACGAGTTATTGGACGATCTAATAGCTGGTACAGTCAGTCTCCCCGGGGGTAGCAAAGTCTGCTGACACAGCCGAAGGGCACGTATGTAAGTCCGATCGCAGACGGTGTTCGATCGAAAACGAAGAGGAATCGCGATATCTCGGGCACGAGTGTCGTCCCCGATGGAACCCGGTTTTTGTCACGCGATGATGCGTGCAAAAATCCGCGAGCAATCCGTCAAACGGCGCCGCTTTTGCACGGGGCGAGCGCCCCTATTCCCCAGCTCCATATACGCCACCCCCCCCCCCACCCCCGCACGTCCGCTCGAGTTCGACGCGAGAACTCGCGCCGCGGACGCTGATAGTTTAACGTTCTTTGACGTGGCGCGGATAGTGTGCACGCAGACCTAAACCCCCAGACCGGGGGCCTCCGTTTGTCAGAAAGTACTCACTTTGCAGTGCAGAGGTGCGTGTTGCACGGCATCCGGGTCGTCTCCGGTCGGCTGTCCGGATCGCAATAGCTGTTGTCCACCACGGTCTCGTCTGGCATGCTCTTGCACACCACCATTGCCAGCTTGAAGCCTGTCGGAAAGACGACTGCATTCGCTTCACCATACAAATCGCTCGTTCTTTGAAACGTTCTTCCCAGTTTCGCACGATTTTGCTAGATCGGCGATCTCGGAATTTTTCCCGCGAAAGAATCATGTGCCAGGACTAGACACCCGACTCTGTCTTGAATCGCTTAAATACAATTATTAAAGAAAATTCCTTTGGACCGAATGATATAGCACTTGCATTACATTAGACATAAATAACACGACGTTTGTATCTTGGTACGAAAGCAAGGAAAGAAACCAGGAAAAAGCTGATTACAGTAATGCCTCGATATACGTGCCAGAGATGAGCACGATACTTGTGCAAAATTGATCTCCACTATTGGTGGAATCTGGTCGTCTTGAATTGCTTGGATAGCAAGTGTTGTATGAACACAATTTATCAAAGAAAATTCCTTTGGACCGAATGATCTAGCACTTACATTACACTAGACATTATGAATAACACGATGTTTGTACCTCGGTACGAAAGCAAGGAAAGAAACCAGGAAAAAGGTAATTACAGTAATGCCTCGATATACGTGCCAGAGATGAGCACGATGCTTGTGCAAAATTGATCTCGACTACTGTGCGGTACATCCCTCGTCTTCTAAATTCGAATCTGAAGAATCCATCGATTCTTACGAGATAAAAAAATTCATACATATTGTTTAAAGTCCAACTAAGTCATTAGGAGAGGTTTCGTATGCTACACTTGGTTCGTTTTCCCACAAAAAATTCCGGAAAATGAAGCTAGAGTGTCTTCTCGGGCATGAAAATCTTCACGGGGGGGCAACCTCTGTCGAAGGCGCAACAATTGAATACGTGGCTGGTCCAACTTGGAGTAGCCGTTATTAATTTGGACAGGAGAGGGAGGGAGGGAGGGGGTGCGAGGTGGGGGTGTAACGCTCAACGATTTCTCGGGCGCAAAGTTCATTAGAATTCATTGCTCCCGATGCCGATGTAAATGGAGTGGCGTGCGCGCGGGCGCCGAGCCGGCTCAAGTAAATGAACTTGGTAACCACTACTAACCTCCGCCGCATGATTTCGAGCAGGCGGATATCGATTCCAAACTCCAGGAGTACCGCGATTGGCAGCTCGATCCATTTCCGCCGCACACGCCGCACGCGTCCGTGTTCTTGTTGCTGCCGACTCGCAAGTCGCAGCCGACCTTCTGAAACAGAAATTCCCGACCGATTCGATTAATAAAACGTTTTCCGCTTCCCCCCCTTCATCCCCCTCCTTCCTCTCTCTCTCCCTCTCTTCCGTACAAATGACTCTTTCGACCATGAGTCGCAATTACTCACGCCGCGAAGAATTAGCGAAGAAAAATTGACCTATAGAACCACCTCCCTTCCCTCCCAGCGGCTTTTTATTGTCCTGCAATCGCAAGACTTGAAATTCTTCAACGTCGCCCCGAAGAGTGTTACTTCGCTTCTGGGAACAAACAGCCGTGGGAACGGGCGGTTTTGATTGGACTCGGATTGATTTTCTTAGCGCTCGCTGAAGAAATGCTAACCGGCTGACCATTATCGATCCTATACTACTGATTTTTGTCTATGGCTTGAATTGCTTCAGTTTTCCGTGTTGTATCGATTGCAATATTGTTTCTAAGAACTGTGTAGCCACAAAAGAAGGACTTTCTTGGACAAAACAGACAATTGTAACGATCGCAGTAGTATAAACAGAGTTTTCTCGGACAAGGCAGAAAATTCTGATCGAAGTTGTATTTCCAGGATTTTCTTGGACACGATTGAAAATTGTGATTATCGAAGCAGTGCAGAACTATGCACAGCTGTTTTTGTGACCTTAAAAAGTGAGATAAGAGAAAAACTTATCGCTCGTTATCTTAGATTTTCTGATATAGACTTTCCGATGTACCCTTCAGTGAAGAAGTTATGTAACGTGGATAGAGATGAAAAGTTAAGCGACGAAAAATAGCATACTTCGAGTGTGCGCTATTGTTTATTATTTAGGTGGTCTACTTCGGGTTTCCGGCTGCGTAAAAATCATTTCTCACGTTCGAATTTTTTGGACGGTCCTCGGAGGACGGTCGGCCGACTACTTTCGTCGGTTCTCCATTATTTATGACGATTTCCCAGCGACGTAGGTCTAAAATATTTTATAAAAACGTCCGCGGCCGCACGTTTCCCGGTGTACGTCTTTCGACGTTCACGTCGACGTTCGCATAACGCGCGCATACCCCACCCGCCCGCGTATTCCCGGTTAATATTCAATTTCACGGGTTCGCGGTAGAATTTTTCGAAAAATTCTGTCAGTCTCACGCCTCCGTCTCGTCCCGTGTGCTCGGGGCAAAGGCCGCCTTTATATCGAGAACACGTTCCCCCGTTCCTCGCGAGCGTTTAGAAACTACGTTTATACTTCGACCGGAAATTCTTCGACAGTTCGAATCGCGCAGTCCGCGAAATTTACGCGGCGAGTATAACTGCGGTGAATCATGCCTCCTGCTCGTGGAGAGAAAAGGTTTAACTCGTGATATAACTCGCAAGTGCATTTTAGAGCACGCCATGCAATTTTAAATTATTAATTACAAATTGCCTGTACAACTAACTCGATCCACACCGCTGAATAACATAATAATTCCCCTCGGAAAAGAAGGCAGGACGGCGCTGAATGAACGAATCGAAATTTCATTTTACGCGAGGCTCGATCCTTCGGAGCTGCATGCCTCGGTGCAAGCCTGCAAAGCCCGCAGAGTTGCGCGCTAGGTCGGTTTCAAGTGCACCCCTGGGAATTCAAATGAAATTTAAATCTGGAACACACGATTTTTGTGTGGCGCGTTTACCGCTCTTTTCCCACGGCTTGCCTCTTTAAGTGCATTTTGCGAAACATTCGTGAAGTGGCGAATTAAACATTTTCCGGCGACCAAGATTGGAGATATGTTACTACCTCGGTGAACCGAATTCGAAATAAATCTTTCCTACTAATATTCTATAATATACAACCAACATTCTAATCAGTCTTTGATAGCTTTAACGCTTTGCCTATAAGAAGGCCATTGGTACAAATTTTTATAAAAATCACGTCCAATTAGTACGCGCATTAGACAATGACTAACAACAATGCCCTTGGATTTTATGCAGTTATGACAAAAGTATGCAGAACAAATGCAAAACAGTATATACAGTTAAATCATGTAGTATTAGTTTCACCCTCGGTGCGTATGAAACCGAATTCGAAATAAATCTTTCCAACTAATATTCTATAATATATAACCAACGTTCTAATCAGTCTTTGATAGCTTTAACGCTTTGCCTTTAAGAAGGCCATTGGTACAAATTTTTATAAAAATCACGTCCAATTAGTACGCGCATCAGACAATGACTACCCTTTGGATTTTATGCAGTTATGACAAAAATGTGCAGAACAAATGCAAAACAGTATATACAGTTAAATCAGTAGTAGAAATACTACTGTATACCCGGTTAAAGTGATTAAGAAAAGAAATAAATGTCTACCTAGCTCTCGTAACTTTAATTTCAAGCATAGGCGAGATACTCGTTGCAAGTACGGATAAGCGAAACGAATGAATTAAAAAAATTTAATGAATTTATTTCGCATAAAGATCGGGTCGTCATATTTCATTTTCCTCGGACAAACTTCAGAAATAATTCGCTAGGCCGCCGAGAATCCTCTGACGCAACAAGGGCCGGGGCAATAGACGTGATTCCTCTCTCTTTAGGAAGCTCGTCACCCCCCACCCCCGGGGTCCCGTTAGATAACAAGATCTCAGTGGAAAGTAAATCGGCGATTTCCGCGACTTTCCATCTCTCCGCTATTTCGTTACGTAAATTTGACTGGCGTTCAATTATTCAGACTGGCTTTCATGGTTCCGTTCGGCAGTCGGTACACTTTCCGCAGCCTTTGCCACCCACCGGAGTTAGCCCATTACGCTCAATACACCCTTCCGACGGTTGGTGCACCGGTTCCTCTTCTCCCCCACCCCGACATTTTCCTCTCGCACTCTTTCCCTTCCGATCTCTTTCTCTTCTCAGACGTTCTTTTCTCTACACTCGTTTCTGCCTTTTAACATAGTTTCCCGTAGAATGGGATTTGTGAGCCGGCTGTAGAGGAGAGCCGGCGTTTTTCCCTGCCGATCACTTTGTCCGCCTTATTTCGTCCGTTTTCACTGAAAACGACGAGATTCATTCCTACAGACCACCGTGCCGCCTGTACATGTATACATATAGTATATACATATATATTTTATATATATATATATATCTTCAATTTCTTGCGTACTTTTTATCCGAGCAGCTCCTCTCTCCGGCGAACACAGCCGGATATTATGAGCTTTGTATTACGGACGGCTAACTAAAACGCGGGGAGGACCGGGGCTCGGGAAGCCTCTATCGACCTCTCGAAGGATGCTCGCGGATTCCTTCCGTGGAACGATTATGTCCTACGGGTATTATACTCGTGGGCGGTGCCTCGATGCATAGAAATAACGCGAGCGATCGTCAGACCACGCAGAAATTAGAGACGTCGCCCGCCTGTCGGACTTCAGCATGGCGCTGTTCGATTAGCTCGAATTGTTGCTTGTCAATAGACTGCGGATTTTATATAGCAGATGCAATCCAAAGCAATAGGCAGACTAACAAATTATTAATTTAACCCTTAGCACTAGAATTGCGACCGTAGGGCGCCACTGTAAATTGCTGTATCATTATTCAAGATATTTTTCACGTTATTAACACGTTGACTGTCGGAAATATTTGTTCAGTCTTTAAAATGAATTTTTACGTTAATATACTCATTGTACCAAATTTGAGTAGGATCTGTAAAATGCAAGAAAGTTGGAGGCCTACTCAACATCGTATACATTTAATTTTTTCAATTTCTATTTCATTAAATAACTTACTTTGATTTCATGGAATTTTTGAGCTTTCATGTTTGGCGATCAAAGGGTTAAATCTGTTTGTCTGGTTTCGGGGTTAAAATAGCTTCGAGTGGAAAGGGTTAAGAAGGCGAATCTCTCGGGTTCAGCTAATAAGAAACTTCTATTCGATTCCCGCTTGTTAGATGCAAATAACTTTTATTTTGCGTAACGATTTCCGGGGTCTACTTATCGATTCTATTTTACAATGTTTCTAAGCTTCTTCTCTTTGAGATCGATGTTGAAACATTAACCACCAACCTATGGTTGACACGGCTCTTTGTCGTGGATGATAATCTGAGATCGTTATCGAAGCTGATTCCGCGTCAAGGATTTCTTCTTCGATTTACTATCCTTCGATAATTTTCTGATCGACTTCGTGCAACGTATTACAGTTAAATATTTTGTTAAATAATTTCTGGTTTGTTTTTTATTTTCTCCAAGAAAATACTGTCACCATATCGGTAACAGAAGAATAGAATTTTCTGTCACCTGAGAATAAATATATATTTGATAGATTCAAAATTATTTCCCCAGTTTACACTATTTCTGAAGGAGGTGTCACGTCCGGTGGTTCGACCGCCAATGACTAATCAATCAAATAAAGAACTATCACGAAAATCCGATAATGCCACGAGAGGTTATTTTACGCTGTTTATTCTACTATTTTATTTCTACGTTTACCTCTCTCGTGGTATTATCGGATTTTAGTGATAGTTTTTTATTAGATTGATTAGTCATTGGCGGTCGAATCACCGGACGTGACAGAGGCCTAAATAATAAAAACCAACTGGCTACTTCCTGTCTAATAAATCCAACGTCAATATGACCTCGCTATGGTTGCCCGTGAATAGCGGAAGTAGCTAAACGGTGAAACACAAAACATGCACAGGATCCTCGAAACTTTACTGTCGTCGAAGGATTCCTGGATCGAGGGTGGCTCACAAAGCGCAGGAAGAGCGCTATCAAAGATTAATCAATGAAACCTGGTGAAAAAAGGAGCGAAAGGTAGCACACTCGACCTAGCTGGCCCAGAATCCGGATGCGGGCTGTTCCAGCATCGACGGTACAAATTCAGGTTCTTCGGTTAGGGGTGAGTTTGGGGGAGGGGGGAGCTGGAAAAAGGCGATGGAGAGAAGCTGACGTCGATTCGTGACCTGGCTCGGACGGCAAACTGATTTGTCATTCAGGCTGCATGGAGGTTTGCTCCGAGGTCGGGGAGTACATTATTCATCCCTTATCCGGGCAAGAAGAGCGAACCAAACTGGCAGAGAAGGCGCCAGCTGAACGGGAGACGCGACGCCAGTCAAACCGGGCCCTGCCGAGGGCTGTAAAAAAAAAAAACGAGGGACACCGGCCTAACGAGATCCCTACAACCATCGGCTGTCGCGAGATAATCCAAGATTTCGTGGATCGATTCGAACAAATCTTTACAGCGACGCTGATGGAACACTCTGCCCGAGAAACGCCGGCGGATTAGAAAGCTTCGAGTTAGGGGTCTATAAAAGTCTCTAGGAAAAAAAAGACGTGTTCACTGCCATTAACCCCTTGCACAACTATTTACTTGGTGATTATAATGATTAGAAATTCTTCGTCGTTCAGGATTTAATAGGAAAAAAAGATAGTTTATATTTATTGTGTGCCTATATTTTCTCCAAAGAATATATTGGGTTGGCAACTAAGTAATTGCTGATTTCAGTTATAGATGAAACTATAACTTGACTCAGTTTCTGGCCGAAAAGGATCAGACTTTCTACGAGCGTGGAATTTTCAAGTTGTCAGAAAGATGGCAAAAGGTCATCGAACAAAATGGAAAATACATCGTAGATTAAAGTTCATTCCAAGTAAAAAAAAAAAACTCTTTTATTTCATTGAACAAATCGGCAATTACTTAGTTGCCAACCCAATATATCAACCACAACAAAATAGAATTTTATTTATTAGTCTCTGTTCAGAATTTTCATCACGAGTCTGACTCGATATCGTAGGGCTAGGGGTTAAACAATTTCAGTTTTCCCGCGAATTTAGCATCCTCACGGATTTTGCGGAACTGCGATTCCAATATTTTCAATCTCTATAGAAACGGTAGGAATTTGCAAGCGAAAATTCTCGGATGCAAAATACTTTCCTCGGGCTGTTAGAATAATATTTATAAGGGCGTCAATATGTCTGGGAACTCGACATCAGTGTTTTCTATCTGTTCTATCCGCTGTCTGTCTTCTTCCTTTGTTCTTCCGCATTTGCATCTTCTCTTTCGTAGTTTCATCACCTTTTGTGTTGCTTTCGCCATTATTTCACCATCGTTCGGGATTGTGTATTACGTCCTTCCAGCAGGTGTTTGTATAATTGGAGAGGGGCTCGGTAATAGGAGCTAATGTTTATTAAATCGAGTACTGAATTTTGTGGCAATAAATGGATTTCGGTTAACGATTCTACCGCACCCGGAACAGAAATTCAATTACCAACTGCGTCTTGCGTAGACACTGGTATCGTTTCGCAAAATGCCATGGAAAAATCGTTTTCACAGAATGTTCTATATTCTTGACTATTTTGAAAACGTCATTCAATTACTCAGTTTCTGGCGAATTAGTTAAGTGAACAGTTGTTGCATTAGAGATGATAGAACGATTGTCTGCAAGAAGCACCTTCTAGCTAAATTGTGAAGGGCGCTAGTCAGTGAATTCGTTTAGGGATAGGCAACAAGTTAACTTGAATAAAACCATACAGTTCCGTGTATATATATACAGGGTGGTCTACGCAATTGTTTCAAGTCATAACTCCGTTATTATTGCATTTACGAAAAAATGCCAAAGGAGAAAGATAAATGGTTCGAAGAGCACTACATCTGTAGGCCTTTAAATTTTCTTTAGATGCAGCAGTGCATGTGCAATTAACAATTGCATCATTTCTTGAAATAGAAATGTATATTTTTTTTACACAGATCGATTCTTCTGTTCATTCTACGTAAAAAATGATTAGGGTATCATGGCAAAAAATTATTAGAGAAATTATTAGAGAAAAAACAGTTGGAGAAAATTTGTGACCACCATAAGATGTCTCCCTCGAAACAGAGCAAGTTTTACTGGAAGTATTTTTTGTAACGAGCTGAGAAATAATTGCGTGCAAATCTTCACATGGGACACCGTGTAATAATCAGCTGGCCGAGGGTTGTAGGTTGAGGAAAATGCAATGAAAAAGTTCAATTTTATTTGATCGAGAATCCGCAGTTTTTCGCGGCGGTTTGAAAGTGAGATTCCGCGGTCGGAAGGATTAACGGTGTTAATTTCTTCGCGAATTCCCCATCGTCCGGTTTCCAGACGAACGGTTTCTCCGTGGCAGAGAGAACGTCCGCATTCTCTGGATGTAAAGGTATTATTTGTACGGATCGAGCCGAGGACAGCCGGGATTGCAAGAACAGGGGATCGGCGCCGTTAAGTTCCGCGATATTTCATTTTGCACGCCCGACCGGCTGCCCGTTTCTCTTCGCCTGTTTACCTAGAGAAATAACCGGTTGCTTCGATGGTTCTATCCTTCAATTACGGGGCTCCCGCTGCAGGTTTCCACTTCTCGGGGCAAAGTAAACCTAATCCCGAGCGCCCGTATTGTGTCTCTCTCCCGTTTTGTTTGCCAGCGCGAGTGTAAGCGCGCGCGTACGCTATGGACAGAGGGTAACCCGTACGTGTGTGTATATATATATATGTATGTGTGCCATAGTATGTCTCTTTCTCCATTTGTCCACCGACAGGACCTGAAAATTCTGCGGCCTGCTGAGATCCTCCTTCTTCAGGAAATCTCGATGAATTTTTCAACCGTGCGAAATAGTTTTCGCCGGATAACGCCGCGTTTCTCGAAGCAACCCCATTTTGATCGATGAATCCTTGCTTCGGATACAAATCGAACTGTCTGCACTCGCGGATTTTCCCTCGGGTCAACCGTCAGCAATTCGAACCCGTTTATTTATTCGTTACTTACAGAAATAATTATTCTCTTTGCCGGGAAATTTTATTCGCACGGGAAACGAATACTTCGAGTCCTGTAGGTACCATAATTGCTAGCTTTGTGACCCCTTACACTGGGAGTCGATAAATAATGGATAAAAATAATATTTGATAAAATAAACAGAGAGACAGGCCACTATATATTTTATAAGAAGTAGATAGGCTACGATTGTTTAAAAGTGGGACCACTACCTCGAAATTGTAGTCTAATAAAATAAGATTTTTATGCATAATTTGCAAGACTAAAGAAGTTGAACACGAATTTGCTTGTTTTGTGAGTAATTTCAATTATTCATCTAGTACCCTGACTCTTTTATGTTTCACACACTCATTTTTAAAAATGCACAAAATCGGAGATAGCGTGTTTAGTCTGGTAATATTTTTACACGGTGTCTTCAACAACGATTAGAAAGGGATCCATTAGCCCTAATCGCTCCGCAAACGATCTCAGATCGATCAAATTCCCCCGTGGGGCGAGTTTCCTCATCGCACACATAATTACAAAATTGTTCGATTACAGCGTCGACGAAATTCAAAGAGTTTCGGGTAAGACGTTCCTCGGAGGAAGGGTGCAGAGAACGGACAAATATGGCGAGGAAATACAGGGGCAGGGTCCGCGCGAGGGTTGTCAAGAAATAATTAACGAGATTTAATAGCGGCGACAGTGGCGACGAAGTTGGAAGGACAATATCTAATCAGCAGGACGAGTCCACGTAATTAAGCACTAACCGGGGTCTCCCGGTGAACGCAAACTGGTTTTGCATTATTAAAGCGCGGCGCGGCCGAGCTCTCCTTTCGCTTTGGACACGCTCGATAAGTGCGCGACGCTTTTGTGCCATCACAACTCGTTAGAGTTTGTCTTCCCCTCCGTGAAATTCCTCCAATTGTTTCGCTTAGCGAGCTGCTGCCCTCCCCCGTCGTTTGTTTCGCCGGATGTAACGCGAATCGCTCGCCGCTCCGGCGTCTTCCGGTATATTTGTTTGCTCGCCCCGGCAAAGTAATCAGTGGACACCTGAATTATACACAATCTTTCCCATTGTGTAATCCCTTTGTGAATGGGGGAACGCGTTTTCTTCGGGAATTCCCTCCCTACCAGAAGATATTTCAATTTACCTTTTGTAAAATCTAACGCGTTCTACCAACCCCGCTTGAGAACAGATTAATTAATCGGACGTGATATTTGTCATCCGAATCACAGTGGACGAACGATTAAAATCAATAATATAAATTGACCAGTACATAATCAATTTTTGAATTCTATTTATTTATGGGGCCTCTCATGACCCGTGAAAAATTTTTGCATGTGTTAACCCTTTGCACTCGAAATTATTTCAACTCCAAAACGAAACATTTCTTCTAACCTAGAACATTTCCCTCTTACATATTTTTTTTTCACGTTACACATATGAAAAAATGGTACAATTTACTCGTACATTATTGAAGTGTTTAGTAATCTACCGAATACAAACAAATTTAATAGTGTAAAAAATATTTTTAATAACGATACAGCAATTTTTAGTGGCGCCCCCTGCAGTCGCCATTCGAGTGCTAAGGGTTAACTTTCGCCACTGTACTGTACTGTACCTGTACGCTTGATACGCTTGATTACAACGTTTGGATTTTCTTACTGGTGTCTGAGAAAATTTCTACAGAATTTTAGGACAAAGGGATCTGAGAAAATTTCTACAGAATCGTAGACAGGTCCTAATGAAATAAAAATTGAAAAATGTACGATACAGACTATTCTTTCATGCTTCTTGCATTCTGGAACCTGATGCACTGAACGTGTCAGTTTAAATTATAGTAAATACTGGTTGGAGGATATGGAGCGTAGAAGCGAGATATGTAATAATGGTAGCGGTCTGTTGCAGCATCTGTTAGAGGATTGTTATGGTTTGGCAAAAGGGAAGCGTACGTACAGAGGGGGTATTATGCTGGAGAAAAGAAGAGAAAATAGTGGACTGAAAGTGGAGTATAAATTAAAGAAAGTAGAGGAAAAGCGGGAAGAATACAGCAGCAGAGGTAGAATAGGTTGTATGTGTCTGAGGAATGCAAGGATCAAATGGGTCAAGTATTTGGAAATTGTAAACCGATTTAGGTTGGGATTAACAATAAATCATAATATATTAATTCGAGCGTACATATTTAAATCTGAATAAATAATTCCGTGACCCAAATATGACGTTAATGTTTTAACGTGATAATTCCAATGGATAAATGTTGAAATATCGTGTCGACTAATCGATGCGGCATCTCGAAGCCTGTTTCGCGGTACACAGAGTAAGATCGAATTAACTTAATGGACGAGAAGTGCGAGAGGAGCGTCTCGACGCACCCAGTGCAAATATTGGCGGAAGACGACCGGATGACGCCTCGTTAGCTCGCATTTTCTCTGGCCGAGGAAAAACGCGGTCGCGCACAATCGCGGTGGGAACCAAAAGTTATAAATAAGTTTGGACGAGTGGACAGAGGAAGAGCGTGAGAAAGAGAGAGAAAACCGGGATACTGTGTTCCCCACCTGAGCAAATCTCGAGTTTCCGGGACCGGAAGTTTCTTCTGGCCAAGTTTCGACAAGAGATCCACCGATTGCGTCTTAATTCTCAACTGAATCGGACGGCTCGAGCATGATCGCATATTTAAAGGTCTTCTCTCTCCCCACTTTTAATTAATTAGCCTGCTGTGATCGCTCCTGAAATTCCTCTTCCATGTAATCGGAAAATGCCCAGGAATCGGCTCGGGCCAATTCCCCCTCCCCCCGGAAATCGAAATAAATTTAAAATATGTTTAACCTAATTAGCTTATTAATTCGGAGATGCGACGTAAAGCTTTCGGCGGTGTGCAACCAACTTTTCAGCGTATTTTTAACGTTATTTTTATGTGCCTTGATTAAAAGACCGTGCGACCAACTCGTTGGACAACTTTGATCGTATTTTGCAGCGTAACAGGCATATACGATTTTAATTTATACGATGATTAGAGTCTGGGTCTTCGTGCAAAATAAAAATTGTTTGCGCCAATTACAGGATACTGCGACGGAATCACAATTTATTCTTTAGTATAATAACTTGAATAAGTCGATGGCAATACATCAATACTGTTAAGTCCTTGTTGTTTTTTCTACTGTTGCATATTTTGCCAACTCATTTTTGCCATGAATGCATAAAATCCGCAGTTTAATAATAATATTCTTCTGAACATGGTCATAAGTCGGGAAATTTGTTAAAACATTACAGTAAAAACGAGGCCCCAAGTGTGCGAATCTTTTTGGACACGTTTTAATTTATTTCACGAAGACATGCTTCAAGATTTTTATGTTACAATCGTGAATGCTATACTAATATTCACCATTTTAAACGTTTGATATTGAAGTTTTTCCACAAATCATTGTCCACATACACGTGAGTTGATAAAATTGAAAGTAAATCCAATTAAACAATAAAAAAAAGTCTTCAAAATGCTAAAACATGGACTCTACGAAGAGCCATGAGACGATTGTGTTTACCTGGTCGGAAGCATCGAACGTTAGAAAGGAAAACGGAAGGTGTTCCAGGGGTATTGTTTCATCGGAACAATAATGGCTATTATCGCGATTTCCCGATCCTCTCCTAATACCGCCATGCATAAACGCATCACGGGAAAGCGTGCGGCTGTTAGAGCTTCTATGTATGCTTTATTCGTTATAAAACATCCGGCACGTTTCGAATGAAGTTTGAAAAGCAGGCTTTAAAAAAAAAAAACAGATTTTCTCGCCGGCGAAGAACCAGTTCCGCTAGTTTCGTTTTATTCGCAACGGGTTCGTTTGGCATAAATTCCGCGGACACGGCGGAGAGCAAGCACACATATACAGTCTCGTTCCAGAAAAACAGTCGAATCACGCATCCGTTTCGCGCGTTAATCGCATATTAACGGCGCGATGAAACTTGCAAGGGGAGGAAACTCTGCGGGAAATCGAGAGAGAGAGAGAGAGAGAGAGAGAGAGAGCTCGATGAAAATATTTTTTCCGGCCTCTCTCGTTCACCGGCATTTTTTATAAGTCAGTTGGCCGGTCGGACGCGTTGTCGCGATTCGGCTGTGTCTCCGGAATTAACGCGTCGAAATTGGTCCGGTAATTGACCCGGTTGTTTCTGGAATTGGCTGACACGCCGCGCGCAATGATCACTTTATATGTCTGACCAGCGGACGACCTACATCACTAATTAGAGCGCACGCGAATTTCCGGGGCGATTTACTTCGAGAGAACTAATTCCAAACTGTTGTATTTTTTTCTTCATATATATATCTAGAGGGTTACATTCCATTCGACTATTGAATAACTTTTAATAAAGTCAAACATTTTGATTATCCAGGTTCTGTTAACACGTTAACAGTGTGCCCGACCTTTGAAATGCACTTTCAAAATGCAATGATTCAATTAAATTCTATTCTGAATCCACGAATAGTTATATTGTTAATATATTAAATAATTATTGGTATAAATTGAACGGGAACCTTGTGGATCCATTAGTTGACTCAGAGTTTAGAAAGTAATTGTAATATTGTAATTGATACAATATTAGAAAGTATATTCATATTTCGAGTGGAAATAAGGTGAACAAGACTTTTGTTTATGCACGGGTGCATTTTTCGAGCTGTCTAAATGAAAAAAAGGACAAGTATCAAAGAAAGTAGAAATCCGTATCAATTTTGCTAATTTCAAACGAAAGCATACACAAAATTGCGAAGATAAATTGAACACGGTTACCCTGGTGTCTGAATATTGGCATAAAGATTATGGCTGCGTTTCAGCGTCAGTAAAATCGGGTACCAGTGATTCAGATTTGCAAATTCAACGGCCAAACCGAGCACAACCAACATTCGATCGTGAACGGTCGTGCGATTGACGAGTTAAAAATTCGATCCATCCGGGAAACTAATTTGTTAAGTGAATCATAGTTTACTGGATCCGAAGGAAACCGGCGCCGACGAGCCCCTGGAACGTTCATCTCTGGGGAGAGCGTAATTTTTGCGGCGCGTCAGTATCGCTCGCGATACGCCATATTTTGCAGCTCGCGCGAAAGTTCGCGAGTTTCGGCCTGCCAAACCTGGCCCCATCCAATCTTGTGTTTTACAACCGGGCTGGCCGATTTCCGGTTCGCATTTAATCGAGCGTGCTGCCGAATTAATCGAGACAAAGGAAACAGAGACTGTGGCTCGAGACTGAAAAACCGAAAAGTGAATCGAAGTGTATTTTGCAAATGTTCGACGACGGGCTCTGTTGTTCGATAAAATATTTATTCCACCGGCTTCTCGTATGCATATCGACGCCGATCCATTTGGTTGAAACAAATATTTTCGATTGCGGTGGGATACAGAGATCAATGCAATATCCGATCTACCGGCTTCTTCATTTCGACAATTTGAAAGAAAAATTTAGAAGAGTAGAACAAGAACAGAATCTAGAAGAGAACTGAACAAAATCAAATCGATTTGTTCAAGTTTCCAGGAATTGTTAAAACGATCCAGCAGGAATAATAATTACCGAAGGAAAAACGATTCCAACTTCTCTGCCGTTGAAAATCTACATTTTCAAGTTGACAATTCCACTTTTCTCGTGCCCCGTTTTGCAAGGTACAAAAGCGAATCGCAAACATTTCCCGATGACGCAACGCGACGAATGAAAATTCGCATCGATCCCCGGCTCGTTTCTCCATTAAAACTCGACGCAATTTACTTTGACCGAATGAAATTTCGTTTCATATTAATTGAAGCGCGCTGTAATCTTCAGATTGATTAACAATAACGAACAACCCCGATGGTCACGCTTATTATGCTTGATTAAATTTACAACGAACGAATCATATATCCGTGCGTGCGCGGCCGAGCTCGGTATAATTTTGTAACGGCCGGCCATGCGGAAACAAACGAAAACAATGACGTCCGTGTTCGTTTTCAGATAACTGAGCTTTCGTAAACAAATGACGCCGACTTTTTGTCGCGTTCGTTAACTGGAAACACATACGTCCGGTCGTTTCGGGAATCGGTCGATATTTGAGCACGATAAAAATGTTTCGAGTCTCGTGCGTTTATAAAGGATCTGCGTTGCCAAGGCATTCAATGAATTTCAAACAACGGACGGTTGTTACCAGGGCAATGTACCTTGCAGATACAAATAATGTCGACTGTGTTTCTCCTTTAACACCAGGTTTACGGGGCACCGACAGCGAGTGTTTTACATTACTCTAGGAAAATAAAAAGATTTCCAAAGTCTATCCCAGTTTTTAACAATTTTTAAAGTGATATATACCTAAAGAAATAAATTTGTTGAGTAATTCCACGCAGATCTTCACAATCTCTAAACCTAGTAAACCTAGTGATAATATTTAAACTAATTCTATACTTTAAGCTAGTTCTGTACTTACAGTTCTATATTTTATAAAACCCTGCATATCTGCACTGACACAGAAATTTCAGATTCGACGTACACTCACCCCAATTATATAATATCAAAAAGAAAAAGGAACAGGATTAAACTAGATAAATCTCGAACGGGTTGGTCCCTTCTGAGTTCAGTGAAAATAGGGTGCTCTGTGTACATTTCATAAAACCCTACAACTGTATTAACACACACACGAGCATCAGATTCGACATACACTCACCCCTAAGTATTGTCAATGGACTGCGGATCCTTATGCAAAATAATAATTGTTCAAGTCGATTCCAGGGAACAGAAGTTAAATGAACATGTATTTCCTCTTTCAACCCTTGGCACTCGAATGTTAAGGCACCACTAAAAATTGCTGTATCGTTATTAAAAATATTTTTTACATTATTAAATCCATTTGCATTTAATATCTCAGTATTGCAAGAGTAAATTGCACCATTTTCGTATGTATAACACGAAAAAAAGTATATATATATATATATATATATATAGAAGGGAAATATTCTAGGTCGGAAGAAAAACAAATTAAAGAGTTTTATTAAGAGTTAAAATTTTTTGAAGTTAAAATAGCTTCGAGCGCAAAGGGTTAATAATCTTGGGAACTCGAAAATCATTCAATATTCTTCTAATGTCTTTACAGTTTTAGACTCGACCACTAATATAAGTGCATAAAATCCGCAGAGTAATTATCCTGTACAGAGAAAGCTGGAAAGGGTTGATCCCTTCGGGAACTAATGAAAAAGGGTGCTCACCATGCATTGGCCGGCGATGCAGACGTCGGTGCCATCGGTATAGCACTTGGTGCCATCCTCCACTTTGTCAGCGAGCTGAACGACGATAGTCTCGTCGCTGTCGAGCTGCAAAGCCTCGGTGGCGTCACGCGGAAGCGTCTTCTCCGCGGACGTTTCCTGTTTCAGCCGGCTCCCGGTGTTCTCCAAGGACTGCTCGCCGCGACAGATCAAAGCGCATGGTCTCATAGGGTCATAGTGCGGATACCATTTGAGCAGTTGCCCGCTGTAAGGTACATCGTCGTAAGCCGCACACTGCTCCGCGCGGATATCGCTCGGCTTCTCGCAGGGCTGCAATCAAAGGCGAGGATTATCTTTTGAAACGGTCCGTTCGACTACGTAGGCTGCCTATTAGGCGGATTTCGGGAGATTTGCGGCCCTAAGAAGCCGGGGGTCAACGTGCCGAGAGAACATTTTGCATCCCGAACAAACACTCGGTTGTCGTACGCAAATTAACTACTACCCCTTTTTTGGAGATTTGTCAACTTTGTGACATTTTCTGACTATTTCTGACCATTTTTGCCGATTTAGAAGTTTATTCGCAAGACCTCCTGCTTTTTTAAATCTATCGATATATCTAAACTATTATAAATTTGATTCTTGCTACCCCTTTGTTGGAAATTTGTCTACTTTATTACCTTTTCTGACTATTTTTGACAATTTAGAAGTTTATTCGCAAGACCTCCTGCTTTTTTAAATCTATCGATATATCTAAACTATTATAAATTTGATTCTTGCTACCCCTTTGTTGGAACTTTGTCAACTTTGTGACATTTTCTGACTATTTCTGACCATTTTTGCCGATTTAGAAGTTTATTCGCAAGCCCTCCTGCTTTTTAAAATCTGTCGATATATCTAAACTATTATAAATTTGATGCTTGCTACCCCTTTGTTGGAAATTTGTCAACTTTGTTACATTTTCTGACTATTTCTGACCATTTTTGACAATTTAGTAGTTTATTCACAAGACCTCCTGCATTTTTAAATCGAATATCGATTTGATTCTTGCTGTACCCCATGTAAATACTAACCGTAACCTTCTCTTCTATATTCCCAATGACTAGACTGCGGATCTTTATGCATTTATAGCTTCTGAAAATTTTCGAAAAATGCTTGAACATAAATTTTCACAGAATTTAGTACGATTTTCATTTATTTCAGATTTACAAAGGTCACACTACTACTGAAAATTGGAATTTATTTGTTTCCGCTTTCCTAAAATTTGCCGACAAAAATTGAAAATTTGGTAAACATCCGCAGTCTACTAATGACCTAGCTGTTAATGCGACCACTTGAAAGTAAACGATATAAAACTTTGATTTAGTCAAAGTAATTTTGTTCAGGCTGTTCTTCAACGTCACAGGATACAGTCTAATATTCGCAAAGTCTAGGACCGGTTTGCAGGATCGTTTTAATATCTCGAGGCACGTTGATAAAACATTTGCAAGCAAGAAAGAAACATCTCCGGTGAACGAAACCGGCAAATTAGACTGGCATAGTAGCTGATACAAAGCAGGAGCTGATTCTCGAGACTCGCGAATAAAAATTTGCACAGCGGTGGGGGGGGGGGGGGGGGGGGAACGCGAACGATCAAGAGTTGTTTGCCACAATGAACAGGTAAAGGGGGAAACGAGGACGGTTAATTCTCCTTTCCAGTTCATTTGATTCGGTGCGCGTTTCGTTCGCGTTAAACAATATATTACAGTTATTCGTGACAGAATATATTCAGGGACGATTTACCATTACGATAATGAAACACGGTCGCAATAATGTCAGGATTATATCGTTCGACGGGTTGCCTCGTAACGGCCTCGAGTGTTTCGCCCATTATTTCCGTTTTAGTTATCCGTAAGCTGTTAAACGAGGCATGCCTCGCCGCGGAAAACGCAAACGGATTTCCACAAGGGACGGTTGGAAAGCAAAGGCGCAGATTTCGCCATGGCAGATCATTAGCCAATTAGGTCGAATCGTTATTGATATTTTAAGATGTCCGTTCTCCCCCCCCCCTCTCTCTCTCTCTCTCTCTATCTTTTGCCGTGCCGCACAATCGCGTTTATTAATGTCGCCCGGGTTTCCAGCCTCGTGGAACGGAACAACCGTGGCACGTTCGCAGCCGTTGTATTGAACACAAGAGAGCGGGATGGGTGGTCTTTGTTTCCACGTGTAATTTGCGGATTGCCTGTAATTTCTCCGGGAATTATTTAATTGGAACGATACGTGCTCCCGCGGCGTTACTTGCGCGACTCGCGCGCGCCGGGGCTCCATTACGTTTCAAAAGCACCCGTGTGTTCCGTTTCCGCGGCGCTTGATCATTCTCCACTCGATAATTTCGTTATTCGAATTTAATCAGCCGGACGCGAAACGAAGAATCGACCGCCGGGAAAGTTCAACGACGATGACGATCAACGCTCGGCAAGCAAGCTTTTTTCAAGCTTTTCGCTGGACTCGACTAGTGTTGTTATGCTATCGATATGCTATCGTTAGAATGCCTAGCGAGCGTTCTGGTCAAGACATACTAATAAATTCTTCAGTTTATTATGTATCATTTTAAGGCACAAAGCTGATCTTTAACTCTCTGCACTCGAAGCTATTTCAAGTTCAAAATGAAACATTTCTTCCGACCTAGAATTTTTTTTTTCGTATCATACATACGAAAATGGTGCAACTTACTCGTACAATACCGAAATGTTTAGTAATTTATTAAATACAAACAAATTTAATAATGTAAAAAATATTTTGAATAATGGTACAGCAATTTTTAGTCGTGCCTTGCGGGCACCATTCGAGTGCTAAGAGGGTTAAGATTGCACCTTCAGTTTTCACGGAGGTGTCTAATTTCACTTTTAAATTGGATATACTAGTTTTGACAGAAATGATGGTGCAATGTTTCGTAACGCAAAGCTGTTCGAACTACAGTGATTTTTCTATATATGTCGGGCACTTATGTCTCCTGGACGATACATGACACCGGCAAGACCCATGTTATCGACATGTATCGAGAATTCACTGTGTGTAGTTTGCAATTATTGAAGATATAAATTCCTAGATAAATTTAAATCTATTGCAATTGTATGTTCAATCGTGAAAGAACATTTCATATTTAGATTTTTGTGAATTCCACGACACACTTGCAGAAGGGTGTTACACAATTTGTTTATTGCATTGCACACTGTAAGGAAATGAGGAGGCCTCGGTACTCCACTTCAGAAATTGTTTATCTATCCGCGTTCAATACGGGAACCGTGATCGCATTCGTAACTACCGACGATATTCTGTATTACAATATTAATAATTGCGGAGAGGGAGTTTTATTCAGCCAGTAACCGAATCGATTTGCCTCTCGTTTACGTCTTTAGCTATTTGATTACCGGCATCCCGTCGCAGGCGAATCAACAAAACTGAACCGAATCGATGGCAGCTAATTATCGATGTAATTAACGGCTTCGTAATCAGATCGGGCATGACTCGAGGGCATATCGATTGTACGTTTTTGCCAGCATTCAGACTGTACACCGTCCATCGAGTGCATGTTCTGCAACGTAAATTGACCAAAGCTGAGGAAAATCCAGTGTCTCGTTCTCAGATCTCGCAATTATTCCACTTTGTTTCGGTTTAAGAGGAACCATCGGACTCGAAGACAGTTGAACGGTGAATTCATCGTAATTATTCGAGTTTGCAATAACAGCTGGCTGAGCGTGCAACGAGCCTTGCCAAATTTAATCTCGAAGACTACAGTAAATTAATGCTTGCCGGTAGCGTTAATTAATTTTTATTTATCTGGTGGACTTTCGTGCGAAATAAAAATGATTATTATCAGAGGTACGCGATTCAATGAACATGTACGCCATGACAGTGACAACGGTAATGTCCATTGATCGTCACGAGAGCCACTGAACAATGAAACATCTTCGCGCGCGTTAAACTAATACAATTTTTCCGGATATTTTCACTCGGAAGTTTATTTATTCCATTCGCTCGTCTCCTGAAATTTCTCGAGCGACTTTCTCGAGCCCCTCGCCATATTCCATAAAATTGTCTTGCAGCCACTTAGGGTATTACATCGATCGAAGAAGAGGATTCCGCCAATGATTTCCGGTATTAAGAGGACCAGTTTCCGGCCATTAGTTTTAAGTTTATTCCGAAGAGCCCACTCCCGCCTAAACGACCTAATATAATAAATCCTCGGAGTTTTCGGATATTGGAGGGGGTAAGGGGTGGGGACGCGATGGAGAAAGGGTGGATTTCGTTGAGACCATGTCAGATTTCGAGTCAATTTCATCGAAGGACCGAGAATATCGTGCTCGAAGTTGGAAGACGGATCGGACAAATCTGCAGTTTTAATCCCATTAACGGACTATCGAATTCTCTCAAGATTCAATCAAATTATCCACCGATAGATCCTAACAGGATGAGAAGTTTCAGATTCGTGGGGGAGAACTATGCTGCTACTCGGCCGCGCCGAACTTCGCCCCATAGACGAGGTTAAAACTTCTCCGATTGATGTAAATAGTAATCGGGGACGAGCTGTTTCGCACGAACTATTGTTGGTCCATTCTACGTACACGCGAGGATTACGAACAAATCCGGCTCTGTCGATTGTTGCTACCCTCTGTTTAATTAGCCGTCTTCTAACCCGAATTCAACCCCCATTTTTCAAATTTAACCCTCGAGGAAATGAAGCTTTATAAAATAATATTTCTTGCTTTAAATAATGGCATGGGTTCTCACGATTCCTTTGTTCGATTGTTGTTCTTCTAGTACGAATTCATCCCTCAGTTATCTAATGTAACCCTCGAGGAAAAGAAAAGCTTTATAAAATAATATTTCTTGCTTTAAATGATAGCACGGGTTCTCACGATTCCTTTGTTCGAGTGTTGTTCTTCCGGTACGAATTCATCCCCCAGTTATCGAATTTAACCCTCGAGGAAAAGAAGCTTTATAAAATTTTATTTCTTGGTTTAAATAATAGCATCGGTTCTCAAGATTCTTCCTTCGTTCGATTGTTGTTCTTCTGGTACGAATTCATCCCCCACTTTTCGAATTTAACCCCCACGGTGAAGAAAGTTTTGCAAAGCGTTGTTTCTTGTTTCAGACAATAACAATACAACGGAAATCTTTGGTTTTTCAAACCAAATTTAAAGAACTGTAAAAATTGAAAGAATTTAAGAACGTCGATCCTGTGAAAACGACTGAAGAGACAAGGGAGAAATTTTGTAGTTAACAGTTTTTAACTTTCTGCCTGAAATTAGTGAAATTAAGTAGTGTAAAAATCTGCTCGCCGCCGAAAGCCGGTCGATTCTCAACAACGGGAACGTCAAAGTTCCCCGTCACTTTCCGCGCTCTAACGAAGCTGATTAGCAACGGTGCCAATGGTAATTAATTAACACGGTGCGCCGACTGTAATTTAGTTAGATCAACACCGGCGCCGTTCCCCCGTTGCAATTACACAACGGGTTGCCGTTTCTTTCTTCGCGCGCTCTGCAACGCGAACGCGAGACGCGAATTAATGTTAAAGTCTTACACGGGATTATGAATGAGACGATGATCAACGGTTCCATTAAAACTTTCCCCCCCTGTATTGTTATTATTCCTGCATTAGCCGCGAATTAACGCCGGACGGACTAAAACGTTGCGTTTTAGAGGAGACCGGTTTCGGGAATTCATAGAGCGCGGCTGCTAATTAGTAGAACTTGCTCGGCGAAACGAAATTATTATTTTTACGAGTTATCCTCTTATTTCATTGTTCTAGGTTAAATTTAGCTAATGGGTCCATTTATTGGTCATTAGTAGACATCGGATCTTTATGCATTTATGGCTTATGGAAATGTTAAAAAAATGCTATAATATAAAATTCGAGAGAATTTGACACGATTTTTATTTGCTTTGGATCTACAAAGGCTGTCCCCATTAAAAATAAAATTTTATTTCATTCCACTTTCTTAAAATGTTTCTATAAAAATTGGAAATTGCATAAACATCCGATGTCTAGTCATTAGCGTCCCACAGGATAAATATACAATTAATTCGAATATTAACTTGAACACTGGAATTTGGAGAGTTTAAATTATTTTTTAATATTTATTTAAACCCGTGCATCGTATTGATTTTTTTGCAGAAAGTGCTGTACGTCTCAGAGCCATCTTGGGAATACTGTTCGAGCACACGACGCAAAAATAAAATTCCGATCGACTCGTGTGTTTCCAGCAATTGCTTCACGACGCAGTTTATGCATATTTGCGTGATCTACTGTGCTCCTTTCTCCACTGTGAATTCACTTACACACGGCAACTGAAACGCAGACTTTGATGCGAGATGCAATCTTCCGTCTACGTTTAATCTTACGGGAACTTTTAATCCAGATTTCCTCGTTCTTATTAAACGTTTGCCGCTCCGACTTCCTGCGACGAATTGTGTTTCCCAGCGTAGTCTGTTTCGTATTTTAATCTACAGCAGATCATGAAATATTTTCTATTCTGTCAAAAATCATCGATTTTCTCCGTTCTCCAGAAATACATATCCGCTGAAAAATTGTTTCAAAATAGTTTTCATCGGAATGAATAATCTTATTCGAAGGTAAAGTGAATTTATTGGCTAAATGTACGAAATCGAGACAAATTTAGAGCTGGGGAATTAGTGGAAAATATATTCAGAAGAGGGACGACCGAATCGTACTTAATTAGACGAGTTATTGTGAGAGTTGATGTGGACAGTGTGTTAAATTATTTTCACTCAAAACTAACGATCGGACGGCCAGTGTTTCGGCCTGTGTATAGCACAGCGGATCAATTTTTCAAATGGACGTGGAAGCGTTCGATCGGCGAGGCGTGCAGATTATGAATATCGAGGTGTGTGTTTTTCGCGTTATTCGCGGCGTCGATGTGACGCGTACGCGGCAGAGGGGAACATGTTTATGAAATCGATGGCTCATAACGTTTCCGACGGAAACGAGGAATGGAGAGAAATTGCCCCAGGTGGCGGACTCTTTTTTTTTTTCCCCCATTCGCCGCACGATCGCGCGCTTTTCCCCAGACGGAATACAACCCCTCGTGTTTGTGCGCACCGGTTTTATTTAATTTGCGCCAATCCGCGGCCAACGAACCGTCTAATTCGCGCGCGGGGCGCGCTGTTGCATAAATTAAAAACATCGCACAGTTTCGATTTCCGTCGCGTCGGCCACGCGGAATTAACGCGCCTCGAATAATTCGAGTTTAATGCCACCGCCTGTCGCCGAATAAGAAATCAAACGCGGAAATTACTATCATTCTTCCAAGCTCTAGTGTCACTTCGAAAATCAGTCTTCTACTATTTATTTCGCGAAGTCCACGATTTTAATTTCCACGTCTGCAGCGAATTATTTGAGATTATTTGTAATATTCAATATATTTTTCTGAGGAGACTAAATGTATCAGATTTTAGGGACAAAGAGAATTTTATGTCGATAGTTTGTTATTTAAATTATTAAATTATCTGCTCGCGAAGGGGTAACAGTATATGATTCCGAAACGACAAACACAATTAGAGAAAGAGATTTTTTTCTATCGAAACCAAAACTTGATTAGTAAAGTTTCCCGTTCGAAATAAATTTGTCTAATATTTATGCCCGATACCATCGAACGATAAAAATTGTAGGGACTGTTAAAAACGGTTAATGAGCGGCTCATGTTTGTCACAGTCAAGAATTTAATTTAGCAAATCGTCCAATAGAAAGTATAATTGATTTTGTGATCTCAATTTGAGTAAATAGTTAGGAGAACATTGCAATACAATTTCTAATTTGTCACAATGACAGGTAACGTCACTTTTTCTCCGAAATATTCCATTGTCAAAGTTCCGGAGAGGCTTCGAAGCAAAATGGACAAAATTCAGAATCTGGACCGTTTCAGTTGTCGCGGATAAATCGAGCACAAATCGCATTAATCTCGAGCACTGGATGTCCAACGGTGGTTATGGTTGCCGATCGGGTATGGGGTTGAATAAAACTTATCTATAGCCATCAAAGCGTACAGTCCCGGATAAAATTGACTTCGCCAGCGGGAAGAAATCCTTTCTCCCTTTGATTCGCTGCAGAATACATAACCTTCGCATACCTGGCGAACCGGGTTTTGCAATTTTTTTCCGGCCGTTCGTTTTTCCGCGGAAATCCCGCCACCGGTTTCGTACCCACTCTCTACATCTGTCCACCCTCTAACCACCCCCGCTCCACCGTTGTTCCACCTACACCATTTTCCATGGGACACCGGCGTCGAATTACCCGGCGATCTATCATTTCCCGCAGCCCGGAATGCAAAACGCTACTTACGGGACACCTGTTACTGAAACCGATAAAAAATTCGATGCACCGTCGAAAAGTCGCTAATACTGTCTCGTTTGCCCGTGCGAACTCGAAAAGTATGGTACCTGCGCGACCCTCGTTGTTGCAGGCACCGATTTCAACAGCTACACACATTTCAATAACGCTGTAATTTTTGGAAGATCGATTATCGAGCGACGCTGCGAACTTTTGACAGATTCTAAAAATAAAAATAAACAAATGGACTTTTCTGGCTTAATTACAGGAAAAGTATGAAAGCTTCAAATTAGTTTCTCGAGGAAAAACGTCGATAAAAATGATATTCTTCACGACGACACACTTCGTTGAAGAATTACAAAAATGTCCGGGACGATGCTCATGGCAGTACGTTGTTGCTAGGCACAAATATAAACGATGTTGCACGAAACGTAAATTTTTCAGCGTTAAAAAGATCTGGTGGTCTCAGAAAAGAAACTAAAGTAAACTGTGAATGAAAAATTAAATGACAGGAACGTACAGCAAAGGTATAGCACAATTTAATAATTCTAGAGAGAGACGAGTTCCTCTTAGGTATTCATTCTTAAAAAGACGCGACAGGAAACATTTCATCAACTGAGAAAAATGACTAATGGCTACCTCGACACCAAGAAACGACACAAAAGAATAATTGACATTTTACGGAAAGAAAAACTGTTCCAAATTCAGGAGTACCGTGTTAGTCCATTGTCCCAAAGATAATTTTACCGAGAGATTAGCGTTCTCGGGGGAGAATAGTGTCTAAGGGAGAAGAAGGACCGCGTTTTAATAGAGAAAAGTTTTTTTTGCGGTATAACACGCGGGTACAGGGGATATCCGTGGATTAAACGTACTCGGGGCCGCTGCACCCGCTATCTTTCATCTGTTATTTCAAAGAATTTCCGCTCGCGGAGCGTTGTTATTTAGTCCGCGTCAGTGAAAGTAGTTTCCGCGGGCTAAAAGAGGGCGACAGTCGCCACCTTCCGGTCGTTCACTTCGCCCGGCGTTTACGCAGGCACACCCCTGCAGTTTCATCGCGACCGAGACCCGAGCGCGCTTTAAATTCTTAATCCCCCCGGGATTACATCACAATTATGACAATGGGATCCGACCGCCGCGTGTTAACACACTATTAACGCCGCCGCGTCGGAATTGTCGCTAGCTTCGCAAATGAATTTTTCAAAGTGTCGCTCCTCCAGTTAGACACGATTTTAGAGAATTTCTAAATTTCAGAATTTTATTTCCACTTCGAGGAAAAGTTTGGAGCCCACAAAATGTCTGCTTCCCGCGTTAATTAGGGGTCGAGGGTGCGTCCACGGGTAATATGAGCTAGGCTTTGAATTTTCGGTCGTCCGAGGTTATTGGAAAGTGACGTTTGTCCGAAGCATGATGTATCAGGGGCGGACGTATCCGGGGAGTTTGGATTTGAGGGAAGTTCACGGCTAAATTAGAGAAATTCTAAATCTAAAAATTTTATTTCCACTTCGAGGAAAAGTTTGGAGCCTACAAAATGTCTGCTTCCCGCGTTTATTAGGTGTCGAGGGTGCGTCCACGGGTAATATGCGCTAGGCTTCGAATTTTCGATTGTCCGAGGTTATTGGAAAGTGACGTTTGTCCGAAGCATGATGTATCAGGGGCGGACGTATCCGGGGAGTTTGGATTTCAGGGAAGTTCACGGCTAAAGCGGGGAGGGGAAGAAACTATGCGAAACGCTGAAACCGGTTAGGAACCGCGAAAGCCGCAGTGCGGAGTTCAGAGGCTTCTTAACAAGGAATCTCAACTACTCATGACACCGGAACGTTTCTACGTCTGTCGTTTCCGGGGACCCCCAGCGGGCATCCGGCGAACATTTTAACCCATCGTATCAACACCGTCGGGAACTGTGAGTTAGGGGAGGGCGGGCATCATTATCATCTTTGCTGGAAACCTTCCGTTCATTTTTAAACACCCTGGATCACCGAGTAACAAGTCTTCGTTGATTTCGAAACATTATTTCTATTCGATTAATGTACAGGCTGCTTGGTAACTGGTGGTACAAGCGAAAAGGGGGTGATTCTACATGAAAGAATAAGTCGAGAAAATTTGTTCATCCGAAGTTTCGTTATCGAGAAAATCGAGTTTAAAATGCAACGAATACGCATGCTATTCGATAGAAATTGTCTGACGCGTCTGATCATGACCAACCAAATCTACTTGCTGCATATACTAAAGCACACAAACCTGACAGATGTTCAAAGTCGATTTTCTCAAAAACAAAGCCTCAAACGAAAAATGTTTATTCTATATTTTCGACTTATTCTATCATGTAGAATGAACATACCCTTTTTGCTTGTACCACCAGTTACCAAACACCCTGTATATTTTATCTTCTGTGGCCCCTCACGTGGTATACTTGGAAATTCTTCATCGTTGAGAATATCATAGAAAAAGAAGATTGTTCTATATTTATTGTGTGTCTATGTTTTCTCCAAAGGATATATGTCAACTATAGCAAAATAGAATTCTATTTCGGTTTAAAGAAAATCAATGACATACATATTTATTGGACTCTGTTCAGAATCTTCATCACGAGTCTGACTCGATATTGTAGGGCAAGGGGTTAATAGCAAAAATAATTGACAGAAGTTCTGTATACGTAAGAATAGAAGTATTATTATTTCAGTTCAGGGAGTCAAACAAAATTTCAGGGTCCGGTTTGCGCAAATTCCCATAATTTCCGCGAGCTGTTTACGTTGTTTTGGTTTCCGCGAGCCGGTTAATTGATCACCGACGAGAGAATAAATCACCCCGGACACCGTTCCTCCTGGTTTCGGGGCGAAGGTTCGAGGGATCGAGAGCAGAAAATGAATCGGAGATCCTCCGAGGCGAACGTATTTTCACAAATTCCCCGAATCATCCCGCAGCGTAACAGGATTGCTCGGGCCACTTGTCCCGGCCGCGCGTTTCGAAAACGTTATTTTCGCGAGCATTTCCAGAAGCCCTTGGTTGCCAGACCTTGGTTGCTCTCTCCCTTCTTCCTTGGGCTCGCAAGTTTTCGCAGAAAAGGAGAGCGGCGTGTTATCCTTCAAATAAGAGGGCCGCCCGCCATGTGTTTTCCTTTATACCGTCGCCCAATGGGGAAAATTCCCCGCCACCGAAGAAGCCACGTTTCCATCATCTTCAGAAGATACCGTTCCGATTCCACGGGGAAAGAGTCGACCGCCACTAGAAATGCTTAAATATACTCTAGTTTTTCTTGGTAGACACAACTTGCTGTAACGAACTCTCGTTTACATCTTCAGGGAATGCAACACGGTCAGGTTATATTAATTCTTTTTTATTTAAGACCTTCAGACTCTTAAACGAGTCCATTTAGCTTTACAATTTTGGAGTTACAATGCTACAGACAAGAGAAAAGAACGGAATCTTCAGAAGTTAAGAGTAGACATTATATTTAATTTATTTTGTAATGAGAAATATTAATGGACCTTCTATATGTACCATCCCTTCTTATATTGTCTATTACATCTCTGCCTTTTCAAATAATTTCTCCCTTAAACTTTTCCTCCGCGATATTGTTTATTAGGAGAAAGAAAACAACACTCATGGCATCGGTGGTGCAAGTGTATACAACAATTTACACCGTCGCAAAGGACGAAGAAGTTATAATAGTTGTGAAGAAAATAATACAAGGGGTGAAAATGTTTTATCTTACACGCTTCTAGATTGTCAGAATAAATTATATCCTGACATTGCATACCGTATTTAGAGCTACTACTTTTTTGACACTAGGTTTACGGCGCACTAAAAGTGACCATTTTACATCACATTGTAAAAATAAAATTGTAGTTATTTAGACTCTCTGCCATTTTTATTGTAATATGTGCTGAAGGAAACGAATGTATTGAACAATTCTTCACAAGTCTTGCACTCTTAATAATAGCAAATTTAAAAATTTCTGTCATTTTGACAGGTCTCGTCTGAGAACTGTAAAATGTGTTACAAATAGTAACACATTTAAAATAGTGTTTGAAGCATTTTTCTCAGAAGATTTTGCCCGGTAGCGTGATACCTCAATCTCCAAAAATCTGCAAGAAAACGATAATTTCGAAAATACTTGAGCTTTGAACGTTGCGAGAGCTTTCGCGCAGCATTGTGGACGCAGAGAGAGCAGTCGGTAAGGAATTCCGAATTCAAATAATCCGGACTCAATAGAGAAATTCGCCGTTTCATTTTGTCGCTTGTTGTTTGTGGAATCAGTTTCGCTCGCGTTCATTCTTCCCCGGGCGTTTAATAGCGAGGGGTGAGTTTGCACGTGCCGATCTTGAATCCTCGGCAATAAGCGTCGTTTTCGGATATTGCAGGCGACACCGGGAAAACTTTTTCGATACGTAACAACCGAAACGTGAAAGGTCGGTCGGACCAGGATCGGGATCGAGATCGACGATAACGGAATTGCGTTCTCTACGTAATTGCATAAACTCGCCCCTCGTTCCTCCCTCGTTCTCCGCGCTATTTTTTCTCCCTCTTGCTTTCGAGTGGGAGGGCTCGCTCGTGTTCCTTCACCTCGTGTCTCGACTGCCATAATGCCCGGCAACCTTTTCAGCGGAATGGGTCGATAGGTGGCAGTTACAGTCGCGGAAAATATTGGAGAACCGAGGAACATGTTTCCACCTCGGCCCGACACGGCCCGGCCCGCAACTTTATTAACAGCATTTCGCTCTTGTAACGACCCGGGCTAGCTGTTTTTACGGAATAAGTCAAACAGCTGCGAGCCCCAGAAGTTTTTCAATCTTGTCCCGTGACGTTCTCTCTCTCTCTCTCTCTCTCTCTCTCTCTCTCTCTTTCTCTCTCTTTCTCGCGGAACGCGAGAATTTCGCGACGGAGAGACGAACCGTGGTGAATGGACCGGTCGAACCCGCAGAAATTTCGAGTTCGAGCTAAGAATTTCTTCGCATTTCATCTTCTTCTTCGTTGAAACAGTTTCCAGATCCGTTGTATGTAGTTCCTTTTTGGAATTGAGTGGAAAACATCATTGTAATTTTAATTATTGTAGTCGCGAAAATCGCACGGCACGGGGTTAACGCTAGAACTACCGAGCCAGTCAAAATGACTGGTTCCTAATTTTTTGCTTTCACAGTTACTGAAATTGTAAAAATGTTTTCGTCAGAAATCTTCGAACGAACTTCCTTATTGAGGCACATGTTAGCATAAACATGATACGAGGTTAGAATAGATGTGGTCTTGTTATTGTTGCAAAGCAGACTACATCAGGTGTATTTATTATTCGGTACTAGTGTTAAAGAAACGGGGTTGCCAGAAATCAGATGAAATTCGGTTTTAAAAATCGTCTTTGTCGTAGGTGGACTGCAGACTTTATGCACTTCACCGAGCAGTAAAAATCTAAGAATAATTCAACAATACCTTCACATTATCATTAGCTCGTTCACCCCTTGCACTACGATTTATTTCACGCTTTTCAGTGATTAGAACTTTTTTGTAATTCATGATTTCCTAAAAAGGGGAGAAAATTTATATCTTTTGTATGCCTATGTGTTGTCTGATGGTTGTACATTAACAACGCCAAAATAGAATTTTATTTCGGTTTAACCCCTTGCCCTACCATAACGAGCCAGACTCTGAATAGAATCTAATAAATGTCTTATTCGTTTCCTCTAAAACGAAATAAAATTCGATTTTGTTGTAGTTGATATATATCCTTTGGAGAAAACATTGGCATATAATAAATATAAGCTATCTTTTTTGTTCTATGAAATTCGGAACGATGAAGAATTTCTAATCATGATAATCACAAAATAAATAGTAGTGCAAGGGGTTAAAGGAAATTAATAAGAAACATATTTATTAGACTCTGTTCAGAGTGTTCGTCACGAGTCTGGCTCGATATTGTAAGACAAGGGGTTAAGATTATTTAGAACAACTCTCTGCTCTAATCTTTTACGTTTCACGAGAGTAACGTAGACAATTTTTATTTCGCAAGAAGGTCTATAAAATGTCCGGTGCCGGTAAATATAAAACGTGGTTCAACTACCATGTCCGACCGTATTTTGCAAACTCGGGATCGGGCGGTAACCGCTTTCCAAACAGAAAATAGGAGTACGATGCATTCGCCTGCAGGGCGGGCGAGTTTGCACTGCGAAACGGTCTCGCTAATTCCTAGGACAGATACCTGGGGATAACAAGAATCGTCGATGGTAACAACGGTTGGCCGTTCTTCCTGGCGGTCAGAGGTCTCCGCGATTTTAATCCTGCAAGGCCTAGATACGACTTGATCCGCCAATTCCCACCGGCATAGACCGCTACCCTCAGCGCAAACAGATTCAACCCGGTTTTCCCAGAGCTGCGTTGCAATGGCGTCTCTCTCTCTATTTCTCTCACTCCAGCTATCCTGACCCGATTCCGCTCTCCGTGTTCTTCGTAGCCGGGGCCCTCTTACCCTATCTCGCGAACGATGTTTCGATTATCGGCGTTGATTAGGTTCGGGGACCGATAAAATCCTCGGTAATAACGTTTGCCGTTCCGCCTGCCTCGTCTCGGCCAACTTGTCTCGCGCCGGATCTTCTCTCGCCTCGAGGATGATTAATGAAACACTGATCGGCCTTATCACCGGCAGAATCGTTCGCAAAAATGCCCCCGGCGTCGCGATAAGCGTTTCTCACGCGAACCTCGCTTTCTGCGATTTTTCACCCTTTGCCGAGAACGATTTCTAACCCTTAAGCGATGTTCACACGGATTACCAAGCGTGGTGATGGTCGTATTAGGAGCTTTCTAAAATTCTGTGTAAATTTTCCCAGGTACCTTTAGGTGTTTAACACGTTGACTGCCATGTCACACATATGTGGGTGACAGAATTATTTGTCCAGGTTTTAGAGTGAATTTTTACGCTAATATATTCATTGTATCAAATTTGATTAGGATCTGTAAAATGCAAGGTAGTTGGAGAACTAATTTAATACCATACATTCAATTTTTATTTCATTAAATAACTTGCTTTGATTTTATGAAATTTTTCAGGTTTCTAGTTTGCCAGTCATGGTGTTAAATATTTTTTGGATCCACTGTTGATATTCCCAAAAGAATGAACTGCACTTTTCTCAGAATGTGTATAATTGTTACAGATCTACAAATCGTTCTTCCTAAATTTTCAATGTAAGTCCACATAAAAAAGTTGACAAAATACAACTTTTAGTTTTTTCTCTGCAATTTCGACCAATTGAAATTTTTGTAAAAAAATTTTTTCACGTTATGTAACGATCCAATTGCTCTAACTTCTCAAAAAAATTCAAGTAGTATAGCCCAATATTGACAAAGTTATGCGATTTTTAAGAGTGTGCGAATATTATTTGGAGTCACTGTATATAGAGAAATCAGTGTGCCGGGTACTCCCGAGTATTTTGTTACGGTTCAGAGTAAAACAGAGAATAGCCAACGCCAAACCAAACAGCAATGGCTGCCCGCACGGGCTATCTCGCGAGCAAGCTTGCCCCAGAGAGACCGTTTCCCCTTTATTTTCTGGGAGGTTGAATGAACGGCTATTCACAAGCTGTTTCGCTCGGACACCGACTTTGACATCATGGTCGAAGGTGAAACAGATTCTTCCGGTTCTCTTGCACAGAACCTTCGTGTGCTCCGCTCGCCCCATACACGATGCTCCCCGTGATTCTCGCGTTTCCGCGCTTTGAAGCGACGCCACTCGGGTAATTTACGTCGCCATTGAGCTACCCCACCGTTGCGAACCCCAACCGTCCCGGAAACGGATACCTTCAAACGAGTTCCTGAAAGCTGGGGAACACGGAACCACGGCCCCGGGACCCCGCGATTTCTTTTAATCATAATTTCGCCGGCGCACGCGATACTTCGGACGGTCGGTTTTCTCGAGAGGTTCGCCCAAAGAATAACAATGTAAGTGGTATAATGCTTGCCCTCGTTTCTCGCTAAAGCATCGATACGTTGTCGTGACGACATTCTCCGAGTGTCCTCGGAGAGATTCGATTTTGTACAATGCCTCGAAAAGGAAAGGTACCCTTCTTTTCCATCTGCTACACGATGCAAAAATATTTTTGGAAAAAAATGAACCGACGGTGGCGAAAGCTGAGATTTCACGCTTTCCAATGGGCCTTGGTAGATTGCAGTACTATTTTTTGGTCCGGAGTTATAGTTGTTTGAACATCCGCTATTTTTCAGTGACTTTGACACGGAGATGTATTTGCTTTAACCGCTTAGCCTACAATATCGAGTCAGACTCGTGATGAAGACTTTGAACAACGTCTAATAAATATGTATGTTATTAATTTCCTTTAAATCGTAATAAAATTCTATTTTGTTGTGGTTGATATATATATATTTTTTGGAGAAAACATAAGCATACAATAAACATAAACTATCCTTTTCTTTTTTCTTTGAAATTCTGAACGATGAAGAATTTCTAATCATTACAATCACAAAATAAATAGTAGTGCAAGGGGTTAATTAGAAGTAGATATTAAATTTAGTTAGCTTCTAGTTTATGCATTCATAAGAAAATTGAGTAGATAAGATTTGAAGTTGTAGGAAAATGTGAAAAATTTCAAATGTCGATATACTATTTCTCACCTATTAAAATTAGAAAGAAATGACATTCTACTTGGTTTCTATGTCTTATAATTAGACATGGGATCTTTATGCATTTATGGCTTATGGAAATGTTAAAAAAAGGCTATAATATAAAATTCGAGAGAATTTAACACGATTTTTATTTGCTTTGGATCTACAAAGGCTGTCCCCATTAAAAATAAAATTTTATTTCATTCCACTTTCTTAAAATGTTTCTATAAAAATTGGAAATTGCATAAACATCCGATGTCTACTTATAATCGATGCAGATAATTTTTCTTCTTACATCATGGGCTGGTAAAGCGTTTTGAACATTCGGTGACGTCATTTTCGCGAACGGACGTAAAAAGCGTGATGGATTAGAACGGTGAATGTTGAAGTTCGGAAAGTTGTTCAACCGGCGCAGATTTTATTGCGAAATCCCGACTGTCGGTCGATGGAATCCATAGATAGAGAGGAGTGACAGTATCCTGGCGTGGCGAAGAAAAGGAAACGGAGGAAGCCGGCACGTTTCTCGATTATCCGTATTTACGGAAATTCCGTGCACGTTACACTCGATAACTTTCGTAACGGATTACTCGTCGAAAGTTTTGCCAGGCTATAGCTCACCTCGCCGAACTACACAGTACGAATCGTCAATGCAGTCAAATGGACGCCGCAGACTGCCATCGCCCGGGACCACGACACCGACTTTATATTTTCGCTGATATTCAATCCTTTCCAATCTCTTTCGGACTCCCCGACAGTATCTCCTAAAATAATCCGTCCCGGAGTCTTCATTTATTGCGTTCAAATTAAAAACATAAAATTGATAACCATGGAAAGAAAAGCGATATTTGTACGAATTTATTCCGCGATATTCAGTAAAACACGAAATGGCCCACCGAAAACGTTGAAAAATTCGAAATAATTCCACCGTGGATTTGAAGATTGAAACTTCCTCTATGCAACGAGTCCTTAAAACTTGATGTGCGATTTTTTTTAGCGGTTCCAACAGAAAGGAAATGATGAACAAGCTCGGTTGAAATGCCTCAGAGTTTACTGTAAACAAAATTTGAATAAAATAAAAGAAATTAATTTTCATGGTGCCGTTGTAAGTGGGTAGCTTCAATCTTTAAATTTATTATGGATCTCGCGAGGAAAAGATTTTTTCAATGCTTGCAAAGATTTTTCAATTCGTTTTAGAGATGTTCAATTTTCTAGAACGGGACATGCCTACAGTTTTCCACCAGGTATATCATGGAAAAATTCTCCAAGCAAAAATGGACAATGGGATGCGAAAGTGGGGGCTTCTAGCTTTAAAATGAACGTAGGTTTATTGTTGTACGATTTTTTTTTTACGAAATTATAGCAGTTTAAAGATCGCCAATTTTTAAAAAACACAATGTTCGCAGTCGTTGCGTATTTAGTAAAAATCCAGTTGCTGAAAGGTTCGTTGAGAATTTCGAGCGTACGCACATCGATCTAACATGATCGGCTACAACATACTCGCTATCAGATTTTTCATTCGGTATGCGGGCACGGAAGCTTCCGGTTCGCGTGTGGAACGTCCGGATAAGGGTTGCATGTCGTTTAATGGCGGCCACGCGGGCCGATCGAGCCGACCTCTAATTAAAGCACGGGTACACTGATTCAAAGGTACACGCATTACGGGGGGAAATGCAACTTTGTTATTGACTGGTAACCGCGTGCCCTTGGTTTCATGGAAACTGACCTGATTTTCGATCCCGTTCCCTCGTCAGGTATTGACGTCAACTGACCTTTCACGTGCGCCCCTGCCGATGCTTTAATAGTATGTTTATAGGCCGCGGCTGCATAAATAACATTCCTTGGATCGATGCACCCGGGCCGCGTCCGTTCGTTTTAATTAATGAAAATTCCATCGGTGCTGCACGTGACTTCGCGGCCGGCCTAACTTTTTTCGAACTTTCAACCCGCAGCGTATCGCTATCGATCAGTCTTCGGGGCTCGGTTTTAGCAGGGGTACGTTTTGCTTTGATACTGAACTTTGATACTGAAATCGGTGACGTCAGCTCGCACAATTAACAGGTGTTTAATCGTTCGACACTTCGCGGACAACTAGGAAATTTCTGTGTTTTTTTTTTCAAAGCCAGTTTTTATTGCGTTCACGATTTGGAAAATATGTTAAAGTCAAGCTACCCCTATATTAAATTAACCGAATATACATGCGTGCACTGCAGAATTTTTTATTTTAATTATTAACGCACCGCCGTGCGTGAGCAAGCATAAAATTGGGACAAGGAAAATTTAATAGGAGTTCAATAGCTTTACAAATATATGTACGAAGTATATATGCATCGGTGGACGATGAATAGATAATATAAAATTGGTACAAGAGGAAAATTTAATAGGAGTTCAATAGCTTTACAAATAAATGTACGAAGTATATATGCATCGGTGGACGATGAATAGAAAAAGAGAGAAAATTATTATTTTCCAGAAAAACAGTAATTTAAAAATTTTTTGTAAATCGATCACGATTTGAATTATCTTTCCAGGAAGACTGGAACGAAATAACAAGAACTGGTCACGAGTGTGTGGTGCTGGAAAATCGAAATTATCTGGAAATTCTCTTGTGAGTGTATTTTATGCAACCGCAGCGTTAGGGGGATGTGCGAGCCCGAGCGACTCGGCGATCGTTACGAGTGTAATTGACACGATCGGGACGTGATGTATCATTTCGCGGGAATGGCTAACGGAGAGCATTAAGCTGGTCGAATTGGGTTGACTTCGATGAATTACACCGAGGTCTAAAATCAGAGGTGAACTTGTTGCACCGACGTATCTTTAATCCCGTTCATAAATCAGGGACCGTCAACCGGGCTCGAAAAGAAGTGATTCATGAGAATTTTGGAACCAATCAGTGCAATCTTCCGGTCCTGATAGATTCTTTATATTTTCCGCTAATATTTTCAAATGAACAGACATTATAAAAAGTATTTTAAAACTACCCAAACACTAATCGCGACTGGTACATACATTCCTCTGTGGGAATAATAAAATTGAATTCACTCAAATCTCGTACAATTTTTATATGCAGTATACAGAGTGTTTGGTAACTGGTGGTCCAAGCGAAAAGGGGGTGATTCTACATGAAAGAATAAGTCGAGAAAATTTGTTCATCCGAAGTTTCATTATCGAAAAAATCGAGTTTGAAATGCAGCATGCTATTCGATAGGAATTGTCTGACGCGTCTGATCATGACCAACCAAATCTACTTCCTGCATATACTAAAGCACTCAAACCCGACAGATCTTCAAAGTCGATTTTCTCGAAAAACAAAGCCTCAAACGAAAAATGTTTACTCTATATTTTCGACATATTCTTTCATGTAGAATTACCCCGTTCTCGCTTGTACCACCAGTTACCAAACACCCTGTATAATTCACAATACAAAATTTAACAGATTACTAAACATTTAGATACCGTATGTGGAAATCGGATCAGTTTCGTAGGAACAAAAATATTCTAAGACGAAAGAAAAATTTAGTTCCAAGTTAATAATTTGTCTGATTTTAGAGTGCTGACAGTTTATAGATAATAATGATATAAAACGTTTTGATCGACGAATACGTGCTATTACATTTTGCAAGTTTAATATCCATCATTTTCAGGTACAGAGCAAAATATGAAATAAAATCTTGTATCCAATGTTATACGTACGAATAGCTACATAGCTGCTTAGCTATTCTACATTATAAAATACTAATGTAAATTGTACTCACAATTTTTTCAAAATCATTACTCCTCCGTCGGATCCATAGCACACTATTATTAGCTCAAACGAATACGTCAGAATAATCCTGCCTGTGTTTTGGAGCACACACTACGCACAAGACACTACGCACAACACACTTCGCGAAATTTTGACAGCGAACGATACGAAGTTAATCGAACCGCGATCAAAATAATACTGCGATTTTAATCGCCTCGCTCCCACGGGCGTGGTGGGGGTAGGTTACACTAGGAAAGTCAGACGCTGAGGGAGTGTAACCGCTAGATACAAAAAAAAAGGGAAACAAATTACCCAAATTCAACTCTCGGTACCCAATTCCAATTCTGTCCCGCGGAATTTAATTACCCTGTTTTTGTGTCTATACACCCTTGGCGACTGACCTCGATAGTATGACCTGCCCCTAACACGTTTGTGGGAGCGACGCGGTTAAAGTTGCAGTATTATTTGGTTCATAATTTGGTAATTATTTGGTTTTTAATTTAAAAAATTTTATTCTATATTTTCGACTTATTCTTTCATGTAGAATAAACATACTCATTTTGCTTGTACCACCAGTTACCAAACGCCCTGTATACTCGAAATATGTTAACTCTACCGTAGACGTGAAGATTGAAGCTTCAACAGGCTAAAATATAATTTCTTCGAAAAAAAGATGAGTGGATTGAAACAGTAATAACAGCGAATATTTGTAATAGCTATTTTTAAAGAAAGTTTCTGCCCAAAGAAATCACAAAGAATCTGGTTCAACGGGCAGCAGACGCGGACAAAGGCAGGGTGGAGAAAGAAAGGGTGCAAGAATAACTCGATCGGTCTCTACACCGGTTGAAATTGAGCTTCCAACGCCGATCTAACTCGGCGCTGGTTGGACCGAACGGTCTGCTCGCGATCACTATAACGAAAAGGAAGTACGGAAAAGCTGGCGTCGGCGTCGGCGTCGGTGCGGCGTCTCTTTGAAACGGAAAAGGGCGGGCGACATAAGCTAGGTCAGGGCCCGAATCGACGTTCCATTCTGACGAGCAGCGGTCTCGCGTCTGATGGCAATCACAGAAATGCATTCAGCGGACCGTGCAGAGTGGTGCATTTCCGTGGACCAGACGTCCGCGTTCTGCCACGTGAATATCCCTTTGTAAGTGCACGCGTGCTACGCGGCCTATCGCGCGGTAGAGGGTTCTGTATGCAGTCGCCGCCGTCACCGCGTCGCGTCGTATGCACCGGCGTTGCACCGGGGCTGCACAGTCGCAGCCCACATCATCAGCGGTTGGCAAAGGACCGCGGACGCGAATTAACCGAGATCTAAAAGAAACCGAGACCACCCAGCAAGCCTAATTGATACCGTTTCAAAGCCATACGGGCCTGATACGGGACCCTGAGGAACGCTATAGCAAGTTTGCGCACCCACCCTCGATTCCCATTAACATAATCATTTGCGCGATTTGTGCCTAACTCTTCCAGCGACGAATAACGTTGGCTTGCAATTTATAGACTTTTTGTAACATCAGAATCTTATTTTATCGTAACACATTACTGTATTACGATTGATGAATCATATATAGAATTTGACATATAATATATAGAATCGTACATATCATTCTGAATCTTATATAGAATATTAGAATTTTATTCCAATATTAGAACCTCTCGAGTACCGTAAATTTGGCATCTTTCGACTTTCCATTTCGTCGAAATAAATTTGTTTCGGTTCATCCTAATATTAATCAAGAATTAAGATCACTTTCGATTCTTTTTCTGCATACAGAACATTATACATAACAATTTATACTGTAATAAGTAGACTCCGGCACAGCAGAGGCTCAATCAGCTTAAAAAATTAATTAGCACTGATTCCGATGTGTTGTGTATTTCTTAAATGCACAAGAATTATATTGCATTACCTTGACACGTAAACAAATATATATGCAAAGTTGTACCCATCGATAACCTAAAAGTTCAGTACCGAAAATGGTGTGCGATCAGGTGGAAGTGAGATATTTTTGTAACGCATTACAGTGCTTGTTAAAAATAAAAGATTGACAATTGGGAAGTGGGGGTGTAGCATGACGGGAAGCGCAAGTGAATCCTCGAAGCCTTGATTTAGCGGTGCAGATGAAAAATGTTTGTTTATCGATTCGTGTGGGCGGAAATGGTTGTCGGGACAGCACGTTCCCGTAGGAAAACAGTATTCGTTGTTTGTGCACAGGACCGTGGCGCCGGTAAAATATTTATTTTTGACGCGGGAAGGGGTTGGGGGCGCGGGGTCAAAATACGAGCGCATCCTGGAATATTTTCCTTCGATATGCATAATACATATTTTGGACGGCGTACGATCACAAACCCCTGTGAATTCACGAAACAATATTGGACGTTATTTCGATGTAATGAGGGCGGTGCCACTGGTTCCGTGTCTCGCGTTACGGTGCCGTGGAATTTTTGCGAAACTTTGCTCTACAAATTTAATGGGAATATAACGAGCAATTTGAAAGATTAAATACAGCCAGATACGACAAAAGCAGTTTAAGAATTTATTTCGCGCATATAATTATATTTTACGGAGCAATTGTTATCGCTTGAAAGTATGCGATTTTAATGGCGATTTCCGATAATTTATATTTTATTATAATTCGTTACGATTGGTTTTGCCTGGTTTTCGGTGAAAGTCCGAGCAAATGTGATATCATGGCAAGGTAACTTTTCGAAATTTGGAAAAAGATCCTCTGTTGTGAAATAAAAGGTTCTCCCTTTCGGCAGTTGTATTAAAACTTTTTACAATCCGCTCGCTGAATGTTAGATAACACATTTTTGGTTGTAAATCTACCAGACTTTTCGATATCGGACGATCCAGTATTTCACGGCACTTTTACATTAAAAAAAAAAATTGGAATATAAAACTGAAAGGTCCATTTATAATCCCTGAAATAACTGGAGTTTATGAACCAAACCTTACACTAAATGAACCATCATTTAGTAAAATGATTAACAAAATCCACTCATTTTTTAATGGCTAATTGTCAGAGAAATGAACGGAGATCTGAAGGGAGATTTTAAACTATAAGATCACCATTTTATAACATTTTTAGTTTTAAAAAATCTGAATATAAATCCTAAAGTTCACGTCTATATTCTCGAAAATAATCAGAATTTTTCATTCAGTATTTGTATATGAAAAAAATTGCCAAACTTTTGAATGTACCTAAACAGAACTGGCAGATGGTTCTACGGGTTGGGGGTTCAATTTATAACTCGGCCATTTTGCGACGTACTGACTTTCTGAAAATTGTAATCTACAGCTGAGAGATCCCTTTACATCCTCCATAAAAAATTGCAATTTTGCAATCGGTAAATAGCGAGAAAAAAATTCGGAAATTAAACTTGTTTCGGGACGGTGCACCGAAGCAGAAGCGATCGATGTTCGGAAACCGTAACAGAAACGAATGTCTCGTTATTAACGTTCCCCGGTTATCACGCGATGATCCCCGGCGACCATCATGACACCGCATTAACCTTGAAATCTGATCTAATCGAGCCGGACCGCAGCCTTCTGTCGTGACCGAGATTGCGGTTTCGCGGCATGCATGCGACCGCTTCGAGCCCATTCCTCGCGGCGCGGCGGACCCGTGTGTACACGTTAGGAAAGACAAAGGCGGTCGATTATCGAGCCATCGATGAAAAATACGATCGGGCAACGGTCCCGACGTCGACGATGCTTCAACGTCCCGTCGATGCGCGTCGGCCATGCTTCAACGGGATTTAGGAGTCGCCAAGTCGCTGAAACGTGTCTGTTGCGATCGCCGGATTTCTCGCGATCCCTCACTCGCGCGAAAATCTTCTTTTGCAATCGACGCCAAATGTCCTCTCGACGTGCACACGTTTTTTCACACGAAACCTGCAAGCTTCCCGGATGACATACCACCCGGTTCTGTTTTGCAAATTCGTTCGCTCCAATTTTTCAAAAGCAACGTAAATTCCCCTGCAAGAATCACGTGCGAATCCGTCCTCCGTGTCCGAGGACAATTTTCCCTTTACGGACCCCTAAAATAACTAAATTATTTTATAAAAATACCAAGAATTTATCTATCGAAGTTTTTAGCTATTCCTTTCTATAGTCAAAGAAATAAATTTGTCGAATAATTTCTCATGGGAGCGTTTTTACAATCTTGGTAGTTGTCATTTTGACGGGTCCCCGTAAACCTAGTGTTCATTAAACTGGAAATTTTCTTGTTGGATCTAAAAATTTGTAAAGCAAAAGGACCTCCTTACGTTAATTGATATTAATGATATTTTTGTATTATTTTTAGAATAAGAAATCTTTCTTACTATCCCTTAAATCGACATTCTTAAAAGTTTTCTAGTGTTTTAAATTGTGAAAGTATAAAGGAGAGGAAGAGAAATGAGAAGACAGGCGTGAATGAGAGAATGCGTGAGAGAGAGAGAGAGGGTGAAAGAGAAAGAAAGAAAAGATAGTATAAGAGTTAAAAGATATAGGATAGTATATTTGCAAGATAATATAGATAGTTTAGATTTTTTATAGATGAAGGATAAATGTAAATAAAAAAAAAGAAGAAAAAACAGTACAGTGTAAAGGAAACGGGATCTCTTTGTAACCCGTAAGGGAACAATAAAAATATACATACATACATACATAATGTTTTAAATTGAACTACGGTATATGCTCGCTCGATGCTGCTTCTTCAGAAGTTCTGGAAGTCACAGTGAAACGAAAGAAAATCGACAAAATACGAGTCACTATGACTCTTTCGTTGCATCCCGATTTTTGATCGACCCTGTTTCGTGCAACGAGCGGGGTACTACTGTATTCGGTTTTATCGTGGATTCTCGTCGACAGATAATAGGTGTTCGTGGAACGGAGTGTTCATGTAAGGTTCAATTGTGTATTTATGGGTACCGAGAGTGAAATAAATGGCGCTGGCAGGCGTGTTGACGTAGCAGAATGACTTTGCATCATTCATGATTCACCGATCGGTGATGTAACAGAGGGCGGAATCGGTAGTTCTGTGTAAGAGGGGGTTGGGTGGATCGTCAGTTCTATGTAAACGGGTCGAAAGTTCTTCGGCCGTAGCCTCTAGACAGATCAAACCGGATCGTAAAAAATTAATCGCCCGGAAAGCGGAAGTGTGCGCACACATGTCGGTCGTAGCCTGTCCTCGTGGACGGGGTTATGCGCGACGCGTCGGTGCATTAGCGGGGTTGTTGCACCGTTCAAAGCCCCGACGACGGACGCGTTTCGCGACACGATTTTAAACCCGATCGATTGTTTCGAACTCGCATCGGACCGAAAATTTTCGCTGAAATTCTCCTCGAAGAAGTCGAACGCGGGCCATCAGACCCGGGAAAAATTGATTGAAAATGGCAAGCGTTCCCTTCAATTCGAATAGTAAGAAATTCACATTTGATTTATTACGCGTAATTTTTACACAATTATCTCTATTACTACCGAAGTTACTCTATACTCTCCTTATTATTAGACAGCGGATCTTTATGCATTCATGGCTTATGGAAATGTTCAAAAAATGCTATAATATAAAATTCGAGAGAATTTGACACGATTTTTATTTGCTTTGGATCTACAAAGGCTGTTCCTATTAAAAATAGGATTTTATTTCATTCCACTTTCTTAAAAAAACTGGAAATTGCATAAACATCCGCAGTCTACTTATTATATTCATAAATTGTATTCATACTCTAAATTCATTGAATTTGTAACCTAAATAACTTTAAGATAACTCACATAACTTTCGCCCCCTCCAGGTTTAAAGTGTGTAAACATATTTTGAAACAGCCTGTATTGGAAGAGAAAATTGAATTGTTACGATGAAACGATAAACGTATTTTCCGTTGAACATAATTTTTGGAATTCGACAGAACTTTCATGTAAATTAGAGAAGGTTCTGGTTCCAAGTGATAATTAATCATCGTTGCACAGCCGCAGGGGCTCCCGGCAAATAAACATTCTGATATTCCACGGAACATCGACGACACGCGTTTGTGGCGGTCTCTGCTCGAACTCGGTCTCGCGGAAATCGATATCTCGATTTATTATTATCAAGGGGGCGAGTCGGTCGCGGCTCATTATTGCAAAGCCGTACAAACGTTGCCGCCATAAAATTACTACTAACCGAATTACTGACGCGATAATGCCCGATTCCGTGAGCGTCGCGTGCGCGAAATTAATTAACGACCGCGCTTTCATGCTCTCGCGGCTTATTTCGAATTTTTTGGCCACCATAAACTGCAATATACTACCTCGTTCCCATAAGTCGTTCCCCACTCTTTCAACAGTAACTTCAAATATAAAACAATGATACCTATGCTTTAATCAGTCGACTATTTCATTTTAACAAAATTATTTTCGTATAATATTTCGAGCTCCGAAGAGAAAATGATTTCAGTTTATTCGAAAGGAGAAAATTCGAAAATTTGTCCGAGAATGTAATGTTGAATTTAACACGTTGACCGCCATATCGAATTTTTACGTTAATATATTCATTGTACGAAATTTGATTGGGATCTGTAAAATGCAAGAAAGTTGGAATTTTTATTTCATTAAATAACTTACTTTGTTTTCATGGAATTTTTTAGGGTTCTCGTTTGGCACTCAAAAGTGCCAACGTATAGAACGATTGAATAATTTGTCGACTAATAAATTAAAAACGTAGGGAACACGAGCGAGTTCCAGACGGCCCCCGAGAAAAACAAGAAAAATATTCGGGTGAAGCGATTGTTTCGTTTTTTCGTCCCCGGCCGCAATTCCGTCCTTTCGAATATAATTTTATGGAGCAGCTCGAACATAGTTGCGCGCAGAAAGAGACGGGGACAGACTTTTCGAGGGCGCCTCGTTGCAGCATTTGCATAATACTCTCGTTAAACGCATTTGTTCCCTCGCGCGCACTTGAAATCGCGCTCCGCCCGGTGATTTCAACGCCCGGAACGAAAAACCGCGCGCCTCTCGTTAATCGCGCGTCGCGTTTAATTAATTTCTATCCATCGGAATCTCTCCCTCTCCCACCCCACCCCTTGCCCCCCACCCCGCGCCGTTATGGAATATTCGAGAGACCGGGCTTGTGTTACCGTGTCGCAGATTTTTTCCCCTCTCTCTCACTCTAGTTCGACCCTTCGACCTCTCGACCTTTGTTTTCCCCGAGTAATCATGTAAATAGACTCCGCGGAGCGCACGCAAAAATTCCATTCATACGGCACGACGAGCTGAAAACGGACACAATTTTCCTCGGAAATTCATACGTTGCGTTCTCCGACGCCAATTCTGAGAGATGGCGGCCTGTGCCAGTTAATTTTACTGCCTGACTTTGTTTCTTTCTTTCCGAGCGTAACGTTTTTATGGAACATTTTCCACGTTCTTTCCAAATTTATTCCATCGTTCTCAAATCTTACACGATCGTAGTAATTGAATGTTACTGATCGAACATTTGCATTCTCTTTTAACGATTTCGAGATGCCTTCATCTTGCACATTGTCCCACGGCTTTCATCGAAGCGATCGAACGTTGTTGAGTGAAAATTCAGTTTGAATAAAATAGCACGGAGTGGTGTCAATAAATTTTTTAGAACGATAAAATCATGATAGAAACATATCTTTAACACTAAACCTACCATGTTAAAAATGACCGGTTTTGTATTTCACAATTAGTGAAACTATAAAAACTCATTTATGGAAAATAGTGAAATCCTTGTCCAAGCATTTGGGTTGCCATTTTTATAAGGCAATATTTAATATATAGATACGTATATGAGTTGTGTCTATACAGTAACTCGTTGACTGCCCTGTCATCCATATGTGGGTGACGGAATTATTATTATATTTAGTTAATGTATTCGTTGCACCAAATTTGATTAGGAACTGTAAAATGCAAGAAAGTTGGACGACTACTCAATATCATACATTTAATTTTTTCAATTTTTATTTCATTAAATAACCTACTTTGATTTTATGGAATTTTTGAGGTTTATATTTTGGCAGTCAAAGTGTTAATATTTCCTTGGATATTTTTCTATTTTCTATCTTTCACTATCTAATTAACTATCAGTATTCACTATCTAATTAAAGTTTCAATTTAAGGTCCCTCATATATTTATTTTGTATCTTTATTTCGAAACATCGTGAATTGGTTTTTCCAAGCAGCAGGTTGATTGAATGTTTTTTCTGTTTCGTGTCCGGATCATGAAATTTCGCAAAAATCCAGCCGAATGTAGATCGCCGGTCCCTTGTAAGTACAGCAAGGGTAGATAGAGGGAAATCGACGGTCTATGAATCTGAATTCACTACACGCCTCTCCGTTTCGTTATGCTAATGGTGTACCGTCCCTTTTCCGTGCTTCTTCCATCCCCGTATTTCTTCCATCAGCAAAATTCCTTTCCGCCATGGAATTACGCTTGTACGTGATCCCTTTAGATCTCTCGATCTAAAATACCTTACTATAAACGGATGGAATTTATGATCTCGAATCCGCGTCTATAACCGGCAGATTCGTTAATTTTTTTCCTGTTAATTTCCCGGGGAAACGAGAACGGGTACGAGAACGCAAACACACGACGACAAATACAACGCGCACGGTGATTGCACCAACACTACGGAAACGGAAGAAATGCATTACACATGGGCTAAATGCACTCCGCTAGGCGAAGGAAGTTCTATTATTTATAATTGCTGCGGTGCAACACGGTTCCACCTATATTAATCTCTCGCTCTCTTTCTCTCCTGGCATCTGGATACACCTGTTTTAATTAACAGGTCAACGGTCGCTGCAAACGATACTCCCGAATTATCCTCTTTAACTTTTTCAATGGGGATGACCAGTGTACTGCATTTGTGTTTCCTTCAATTATTTGAGCCTCTTGCAGTGTTCTAACAATTCTGACTCATGAAGAAGGTTCTAAAAAAAAGTTATAACAAATTTGACCCCGTTCTGTTCAGTCGAAATAAAATTTCATTCTTTTGTAGTCGATATTTGAGGAGTGAATACAACCATAAATAAATACAAAGTAAATTGTAGTAGTTCTAACCACTGAGACGTAAAGGAAATGGTACAGCAAGTTAGAAATAATATTTGAATATTTTTCGCTTACTAAACTGCGTTAAATTGTATCCCGTCATTTTTCTCATGAATGCATAAAATCCGCAGTATGGCAACCTGTTGAAAATGTGTCAGTTTGTTCTTAGTTCACCAAATAATTCTCTCACTTTATTGTATCGCAATATCCACGTTGGTATAAATTATATATTATGCAGTTGATCGTGGCAGAAGTTTTGTCACGTCAATGTTACTTGTCTTAAGCTACGTCTCCTCAAATGTTCATGAATTTACGCTTCTTCGCTTTGAATGTACATACGTCACGAAGGAATAATTCCCAATGAATGTGAAAGATGAAAAACCGACTGTTTATGCTTCTCTTCAGCGATTGAATTGAATTCATTTTACTGGCACGAATGTGTACGTACGCGGTGAAACCGGACGATGAAAACGAACACCGTTCAATTGTTTGGACAGGTTTAGTCGCTGCCGTTTCACTGTTTCATTGTAGATGGATCATCCAGTCGACACGTCGAAAGCAGCAACTGATCCTAGTTTGTTCGCCAATCACTGGACCGCGGATTTTATTGCAAAATAAAAATTATCCGCATCGATTGCAAGAAACATGAGGTAGAACGGAAATTCAGTTTTGCGACAGATACACAAAACCCGCAGTCTACTAATCACTCTGGACGATCATTTTCGATGAAAATCAGACGAAGACGATCTTCTTTATCATCGATCATCCGGAATGCACATCCAAATTGGCCTTTAGGCCTGAGAATAGATCAATTTTCATTTTCCGCGCGTGAATTTATTGCATAGAGCTCGACAATAATATTAATAGACGCATAAAACAGATAATGCACCGCCGAGGGAGAAGAGTTTGCTCCGATTTTACGAGCCAACGATGTAACAGAGAACTCGTCGTTACGATACGAGTACTAAACGCGACATTAATGCCCGCATAAAGTTCGGGACACTCTAATAAAAGTCATAACGATATCACTTTCGCCTATACCGACGGATTTATCTTCGGTATTATTTCCTGCGTGGCTGGCTACAGCCTACCCCTTTCCACTGAATTGTGCACGTCGCGAATATTATGTACACCTACTTCGTTTCTCCTCGTGAAATATGCTCCCATTCTGAAAGTATTTTCTGCAGGATTCTAGAGCTCCGAATTTGTTATGTATTATTAGGTCGTCCCATATAAGTTCGTACCGTTTACTCTTGTACGATTTAAATTCTGCAAATAAAATATGCAATCACCCTTTCATTCCACAACCACTTTTTACCTTTTTGGCAGACATCACACCGTCACTGTAAAATTTCTGCGGTTTTAACACTGACTGCCAAACTAGAAACCTCGAAAATTCCATAAAATCAAAAGTAAGTTATTTTTAATGAAACAAAAACTGATATTATTAAATGTCTGATATTGAGTAGTCCTCCAACTTTCTTGCCTTTTACAGATCCTAATCAGATTTGCTTTAGTGAATATATTAACGTAAAAATTCATTTCAAAATCTGGACAATTAATTCCGTCACCTACATATACCCAAATACCTTTCAATGGTGAATAATATAAAGATATCCACGGCACGAACTTTTGGGACGACCTAATTCCAGGGCATATAACACTTTGAGAAAAACTAATTACTAGATTGCGGATCTTTCTGCATTTATGGCTTCTGATAATGTTGACAAATTTTTATAATATAGAATTTCACATATTTTAATACTATTTATATTTATTCCAGATCTACAAAGGCTACTGCCACTAAAAACTAGGTTTCATTTGTTTTCACTCTCCTAAAATTTGGCTACAAAAATTAAAAATTCCATTAAGATCCGCAGTCTACTGATTGCTATACGAGTTAGGGTAGGATAGTCTAGGACAATCGTACGTTGTCTCCGCTTCTGCTCACGCGTCGATGAAATAGGACGAAAATAACGGACGAAAGACCTGCCCCCACCCTTGCGGTATAAAGAATTTCGAGCAATCTGCGGTTAGTTGGCGGAACGGTGGAAAATGGAGGGCAGTTCGTGCCCCACGTTCCTATTCTTTTCTCTTGTTTCACGATCGGCCCGCGGACCGGGATATTCCGCGCTTTGTCAAACGCTCCCGGAATCGGGAAGCGTCCCGCAAGAAACAGGCTCCGCTGTCTTCCGCATTAAACGAGATTGAACGACGGTGATTCCGCCGGCGGACCGGAAACCGCAGAATTGCACCGCTCGAATTGCAACCCCCTGTAAATAACGTTCGTCGACTAATCAAAATTCTGCCCGGCTGTTTTTATTCGCCGTGATTATCGCGCCGCGTATTACTCACCGAAATGAAACGATCCTATCAATATTCTCGCGGCCACTGTCCTATTCCCCTCTCTCCTCCCCTTTATGAACCGAAATGATCTTTGACCCTCGAAAATTGCGGCCGCGGCGGAATGACTTTATTCATATAAATTAACACTTTGACTGGCAAACTGAAAAACTAAAAAATTCCCTAAAATCAAAGTAAGTTATTTAATGAAATAAAAATTGTAAAAAATTAAATGTATGATATCGAGTAGTCCTCCAACTTTCTCGAATTTCACAGATCCTAATCAAACTTGGTACAATGAATGTATTAACGTAAAAATTTATTTCAAAATCTGGACAAATACATCAGTCATCCACATATCGGTGACATGGCAGTCAACGTGTTAAGTACAAACGAACACGGATTCTATATAAAATGGTAAGTCGAAAATAAAAGTTTGTCTTAGCCTTGATAGAATTTCTAAGTAGAAACGGTCGGTCATGCACAGACGCGTCTTGTTCAATAGCATGAGTGTTCGTCGAATCTTGAACCTTCTGCATTGAAATTTTGTACATATATTTAGTGGTGTTTGACGTATACGTGTGATTTTTTACAAGTGAAAATTCTCAAAGTTACATTAGTTACATATTTTTTTATAGAGCATGTTCTGAAAACCACGGGACGATTTCAATGATTCCGTGGTCTGAACCGAAAGAAATGAAAAGTTTTTTGAGAATCGTTGATTTCTGAGATATTCGGCTTTCAGCACGATAATAAGTATAAATGGACGGATTTAAAAATTGTTGTAATGAACTGAATCGAAGTTCGGTAACATTTTTCCGGGAAAATTGTTTATCGCTGGTGATAACCCAATATCGGCGACCCAATTTCGATGTAACGAACGACAAGATTACTTCGGCGGGCCTACGGAGGCCGTCGAAGAGGGATTGGAAGGAAACGAAAATACGAAGAGGGTAACGGGCAACCTGAGCACGCTGCGGAGACAGGAAATCGTGAAACGAGGGAGGAAGATATAGATATAGAGGGCGGAGGCGCGAATAGAAGGGTCTCCGGGTAACCCGCGAACGTAAATCCCTTCCGGCTGGATTTTAACGTGGAATTTATCGTCGTGCTGGTAAATTATTGTCCGTCACGGGTTCCTGGAGGACGGTCTGGCTCCGCAAAAGAGAGAGGGGGGGGGGGAGAGAGAGAGAGAGAGAGTGGTGGGAGCACCCCCGATCGAACCTCTGCAACCCTATTAATATTTCGCCGGGGCTAACGTGTCTTCGATTGCTTTATAAATACCCGGCGCCAACCATTCGGAAGGTTTTCATAAATTTTCCAATTTCGCGGCCGCCACCGGCTCGCGTAATCCCTCCTTTCAGCATAATCCTTCCCTTGGTTTAGTATTAACCGCAGCGGCGCTCCGCGAGCCGAATTTACATTCGAGGACTGATGAGTCCGCTGAAACGTATCGCTGGATCGTGTTCCACGCATTAAATATACAGGGTGGTACGCTGGAAACTGGTCATCCGAATATCTCGTCGGTGATGGGAACAAATTATTGCGTTTAAAACACCGAATCGACTTTCCTGTATAACCTGTCCATCAATCAAAAAATAACTTTTATCTATACTCCTCGACACCATGCAACTTTTTTATGTAACACAGTTTGTGCTGTTGTGAATAATAATCGGGTCATCTTGCACTCTGAATTTTCACCCCTTCTCTCTCTCTTTCTCTCTCTCTCTCTCTAGGGCGATTTTTCTGTTTCACTTTTTTTTTTTGCTACGTAAATCTTTCCGGTCGACGATATCCCCGCGTAATCTCGCGTTTCATTCCCAACCGCGGCGATAAATTTATCCCTGCATCCCTTTGATCTCCGGCTTTACTCGAGATCTCGAACGATCCCGAGATTTTTCGAATGATCATGCGATATTTCGACTTTTCACGGTTTTGTTCGCCGACGACGCGTTTCCCCTCGAAAGACCAACTCCCGTCCGTGATTATGGCGAACTCTTTCCACGCGATGTTTCCCAATTAACTTTATTAACGATTTGTAACACTAGATTTAATTCTGTATAATTTCTGCGCTGCTGCTCCTTGCACAGTCTCCTTTTTGTTCACACAATGATGCACGATTACAAGAAAAAGGCCTTCAGTCTTTCATTCACAAATTATACATTTTTAGTTCGGAAAACATCGCTGCGAATAAACATGAAACGACCATTGCCATCGATCAGGCTGTGCTATATCGAATAGCATAATAGAATGCGTTCAGGGATGTGCGTACCAGACATTAGCTTGATTTATGAAGATTAGCTCTACTATGCTTGCCCCGAGGGAGATTTCAAATCAAAATGTTAACGATTTTAATAAAATAATTAAACTGAGCAATTATCACTGGACTATGCCTCCCCAGGGAGATTTCAAATGAAAATGTTAACGATTTTAATAAAATTGATTTTATGCGTTAACGATGTGCAGGAGAAATACAAAACTGAAGAAGGCTTACTAAGATTATCCGAAGAAAGAAAATCTAATCAGCCAGTAAAATACCTCTGAAGTTTCTAAAGCGAATATTAAATTAAAATTCCTATAATTCGCATTAATTTGAATACTCCAGGGTTGATTTACTCCAGGGTCCTCCGTTAATAGGCTACGGTAAAGGGTTCGGAAAACAGCTCGTCGACAGGGAAAGGGCGCGATCGGAAGTTTCGTCACGTCTGACCGACGACGAAACGACAAACGGATTCGTTGGTACGTCTTTCATTCGGTTTGATGGACAATAATTCGTAGGCCGTAAGTGGCCGACGGTTCGCCGGAGCTTTTTACGACGCCACATCCAATCTGGTGAACACGAGTGTTGCCCGTCGTGTAAACGGGATAATCATGAGCCCGACAAATCAGACGACCATAAGCTTACGGGTCCCATATCGTTTCCCGACCTCGCCGGCCAAACGACTGACAACCGTGATTTTCTATCTGTGCAAAAAGGAATAACAGAAAGCAGAGTTTTTACGACGGCTTTCGGAAAACTGGTTCGCGTTCCATTCTTCATGACGATTTTGATGGCCCCGAAGATGGAACGCCGAATAAACGGAAAGCGTTTCTCGCCCGTTATCGATGACCATTGCGACGACACACCGAAACTGGGAAAACGTTACGAGTAGGCTTACGAACGGCAAAGGAAATTGTTGTTCACGGAGAACGGCGAATTGCTCGGGGGATATTGCAGTTAAATAATATACCTAGTCACCGTAAACATCGAAAGCATACTTTCAACAATTGGTACGGCTTCACTTTATTTTTATTTTCTGCTTTCACCGAAAATAAAATGAAGCAAATATACGAACAACTAAAATAGAATTTAGGGTTCTAGGATATACGGGGCAGTGAACAAACATTTTATATTTGTATTACGTTAGATCGAAGTTAATACTACACAACGGAAAAAATTTAACAAAACGAACCTTTCAGAATTGTAGAAAATAAAAATGTCGTATAGAAATTTTATTTTGTTTGTTAAAGTAAGCTTTTATTTTGAAAGTGAATAATATTTTTAAAAGGTCACTCGCTGTATTGATTACGCGGAATTCAATGCAAGCCGTTGCCAAAACATCTCAAATATTGAGTTCCTGATTTAATTATGAAATTAAATATTAAATAGTCATTTAGTTTCTTGAGGAAGATGTTGTTAGCGTTTTAAAAAAAACTTCGTAAGAGTGTTAAAAAGGTAGATTAAATTTGGACTTCGTGTCAAACGGTTATAATAATACTAAAAATAGATGACAAGCTTGCGAAGAAAATCGTCTAACGTTCGAAGCCTCCATTTTCGGTTTCCTCTCGTTTCTCGAAGTTTTGTTTAACAAGAGGAAAGACGCCGGGTCAGGCAATTATCAAGCCACGATTTTTCAAAGCCCGTGACGCCGCATTTGCATCGGTGCTTGTGCCCGAGAGGGTGTAAATGGCGAGAGAACCTAATTTAGGGCGCAATCAACGGTGCCCTGCAGTAAATGAATTTGTTAGATAGCCGAGGTGGGGGCGAGGTTGTATGACCAAGTGGTTAACATCGAGAACCCATTAAATCTTGACGTCAACGAATATCAAAATGCTTTATAGCGTTCTGGAACACTTTTTTCTTGTCCGAGAAACTGTGTTCCTCTTTTTTTATTTTATTAGTTTCTTGGGTACTTCACGGTTCGCCTTTCATAGTTCCAAACGAGAACGCGAAACTCTACCGTTCGGTATAAAAGTTGCATTAGCAGCCGAGGATTTTATTGAAATCGACTCCGGTTCGACTTCGTTTTTGACTGTACCCGCGCGTCTATGTATATTTACTTTTCCTACGTTCCTGCGTTCTCGTTCCCGAAGTTCCAGCATAGTTCTCTTTGGTTAACTATACCTTTCACGAGCGAGCGTACGCCATAGGTAGACTGCCGGGTATTCGTGCAGATCTTTATAGGGAATTAAGAAAACAAGAATTTTACATCAGAATAAATTCGCATGAGTTCGCTGCTTACTGAATCTACTTTCCCAGATTTTTATCTCCCTCTCTCTCTCTCTCTCTCTCTCTCTGAAATTTATCTCTCGGTAAATGGAACTGATAATACTTGAAAATGAGTATGAAGATCAACTTTCAAAACTGTGATTTTTGTGACTTTTTCAACAAGTAATTCAGATGTTATCGACATCCTTCAAATATTGAATTTCATTATTTTATGGTACCAGAATAACATTTTCTCTTCTTTTCCTACACACCGAATTGAAATATACTGTTACTTCCAACTTCTGTAGCTTGAAATTAATGCAATTTTTATTTTCCACAAAAATATTTCTGTTGAAAATACTGTTAGCGAAAACCACGAAGAAATTCTGCTAATCGAATTTAGTATCGGTGCATCATGTGCAAATATTAACTCAATTTTTACAAAATAGGGGATGAAGTTTTTGAAATGGAAACTCTGAAAATGAGAATTTGCAGGAGATACAGAATTTTCAGTGTCAGACAGGAAGCCGGGCCGTAAAACGCGTTTCAACCCAGCCATGTAAATTCGATTTCCCTAAAACAGTGTACTATATGATACTAATTGCGAGCTCTATCCGTGTGCGATGCAAAGCCTAACTTACGTATCGTACGCTGGTGGCGTCGACCTTCAGGGGACCAATTTTACGCTTCGGTCATGCTACGGATTACACGGACTATCGAGTGTGCCGAATGATTGGCTATCGAGTTACGGGAATTCTACAGCAATTTCTTCAGGATCAACCGAGAGCGTCCTAGAGGACACCCAATCCGAGGACTTGTAATTCTATCCACTATTTAGATCCTGTCGAGTCCTATTCTTTTCATCGATGTCTAAATCATTTTTATTTTAAAATACTTTATTTGCATTCCGAAACGTCAGTTTTACGTTAGTCGTAGATAGACTGCGGCTTTGATGCATCAATGAGATAAATGTCTGCATGCAATACAAAACTGTACAGACGTTAGCTGTCACATTATTATTAAAAATTATTAAAAGAAGCAATACGAGCTTGCGTTGCCTAGAAACAACCTAGAAAATTTTTATTTTACATATTGATCCAACAAATCATTTTCGCTGCAGTACTTTTTTATTTCCTTAAAATGTGACGCGATAGGTTGATTTAAAGTGTAAAGCTTTATCATTACTAGTCTGCGAATTATTCGTTTACTTATATATTTCTAGAATGAGTTGTCGAAATTTGAAACAGTAAAAAGATTGAAAGAATGTACATGCATCATTTTTAATCGATTAAAACTATTAACAGAATAAAGGAAAATATTTTTCTGCGGCTCCCGGTTAGAATTTGCTGCTACACCCGAATTCGAGAAAAAATATGGGGCATTCCATTTATGAAATTGAAAGCGACCCTCGGCATCCCGATAGAGAATGAAAGCAACAAAAAAACGTTGTATATCTGACTGGAGACCATGCAACATTTGTTCGAAAAATTAGGGCAAATAAGGCAGGAGTAATTTCGAGGTGGTGGTGTTGCGAGACTCGCGCTCAACAGTAGAACATTTACAAACGGATATGTTCACGTAACAAAGGTTCCCTTGTACGTTGAATTTTCCAGGAAAAGGGTTGCAGAACATTGCTCTACACATTGCCAAAAACCATAGGTATCGGATCCGGTAAATTTTTGGGCGCACAAAGCATTTGCCTGGTCGCAATCATCGCGCGCACCGCATCGAAACCGCACCGGCATCTCTTCGGAACGCATCTAACGTGGATTATCGGGCAGAAAGCAGAGCGCACGTTGCACCGAGCCTGCAATTTTGATGGCACACGGTTGCCGATCGATCGGTATCGTTCGGTTGTTCGCCCGGGTACCGTGGAAGAGGAAGGAAGAAAGGGAAGGAGGAGGAAAATTCCGCGCGCGGAATTCCCGAGGAGTCCGATTTATTTCTCTCAGGCTCGGATTCGGGCGTAATGGACAGCACGTTCGCAGGACGCGACGGCCGGGCCGAGCCGGGCCGGGCCGGTAAGCGTGTGGAAAGCGAACCGGCCCGCAGCAACAAAGTCCCAATAAAGCCGGCTCCGGAGCCGGTTAAGTGAAAGATATTACGCGGCCGTTACGTATGCGGCCGCCGTACCCCCGTACTCACGGAAAAACGCTAGGGGTTGCGAGAGATCGACGTCGCCTTTGTGAACGGGACCTATCGACAGCTTTGTTGCCGGGACGCATTTACGAACGTCTGGCGCAGCCAGCCCTCCACGGAGAAGGGCCTCGCGACGCCCTGGCAGCGTCGTGTCGCGACGCCCGACACCCCAGGCGAAATGTCACGTCGACGACGGAACCGTTCTCACCTGGGACCAAAGAGACCGTTCTTACACGACCCTGCGGAAATTCCGGATGCAATTTTATACTCTGCACTGCCTCCCTCCCCCTCTGCAAGGGATGGAAGAAGAGATTGCCGCGGAAAATCGGCGAGATGCGATCCGTAAACGATTTTAACTATGCAGAAAAATAGCAACTTTCGGATTGGTATTTAACCCATTTGCATCATTAGCGTATATATGCGCTCAATTTTCCTGATCGCTGTCATTATTCGTTAGCTAAGAAATAGAAATGGACGGTGTTGTTGGAGATGAAAGTGGTAATTCTGATTTCTTCTTACAATGCTGAGATACGAAGTTCTCTTACTTGTAGTCGTTTTTGTACTTAAATATAATTAAAACAAAAGTTTGGCGATAAAAGCCTTCCTTTCGTATTTCTTTATGATGCAAATGGATTAAAACCTCCGTGGAAGTGCTCCCAGACATCTATTAAAAATTTGAGTAATTATATTAAATATTTACGGTTCTGGATGAGGACAGTTTTCATTAACAAGTTAACCGCCACGTCAGTTACATACGACTGACAGTGATTTCTTACTGGGTTTAGAAATGCATTTTTATTATAAGATGTCCAGATAAACCGAATTTTATTGAGGACTTTCGATTTAATTACTGAATTAAATTGCTCTGATTTTGTAAGAATCTTTGGGGTCGATACTTGGCACTTAACGTGCCGATAAGGGAAAAATGAATGTTTAAGTTTGCTTCTGGAGGAAGGAGGTTAAAGATCATAGAGAGAGTAGATGTGGATTTAGACCTGGAAAAAATAGAGTCGTTTGAACATTTTTCGATAGCCGCTCCGTTTCCGAGAGAATGGACCTCGAAAAGTGATTCGAAAGCGCGCGCATTCGTGACTGGAATAAGTGGAAACGGTCGGTATAGCGCAGACCGGTTTGGTGGGACGCGGTGGTTCGCACAGTGGTGAATACGTGGCTGAAACATTTAAACGGCTATGTTTGGATTTTTTGGTGGTAGAGACTGTTTACTCGGCAGCACAGAAAGATTTTTAAAAGTGAGAGTAGAAAAGATTGTGAAATTTGTTAAACCATCTATTTTAACACTATATCCACCAAAAGTGTACTTTCAGTGGTAGAGGACTGAGCTGTATATAGCTGGATAATTTTCTTTTAAATAATTTTAGGATTATATTCACTGATACAATTTGCTGGATTATGACCGAAATTGCTGCCGAATTATTTATTAAAAAATTCTCAAACGTTTGTCATTGATACTACAATTTACTGGATTATGACCGAAATTGCTGTCGAATTATTTATTAAAAAATTCTCAAACGTTGGTCATTGATACTACAATTTATTGGATTATGACCGAAATTGCTGTCGAATTATTTATTAAAAAATTCTCGAACGTTGATCATTGATACCAAATGAACAGAAATGAGTTCGTGTATAAATTGTATAGTATATCGGAAGAAAATTATGCAGTTACTGTGTGCTTTTCCATTTGAAACGATCGTCTTGAATTTTCATGTCTGAGCCTGCCGGTAGCAGCATCCAAGAACTCGAGGAATAAATGGTTGCGTGAGCGATCGGAAATTCAGAGAATATTTTCAAGGATTGGAAACGAGTGTCGAGTCGTGACATGCCATCGGAAGTGACTGATTAACCAACGGCAGTGATAATAACCGTTGCGCAATATTGCACATTGAAAAGTACCTCCTCGCGTTTCGCAATATTCATGAGACGGGCGGAATGAAATCTTCCAGTAAGTGGTGGACAAATAATTTGTACATGATAGACTTTTTATTTTATGAAGAATCTCCTAGTCGATGAAAGATATTTTTCTCTGCTCTAGATTTTTCTAAAATAGCCCACGGAAGTTCCAGGCTGATTATTTTCTCTTCTAGTAAATCTACATCCGCCAAGCCGGGTTCCTCAAAAATTTTATTAAACGTCAATCTTCATGCACAGTGGTACGAAAGACGCATCTCGCTGAATTAAAGATGGTAGTGAGAATATCTCGGACATTTCATCTGTTTAGCTGATGTTCTGCATACTAGTTATTTTTGCTACCGTTTCCGCGTGATTGTCACACAACTTATCGGTGTACCTTTTTCTAAAAACAGCAAGTGCATTTTACATGTGCAACGACGTTCCTCAAAAGTTAAAGCTTTAATTATCCTTTCGGATCGAGGTATAAATATTATCCTCTACTGTTTTATTTTGTTAGCGATAAATAATATTACCTTAATGTATATTGGTAAACTAATTTTTCTGATATTTTCTGATATCCTGAAGCAAAATAAGTCACCACCCTTGCGCCCAAAGTGATTTAACACTAAACGTACCAGCACCAGTGAAATGACCGGTTCGAGATTTTTTATTTGACAATTTTTGAAATTACAACGGTGCTTCCATGAGCAATGATTCAATAGATATCTTTACTGAAGTCTAGATAAATGAAATCTTGTCATTTTTATAAGGCAATTTGTACCTTTTACATTTATAGCTCGGTACGTTTAGTGTTAATTCTCACTCTTGCGATCAACTTGGAGAATTAATTGCATGGATGGCTGGAAGACGAATGTTAACAGATTATTTCTAAACAAAATTCCCTCTCCAAAGCCTGAATGCCAAAGCACCACCTATCGGGTTGCACGAGCAACGTCGCCAAACTTTTTCAACCCGTGTATGTACGTTGAAACGGGAGAGCTAAACGTTTCGACGGAAAACTAATCAGCGGCCAGGCGGCCGGCGAGATCGGTTACGTAAAAGGCGGAAAACATCGTGGATGCAGAAAACGGCGTGTGCATACCTGGCCGGCATGCTAAGCGGCACAAAAGGACGCGCGCGGGTGCATCGATTTTGCAACGAGGGGATTCACGGGGATCCGCAGAGAGAGTGGCGCGCAACTTTTCTGCGGTCCTGGTCCGGTGTCCTCTGGCGAATCCTCTCTATCTCTCGCTATATATATATATATTTTTTTTTTTGTTCCTTAGGAAATCGAGCTGCACGCCCGTGGACAGTGATAGCGCGAAGACAATGGCCGCCGGGGCTGGCTCCATTCCGTTCGGAGCCTTTCAAAAATGCTGAGGGTAAATTCGCCGAGGAATATCGAGTTGGCAGGTATCAATGGAGGGTGGCCCCGGCCACGTGTCCGTCTGCGAGAGAACTCTGAAGAAGGGGGGTGTGGGCAGGGGACGGGGACGAAACTGAAATGGCCCAGATTCGGAATATGGGTCGGGTCACCTGCATCGGTGCATCCCCCGGGCTATGTCCGGGTGTGTGCTGCAGGGGCGCGCACGTATTCGATGCACTTCGCGGCAGCCAGCAGCCGGCAGCTCCGCGCCCGTCATATGTGACAACCGCAACTGACCGTCACGCGTCGAATTTGAATTGATAATACGCGTAATTTCTAACCGTCCGCCTGCCGGCACAGTGATAACGCAGGAATAATTAATTGCACAGATAGGCCGCGGTGTTCTTTGACCGTGGCAGGTGCGCGACGCTGATGGATACCCTGTGTTTTTGGCTCTCCTGCCGGGACAAGTGGACACGAAGAATCTCCGCGTCCTTATTTTTCTCAACCCTAACCCCTTGCTATCTAACCTATCCCCTTTTACCTCAAAACTTGCTACAAAATTATATAATTCAATTATATCACTGCGTCCACTTTGAACTTCTAGTGTAGTCAATTTGGCACAAATTTCGGAAAAATGGAAGTACAAATTATTTCTCTTTTGAACCAATCAAATTTCTGTCATGATAAAGGTCTTAAATAATTCAAATTGGCTCCCAAAGATAACGATGACAGTTACACCCGTCGTATGACGCGTAGGGGTTAAGGAGCTAACCTCCATCGTAAATGTAGAGTCTGGAATGTACAGTAATGAGTAGACTGCGGATCTTTATGCAAAATAAAAATTGTCTTAATCGATTACGAGAAATAGAAACTAAGTATAACTTTATTTCTTCACTTGCTAATTTTGATAGACGAGAAATAGTATATTGGCATTCAAAGTTTTCTAAATTTTCGTACAATTTCAAATTTGATCTACTCAATTTTGTTACAAATGCATAAAGATACGCTGTCTAGTAATGAGTGTAAAATAATGTTGTTACCATTCTTGCGATCAAGTTCGACTCGATACTATCGCGACAGAAAGATCCTAGCATTCCCTAACAATTTTTTCCTATCAGCCAATCTTCTCTATCGGAGAGATACGCGACGCGGCGAAGCAGTCAGAGCAAACTCGTCGACTAGCCTAAATTCAATTATTCCAGCGAAAGCATCGGGCTTATCAATATAATTCTATTCTGCTCTGCGACAGGAAGGAGGCGCAGCGGTCTATAGGAGCCGTGGGACGAGAGATAGAAGCAACTGTGCGGTGTGTGCAGTTGCCTCGTGTGTTTCTCGCTATCCTTTATCACGCGGATGATGCGTACCGCGTGCAAGTTGTCGCACGAAGAGAAACAGAGGACGACTAGCAGTCGAACGAGCCTCCTACCCGCTCGCTTCAGCGTCTCTCTGTCTGTCTGTCTATCTGCCCGGGTAAACTGGCAACACGTACATCCGGCGTGATTATAACGGGGCATCGGGGTTTGAGTAACTGGAGGAAATTTGCGGCTCGCGACAAACAACGAAACGAAGTTAAACTCCGACGTTTAACTGGCAACTTTTGAAGCTGTGTTCCACCGCGATGGCCGCACCCGATTCGCTTCGTCTGCCATGGTTCCCGCGTAGATTCACAGTCGTCGGGACCCCGAGGGGCTTGCTACCCTATAACCTTTCCGCCAGACGAGCCTCCGTGAAAAATGCTCGCAAACAACTGATAGAATTCATGCCGGCAATTTATCTCGAAATGTCAGCGTCCCTCAAAAATGCGTCGCCTTCCTGACAGTGTCTTCTTCCTCCTTTCCTCGTGCCATTTTTCACTGTACTTTCTGATCCTTCAAGTTATTAGTTCAGGATTATCGTTAACATTAGTAGCTGGGTAGTAGTAGTAATTTTCCAAATAATTTCTGACCGGTACAACGCACCCCGAAGAAACTACTCTAGAAAATTAGTGGCCACTGCTAATTTGAGTAAGTCGATAAAAATCGCTTTGTAGACGATGTTGAACCTAACCGAACTTCTGTGAGAATGACTTGCAAGGGTTGTTAGAGTAGGTAACCTGGTCCTTTGGTGGCGCAAGCTCTTCTCGAGCAATGACATCGTGTTTTGTGCTAGCTCCGGAGGTCGCTACCCCCAACCTTTTCCTGCGGAGTCGTTCCCCGATAAACTAGAGCGAATTTATCGATTATGCAAAACGCTCCGAGCATTTTTACATCTCCGCCAGGCGGAATATGGCCGAGTTGCCGGTTGGTGGGCCGCCAAACGGGACGCCGATGCTCGGGAGCACTCGCGGATGTTAATTTTACGACGATACAATGTACTTTGAGCTCGCTGACTGGCTGGCTCGCTCGAAGTGAAACGAAACTGGAAAGAAATTGATAGGGGTGGGGGTCTAGTCGACTGGAATAATTAAATCTTGGGGAGGGGGGAGAGAGAAAGAAAGTTCGCTCTCTCTCTCTCTCTCTCTCTCTCTCTCTCGATGCGAGACGCGTTGTAACGAATAAATACGGAGTAACACGGAAAAATCGGAGTCGAACGACGACGGGACGAAGATGAAACGAACAGTTGGATTCCCGGGGGATTTTGGGGGATGTGCTGGATCGGATAGGTAATGAGGACGTGACGACTCGCTTTGTGACTCACCTCCGGATTGCAGACCTTGTATTTCGTACTCCACGAGCGACCCTTGCACGGCTTCCTTCTGCAACGGCGCTGCTGCCGCGAAATTCCACCCCCGCAGCTCCTGTGATGCACACCAAGTATAATTAAAAAACTGCGGTATTGTGGACAAACGATCGCGAAAGACGGGACGCAACCGTGGGATTGACTGCGAGCGTCCGACCCTCTTAATTGCAAACACGCTGCACCGTCGACATGTCATAAATATTTCAGTTGGTTAGTCAGATTATTAGGAATTTCTTTAATTAACTGAATCTTAGTTGCAGCTATTTGCTTCGAGCTCATATTTAGGCTGCAGTTTTGATGCAGTGGGTGATTAAAATTATTATGCAATTATTACGAGCACCTCGAAATTATTTCTTGTTTCAACTATACGTTCATAAATATATTGCTTCGTCGGTGAACAGTGGATTTTATACGATTCACATACACTTATAAATTTATAGATTTATATACATTTACGGAAAAAACGAATTGATACAAGTTAGAGTAGTGTAAGGATTAAAAGGATTCAACAATGTCATTTGTGTTATGTTATTTTCAACTGATTAAATCGTGAATAAAAAGAGGAATTTCTACATATATGATTTTGCCGTTGTTGTAATTGATGCAAACCATTTTTCTTTTGTACAAAGTATCAAGCTTTGTTGAAACCAGAAATTTGATGATTTCTAAAGATTTTTAAATGCCGCAAAAATGCTCTGCATCCTGTGTAGTCAAGATAGCGAGAGTATAAATTATGCGATTAGCTGCATGCATGCATACGTTGCAAGGTTAATGGCGGCTTTCTCTTAAGCGAGCTCTAATTTTTTAAGCATCCACTGCACGTATCTCACATTAGCATCGGCCCTAGCTTTCCCTGCAGTTTGTCTCGACGTTAATATCGAATTAGATCCAATTCTTAAAATGGAATAGACTTATCGAGCTTCTGTTACTTAATAAACTGGTCCCTAATTTCTCCGTTCACAATTACCGAAATTATAAAAATGTTTCCAGAAATTTTCGAATCAAACTTTACATCAGAACTTGAAGCACATGTTGCAATAAAAATTGCATGAAGTCTGAACAGGTGCAGTCCTCTCGTTATTACAATGCAATGTACATCAACGGCACTCGCGCAGTTCTTTTTACTGAAAATTAATTACTAGCTCGGGACGAGTTTACTAAATGGCAATTTAAGGAACTGAAAATTCTGTTCCGGCGATATTTAATATCGAAATTGAAGGGAAATTTTCAAGTCATCGACGGAAGTTTTTGAAAACCGGGACCCAGCGAGTGCAGTTGCCTGCGTTGTCGCGCAGATTGTAGAATTCTCTCCTGCTGGTTTGCGCGTGTTCCTTCTATATTCCATCGCTTTTAAATTTTAAACCGTGCCTGGTATGAAACACATTTTAAGTAGTGACGTCACGTTCGCGAACTGCCGAGCAGCAGTGCACCGGAAGCGAGAGTGCCAGTTAAACGGCACCGAGTCGTCCGCCATATCTGGAGAAGCTTGTGCGACGTCGCACGCTGTCTTGAATTTTCCAGTTAGGTCACTTTCTAATTTCCTGTTCGCCTTTTGCCCGCGATAATTATTTCGGAAATACTCTTTTCCCAACTGTTCGAACGCCGTTCGCGCGCGATTGCTGCGGGATAAGCTGACACTTCGAGGTTTTTGGGACAGGAAACAGAAGTGTACAAAATATTAAATTTTAAATTGTGTTTAAAAGATACTAAAAATTTTCAGAGAAATACCTCGCCACTAGATTTTACGAATTTATCACAAAATTGGAAGATTAAAGGAATTTCAGAACGTCAATTAAAATTATTGAAGAGTAATTGGTAGACCGCGGATGTTTATGCAATTTTCAATTTTTGTAGGCAAATTTTCGGAAAACTGGAAACAAATAAAATCTAATTTTTAGCGGTAGTAGCCCTTTGTAGATATGGAATAAATAAAAATCGTACTAAATTCTGTGGAATTTCATATTTTAACAATTTTTGAAAATTCTCAGAGGCCATAAATGCATAAAGATCCACAGTCCAGTAATAGGCTTCTATTTCTCGTAATCGATACAGAAGAATTTGCAGTCTAGGTAAAGTAATTGAGAAAAAGTTTGTGTGTCGAATCGACGGTTCAAGTTCGAGTAACCGAGACTAATAGCAAAATTTGGCTAGCATGTGCAGCACTGGTTCGATTTCACCGAACGATTCATATTTCCCGCGGCGCGTTCCGCGGTAAAATTCGAAACAGCGGCGCGTCGCGAATCGGCGTCCGTAAATTGATCCCCGTGGTGGCGGAAAAAAATTTTAATAATTGTATCGGGCCAGGCGAACGAAGATTTACCGGTCGTCGGGTTGGAACCGTCGAATGTACGGCCCCGTACATCATACAATAAGCTTCTCCGGTAGGGGCGAGCGCAGTTCACCAGTAGTAAGCGTCATAAATTACTTGCCGGCGCAGTCTGCGCCGTTTCTGGTCGACTGAAAAACGAGCTGCCGGAAACTCGCCGCTACCGAAATGAGTTCTGAAACGCTTAACATTCCGCCGGTGTGCCGGACCAGGAGTCTTGCGACCCGACGTTAGACGAAAAATCGCCGAGAAATCGTTATTGCGAAAATTTACCAAAACCGAACAACAAAGTCCAAAAACCGAAATAATTATCCTTGGCAGGTTCTGCTAAAAAATGTGGAACGTGGGACCGTTTCCGAAAGCATCTTTAGGTTATAAGTTCACATAGGAATGCATAAACATTTTTAACAGTGAAAACTTTAGCTGGAATACAAGTTACAATGCAGAGTATATATATATACAAAAATCACTGTATTTCTTGATCAAAACATTGTACAAAAATTTGCATTCTGAAATCGGTCATTTCACGTGCAACGACCTAAAGTAACTGGACAGGATTATAACTCGTTCGTTAACCCCTTGCACTACTATTTATTTTTTTATTATAATGATTGGAGATTCTTCATCGTTTAGAGTTTCATAGAAAAAGAAAGATAGTTTATATTTATTGTATGCCTATCTTTTCTCCGAAGGGTATATATCAACTACAAGAAAGTAGATTTTTATTACGGTTTAAAGAAAATTAATGACATACATATTTATTAGACTCTGTTCAGAATCTTCATCGCGAGTCTGACTCGATATTGTAGGGCAAGGGGTTAACGAAGATAGAAAAGAATTGTGGAGCAAAATTTTGAGGAAACAGCTTTTTAATAGTAAACCTGCCAAGTAAGTGTAAACGACGAAGAAAGTAGGATTGTCAGGCGTTAATTAGGAGCCGGCGACACTCACCTGGAGCAAGCGGACCACTTGGACCATGGCGACCATTCTCCCCACGTGACGCTCTGAAATCAGAAAGCAATTTGTCGGGTGATTAAATTGCCGGTGCAAAAGGTCGCGTGTTTATCACACGCGGCGAAAAAATTCGACATTCAATTATATCCGCGTTGCCGAATTAATCAGGGAACCGTATTTGCGGAACGCGCGGTGGCCGGTTCGATGCTACTTTTAACGAAATTGGTGGATCCGTGCCGGGCCGGATAAATTTGTTAAAACCGCCGCGGCCGGCAGAGAAATATCCGGATGGTAATTGAACCTGGCCCTCATGAAATTGTTGGCCCATTTGTCTGTGTAACGGGAAAGTTCGTGTTTATACCACGGCTTCGTTTGCCGATCGGTTTGCCGACGCGGAATTATGAAGAGTCTCGTTCAGGAAGAGATTCGTGATCGAGGGAAAATTCTAAATTCTAAGTTTCTAGTAGCCGGTTCAAATTATTGGTACGTTTCTATGAAATCCAATAAATACGTCGACCTTGTAAAAATTTGCAACAAACAGGAATAAAGTAGAATTTCATTTCCAGGAAATGAGTTGGAAATAATTTTTTTACATATTTTTAAAACCAATCCTTTATTTCCAAATGAGTTGGAAGTTGGAAATAATTTTTTCACAGATTTTTAAAATTAATTCTTTATTTCGAAACGAGTTGGAAGTTGGAAATAATTGTTTCACATATTTTTAGAACTAATTCTTTATTTCCAACTTCCAGCTTATTTTCTGAAAATGAAATTCTACTTTACTCCAGATTGTAGAAAATGTTTATTTCGCATAAGCACCCGCAGGGATTACTTTTGCGGCGCGATTAGATCATACGACGGTTCTACTGTGTGGATAAACGCGGAGTGGGGGTTGGTCGATGAGGACGGAACCTGCGCCATATCAAAGTATTGTATTTAGCGTGGGCGGCGGGGCGCAGAAACAGAAAAATCTGGCCGATCGGTGCGGACACGGGGTTCTGGCTCGCACATCGATATCCCTCTCCGGGCAATAAGTTCGACGGGCGACGTGATAAAAATTTCGGCACCGGTAACCAGCGGACCCCGCTTGCGAATTGCGAAATGCTCGGCACGTACGCAACCGAACCGAGCGGATTTCGAAAATTCACTTTTCCGAGCCTGCTCGAGTCTCCGTCGCGTTCCACCGAAACTCCTTGCCAGGTATTTCGCGGGGATGAATCCCATAGAAATAAACCGCGAAGATTGATGGGGTGGTTTCATGGGATAATACGTCGCCCGATGGATCCTCCATGGTCCCTCGATATTGTTCTTCGAACCCTTTTTGCGAATCCCTACGAAAGGGAGCCCGAACGCGCCAAATTAATAAAGCAGACCACAAAGCACCGGAAGAATTATCTGGCAAATTTTTATTTCCTCTGTTTCCACTACATGCGAACAGACAGCGAGATATAATCGTATCATGCTTTGATGAAATTTCTATTTTGCGGCTATTAAGAGCTGAATATTGACACGAATATTTCTGAGCAATTTTTTTATTCTGAATTTCCTTTTCTTTTAGCGAGGATGGCCAATTAATTCTTTCGGAAACGTTTCATTTCTTTCTTAATATTTACACCGAGGATTTTATGCGTTTACGACAAAGTCGACAGCTTTAAAGCTTAAAGGAAATTAAGAATAATTTTAAAGCGTGAAATACACTTCTATTCGACTCCTGCTTTTGCGCGATTTATGCAGAAAATTTAAATGAGCCACCCTGTGTGTAATAACATTTTGTTTTTAGTCGAATCTTGTTCCACACATTTCAAATGTTATTCCACCCAAGGCGTGTATTATTCACACAATATTTTTCCTGTGAGTTGTACTCAACTTTTCAGTTCATCGGTAATATCTGTTTGTGTATAACACGCAATTCTCTGTGGTGTAGTATGATGCGCATATATTATATGTGGCTTTTTATTTCCCGTTAATACGAATTCGCTTTTGTTTGCGAAAAATAATGCTGCCGGAGAGAAATTCCAAGCAACACTGCAATGAAAATTAAATGTTCCATTCAAAACAAAAGACACGGTTCGCTGTCTAGTGGGATTATGCTCTTGCATGATAATGCTCGACTTCAGACTGCAGCACGAACAATTTAAATATCGGAGCACCGTCTCCGCAATATTCTGCATCTTATTATTTCTGAAAAAACGCATCGGCAATTCTAGAAATTGAATTTTTATACCTTGCTAATTTATATAAGAACGCGATAGTCTCTTTCCGTACATGCACAAGTAATTTATGCATTACATGTTTCGTATTTTTGCATTATACTTAATTCAAGCTTTCGCTCGTACGAAATGTCTGTGGAAACATTTTTCGGGAAAAATTCTGCACACCGATAAAAAAAAAACTGTGCGTGTTATTCTTTTTAGAAAGAAATGAAAAATTCCGTAGCCAAACAAAATGCTTCCTGGAGGCTAAACATAAACAATTACCTGTAATGCTTTCGCAAAACCGAGAATGCAATCATTGATAAACGTTATCGCGATGACGGTATTTCGGACCTGTAAGGGTTGAAAAAGCTCACAAAGAAAAATGGCTCGTTCTCCATCGAGCCGTAAGCGAAGAAACATTCTGGATCGATGGATCCGATCGACAGCCAACGCGGCAACATCTTCGGCGAGTGCTAGCCCGCATTATCGCCGGCAATTCGATTAGCTCGCGGCGGTGGGAAGTTAAATGTTTCAAAACTTGCGGCGGCGTATAGTTTCCCGAGCAAATTATGTTACCTGGTCCCGAACAAAGAAGCCCGGGCTACCTCCAATTAACGGACACGGCTATCCGCTGCGACTATTAAAATTTACAATCTACTAAATCCACGACGGAATCGTTAAAACTCCCGGTAAGCCGTGCTAGGGGTCGCAACCTCCCTGTCGGGGGTAATATATGGAATTTCTTAGCGATTCTTAGCTGGATCGTTCCCTTTAATCAGCTGTAGTATCGGCTGTCCGACGAAAGAAAAACCAACGGGTCGACAATTAATCCTTTTTATCCGACCAGCGACCCTTCGGAAGGGTGAAAGAGACACTCACAGGGGAGGGGGATGAACGCGGAGAGAGAAAGGGAGAGGAGAAATTGGCGAAACGGGTGAAAGGACAGACCAAAAATCCAGAGAAAAAAATACACAGAGAGGCAGGTTGCGGGAAATGAAGCTGGAAGGGGAACGCGGATAGGGTGGCAGAAGTGATTAGAAGAGGGATGGACGTGCAACGTTAATGGCCGTTGCTGCTTTTTAGGAACTCCTTCGGCAGAATCTATTTTCCGCTCTCCTCTGTTTGCTTTCTCTATTCGTACGTGATTGAATTCGAGTGGTAATTAGGGCTGTCGCCGCGAGAAAATCCTCTCATCGACCGGCCGCTGGTGATTAACTTTGGTCCGTCTTTTTCGGGAGATTTTCGAATCGATCACGGAAACGTGTACACCGAATTCTCGATATACTATATGTCAACACGTGTCTTGCCAAGCGACTGCGGATTTTATGCATTTATGACCAAAATTGGTAGACGTATTTGAAAACAGTAAACACATTAGAAAAATTTGGCCGCCGCAAGGGTAAACTTTTCAATAATTAAAAATCTTCTTTCACACGATAATCCAAAACGAAATAATTAGATTAACACGTTCACGACGGGATGTAACACCGATGGTACATCCGTGTTAAATTATTGAGTTGTTGGTTTACGATTGAAGTTTCTGTTGCTGCTGAAGGATCTGTTACAGGATCCACGGGTTATTGACTTCCAAAACTTATGGGACAATCGCCGGTAGATGTTAATAAATATTCAGTACGATGATTTCGCAATGTATTTCAAAACCACAGCCACTCTATTCCGGATAATAACCAAATTTCCGCGTGGGGAATTACCGAGCGACAAAAAGAGTCGTTCTAATCAGCGGAGTAGCGAAAGAGGAGGGTAGGGCAGGGGGTTGAAAAAAATGGTGGAACTCTGTGAAACGTTAAATAATGTGTTTCCGGACGATTTGACCGGAAAGTAGCCGTAAAGGTTGGCCTGGGTCAACCTGCCGAGAAGCCAGAGTCCGTGTCGGACACGGGTACGAGCGTTGAGGGATTAAGAGTTTCGCTCGGAGAACTCGATTTGCCATTACGATCGCGTCGCGGGGGTGGGTCGCAGGGGTTTGCGGGACGACGCGCATTGATTTCCGCGCGAGATGTAACTGGTCCCGGACCGGTGCTGAGCGGTAACAGCGTCGCGGCGCCGTACGATCGGAAAGTGGTCCGCAGCGAGCGTAGACGACGGTCCGCCCGGCAGAAAGTGGAAAGCTTCGATGAGATTTGTCCGAACGATCGTCAGGGTCCTGTGGGTACGGGCCTGCGATGGAGGCAAAGTGACTAGCACAGTGCCGTACCTATATAGGGCGGCGCGAAAGCCCGCATTGCGGAATGAGAGATCGCCTATCGGCCTATTGGCTTGTCCTCTCTGCTCGTCTATTTCCACGCGCTTCGCTCTTTCTCTTTCTCTCTCTCTCTCTCTCTTTCGCGCTGCTATCTATCTCCTCGTACGTCTATCTTCGTCCTTTCCCACGATCCTCTTTCATTGCCAATTTGCGAGAGATTCGCAGCTCCAGGTGTGACAGTGCTGTGCGTGTCCGATAAGAATCGCTTTCGTTCCGAGGACTCATGACCGACCGATCGCATAAATCGACCATCGGCCCCCCGACATTCGACGCCGAAAGATTTAGCGGTTTTCGGGGAGGGAAATGTTACGTATTTTCCGTGGGACCTTCCGCGACGAGCTCGATAAGCGGATTTTCCGATTTTTCCATTTTTCTCTCGCCGCTCCTGTCCCGTGACTCTCGGCGGATTCTTGTTCGACCGGTGCGATCGCTCTCGTTTCGTACCGTTCCTCTGTGGGATGCGAGTTTAATTCTTTATTACGGTTTCCACTATCCACTACAGTGATCAATTTTTTAATACTTTCTGTTGTTATATAATTCAAATCTGGTGCTTGTCGTGGCTATTTCATAATTTTTAATGAATTATTACATTGAAGTTGTAATTACTTCTGAACATACGAGGACATTTATATTATGTAGGTAATACAGTTAAAGGTTCACAATCTATACGAAATACCAGAATTTTACTAAACACCAGAGGTGTCTCTAAGACTTATGAGCGAAAGTGTATATTTATCATTTTCACAAAGACCTGCTTAATATCTAATTAAGTCAATATCCACAAATGGTTCCAAACCTATTGTCGTCATGTCTAAAAAATTCGAGTGTTGCTGTCAAAAGGGAGGATAGTTTATCGTCGTTACTGAAAGGTACAGAACCACGTTGATTAACTGTTTGCCACAATACACCCGTATTTCATGAGCGTCGGTAGTAAAAAATACGAATCGGTGCTCAAACAGGCTAGCAGCTCTAGATAATAATTTATGAACGTTGCTGTTGGAAAACCGCTGTTGGTAATAACCAGATAGAGAAGCTCGCGTGGATCAGAGGCCACCCCGGGACGGGACTAATTTTTCCCGGGTAGTCCTAGCGATTCCTGGGGGATTGTCTAAGATCGTCTAAGAAGCAGTGGCGCGTGACGCCGGGGCTCGGTAAACACAAAAAGAACCGGGCAGGGGAAACGAGTCCCGTTCGCAACCCAGCCACTTTTTTAATCAACGATTCAAACAGCCCCGGGAACTTTTAACAAATGAGCGCGCCGCGGAGCTTGTTCCCGTGCTTTTTTAATGAACCAACTCGGCGGATGTTAACGCGTCGCGTATCCGCGGCCCGATGTCACCGCGTTACCTCTCGTTCCGCTGCCGTGGCAAAACTTTCGGGGTCCGGTGACACGAGCTCTCGCGAAATGATCACGGTCGAAGATAAACGAGGCGCGGAAAACGACGTGTGCCGCTTTTTTGGAAAACCGCGCGACGCCTCCGTCGCCAAAATCGTCGCGCAAACACCCGAAAAAATTCTAACAAGTCGCGGAACACCATTATCGAACTTTCTACAAACGTGAATTCTCCTTTATTTACAATAATCTGCATTTTGCAGGTCTTCTCGTGCCACCATTTGCTACCACATTACTTCACATAAATGCCTAGGAAGCCGAGCAGTGCAAGTTTAATTTTCTCATGTCAATTTATTCGAATCACAGTGGTTTAGTCTAATTTTTGTATCCGAGTTTATTTGCATGCTGGCTGTTTATAAATTGGGCCAAACGATATGAATTTATTTTGAGATTTTAGAGGGAACAGTTTAGATTCTATATATATATATATATCTATATATAATAGAAAATTGAGTTGGAAAATTGCTGTTAAATAGGAATTGACTGTGACGCGTCTGGCTATGACCAGCCAATTCTACTTGGTGCGAATACTAAGGCACGGGAATTGATTTAGGGCTTGGTTCAAGGCTAAATTTCTCAGCCACCCTTTGACGGATGTAGCTAGTAAAATTCTAAAATTAACACTTCGACTGCCAAATTAGAAACCTGAAGAATTCCATAGAATCAAAGTGAGTTATTTAATGAAATAAAAATTGGAAAAAATTAAATGTAGGATACTGAGTAGTCCTGCAACTTTCTTGAATTTTACGGATTCTAATCGAATTTGATACAATGAATATATTACTGTAAAAATTCGTTTTAAAACCTGGACAAATAATTCCGTCACCCACATATGGGTGACATGGCACTCAACGGTGTTAATAGTGGAAGATTATAAACCGTGCACGCATCGTTACGCTTTTATATGTTATCGCATTAGCAAGCGAGTTGTCCGATGAATACAAATCGTGACACTCGGTGGCGAATTGTCGAATCGCGACATTAAAAGGCGTCGGAGGGCGTCGCATCGAGGAGGGTGATGCCTGGTAATTCCGTAATTAATTCGTAACTTCCCCCGGACGGAAGAAGTTGCCGGTAGCGAGCGCAAACATCGTTCTTCTTTGCATATTGCTTGTGAATCCAGTCGCGGCTGCAGTTCTGTGCATCTCTCGCGCGGCCGATTCTCCGCGTTTATGCATGAGAATCTTCGCGGTCGCGTGCAACCGTGCCCGCTTACCTGCGCGTCGGCCGTAGAATCAACGGCGTAACGACGTTGCATATGCATGCGTAATCGTGTCATGTTAAATATTGTCACCGGTATGAGCAATATTTATGTGGCGCACCGACCCGCTTATCTTTCGTCTCCGCGCAATCATTTGATGTTGCCTGCCCTTACGGCTAATCGCCGCGCAATCTACGCCAATTAAATAAAGCCTTTGCACTTTACCCGCTTTATCTTGCCAGTCGCCTCTATTCAAAACCGAGTGGAAAATTACGGGTTCTAACATATCTAATTGAAAATTATTAAGACCAAGGATGCATGAAATTATTTAGCAAATATATTCCTTTGGACATATTATTTTTAAAATATTGCCAAAAATGTGGGTAGCACAGAAATTCCTAAACCTAGTGTTAACGCTTCCAACTGAACACTGAACAACAAAAATTGTTACGATAATCACTGTAACAGAGTCGTAAAAGTTCTATCCAAATTCTAATTGATGTGAAAATTGTTTACACGGACATAAAGTTTCTTTTATTTGAAAAATAAAATTGAAACATCGCGCCGCAATGTTTCCTTGTATTTTAGACACAAAAATTAATAGTCTAACAACGAAAATGCAACGATGCAACAACAGGTAGGTCCGGTAAAAATTTTGGCGCGCGTCGCACGTGGTTCGTACTTTGAATTCGTCTCGATCGCGTTCCCCGAGGCTTATGTATATTTTAATTTTCAATTTCGCGGGAGGACGACTGAAATTCCTGCCGCTCTAATATTAATCTGTTTCAACCGCGTTCGCTGCGGCGCGATTAACGCTACAATTCCGTCGGCCGGCGTCAAAAATAATTCAAGCTCGTCCGAACCGTGGCGCGGGTCGACATTCCGAAACCGCCGAAGCTTTCAGCCCTTTCCGGCCCTTACCGTCCTTCCGGGACCGATCCGGCGAAATGATTTTCACGCATTCGCGGGCCGCTTTCAAAGCATTCCGCCAATTTACATGCATACAAGCTCATACCGCGGGGACTTTAATAAAATCAAGCAGCGGGGAGATAAAAGCCTCGCGCGGAAAGAAGGGGTTGAGAGAAAGAGGGTCAGGCCGAGGGGGCGTGCAAGCCCGACCGAGGGGGTAGAAACCGCGGGGTGGGGGGTTGACGGGGGTAGCTCGGAAAGTGTGTTGCAAGAGAGTAACGGGCCAGCTATTCCCAATTCCCACCCAATCTAAAATCAATCTTAGTTCGTGCTCTTAGACGAACTGGAAGTAGGATTCTAAAGGGAAACCGTGAAGGGTGCGAGAAAGCGACGGACTCCACGGCGAAGGGAAAGGGGTGTGGGAGGGGTCGACCGATCACTTTTAAGCAGGCTTGCAAGTCTGCATTATTCAAACTCCACCGCCAACCAAACTAGACTTCCAACGGCACCCTCTAAGGAACCACCCGGGCAACCCTCTCTGTGTCTTTCTACGAGCCCTTTCTCACCCTCGAACCACCCATCTAGACCATCTCACACCTCATCCATTTTCGTCCCGGTAATGCACTAGATTGGATTTCTAATTGTATTCTCATCCGCGCTCCTAGACCTTTCTTCGAGTACTTATGATCCGGTATTTTCGTCTCGGAGACGCTCCGACGACCCTGTTAATTGCGGTTGTTTATGCGAACACCCATAATCCGATTCGGCGACGATGAAGCATCCATGGATCGTTCGTTTCATCGAGGTTTCGCGAATTTATACGTAGCAGTGTATAATTCAAGGAAAATTCAGTAACTCGACTGATGCGATTAAAGTTTGATTAAACCGTGCATACGTTTGTAGCGAGAAACTGTTATAACATCTCGGAAAAAAATCGTAACCTATCCTGACTCATGTTAAAGTGTGAATTCTCAGCTTTCATAGTACTAAATTCATTTTTTTTTTTTAACGACTTATAAGATATAAGTAAATTCAAACATTTCTACAGTGCAATATTGAGGTCTACCGTTTACAATAAACTCTCCAAATTTGTTGTACGAATTTTCGTCGTCGTTCTATGGTATTTCGAATGAAAAGTGGAGACGTTTATAGAAAGCTAAAGTTGAAGCAAAAATTATCCTCACTTTTCCACCAGGTATGTGATGTAAAAAATTTCTTTGAAAAATATAAACACAGCAGTGTGAAAGATGATAGTTCAAGCTTTAAAAAAAGTTCAAGTTGGCTGATTTCTAGAGGAGATTTTTTAATCAATGAAAGAAATTGCACTATTATTTTAAGTTAGATACTGAAATAGAAATTTTTATAAAGATCGTCAGTGTAGTGACAGCTATGGGATTTAGTCAGAAAACTCATGTTCGACGCTGTTTCAACGCACTGTCTTCTGTCGAGCGTTTTCATCCCCGTGGCAGGCCGTTCACGAAAAAAGCAACCGTACAAATAACGAGTTAAAGCGCGTTGCGACTCAAATATTTGCCCTCGCGCACCAGCCACCCCTGCAGCCTAGAAATTCCGGTGCACGCCGTCATCAGATTATCGTCGCTGGGGAACAAACGAGCGTTTACAGGCTAATATAAACATTCCACAATTGCGACGCTCGTCAACCTGCCGATCTCGTTTCGTTTCCTCCGCCTTGATTTCTCGATCTCGCGGCTTTTCCGTTCCTGCTCCCTTTTACATTTTCAGCCACCAAGTGTACAGCGTGTGTACAAGGTTTACAACAAAGAAAATTGTTGCTAAAGTGCGTGTCTCGAGAGACAAACGAAATTTAAAGGGACATTCGTCGCTACGCCCGTACCAAATCATTGTGGATAATAAATTTGAAGTTGCAAAATATGAAAGAAAACCTTGTATCCAATGTTATACACACGAATATGCTAATACTACATTATAAAATACTAATGTAAAGTACACTTACAAATTTTTCAGAATCATCTATTCCTCCGTCGGATCCGCAGCACACTATTATTGACTTACGCGAATAATATTATTTACAATTACTAAATTTTACGCAACGCACTTTATAAAATCGTGACAGCGAACGAGAAGATGTTGGTAATTGACAAACTCCACACTCAATAATAATTGAATCACGCGAGTACGTTCGAATAATTGAATCACGATCATTAAACTCTACACAACGCACTTTATAAAATCGTGACAGCCAACGAGAAGATGTAACTCCGATCACGATCAAAATAATACTGCGATAAATAATACTCGCTTGCAAGGACGCGTGACGTCACGTTATACTAGGCAGGTCAAACGCAGAGGGTCTATGAACGCTAGATACAAAAACAGGGAGTTCCGGGAAATCGGGTCGGCAATTCAGCCGACAGAATTTGTTTACCTTGTTTTCGTATCCAATGTTGATAGTCCCTCACCCTCTGACCTGCCCCCACCACGTCCGTATCAGCGAAGCGATTAAAATCGCAGTATTATTTTGATCGTGGTCGGAACAACTTCTCTGTCACGATTTCGTATAACGTATTGTATAGTGTTCAGTAATTGTGTAGTGGTGTTTCCTATTTTGAAAATGGGCTCCGAAAGACAGGCAGAATTATTCGGACGTGTTCGCATGAGTCAAGAATAGTGTGCTGTGGATACGACGCAGGAACAGATCATTCTGAAAAATTTGTAAGTGAACTTTACATTAGTGATTTATATTGTAAGATCAGTATTCGCATGTATAACAAATGACCGCTTTTATATTTTACAATTATTGAAATCATAAAAATTCATTTATGGAAAATTTCCTTGTTCAAACATATATTATATGGAAAATTACGGACAATCTCAATAAATTTAGAGTTGCCATTTTTATATGGCAAATTTTACCACATACTTGGTAGGTTTAAGATGCTTGGTAGGTTTGCCCCACAATAACGAGCCAGACTCGTGATGAAGATTCTGAACAGAGTCTAATAAATATGTATGTTATTAATTTTCTTTAAATCGAAATAAAATTTTATTTTGTTGTAGTTGATATATACCCTTTGGGGAAAACGTAGGCATACAATGAATATAAACTATCTTCTTTTTCTATGAAATTCTGAACAATGAAGAATTTCTAATCATTATAATCACAATATAAATAGTAGTGCAAGGGGTCAAGGCTCGGTAGGTTTAGTGTTTAATCGAAGCATCCTGTCTTCAACTCTAGAGAACGTGGGTTTAAATTGCGAACGTGGCTGTTAATGATCCTCGGAAGAATCCGCGAAGAGTTGCGAAAAAGTGAGACATCCGTTCGGTTCGTCTTCAATTTCGCTCACCTGTATTATCGTCTGTCTCACCTGTTCTTTTCGCAACGGTAGTCTAGCGCGACGAGCCGAGCCGTAGTTCCTCGATTCCCTGTACACACTCTACAAGCAGGAGCATTGGATAATGAATATTCTCTGACTGGCAGCGACTTGTTCCGGGCCTGAAAGGCGTCCAGAGAGACACGCTCTCTGCTCTCGCAATAACGCGCGCGCTGCACGCTCGTCCCGTTGCATCGCGCGTTGCATCGCGTTGCATCGCCGCCGACGACTCATTGCCCCGGGAAACACTTCGGGGCTCGGAGCTCGACGCGACGCGTTGTTTCGGGACACAGGGTGTGTTTCCGAGCGATCCTCGCATCGTGCAGCCGCCGGAGCCGGTGAATAATTGAACACGATTAAATGAGTAGTCGCGCCAGGAATTCCCTCAGTCGAATCGAACCGGAAAAGTAAGATCGAGCAATCCTCGGTCCCCGAGGATGCCGAATGAACAGCGATCGGAAAATTCGCTCGATCCGGTCAAGTCGACCGTGATACTCCTCTTGCACCGAAGATCGATACTATTTGAATCACTATTCGAAAGAAATGCTTCTCTGTGCCAGGTTTCAAGAAATTAACATCCTCGCACCCAGCTGCATTTATAGTTGGCCAAAAGTTAGCTAGTTGGGATATTTATGTTAAGATAATAATGTCAATTTGCCAACGAATATCCAAGTTCGAGCCCACAGTTGTCATAGTCGGTTAAGTTGCATAAGGAGTGTGAATTTTGTAGAAAGTTACGAACAGCATACTATGCAGTTATTGACGCATTGAAAAATGTGTGATTCTATCTCGAAAAAGTAAAGAAATTAGACTTTAATGTATAGCATTTTGCCAGAACGTTTAATGGTTTTTTCGTTGAATTGATTTTTGGAGGAACGTTCTCAAAATTACGTCTTTGTTACTGCATAAGGTGCCCTACATAAGCCAGTCAATTGCACGTGCAACATCGTAGCAATTTCCGTGGCAGCCACTGTACAACCATAAACATGTACTAAAACGACAAGATAGGACGCACAGTTCGCGTCTGTCACCGCCAGTAGAATAAATTAGGACGTTCTGTTTGCAACTAAAATTATCTGCTAGATGATGGAAAATCAGGGTTTAAACACGTAAAATAAAGATAAAAATGTTAAAGCAGTCGCTAGTATTATTTATTGTGAACGTTCATAAAAATTCTCGTTTCCGTAAGAAAATACAAGAAATTTAAAAAGATTACGATTTCGTTTTTACATGACCACTTGAAATTCACCCCACGGGTAAAATGATTTAAAAAGCATTCGTACCAGCAGAACAAGACTCGGATAATGTGGCCATAGATCCACGACCACCAACAAAACGCATAAAATTAGTATTCATTATCGAGAAGGTGGGTCCAGCTCCGATAAATGTTGTATAAAGTGGCAATAGGCGTGGATAAATCACCGGGGGTGTTCCCGGAGCCGTGTCGAGAGCAACAAGGGTTTATGGAAGTTTCTGAATAACGTGGGTTCACCATAAGCGGAGGAGGCGAAACAGTGGAGTCGGGCTCTCGAGCATCGTTCTCGGCCGGTGTCAGGTTAAAAAGGGTGCGTAATAGGCTTAGAAAGACTGATGTCTTAAGCGGGATAAGAAGTAAGCCGCGGAAATAAATCTCACGGGGGCACCGTGCGTGGCCGGGGCCCCACGAGACCCGGGAACCGGGCGTAATGATGTTCAAAAAAACGCGTACAGTCCCCCCGGTGTCCGAAAATAAAACGGCCGATTAAAGATAGCGGGACGGCCGGATTGAAATTGGTGCGAGTTAAGATGATAATGGAGCGATTATAATAACAATAGGAGCCCGCGGATATTGAAGGCGAGAGGAGGAACCATAAATTTGCCCCGTGGCGTAATGACTCATTCTTCTCCACGGTTCCGGCATAATCCCTGCGAGCTAAACGGTTCCAAACAACGGCCAAATGTCTTTTAAAACGAATTTCTTTGGACCCAAACGGCGATCGAGGTGATTCATGATCGGAGTCTCTGGTTTTCATTTTCAAAAAGTCGATGTTTCTTTTTCACACGTTTTCTTCAAGTGCGGTAGAATATTTGTACAAAAGGATTTGTTTTAATTTGTCAATTTTACGTAGTTACCGGCATTTGAAGAATGCTGTTACGAGACGTTGACAGTTGAATTTTTAACACTAACTTACCGAGCTTTAAAAATAACTGATACATGTTGTCTTATAAAAATGACGAGATTGAACGTATTCGAATTTTGTGCGTTTCATATTATAGTATATGCTCTACTAAATATATTTATCATGCTTTTAAAAGTGCCTGAACATTACTGTGACAGATTGTGTATATGTGAAGACATCGTGAGTAAAATCGACAGTGGAAGAAGACATTCTCGATATCGGCGGTCTCCGGATCGAAGCTCGTGCAATCGATCCGATAATGTACCGAGTGTTCTCTTTTTCGAGATCTCCGACAAGCGGGCCTGGAAGACGCCCGGAATAAAACGGATGATCGGACTTTTAAGCGAGGTCCTGCAGCCTGCATTATTCAGGCCCCTTTTCCTCGGCGAGGCGAGGCGACACGAGGCGACGCTTTCGTCCCGGCCGCATCCGATGCTTCGTTCTTGCGTGCAGGTGTCAATTTGTCTTTATCCTTCTCTTTTCGCGGGCCGGTCTCGGTTTCTTCGCCCGGAGTTTCGCTCTGCGAGACTTCGATCTTCGATCTCTCGTTCCACGATTTCGTTCCGAGCGCGCTCGAAATGCTTTCCGCCGACAGCGGGTGGCACATTAGACTCCCAAATTATTGAAAGCAACAGCAGGACGGCGAGAGAGATCCTTTCTCTCTCTCTCTCTCTCTCTCTCTCTCTCTCTCTCTCTCTCTCTCTTCTTTCCTTTAAGCACGCTTGTCCCGCCGTCATCTTAGCGATTCCATCTACGACGGTCCATCGCTAATGGAGACGGTGCGACCGAGCCCAGATATAGATCTTTCGAGTATTTTTGTGGCCGATTCTGGTAATCGTATTGCACCTGTCAGGAAAATGTTAGTCCCCGTGGCCTGCTACCTGTCGAAAGAACCATAGACGAACCATAGTGGTTCTATGGAACTAACTTGCAGTGAGAAGTGATTTTGTAGGGTGAAACAAAAATGTTATGTTTTGTAATCGTATGTAAACCATTTTTGAAAATAACCAGTTAACTGCGGAGTTTAGTTTTGAAAATCCCTCCGGAATTAAAATCAAACAATGACGAATATACACGTCGAACGCAGGACAATTGCCGCTGTTATAAATTTTACGAAAAAAGTAAAGCAAAATGAGAAAGAATTACATTTTTATTCTAGTGTATACTTATTAGTGTATTATTATTATATGTAGTGTATACACGTCAAACGCGCTTAACTGAATAAAAACCAGGAAACCTCCTCGAGGAGATTGTTTCAATGTCAGAGTGGCAGTTTGTTGAAGATAATGGTCCAACGAAGGTCCAAGGTCGTAAACCCTGTTAGCAGTGGTCCCGCAACCCTAAGCGGGAACGTATACCCGAGGAAAGCGACCGATAGCAAGCATAATTTGCGGTTCCTACGAATCCGCACTCCGGATTCTTTAATCGATGGGAACCGCGGCTCGGGGGAGAAGGTTAATGAAGGTCTGACCGCGTTTGCAGGTGGCAGCTACCTGGTATAATCATAAATATAAAGGACGTAATCCCTCGCTATCAGAAGCTCCGGCCGACTGCCGGTTTTATCGGCCCATAAACGCGTTGAAGTACGACTCTGCGAATTTAACGCGGACTTGACCCATTCTCCGGGCTCATCGTCTTGCAGCCGCCACCGCCCCGGATGAAAATTTGTGTTTCGCCCCCGTACACGTCTCGTTCCGCCTTCGGAGCTCGTTACGAAATCCATTAGTCACGGAATGGGCGCATTGACTGGCCCGACCGTACGGAAATTACGCTCGCAGTCGAATTTCTCGCTAATGTGTCGATGCCGTGGCGCTGTTTCGCACGCCTAATGAACTTTTTGCGATACCCGGGTAAAAGTATGGTTTATCGCGTCCCCCGGACTCGTTTCGGCCACGTAACCAGCGGACACTGGATTTATACGCGAAATTACAACTTTACGAAGCCGACAAACGAAAAAGAAATTTAATCAGTCTCGAGCGGACCGCTCGAATATCTCTGAAATTATTAACGATATCGAAAAATTCTTCAAACGAAAGTTTGAAGGGTTTCAAGGCGGACATAAATCTATATTAACAGCTTTTTCAACGTGAAAGTCACTCACAATTTTTTAATGGAACTATGTGTTTTTTGATACACCAATCGTTGTTACTATTCCCCCTACTTTAGTAGATTTTTAATACATTTTTTATCGTAGATCCTGACGGGACTAAACAAAAATTCTGTTGTTCCTCTTCTCATTAAAAATTGTATAGTTTCAACCCTCAGTGTAACCCTTATACCACTGACCGAATTCCCAGGTACCAAATTTTTATTCAGCACTTTCATTTGTGGGAAATTTTTGACAGCGACTGGATTAAAAAGAAATTTGAATTAACACTTTGACTGCCAAACTGGGAACAGAAAAAATTCCATAAAATCAAAGTAAGTTATTTAATGAAATAAAAATTGAAAAAAATTGAATGTAAGATATTAAGTAATTCTTCAACTTTCTTGCATTTTACAGATCGTAATCAAATTTGGTACAATGGATATATTAACGTAAAAATTTATTTTAAAAACTGGACAAATAATTCCGTCACCCACATATGGGTGACATGGCAGTCAACGTGTTAAAAGTTGCACGGTTTCGAAAATGCAAGGACCGTCAACGAAAAGTGACGCGATCGAAGAGCCATGTACATACCACGGAGCAGTGAGAATAGATTTGTTGCGTAACGAGTATGATTCCGCTATAATTAAGTACATTAATGCGTGCCCATTTGAAATTCCACGCAGCGCTGGCGGCACCGATGTGTCGCGCGACGTATGACTTCCGGCTGGAAACAATTTGTTGGCCGAAATTCGATGATCGATCGTTTACTAAATAGCCGGACAGGCGTGTGTATCTCACGGGGTCGTGTTCAAAACATAATTCCTATGGAATATCATGCGACCGCGACCCGGTGGCGCGCGCGGACCTGTTTCAGATTGCATGATTAAAAGACCGGCCTCCACATTTTAATGGAACACGGGGGAGAGAGAGCAGATATTATACCGGCGCGCTTTTAAATAATGGTTTCCGATGTTTTACCCGTGAAAAGCAGCGGATAAAGAGTCGGAAAGAGACAGAGGCCCCCGCGGGTTAATTTAACTTGTTCCCCCATCGAGGCGTGCTCGTTGCCTCCGTGGAACGGGGGGTGAGCGAGAAAAAGGGGGAATGAGAGAGTGAATGACAGAGAGAGAGAGAAAGAGAGGGTGGTGGTTAGGGAGAAAAAATGGCCGCGCGAGCCGAGTTAATTTGTAAGCGGGTGCTTCGGGTAAAAGGGAATCGATGCTCGAGCATGAATCCACGGATAGCTGAAAACCGTGGCGGCCTGGAAATCGTCTCGGTAACTCGGCTGTTATTACACGTCAGTCACACCTTCCTCAAAATTGCTAAAGTTTTATAAGACACAACGATCCTCGACTCCCAACGATTACCCCCCACCGCGACTTATGACCGGGACACTTTATTATTGCGCGCACTGCCCCGGCGCAATATAGCCCGCGAAAAACAAATTACCTCCGGCGCCCGTTTCCTTTCGCTGGAAATTCAACTGGACGCGCCGGGCGTGCTATAGATTGCCCTTTGGGGCGCTGCACCGGCTCCGGAGCGTCGCACAGCGAGACGAAACGACACGACAACGACCAAAAATAACAATTTTCCTAATATTGTAAATTAGGAAAAGATTCATGCTTCTTCAGAGAATTAATTCTATCGTAATATATGGTAAACTCCATTTTCGAATATTTTCTGGGGTTACAGAGTCTCTATGTGCCTAGAAATTACTCTAAACTGCGAGCAATACTCCTACTCAGAGTAATTTTTAAATTGTAAGCGAAAATCTGAGTATTTGCAAGAAAAAGAGAAAAGTTCCGAGTAATCACTGTAAAATTTGGAGATAAATTTTTAGCAGACACAAAATCCAGAGCATGGGCGTGGCCATGGAAAGTCAGGGAAACCACGCCTACTCAAATAAATCTACGTGCTGAGAATTACTGGTAAACTTCAATCGATTGCTTTCAAGCAAGACAGAAAAACTCAGAATCTTTGTTTTGGTTCACAGAATTTTAAAAGATACAGGATTTAGATCATGGGCGTGGCCGTAGGAAGTCAGGAGCAGCGAAGCCACGCCCGCTCAGACAAATCTACTGGAAGCTTCTTTCTGCTGGAAGCTAGAAAGCGATAATCTTAAATCCGATTGTTTAAGCGGGAAGCGAAAATTTAGGGTAGTCATTTTGGTTTACAGGTTTTTAAAGGTTGCAGAGTCTATGAAATCCAAGAGCAACAAACCCACATCCACTTAGAACAATTTACATAGAGAAAACAAAATAAACAGACTTAAACAGAAACAGAATCGAATCAAACAAAATAAACATTATCGAATAAAACAAAATAAACAGAATCGAATAATGAATTCTACCAAAATTTGAAAAGCCAATCGGCATAGAAAACCGTAGCTCAATTTCGGTCTTTCATTTACAAGGTATTACCATGTAATGAACAGATGAATCTATCGATAAATAAATTTCTCCGCATCGATTGGAAAATTGCAACCATCGGAACGTAATTAAAGCTCGTGGATTTAATCAAACAATCCGCAGCATCGTTCATCATTAGGCTTTTCGGATTCTCATCGAAAATCCACATTTTCGAAGACGCACACAGCATTAGAGTGGTACGCGTAAAATATCCGATATCATAAAACTTCCTTACTAATTGATTAACGAGAAACGACAATTATCGCACACGAATATAAAGTTCCGCGACAGCTGATGCGAGCATGATTGACAGATCGTCGACTGTTTTAAAAGCAAAAATGTTTTCTCCCGCGAGCATATCAATTCCGAATAAAATATTCAAACGAAGTCAAACAGCGTACAACTTTTTCATAAAAATACTCCGTCACTGCAAGTTTACCAACTCACGCATACTAAGCGAATTTAAATGAAGCAAATTATTGTACGAACAACGTCGACCAGAAGACAAAATAAATTCGCTGAATTACCGTTTTTATTGCGAATACATGAATGTTATGCATGGCTAATTAGAACGAATAATTTTCAGACTCTTAAGTTGTCCGATTTTCGAATGCAATTGTTCCGAACGATTATCGCAGTCTGTGACGCGTTCTTTGAATATTATTTTAAGGTACAAAGCTGATGTTTAAAGGCCCACCTCTGTTTTTAAATAAAGTTTATTTCAATGCCAATCAGTGTCAATCAAACTCTAAAATGGAAATGGCAATCTTGTCAAAAAATTCAATTTCGGTAACAATTAAGAAGTAATTGGCTACACTAGCACACACACTGATCAATACACTTAATTTAGAAAAATCTTACGGTTGTATAATGTTACTAAGTGGGACACTTCAATGATTACAATTATATGCATTTCAATGACTTTAATTCATTTCTGGGAAGAAAACTGCACAAATTTTTTCCAGGTACCGAATGTTGTGCATAAAAATCGGTCCTAAGCAGTGGCCTAATAAAAGGTAAATTATGGCGACGACCTGCCGGTCCATTAAGCGAACGTATCGATGCATGGTGGAGCGGCGATATCCATGGACAAATTCCAATTATTCCATCGATCCGAGGGAATTATTAGATCCCGAATGTAACCGCCATCCGGTAAACTGCATCTATCGGTCGCCGTGAAATATAATTAACCGGTCGGGCGCGGTTATTGAAAATTTGAGAAGCGAGAGCGGGCCGGTTCCCGATTGGGAAGACCGACAAGCGACGATGCAAAACTGGCTCGGCTCAGCTCGGCTCGGCTCGGCGGCAAGTTTCGCGGCTGGTAGCCCCGGCCGGTTGCGAATTATTCAAGGATTTTCCAGATAATGCAATAACGTAGCCCGCGCAACGTCCTGAGAAATTAGTGGCATGAATTATGAATGAGACCGAGTTCCCCGGCCGTTTATCTTCTTTAATGTTTCTTGGGCCGCCTCGCGATGAACGAACGCGCGGTATCTGGCTGCTGTATCGCGATTTCTTCGTGGCTTCAACAATGCAATCGCTAAGCGGAGAGGAAACGACCGTGACTAGAGCTTCCCATTAGGTCTCGCGCCTCCGCGTTAGGTCCCATAGGCTCTTCTCGTGCCATTTACTGTTCTGCCGTTTCGATTAATACTTCAAACATTTCAAATTTTACGGAAAGATTTAACCACTCGTTTGCTTTGTGTATTATATTCCGTGCTCAATGTTTCCATGGACTCATTCTGTTTCAGACTTAAATTCTGTTTAAATGTTATTTGATGAAATTTCGGAGCTGTGTCCTCAGTACGCTGGGAAAGGGTTGAGCACACAACAGTTATTAACTCCTTGCACTACTATTTATCTTGTGATTATAATGATTAGTAGACTGCGGATCTTTGTACATTCATGGCTTTTGAAAATGTTCGAAAAATGCTATGATATAAAATTCGGTAGAATTCAGTACGATTTTTCTTTGTTTTGGATCTACAGATGTTGTTTTCATGAAAAATAGCATTTCATTTCAGTTCATTTTCTTAAAATTTGTCTGTCAAAATTGGAAATTGCACAAACATCCGCAGTCTAATGATTAGAAATTCTTCATCGTTCAAAATTTCAAAAAAAGAGAAAGATATTTTACATCTATTGTATGCCAATGTTTTCTCCAAAGGATATAGATCAACTACAACAAAATAGAATTTTATTTCGGTTTAAAGGAGATTAATAACACACATATTAACCCCTCGCACTACTATTTAGTTTGTGATTATAATGATTAGAAATTCTTGATCGTTCAAAATTGCATAGAAAAAAAGACAGTTTACATCTATAGCATGCCAATGTTTTCTCCAAAGGGTATACATCAACTACAACAAAATAGAATTTTATTTCGGTTTAAAGGAGAATAATAATAGCAACACACATATTTATTAGACTCTGTTCAGAATCTTCGTCACAAGTCTGGCTCGCAAGGGTTTAACAAGTTACGAACTGTTATTTTGAGACCCGTCTGGACCCGAAAGCAGTCGTCAGCTGATCGGGTGTTATTCCGTTTGGTTGATCGTCGCGGGCACACAGTTTAGCCGAGTAGAATACGCCTTGGCGTTCCCTAATTTGCTCGCGGACGGATGAAGGTGTTCCCGCCAACGAAATAAAGCCAAGTTTCTCAGCGCGTTGCAGTGCAGCGCGTCGCACGGCGTTGCACCGCCGCGTCGTTGCACCGGTTAATGCCCGACAGAGCCAGCCAACGTTTACGGCTAGAAATAATCGTTCCGGAAACGTATGCAACGCATGCCGAAGAACGTGTCCGCGGAAAGACGGCGTCGTTAAACGACGAGTGCCCGTTTCCCGTGACGTGTTTCCGGTGTTTCTCCGTCGCTTTATTTGCTTCGGGGACGAACAGAGGACCCCGCCGGTCGGACCGAATATCGATTTTCCCTCGCATTTTTTGGCGAACACGGGGGATGGAAGACGCCCGAGTGTTACTTGTTAAGGGGATCCGCCGGGGCTGATTTTCCGCGGCGCGACGAGAAACCGACGCGTACAATCTCGATGCACAAAGCGACAGTACTAGTGAAAAGTAGATCCCGCTGAATGGGCCAGAGATGAACGTATGAGCTAACGAAGATCGTTATTCCGGCTGGGCTCAATAGCCGGCTAGGCTCATGCGCTGAATCCCGCTTATTCACTGTTCTAATTTGCGCGAGCTCACCCCGTGTATTACAGGCGCGCTGTTATTGTTATCTTGAGAAGCGAAGCAGGAAATATAATTGGACTTCGGGCTCCCCGTTCCCCTGCCCTGCCCTGCCCTGCCCGGATCATTTTGGACAGCAATGTTGCGATTCCCTGCGCCACGTATGTAGGTCGGCAAAGAGTCAAGGAGCAGTTCCATTTCCTTTTCGATTTCTTTTGGAAAGACATAAGTGGAATTGATTAATTCGTCAGGTTGAATATCTTCATTGAGACGGTTCCGTCAAGGCGAGACAGACAGGATCATTAGAAAAATCTGACAACATTATTCTATTATTTTTTGACTTACTAAAAATATTTCCAGGAGGTACACATTGCAGAGACGATTAGACAATTTTTATTTAATGTCTACCCGTTACTCCGAGACAGTAATTCAATGACAAGGCGGATCAAAAGTTTCCGATAATCATAAGTCAGCATTTCTATTCAGACTTAACTCTTTGCACTCGAAGAAATTTTAGCTCCAAAACGAAACATTTCTTCCGACCTAGAATATTTCCCTTCCATACATTTTTTTCCATGGTATGCAATGCATACGAAAATCGTGCAATTAACTCGTGCAATACTAAAGTGTTCAGTAATTTATTAAGTACAAGCAAACTGAATAATGTAAAAAATATTTTGAATAATGATACAAGAATTTTTAGTGGCGCCTTACAGTCGCCATTCGAGTGCTAAGGGTTAATATAATTTTTGTTACAACATGTGCAACAATAAAATATTGGAATAGTTTGAACGTACCGCGCGCAGTCTAGGGAAGTCCGCGGTCGTTTTGGTGCAGAGCCGAGAGAGAAGAAAATTTGAAGGGTTCGAAGTTGAAAGGGCGAGAACGTGGGGGTGCGACGAGGCTTGGAACGTCTCCGAGAAAAGACCGTGCGTGCCGTGACAATGAACATTCGTATCTCGCAACAGTGGCGGCGCGACGCGGAACGACGCTCGCCTCTAGTGGCTCTCTCTCTCGAGGAACAGAGGGGTGAAAAGCGTCGACGAAGCACTCGACGGTCTATCTTGCCACCGGGCTAATTGTCTAATTGCATTTAACGGGTGTTCGATTTCAAAGGTGGCTGCCAATAGCCTGGGTCATAGGTGAAAGGCAGTCTGCCTGGGAAACGGTGATAGTTCATACCTAATGGCGGTCGTTCGACGCGCCTTGTCAGTGAATTACTGTCTGAGAGTAATAAGCTTATTAGGGACGCCGGTCGCCTAAGATGGGATCTAAAAATACCTGCATGTGCTCTCCAAACATTCTGTGATAAGATGCAGAAAATTGCATCACGATTCTCTCGTTAATTCAAAAAAGAATGCGAAACTAACACGTGATCTCATACTGGAATTTCGACTTGGAACAGTTGGCAGATTCGAAGGCCTATATTTTATAAACAAATTCGATGTGGGTAAAACGATGACTTAAACCCATCCTAATTATGCACCTACTACCCCATAGAGGCACAATTTCAATTTGGATTTTGCGTATATCGAAAGAAACCGTTGATGTTGGTTGATCTTGAAAATTGACCACGTGGTGTTTCGATTTCGAGCAGCTAGAACATTCGAAGGCCTGTGATTTATAAACAAATTCCATGTCAGTAAAATGATGACTTAAACCTACCCTAATTATGCATGTACTACATCATACAGACCCAATTTCAATTTGGATTTGGCATATACCAAGAGAAACTATCGATATTTGCTGATCTTGAAGATTTATTACGTGGTGTTTCGAACGTTTGGCAGATTCGATGGCCTTTGTTTTATAAACAATGTTATAAATTAAAATGTTCAAAGGGTAAATTCTTTACGAGCGAAGTGTTAAATGAGTTAGAAAAGTCTACTCTAAAAAATCGGAGCCTCTGTTTTCTGTGGTTTTTTAATTCTGAAAAAAATTCTTAATCGACAATGCGCCATTGTCTGTCAGAGCGTATTTAATTGCACGCCGTCGAATCTTCGTACAATAAAAATTCCGGCAGCAGGAGAAGCGTTGAATGGATAGCTCTCGAGGCTGGATTTTGATCACCGATATCCAGGCTCTATTCGAGTGCGTTCGATTTAAGCCTCGGCGGGATTGCAAAGAAACGGACAATCAGCCGACGGAACAACGCTAACGATAATTCGCGGACTGAGAAAATTATGGGATGGCTCGGTCGACGATCGGAACGGAACGGAACCGCGGAAATTGTTTACGCGCCGCGGAGACTTTAATCGCGAACGCCCACGCAATTATCATCTTCGACACGATCGATCGTTTCATAGCTGCAGCCTCTCTGTATCGTTTTAACGAGGTCGCAGCCCCATTATCGTTCCGCGTAAATCCTTTTTCCGTCCGACGATCGAAATTGCGGCGCGGGTATACAACAAAATATTTCTCGCAATTAAAACGATCCCTTTGTTTTTTGGCTTCTTCTTCGAGGCTGAGCGTGTGATTCGTTTTGTCGCGATGTTCGCTGGGGAACGCGCGGAAAATCATTTTCGCTTTTCATTAAACGGAATAGACGGGAAATTGGTCGGACAGGAAATGGGTCTTCGGCCGCCATTTTCTAGATCACGGATAACGAAGCCCTCTCGCTTCGACGGACAAAGGCTCGTTTTTCGAGCGGCGCGATATGAATTGCTATGCATGAGACCTAAACGCGTTGTAGATATTATTTAGACTGAATGCAGATAGTGGAGCGCACGGTGGTCGATAAGAAATCGATTGACCAATTTTTCGAAGTATGGAACGTTCGCGTAAAATTAGCAGAAAAATTCGATGCAGAAAATAATTTGCAGAATTAATAATTTGCTATTTTTGAAACTCGAAAGCGTTGTAAATATTATTTCGGTTATAGATCGAGGATCGAACAGTTGCGAATCAGCAGTTTTTGGAATAATGAAAGTCACAAGGGTAGTCGAAAATGATTTTTACACGCAATTGTACATAATTTCAACATTGAAAAATTGCTATTCGGTGGCAATAATTTTCTGCCAAATATTTTCGAGCAATACAGTCTCGCTCCCGCAGTGTTCGACGTGTTAAAATCGTCGGGAAAAAATTTACGAAAACGGGGGGAAAAATAATTGCGCCCAGTCCCGAAAAGTTGAATATCACGTTCACGGCAACAATGTTAACGACGACGGTCACGTAGCTCGATAATAAAGCAATTAGAAGTTCGCCGAACAGATTCCACGAGCACTTTTACCGAAACAATTGCCAGCCGCAGATAACCATGCTCGCTAATAACTATTCTGGCAATTATCCAAATAATTCGTGTTAACGTGGACGCTCATCAAGACTTTCGGCGAAGTTCGAAGTTCCGGCTCGGCGGGGCGGGCCGGGCCGGGCTTTCTGAATAAAGTTCGAGCCCGATCGAATAGCGAACTATCACAATTCCAATTACGTTTTTCCTCCTTTTTCCACCCGGGCGACCGTCTGTTCGTATTCACTCGGACTTCCCGAGTCCGAGGGCTTCCTCCTCGGGCCACTTGACCACAGAAATTTCGGTCAATTAAACAATGAATCGCCGCAATTCCAATTATACTTCGCTTCTTCAACGCTACTGTTACACCTGTCCGTCCTGCGACTTTGTTTACGCGAGAATACCTTCATTCGCCGGTCGACAGCACAACCTCCATTTTGTTTTAATCAGAAGCTTCATTTTGCCGTATTAACTGACTCAAAATTAACCAAATTCATATACATACTTCATATAAATTATACAATAATAAATAATTTAGATATAACGATGCTATATTTTTCTCTATATTCATGCCATCATTAGACTGCAGATTTAATGCAAGCATCACAGAAATGAACAAATGATGCGCAAAACAGTGAAAACGTCGGGAATACTAACGGGTATTGTTAGTTTCATCTTGTTAAAATCATTTCGAGAAGAAATACATTTTTATCCAAGCCCAGATTAACGACCACAAATTAACTGCATGAGCTTCCTATTTTATTTGTGCTATAAAGATTTTTTCTGTCGATTTTTCTGTCACTGTATTTGCTTAAGTGTTTACTTTAAAAGAAATATTTTGAAACATTGTAGGTACTGGTATCATGAATTTCCTCCACATTGTTTTCTGAATTTCCTTGAATTGGATCATGTTGGGATTTTTGCGGACAAATAAATGAAAATTTCAGCGATGATAATTTGTCTAGAGATTTTAAGCCGTCTCTGTTTTTCAAGTCACAGTGTCGCTTCTATGCTCGTGGCGAATTCAAGCTCGTACGGTAATAATTATCGCGAGTGGTAGACGTCTCTGGGAAACAGACAGCAATTATCCTCCTCCAGCTTGTTCGTTCGTAACTATGCCACAGAGGAGACTGATTTCCGAGAGGTGGTAGGGATAACGTTGTAACAGGTAACGTGGGAGTATCTTCAACGACTGTTTTCTCTTCTTATCTCTTCTATCCTTTGAACTTCCCTCGGAGTTTAGCAAGCCAGACCACGACTTATCATGAAAATGCTGATCCCCGCAAGAATATGATAAATAAATAAGAGAAATAAGGTAAATCTGGGCTCTGAGCAACTCTCCTTCTTTCCTTCCCTTATTTGAATACACAGAACATCTTTCGTAAACTTTCATTACCTCTCTGTTCCATTTTACTAAAACTGAAAAAGCAAACATTTCGTGGAATTATTTAAAATAGCAAAATATTGATTAATATAATATTTATTTTTTAGAAAAGCTACTTACTAAAGTGAAATTAATTCACCAAGTGTTTTTAAAATAAAAATTGCTATTCAAGCTATGTTTGAATCCTAAAATAAGTTGAATTTTCTTTAAGGTTTCCTTAAGAACTAATTTTCAAATGACAAATTGCTGTTCAGCCTACATTTAAATCCTGCGGTAATTAACATTTTTTCCTAAATTAGGAAGGTCTGAAGTTGTAAGCGAACAGTTCTATTTTCAACGTGTTAAATTACGCGAGCACGTGACGAGGTACACTGTTGGCCAAATGATCGATAACGCCGATTACTGTGATAGATCACGAAAGGAGATTACGAAAAATCCCGAGCGGTCTATTCGACGCTCATGCATCATGACACGCGCAGTTAGCGTTATCGTATTCGGAATACGCAAATCGGAATTTACGAATTGGATAGGTATCGCTAGTACGGTGCTTTCTATAAGCAGTGAAGCTATCCCCGAAGATGACTATGGTATTCCGATGCTGTCGCGTTATGCATGTATATATATACACCTTGTACGAGACTCGCCCGTAGCAAACGCATAAAATTGTTTACAAGAAGCTACCGCGTAGCGCTGGGAATAAAATAATAAATTCTTTCGGAACGGGGACAGTTCATGCATGAAACAACCACGAGTTGTATTCATAGTTCTGTTTTTGATACACAAATTGTAAAACATCAAAATGATCATGTTAACCTTTTCCAGTCTCACATAAACTTTTTTTATTTTGAGGAATATATCTCCATATATTTCTTAACGAAACAGATTCAGTTTTCAATGAATTCTGCTTTCTCTGGGCTAAAGCAAAAGTTGACAAATTCGAGGGCTTGTATTTTCTAAACAAATTCGATGTCAGCATAACGATGACTTAAACTAGCCCTAATTCTGCACTTACTATGTCCTACAGACCCAATTGCAATTTAGATTCCACATATATTCGATGTTAGTTAATTTTAAAAACCTATCACACTTGGAGTTTCGACTTGGAAAAGTAACAAAGTTCAAAGGCTTGTACTTTCTATACAAATATAAGTTCAACAAAGTGATGACATAAACCCACCCTAATTCGGCATGTTCTACCAAATGGGGAACCACTTCAAGCACTATGTATTAGATGTATACCAAAGAAAGCTATCGGTATTAGGTTCTAAGGGTCTGCCACGTGGAGACTCGATCTAGAAAAATTAATAAATTCAAAAACGTCTGTATCTTTTAAACAAATACGATTCCAGAAAAATGATGACTCAAACCCACCCTGATTCTCATCATTGCTACCACGTCACACTGAATTTTTAACAAAGTAGGGGTCATCGGCCGGGAGATCCAACAAAACGTGCCCGCAACTACCAAATCACGCTGTTATACGTTGTACGCGAAAAGAGTTCGTAGCGCGGCAGCTTCAAAGGGTCAAACCAAACCTCCATCGTCTGCAGACACGCGAAATTCGTGTGCGGCACGATCAGATTTCGGCAGAATCCGGCCGATGGAAGTCCGTCGGAGTAGACGACTCGGGTAACAAAATTCGGCGCGCAATAAACCGACGACCCGGTTTAGACAACCGTGTCTTGGTGAATCACGACGACGCGGGGCGTCGCGACGCCGGTTCTGTGCTCGCATGCGCATATAGAAACGCGCCTCTGATACGAACGCGACCCGATAAAGCTAACAGGCTCATATCCCGTATAGGAAATCGTGCTCGACGTACATCCCTTCGGCCGTGTACATTTCCTTTTCGGATGTTTCACTGTTCCACGGTGATTGCATTGCGCCCGGCTTCGAGCATAAAACTAACTTCGCGAATACCAACCCTCTCTCTCTCTCTCTCTCTCTCTTACCTTTCTATATCTCTGGCAGCCTAGCTTAGCTGGCTGCGCGCCGCGGATTTCGCAAGCGAATTAGGATGTCGCGGCAGTATCGAAATAACGTTTGTCTCCGGGGCGCGCGTATTTTCAGGAATTCCTTTTGCCGCGCCGCGAATACCGAATGAGCACCGCCATCGAACTTTAGGAAGCCCCGGAATATTTGGCAACTCGATTTCCCTGATACACGGTAGACAGCCATTGTGGTTATGCCTCCTGTTCGATTCACATCCGCGCAAGACTTTCGAATTGCCCCCCTCGAGGTATCTCTGTTCTGTATCTCATATTATTCGTTTTGTGGCGACCGTCGTCCGCCGACACTTCGGCGAAAGAAAAATAAACAAAGGCACGCAGCCTCGCGCACGGCGACGCACACTTGTGTACCAACATTGTATGTCGGTAAATACCCGCGTCGTCGAGTCGCCGAATTCGTTCGTCGAAGGTTAGTTCGTCACGAGACGTTCGACGGGACACACCAAAATAAAATCTGCTGCAGCGAGTAATATTGTGTGGTGATTTACATCCCGACTACCTCGTCTAACGATCCCACAGTTTTAACACACTATCGGCGGGTAACATCATGAGCTTGACTCACACGTATAGCGGGCGAAAATTAGTGAAGTATGAAAAAAAGTGCAGTTTTTAGAAAACATGTAATATCTTCACATCTAATAGTAGGATTTCAAATGCAGTGTCAAAATAGCACATTTCATAAAATTATTAGTTTTTCGTAAAAATTAATCAATTCAGGACTAAACACTGGTCAGGCTTTACGAAAAACAACCAAAAACATCATTCCTGCCCAAAAATTGGTGACAATGAAAAAAGAAACAAGCATTAGTAAGTGTTTTACTAACACTTAGCGTACGTTCTGCATAAAAGGTATTAATACCCGACCCGCCGATAGTGTGTTAATCACAGTGCTCACTCTTCTTGCAAGAAAAATAAAAATTTCACGAAAAATTATGAAGAAATTTGCCTCGAGTCTCGATTGCTCGGCGTTACATAAAAATTCGTACCATTGTCCCTCGATTAGCGGATCCTCCGTATTCATCCATAAAACTCCCATTTCTTTCGCGGTGACAAATTCCCGTGGCTTCCGTCAGAGAAGCGTTGAAAACCTTGACGAAAAAAAAAAAAAGGAGAAGCGCGGGGAACAATGAAAAATCTCTCTCGCGCGAGTTCATCCATCCTAATTCAGCGAAAGGTGCCCCGAAAAATCATACCGGGCCACGTCTCTGGTGGCTCCGGTTCGCGTAAACTTTACAACAGTGTTCGCCGGGCGCGTCGACGCGATTAAACTCGAGACCGGAAGCCGCCGAGAGAGCCGCGTTCGCGAAACTGCGTCGCCGCTCGCGAAACGCCCGAGAAACCTGCAACCCGTTTTTACGACTGTCGCACCCGTGGGAACCGTGGATCGGTACGGCCCTGACGGGTACCCCCGTGCGAGTTTTATTCGCGGCCCCCTCTCCAGACAGACCGGAAGTCCTCCGCGTCGCGCGTAAAACTCCCGAAACTGCCACCCCCCGGTTTCCACCCCCCGGTTTTCACGATCGACGAAAAGAGCCTGAGAACCACTGGCGTACATATGTCGCGCCCGAAATTTTTACTGCGATTTATCCTTTACGGTCCGATCTGCTAGTCATCTTTTATTGAGGCTACAGCGAACTGTCTTAGGGGAAGCAGTTTCCGTTTTTCAAAACTGCTCCACCCTGTGAATATGTTAGAAACTATTTTTTTGTTTGTTGGTAGTTCTTGCTGCAACCACGGATTCAATCTGATGTAATTCTTCCCGCGAAATTATTGGGATAGCTGCAATTTAACCTTTTAATGAGGTATGTGAAAACACAAGCGCACGTGACAGCACCTCGTTAAAAAATAACACCTCCGATTTTGGTGTGGATTTTACTCGCGCGGCGTGCATTTAAATATTTCGTTTAATCCGTCGCGTCTTTGTTTGCGTTTTTCGGCTAATCCGTTCTTGCTCCGCTTAAAATGACGCAATTTATTTCTCGCTTATCGTCGCGCGTAATTGTAACATCGCTTCTCCGCAAGTGCATTGAACCAATTCAACTGTTTTTTCGGGATGAATTGTGGAACGCGTTGAGGTGGAAAATGGTAATCAAGTTTTATGATCTTTTTGTCCTGTTTTGAAGCAAAGCAGATATTTTCAATTACCTCCTCTTCTTATTCTTTATGATTATTTCATTCGCAGAGGTTTTTAAAATACTGACTAGTGCATTTGATACACTTTTATAATTTTTCTGTACTGTTGAAACTACAATTTTAACACGAAATGTAAAATTCCTTGCTAATTCTGTCTCGCAGTATTTGAATAAATGATCGGGGGATTAGACACCGACGATTTCAACCGGTACATTTTCCCTTATTTTCACTGTATTTTTCCACTGTTAACGCGACGAATGGAAATTCCCGTTCGCCTCAGTTCCGCCGTATTGCGCTAAAAAATCTGCACCGGGTTATACGTTTTCCAGAAAGCCGCCTTTTCATTTTCGACACAGCAGAGAGCGGGTGTGAGGGGGTCGGGAAAGTTTTAATTCATTTTTCTGACGGATTGAAAATTGGTTAAACGGCCGGCTGCTAAGAGAGGGCGAAAGTTTCACCGGGGTAACAGGGCTGCGGTGGTGAACGGTCGAAACTGACCTACATACGAATGACGAGTGTTCTCTGTTTTCACCTCCGTATAATTTTATTCCCCACGCAATTGTTTCCTTTTCATTTTTGGACAAATGCGTTTAATTAACGAAACGTTTCCCACCCCCACCCCGTAGGATGCACGGTAATTAACAGCGCGAGGGCAACGCTGTTTAAAATGTGTTGCTCTCCGTGCTAAATTGAAGTGTACACTTCGTTTCGCGAGACGAAGTTGCATTGTATACAGAGTCTCGTGTAACCGGCGGTGTACAATTCGGGGACAGATGTTTCTACGTGAAAAATGTGCCTGGAACAGAGCACAGGTTAGCTTAGGTGTACTAAACATTATTATTATTTTTTTCGCTGTTCTATATCGGTTGCATATTTATTTAATGACGCCTCTTATTCGATAAATAGTCCAACTATCATGAACACAAAATCGAAGAAAAATGACACTTCCGTATCGCATCGAGCAGAAAGATAATTCCAGTAGAACGGGAAAGGGTTTATTTATTTGGCGTCGGTCCTTTCCACGTATCGTTCCATCGAAAACTGCCGTTGAAATAGAAAGGATACGCTGTGCCATCTGCCACAACGATAATGGAGCATTACGCAATGACGACAGCGCACACTTTTCCAATACTCTGGAAAACCTACACGAAATTGCTTTCAAAGTACGTCGACTAATGTGCGCGAATCGATTCGAGCGAACGCGGGGGTGCGCACCCTAATATTGCAAATATTATTTCTACGAGACGACACGGCCGAGGGAAAGCGATCTTGCGTGTGCCACCGGGAAGCCTAAACTCTTCTAGTGTCCTCGCTTCTCTCATTCAAATCCGCAATTTTTCACTGTCAAACTTCCCGCGAAACGGAAGATCGATGTTGACAGCGGTAATTATAACCAAACTGCCAACGTTTGTGCGTTCATAGATCGTACAAGTCTGCGGGAACTTGTAAAACGCGGAGCTAATTAAAATTTGACGAAGGGAATGCAATTTTAGTGGAATTTTTAATTCGTCGGTTGCAACTTTTGTATAATTATATACCGACAAGGTGTATACATTAATCTCTTTTCTTTTTGGTGAAATGCTTTTAACCTTCTCGGACAATTTCTGATTCGTTTCTCAGGCAATATCAGGTGTGCAGTCTAATTTTCTGTTATTATTATCTAGTGTAATTTTTCGATTATTTTTCCTGCAGAATTGCTTTCTTTTCAATGTTTTCGCCAATTACACGACACACTGTGCAGAGACTCGTTGACTTTGCAAGACCGTTCGCGCCGTTTCAACACGGTTGATTGAACGTAACACGGATTTAGAGTTGCGATCGACATCCACTAGAAAATCTGTCGGTGACAGTGCCGGAAATAAGCGCGACCAGGTTTTACGTGTCCGAAGCGTGGACGTTAAACGCTATAATACTTTTTCCTGTTCTCGACGCGCGTCCGAAAACATTTACAGAATTTTCCGTGAGCATGAGCTACTGCAAAAAAAAAAAGAAGGGTGGAAGGGGATGTTCTTTTCGCAATTTGCGCGCATTCAATGGGAAATTGAGTGTAGGCGCATTCAACTATCAATACATTCAACCTGGCCGACACACGGCTGAAATTTCTCCTGTATTATCGGGCTACGATCCGATTTGCCACTGTTTTACGCTAACACCGATAAACCGGTGCGCGGAATATTTGTTACTAAATTGAAATTAATCTTGCAATCGCTGAAGCTGAAAAGTATCGCGTAGAAGTTAATACGAAAATCTGCAGTGCGGCAATTATATTATAAATCGTATGCAAATTGCTATGAAATTGTTATAAAAATTTATATAAAATTCTGCAGTTCAGTTACGTTATTACGGACATGATTTTTGTAGAAAAAGAAAGCAATGATCAGACATGTCAGTAGACATTCAATAGGAGGAATGTCGATGAAATTTTTAAGATCGATTTTCTGAAAGAAAAAGTTTGCAAGAACAAATTTTGTTAATTTCAATGCCATAAAGATAGTTTGGGAATATAAATAGTGGTTTTAATAACATATTAAATCAGTCCGATGCGGTCGCCCTCTGCGATATGTTAACTAAACTCAGCGAGGCCTTGTCAAAACACGAGATAACATATTGAATGACCACTATTGACAGTATTATACTAAATCCCTGCCCCTTGGGCAAAGCTTGCCAAGTTATCGAGTTCCACCCGAATGAATCCACGAAATAAATCGAATCGAATGAGGTCGAAACAATTATCGAAATTATTAAAAGAGATGAAAATTCTTTTAATTTGCCTACTGTGCTTTAAATTGTACCTCCCCAATTCTTGCCATAAACGCGTAAAATCCACATTCTACATGTACATATAATTGAAGATTAAATGTTCGGAAGAAGTTTGAGAAACTATTTGCAATTATCGTACAACGCGGTGGCAAAAGTGAGCGTACAACAATGTTGTTGGGGTCACGAGAGACCACGGTATACCAGTTAAGGGTGAAAATGGTCTGAAATCGGAGGGTTGACAAGCGATTTCCAATTTCACGGCATTGTTCGAGCGCGAATCCCATTTCCAGTCGGTAATTTTTGCTTTTCCGGAGGGAAGTCACCGACAGATCTCCGAGAAACGCTTCATGGCAACGGCCGACATCTTTTTACGGGTCCAGGGGTTGCCACCCCGAGCCTCCCTCCAAGAATTTCCACTTTCGTTGAGAGGTTCGAGAACGAAGCAGACTAGGAAGCGCGCCCGGTGGCCTACTTTTATTCGCGGCGAGGGAAGACACGAATGCACCGCCACGATGCACCACACACTCGATACACGTGTAACGCTTCTTCGTGTTTCCTCTTAGGCGCGCGGAACGCGTTTTGAATATCGTGCCTGAACTCGCTCGGATCGATGGTCTTCCTCTTCTCTTGCTTTTAGCACTTCAACTCCCTCTCCATCCGGCATTATGGACGTCGAGGCAGCTTCCGGAACGGTTGTGCACCTGTTTTGTTTAGCCGGGGAAACAGGGATGGATCAATTTCTTCCAGCCTGCCGGATAATTCGAGGGAAATACTTGCCGGTTAGTGGCCCTTGAACCCTCCGGGAAAATTAGCCGGTCGATTGTGCTCCGGGCACTGCGATCGCCGAATTAAATGCCACGAAAATCGAGGACCGTTTGTTCTGCATTGCAATGCAGTCAGATTTTCTTTAAGGCTCTCTATTTACGGAATCAATTCGGAACCGACGGGAAAATCGATACGCTGACACTGAACGTACTACCCGTAAGTCAAAAATCACGGTCTCGGATTTTTCATTGTAGAATTATCGAATTCCACTGGAAATAATTGTACACACTTCACAGAATCGAATAAATTCAATCGTGTTGTTTCGTAAGCATCTTTTTCTCTTTCAATAATTTTTAAACTCGTTCAAATGTCTATAATGTTTTAAAAAACGATATTCCTGTCCGTGGAATCATTCTATACGAGAAACATTTGTGTAGTTCGGTCGGAGAAGAATACATTTTTAACATTGAAGGTTTGAATTTTTTCTCTGGAGGATTTTGCCAGTATATTTTGCCAGAGTGAACTAGAATTTTGCAAGGAAATACGTGAAACGGGAGTTCGCCCATGTGCATCATTAGCGCATATATACGCGGTACTTTCCTGTGCAAACAAAATTAATCTCCTGTTAACATCGGCAGTGTGTATGCACGTGACTGGCTGTGTAACAAATATGCACAAATTACTGGAACATGAAATCCTTTCTTTTTCTATTGTAAAAAAACAAAGTGACGATTGGGCCATTATTATTGGAGGTGTGCAACCTCTTAGATATCTCAAAATTGGTTATAGCCAATTTTGATACTGTAAGAGGTTGCTGCTGGCGGTGTGCCTATGTGTTTGCCGATGAAGGCACATTGCCGCGACGACTGTTCGAGCCTTTGCGCTCTTTTCGGCGTGTTACCGATGCCGCCGCGTTCCTTGCGGCATGGTACCCTGGCAACGAGCAACGTTGTCGCGATGACCGGCACCGTTTTAGATGTTTCCGATATAAAAGCGGGTCTCGAGGACCACAGAGTCAACCGTCGCATGAGTACAAGCAAATCGACATAGCTCACATTTTCCGCGTAACTTAGCTTACATATTGTAAAAAAAGAAAGTGACGATTGGAATATTATTTTTGTAGGTATGCAACCTCCTTGTATATCTCAAAATTGGTTATAGCCAATTTTGATACTAAATATAGCCCTAAAGTACAGCTGGTTGATGGAAATCGGGGAGGAACACGATCGCGAGTAGAGTAACGGTTGAAGCGACAGCAGCTATCGGAAAATAAGGGGCGTTCCAGCCGGTTTCGGGCGCTTAGGAGAAATCTCGTCGCATGGTGGAACAAAACCGCCCCATCGTCGCTCTATAAGCTGAACGACAAGAGATCGCTCGAGCCCCTCGACTCCCAATATAATTCCCTCTTTGCCGGCGGAGCCGAGGCAAATTGAAGCATCAATCCCATCCAGGCGCGAACGTCTCGCGCACGTTCTACCCCTTGTGCTCTCTCCCTTGTGTACCTGTGGATTTCAAAAAGAACGGGACACGCGGTGACGGCGGGGGGCGTAGCTGCAGGAAAAATAAACACCTTTATTCGTGCCAGCCAGCCGGAAATAGGTCGCGGAGAAACCGTTACACCCGAACTGAACCCGGCAAAGGCTGTCTTTTCCCCGTTTTAGCATTTGATTTTCTCTCTTTCTCTTTTTTTTTTCTCGCGTTGTTGTTTCCGTCTTTTAGCGTGTGCTCTCCTTCTCTGTTTTTCAGCACGGTGCACGGGCTCGTGCGAAAGTTTTTCACGCCTCGCGAGACGCCACATCGTTGGCCTTTCGTGCTCTGTTTCGCTGCTGGTTCGTCAACGGGACTTCCGGCGTCTTGGCCAGCATCCGAGCCGCCTCCAATAATCTCGAGACGACGTTACGGACGCACTCATGGCCGCCCCCTTTTTCCCGGGATGCAGCCGCGAAACGAGTGCCGAGGCACGCGACCTCCTCTCGACGTTCGTGGACGTTCACCCCGACGTCACTTGCAATCCCCCCACCCGACCTCCCTGCTTTCCATAATTCCGCCTTAAATTCTCCTTCTACTGGGTGCTCAAAATTTTCTGCTTGATCTCCGACTATTTTTGCCGAGCAACGCGTTAGCAGCGTCACACAGCTGCGACTACCACCATTTTGGAGGTTACGCAAAGAATATCGAATTAATTTTGGGGGCGTGCAAGCACAAAGAGAGGGAGGGATGGAGATCTGCTTCCAGCTACAATTTTACTTCCTTTAATATATATAATATTTAATATATTCCTTTAATTGTGTAATTCAAAAAGTAGTGTGTAAACTTCTCTATCCACAAAAGCCTTTTACCGCAACATTATAGACCCCTTTAAACCGAACAAGATTGGTACGTAAAGTTTCCTCATATCTCTCCACAAATAACGGAGATGTTCGAGTGCTAAATTTTTAATGGACCACCCTGTATAGATTCTATCGCGACCCGCTTCCATTCCTTCCGCCACCCGCGAAGTGTCGCATCTCATTTCCGGTCTACCTTCTAGCTGATACTGTTTCTGGCTCCTTTGTATCCGATTTTTGGAATTTTCGTTGACGGGAATTGTTTTAAAACGACACTTCTCCTGGTTAAATTGTATACCAAACTGTAGGTCTCTAGACGAGAACAACATATTTTGATAAGTTGTTCAATAATTGCATTAAGTCGGATTTCAGGCTAAATGGTCCGTTCGAGGTGGCGAGATCATATTAATTGTTTGATCCTAGTGATTAAGATCCTATTTGAGTCTGTCGAATTCCTTCAAAAATGTAATACGATTAGAGAATGTATGATCCACGTAATGTCGACGAGGTCCATGAAAGTTCTACGCAGGTATACGAGAAGTATCCTGAGCCACGTGGACGGGATAAAGTTTGACGAGGAAGTTTGCGGGGCTTCCACCCTCGACGAAGGGTTTCAAGACGCGTGTGGAAGGGTGGACTGTATCAAATTCTCTTACCTGCTCCCCTGTGTCCGCGTCAAGATTGTTGCCGGTGTTTGTGACCTCCGAAACGTCGTCGATGATCGAATCGCCGATCGTGCTGTTGTCGCTCAGAACGAGGCCTAGCAGGCATATCTGAAAGAATTACAAAAAGTCCTTGTCAATATCTGTTTCACTGCAATTAATTCCTCTCTGATATAGCACTTTCCATCAAGCAAATGACTTGCATAAAAAAAAATATTTCTCTGCTTCAGGAGTGAAGATTGTGCAATACTTATTTTATTCAGCCACGGTTTTAGATTAACAAAAATGGTTTAGCATCCGGGACCGTAAAACCTTAATTTAAAATTATAATCTGTACACGATTACAATAGCAAATAGAATATCGGAAATACTATATCTGTCACGCGTAATTCTCGCGACGATATCATTAATAAAATGATGAATATCCATAAAATAATGGATATTATTTTGACCGGAATAATGTGCCGCGCATTTCAACAACACATATCTGTTTTAATTAATTTCAGAATACTAATGATACTAGAGGTATAAGTGGCCTCGTGCTTATTATTCGAGTGATGTAGTATCTTCGGTGCTACAGCTGTATTATGCTCAGATTCAATTTAACCCTACAACTCTCCTGCAAAATACGATCGTAGAAATGTTGCCACATTCTGTGATACCGAGGAACCGAATGAATTCGAAATACTGAATGAAGAGAACGATTATCGGTATGATAGATTTACGATTTTCACGGTAGAATATTTAAAGGAAGGTTCACGGCTTCGGCGACTTGTTGCGACAAGCAGGACAAAATCTACACGTTATTAGCGATAAATTAAGAGGCCCGGCCCGCCCTGTAATTAAAGGTTAACGATAAACGCCTGGGGCGCCGAGAAAATGAACTCGTACGGATTGGGATTAGTATGGCGGAGATACCTCGTGGACTTTACGACTTATTAGCTGCTGCGATTGGATTTTGAAGATCGCAGAAATCATATACATAAGCGCAATTATTTTTCGAATGCCAAAAAGACCAGAGAGAAAAATTATTAATGCCTAAGGTGAATGTAGTAAAATCGATGAAAATGTGAAACAGCTTCGTTAAATAGACCTTCCATTATTTGGAAATTATTGCGGAATGAGAAATGACAGTGTTCTACTCGAAATCATGCCCAGAGTAATTATGTTACCTTGGATACGAGTGATTAAAGTTGCGCAAAGGATCCATAACGTCCCAAGCAATCACGTAGATGGATCGCCGTCGATCGGCTCGATTACACAGCGAAGTTTCAAAATATTCCGAATCGTAATCCCGACGAAAATTTATCGAATAGTAATACTTGGCGGAGGCATCCCATTGAAACTGGAAAGTCATTATTCATCCTCTAGTACGATCATTATGATTGGCCAATCGACCACCTAGGGCGTTCGCCGACGTGCCCACACACGGTATACGGCTTTGAAAAAGTAGAAAATTATAGTGATCGGACGCGGGGATCGATTAGTTGATCACGGTTATTATCTCCGCTGTAATTCCTGCGCCTCGATACCGTTTAGTAGCCGTAAGACGATCGTTGTCGCCCGTTCGACAAAGTAATCAAAAACTTAATAGCAAATAACATGATAATTTGATCGTTTTGCGGAATTTATGGTTCCGCGTGGACCGCGATGATCCAGGCGGAAATTTTAGGAAACTTGATACCTTTAGGCGCTATATATCAGGTGCTTGGATAGGTGTTTGCCAATTATCGCCAGCCTTAATACTTGTAATCTTCTCGGCGAAAAAAGTGTAAATATAAAACGTGCAATTCTATTATGCTTTTTTAATCTCTTGTATAGAAAGAGGTTGTTAAACTATGAACACACGACTATGAATACACGCACGACGTTACCGCAACGCGATCACAAACGCAATAGGAAGCTCAGATCGAGCTGTCCTCACGACAACCGTTTCGAACAAAAGCCGATCGCTCGCCAGGTTCGCATAGCACGCCGACGGAACCCCGTCGCTATCGCTCGTCAGGCTCGTAGAGTACGACGACGGAACCCCGTCTTAACAGAGGTTAACGCAGCACTTCATTAAAATTTTGAAGTTCCGAAATGCGCTGCCCTGATTTAAATTAGAATGCCTTAGAACATGCGTTGTCGATCGCGAAGTGCATTGGAACGTTGCAAAAATCAACAATTGTCGTGAATACCCTGCCGATGACGTATGACAAAAATGAATACATGTAATTTAAAACAGCAGGAGAGCATCGAAAGAATTTCAAAATGCCGTTGTATTATTTTCAGCTTATCAAGCACATTGAAAAAGAAAATAACTTTCAATTTCGCTCTGCAGTTTGTTGCAATTCAGGCAAAAAAATGATTTTGCATAAAGATCCGCAGTCTGTGCGTGAAGTGTTGTTCGAGCACAGTTTGTGTGTCGACGAATGCGAGCATAAAATTCGAGGGAAACATTGTGGAGGCGTTGTAATTAAAAAAAAAAAATACGGTTAAAAATCTGCTTTTTGTTAGTGACGCTTCGGAGTACTTAATCGAATGATCGACGGTAAAAAATATTGAGTTTGCGAGCGCGCGCGCGCCGGCAGAACAGGGCACAAAAGCGCAACGTATGCTTGTCACGGCGCGAGCTTGGCCGCCGGACAATAATATCGATGAATAACCCAGATTTCGATTGAAATACGCGCGGCTCGGTAGATGTCTGCCGATACTGGAATTCCATCGTACATCGGCGTGAACGCGCTCGAACGGACCGGCTTAGCGTGGAAATTTATGTCCGACACGGCACCGACTAACGAGGCGTCTGTTCGATACCATTTAATTCTTATCTGGCCCCTTGATTGGCTCGCGTGCCACGCCTGGATTAACGCCGTCGGTCCACATTAATTCTGGTAATTAACTTAGTCCTGCCTCGACACGGCCCTGGATCGCCGTTCCGACACGGCTCGGAAACTTCGTCCACTCAAAAACATCTGTCCCGATCGATCGATCCGATCCCCACGCAATTTATCGATCGCATTTTTCCGGCGATCAACGCCCACTTCTATCTCGTGTTTATTTCCGCTCGGATCATTATATCAGCGCATGCTAATTATGCTGATTAAGGTTGTAATGATTTCTGTGACTCTGCGGAGTGTTGCAAACCTCACATATTGTATTTAGTATTATATTTCATAGATTTTCTATAAAAGCTTCGTGAAAAATAATTGTAAAATAATCTACAACACTTGACTAACTTTGGAAATTTTTAATCGCACAAAATTTCGAGGCATTGTGTTGCCAGAAGGTCAAAAAATCTCTTGATGGAAAAATTTAAACATTGAGCTTCGTTTGAGCGATTAAATTGAACTATCGTTTTGTATTGCTGTTGCATTTATTTCTATTGATTTTTTAACTTTGTTAATATCTTATTAATATTCAAATGATCTTTTGCAACTTCGGATCAAGTGTTATTGTTTGTAATCTCCTTATTATCATTCCCTTAAAAAAAAAAACAAGGGAACGAACTTTTTCAAATTCAAATTACTACACTGCAAATTCCCCTGGGCAGCATACAAACTTCCTTTGAAAAATGTTTTCGTATGACATTAAAATACCAATTAACCTGCCAGCGAGTCGAGCATGCTTGGGAAAAGGTTCTTCAATCAGGCTGTGTGTCTAAAAATTTCAAACTGTACATTCGAATGAGTATAAACACATAACGGAAGATTGCTGTTGAAAAACGATAAAAATGAACACATACGAAAATGAATATAAATGCATCGCCGAGGAATATTAAAACAAAATTTAAACACGTAGAAACAAAACACGCGGGCAACTATTTTTTATCTCGCGCGCGTATTTTGAATAAATGACGAGACCCAAAAAATACATTTAAAAAACATTTCAAAGCGACATTTTCATCTACATTTATATCGTTCTTCAAGAAGAAAAAACAACAATAAAAACCCGCAGTGATGAATGAATATAAATGCACAAGGGAATATTCGAACGAAATTCAACGGAAGCAAACACATATATAGGTAACCGTTCGTGTACATTTCGAGCGAGTGTGCGAGTCCCAGTGAATTTTTAAAAATAATCTCAAGCCAACATTTTCATGTATATAGATTTATATCGTTTCACGAAAGAAAACGTTATAAATAAGATGAAGAGATATCGGTTCGTGGAGAAGCAAAACGTACAAGTAATTTTAAAGCTACGGTATCTTTTATTTTCCGACATGGATTTTGCGATATTTGAAAAATAACATGGGAAACTATTGAAGGAAATATGGTAAAGATATACCTGGAGGGAAATAAAATCTTCCCGGCGACTCTCCAGCCAAAATTCGGAAAAGAACGATGTCGGAAGGGTCGTCGATCCCCGAGAAGAATTTCCATGCGGATCCCTGGATCGGCGCGGCGTTACCGGCGCCAAAGGGATCCCTTGCATTCAAAATTCCTCTTGGATCATCGTAACCGCAGAACGTTCCGTGGGACAGAATGATTTTTCAGAGGCCGGAGTGACGATATATCTTTCTGGAAGTCGCTTTATCGCACGGAGAAAAATTGATATTCGATTACACGGTTCCACGACGGTAGGAACTTCTCGCGCCGTGAAGCATTTAACACACCGGCGACCGGTACCGGTAGCCGGGAAACAAAGGGTCCTGGAGAGAACACGGGACTGTACTTTGCGGCTGAGTGTGAATAAAATTAATTTTCCCGCCGCGGTGGAATTAATATCGAAGGCGTGTGCACGCGTCCTCCGAGGGCAGAGCCCTCGCTAAAAGGCGCCCCATGTAAACAGATTAGATCCTTCTCCAGCGACCGACCTAATCTTACTCATGGGAGGAGCCCGGACAATGCATCCGAGAAAGCCGATATACACGTTGTATCACTTAAGATAACTTCTTTATTTATGGTGGCCATGGGGGCTTTGCGTAGCTGAAGTAGTCGCGCCTCTGGTGGCCGTACGTTTACGGGGATATCAAACTTTGAAGAGCTTCACTTGTCTGCGCGACTATGCCTTGCGATTTATGTGTGTTGTAAAAATTGGCTGCTTCGATTGCGAGGAAAGGGAGCCAAAAAATGTCTCCAATTCAATTTTCAGACGAATCTGCACGCATTTTCGTGATCCGTGGAACAATAAATCAATCACGGTGTTTACGAAAATCGTTTGTGATAAAATCGCGTTAAACTATGGGAAAAATAGTATTCCTTTTTAACTGACTCGGGCAAGACTCGGGGAATCCTCTTTCCGCATGATTTTCGAACAAAACCGGAGAGCACACATTCGAAAGGTTTGTTCAATGTTGCCGGAACGTGGTCCCGAGTCAATGTTATTCTACCGACGTCCGAGCATTATTCTCAATAATAACAGATTTGCCTCGACCTCGTGGTCGAACGCTATTATACTTTTATGACTTTTCAGATTTTACGGTCGCCGTTCGGGGCAGCAACAGCAACGCGAGGGTAGGCTGGGGGTGAGGGGAGAGGGAGAGAGAGAGAGAGAGAAAAAGAGAAGAAATAAGTATAATCGAGTGCTCCTCGGCGAGAAAGAGGTGCGCGAACCTCGTTATAGAATTTTGTTTCGTCCTCAACGAGATTGTCCGCAATCAGTTACAGGGGACGACGATGAAGCAGATCGACGCTCGCCTCCTACCACGAGTTCGTCCAAGTTTTAACGTCACCGGAAGTCCGTCGACGACGACGGAAACTACATCGCAAATTGTTACGTCGACGCCCCGATCTCTCTCTCTCTCTCTCTCTCTCTCTCTCTCTCTCTCTCTCTCTCCCTCTCTCCGAAGGATCGACTTTCGCGGGGAAGATTGTCCTCTTAAAGGACCGCCGTCGACGGGACCGAACTTTCGGAGACTGTCGAATCGTTTATTATTCAGTGGCACCGGCGAAACTGGCGCAACGATCGCGAAACAACCGTTGCTGCACTTTATACACTCCTGCAAAAAAAAAAATTGCTATGAGATACTTGCAAACGCTTTTCTAGATGGAGAAGTAAATATTACTTTCGCTTTTTTCTAAGGAAAATGACGATTTTCCCCGTCTAGAGTAAATTTTATTCAGTGACCATTTTAGAAAATTGAAAATAAATATCTACTAAGAAATTGTTAGACATTTGCAAATGGGTTAAAATGGCTGACTACTGGCACAGTTAAATTGTCGAAAAGAAACATTTCTTAGTGGACGGTCAAGCAGAAAAAAACGTTACTTAAAACCTATGAATATCAAGAGGAGTCCCATGAAAGAATTTGTCCCGAAATTTTCCCCTTTTCCGAAAAGTCGTAAAAGAAACGACGCTGTTTGCCCGTCTGGCGTTATGGCGGCCAGAAACGCCGGCGAGCATTAGACGTGTATGCTAAAACTCCGTCGATGTTTGTGCACCGTAACCGCCCAATAGTTACGCGATAAAATCTCGGTGGACGTGGACCTCCCAGGGCCGAAGGTGTTTTTCTCCCGGTTAAATGGGGTTAAACTCGCTCACCTATCTGCCGTCATCTATAAACCTAAACACCTACCGTTCCGGACCCCCATAAAATAAGATTGGACCGACCCTAACTGGCTCTCTAACTGGCTCTGTATCCAATACGACTTTTTCTGCGGTTCCCGTTTCCTTGCTGCCCCCTGCGAACCCGTCAAACTGACACGGGTTTGTTCCCATACTTGTTAAACAAAAATTCATCGCAAAAATCTGTCCTCCATATCTGCACCGTATACATCTACATACATGTTTATCTCTGTTGCCTTTTGCTTTGATATTCATGATGCGTTTATATTCATTTTAACCTAAAAGCGGCTGTCTCGTAATATGCAATTTTACAACATGTAATTTTCGGAAATAAGAGTGGCGATTTTCTGTGGACAAAATTTGGACATTTTTTAATGTATACACTTATATAATCTTAGGATCACAAAGCTACAAAGTATGAAAGATAACTATATTCAACGTTCTATATACGAATACTAATCATAGATTATGAAATATTAATATAAAGAACACTTACAAATTTTTCTGAATCTTTTGTTTATCCGTTGGATCCACAGCACACTATTAATTAGACCATAATTACTAAACTCTACACATGTTACTCCAACCACGAACAAAATAATATTCAAATAATGCGTAACGGTCGCGTTCTACTAGGCAGGTCAGACGCTGAGTATGTAAACACTAGATGCGAAAACAGGGAGTTCCGGGAAATCGGCAATTCGGACGCCAGAGTTTGTTTACTTCGTTTTCGTATCTAGCGTGTACAGACCCTTGGCTTCATACCTGCGTAGTATAATCTGACCATAACACGTGAAAGCGACGCGGTTACAATCTCAGTATTATAAATCTAGTATTATAAATCTAGTGTTTACAAAACAGTGAAAGCAGTACTATATTGCTGTTGAAATCAGAGTATTGTATTGTTCGTGGTCGAAGTAACTTGTTGTTCGTTGTCCGCGATTTTCTAACCTGTTTTTTTTTTTTAGAGTAGGCTTCAAAAAACAGGGACAATTATTCGGATGTACTCGCGTGAGTAAACAATAGTGTGTTGTGGATCCGACGGAGAAGCAGATCATTCTAAACAATTTGTAAGTGTATTTTACATTAGTATTTTATATTGTAGTATTAGTATTCGCATGTATAACATTGGACACAAGGTTTTCCTTCATATTTTGTAGCCTCTAATTTATAATCCGAACGATAATTCGTGAATTAAGAATATTAGAATCCGCTATTTTGAAGAGCCCAGTAAATCTGTTGTTTACAAACAATGAAAGCATAAGCACTGATGAACAGAGCGAACTGTGTGAGTTACTATGATAAAATACACGAGCCTGTTCAAACAACGATTCACCCAAAAATAAACTTGGAAGATTAAAACTCGAAGCCTGCAATTATTTTCTCGGTGACCCAGTATTCCAGTAAATTCGCCTAATTATTTCAACGAACGGGGTTCCTTGTTCGAAACGAGCCAAGAACATCTCGCAGAGATCAGAAGTGTAGTGAATTGGAGAGCCGGGCCGCGTTTTAAGGATCACATTACGGCGGCCATCGGGATTGACTTCCGATTACCGGGAGAAATAATTCCATGCCGGTCTGCTCCACTTAAATTCGACGGCGGGCGTTGGGTTTCGAGGTCAACCAGTGGCGCAGGCAGCTCCATTATAAGCTATCATTAGCGGATCCGGTCCACCCGGGACGATCCTCGAGCATTTTTTCTCGGCTCACCCTGTTGGACTCACCGCTTCTCGGGGATAATTCAATTTACCGGTGCTAGCGTGATTAAACGGAACGCTTTTCTTCCGCGTTTTTCCACCCTCCACGACCGTCAGCTGTATAAGGGATGAAGGGGGGTGGATGGGAACGCGGGATGAAGAAAGACGGACCCGCGAGCGGAGAAATAACCGGCTGCCAGGTTTAAGCGATGAAAAATGCAACCGAAGCTGCGAAACGACGAGCTGGAACCGAGGAAAAATAGAAGGAGGAGGAAACGGAGATGGGAAGACGACCGGCGACGTCGAACGGAAGTGACAACCGAGAGGAAACCTGGATTGATAAATAAAAGAGCTGCGCTTCGGATTGTCGGCATTAGGTAGAACCGGGCGCGACAACGGATCGCTTCAGTTTTTGGTCGCGTTACTAATAGATAGTTCCGATGGAATCTTTTCTTCTTTCACACATTATTTAGTAAGCTACTTCTTCTAATATCTCAAGAAAATTCAAACCTCCTGGTCTAATTTTACAAAAAGTTATTCTTTCTTGAATGCTGCGCGAACATTCGTGTCCACTGTAACGCAGAAAGGTCAGCTGTATGTACAGTAGTACCTCGCAAGAGGTAGCCAATCAAATAGCATTTGGCAGTGGCACTTTGCAATTACGATTACAGTTTGTCGTCACAAATGCATAAAATCTATTCTTATCAAAAATCCGCGTTACACGCTTCGAGATATCGAGTCAATATAAATAGGAAACAACTTGTACGTACTACAGCTAATCTGTTCAGGCTGCAGCTTCGATTCTAAACAAAGTATGGCCAGCTGTAGTTTTTCGAATCCGCGAAACGCCCAACGAAGGACAGGAGAACGAAGCAAAAGAAAACGAAGAAAGTTCCCGCGCTCGGCCTTTCAGCAGTGGAACGGAATAAAAGCCGACCGTTTCCACCCCCCGACCCTATCTCTTCTCTCTTTCTCTCTCGCTCTTTCAGCCTTCGGTTATCTAGACGAATTCTGCATAGCGGATAAGGCGGTCTAAGCGGCAAGGAAAATTCCACCCGAGATAGAATCTTTATTCAGAGGGATGCGGAATCAAGCAGTCGGAAGGGAAGCCGGTGGCTCGCGACCGCGTGGGAGAGATTGAAAAGAAGACGTGCCGGGGATAAGAAAACTGGTTTAATTTATGATACGGCCCTGCGAACGCGCGCCGCGTATCGGTTTTCATTATGTGCTCTCCTCCGAGCTTGGACTTCGCGCGAAAAACTTTCCTGCGAGCACGCAACGTCACCGTCCATGGGGTCCTTTGCATCTAGAACAACCCCTGAGAGAGACGTCGGGGTGCGTTCCCCTCGGAACACTCAATTTTCGAAATACAGTGATTTATCGATATATGTCGCCAAGGCCTGGACGATAAACGTCGCGGAATTATCCCCACTACCGCCGGGTTTGCCCGACGCTTGAAAGGCTTCGTATTGTTTTGAGTATTTATTTATTTTCTTTTCCTGTAGCGTGTTACGTTGCATCAGTGGCAAAGGTTATTAGTAGACTCTGGATTTTATACACTTTTATACACACTGTGGATGTAATAGGAAGCCGCTTGTAACGAGTGTAATGTTTTATTAGCTGTAATCACAGTTCGGAGCATTCAGTTTCGACGAGGGAATCCTTGATAAATTCTCTTTCGACATGTCCTGCGGAAGAAGACAAAAGGGCGTAGCACTTTGCTCTCAGATACAATCTCACCTTATCGTGGTCATTTCACGGGATGATCCTACCAGATAGCATCTACATCTACTACGGATAGCCCCTTGAAATCCTGCGTTGTTCCATTTTATTCACTAACTCTTGAGTGCCTCGGGATTTTGGTGTTTTGTAGCTCTTCTTTCTTCGTTTCGGATTCCTAGTCTCATTTCAGTGTTTTACGCGTATCTTTTATATGTGATTTTGTTACGGGAGTATGTAGCAGATGGTGTAGTCTATTTCATTTGTGATAATAATTGTAACGTCAGCTTTTCTAACATTCTTGGTTCCAATGTTATACATTTTTACTTGAACATTGATCATAATTAGATGTGTTCGTTCGTTCTGTACTTTGCAAAAAGAAAACCGTCATGTCTGTATATTAATATTTCTTTACATACGACGAATTTTATCTTTGTATTCGCTATTGGCTTTAATTAAAATATTTTCATATCGTCAAAAAGATGAATAATTATAACGAGAGGTGCTTGAATCGTCTGTCTATCTTTCCTCCGTGGATAGAGTACGTGAAATTGCAATTTTCACCCGTTAGCAACTTCATATATTTTACAAAAATATCCTCTACACGTGAACCGTATAATTGAAGGAAATCATAAATTGTAATTAAATGAAATTAAGAATTACAACCTCCTCCTTTCTGTTACGATGACAAGAATTTGTGCTTGATAAAAATGCGAGAACAGTTGAATAGAATAGCAATTTCTGACTCCAATAAAAATTTAGAATGAGAATTCAACAGACTATTAAATATTCTATATGAATTTGAAAAATTAAATCGTTTCGTATTCGACCTAATAACAACAATCGTTTTGTTAATAGCGCCGACTGCGTATCGAATGGAAGCACCTAACTATACCTTTATAGAGATAGAAGATACAATATGGTGCACGCGCGATGAATCTTCCGGGACCACCCCATTACAGGGGAGAGTGACAAAAGGGCAGGTAATAAATTCGATGGTGTTCTCTCCCATCGGTACAACCACTCGAAAAGAGAAGAGGTGCCACGCCTTCCATTTTCCCCCACGAAAAATTGTGAAAGACCCCATGGTCGAGCCCCCGCATAGATGCCCTCTAATAAATTTCTGATCCAAGTGGGAGATCCTGTCCGGGGGCGAGCAACCCGGTAAACACCATAAGACGAAGGAAAACGGACCAGAACATCCCGTGGATTCAGATAACCGGCTAATTGGCCAGCAAGATTCGCCTTCATTCTCACGGCCACCCTCAAAAGGTGCCTCGGCTCGAAAAATTTACGGGTCGGACCACCAATGGGACCCAACTCCGAACCCCCATGAAATTTACGACCCCGTAAGGCGTGCTAGAATCGATGTTTAAACGGTCCCAAATTGAATCTTGACTTTGAATCGGTAATTTCGATGCTGCGGAGACGAGTCGGACGATTCGGGAGACTTTATAGGGAATTTTCATGGGGTCAGCGCGCCATGGGACGTGATCTCGAAATTTCAAGCTGGAAAACCTCTGGGAAAATGTTTCACACCGCATTTCTGATAAAATCTCTATTTTTTGGTGAATCTTTCACAGAATTAACTTTCTTGATTTATGGAGGTGCTTTCGCGTTGTACGTTTGTTGAGATCTTTAACAAACTTGTTGTTTTGTGATCAAAATTGCTCTCGAAACATTTATTTGCAAATCCTTAACTGCAAATTGTAGTATCGTTAACAATTGCATGTATTATGAGGATGCATTCATTAATGCACGGTCTGGACATCATTATAATTTAGTTGCAGGTACGATCATTAAAATATCCTTTAGCACACAATGTCAAGCGAGATTAGTTTCTGTTAAATACGCATAAAATTCTATTACTCTAAAGTGAATGTAGATGTACAATTTTAATCGTTTCAATTCTTTAACATTTCTATTATTTACAGTCACTAACGATCCGTTTCAATTCGATCCGCAGTGAACACGTTCGATTCCAATAATCTCCACAAGCTTCATTAACTCTCGCATCCGAAGTAACATAATGATCCAAGTTACTCAGAGTTACTTAGTCCCGGGCTTTGCATTCATCTCGAATTAAAGCAGCCCGTAAATTTTCGATCGAATCGAACTCGTTCATCTTGAATAATACATCGCGCGGGATCGCTGTCTTATCGCTGTCAAACTTGCCAGTAATATCACGTCTGAGTCTCTCTCTCTCTCTCTCTCTCTCTCTCTCTCTCGATATGATCGACCCGGCGCGCTGAACGATACGCGTGTCGTCATCTAAAAATACGTTCACTATCTTCGACATTTATCACGTCTGACAAGAAATCCTCCGACGTTAACTCGGCAATGCGATCCGTTCAAGTTATATTCGCGTGTTTTATTAAGTCAACGCCGAGGGAACTTGAATTGTAGACCGGAATATTTTTTGCCCCGCGGAGAGAATATCAATATTAATTTATCGGAAATTTACAATATTAAGGTGAACAGAAATAATTCATCCATTATTAACGGATCGAATCGCAAATAAATTCCGCATTGAACTTCTCGGTTGCACGGTTCGGTTCTCGTGATCGCGTCATCATACGATTTTCAAAGTTTAATAGAACGGCTATAATCGTAGAGCGACTTCCGAACCTTCAATCTTTAAGTCCACGGTGCATTTAGGTATGAAAAGGTTTTCCTATCCTCGTAGGGACGGTCGAATTTGCAAATCAGACAATGGAAGATTTGCGACACTTCTCCGATTAAAATGATCCTAAACACGGCACGATTTGCATCATATTTGCTCGTTTGATGCACGATACGATAACACCTCGATTATCCGAACTAATCAGTGGGACACTAGTTTAAATATCGACTGGTTTCACTTTACATTGAAACACATATTCGAGTAATAGAGAATTCTGATATAATGGGTGTGGAAAATCGAGGTTCTATTGAATCGTGAATTGCTCATGCTGACCTGCACCGAATTGTGTCGAGCTTGCGCTCGTTTTAACGAGAAAAATGTCAGCGATGATAAAAGTTTCATAAATAAAAAAAAAAAATTAAAAACAAAGAGGTTTCGTCACGGAATGAGTGTTGTCAAGGGGTAGCGAAAATCTTTTTCACATACATCGAGACAGTAGTGTGATATCTTTCAGGGAAGATTGAAGGGTCCGGTGACTTCCGGACAGGGGTGTATATGAATTTGCGGGAAGACCGAATATTGCTGCGAGGGGATGTATATGTATAATGGTTAAACGTGCTCGCGAGACATCGTGCTGGCTGCGATCGATTCGCCGATGGCCGAGCGCGCGGTTCCACTGGCGGAATTCGATATTAATCCGAGATGGGAGCTTGCGGACGACAGGCTTGATCTCGCGTTAATCAAGCACGCGGTGCGCCGAGGAGCATCGACGTCGACGATCTGTCCGGGATACATGCTCGATATATCAGCGCGGATCCGTCGAGGGCCGCGCGATAATGTAACCTTAAGCCTTTCGCATACGATTCGACGTGGACGCTGGAAGGCGCACGGATTTCGCTCTGTTCTCTGTATACCCCCACCACCAAAACCCCGGTTGCAATGCGTCTTTAAACCTTCGATCGCAAGCTCGATCCAACCTGGATATGTTGGCTGACTGCTCGATGTAATTACCTGGCCACGGCCATTATTTGCGTTGCTACCTGTCGTGGCACGGATCCCGCCCGATGATAAATTTCTCGGACAGCGTTCGGGCTAATTGGACGAACGAATTACCGGGGACAAGAGCCTCGGAACGATAATCATTTCAACCGGGCCACGAGATTTTACTCGTTATTTGATAAGCGGTCCTCGTGCGACCACTTTGCTGGAAAAATCCTGTTGACATGTTCAAAAGTATTTTTAAAAGGTGTAAGGTAAAGGCACCAGTAGTTGACCACTGTATAGAAAAACATAAAAAATAAGGTTTTTAAAGTGAATCTCGGATGCCATGTCGTCTGTTCTTTAAATTTCAAAACAATAAGAACATTTCAAGCTTTATTTTTTATGTTTTTTCTATAAAATCTTCAACTACTGATGCCTTTACCTTACGAATACCTTGCACACCGACTGTAGCTGGATTCTATTAGCGCGCAGGAGACTAACGCGTCTACGAAACGAATGAAACATTCTGTTGATATCGAATGTGATTTTCCATATCTGGGATATTATGGACAATCAATTTTACCCCCGTGAAATCGTTGAAGTACCGTGCAGAGGGGAGTCGGAAATTTCGATGAAATTGCCCGACGAAATTTCGGCACTTGTCAGAGGGAACACCTCGCGAGCAATGTCGATGGAAGACCTCGGAAAAAAAGGCAACGCTCGGAATTTCATTGGACCCGTCTCGTTCCGGCGGCGCAGCCCCGTTCGAGGCGGCGTTTGATGCGGTGCCAACGATAATAAGATATACCACGGTGGCCGATTCGCGATGACTTCTCGCGATTCCATCGAGTTTCGGCTCGTTCCGGTTCCCGGGTTCCGCGCTGAATCGAGAAACGGAAACTGTCGATGACACGACCGAAAAATAGAAGCTCCATTTAACCGGCCGGCGTTGGCAAGGAATTCGAAAAATTCGCAAAATCGTGCGCCCGACGCGATTCGTGTTCCTCGAGCCGTGCGAAATCAACGCTTGGTCCGTCGAAAACATATTTACAGACAGGTGAGACGGGGCTAGTTCACTAATCTTTATAAATCCTGCATTAATAAGGCCCAGCTAACTTAGGAATTGAAATAGAAAATTCCCTTTATAAGAAATTTTATTATTCTGCGCTTCGCATTAGGCACGCATTTCGTATCAAGGCAACGTGTAGTCTAAGAGTCACTGTAACAAAGCATGTCAATGATTTGCCCCGGGATTCGAGACGCTTTCGGGTTAGATTTTCGTGTATTTTTCGGCAGGGCGCAGGGGAAGGAATCATGCTTGTGCAACGAAGAAATCCCATCAGAATAGGCTGCGGGCCATTGTGGAGTCGACTTAAATACCGAGAGGTGTTAAGGCGCTTAAGTCATCAGGCTTTCGTCGAGCGATCAGAGCCAAATCCAAGAACGTTTTGTTCGAGCCGGAGATCAGATAAGGGAGAACGATGAGCGCGGTATTGCTTTCAAATTGGTTTCCGATTCGAGCGTACGATAGCGCCGACCCACGCCTCCGCTACACTCGCGTCTATTCATCTACTCGACCTCACGTTATTAGAGTCTCATCCGTTTTTCTTCCATCCACCTCTGCTTCGCCTCCTCTTGTCCTCTCTTCCCCCTCTCCCCCTCCCCCCCCGACGATCGGCGGGCTTCCTTTTTTGGAGTTCGTGCTGTGATTCGGTTCATCGCGCCGGTCGATTAGCCGGCAGATCGATCTACTCGATCTACCCGGGCTCGTTCGCAATCACTCACCGGGTAGAGTGTTACACCGTTGAAAGTGGGCTATCACTGCGAATTTTCTAGCTCGCCGGCCACATGCCCTCCTTCGCGGTGATTTACGCGGCCATACCTCGGCCCCGACCGGAAGTCCGTGTACTCCGCTGGAAATTATTAAGGGGGCACGTGTCCTTTGGACGCTCGAGGGGAAAGTCTCTTGGTCAAGTTGAATCGATCGATTTTTCCACCCCGAAACGAGGACTCCGATCGAAATGAATTGCGAGTTGGTGTAGCGAGCGCAAAATTAGTCGGGGTTTAAGTGATCGTTTTGACCGGTTCGCGTTGCTTTGTGAAATACAGGACTTTGAATTTTTACGATTTTTCTAAGCTGGAAAACCACGTGATAGACTATTGAGCTAATTTATATTAATAGTTTCTCCGATATGAGCGCAATATAGAATTATCATTAGGTTTACATGATGTAGTATATGTGTAATTAGAGGGAGTTTAAGTCATCATTTTGTTCGATACGTATGTGTTTACAGAATACAGGGTTTTAAATTTTGTAACTTTTCTAAGCTTGAAATCCACGTGGCAGATTATTGAGGTGATTTATATTAATAGTTTCTCCGATATGAGCGCAATATAGAATTATCATTAGGTTTACATGATGTAATATATGTGTAATTAGGGGGAGTTTAAGTCATCATTTTGTTCGATACGTATTTGTTTACAGAATACAGGCTTTCAAATTTTGTAACTTTTCTAAGCTCGAAATCCACGTGGCAGAGTATCAAGTATCAATTGTTTCTTGGAAATGCGTATAATACGAACTTTCAAATTGGTTCGCATCCTGCAACACATGTCAAATTAAGGGGGGTTTATGTCATTATTTCGCATGTTTTCAATTTGTTTACAAAATATGACTCGTTAAATACTGCCACATTCCCATGTTCTTGTAATCGATCACAAGTTGGTAAAACTTCATTGGATACTTCAGCAATCGAGTATTGTGCGGCGAAGATTAGGTGCCAGCTGAGTAATAGAAAAATTAAAAAATTGATGAAAGCGCGCATGATCACGCACGAGGAGTATCGTGCTTTTGTTACCAGGTTTCAAGGCAGCATCGAACAGGATCGAGAATTAATTAGATGGGACCCCGGCTCGGAATTGTTAGGTGAACTCGGGGTCGGTGTGATCCAATTAAAAGTTAAAAACGGCCGACCGGGAAGCGGCTTCAATTTGTTTTCTTCGGTAGGTAACGAACAAATGTTATTGTGGTTGACGAAGCGGCGTTGAGCGACGCGCGCACGGTATTTTAATAAGTTCACCGCTCCCACGATGCAATCCGACGAGCGATAATGCGAGTACGCGTGTCCCCGACGCGTGAACCACCGGCTAGCATAAAACCGAATGCAATTAGCGGGCGCTTTCACACCCCGAAGAGCTCGCGACGACGCGATGGACAACTTTTGCCGGGAAATTTCAGCGATTCCCGGATCCTCGCTCCGCTAGCTACTGACGAATAAATAAATCCGATGGTGGGGAAAGAGAAAAAAGAAATGTGTCACCTCTGCTGCTTTTGCCGGCAATTTCTTTCTCGATTTTTTAATGAAAAAGAAATTAAATTAAGATAATCTAAATCGTATTTATCATATTGGTCAAGTCTATTCTGTTCCATTCATCTAAAAATATATTCACATTCAACTTGCAGTCGAGAACAGAAATTATTTTTAGAAAAATCGCACTGTTCGAATATTTGATTTTACTTAAAAAATCCCAGATAGAACGATGGAGGTACTATTTTTCATGAATTGATCAGCTGGTAAATCATCGTGAATGAATTCAATAATTTTTGAAACTTCGGAAACTTTGTGAAACTGTGACATATTTTTAATTCTAATATGATAGGTTTCCGCTAAGGTTTCGCCCTTTGTAACACTCGGAATTGTTAAAATTTCGGAAAACTTGTTTCGGAGACGTTTTCGCGAAGAGCCCCTAGAAAATGACTATGCAAATGACCGATTTGTGGGTCCCGAAACACGAGAATGCGAGCACGAGTTCGCGAAGGATCAAAGATGTAACGTGCCAGAGGCAAGAGACCTAACAAGCTCGTGTCTAACAAGATTCAACTTCGATGTAACCTGACTAAGTCTAGGTGTAACGGAGATTATGTACAAGCAAAACTAACCTCAGGTATCATTGAAATGGGAAGATAATCCGTGGTGAAATTGAGGAACATTTATATTGATACTAGATAACCACGATACTGGATTATCTGCACAAACACCCACTTGGTAGACCTTGCAACACTTTATGCAAAATCCAAATTTTCTGAAATAATTGCAACAGACAAATAGGAATTCGCTTCCTGCAGATCCTATTGTTTAAAAACGATGCACAAAATCTTCAGTAGCTAACCTCTCTTGACCCAGAACACAATCGAAAGCGACTGCAAGTGTTCCAAACTTAGATTAATATTGATTGCACCCTGTTAGGTTAATAATCCCATACGCGGGCAGCACACGAATTAGGCCTAACCACGGCATAAATTGGACAGTATCCTGACCCAGGTCAACATTCTTGTGCATAGTTAGACCTAACCCGAAAATAGTTGCAATCGTTCCAATTTAGACTCAACCTAGATCGAACACACGGATTACCTTCGATAAGACTGGATCGGGATCTAAATGTCAAGCTAACTCCCGATGTCCTTGGCAATACGTTATCTTGATTAAGCATAAGCCAGATCTATCAACGTTGTGTCTCTGCCATTCGAGTCGAATAGTATAGTAGGTAATTAGGATGCTGGTGGTACCCATATGTCTGACAGCTGACGAAATTTCGCCAGGCAACAATCCAATAATATGAACCATCGGCTGAACAGGTCTTGAAACTGAATAATCCTTCCATATCGATCGGATTATCTTCAAATATACAGAGCACGTGCGTACTGGTGCCTGGTTCGTGCTCTGTTGGTGCGCCACCTCCTACGCTGACCAGCTAACTGATAAACACTGTTCGGTGTCTACGATCCGAAGAGGATCGACAAGCCGCTGCACACAACCCTGCTGAGTTTGCTGATCGTCCGATAATGTTTTCTCTGTTCTTCCGACGAAATATCAGGCACGCGAATTGTTTGACCAAAGAGATTTGCAAAATATTCGTATAACAGAGGTTAACTGACCACTCAGAATACGCTGGGCTATAGTTAGTACAATATAGGTTAACCCTTCAGGGATGACATCGGTACACCCGACTCTACCATATACAGCGCACTCTCGATATATGTCAACAACATGGGTCTTGCTGGGGTTCTCATGGCGTATAGGTACTGGCGATAATTCCGTGACATATATCATGCAGATCTTGGCGACACTGTATTAAAAAATTGATTACAGGAGGTCATGTTACTTAGATACGGTACACTTTCATTCTTCGTCATTTACTCTCTAGGATTCGAACCTAGTCTGAACTAGACGTCCATGGCACAGAGCATGTAAAAATAGGGCGGGTTTAAGTCATCGCTTTGCCGACGTCGTATTTGTTCGAAAAATACAGAAATTTAAAAAAAATATTCGAATTCTGTCAGTTTCGTCAATTTTCATTGAACAGGCTGCGCTTTTGAATTTTTTTCTCGGGAACTAACCGTCCGATTCACTTGAAACTTTTCTCATTTCGAAGAGGAATGTTCAACCTGGCGCACAAATATTTTTCAAGTCTAAAAAAATTAATTCGACGGTCTTGAAAATGATATAAACTGGCCGAGTCTTCTGCTCGTCGTCGCTAAAGAACAACAACGATCCCCAATTAATTAAATCACGAGCGAATTGCCGTCGGCCGAGACTCGCGAGTGTCCAAGACGGAGCGAAGTTCGTCAAAGGCCGTCACTTTTGCCGGAGCGTTCATTCCGCCGTCAAAGGGTCGATTCGAGAAAAGGAAGACGCATTGTCGCGCGTACGTAACAATGACTACTTGACAGCAGAAAAGATTCGAGAAGTTTCGCAGCTGCAGCCGGCCGTTCTTTCTTTCTTTTTTTTTTTTTCTTTTTCTTTTTCCCGTCCGCCCCTAGGCCGCCGCCTTTCATTCGCACGGGCCAAGTTTCCGCGTAGAGAGCCACGGGACGAGGATTCGATGCCGGCTCGTCGAAAGTCTTAACGATCCCGGGGATCCGCGGACCTCTGGACCCTCTTCGAGGTTCGGAACGAAACTACAGAAGTGCCGCGTTCGTACTTCTACTTTCCTCCGCTCTTTCCGTTGTTTATTTTGCGATCGCCGCGAGCTGGAACTACACGGTTCCCAGGCCCACGGAAACCGATAGAAAGACACAGTTTTGTGCCCAATATTCCTTTGCTTCTTCAAAAAAATTTTATTCCACCGAACATAGTACCTACTTGAAATCTTACAGGGTTAAAAGCACCTTTGAAGTTTCTAGAATCATCCTTAGGTTGTGGCAATTATTTATATGTGTCTAGGATCTTGGACGCAAGCGATTTCCAACTTTTAGCTTATCCTTAAAGAACGGAAACCGATAGAAAGACACAGTTTTGTGCCTAATATTCTTCTGCTTCTTTAAAACAATTTTATTCAACCGAACATAGTACCTACTTGAAATCTTACAACATCATCCTTAGGTTGTGGCAATTATTTATATGTGTCCAGGATCTTGGACGCAAGCGATTTCCAACTTTTAGCTTATCCTTAAAGAAAACTCGGAAGTCGAGGGGGATTAGAAAAAGTCCAGTAGGAATTCCTGGATGTACTAAGGGTTGATGAGTAAGAGGTTCACTGGCATGATTCGGGATCGGTGAGTAAGTGGGTCCAGAGTATGGCTAGGGACTGATGAGTAAGTGTATGCGAACGATAGCAAGAACTTTGGGACTATTTATCTTAAATCCTAAATATCTAGGTTGGAACGGTATCTAACAATACAGTGACAGAAAGCGAATTTTGTGGATTTATGGAAAAAATGTGTGGATCAAATACGAAAAGAAATATCCTATTATTTTTAACTGTTCAAGAGGATTGGAATGAGAAATTAACGTCCATGTACCTCCTGTATATTGCAATTACTTCGAGATAGCAGATTAAGGATGATTTTTTTTAAATATAAGGGTGTAAGGTAAAGGCACCAGTAGTTGACCACCATGTACCAGTAGTTGACCATTTTATAGAAAAACAAAAAATAAGATTTGAAATGTTCTTATTGTTTTGAAATTTAAACAACAGACGGCATGGCATCCGAGGTTCACTTTCATCAAAAGTGCACTTATAAGTGCGCTTATAAAAACCTTATTTCTTATGTTTTTCTATAAAATGGTCAACTACTGGTGCCTTTACCTTAACTGATAATAGATAGTAAATATGCTTATGTTCGAATAAGAGGCGAGTAGATTTTAAGTGAAAAATTCCTTTAAACGCGTTGATCTAATCTTTTCCGATGCGAAAAACTGCGATCGCGAACGGAACGCGAAAATTGATGAAACCGGGCCCGCGCTCGACACACGAACGCGTTCGCTTTCACATGAAAGGAAGTCGCGAAACGTGCGAACCCGGTCAAAGACAAATTCGCCGATTCCATTAAAAAAAAAAAAAAAAAAAAAATAACATTGCTCTGTCGCTAACGAAACGGAGAAAAAAAAACCATTTCAGCATTGATGAGAACATATCAGCGACACACAACTCGTTAGATCGTTATCGAGTTTTTAACGGTGGAAAGCGGTTCGCCTATTTGGTTTTTCGAAACCTCCCCTCTTCCCCCCTCCTCCCCACCTCCCGAAGAACTCCGTGGACGATACGCAATTAAAACGCTCGTTAGTTTTGATATTGCGGCTGGTCGGTACAAAGCTATCGATATCTCGTACGGGCACGATTATACGGGGACGATGGCGGAGCCGAAAGGATAATTTATCGCGCGCGTAATCCTGCCAGAAAATGACTGCATTAATCTTTCATTTGTCCCCCGCTAATGCTGTCGTTTGTCAATTTCGTTTGCTCCTCGGTGATACATCGGCTTAACGAGTGCCAAGAATATTTTGTTCGGGGACTGATCGATCAATTTGAAATCCCTCTTAGCGGAAAATATCAATTAAAGTCGTGGGTAAAAGATTGAAAGAAAATAGAAAACCGAGTGACACGTTGATTTATTTTACGTAAAGTTTACGTGCCAATTTTTAAGAAAATTTTTATAATTAAAACAGCTTAAGCGAATGGAACACTGAACAGAACAGAAATAGAAAATAAGAAGAACGAGTGAAAATTTAAATTTAATGCTGGTACAAAATTCTTTTGCGATTCTTCTTCCATTGCGCGTCGCAGTTAGACTGCAATAAAATGCATTTCGGTTCAAAGAGTGCAAGGAACGCTCGAGACGAGGTTGTTCATCGAAACGGCACCGACTTTGTCAAGCCTTAGGGAACAACCCTGATACACAGGTGGAAAATTGAATGGCTCTCCACAGGTAGCTTATCGCATTGTGTATCCTCGAATAATATTCTTGTACGCCACTCGACACCGTTCTCACGTTCTTGTATATTTACCGGTTCCCAGAGGAGACGTTAATGCACTACAGTTTTGCTCTCCGGCGAAGGTTTAACCGTAACAGTGCCGAGGGATCTCTAATTAAATTAGCGAAGTGAAGCCGATTTAATAGATTTCGCCGTTAAAAGAGACCCCTTTCAATCGCATCGTCGACGCCAACCAGAAATAGCAAATTCACAAATGACTGATTTTTCCGCCTCTGAAAATCGTTGAAATTATAAGCTTCTCATTCTGATAGTGATCAAATTCAAATTTCTTTCTCTCTCATTTGACTTTAATTGGACTACCAATAAAATTCAATCGATAGCTGCTCTTTCAAATTAAAGAAACTTATAAATGAGGCTCCATTTGGATGGACCTAAGCACTATAAACTGAGCCAATAGCCTGAAATTAATTTGTTATTTATGTGTTTAATTGTGGGAAACACGACAGCTTCTTTTTCTATTAAAAAGTGTACTAGAAAAGTTTTCTGTTGTGTAGAAAATTTTCTTTTATTGGCTCGAAGGTTCCTCACGATAAAAACAAAGAGATGCTACCACGATTAAATAATAGCAGAAAAATAATTTCGAAAATCATACATTCGAATACGGAAATCGAGTATACCTCGCACCTCTGGCTAAAACAGTATCTCCGATCAGGATGTCATCGAAATTGGGTCTTCCACGATTTAGATCCCCATCGAAATTGAATACAATTCGATTCGAACCACGTCGAAATTGAATCCCCTTCGATCTGAACCTGTACAAAATCGAACGTTCCTTGGCCCGGAATCAGAATTCGACTCCAGTGGATCCAAATCTCATCAGAGATTAGAATAACTGTTAATTTCGACTTCATCGAAGTTCGGAACTCCGACGAACTTCCGAATTTGAATCCTACGGAAATACAATTTGCTTCTGGTCATGGAGAAATGAAATTTGTGGATCCGAACCAAGTTTCCCCCGATATAAATTATAAACCAATTAGATTTCTCAAGGGTTTGGTTACACCGGAAAAATGATTGGATTCGAGCCACGTTAATGTAGAAGCTCGTCGATAAAGGTCGCGGAAGTTATGTTCTCGAATTCGGAATGCTTGCGCTCAGAACTCGCAGAAGTTCTTGACTATGAAGACTAATTTCGACTTTCGTGTCCACCGAAGTTGCATCTTCCGTATCGGAGGACCACGTGACCCAGATTTCGCTGTTTTGGAAGACGCAGATTGTCATCTCAAAACTGGCAAAGGGCGTTTATTATACCCCTAGATCAACCCTGAAGTGGTGTAGAAGAATCGTCCGCTACCAAAGGGTTAATTCCAATGCAATTTACTTTCTAATCCGGTCTGATTTTCAGAACCGAGATGCAACATTCGTCGGGAGGCTGGTGGCAAATTAACGCATCTCGGTTCATCGCAAAAATCGTTCACGTGTAGGGGGTCCCCAGGGGGTGCAAGCCGAAGCAACACCGGAAGAGAATCGGCCAATCGGGGTTGGTTGCAGGGAGAAAACGGGGTGAACGGATATAGAGGTGCATCTGGAAAGCGTGGAATCGCGGCGGGTACCATCTGGCTGGTCCAAGAACGACGGCAATTCCGCGAAATTGGGCCGAATATCATTTTTAAGGTATCCGGGGAAAAGTACATACGAGATTCCCGCCGCGTCCTCGTCGCTGATATCGATATATATCGGGTAATCGATGGCAACGAGACGAGAGACGGTAATGTCGAATTCGCCGCGGCACTAATACCAGCCAATTCGTGCAATCAGGTGAACGCGAAGAGTTTCCGTTGTCGTTTCCGCGTCCCTTTATCTTTGCCGGTGGGCGACAGTGACGAAATTGAAATAGTTTGTCGATAGAAGGTTTTGTGGGACGCCGTTCGTCGATAATCCCTTGTGTACCTGTTAATTGATGAACGCGTGGCCTGCACAGCGGCTTTGCTGCCTTTTTTTCCGATGGACGCACGTGAATAATAGTTATAACGTGCCTCGATCTAACGGATTTCTGAATCCTCTATCAATCCAGACGCTGCCGATTGTTTCTGCGGTCCTCTCGGATGTCTGACCGTCGACGGCAGAGAGTAACAAAGGGTTCGTAGCTGCGAGAGTGTCAGTGCTTTGAAGATTTACTGGGAATCGCTGTAAGTATTGACACGTCCATTTCTTTTACCACAGCGTAAGTTGCGAGGGTGGAATAGCGATACAACTCAGATTTTTAATCATTTATTGTATACGAGAATATTGCACCGGCCTAGAATTGATCTTCCATTCATAAGCAGTGCACGAGAAATATTCTAAAGCAGGCGACAAAAATTCTGCTCGTAAAAACTTGATCGAAGCATACAAAACAACCTTCGAAAAATTATATTAGTTTCATTTAGATTGTATTTACCGAGACCATGTATAAAAGCAATTTTACTCTGCACGGTGTGAAATTGCTGTGAACTACTTCATACAAATTTGTTGAGAAAAATCTTGAAATTGTTACAGAATCACCCAGCAATGAATGACATATATTAGTTGGAGATTAGCAGAATGATTTTTAATATTACAACATAATCGACAGAGAGTTGATTACTGCAGATATTTTTGTAGATATAAGTCAACATAAGTTACCGAGACCATGTATAAAGGCAATTATACTCTGCACGGTGTGAAATTGCTGTGAACTACTTCATAAAAATTTGTTGAGAAAAATCTTAAAATTGTTACAGAATCACCCAGCAATGACATATATTAGCTGGAGGTTAGCAGAATGATTTTTAATATTACAACATAATCGACAGAGAGTTGATTACTGCAGATATTTTTGTTGATATAAGTCGACATCGATCGCATACGCACACGTCGCAGCGCGAGATAAAACAATTGCATTTAATCGGCAATATTTTATTAGAATGTCAATGGACGACATATTTCGTGAAATATGGTGTATTTTATATTTTGTGCCCGAAGGTATACACGCGTCAATACTAGCGAACGAAGGGTATACACGCAGGGATGCGGTAGTGTGCGTGACACGAGGCGCCGATAAAGACTGCGTTATTATCGTTTCCAACAATCGTTGGCACACGATTATTGGCGGCTCGATGACAAACCGTGTACACATCGAATGACAGTTATCGCGCGATAGTTATTACCGTTTAATTACCTTAATTTAGCACGGTGCCCTAATTTCGGTTTATACGTTCGAACGCGTCGGCCGAATTTACCGGAGCCGCGTATTCAATACGCGATAATTAGGCGAGTTCATTTCGTCGGGATTGAGCCGAAGTTGCACTCGCCGAGTCAAGCGCGGGTTCGAAATGTAATTTTATGCGGTTCGAGCGACCGGAATGGGCGAAATATAGTTTCCAGCAGTTTTTAATACGTTCCCTGTCGGATTAACCTTCTCCGGGCTCTTTTTTTCTCTCTTCACAATTTCTTCATCTTGTTCCTGCGTGTATTTAACAGAATTTAATAATCTGCTAAAAAATAAACACTCTCTTTAAACCGGAAATCTACTGAACTAGATTTTCAATGATACTCCACATCGAAAGGGAAACTCAATAGTTTCTCTCAACCGGTAATCCTAAAGAAAATGATTACATTGCTCGGTGTAATTTATTTAATTGTTTCCAAAGTTACATATAAATTATGATGAGAAGAATAATTGTTATACTGTTTTTTTACTGGATATAAAGCTGTTTTTGACGGTCGGTCGAAGAGGAGGAGACAAACGATGAGGTATTGCGAGCGATCCGACATACCGTGACTTCACTTATGCGTTATGGATCTCCGATAGGGGGGGATTAATATCGCAGCGCGTGAAGTGGAACACGCGTTAAAGTGGATTACACGCGCGTAATAACCGGCCGTTTATCGACTGTCCTTCGAGAATGATGATCGTCGTCGGGGGGATTATGGCTGACAAATAACGTCGAATATCGGCAATCGGAGACGGTACCTTGTTTGAGGTCCTGCGGCGTGAATTAACGCCCCCCAAACACCGAGCTTATCCTACCGAGAATCGAGGTCCGCGCCGCTGCACGGAATTGTTAATCTCGAATTAATTCGGTGCGATAAATAAAAGAAGCACGGGCCATCGATATCCGGAATATCAACAATTACATGTCCCAGGGAATCGTTACAACTGTTCAAACAGTACGTACAATCGACTGAACCAACGTCGACGTCATAGTCCCTAGAACGATTGATCCGATTCCACCTCTGATACAGTTCACATAAATATAATTGTAGTGTACTTCGGTATGACGCATTTAAAGACTGATTTGTTACATTAACACGTTAACTGCCACGTCAGTCGCATATGCCTGACAGTGATTTTTGACTAGGTTTAGAGATTCATTTTTATTGTGACGTATAAAGATAAACCAAATTTTATTAGTATCTCTAGAATTCAGAAGGGTTAAGACAGCATCCCCTATAATACATTTTAAATTTCTAGTTTCGGTTTGATTTAATTAAATTGCACTGATTTTGCGAGAATCTTTGGCGTTGATTTTTGGCACTTAACGTGTTAAGAAGAGAATGTCATCAGTTAGTTTTTCACTGCAGCGGTCCAGACGTTCGGCGGAGCAGATCCTCGACGATCTAAACGATCCGATCGTGTATGCACCTGTAAAAAGGGAAGCTAGGTGGAAAGTCAGGTGCGGGGGAGTCGGGAAGAAACATCGGGTCAGCTTTTACGAGGACGATCTATCGCGGAGAGCACGCGCTCCCATCGTGTACAACAAATGTCATAGCAACGATGCTCGCGGTTTTTACGAGGAGCCGGCCATTGTTTTGCTGGATTTACACGAAATCGATAAAAATATGGAACATCTAGCTTTCGAGTCGAGTAGGCAGCCAGCGGCGCTCCACCGCCGACGGGAGCATTGCCTTCCTATTCTAGTTTTCTTGGATGATGTACGTGGTCCTCCCACGATTATTCCCCACCACACACAGACACAGGTACGCACACACAGTCTACAGCGCATATGTACATAATCCACACACGCGCACATCGGTGCCCACACGTACCCGGTTATCAATGCGAAACTGTGCACATAGACAATGCGGATTATTGCTGCCGCGTGTATTATGCAAGGGGACTGTGTGTTATAGTCCCAAAGTTTCGGCTCTTAAACATCCAGAACTGTTGTCAATGAAATTCCGGCATGATCGATTGTCGATTAATTCGAAAAAGCTCCGATTCTATGGTCCAGACACGAAATTTTCTTTCTTGACTTTCTACTTTGCAAAATTTTCTGAACCTCGTACGGGGTGATCCACCCCAGCTTGCGACCGATCTGAGGTCTGTCGGAAAAATCCTCCGGCTCGAAAAAAGCACTCGACATCAATTAACAGAGCGAAACAATTTCACCGGAATACAATAACACAGAGCTCCGCGATTCCTCCATCAACGGAACGCAAACAACGCGCGACAAACGGAACGGAGTATCGAGCCGCGGAGTAAATTGGCGTCGATCGATTACCCTTAAACGGGAAATTCGTCGGGGCCGGGGGGTTCGGGGGTGGGTATCGATTTTCGTGGAATCGAGGGAACGAGAGTTCGACCTGTTCTTCTGCACCGGGCTTCCGTGATTACGATAAGTCCGAGGCTCGTCTTAAGAAAACCGAAAAATCCCTAAAAAAATAAATATTTTCAGACATTCGTTACCAGAGATGCTGGAACACTCTTTGCAAACGTCTCGCTCATTTTTCTGCAAAAATTTCGCTTATGTACACGTCCCACTCTAATCTATCTGAAAGTGCTCCAAAGCAAAATTCCAAACCAATTGATCTTTTTGCCATGTTAATTGAATTTTTAGTTCAATTATTTTATGAAAAGTTCGTTTTTTTTATGGATGAAAATTAGTGGTCAATGAGGAAATGATTTTGCGAAGAAACGGAAGCTTAAGTTCAAGTTGACTCATTCGAAGATGTCGGCAGTTGGTCTGCATAATGACGCGAATGTGACGATAGATTCTGCTTAGCGTAAGTAGCTAATTAATGTAATTTCTACGAAATAATACCGGAATTGTCCGAATTGGGAAATGATTCAACGCCTCAGTTAACCGTCGACATACGTTAGCCGCATGGAATTCGATAATATTCACAGAACGTTCGATGGACTAATGAGCTAATTAACGTTATCAAGTTCATTCAACGGGTTTACACTGTAGACCAACGTAGATTACGGCATTTTGTCATACGATTAGTCGACACACGCATACGGATATATTAAAATTATTTCTGACAGTTTCACTATTTTGCGGGCTCGGCGACAACGCGGCCTCATTACCATACGAATTATCATTTACCAAATTGGAATATAAATATTCTACAAATTTATTATGACCAGCCTCTGGATTATTGATCGTAAATTCTGTTCGTTACACCATAGTCTCACAATCCTTTCTCTTGGCTCACAATAACTGTACCAAGAAGTATTTCGATTATAAACCAGGTGTTGTTATATGTTCCACTATTCATTTTTAAATGAAAAAATGCTAGATCTTCTCAGTGCCCTTGCTGGGGAAGTATACAATAAAATATCGTAAAACAAATTGTTTAATACAGTTAAGAATCCAATTTCAGTTACTAGTTCATAGATTTATTACTAATCGACAATGTTTTACTTACTAAAACGGATTTGTACATATGTTGACTGCATTTTGCGGAACACTATTTTCTTCACTGTGGAGTTCAATTAAGTTTGAAAACCACTAGCATGAATTACCAATTCTCAATTAAAATACTTTAGTCGAACGCTAGCTACACTAGATTCTTATAATTTCTGTACGACCTACGTATTAACACTAGATTCTTGTCTAGTGTTATTCTCACAGACATCTATCGTCAGGCGATTAAAAAATGTATTGTTGGTACTACGATCCACTGCAGCTGTGATCGCACGAAACCGAGAACATGCGTCTGCACGTAACACGCTCGAAGCCCCGAAGAAATTGCACCCAGCACAAATCAGCCGAGTATCCAGAAACCCGGATCAACAAGAATGAATTGCCGTCTCGGTGGGCCAACTGGATTCCATCATCAGGTCCATCATTCTCCCGCAGACGCGGTGTTCCGGCGAAATCCGCCGGCGATATTCTTGCGCACGTCCAAGACGAGATCCATCAGGATGTCAACGGTGGAAGAGGGAATCTGCTCGGCCCCATTGTCGGGCAGAGAAAAGGTCGCGAATCACGACAGGAAATCGGACCCGTGCGAATTCAATTGCAACGGGTAGGGGGGGGGGGGATGAAACGATGCCCGGAATTAGGGGCGGCGCGACCGGGGGTTGGGGCTGACGGTGAAGAGCAGGGCTCGCGTTCCGCTTTTCATGCGGCCTGTACGTGCGACGTGGGCCGAAGGAAATTCGAGAAGCGTGGCCCGGGCTTCTCGCACAGGTGCAGGTGCAACAATGCGCCCGTATGCCGGTGAACACCGGCGGGTAAACAACGCTGGAATCGAGACGACAGCTAAAGAGAAGTCGCGCGACGCCGGAAGCTTTTCCTCGCCGCGATATTCTTGCGATCTGTTCGTAAACTTATCCTGCTTGCAACGATGCGATATTGCATGCAACATTTTCCCCGCTTGCAGCGTGTTTCGTTCCTCTTGCGACTCGACACATTCTTCGCGTGACACGTCACGTAAAATAGAATGTTGTGAGCGGAGTCGCACACCGATCGCAGGACGCTAATCGAGTTTTCGGCCGAAAGGGCAACGGTTTTTGGTCGGTGCACCGCACGATTTTCGGAAAGAATCGCTGCACTTTTTGAAACGCGTCAACTCGACGTCAACGTCGATACCGTAGGAACGGATAGCGCGGCCGTCGAGGATCGAAATACGCTCCGGTGACATCCCGAACGAAAAATAAAAACAGAAAACAAAAAAAAAAAAAAAAGAAAAACGAGATCGAGTGTAATCGAAAACGTTTCGGGTGTGCCGACGAGCGGAGAACTACTCATTCGAGCGTCCTTCACGATTATCCGAGGCTCGTGCACCCGGCAACGTGACACGTGCCAGATGCAAATTGCTCGAAAACGGGAATAACGGTGCGCGTCTCTCGGAAACAGAAAGAGGATGACAATTTTCATGGTCCTGATCGGTCCGCGGGCCCGCTCCGATTTACACAATTTTACAGATTCCCGCGCGCCCGCGCCGTATGTTAATCGATCGATCCCGTTGTCCGCCCGGAAAAATCGAGCTCGAAATCTCGATTCCCGTTGCTGATTTATCATACAGTGATGAATTTACAAGCGAACATTTCTGCGCTGACTTTCGGCACGGTGCTGCCCAGTCTGATTTTGCAGTTCTGGATCAGTCTATGTACATTTGTTAACGTCAGCTGGAGGAAGCAATAAAAATAATTGATCTTCTTTCACTGTTTCGTGAAACAAAAATGAGGAAAAATTGTGGTCCTGTGAAACGGTGTAAAAAAATCGTGCATCAATTTTTAAGCTGTCATGTAAATTCCCAAATTTTCGCACACGTTTAACACTTTGACTGCTAAACTAGAAACCCCAAGAATTCCATAAAAGTAGAGTTGGTTATTAAATGAAATAAAAATTGAAAGAAATTAAATCTGTTATATTCAGTAGTCCTCCAACTTTCTTGCATTTTCCAGATCATAATTAAATTTGGTACAATGGATGTATTAACGTAAAAATTCATGTTAAAACCTGGACAAATAATTCCGTCACCCACATATGGGTAAATATGTAGCATTTTCGGGAAAAAATGGGTCTAAAAATGATGTATAAAATTTTACGAAATCATCAGGGTTTAAATATAGGTTTAAATCAGATACGTAATGTTCAAGTTTTGTGCAGTGTATATTTTGTTGCATTGCTTCGTTAATTCGGAAACGTGGTGCTCTGCAGAATCGTGGCAGATCAAGGCAGGTAATTGGTAACGGATTATCGAGTAATGCCGAAAGGGAAACAGGAGTAAGTGCTGGTCGTGATTAGGCGGATAGCAATCTCGATTTATCCTGCGCCGTCTGTCGAAGCAGCGACTCAAGCCGGAGGCTACTTCGACAGCTGGCATCAGGACGAAGACTGGCATTGTCCCAGGATGCGCATGACCGTAATACCATTATCGAAAGGACCATCGTTGTAATGCCCGGCTCTCGGCATCAATATTTCCAAGCCCCGACAGGAGCATGGAAAATGCGCGTTGCGCAGCGCTCTGTGCGAGTCTATAATTTTCGTGGGTCTATGGACGCCGGTCAAATAACTGTCGCTCATTATTGTTACAATATTATCGATTTTCCCGAGAGTCGGCGATCGCGAGGTGTCGCTCGATACGAAATGAGTCGTATCTGTAAATAATTGTGCGCAGTCTGACCCGTAGCGAACGCCATCCGGGTTGTTGTTCGAATTATTAACACGGTAATTGACGTATCATTTTGGGACCGTTAATGGATCACAGAGATTTTCCAATAAAAAATTGAACCGAGCCGTGGCTGTTTGTACGCGACATACGGGTCGTCGAAAGCTTCGTTGTCTCTTTAACGATTTAATTATCCGTAGGCGTTCCGTTGTGCTTTATAAATAAAACGTAAATAACTGATAACCTTTTAATGCATTTTTCGACCGCGACAGCAATCCCATTCGCAAACCAGTTGATCATTTGGACGCCACATAATTTAATAAGTTCTTTTGCGATCATTATTTGAAAGAGAACGATCAAATTGCTTTCAAATATATAATAATTGTTAGACTTTTGGTAGTGTTAATTTCCTACGAAGTTGAGAATAGAGAATCACGACTTTGGGAAACAAACGTTTATTTTGTATTTAATATCGCCAGGTTGTTGACGAAGTCCGTGTGCAACTCTTCGTATTTTATTAAGAGAAAAAAAACACAGTTAAAGACTTTATCGGGGGAAAAGTTTGATAAAAATGATTAACTACCGATGCAGAAAATACGACCTAGCTGTAGCCAGCGAAATACGAGGAAAGTGTCGAAAAGTTTTAAGAGTTATCGCGAAGCTTATGCGACACTTCAATTCTGTGAATTAAATTGTGTCAGAGGTGACGTCCAATTGAGGCGAAAACTTTATAAATGATAAATCCATTGGAATATCTAGAGTAACATCATCTGGACCCAGCTGATGTTTTAGTATTGTATTTCATAAACAAATTCGAAATTAGTCGTGACTTAAACTCCCCTTAATTTCACATAAACTTCTTTATACAAACTTGGTGGAAATATTATGTCGTCCCCAAATTGAAAAAACCATTGACGTTAATTGATACTTAAAATCTGCCACGTGGAGTACTGGCTTGGAGAAATTACAACATTCAAAAGCCTGTAATTTGTGAATAAATGAGAAACTGGAGAAGCGATGACTTAAACTCCCCCTAATTTTGCATAAGCTTTATGATACAGTCTTGGTTGAAATTTCATATCGCGCTTATGTCAAGAACCAATGACATTAATTGATACTTAAAATTTGCCACGTGGAGTACTGATTTGGAGAAATTACAACATTAAAATAATGCCTGTACTTTGTAAATAATTGCGAAACTGGAGAAGCGATGACTTAAACTCCCCCTAATTCTGCATAAACTTTATAGTACAGTCTTGGTTGAAATTTCATGTCGCACTAATGTCAACAAAACCATTAATTAATACGTATAATCTGCTAGGTGCAGTTTTGGCTTAGAAATATTGGCCCCTCTCCACGCCCTCTTAGAAACACCCTCCGTCCCTAATCTCACATAATTAACCCCAGTTAAAATCCCACATAGGGACACGATTGCTCGTAAAAATTGGCAGCTTTATATCGTCGCGAGGCAGTTAAAGTTAACAGGTGCGGAACGAACGGCAGCGGGCAAGTGCTACCGGAATCGAGCGAGACGGAGCGTTTAGTCGAATCGGAGCGGTGCGAGAAGGAGGCGCGAACGAATCGCCATAATCGCGCGTTCAGGGGTTCCGGTGGTGTTAGTCTGCCGCGATGGTCGCGTGTTCCGGGTTCCCGTATGAAAGGGGGGCAGCAATCTTGGACTGGCAGCATCGCCGGCAGGCATTTTCCGGACGGAAGCGGGAACGGGCGGAACGATGAAACGGAAAATAGAGGGCAAAGTGAGAAACGACAATGGCGCCGGGGCTGTACACGGACGGACGAGAGAAAGAGGAGAAAAAGGAAGATGGGACGATCGAGGAGAGACGTAGAAAACTTTGGATCCGGACCGGATATAGAACCAGAGAGAGAGAGAGAGATAGAGAGAGAGGATAGGACCAGGGGAAAGACTTTTGGAAATGAAGGCGTTTGAATGCCACCCCGAAAACGGGTTATCTCGTTATCTTTAGGAGGTTGTTTCACAAGCCACCCCTCTCGCCCCTTCTGCGGAATAAACGAAGGTTATACGGGCACGAAAAAGTGTATTAGTTCTTAGCCCCTGTCCCGAAAGCTTTACGGCAGAACCGTCCCTCTGTATCTCGGAAGATTTGTTGGAATCTTGGGGTGGATGCTCCATCGGTTGCGAACACTGCTTTCCTCCCTTGTTCAGCGCCCCGAGATGTAAATGTAAACGTCGTTGCAGGGATTGAAGCAGTCGAATTTAGACCCGAAGCTTTTTCCGGCTGTTTTACTCCGAGTTGAATCCCCAGGTGAGTTAATATGGGGCTAGAGGGTGAGTTTCTGACCCTACGAGGGTGGGCTACGGTTTCTTATTGAAGATTAGGCAGCTTTTGGCTGTTGTTCGATAGGTAAAACGAGGGATGCTGGAACGTGGACGTTTTCATGTGGCAGGAAAACGTTCGTAGCATTGAACAACTGCTTTTCGAGTTTTATGGTGATTGCGAAACGTTGTCCGTAGTTTATGAGCGAAAATGGAACCAGTAATGTCATGACTTGACACAGGATTAAGTTTTATAAGTCAAAAAAGAAATTGAAAATCTTACAATTTTATTTTGAAACTTCAAATTTATCGTTAATTCGAATCTAGACGAGATTTTCTACATTCATAGCAACAATTCAGATGGTTAAATCGCCTAGTAAAATCATCCCTTAAAGTATTTGACACGCTTAGTCGCACAGCCTGTATAAACATGCGCACATAGACTGCAGATTTTCATTTTCCCAGATCATTTAATAAAAGCTGCGGTGAGGTAAAAAATGTTGAAAAAATAAAATAAAACCAGCATTAGCTGTAGCACACGTGCACAGCCTGTATAAACATACAGACCGTGGATTTTCTCATTTTCCCAGATCATTGAATAAAAAGATACGGTGTGGAAAAATTTTCAAAAAATAAAATAAAACCAGCCGTGACAGCAGTACACACGTGCATATTGTCTAGTAAATTTCGTAGTCGCAGAAACACACCAGGAGCGTATAAAAATCCGCAGCCTAGCGCCGGGCCGTGCTAAATTAATTCTCGTATCAGTTCCTCTAATAAATTCCTTAGTATCCAGCTCGTATTTCATCTCGGCGGTGGTAGCTTCCGGTTTCTCCGTTGCTCTCGGCTCGGCAGCTTCCGTTCGACGCGAGAGAAAGAAACTTTCTTTTTTTTCCCCTCTCCCGTCGAATAGATTGAAATCCACGGGCCAGTTATGCTCGCGAGGAAGGAGATACGGTGGTACCGTGCGTTTCGTGGATCGGATCTAGGGGATCGATGCCGTGCCACGGATCGGCCCGGCTGATTAGATTAAGGCGGGAGACGGGCCGGGTCGGCGCAAGGCGAATAAATTTCGGGGCAGCGTTGTTTTTAAAGCAACGGACCCGGGATCTCTTTTTATAGGGAACCGTGTTCTCGCGAGCCCGGTTCCGTGGGATACCTTGTTCCCAGGATTTATTTAATGCGGTCTCTTTCGATTCCGGAGACCGTTTTCGTCCCACCCCCCTCCCTTTTTTCGGCTTACCCGGCTCTCGAACGTGAGGGAAATAAATTGAAACGAATCTCGGAATTCCTCCGGTCCGCGAGCGCGAGAAAGAACCTCTCGCGAGAAGCGCTTTGAATCGCGGGAAAAGATCGATAAAGCTCTTCTCTAATTAATGAATAACAAAGAATCCGATCTCCTTTAGTTCTAAGACCCGTTGCCCCATTTTTAGCCCGGACTGGCTGACATATAAATTAAAAAGGGCCGCGATGAATGGGGAAATTTGGACGTCCGCGGAATCTTGGATTACCGAAGGCATTGTTCGAAATGAATGCGCGGCGAAATATAAATTTTCGACCGAGTTTAATCCGCTCGAGCCGCTCGCGTGGCCACCGGGATAATCATTCTTTTGGAATTTTCTACGTGTACTCGGTTACTGGCGTTTCCACCGACATTCTCTGACGGCGATACAAGCTGCGATGAGCTATACTCATCATAATAGCAACACTATTGTTGCTATTATTTAGAATCTATCCGAGAGACTTCGTGTGAAATTTTAATGGGCGATGCTAGTCTCTTAATGTGCCATCGTTTCAAGTTGGAGATGTATTCACTTTTCCAAAAATTCGATAGCTCCTATACTTGCTCGAACCCAGCGAAATGATGACTTAAACCTACCCTAATTTCACGTGTACTATGCCATATCAGTCAATTTGAGAATCCATCTTCAACCTACTTCAAGGAAATGATTAACATTAATTATTCCCAATACTCTACCACGTGGGCGTTCTGCTTACAAAAATTTCAAAATTGAAAGTCCTGTATTCTAAAATGATGACTTAAACACCCCCTAATGTAACATAAACTACACCATACAAACCCAGTTGTGATTTTACGTTACACGTATCTCAAGGAAACTATTGATTATTTACTAATATTGTACCACGTGGACTTTCAGCTTAGAAAAATCGTAAAAATTTAAAATCCCATATTTTACAAACAAATGAGCAGAATGATGACTTAAAGCTTCCCTAATTTTGCAGGTGCTGTGTCATAAAAGTTAATTTGGAAATCTATATTGCGCGTATCTCAAGAAAACTGCTATTAGTTGTCGCTGTCCTGTGGAGGTTCGGCTTGGAGAAATTGCAACATTCAGAGGTCAGTATTTTATAAACGAACGAAAACTGAACGGTGACTTATAAACCTTTGCTAATTTCGTTTACCACGTCCTATAGATCCAACTTAAATTTTATATGTACCACACGAAGTCATTGACTTTCGCCAAAAATGTATTACCGTGCCAAATATATTTTTAGCGTTGGAAATATGTTCGAGAGGGACCGTGGGAACTAATTTGCGTACCCGGCATTTTGCGAGCCCGATGTGTATCGGCTGGCAATATATATATATATCGTCCCCATTTCTTTAATTCCGAACGATAGGATCATCCGCGTGGATTATGGAGGTTCTCACGTAGGCGAGAGGATCTTTTTGCTCGGGGATTAAGTGGCGCCAGGGTAGTTGTTCGCGGACCAGGTCCGGGGGAAGAGAAACGGTTCGAATTTGCATTCGAACCTCTTCTTCGTGGAAACGAGTGTTAAGGATACGACGGAGAAACAGAACACCGAGAGAACGGGCCGGAAGAGGAATCGAGCAGCATTAAAGGGGATGGCATCTAATGATACGGTCCGGTAACGTAAATGGCCAATAAGGGGCAACATCGATGCAATTTTGTTACGCAATACGCGTAGAAAGTAACCAATCCCTTTAATTAGCGTCGGCGAATCAGAGTGATTCGAGAACATTTGTACCGACGAACAAATTGCCTGACATTCCGCCGGGGTTAGGATTATAGTTTCGTAACACTGGCACGTGTTTAATTTGCGATCGTTAAATCAATTCGTTGTTGCTATCATATCGTGTATTAGCTTGCGTGCTTTTTAAATAATGCTGAAATACGAAGATTATTATGTTATTATTAGATCGTTATGCATTTATGGTGTACGTTATAAAATACACGTGAAAACTTAGATACAGTGTACACTCGATACATGTTCAAAGCATGAGTCTAGCCAGGGACATATATCGGCCAGGAAATATATGGAAAAGGACAATACATATAGCCCAGCAGTGGGGATAGTTCTGGGACTTGAATATTACGTTTACTTTACTTTATTCAGTGTGAATTAAACGAATGATTGAAAATAGGAATTCGCATAAAGATCAGCTGCTATTGATTATGATATCTGTTTGTACAGAAAACCTGAATTTTCATATACAGTTTAAATGTACGTGAGAATTACTGTACTCTTTTAGATTGGTTGAGTATCTCATTTCTTTTCCATTATTTCCCGAACAATTCAGTCAAATGAAAATCATTGTTCTGTGATATATGAAGCAACGGATAATAAAGCGAGTGAAAATACGCGATATTTTATAAGGAATCTAGACGTTCCTCTAGACCTTCGGGAGAACAAAAGAAATTGGGTCGACTGCACGCTGAATTTATATTTAAAAGATTTGAATTTAAATCGCTCTCGAAACAAAAGTATTCAAAAATGAGTTGAAACGTGTCCGAACAAATAGAAATCTCGGGATCCAGAGGTCGGTCGACAACCGATGATATTTAATTAATTCCGCGGCGAAAGTTCCTATGGGCCCCTATTAAAAGCTCTCGCGGACTATTTCATAATTCTCCCGATGACTTCCGGTCGGCGGGGTCAGCGTCGGCAGGTCTTTTCCGGCGGCGGCGCGGTCTGCACAATCGCAATAACAACCGAAAGTTGTGGCGTTTACGTTGGCATTAACTTTGAATAATTCGCCAAGTTCTTATCTCGGGGCGACGTACATGGTGCGTAACCAGACGACTCGACGCCCCGGAACCGGGAACAAGAAAACCGGCAGCCCGCGGGCCCGAGGCTTTCTGTTTCTCGAAATTAATGCCTCCGCGGGCCAAACAAATTCCCAACAAATTCCCAACGCCACCAGTTGTTTCGCGATTCCGGGCCACTCGCGCTACTACTGCCAGCCAGCAATTAAGATATTCCGTCCTACTTGTTGAAAGGAGTTGCACCCTTCTCTCTCTCTCTCTCTCTTTCTCTCCCACTCTTCGGGAAGAGAGGTTTCCTCGAAAGGCTCCTGGAACACTCGGGCCAATTGTTCACTCGATTACAGAAGTAATCTCCCATGTACTATCTTATTACTTCGCCGAGTTAATTATAGGTGATCGGCTGCTCCCGCTGATATTCCTGGTCTTGTATTTTTTTTTTTTTACCGGCGGCACAGCATTGTTACCCGCGATAATTATTGCGATAAGCGTCGTGCACACCAGCGTAATTTCAGATTAGAGGAAACGAAGCTGGTTTCTTAACTTTGTAATCAATTTTTTCAATATTACCATAGTTACAAGCGTCAACTAAACTGTTATCAGAAACAGTAGAACTTGTACAATATTTTCTTCTGGAATTTTTGTTTGGAAGAAAAGTAGTGAGGTACTTTTTGGTGTAATTATTGAGATGTTTGTGAACAGATTTTTGGTAGGCACATATGTATAGTGTAAATATATTTAACTATCTTCTTTTATTAAAGCATTTGAAGCTTTGATGGGGTTCACAATTGTACGAACACTTTGACTTATTTGTATTTTAACACTAGAACATATGTATAGTGTGAATATATTTAACTATCTTCTTTTATTAAAGCATTTGAAGCTTTGATGGACGAAAGGGTCCACAATTGTACGAACACTTTGACTTATTTGTATTTTAACACTAGAACTACCGGATGAGTCAGAATGACTTGCTACTAATTTTTTCTTTTAGAAATATGGAAATTATAAATATATGTTTCCGTGAGGAAATTTTACAATAAACTTCTCTGTCGAAGTAGATATTTAAACGAAACTGATACGAAATCTAAACATATGCAATTTTGTTGTTATTGTAAGGTAATGTATGCCGGTTGCATTTAGTGCTTGGTAGTTCTAGCGTTAATTGAATATTTGCATAATTTCTCAAATAAACGTTTCAATAAAAGGAAGTGATTACAGCCACAAGAATTCGATTCTATTTTCTCATTTTCTTATTTAGATTAATTTGCTGAGATGGCGTGTTAAAGAACGTAAATAGAATTTCACAACTACGAGAACTGTTACTCAGCTCAAATGCTGGAGGAGAATATTAATTTCTTCGCCTCTTGGCGAGTTTTTCGACGGACCACGATTATTATGGTCCACCCAGAATTGTTAATGAAATCGGTCCACCGGTATCAGGGTTCGAACCTCCCAAAAAACAATCGAACTCGTTCGAGCCAAGTTATTGTGTTCAAATACCAATCCGTGTCGCCGAGAGAATAATATTGTCTATCGGTTTCATTGTCTTTCGGGGAGCTTTTGAGATCAGGTGGACCACGGGTATGAACCTCTCTAGCCTACACTGTTAATGGACCCTGCCCGCCAGTATTAGGATTCGAAAAGAAGGAGGAATCCGCAATAAATCTGGCAAGAGGGTGGTCGGGTTCACGCATGACCGGCCGACACTTCGACTCCTTTCTCTCGCCGTTCGAACCATCCTGCCTCCTATTGTTTCTCGGGCTCCTCCGACTATTTGCGGCCAGGTGGGATGGATTTTAGCCGGGCCGGGTCCTCGTTCGCGGTCTCCGCGCCGCAGAGATTCATTGCTAACTTCGGGTAATAGCTAGTGGAGAGCCCGGGCCCGCTCGTGATTTTTCGACTACGGCTTCGGCCGTACACTCCTCGTTCCTTTTAGACGCTCCGCTTCAACCATTCGCTGCATTCGGCTTCTTTTGTTATTTATTGCGCGACCGGCTCGGAACTTGCTCCTTCATGCCGAGTCTAAGTAGTTTGACGCATTCGTTGCGAGCTTATCTGCCTGGACGGACGTCTGGTGTTCCTTTTAGCTAAATGCAAACTCAATTGCCAATACACAACATTCCAATAATGCAATACTACTGACAAATACTACAGACTGGCTGTGTTTTTGTATAATCAAATAAGAAACATGCAAACAGTCAATATTTCAAGAACATACTGATCCTCTACTGACACAAATTTTCAAGGTTTTTCACATTGAAACTCAGTCGTTCACTTCTTGAATATTTAATGGCAAAGTGGTCACTTCAAGGTTACATATCATTATTGTAAACAAGGTGTTCATGCAAGGTAAAGGCACCAGTAGTTGACCATTTTATAGGAAAACATTAAGAATAAGGTTTGAAATGTTTTTATCAGACCTATCAGACTTATCAGAGGTTCACTTTCATCAAAAGTGCACTTATAAGTGCGCTTATAAAAACCTTACTTTTTATGTTTTTCTATAAAATGGTCAACTACTCTTGTACATGGTCAACTACTGGTGCCTTTACCTTACGAGACCCTGTTCAAAAATTCAAGAAATAAATGATTGAATTTTAACATCTGAAAATGCAAGAAACAAGTGACTGAAGATCACCTCTGAAGACAACGTAGACGATAGCTGTCAATGTTTAGAGTCTTGAGAAAATACTGACTTTTTTGTGTATACACTTTGTGTTTACACTTGTGTTTACACTTGTGTATTGTGAGTCTTGAGTATTCGTCTTCCGATGCCACACAGATTACATGAAAAATATTTTTGTCACGTCATCGCGATTGAAGAAGATGTTTTAGGTGGCCACCTAACCTAGACCTTCAGGCCACCCTGTAAGGTGAGGTAAATTTCAATGTCTGCGGCCAGGGTATTCGCAGAAAAGAGTACCGAAAGCAATCGACAGGCTCGATACTGGCCTATCGCTGGGAAACACTAAGCATCGTGTCTAGACAATGGCGGCGAACGCGTGCCGGAGAATCCTCGGCTTTGACGCTTCGTTGGCTTCAGCGTTCGTCCCGTAGGCCGCAGAAACCACCTCCGTCGGCATCGACGAGCTGTCGTCGCGTTCTTTTTTCCTCGAGAGGCCGAGATTCACGTTCGGGGAACCGTGGACGCGAAACGACCCTGCTCTTAACACCTTCGGACCGATTCCCGACTCGATTTCTCCGGTTTCGGGCTGGCCTCGGGTCTTCCGGGGATATTTACGACCTTTCTCCGAGCAACGCCGACGAAATTTTGCGGCCGGTGTGCAGGTGTATCGTGCGGTTGCTCTGTTACCTTGATGTCGGTCGCGCCGAGCGTTCGATGTCGTACGACTGTGATTCTAAGCCGGTGTTACACAGTTCCCGAGCTAATTCCGCTACCCGAAATTAGGTATGATGATTCTCTAAACGTGCGGTGGTTCCCCGGTGATGTTTGAACGTCCCCCGAAACACCAATAAATTTTTAGAAGTTGCTTTAAGCGACTAGGATTATTTCGAGAAGTTCAAATCCTGATGGACAGGCGGCTGCATTAATTATGTCATTGCTGACACAATTTCAAAAAATTTAAGTTTATGCGCTCATCGAGCTTTATAATATAGGATTTACGTGTTTACCAGAAAAAGGTCATGAAAATAAAATGCACATGAGACGTCTTCTTGGTGGGTCAAATATTTAAGACGTTGACTGCAATGTCAAACCTACATGGAAAACCCAATTCCATAAGTACAAATGAATTTTTGTCCCGACGTATTCTTGTGAACCAAACTCGATTAGATCTTGTAGACTCGAAGAGGACTAAAGAATTGATGTGGTAAATTTCACCTCTCGAGTTCCATTAAATGCAGCATAAACCTGAAGAGTCTGCACAATCCTGAGTACAATTTTCATGTAAAAAGTATGCGAGTAAATATGTGAACCAGTGTAGTCGAAAGATATGAATAAATTCAGTCTGGTATCACGAGCAGGATAATCGAATCCGTCCAAAAGTGAATGAGAGTGAACAAGGGAGCGCTGAAGAAGGTTTCACAGTGTCGGGGAGAACATTGTCACCAGGAATTGAAATTCTTGGCGACCGGTTAATGGAAAAGATGGCCGAATTTACCATCGTCGTGAGAATATCGTGACCCGGGAGTAACAATTTATTCAATGATACTTTGGCGGATGAAGAGGCCCGCGGAGAATTTAGATAAACGGCACTCGAGAATGAAGAGTACAGGTTGCACGGTCTCACGGTTTCGGTTATGCGGAGCTTGTACTTAAAGCTCTCTCTCTCTCTCTCTTTCTCTCTCTCTGTCTTTCTCTCCCATTTTCTCCACCGTCTCATAAAACCGAAGCTCTCTTTCGGTCATTGCCGTGTGCTATTAAAAACCCTAGCATTGTGACTGTACGCGGTATGTACAGCGAGGCAATCGAACGAATAGTCACCGTTATCGGTAAACGATGCTGTAATCTCTACCGCGAAGAACGTAAAACAAATGGATTCCGAGGACGACGTCTTAATGGCGTATTTACGATATTGTTTTCGAGGGAAGCTGCCGCTCCGTATTTCAAACGATCCCTTTATTTACCCGGCGAGCAACACGCCCGAAACAGCTTTTTTAAAATGTACAGTGGGGCTCCGCAAAGTATTGGCACGCTAAATCTCCAATTTTCGAAGAGTCTCGATATTTTAAACCGTCATGATTTCGTAAGAAGGGTCGTGCGATATACCTCCGCTCTGTTTAAAGCTCCCTTGTTCATTTTTGCATGACGCACTGGCTGGAAAACCGAATACACGCCATTTTCTCAAAGGTATTTCAAATCGGAGCGTTTCTAAAACAATGGAAAATTTTTTTTCCTGATTCAATTTACTCTACAGTTGAAGATTAAAGTTTTCTCTGCGCAACAAACCCTTCAAACTTGATGCCCGATTTTTTCTGGCCAGTTTACGGAGCTTCGAATGAGACCATGCACTGTCAGCCACTACTGTATCTATTTCCAGAAAATATATTTAAAAAAATGCAATGTTAAACTTTGAACAGTGAAGACAACGAAGGCTGAATCAATTTATCACTTCTGAAAAATATTTATTAATTTCCAAAGAATCTTGATCTTTCAATTAGTATAGGTAACCACCATGGTGCTTAATTGTGCGGTAATTCTTGTGGCGTGCGAAGCTAAGAAGCTGAAAAGTTAACACGTTAAAAAGTTAAGAAGATTTCTGCATGGAATACTTGGTCACGGCGAGCGTTCTCGCAGCGAGCACGTGTACCTTACGTAACTTAATATAATTACGTAGATGAAGAAAGTGGATAAGTCGCCTGGCGTGCATCCAATTGGCTACCTGAGAAAGAAACGACATTTAGCGATGCTTTCACAAGCGTTCGTCGCCTCGTCGATAAACCAGATAAAACCCTTAACGTGATACTGAATCGCGAAACGATTGTGTTAACGCTGTACATAACGGGCAAAGCGATTAAACTGCAATCTTCGGTTGAAGTTTGAAGTGTGATGTAATTTTAAAGCTTCTTTATGGGACCCCGACTTGTATTATCAGATGAAGAATCAGAAATGGTACTTTAATCCGACAGAAGTAATAATTTCCAATTCCGAATTTCCAAAGTTAAAAGCTCCAAAAATGGCACTTCAAAAATAATAATTCTCTCAAAAGCTGATACTCGAACGCATCAACAGTAATACCATCTCTTGTATTTTATTAAACTGTTAAATTAAAAGTATATGGAATCGTGTACTATATATTTTCAATGTTAAATAACAGTTGTATGCTAATAAAATTGTTTCGTGGAAAGCGCAATATTTTGATATCTTCTCTCTTTTTCCATTCGAATCAATAGCTCCATCAAATATTGCATTTAATCAAATTTGTAACGCAACAAAACGGTCGCATTACGAAACTGGTATAAAATGGTAATGCGTTGTGAAACGGTATGAATCAATATAAAATTTCCGAGTCCAACGACAAGAAAACACGAACCACAATACCAGTGGACACAGAGTACGCCTTTCGAGGGGACATTCAATGAATATTGAACATGTCCTCGAAGCTTTCCTTACGACAGGATCCGCTTTGATCCAAGGTCCTGCAATTTTCACCGAACTTTATTCCCGATCGATCGAGTTCTTCGTTCATTTCCGTCATTCTCGGCGAAGATGTGTGCTGCGCACTCGAATGGAGGTCAGGCACTCATTTTAGGATAATAATGTCGGACATTTTCGTCGCACGCAAATCACGGTGTGCCCGAGTATGGCTTAAATTTTTAACAAACGAAATCTTTGAGACGAGTACAATAAGCAATTTGCAACGCTTCAGTTACGATATATGTGCAAACATACATTTGCGATAGACAAGCACAGCTTTTCCAAAAATGTTATATTTTAGAAATTTGCTATGGTTAACTATTTTGAAATAAATATCTAAATATTGAGATAGGTAAGTATCTGAATTTTTTACAGTCTTCACAGATGCGATCGTAGAAGAAATTGGGATGATTCGAAAAATCCCACAGGAGCACAGTGGCGAATACAAGGAACGAAACCGTGATTGGGTCGAGAAAGACCCGGGCAAGCGGCAGGGTTAAGCGAGCGAGCAAGCCGCGGAGCGTTCGTTATAGGCGGAGAAAAGCCGCCGCGAGCGCTCGTTTGCGAAAATGCTCGGAAACTCTCGAGATGGACAATCATATTTTTCCTCGGCGTTTCTCTGTTTCCCCGGGTTTCGTTCCTCTTCCACTCTCTTCCTCTCTCCATCCGTTTTCCGTTTTCGAAAGCGGCTCGGTCGCGGCAGCGCGAGGCATCGCTGGAAAAACATCGCCCGAAGAGTCACTTTCCCGCGGCGAAAAGGAAAATACCGTCGCGGATCAAGATTGCTCGCGTAATACGGAGGAACGATACCTTCCCCTTTTATCTCGAAACAGGCCACCGCCGATGTAAAGAAGAAGCGCCCGGTTGTCTCTTCTTTTCTCTCTTTTTCTTTTCCGTGGACGCGTCCGCGAAACTTTCGCCGGGTACACGGCCCCCGATGATGCACCGCAACGAGCCACTTATGCGCGATTTTGAAGCTGCCTGTGCACAGCATGCTTCCGGGAACTTGCCGAGGATGTTCAAGGTGAACGACCCCTTCGCCAACTCCGACATAATAGGATTGTTTTCGAAGAAGTTGATTTTAACGGAGTACGTGGACGTTTGCGATGTTGTCGCAGATTCTGCTCGAATAAAAGAGCAATAATAGACAGGGAAATTAGGGGAGGTTGAAATTTTACTTTTAGACATGCATTTTTCTGGTATTCGTTTAGAACGAAATTCAGAGGTACGTATTTTCCAAGTAAATGCGAGATCGTTAAAACGATGACTTAAACCCACCCTAAATTTACATATACTATGTCATAGAAGTCAATTTAAAAATCTGTATTGCACGTATTTCGAGAAAACTGCGATTTCTTTACGCTATCTTGCGGAGTTTCGGAAGAATTTCAATATTCAGAGGTCCCTATTTCATAAACAAATTTAGAGCCAGTGAAACGATCAATTAAACCCTCCCTAATTTTCCCTGAACTATTTCATGAGGACCCAGTTGAAAATTCATGTTACAAGTATGCCAAGGAAACTATCACTTTTGTATAGTTATCAAAAACCACGTGTACGTGTACAAAAACCTTGCTATCGATCGCAGAAAGTGATTTATTTGACTCGGGATATAGAAATGAATATAGAAAATTGCACAAAAATGCATTGTCTAGTCGTCGAGGGTACGTTTGGCAATCGATGGAGTCGACGTATGTCAACACGTAAGAATCATGGTAGAAGGAACGTTGGAAGAGGTTCACGCGAGATCGTCGATACCGCGGATCGAAAGATTAGAGCTCGCACGAGCCTGGAAAAAGTTCGAGTGGGATCGACACGGGCTCACGGGGCGATTAGGTCACGATCTACTTTGAAAACTGCGGACTATTAGCGAACCGATTTACCGTCCAATCAGGATATCCATCACACGGCCCGGGGATTATAATATAATTTCGATCCATCAGGCAGATAATATCGACGTGGAAGTTGCACCGCGGCTGATCAGTGATTCGATACTTCTTGCATGAGATGGCCCAGCCCCGCGGATCGTTTCCCGGAAACTTCTATCCCCGAATTTATGTCGTCGAGCGACGCCCAGAATTAAGGGGCCCGGGCTCGCGCAATCGCGAGCAAGCAAATTGCTCTCCCCGTCTCCGCGTGGCCTCGATTTCTTAAACCAATTTTTTCTTCACGCGAGAAAGAAGATCCTCCCCGAGATTCGCTATCCGGAACTTGTACGTTTCGCGCATTCGATCTTGTCATATCAACGACATGGACGCGGTGGATTGCAATATTTTCTGCGAGGTAGAACGATGCTGGGTGTTCCGCGTACTGGGTGCCAGATTTTGTTGCGAATTTCTGCAAATTTCTTTGCGATACGACTCTTCACTTACTGGAACTAACCCACAGTAATTTATAATAGTGGATTGCAATATTTTCTGCGAGGTAGAACGATACTGGGTGTTCCGCGTACTGGGTGCCAGATTTTGTTGCGAATTTCTGCAAATTTCTTTGCAATACGACTCTTCACTTACTGGAACTTTACATTCACTCACAGTAATTTACAATAGTAAAGTTCCTTGACAACCCCTTTCCTTTACTATTTGTTATTGTTCAATATGTTGTGACAACGATATTCAGAGTCTAAATGAGATAAAATATTGTACAAACGAATACGTTGTTTATCGCATATTTATCAACCTTTTTAACTTGAAATTATACCAGTCAGAATTTTCTGGAATTTTCGCATATTTAATAAATATAATTCAGGGTTAGCACACCTGATTCTCAATTTCTTTCTTTATGATCGACAGTTGTGTAATATTACAGAGACCAGCCATTTTGTAATTCTGTGAAGCACACCTTACCAGTCTGGTATTGTAATATACTCACAGTAATTTACAATAGTAAAGTTCCTTGACATCCCCTTTCCTTTACTATTTGTTATTGTTCAATATGTTGTGGCAACGATATTCAGAGTCTAAATGAGATGAAATATTGTACAAACGAATACGTTGTTTATCGCATATTTATCACCCCTTTTAACTTGAAATTATACCAGTCAGAATTTTCTGGAATTTTCGCATATTTAATAAATATAATTCAGGGTTACCACAGCTGATTCTCAATTTCTTTCTTTATGATCGACAGTTGTGTAATATTACAGAGACCAGCCATTTTGTAATTCTGTGAAGCACACCTTACCAGTTTGGTATCGATGGTAACAAATATTCAAAATAGTAAATTATTGAGTCGACTCGTAAATCATTTCCCCGCTGTTGTGTCAATTTTATTTACCAACGAAACGAACAATTATTCATCAATCAATTGCATATTCATCATTATTTCCATTTTGTCAGGTAGCTCGGGATGAGTTATTGCAACGATAAATGGACCAATACAATTTTTTCCTGGAAACGAAAACTAAAAACGGGCGATTTTCAATCATACTTTTGTAAATGAAACATCTTCGGTATAGAATTGCTAATAATGATAATTATCACTGATATGATGATAATAATTACGAGAATACTTTCACGAGCCCTCGAAAGTTTTCGGCATGTTTAAATTTCGCAACAACCGCTCGTTCACCGAAAGTATGTTTCATTGAAAATGTTGTTTCGGTGCAACAATGAAATCCGAAGTTAATTATGATTAAAAGTTCGAGTCGTAATTGTAATCCATTTATTATAATTATAATCTGGCGGATCCATTTTCCCATAAATTTTAATAAAACACACACGATGCTGTTTCACGAATTTTAAGAAGAAAACCGTTTTACGCGAAGTTCTCGTCGTAACTCGGCAATCGTTTTTCCCGATTTCGAAAGGCTTAAAAAACAAGCCGAATCATCCGGTGACTTACATAATAAATTGCTCGAACATTTCCCGTTCTAAAATTCCCAGGTAAAACGCACACCTTGCGTGTCTAGCGACGGAAAGATGAAAACAGGCGAGGAAGGCGGCGGGAAAAACGCGCGCCACGGCCGAGAATAAAAGGAGCTTTATCTTCGAGCCAGCTTGTAGGAAAACAATTTCGCGTGGGTAGTAGGTGCTCGACCCTAATTACGATACAAGCATAACACCGTACTTACATGAATGGCTCGTACGGGGAAACGGCGGCTGTCGGCCGTGGCTCGAATCGATAAGTCGATTTGAATATAACCGGCAATGTATAATGCGTCGCGCGGCTAACCGGCCGTGAACGCTCAACTATTTTAAAATCCGTTAATTTTCCGCTCGAAATGCTCGACCGTTCATTTTCTGTCTGTGCGCGACCGTGCGCTGCCTCGTTAAAGGCCGAAAGAATGGAACCAAAAAAAGACAAAAGAAAAAAAAATAGAAAAATTGATTGTCCCGACGCGTTCTTATTAAATCCGAATTCCGGAACGTCTGACCGATAGTATTTTCGGCAGGAAATCGACTCGTGCTTTTCTCGTTTTCAGCGAATTTTCTACCGGCTATTGTCCTATACTTTTTCGAAATCAATAATTCATAGCTACTAGGAATGGCTTCGAATAGCTTTGGCTTCCTAAAAGGGAAAACGTATTCATTTTTGCATTCACATTTTCTGGATTTGTGCGTGTTCGTCTATTGATTTTTGTTAATCGTAACTTATTGCATTGGTGTCCTATATTGAAAAAAAAACTTCAGTGAAAATAATGTGAAACAGTTCCTTTTTCTAAAGTTATTTTCTCATTTGGCACTCATTTTAAATATTTGAAAACTTCAGTAAAAATAATATAAAACAGTTCCCTTTTCTAAAGTTATTTTCTCATTTGGCACTCATTTTAATTTTTCCAGATACAGTGAAGGCTTGATCCTCGGATTCGTGCTGTGACATAGATCGTGCAGGGCTGTTATTTTCTTGTGACGACGGCGCAGAAAAGGTAAGCGTGTGTGAACACAAAAAATATACAGTTCATTGTAGTCGAGTAACGGGGGCAGTTCAGCAGCGAGCACTTTTAATTAAATGTAATTTGATTGGCCGTTTTTTGGGCGCTCCACGTGGCTTCAACGAGGTTCCCACATGCACAGGGAGACATACGCAAACACGATGAACTTTCGCATCGTGAAGCCTTTCGCGGGGGGAAAACATTTATAAATGGCCGCGGCGATAACAGCGCAGGGTTTACGCCCGAGTCTCGTGTGAATGTCACGAGTCCAAAGAAATGAAAGGTGGAATGAAAATGTGTCCCGTGAATAGAGGGTATTAGGACAGGAATGGAATTGAAGCGAGGCTCGCGTTATCAAACTTTTACAATAATTAATGTTACAAAGAAATAGATGTTGCCCAAAATAAAAATTGGGGGAACGCGCAACCCCCATTGTCCACGATAATACGCACTGTGTTTATCAAGAGTTGAAAAAATGCTTCTCTCCCTCGCGTTTCTAAAATTTTTCGTTGTAATAAAAATACTCGAGACGGGGTTAGTAAACAAAATTGTTCGGTACTTGTACGGATTTGTAATGTTACTTTTTAGTTGAAACTCGAATTGTTTCAAAACTGGTTTGTTTCGCATTTTTTACGTCGTCCGTACATAGCGCTGCCATTTTACAATCTAATTATTGTTTACAGTGTGTAAAAAATGTGATGAAGTACAATATGAATAACAACGGAAAGACGAAACATCGTCGAGAAGTGTAATATTTGATTGCACGTAGGAGAATCATTTATTGCATTTAACCGACGCACTGTCATGATTACATTTACTGTAATTACAAGATGTGCTACAATGAATTTACAATATGCTTTTATCTCGAAATTATAGCACGCTATAAATTTCTTTTAACTTCGAAGTGCGCGACCCACCATTTTCCCTTTGACGTTTTCAATGCATAACGAGGGTAATTAATTAACAGATTATGCGAGCGTGCTAATTATATTAGCCGGGAATTTCACGCGGCAATACTTAAAATTATTAGAAAATTGCTGCGATAAAAGAGCGACGTGCGAGTTAACATTGTTTTAAATATTATGAACGAGAGGTGGAAGGGAGGGGGGTTCTTTTACTGCGATATTATATATGATACCTTCTTTAAACTCTTGAATTGTTTCGAATTACGCACCCCTTTGGGGCGCACGGCTCTGGTTAATTGTGCGCAACAGTTTCTATTACATTAATGTCGGGGCGACTACGCTCGCCAAATTACGTATATTATCATTTGTTTATTTTGAATGCGCGTTGCTGCATGAACAGCCACGTTAAGCCTGCCGGAAAATGAAATGTTTGTCAGCGATTGTTCTTGCGGACTTGCTTACGAACAACGCGTTTAACGTTCATTTATGAACGTTATTATTTCCTTTTTTCGTAACCCCGTGATCACAGAAACAATATCTCGGTTTTATCCGGGTTGTTTAAATTCTCCACTAAATTATTACTCTCCGGTGAAAATAAACTGCTCCCTTTTGAAATTATTGCTTTTCGCACAGTGTTGCACGGACCGTGTCGAAATTGTGTTAGCGTTTAAGTGGAAAAAAGCAATTATTCGATATTAAAAATTGAGTGTAACAACGGTTACACACTTCCACTCTTTTGTTCAGTCAATTTATCGAAAATGTGAAAAATTATACTGAAAACCTGCACGGCTCAAATTCTGGTTGCAATTTGACTGTGGCTTTGATGCATTTGTGACAGAAATGGGTGCATTAATTTGAAGTAGTAAAAAAGATTGAAAGAATCAAATAAAAGCGACAAGGAATCGGTGCAGATCATTTTTATTTCACTCAAGGATCCGCAGTTTATGTATAAATCTCTATTGAAAGTCTTTCACTGCGAAATTATTTTACGATGTACTTATTTATAATCAATTAAATATTTGAAACGAACAGAATGTAAAATTTATAATCATGTGAACACTTTAAATAGACGCGATGTAGATGCTCATAATCATTTTAATATTTTAAATGGACACGATGTGTTCATTTAAATATTTGAAGTTTAACACTAGAACTACCGAACCAGTCAAAATGACTGGTCCCTAATTTTTTATTCACAATTACTGAAATTATGAAAATGTTTTCATCAGAATTTTTTGAATGAACCTTTTCATTGAAGCACATGTTAGAATAAAAATGGTATTAGGTCTGAATAGATGTAGCCTTATCATTATTACAAAGCAATATTTATCAGTTGTATTTATTATTCGGTAGTTCTAGTGTTAAAATCAAATTTGAAGTTTCATCTACCATCTGGACAAATAAATGCAGCAGGGCGGTTCTTGTTTCGCAGACACGGTCACTACACGTATTAAAAATAATATTTCCGAGTTGAACACTTCCCCGACACCTCAACCTGAATACTACTTCATCATCGCCAGCTGCATTTTAAAGAATTCCATTCCGGGTTTAGGCGAAACTTCGAAATCCTCGCGCAGTCTGTTCAGCTCGAAATAAATGGTGCCCGTTCCCGAGATTGTTCCCTTTGAGAAAGGGTAAAAAGATCGTTTGTTTGCCGGCTAGCAATGGCTCGGAGGACATCGCAGGCTAACGTTTTCCTTCGTGGTCAATCCTTTAAAGCGGACGTGCGGAAACAGCTTCCTCTGGACCGACTGCTCTTTTATTCCCCGATGCTCGCTGGCCGGGACTGGTGAAATTAAATCTGCGAGTCTTTCCAGGTAGCGAAATGAATCCGCCGTTAATCGAATGACAGGTTCCCGATAGCTCGATATTTTTTTAATGAATCCAATCGTCCAGGCTCGCATACCCGATGGATAGCTGCCTCTGCTGCGCCTAATGCCGGTGACGATCGACTGACACAGAGTTGCCAGTGGAAAAGTAGATGCCGCGGAAGTGTTTCGAGTCGGTTAACAATAAACTCGCTTCGCTGCAGATTAATAAATCAGGCACATACGCGTTACGCTAGTCTACAAGCGAACTAATTACAAAGTCGTGTTAACTGCGAGCTGCTTGCGAAGCTTTCGGCGCTTCTGTGCGTGCAGCATCTGGCGAAAGTAAGCCGAAATATTCTGCTGAGAATCGAGCGACAAAATAACGTGGTTGTACAAATTTTAATAAACAAGACGCTCGAGTTGCTTACGCGAGTGATTTATTGATCCTGGAAACTCGGACTCTTAGACGGCGGCCTTGGAAAGGCAAGAAAGGCCTTGGAAAGACTCCTATTGCGACTGAAGTGGAATATAAATACTCTAACAGGATAAAAAGGCACGTGAAAATATTCTAATAATATAAAATAGTATTTTTATAACCGAAAAGGAGAAATATAACCTCAAAAACTCACGAAAAATAATTTCCCTCCACAAAATGGGTAATTTCCTCAATGTTCAATATAGAAAATAATGAAAAATTTTAGATGAACCGAAGATTGAAAATGATTCGATCAAGTATAACACGGCGCGAAGAATTTCGCCTAATAGGTATCGAGGTAAAAACCAGGTTCCCGTTCTCTAACGAACGTGACAAATTAGTCGTTTTGTATGCTAATCAACCATCTCCCGCACAAACACAGGCTCGCGACGAACCGGAAAAAAATGATCCTCGAAACCGGCACACGATCGTTCGATCGCTCGATCGCTCGAATCGTCGCGTGTTCTGCGTGGCGTTTTGCATAATGCGTATTTTATGCGAGCACGGACCAAGAGAGATAGACTCGCGCGCGGCTACAGCGTTGCGGACGAAAACGATAATGATCGCCAGGCAGGTACTTTATGCTGGCGTCATCACGAGATCTTCTTCGAGATCTCATCATTATCTTTTCGCGCGGGGTAGGATGAATAGGTAGAATTCCTCCTGACGTTGCAAAACCCTTTTTCTTCTGTTTGAAAATCGTTTGAAAAACTGTACGGCCGGCCAAAGAAAGGGTTAAGTACTACAGCTTCCGAGATTATCTTGGCGCACAGTTTTCAACATTCAGCCTCAGTTTTGCGATCATTGTGGAACACACGGAGTATGTTCGTTATCGCTTCTCTTTGTTACGTTAAATATTTAATTTGTTTCGCTTTCTGTTGTAACTGATAATTTTGTTTTTGGGGTACTTATTTCTAAGCTTCCGTGTGGATAAATATTATAATTAGACAGGAATGTTTTTTTTTGCTCTAAGCTACCATCGTTTCAAATCGATTTGAATATTTCTTCTTGCAGTAATTTTAGTTAGTCGAAAATGAGGTAACAATAGCGACTCAAATTTGAAATCAACCCGAACACGGCCCTCGCATCTGGAAAACATACACCAAACACCCTGGAATTCCTTAAAGAAATCAACCACATACACAAAATTTAAGAACACCAAAGGAGCTCGTCGCTAATGACCTAGATGTTGATGTGACGTTAAACCAGTAGGAAAAAAAATTTGAAAATTCTTCTAGCACCTATACAATTTCGCTTTTCATTCATAAATTGTTGCCATAATTGACACGCTTCCTTCGCGCCAGTTCTACGTTTTCTGTGTGATATAAAACCTATCTATTCAATGTTATTCTCTGCTTTAAGGCAGTGGTTGAACAAATGGTTAAACTTGAAGAAAAAACTCCTCCAAGAGAAAATGATGGAATGAATTGGTCAATTGAAGCATATGGTCTAATAACGATGAAATAAAATTTAAAATGAAGAAGAAGAAGAAGAGGAAGAAGCAGGAAAGTCGTCAATCGAAGCACATACCGATCCCCCCGAAAAATCGCCAAAAATCTGAATAAAACCTCGTCGCTCTAACCAGTCACACATTTATCTGTGTTTAGCATGAGCCTCGATTGGCCTGTATCTCGCAGCCAATGAGAAGAAGCGGGTCGTCCGGGCCTGGAGTGCTTAAAGTCGAAGCGGAAATCATCCGGGTCTCGTATTCGCTGCTCATCTCGAAGGGCCAGCGAAGAAGCACGTGAAGCATTAAAGCTCAATAAAGTGACAACGAGATGAGCCGCGAGGTCGGGTAAAGGGGGAGGGGGGTTAGGGGTAGGGGGTGGCTCAATAACGAGGAAAGAGCTCGGCAATAAAGTGTAACGATAGAAAGATATCTCTTCAGATGTTGCAGAGGACGTCGGTCGTAAGAAACGCCGAGAGAGATAGAGACGAAGAGTCTGCGGGACGAGGAGAAAGAATTCCGAGCCAGGAGTCGGGCATAAAAGAGTACGAGAAGCGGGTACGAGGAGGAGGACGAAGACAAGGATGGATCCTGTTGGCGAGGAGGACGAAGACAAGGATGGATCCTGTTCGCGAGGAGGACCTGTGGGGACGAAGGAGGAAGGAAGAAGGAAGAAGGAAACCGGCGCCAGAACGGCGGCCGGCGTCCTCGTGCGCCGTCGGCGAAACGCGGCGACCGAAAACCAAAGGTGCATTAAACTTTGGCAACCGTACCCGCGGCAGCGTTACCACCCTCTTCGTCGTGTAAAGACGACAACGAGTCGCTGTACCAACACCCACCCCACCCACCCCCGGGCAGCACCACCATCAGACTAGCGGGTCTTCTGGGGGCTGTGACCCTGCAGCCGCTTCTACTCGCTAGCAGAACGATCTTACCCCCTCGGCGATCGTTTCTCCGATACGACACGACGAGCAATTCTCCCGTTCAACCATCCCTCCCCCGAACAACCCCTCCCCTATCCTCCTCTCCGCAGTCTTAGAGGACGACTGACCCATCCGATTAAACGGATCGTTGGTTTTTCATCGGCGAATCTCGAATTTGCCGAGCTGTTTCGTTAATCGACGCTGGGACCCCGGATGGGGGTAAGATTGGGGCGAGCCGTGTCCCAGGGGTTGCTCTTCGCGGTGTTTCAGGTTTAGAGCACGTCTATTTGCAGGAATTTTGTTCCGATTTCTTCGTCTTGGAGTTGACTTCAGGAAAAATCACATTCTATTTTATGTACGGATGATAGAAAAATGCTAGGCATAGATTGCAAAATATAAATTGCATAAATACAGGATTGCAAATGCTTGTACTTCAACGAATTCTAGTTACAAGCCACTAGAGATGAGGTTGCATGTCAATTTTGTGCTGGTCCCACAACTCCTGTGCCGGGGGTTGTGGAAAAAAAATAATTTAGAAGAAATCCGCATTTGCATTTATTAAGGGAAAATTTACGGGAACCATCTTGTGACTCTTCTTACCACGTGGTGGGTGCAAAACGGTTTTCCACTACTTCATCTAAATTATGGAACATCGTCTTTCATTAACCAGTTAAGGGCGTCTGACGTGTATACACGTCGGACCAAATCTCTATCGCGGTGCGGTTAACGTTAATGAATTGTTAATTTCTTATCAAATAAAAATTCGATTCTTTCTCATTTTGCTTTACTTTTTTCGTAAAATTTATAACAGCGGCATTTGGCCCGAGTTCGAATATTCGTCATTGGTGGATTTTAATTCAGTTAACTGGTTAACCCTTGAGAAATTATTTTTTAAATGAAGTAGAATCGTGTAATTTTTATCGAGTAGCAGGGAGGAGCTGACTTTCACTGGTTGGCGGGTTCAATGTAGTCCGATCACGGGGACGCCGTTCCCTCTTGATCGTCCGCTTTGTAACTTTGTATTTACGAGAGAGTGTGCCGATTCACTGGTCGCGGAACGTCTTTGTGGGAGTCCCACGCGATGTGTAACGTCTGCCAGGGAGAGTGGGCGAGGTACTCGTGTCGGGATACCACGGATACCCGCGTACTCGACGGCACGAACATGCACCGGGTATGTCGGACCGAGTCAAGGCACGCGTGAACATCGATTCCTGATCGTTTCGGTGCCAGACACCAGAAGGTCCTGTCACGTGATCGTATATTGCCACGGAAGGGCGCGCGGGTGGACGGACAGGGCTGATTTCCATCGTTCCTGATAGGCGTTCGTAACTCAGGTCGCTCGATACGAGATATCGGATACCTGCATATATCGGCCGGCTGCGAGAATTTTTCTCCTCTGTCGCGCGCGCGCGCGTTTGTCCGACGATTCGACCGCGAACGGAATTCAATTTCACCGGGGGATTTAATGGGTCGTCCCATTAGCAACAAGACTTTCCCCGCGGCGGCCGCTCGACCGGCCGTAATTTGTCACCATTAATTCATCGACGCTGTTCGTCCGGTGGTCGCGGTTTTCGCGGAGAAAATTATATTCGTTCAAGTCGATTTGCCATTTGCGCACATGTCGAAATTGTTTCAGATACGTGCTCGTCATTTTGATCAAGTTTAACCCTTTGCACTCGAAGCTATTTTAACTCCAAAACGAAACATTTCTTCCGACCTAGAATATTTCCCTCCTATATATTTTTTTTTTTTCGTGTTGTACATTTGAATGTGGTGCAGTTTACTCGTACAATACTGAAGAGTTTAGTAATTTATTAAATACAAACAAATTAAATAATGTAAAAAATACTTTGAATAATGATACTGCAATTATTAGTGGCGCTTTACAGTCGCCAGTCGAGTGCTAAGAGGATTAGTATAGATTTTGTTCTTCGAGGACTCAAGAGATTGTACGGTACAGTGTGATAAGTAGACTGCCGAGTTTTATGCAAAATACAACTTTCCTAACTCGGTTATGAGAAATATAAGAAATATTTTTCAAATATTTTAACGAGTCGAGAATAATGTAACAATATTCTTTACATTCTCTGTGAAGTTTTCAAACTAGATGCAGAAAAGCACGGTCCATTTCTCCAATTTTTAATTGTTGTCATCAACAAGTGCACACTACTAGTGTCTCAAAAATGAGCAAATTAGTTTTATACACGTCGTTATTTAAAGTGAATAATTTGTAGATCCATAGCATGAAACTCGACGAGTTTCTGCGACACTAACTTAACGCATATTTTACAAGAGGATATATTGCGTTTGATAGAATATTTTAATTATAAATGCAGGTACGCGAAGCAATCGAACATTTCCGGTGACTCAATGCGTGATTCAATTAATTTTCGTGGACATTCGGAAACGAATTACGTGCTCATCAACTTAATACGTAATTAAAGTAATTACGTACGCAAGCATCAACGAATGCAATCATGTGCAAAGATAATAACGTAGAGGCTCGATTGTTGTTGTCAGGTAAAGCGCGCACTGCAAAGTAACGTGCAACGTCGAGTAGCGTTAGCACAACAAACGGACAAAGCGCAGCGATCACAATTCAAGAGCAGCAATCACATCCACTTAATTCAGTCCAATTTCCATTTCATGAAATAACGCTCAACGTCTGAACCGCTGCACCTGGACCGTAATGCAGCGTGTTGTTAACCTTACGGAGGTCAGAGGTAGACCGGTCCGGATCTATGGTACTCGAGGGACGTTTACTTACGGTCGAAACGGAAACGGGCTTGCCCCTGGGGGCCAGAAATATGTAGCTCGCAGCTTCGACGGCTCCGGGTATCATAATAACCTATCACTCCGTGTTGGACATCCTAGCTGACTGAACGGTAACCGCTATCCCTCCTATTGTAATATTTGCGAAGCTTAATCCAGTTCCCACTCTCCTCGTCTCTTCAACCAGTGCTGCTCTCCTTCCTATTCTCTTTAATCCGCTCACGATCATTTTCATCGGCGTTTTTCCCGTGTCGGATCCTCCCGGATTTCTGATTTCGATTCAGCAGATTTTAAACGCTAGACTAGACTGCGGATCTTTATGCATTTGTAACAAAATTGAGCAGATAAAATTTGAAATTGTAGGAAAATTTAAAGAATTTTAAACGTCAATACATTATTCCTCGTCTATTAAAACTAGCAAGTAACGAAATAACATTCTACTTAGTTTCTGTTTTTTGTAATCGATGCAAACAATTTTCATTTTGCATAAAGATCCGCGGTCTACTTATCACTCAGAGTTGTAAACTTCGTAAAAAATTACTCGAAAGTACACGGGGGACTTTATCCATTTCTACAAGAAGATTTTTAGGTTTTTCATTAACACTAGAACTACCAAGCAGTAAATGCAACTGACATACATTGCCTTATAACACTAACAAAATTGCAGTTGTGTAGATTTTGTACCAGTTTTGTTTAAATGCCTACTTCGATAGAGAAGTTTATTAAAAAATTTTCTCATGAAAACATATTTACAATTTCGTTATTTCTAAAAGAAAAAATTAGGAGTAAGTCATTTTGACCCATCCGATAGTTCTAGTGTTAATATAGCGCTGTCATCGAGAACTATAATAATAGGCGTTAAGTTAAGAAAATTAGAAGTTACCGAGATATCGTAACCCTCTTTCCACTTGCTCTCCACAAAACCTAGCTCAAACCGAGCCAGTATACGTTTAAGAACACACTTATGAGCAAAATTCACCAGTAAGATAGTTTTCCGCGAATATCCCCGTGAACTCGTAATTTCCGCCGAAAACGAAAGTCATATTCATCGCGTCGAAACGAATAGAACGACGTGTAATATGTGTCAAAAGCTCCCGTGGGCCAATTGTAAAGTTCAGGCTAATAGACTTCCTGCAAGGTGAAACAGGTCGGTCGTTCGAGGGTTAATAATCGAATGATTCGCAACGTAGTGGCAACATTCGTGTTAAAACCCTGAATCCTAGAAACCTGACACAGTCTATATAGACGTCGGGGTGCCGTGGATCCGCAATGATCAAAGTTCCGGGGTATCGTTGTCACTGGGGCGCAGGGGGTACGGTATGGCGTTTCACGCAACGGGAACCCAACCGGCGCGAAACTTGCCGGGCAAGATAATTACGTGCAATCTTGGAAGTTCGACTGGATATCCATCCAGTCCCATCATCCTCGAGGAACACGTGGTTTTGTATAGCGCGCAAGTTTCCGGCGCGGCACGGAAGCTCGGCGAGCGGGTAACCAGAACCAGCAGCAGTAGCAGGCTCCGGGAGCGCATTATGGGGTCCGAGCACTGTCAGTCGCACCTTCCGGCTGCACGCGATTCGAGGACGTTTACAATTTCCGGCAGACGTCGTGCGGCTCCCCGTCGAACCACCCTCAACCTTCCCGACCAACCCCCGTATCGTCCTGCACGCTTCCCCTATCGTCCCCACCCCCAACCTCCCTTTCGTCTCTCGCAGCCCTGCCGACGGCAATCGCTTGCGCAACACGTTCCGGGTAAACGGGTTCTACGCAATCCTGCTGTAATAATCCGGAAAGCCGAATTGACAGAAGACGTCGGTTACCGTGTACGTGCTTGTTCCCATCGACGTCACTGTTAACCGTGACGTGAACGTTACCCGCCAGACACCGGAGGGTGCCCTACCTACCCCAATTATGGCATTTTGATACGCCTCTTTTCTCCACGGACCTCTGCGCCCTCCCAGTTCCCCGGAAGCCCTGTGTGCTTTGACAGTCTTTGCCACAAACTCATTCAGATTTTTGCCTTGCGCTGCTATTTATTTTACCGGTTCACGGATTAAAACTTTTTCGTGGGTCATAATTTCCTAGAAAAAGAAAAAGAAGAAAGTCTATATCTGTTGTTATTTACATCTGTAGAATTTTATTTAGGATTTTATATATAGAAATACTTTTCGTGGGTCATAATTTCCTAGAGATAGAAAAAGAAGAAAGTCTATATCTGTTGTTATTTACATCTGTAGAATTTTATTTAGGATTTTATATATAGAAATACTTTTCGTGGGTCATAATTTCGTAGAGATAGAAAAAGAAGAAAGTTTACATCTGTTGTTCTTTATATCTGTAGAATTTTACTTAGGATTTTATATATAGATATATAGAAGATGTTAGATTTTAGATATACAGAATTTTATTTTATTTTTGTTTTTGCTGTATTATTCTACAAATTTCAATTACGTACGGTTTATTAACACTACAGCTACCGGATGAGTCAAAATGACTTGCTCCTGATTTCTTCCTTGAGAAATATTGAAATTATAAATATGTTTTCATGAGAAAATTTTTTAATAAACTTCTCCATCGATGTAGACATTGAAACAAAAACTGGCACGAAATCTAAACAAATGCAATTTTGTTGTTATTACAAGGCAATGTGTGCCAGTTGCGTCTAGTGCTTGGTAGTTACAGTGTTAAGTATCTTTTTGAAATATTTCTGACGCAGATATGGAAGGAAATTTTGTATGGCATAGCAAACGCGCGAGTCCAAAAGCCGCCAGCGAACACTTGCAGGGGTAGAACCGGCGGTGGGAGCCATAGTGTTCGAATTAGCGTTGCAGGAGAGGGACACGAGATATCGTACAATATCGCTCGAAAGGTTACACACCGTGACGGTTGATTCTCATTTAGTTGGTCCGGATATCGGTACAGCGAGGACCTGTCAGACCACGCTAACGCGCAGGTGGCTCATTTCGGCCGACTTGGCCTGGCATCGAGTGGGGATTATCAATTAAACAACGAACAAAGGTCTTGTCCGCGACAATCGAGCACGCGTCGCACGTTAATGATTCATCGATCGGTCTTGGTGTACGCATTCCGCGCGGCATCGGCTTGGGAACTCCTCTGTGTGCTTGGCAGCTGTCATCTTCTGTTAATTGGATCGTGCGCGTTCCGTATGATCGTCGGTTTGCATAAAGTTATTCCGTCTGTGACGATGCTCAGCGTCTAGCCTCGCTGAGACCAAGATTATACTCTGAAGCATTAGCCGTTAGGGGAATAATCTTTCCCGATACTAAGAAACCCTCGTTAATCCGCTCGCAATCGTTCTAAAACAACATTAATTTTACGCTATTTTTGCGATGCTTATTATCAGCTAAAAGGAGAATTGAACAGAGCCTTTGATCATTGAATAAGAATAATTCAACGGTATTAATATTTTTCATGGTTTTAGCAAGATTGCAAAGTGTCATTGCATTGTTCACTCTTCCATTGATATACTTCTTCTTCTTGCTCTTCAATTATATATTATACTCGTGCAATATGTACTCTTAATTTTTTTAATTGAGCTACGACCGACATAAATTCTTTCAGCGCCAATTGCGAGTACAGCTTGAGGAATTTTGAAACGTGAGGTTGTGATTTAATTAAGAGCCGGTCAAGCCGGCGGTGGGGACTTAATTTGAGTTAAGAGTTTGCTTGAAGCAAAGTTCCGAAGAACTCGTAATGTAAATGTCGTGTAAAATAAAGTGGCCAGGAACTCGTGTAAAGCAAAGTTACAAAGAGCCTGTAGGTAAACGAGGAGATTCTGATTATCTTTTATCACGGGTACAGCCGGCAACAATATTTATTTAGTTCAATTGTTTGATTCGCCAACCATTCTCGTTATTTCGTTCGGTATAACAAATTGATTCGGTAATGGTTTTCTGGAAAATGTCTCGGCAGAAATATTCGTTTGAAAAGGTTCGCTCCATAAATTCTTGCTCGACTACTTTGCCTCGTGAAAATTTTATCGGTTACCCCATCTTCCGCGATCCTCCATCGCACATGCGTTCCGCGTAAGTACATGTAATCGTAATGAAGTGACTACACCAATTATCAACGATGCTCTTTGAACTAGGCGCCCGGCAAAAAGATGCACTCCCATTATCGTTCCACGTAGTTTATTCCGCGCAGTATAATATTCTGTAAACGAGGTGCACACGCGAGGCCACCCACCTATCCTGCCCGACACGCATTGCCGGTGAAATTAATTTCGTCCTCGCTCTAACTTCCTGCGCGTGCCAGAAATTCCTAGCCTTTACGGTTCACTGTCGCGTGTTTTTAATTCCTATTTTCCTAGCATCGTTCAAATCGCGATAGCACGCTCGGCGAAAACAAAAAAATTCGCTAAACACCGTTCATAACGGTCTCCACGCTTTTTACGTTTAAACACTCCTGCAATAATGCTTCTTTTAAGCTCCGACGTTATTTCCATCGGTAAATGGATTAGCAAAATAAATTGACTAAACAAATTATCCCAATAAATAGACTATACAAACCGATAAAGCTCGGAAAAGTCGATTTTATAATGTCACCATGATGGAATTTATTAACGTTCCAGGGCGCAAATGGGAGCTAAGAGATCGCAGTTTATAGTAGCTTAACTACAACTTCGCAAACAAATTTTAAACCGCGCAGAAAAATTTTAGGCATTTTAAGGAATTACTTCATAATTAATTTCAAATTATCACAGCGTTACAAACAAGAAAATTCGATACAACTCTGAGAAGTTTAAAATGTTCAAATCAATCTGAATATATTTCTATTCCCAGAAAAATAACGCGAATGCAACCGGCTATAAAAAGAAATGTTTCTGATTTATGGGTTCATTGTCTAGCGAATGATGCATCATAAAGATGCACGCGTTATGCACTCGACGAGCTCGTGCATCGTTCAACTTCGCCGAAACTTCAAAAAAGAATTCCCCTCTCGTCGAATAAACGAGGCCGGAACTTTCGAGCGGCGGCGTACACAGAAAGTTTCCGAAACATCCTCAATAATTTACACGAGAGGTGACGAATTTATTCGTCGGGCAGAAAGTTCGCGGTTCGGTCCGTTCTCTTCTGTGCGCAGCCCGGCAAATTTTCCGACGGTGTTCGAACGCGAGCCAACACCTCGCAGCGCCAATTGTGCTCATTAATCCTGGCAGGAGAAGCAGGTGACGCTGCGTTTTCCAATTTCTCATCGAATCTTCCCCGCTCTCGCGAATCTAATTAGCAGGAAGCAAATTGGCGAACGCAAAGACGTTCCCGGGGCCCGGCGCTCGTTGATAATTCAATAGGCAAAGAGAATTTTAACGAGTCTTTGTTGTCGCGAATTTGCGACGAGTGCTACTATTATGGTGCTGGGAAATTCATTCCATATATGCTCTTAAAAGCAAATTGACATTTTACGTACTCATTTAAAAGATTTTCGTACGATTTTTTAAACCACTTCTGTGATCTAAGTTCCATTAATACTATGACTGCCATGGGTGACGGAATTATTTGTTCAGGCTTTAAAATGAATTTTTACGTTAATATATTCATTGTACCAAATTTGATTAGGATTTGTAAAATGCAAGAAAGTTGGAGAACTAGACAATATCATACATTTAATTTTTTTCAATTTCTATTCTATCAAATAACTTACTTTGATTTCGTGGAATTTTTTAGCTTTCTTGTTTGGCGTTCAAAGTTTTAAAAAGATTTATAATTCCTTGCACTCGGAGGTAAATAAGAAAATGCACCCTGTACATTACAATCAAATTATAAAACAATTTTCCCTCTCAGTTGAACGACTTTTCTATGATCTGAATTAAATCTGGAAAATTTCATCATTTGTTAAGCACGGAGATAAAAAAGAAAAAATAGAAATTCGTTTAAAGAATGACAGCGTAAATAATGATCTACACGAAAGGTCGCTCATGTGATCGCTTACAGCTCGTCCGGCAAACGCGTAAACTTTCCGCGAACAAACAATTCCGGCCGCAGGGGCGTTAAAAATGACGCGAGATAAATTTCTAGGGGGTGGGTCTTAAGTTCGAATTTGTCAGGAGAACTCGTATATCCCCCCCCCCACCCCCACCCGCTCGCACACCCCGTTTTATTTCCGCATTGTCGCGCGTAGGATCGCTGTAAATTCGTTGATATTTACGAGGTGGTGTCCACTCCGTAAACCAGGCATCGATTTTCGAAAATTATGCCCCGCCCTGCGAAGGGGACACGGTCTTCCAGTCAGCACTTCGGGGTCTCGCAAAGGGTGGAAAAGGACGGTAAGGGGTGGCAGAGGGTGGATGGATGGGTTGGAACGGGGGTATCGACGAGATTATTGTGAATCGTCGGGCGTCGAGTGGCGCGCGTGTATCTCGAGGACGATTCCTCCTGTCGGCGTTGCCGCGTTTATGGAATCCGCCCCCGCAACCAGATAGACAATACAGACGAGTCCTGGCGCCACGGCGTCTACTCTCTGATGGTATTATTCCGTCAGACCGGGACGCCAGTCATCGGATGAGCGCGGCATTAATTGACCAGAATTTTGAATTTGATCGATCGAGCTTTGTTCGCTCGCCGAAAAGGTTCACGCCCTTTTAACGCTATGCCCTACCACCATCGGTCACACGACGGGCCTTTTATATTTTATTCTACAACCATTGAATTTTTAAAGCCCTTTGTGAAATGATTCAATACATTTCCCTTTTAAATCCAAATATATCTAATATTATTATTTTCATAAGCCAACGTGTATCCCAGTCGCTTTCAGTGAAATTCAATTTCAGTCAAAATTGTTGAGGGGAGATTTCTAGGAGAATAGGCAAATTTTAGTATTTTACAGTAGAAATTAACAAGGCAGAAAATTTTGAAGCGAGAATTAAATTATTTTCTTATTCGTTGCGTTCCTTGTCGAAAAACTACTTTTTTCTTTGTATTAATAAGCTGAAATATTATTGTGACTGCATATTATTGTAACATATGCGTGGTTTGTAGATAGAATTCTTCACGTGAGAAACTTGCTCACACAACGAAGAATTCGGATAATCGCGACTCTTGTGGAATGGAAAACTAGGTTCCCAACGCTTGTCGACTTAATTCGAAATTAGCTACTTGAAGTCCATTGAGCCACTCCAGTTTTATCCTTCGTTATGTCTAGCTTTTCTTTTATCTTTCGACAAGAAGTGGCTGCTGGAATACATTATGCAGCCACTTAGGTTACCTATGCTCTACGTCCCACGGTAGGAATACGTAAACTGATGCTGTCATATAAAATAGTTCGAGCCTTTTCGAAAGTTAATAAATAGTAGCTTGTAACAGAAGAGTTATTTTAGAACGAATCGTTTCTCTCTCAAGGGACAAAATAAACGCTTACCCCAATAAAAAATATTGCGGGAGCTCCTCTATATCCCTTGCAGCTTCCCTGAAACAAACAGTTGCATTGTAAATAACTAGTTCCACGTCTTCATTTTGTTTAAATAGAAATTTATATTAGCGTCCATTGAGAAAATAAGTTCTGACACAATGTCACTGACATGAATATGTGTATATTAATATCGAAAATACTATTTCATAATATAATAGGAAGGATCTTTATACATTTATGGCACTTGAGCATTCGTAGAATATAAAAATTATAAAACGAAGGTACAACTGTATCTTATGTTTATTATAAATACGGAATTTTCCCTTCAGTATGGTTTTTACAGTATAACCTGCCGAAATTTGCATAAAGATCCAGGCTCTGGTTACATGAAATAATAAATGTAAATTCTTGAAGTAGTCGAGATCAATTTTGGCGGATACAGACCATCGCACCACTCACTCAAGAATGAAGTACCCAATCATTTCTTTAATTTCGAGAACTAATTTCGGTGTTCCAACACTTTTGCTTGTCTACATCAATAACTTCGATACAACATTTTCCATTTCCGTGGAGAAACATTCTGTCACCCGGTTTTCTTTGCACGAGTATGTGGGTCAGGGTAACGCGGAAATCGCAGGACTCTTAAATTCTCCATTTTACGGTCAGCGAGCAATTTTTCCGAAAACTCGATAAACACGCTGAAGCAGCAAACACTGTGGCGAGAAAGGGGCGTCCTCGCAGCCCTCCGGAGGGGGCAGAGGGCGGGAAATTTCTTGAAGATTAATGACGGAGGACATGGCACCACCATGGGCGAGAGGGAATTTTGAGTCGAGAAAAGAGAGAGCGAGAGAGAGAACAGAGGTTTGGAAAAGGCGAGGCTGCGCGGATAGGCATCGGCCTAAGGAGAGCTGCGCCCCCGCCCTCATTTGAATAAGACGGCAGTTAGTTGTGTTTACGGTGTACAGCGGCTGACAAACGATTACAAATTGTCCCACTGACAAATCGCCGGACATTACTCGTGCACTTTTGGCGCGGCTACCGCCCGTCTCGCTGACTCCGACGCCCACGCGACTCCGATGCCGCCGAGCGATACTAATTGCGACGCTACGTGAACATTTTTGCCGCGGACAATTCCAAGATGGCCCAAAGTGTCGTGCTATTACGGCTATCCCCCTCCTGTCATAGTGGTTTCCTCTCCTGAGAGGAAAATAACAGATTTTAGAACTCTGAAACTCCTTCCAACCATTTTCTTTGCGATTAGCCATTTAGGGGAAATTTTCATTTTATGTCTAGTAACGATACTTCGAGAATTGTTTAATGTTTCGTTCATTCAGAGTGCAGCATCCCCTTTCAAGGTAGTGTCATTTTCTCAGGGTGGAATATTATATAGTTATGTGATTTCTGTACGCAGGAAAAAATTGTGTCCATAGATTCCGATACAAAAGTTCGAAACTTCCACGATTCAGGTATTAAAAAATCAAATTTCCATTCGTTTAAGATGAATGATGCATGATACAGTGGTCCACAGAAGTTTTCTAAGGAAACAGAATTTGCAACTTGATCTTAGATTCCGTTGACCCAGTTTCTCTGCTGAAGCCAAGAAGTTATAGTTGCTCCGGAAATTGCTTTGAAAAAATCAAATTTCCATTCGTCCAAGATGTATGATACAGTAGTCCACCAAAGTCGTCCGAGGGAAAAGAATTTTTAACTTGACTTTAGATTCTATTGACCCAATTTCTGCTAACAAACTTAAACGTTGCTTTAAAACATTAAACGCTGAAACCATCGAGCGAGATCTTTTATTTTGTTGAAGGAATACAGATTTTTTATTGAAAGAAATTACAGAATACGTCTTTCTTATTTTCTTTACCATTTCGTCTATAAATTACTACGGAATTTAAACGCTCTAGCAGACTAATTAAAAAATGATTTCAGCTTTCGTTTTAGAACGACCCCTTAAAAATCGATACACGATTCTAAAAACGAATCGTCGGAGGGAATAATTTTCTTCCGCGCCTCTTTTCTTATTATTTTGCAAAGAATCGCAGGCCACCCCTGCTGCAGGGTTGTTATTCGCCGCGGCGTGCATAATTACCCGATTCTTCATGCGGAGCGTGACAGATTCGGTCGGTTCTGATTGGCCTTGATTGCGAGTGGTTGTATTACGTCTTTCGGGCGTATCTTTTCATCGTCGCGAGCACGAGGACGTGTTCTCGGTTTCGAATGCGCGACGAGTGCCACTCGACGGCACGAAAAGCGCGCGAGTAATGCCGGTCGCATGAATAGTCCGCGTCCCCGTATCGCAACGTATCTATCATGCTTCCGGCGGAACGTAAAAAGGGGATCCGACGGGGCCCCGCGGTGAATCGTTGCACGAAAATTTGTCTGCCTCACGTGGATTCCTATGTTAATGGAAGATAAATGGTATTGCGCGATGCACCGGAATGCAAACTAGCCGGGGACGGGGCCGCGAAGCCCTCCGAGAAGATTGATATACTACTCCCGTGCACTTTCATAAATATCCTGGAAATATTTGATACCCAGATTTAAGACATTTATGACTCCTAGACACTCTTATCGCTAATGAGACCGCGCAGAGATTTTCACCGTTGATTACCAATACGCGATTTTTCAACCGCGTAATTAGTAGCGCGAAATAAAATTTGTCTGCGTCGACAATTGCCTGCAAACGGAATTATTTTTCTCTCTAATAATATCCAGAAATTGAACATTAGATTTCAACATCCTCCAATTCTCCTAACCTTCCCGACGTTTCAAAATTTTCTTACTCATTTTTATCTCAAGTGAATAAACTCCGCAGTATAGTAATTACACTGTGCACCTTTAGAAAATTTTGTAAATCCATCACAAGGAACTCTAGTCAAGTCTCTTCTTCTAATAATAATACACATAAAATGTCATCACAATATTTTTGCCATAAATGCGTCCACTTCATTGCTCTAGCATTAGGCGTTCGCTAATCAGCAGAGCAAGATCTACAAAACAGTACGATTATTTATCGACGCGTTACGTTTCCAGTTGCTGCAATTCAATGCCAGTTTTGTTAACGACAGTCAACGATCTAGATAACCGAAGTATCCCAACAATGTTGCCAGTATTGAATCGAATCGATGCAAATGGGAACGGGAACATGTTGCGATATGGTGGACATATCTACACGAGAGAAAACATTACCCGTACCTGCGCGTGTACAGGTAATTAGAATCGCAGATCCGTGCATCGCAAACACTGTAGCCAAACCTGTCAGTCGAATGTTATTTTATTAATCAACAGTAATTAACTATTGCCGCGTTCTAACCGATCATCGAGACACATTGACGTCGACTGTCTACCAGAAAATGATGTTCCGGTCAGGAAGCACTTTATTAATAGCCGTGGAAGCTGTGCGTTCGCTTACTCTGATAGCGGATTCGTAGTTTACGTTCGGTCTGGGATTCTAGGTCCAATTAATCAAACACAATATTTTGTGAATTTAAAAAATTTTCGTCAGACTAATTTTATTTTGCAGAAAAGTCCGCAAGCTAACAGTTATAGTACACCATTCTATGCCATGAACAGTACCTCCCACCTAGAATCGGAAGTCACTGTAGACTCTAAAGGAAATTCATACTTAATCAATCCCGAATCAGACCTCCAGTTCCAACTAAAGAGATAGAATAGTCCAATCAGTTACACCTCGTACCCAGATCGTCTAATTTCAACACAAACCTGTCCACAACCAATCAAAACCAACCCCAAGACCATAAGAGGTCTTCAAACCTAAGCAATCCAACTCAAACCGAGCTGTCCCAGTTCCACTCGAATCAGAAATCTCCCAAGACTCTAGTTCTCCTATCGCAGCCTAATCCCCTCTCCTCATAAATATGCACAGAAACCTGTCCATTAAAAAACGCACACATAGATTCGTCTAGCTAGAGAGAGCCTGTATTCACGGTTTTCATAAAGACTGACCGGATGGTTCTTCACAGGCCACGCCGTCTCGTCGGCATATAATAGAGCCTTCCCGACGATGGCTCCTTTAAAGAACACGCTCGCGGCCGGCATCATCGACTTTGCCCGAGCCCCGACGCCTATCAGATGATGTAACCGAGCCAGCTTCCAGCAAGCCACCCCCCGCCCACGCGTCTCTGCGTCCGAGCGGTCTTTTAGGCGCCACAACGGCTACCCTCCCCTAGACCCAGCCAGCGTCCTCCACGTGGGTCGATAACCACGCGACTCGATGCCGGGACATGGCCAGTGCTCGCGTAAATTTCCAAAGTTCCGGAAGTCAGGTTCGGGAGTTGACTCGAACACGTCTCGACAAATAGAATAGACATAGCAAACGGAAGAAAGATAGTAATCGTTGGTTTTACCTTTCCAAATGTGGTACCAGTGGTCTGCTGAGATTCGTCCGATTCAAACGAGTCCAAACACGGCGCAAATCGGTCCACTTTTGTGGTCTTCGTATACAGTAGTGATACAATAGTGCACACTTAAGTGTCACCCCCCACCAATTCTTGAAAATTAAGACCTCGGACTAAAATTCGAAACTTGATATACGTGTCCTCTCTTCTTCCTTTAGTTGACCTAACCTCTACAATTAAGCGTGCGTGTTCGGTTCCGACGGTGGACACTTAAGTGTGCAGTACAGTACAACGAATATCTAAAAGTATTCCGATTTATGTCGTGTTTGGACTCGTTTTAATCAGAGAAATCTCAGCAGTCCACCAATACTAGATTTGAAAATGTAAAAGAAAAATCACCGAATTAAAAAATTTTCTTTAACTGTATGACTATCTTGTACGCTCGTGGTACTTCTTTGAAGTGCGTCCGCCTGCGTTGCTCGAGCAGTATTATCCTGTTTCGGGGGTAGAGTGGGGACGGGTCACGCAGATTTAAGCGTTGCAGATTCAGTGAAATTTAATCGAGCACTGCTCTGTATCATCCCCTGTATCTTGCTAAATTACGCGGACCCGTTCATCCGGCGACCAGCTGAAAAGACCAGTTTTGCGTGCTCTCGCCGGTCCGGCGCTATTACCCGGCGAAAGTGGGTCGGCCGACGGTGAATGCACATTGCACACTGCAGACCTGCACCGGAATCGATTAATGGGCCATAGTTTTTGCTCCCGGGAGCCGGTGATCATTCGTGGATCCCCACGATAGCCATCGGGATTGTTGCCTCGAGCTGGAGTTCCGGCCGTGAGGGTGCTGTTCCGAAAGTTTCGACGCCGGGGACATCCGCGTTGGTTTATTGTCAGCGGAGGGCTCGAAATTTGACGCCACCGAGGATCCAACCCCCCCTCCCCTCCCTTTTTGCTCGCTGACTTTCCACTGAATTACTCAGTCGACGCGAAGAATACTTTTCTCCAAGCTGGACCAACTTTTGGCCCAGTTCCCTTTCTGCTGGAAGTCCCTGGATGGTCTTTTATTTTTTTTTGAGACTTTGTAGCCGGAGTGTACGGACTGTTTTGGAATTGTTGAGGGTGCTTTTGGCTACAGAATTCTAGATTGTAATCAGAGTTTTATGCGAAATAAAAGCTGTCTGCGTTAATCGTGAGATACTGGAGCTAGTAGAGGCTGGATTTCTATTTTTTTTTTTTTTTTTTCGTAGCGAGACATTTGACGATTCATTTTTTCATAAGGACATTTTTCGAGATTTGCAAGCGCCAGGACAGGCACGAGGGTTGTAGTTTTCTACTCGAAATGCGGCCGTGCGCGCAACTACAGCATAAAAACGACCATAACTCTGTATCAATGTCCACTGGGACACTGTATTTATATGAATTTTTGTTTCATTGTTTTTGCGCTCCACGTGTGCGCCGCTGATGTGTGTGGCGCACGTTGCGGAACATGCGTATAACAGCCTTGCTTGCAGCTTTTGTTATTTAAAACATTCTGTATATAGCGTTCGCTAAAACTAGAATACAGAGGAGCAAATAGAATCCATCATAAATTAATAGACACATGTTAACTATTTATTCGCAAGCGTAACAGACTGTGGACCTTGCGCAAAATTAAAATGTTCCGCATCGGTTGTGGGAAACTTAATAATTTGTAAGGAATGGCCGGGATAAAAGCAAACAGTTTATTATTTAATTACGCGTCCTTCTCTGGTGTCGGACCTGACGAGACTGCTCGTCCTTGTTTCATTCTGTTCGTTTCTTTTTTCAACACATTCGTTTGTCCGATGAATCGTTTGTCATATCAATAACATGAACATATGTGCCCATAATTATGAAAGTGGTCTGTCATAAAAAAAAAAATTACATTGAATAAATTTAGTTTAAAATCATGTCGTGTGAAATAAGTGATAAATTCATTTTTTTTTAAATTTTGACTTAGACCACTTTCATAATTATGGGCACATATTTGTTAACAACATGAACAATATATGCAGTGGCGGATATGTTACAGCTTATCTTACAAATTTTAGCACATTCGAAACGATATATTCTTAGATGTTCCTGAACTTTGCGGAGAACAGAAAGATAGAGTGAAGAAAAATTAGAAAGCTCCAAGAAAATACTGATCAGGAGAACTTCGAGTCTTCGATATATGCTGCCGCATGACTGATAGCTATAACGCCGAGCAATTTGCTCCGCCATGAAAATGTTGAATCCTCCGATAACGTAAAAAATAATTGCTCTGCCAGACTTCCGAGCCCGTCTTCGATTATCTCGGGGAATAAGCGATGCTGAAGAATGCGTTCCAAGGAGCGCCCTAAATTACAGAAATGCTTAATGCGCGCCACAGCTTATCTCCTGTCCCGAGTTCAACGATGTACGACCGAGCAAGTGAGCCGTGATTTACAGTTTAATTCAGGTAGGCACTGGATTAAACCAGCGTCTTTCAAGAGGGACCGAACAGTCGGATTTATTGCGTTTTTTTCGATAGACAGCAAAAAAAAAGTCCAGAGTAAGAGAAAGAGAGAAAAAGAGAGAAACTCGGACAAAGATCATTCCCTCGGCCTCCTCGAACTTCTGATGCGGCGAAACTGGAGCAAACTATGTCGGGATCGAAGTAAGCTCCCGCAGAATATTGTCCATTAGTTATTTAAAGAATTTGTTCAAAGGAAAATACACCTGCTGGGTATGATATTACAAAATATTTCAAGTTCTTCGCCGTGGAAGAAATTCCGCCCGACGGGATATTTACATGCGACTCAATTACGCTCCCGAGGAATTCCAAACACGATCTTATGCGATATTGTGCCCGAAAGCTTTCGCGAAGGAGAGCGATCCGGGAAACAAGAGGGGAAAAGTCGATTCGAAGCATAGTATTCGCGAGGAACAATTTCTTTTATCAATACGGACACTCTGGATGAAAATACGAAGGAATAATATTTCGGGACAAATAACTCTATTAACCCTTAGCACTCGAATGATGACTGTAAGGCACCACTAAAAATTGCTGTATCACTATTCAAAATATTTTTTACATTATTAACACTTTGAGTGCCACCCCAGAACCCTAAAAAATTCCATGAAACCAACGTAAGTTATTTAATGAAATAAAAATTGAAAATAATTATATGTGTGATATTGAGTAGTCCTCTAACTTTCTCGCATTCTACAAATCCTAATCAAATTTGATACAACGAATATATTAACGTAAAAATTAATTTTAAAACCTGAACAAATAATTCCGTCATCCACATGTAGGTGACATGGCGGTCAACGTGTTAAATTTGTCAGTATTTAATAAGTTACTAAGTAAATTGCATTAGACTCGTATGTATAACATGAAAAAACAATATATAGAAGGGAAATATTCTAGGTCGGAAGAAATGTTTTGTTTTGGAGTTAAAATAGCTTCGAGTGCAAAGGGTTGATATTAAATGCAAGCTCGTAACAGAGGGTTGAAAGATTACTGAATAAGTCGTGCGGATATTTTCGTAAAAATTTGGACTCCTTTCTATTTATTCTGCATGTTAAAGTCGGAGCATTAGAAAATGTCGCTGACAGGTCCGTCAGGTGGAAGCACACAATCCGGTTTCTTTTTTCGTCGAAGAATTACAAGACTGCAAGCTCGACGACGACATTTCACGAGCAGCGAGCTAATAACAAAGCGGATGAAAACATGGACGGGCAAATATTCCGGTATTTTCGCTCTCGGCGAAGGGAAAATCGGCCACGGTTCCGCAGCGTGGCCGTTAATGGATTTCCTATCAAAATTTTGGAACTAATTCAATCGCCGATGCATACTCGGACGCGGAACAAAGCTCGCGTGGCCAGGCTGTTGGTGCACGTATGTACCATCGTCCGCGAAGATGGTAGCCGTTTTTCGCCCTCATTTCACACGGTTTTCCCGATTACTCGGAATCGAATTCATTCTGTAAATTCTGTTCCATTAAACTTTTTTTTTTTCTATCGCCGCGCCGTGCCGCGTTCACTGAATTTCGAAGCTTACCTTGCCCCGTTAACTGGTCCAGCAATTTATATGTAATCATCTCGCCCGGCCAACGAATTCGTTTAAAATCAATCGCAGTCGTGTGTACGGATTTGATCGTTACTAAATATAAAACTAACAAAAACACCGGTGAACGAGATTTATTGGCAGATTAACTGCGTTTTTACAGCGAATCGTACGTGCACGTTTTTTGACGAACGGGACCCAGAGCTTTTCCACGATTTACGTCATGGAAGCGTGTACGTTTAAACAAGAGAAAAATGGGTCTTTCGAACGGTTCTGCATAATTGCGGTTTTCTTGTTAGGTGAGAGGAAACCGGTAATTTTAACAAACTGTAGATCACTTGTTAAGTATCGGAGAAAATATTTTAATGATATTTATCGTTCCTTGCGAGAAAGACATGCGTGTGAAAGAAACATACATTCTCCAGGTATTTTTTCACTCTCCATTCAAGATATTCGCATGAACCGAGTACCATTTATTAAAAGCATGTTAATTGTGCCACATTCATTTTTCTCGAAATTTTCAGGTCACTCATTAAGCACAGAAAAATATATTTTATTCCACTAGTCAATAATTTTAAATGCCTCGAGTGATCCCTATGAAAAAGGTCGAGATTAACAACGTCTTACTTCAACTATCGTTTGAAGAGATGTTCTGTCAGGATACGCGTTAATTGCATTTTTGAATAACAATCACGTATCCGTGTTAATCGTATGTTAAATAATATTCCTATCAATGCATAATTTCTTCACTTAAAAATCATCCCCATGAAACACATTATTTTGTGAAAATGTGGGAAACCAGTGGCGCAGTTGCATTCATTAAAAAGCTTTCATCGAAGTCAGGTAAATTGACAGTCCCCGTGCGATGGAACATTACCGCCTCGTTTATTAATTTCCATGTTTGCCGAACATCGGCGATATTCCAGCTGATTAATTACCGGGCGGACGCGCGTCGACAAGCAGCTCGGCGATCACCGGAGGAAAGTGCGAATTTGTTGAAAAACATGATTAATCAATAGCGTGTTATTAATTACTCGTTGCGAGGGACGCGCACGCGAGCGAGACCGCGCCTGCGTGCTGCAGAATCGATTCGCGTGCACGTGGTTTACGTGCTATTCGCCTAACAATAATAAGGAATTTCCCTGGAACATAGAAGTAGCTCATAATTCCTCCAAAAAGTAATTAACAAGATGCTTTACCGAGTACATTCATTTCATCGAGAAACGTAACTATTTTTTGTCAAGGAACAACAACCTTTAGTAATAACATTCGGTAAAAAATAAGAACACAGCCTGCAGGGATTCAGTGATAAAATTTAGCGATAGAACAACCCATAGCAATTTAGTAATAATTACTAATACAGTTCAGTTCCGTCTACTGCAAGGATTCAGTGATAAAATTTAGCGAGGGAACAACCCATAGCAATTTAGTAATAATTAGTAATTCAGTTCAGCTCCGTCTACTGCAAGGATTCAGTGATAAAATTTAGCGAGGGAACAACCCGTAATGAGTTAGTAATAATTAATAATACAGTTCAGCTGCGTCTGCAGTCGATAGCTGCAGTCGTCGCCTTTCATCGAAAGTTGCATCGCGAACTTCGAGGACCGAGATTAGACGGTATCGCGAATAGAAGGTCGCGGATCGATCGCGTGTAATCGACACACAGGTCCGTGTCCGTAATGATCCCCGGGTAATTGAGAGTCGTGCGTCCATCGGCTGATGAATGGGTTACAAGAAACGCCACGCTAAATGTTTTCCAGCGGCGCGAGCGTAATTACAAGTACGGCCGGTAGTATCGGTGGAACGCGGGTAGGCGATGATTACCGGTAATACCCGCGACCGTTCAATTGGATTCCCTTTAGTCACGCGGCCGAGTCGAATGGAGAATTGTTCCGAAATATGATTGATGTTTCGCGATGTCTCGGCCTGTTGTGACGGCGTACAATGCCGATGAATTATTTTAATGCCGGGCAGAGAAGCCCGGGCTCGAGGAAAATGTAATTGAATGACGAGCAGATTTACCGGGGGACAAACTGACAAGACTTCAGGTCCCCTCTTGTAACGACCGCCCTCTGTCCCTGCTGCCATTGCCGATATTGCCAATTTAATTATGCCGTTTCACTTAGCCCTCCTCCCCACGATGGAACGCTCTGCTGCGCTGTAAATGCTCTGTGTCTGTGCTGAACGTTCTGCTCTTTGGAGATCTATGTCGAAAATAGATGTGCAATTTATTCTCGTGCATTTTGAAGCCTTTAGGAGACGTCAAAATATTACGCACAGAAATATAATTACCATGAAGAATTAAAAAATTGAGAATTATATCGGTGTGCGGAAAAATTAAAAGAAATAAATTCCAAAGCAAAACTGTCACCAAAGATTTCACTCTGAAACTATAAGGGTTAGGTTTCTACCAATGCTTAGGGTGTGTTTCTAAAGGTGCAACAGTACGAAAACTTTGGACTGTAAGAATAAAACAAATTTTAGAGACCAAGTAGTTTCCAAAGGCTTCAATGTAAGATTATAAAATTGTAAAATTGTGAAGTTACGTCACACCCGCTAATTTTCGAGGCGTGTATACGCTCCGTTCCCAGAATCCCGCAGTTCCAGCCACCTCCCATTCAGAGAAAAGCCAACGACAACGCACGTGGGATTAATCGAGTGCTAATCTGCATGAAACGAATTCATTTCATTAGCGGGTCTAATTGACGAGCAGAAGGTCGCGCGAGTATCGGGACACGCTAGACACGCTCTCCCGACGCAATTACCGCGCGCGACACTTTTATCCGAGACTAATTACGCGTGACATACACACAATACACATGCCCCGTTGCCATGCATTCGTTCGCTTCGAGTAACTGAAACACTCTTTCCGGTGAACAACCTGGAAAGAATCTCGAAAATGACGCATCTAAAAGCAGGCGATAAATAATTCGAGGACGAGCGTACTTTAGTAGTAGTAGCCCTTCACCGAAGGGCTACTTTCACCTGTGGACCAAGAGCTTCTGGAATGGGGCGCCATAAACTTTCGGAAACGATTATTGTCACTCTGAGTCGGTAGTTACCGGCTGTAATAGTAGATCGATTCTCGCGAGTGACGTGCAAACGATCAGAAACTTAAGGAATATCAATTTTCACTGCAATTAGAAATTATGTGAAATTAATTTTGCGAAATTAACCTGTTGAGAATTGTGTCGTTTCATTACAAAGTTGAACATTGTAGATACATACTTTATATGCTAGATTACATTACGCTTTTTATGAAATACTGGAATTATTTCATAGAAAAGTTGTGCACGCAAGCTTAATTAGAAATTTTACTGTTCACCATTAATAATCACAGCATTCTTAAAGTACGGTTTTGAGGGTCTGTTTAAATGTTGGATCCGTTCGTTGATCGAGATTGAAACGTCGAAAAGAATGAAGGAATGAAAAGTGGAAGGTAAATCTATTTTAGACAAACAAGTTTCGCCGTAATGGAGGATCGTTTCCAGCAGAACAGTTTAACCGTCGTGACTCGGTGGCAATGAATGTTCGACACAGAACGCGACGAAAGGTTGCAGTGGAGAGGACGAGAGAGAAAGATCGAGAGGTTGGCTCGATCTCTCGGGGTGGCTCGATAACGAGCGAGGGTAAAGGTATCGAAAAAATCGAGTTAAAAGTTTGCAAAAGCTGGCGGGACAGGAGGGTAGCCCGGCTTTTAATAAAGACTTTACGGCGAAGAAATCCCAAAGAATAATATCGGTAAAGTAACCGTGAGAGGGATGAAAGAGGGTGAGCAAACGGGAGAGAGAGAGGGAGAGAGAGAGAGAGGGAGAGAAAAGTCGTCAGACTGGCATAGTCGACCACGCTCGATATCCTCTATTTTTCCTTTCCGGAATTATCGATCGTTCGGTGCGTCGGTCCGGTGCAGCGAAATCACGTTACCGGGCGAGAAGCTTCGCCAGGTTACGAGATAAAAACCGTTTCGGACCGTTTAGCGGCCGTTTCGAGAGTGGAAAACGGTGTTTTTAGAAGGAAAGGATCGACACGAAAGGCGACCGTGCGTTCGAGACCGCGCGGCTGACTATACCCACACGGCCGTGAAAAGTCACGGCACGCTCGTAAAATTGTGTTTGAATTGTTTTAAGCCGAGCGACACGAACGTTCTCGTGTTTTCTTTCCCCGTGTTAGGGACTCCGGGCAATCCTCTCCGCGCGGCTCGATCATCCGACGCCTCTGGACACGTCCCTGCTCGCGCGTCCATCTTTGTTTTAACGCTTAAACTGTCTTAAACTGTGTACCTCCGTATAAGTCCAGGCAAACAAGCTCTAAAAAACCAGCTACGACCTTCCCCACGGTCCAGAAAAATTGCAATTCTTCACAAATCTCTTTACCGTTGGCTTCAATTTAAAAAAAATTATTGCAAAGGCCTCGACAACTTCTGCTATATTCGAGGCATTCGATGATTGCAAGAAACACGAGTAGTTACACTTTAGAGGAATAATTTCATTAATCATTCATGTGTATAGTCACCAGGATTCTTTTCCCGCGTTTTACGAGCTGGTTTTTTCTATTTCGTAAAAAATTGCATTCTCTATAAAGAACGCGTCGAGGTCTCTCGAGAACTTTTGCAATCATCCAGTACCCCATTTAGTTCTATATATGCGATGTGAAAATTGCTTTATCCAGCTGGCAAGCTCTTCTCGACCACCGAGGTGTCACAGTCCCGAAGTTCTATTCCCGAAACAAGGTTTCCAAACCATCTGCAGTGCACTCAATTTTTCTGTTCGAGAGACTATACAATGTTTTCTACTATCGCAAGACGTATTCTAATATTCAAGCAAGATGTATTCAAAGTGAGTTATTTCATCGGCCCAGTGTGCGAAGAAAATGGTTTCAGTCAGGCAGCAAGCTCGTCTAGATCACAGCGTGTAGTCCCACAGCGTTAAATTTCGGAAACAAGGTTTGGAAAAATAGTTTCATTCAGGCAGCAAGCTCGTTTAGATCACAGCGTGTAGTCCTCCCACAGCGTTAAATTTCGGAAACAAGGTTTGGGAATCAACTGCGCCCGGGTCGATCTTTTTATCCGAGACTACAACCACGGAAAACGCGTACCAAGACGGGGCGCGAGAGAAAGGGAGAGCGAGAGAGAGAGAGGGTGGAGAAGGGGTAGGGGAGGCAGGGGGATGAAAAAGAAAGGAAGAACGAGGGAAAAGTTGGAGGACCGGACGGCCGGCTTGCCAAATGGTGTTTAGTATTCCGTGGGACGATCGGACTTCGCGAGTACCTGCAGGCGGCCGTACTGTGACGGAAGTGCCAAATACTCTTCCGCGGCGGAAGTGACGTAAGAAGAGAGGAGCGGCTAACTTGAAAATAGGCAATGGGATGTGACCAGCAGTTTTAAAGCGGGCGCTGAATTAAGCTTGCTAAACGAATGATTTAGGTGGCTGCCAGGCGGCTCGGTGGAGCACCTCGCGAAACTCGGGATTAAATTAACTCATTCTCGACCAACGGGCCGAGTTCGGTGGGATGGGGAGGGGGTTCTGCGGGGGTGGGGAACAGGCTGGCCGAAGTGTCCGGAAACTTGGTTAACGGTCGAGGAACCGGTCCGCGATATCGATCCACACCTGCACGAGGAAAAGCAATCTCCATATTCATACGCGGCGAATGACACACTTGTGAATCGTCGGATAAACTCGTCCTGGAACGCCCACGTTCCGACGACTCCTTCGAATTAACGGGGGGTTGGGGGTGCGTGTAATACGATGGTAAGTGCTTGTGAACTTACAGGTCCCTGTGACTCGACCCTGTGTTTTCTAGACGCCGCAACTAGGGTCCTGTCAGAATTTAGGGGATGCTGTCTAGGAAAAGGTGTTAGGGTAACCTGCCCGGAAATTGGAAGGTTCGTATTTCACCGAACATCTCGAAATCACCGAAACGATGACTTGGAACCCCCTAATATTCCACGCGAGAGATCATATATTTAATTTCTCTGACATCAATCTCAGAAATTCCGGGGGGGTTGAGTGCATGTAACGGGGTGGTAAGTGCTCGTAGAGTCCCTGTGATTCGACCCTGTATTTTGTAGACGCCGCAACGAACATATTGGGGAAGGGGGTCAGAATTTAGGGGATGATGTCTAGGATAGGGTTCGCTTAACAATGTTAGGGTGGCCTGACCGGAAATTGGAAGATTCAAAGCTCCGTAAATCACTGAAATCAAACCTCCCTTATTTCAGAAAGTGAAGATGCAGATCATTTTGGAGAGTAGAATTCCAGGATTTGCGAGGAAGGGCTTTTTGTAGGGCATTCTTGCAAATTTTCTGTAGCACATTGTAGGGTCGCAGATCGCGCAGGTGGTTCGGAGGTACATCGACGGGGAAACGGAAGGTTCAAGTTCGAGACAAACAGGGCAACGAATAAAGAGACGCAGAGCCCCGGGGCTGTAAAAAGCAGGGGGAAAGGATCGAAAGGAGTCCGGAGAAAGTTCGGAACACGGAGAAGAGTAGCATCGGTGTCTCTCAGGAGAGATCCTGTCCTACTTGGACTCCGTCGACTGACTCGCAGGTTAGCGAGCAAATCCCAGAACGGGTCTCTCTGCTTTTAACTATGTCCCAACGCTGATTGCTTGCAAATTGGCTTCCTTTACTGGCGCACCATCTTTCTCGTAGACGACGACGACGACGAGGCGATCGTGCCGCGACGCCTTACGATCAAAGTCTGATCTCGATGGTAATTATAGGATCCAGGGTACTTACTTCGGCCAACGAAAGAATCGACAGCCTTTAGACGGAATGTCCGTCTCGGATTTCGCTATAATTTATTCGTTTACCGACGTTCCACCATTTTTCAGATCCTACGTCGTACCTTGGACAATTATTCGTTCGCTTTTGCAGATCGAAGTTATCGAAAGAAAAGGTGGATCCTGATTAACAGACAGTGTTAGGCTGGTCGAAATGTTTAGCATTGTTAAATGACACCGAAGCTTAACTTTTGTACCACCGGTGGTACATCCCGTCGTGAACGTGTTAAACTTGCTTTTACATAGGCATGTAATTAAATTTGTTAAAAAACTTCGTTGAATTTGCACTGTGTGCTTTAGTCGAAAACGAAACGAGCTTTTGAGACGATTCGATACGTTCACTCTTACGATACAGATTTAATACAAGACTATTCTACAACACAGTGGAAGATACAGAAATGTTTGAGGATTTTTCTTGCAACCGATGCAGAAAATTTTCATTCTGCAAAAGGTTCACAGTCTGTTTTATTTTGCATGATTCCCTACTACAGAAATTTTTTATTAGAAGCAAAGCTACTTGCTTGGAACTTCCTTGAGGAATTATATTAATAATTATATGGTTGTATCGTTTGTACGTTCAACCTCATCGTACAGTGTATGCCCGACACAATTGTTTAAGTTGTTATGAATGCACACCGAGTTTCCCAAAGTCCTTTTATCATTTTTAATTCAACTTTTATTTGTGAACAGTAATTGTTTGAAAAAAGTCCCACCCAAGAAGCAGTATTAACCCTGCAGCTTTATTTAGGATCTCCTCGACCCACTTTTTTTATCTCTCTCACGCTTATATAACGATTTTTTAAATAAATTGCTTCCGTATTTGTTCAGAGATGATAACACTCTGAAGAGAATAAATTTATCGCTAATACGGAGCAGGATGAAGATCGCGCGAGGGTTTCAGCGGTGTACAGAGAGGGTAGAAGGTAAAAGGGTTCTGTTTGAGGATGAAATTCGCTGGATTCCCACCCGAAAACCACGGGACGAGGATTATCCCGGTGGCTCATTAGCAATTGGCTTCACGGCGCGGATCGGAGCAGGATCGGCCGGTGAATTTTTAAGGAGTCCTCTTTAGCGACTGACTTCCATAATTATAACTTCCGTCACGTAGCAAGGAGGCCGGCGTGCGCCGTATTCTTCGGCAAGTTGTAATTAAACGACGCCGCGGTGACAACCTGCGAGCGGAAGCGTTCTGAATGCAATTAACGTTCCGCTTTAACGAACTTTCGCCACGGGCCAACCGGAAGAACCCACCCGGTTCGCCGCATCGATTCGCCATCGACTTGTTTTCGCCCGCAAAAATCGAGTTGCCCGGCGTCCTCCATGAAAATTCATTCTCTCGACGATTCCGAAATTGTAAAAATATTCCGTCAAACACTTGGCATCCGTGACTTTTCATCAGCTTTACGGGGGAAAAAAGAATTTTCAATAATTTTTTTTTTTTCTTTTCAAAAGACCCTTCCAATTTTGACTTGTGCAGTAGGTTCACAGAACGTGCAAATTGTTTTTGTTGGTCGGTTTTTGTTGGGGTGTACGGGGGTGAGTTGCGTGGCACTTTTCTAAACTCGATTTTACGTTTGCACAGCGGGAAAAAAGTCCACGGACTCGGCTTTGGTCCTTGTTGTCCCCGCTTGATTGCAGAATTTATTTTATCGAAGGATTTTGTTGCCTCGCGGTCGGATTGCCTCGGGTTGTTCCCCAATTTGATGTTGCTTCTCGCAAAAAATTGTGCGTTGAAAATATCCTCGAGGACATGTAATTCTTACACTTTTCTAACTCTTAGGCATCAAGTAACGGAGGGAGTTGAAATATCATTAACACGGTTGACACGTTGACAGGCGACGGAATTATTTGTCCAAGTTTTAAAATGAATTTTGACGCTAATATATTAATCGTACCAAATTTCATTAGGATCTGTAAAATGCCAAAAAGTTGGAGGACTGCTCAATACCACACATAATTTTTTCCAATTTTTATTTCATTAAATAACACATTGATTTGATGGAATTTTTGAGGTTTCTAGCTTGGCAGTCAAAGTGTTAACCGTGGGTTATGGATTTTTAAAAATATGAAATAACGTCTGGGAAACTGGCAACTGCATTACATAAGATTGTGAATAAGTAAAATAATGGAGGGGTTGATGAATCCCCAGCTGTGGAATATGGACATTTAAAAAATATGAGACCGTTAGTTACAGTGGCGGTGGAAGTGTGAATAAAACGTGCACTGAAAAATTGTGAAGCGGTCGAACAGAAGGAAGGGGTTGAAAAATCCAAGGGTTGTGGATTCTGGAGATTTAGAAAATATGAAATAATGGCTGGCAGGAAATGTGTTAAGAGCCCGTCGTTCTTATTTAGGAGACGAGTGCAGGGGTTGCACAATTTCCAGTAGAATCGTCCTTTAGTCAGCCAAAGAAAGCCTTTCAATAAGCCGACCGGGCCAAAGGGGATGAGGGATGCAGACCGTGGAGTCGGAGGGCCGTACAAATTTTGTAACCGAGCCAAACTCTTTTAACGGTTCAACGTCCTGCGTCCCCTCCCCCGAACTTTCTCTCCCTCTCTCTCCTTTCTTCTCGCGTTGAGGACAACGGGGTCCAAGAAACGATAGATTCGGGGTTGCGCGAGGAACCGGAACTCACCCCCTCCCCCAAGGAAACTTCGGAGAACCCATGTACCCGGTAGACAAGTTCCCCTACCCCTCCTCTCCCTCTCTCTTTCCGACCGTCTCTATCCTTCGGAACTTGTAGAAGATCTTCGACACGGTTAACCACCGTTTTCATTGGCGAATGCGTTCGGATTCGGCAAGCATACACTTAGGCGAACTGCAGTTTTTCACCGACGGAAAAGTTCGATCCGTGGATTAGGGGGACCCGTGCTTCAAGAAGAGGATTCGGCTGACTTGCAATTTAGTTGGTTACTTAGTTCGAGGGTAATTAACCCCTCGTTCCGGGCTCTTGGAAATCCCCGAAGAAACAATGTTTTTGGTGGAAAGGATCGCGCGAGCTGCCGGGTAATTATCAATTAGTCGTCGTGCTGCGAAACACAGGAATTTGTATCTCCGGTTACACCCCCGTCGTTGAGTATTTAGACGTCTCCTCTGTTTATTCGCCGCGTTGTTTAGCCATCTTCTTCGAATCGAAATGGCGGAAGTTTCTGTTCGACCTTCTTTAATCATCTCATTTTTACTTACGTCCATTGCTTGTTTGAAATTAATGGTTACTTGGTACTGCTAATGCTATTAATTCGGGCTGAAGCGGTCACGAAACAATCGAGTATGCACATTGTACAATGTAAGCAAACTTCGTGAGAGGTAATCGTTTTTCAAAATCATATAGAGCGTTACTCAAATGTTTTCCCAGCTGTATCGGACCCGTGAAACAATCGAGTAAAAGGGTACAAAACTCTTGTTAAATTAAAACAGAGGATAGAAAAAGCAATATTCTACCGAACTCTGCAATTAAAATAAGGACGAGTTCCGTGATTGTTTGAGAATATTCATCTCCACTGTTTTAAACTACCCAAATACATAAGATCTGTAGTCTAGCGACGACACAAGTTTTGTACTTTTAATCATTCTTTCTAACAAGTCATGCTCCTTCACAAATGCCTTGTACAAGTGAATAAAACTTCTAGAACGAACCGAGCAAAAGTGAAGCATGTAAATATAAGGATGAAAGGAGTTCCGAGGTAACTATACCCGGGTACTGTACAATGGTTACAATGTTTCCTTTCTTTGTAGGAAATTGTTAACGGTAAAATGTTCTACAGCTGAGAAGCCAATTGGGGGTTCGAATGGGGTCAGGAAAATGCAATGAAAAAATCGATTTTGGACCATCGTCCGAGGAGGAAGCAGCGGGATTGAGGCTGATTCCGCTCGCGAATCCGTTCCCCTAAATCTTCATAGCGGGGTGGAAGGCCGCGAAAGGACCGCGATAGACTAGATTCTCGTTGGAATCCTCGCGGAGGGTAGAAAATACGAATCGTTGGCCCTCCGAGGCTCATGAAACACACTCCACGAGCTGCGGCACGGTTCCAGAGCGGCGGCCCATTCGAGCTCGTTCGAGCGTTAAGATCGCCCGCTCAATTACGAGCAGAACGAACGGCCGACGAGGAAAAGAGGACGAGAAAGAAAACCGAGGGAAAACGCGTCCCGCTTCCCGTAAGGATCCCTGATCCTGAAGGGCAAGGACGCCCGGCATATTTCGTTTGACGTCCTCCTCGCAAGAACAGGCGACGAAACTCCGGAGAAGAAAATCAGAAATTTCCTTTTTTCTTCCCAGGAATCACCGGGACTAGTCGGCCTCCTGGATAAACGCTATTGCTCCCATTTCACCCACTCGGGATAACAAACGGCTTGCAAACTATTCGATCGCCCTCATGCTCTCGTTACACTTAATTTTTATTTTAACCGAGAACTTTCTTCTCAAGAGATCAATCTATGAAATCATTACACATTATGTGCGCATTGCACGTTATGCATTTCAGGAAAGAAAAATTGTTTCAGTGCTGATAATCAGACGGAATTATTTGTCCAGGTTTTAAAATTAATTTTTACGTTAATATATTCGTTGTACCAAATTCGATTAGGATTTGTAGAATGCAAGAAAGTTAGAAGACTACTCAATATCATAAATTTAATTATTTTCAATTTTTATTTCATTAAATAACTTGCTTTGATTTTATGGAATTTTTTAGATTTCTAGTTTGGCAGTGAAAGTGTTAATTGTACGCAACTTGGGGGAAATAAATATTCGCAGGTGTTGTTAACGGTGGTAATTGACTATGAATTGCAACTTGCTAATTGAAACTCAGTCCTCTCCAATATTTTTAAAATCCAAAGCAACATTTTTCCACCATCCACTTGTTGTTTTACCAAAATACGAATAGTTATTTTAATTGTATATATTTCGGATCCGGGGAGGTTTATTAGCATCCTAAATGGCAAGCTCAATGGTCAATTACAGTTTCGAGACAAACGTTCCAGCTGTTCCAATCGTCTCGTACGCATGCATGTCCGCGTCACTTCGTTAAAAGGAAAAGGAGTGGAATCGTGGAGTGCATTGAAATTCCTCGAGGAAGCAATTATATCCGCATCGGTTTCCGTTATCTGAAGTGGAACTCGAATAGGGACGCGCGTGGGCTCCGCCGATGATTGACGTTAAGACGATCTGATTTCCATCGGTCTGACGATCTTATTCTTTCTTAACCGATATTATCGATCTTTATTCAACTGTCCCCCGACGACAAGACGCAGCGAACAGAGAGTGCGCATTATCGTAATGCTTGCTACGAACGTTTGTTGCCGCTCTGCACGCGCCACGGTCTCATGCTAATTTACATGTTTTACGTATGCGAGCCCCTGCCTAATTGGACAGTGTTTAGCGTCTACTGGCTTATGCTAACCGGTCGCGCGAACCAACATTCTCCTGAACCTAGTTTCCCTTCAGGAGACATCGTTTGCTTTATAAATTGTTATCATTTTATGCATATAACTGCAAATTAATGTGGGGATCTGTGTTGGAATGTCAAGGGGTGTCCTTAAACTCCGACAAGAAATTTTTTTAGTTATACTTTCTGGCTGAAATACTAAAAAACATATCCTAAAGAAGCTTTTAAATCACAAAATTGAGACACGACCGTTCTCGAAATTTAATTGAATTAAATTCCAATTTAGTTTCAGCTTAACTAATTTCAATTTACCTCAGCTTCGACCATTTTTCTATTGGTATATGTCTTAATTATTCCTGTGTAGATATTTCTACTTCTCATTTTTAGCACGTTATGTCCAGACGGAATTATTATTAATTGATCGTCTGTCATGTGGTATTTTTGAACAATCTCGGAGTGTCTGAAATATAGATAGCTCTTAAAAGGGGGGAGAAAGTCAATTTCTTTTGAAAGTAAGAACTGTACGGTGTGGTCGAGAAAAGTCTAAGCAAAGTATGGTTTTCCTCGTGTGGATCAACACTGTCAGCATTTCCCCCCGTTCCCTATGGTTTCTCGGGAGCCGTTTAACCGGTAAAGTGCCCGAAGGATAATTGCACAGAAGACTGTGTAATTTGAGACTTTGAGTGGAGCTGAAGAGGACAAAGGATCACGCGGAAGTGGTCAATAAAGAAATGATGAGCCAAAAGAAAAGAAAAGAGGGGAAGAAAAAAGATACCCTCCACTGAGAAGGGTTTTAGGCCACAGGATGTCCGTCGATTCCTCAGCCGAAGGGTCAGGTTAGAATATTTAACCTCCATCGACACTTCAACCTTTAAACTTTCCAGTATGACAATAACCAACATTTTACGTCCAATAACTTCTTCAGAATATAAAACCTTCAATGAATGTTACCAGGAATATCTTTTTCATCAACTAAAAACTGTTCAAACTTTAATTCTTCAATGGACTCCAGATGGACTTGGAAAATGCATTACTTTCACAATATTTTTCTGTACCTTTATTTTAATAAAATAAAAGTTCTTTCTTTATAATTAATTTAACAGATTGAAAAGATTTTCTGGTATCTCTTCATTTAAGGAAGCGTATCTGAAGACAGATTGAAAATATTTACTGGTATGTCTTCATTTCAATAATTTAAGGAAGTGTATCTGTGAAACTCGCCTAGCTTATAAAATTTCGAATTTGAACACGTCAAGAGTGTCTTAGGTGATGATACGAAGAAGGATGTACACTGAGTTCCCCCGAAAGGTAGGATATTTTTCGTTTGAATATTGTAGATGGTAAATTTTTGAAAGGTACAATATTTTCGCCTCTTCGCCTCCTCGTTCCTCGTTTTCTTGTTTTCTTTGGCGATCTTTCACCGATGAAAGACCTCCACCAGGGCGTTTTACCCGCCTCCTCGTTCCTTTCCCTTTGATGCACAGCCGACATCTTGCTCTTGTGCTTCTTGCCTCTCTTATTTGCGCAGCATGCAGACCCTTTCGCGCATAGATTATGCGAGGTAAAGGTGTTAGTCTTGGTTCGACGGGGTGCGCCCGGGCACTCCCGCGCTCTGCAACCTTTGGGAATTATGTTTATTTAATACTGTGTTCCTGCAGCGCCGATAACGCGAGCCCCGGGTAACTTTGGTTCATTGAGCATTCAATTAAATTCCGTTTGCGTAAGTGGAATCCTACTATTCCCGCGAACCTTTTCTCCGTTCTTCGGCAATATCCTCAACTTCCTTTGCTGTCTGTTCTCTCTATGCTTTACAATCGGTATCAATGCAGTTTTACTGCATTTTTGATCTCTTGAAACTCCGAGCAACCGAAAAAGAAAGTGTTGCGCGCATTTACAACATTTTTCCAATCGATTAATATTCATTACTTTTTAAACAGAGACGCACAAATTAATTCGTAGCACTTTTAGTAAAACTTTATTGATCGCTCGCAAACAATATATTTCACCGATTTTCATCATTTTCGGTGCGTTTATTACATCTTATAAATAGTTAATAGATCTCCAATTCGGTGGATAACAGGTCTGAATGTATAATAACGTTACCACCAATTAATTGTGGGAGCCATGAATTAATTTGTACGCCTAATAATAAGCACTCTAATGAGAAACGCGAAATGTTTCGTAAATAGGTCTGGGTGACGAAAGTTTATTGGAATCGAACAAACGAAATTAAATTTAACGCTCGGTATGATCGCGTAAAACACATTGTTACGTACGTGTTACACAAATTGGAAACATCGTTCACATATTTCCACAGCCCTTTTATAAATTATAAAGCGTTGCATCGTTGTTAACAGCGTGCCGCGAATGGCTCCGGCGCAAAAACACATTCCATAGTGATTATTTCCACGGAGAAATATGGACAAAAATGTGCGTAGGAATTTGTCTTGCCGAAATAAAAATCGACAAACATTTTCATTACTTCTCAAAGACCAGGGAAAAATAAGATAAGTGTAACGTATTACGTTTGATCTACTCATTCTTCTCATAATAAAATCCGCAGTCCAGTTATTAATGTGAAGAGTGTTATCAGGAGAGAGTACACATATTTTTAATAATACCTTCGCGAATACGTGATCAAGTAATCTACTCATTTTTCTCATAATAAAATCAGTGTTATCAGGAGAGAGTACACATATTTTTAATAATACCTTCGCGAAACCAAATTCGGTAATTTAGCAGCGATCTGGAAGGCATAAGGGATGATAAATAATTTTATTCACGTTTCTGCGACATTTTCGAACCGAAGGGGTCTTTCGCATGGTTTCTTCAGGTCGCAGAGTTAGAAACATTTCCGGCATGTTTACATGTCGAGCAGAGCGTCAAGCCTCGCAAAGTAAGATTACGTCGCGATTCTTTACCGGAGGCTCGCGTCGTTCAATTTCCAGGGGGTTGGCACACTTTTGAAACGCGCGCTAGACGAGGTTGCAGCGACATCAGCAGCAACAGGGAAGAACGACGAAGAAGGGAATAAAGGAGAGAGAGAAAAAAAAGAAGCAACAGCAGAAGTAGCGTTGACGGTGAAAAGGCAGAAGACTCAAAGTGTCTGGTTCGCTTTTCAAAAAGTAATCGGCTCGTCGAAAGGAATTGCGCTAATCTCAGCCGGCAGCGGCGAGTCCTCTTTTTTAAACGGTCGGGGGCTGAGAGCGCAACGGGTCCGTAGTTGGTCGGAGAACCGAGACTCCGGCGAAATCTTTCATCGTCTCTACCTTTTATGCGGCCATTCTTCGGCCACTCGGTGTTCTCCTCCTCGGCGATTCAAGGCGAGAAGCGTGCGGTCCGACGAGGCGTCCAAGTGCCGCTCGAACGATTCGAGTGGTCGAATCAAAAGCCGCGTCGATTATCGAGTGAGAGAGGGACACGGCCATAGAGAGACAGACATGTAGAGAGAGAGAGAGAAAGAGAGAGTTGACGTCTAACGGATCGATCTCTAAACAAGCGCGAGCTGCAACGCGCCCGAAGCATGCTGGCCTCGGGCACAACCTGCAATTACCTCAGGCGTCGTTTAATTTCATTAACGCCGGCCCGACCCGCGCCCGACCCGCGCCAGACCCGCGCCCGACCCGCACCGAGCGCCGTTCGTCGCGCGTACTGACCGCGTTTCCCCGAATTCTAATTGATTTTGCGCCGGCATGGTCAACATTAGGATTCAATTAGACACGCCGCCGCGTCGCCACGCTGTTTGCAAATTCAACGCGAAAAACCGTGCCCCCCGGCCACGTTTATCGATGCGCCGATAGAACCGGCTTTTATACCGTTCAATCCCGATTTTAGCGAGCAATCCTTTTATTCGCTTAACCCCTAATCGAACTAATAGGACACCTGCTGCTAATATTCCTCACGTTTTATGGGACAATGTGCGCCCTAACACTGGAACTACCAAGCAGTAAATGCAACTGGCATACGTTGCCTTATAACAACAACAAAATTGCTTTCATTTCGCACCAGTTTTGTTTAAATAGTTTGATAGGGAAGTTTGTTAAAAAATTTTCTCGTGAAGACATTATTTCTAAAGGCAAGAATTGGGAGCGAGTCATTTTGACTCATCCGGTAGTTCTAGTGTTAATGTTACTTTGTACTCAGTCTGTTTTGCCTATTGTTCGTAACACATTCAATCATTTATACTAGATGTATATTTACAAACGATTCAAGATATTGGAATATATCAAAATATACATTAGTTCAGATGTCTTTAATTGTTTCAGAGAGTAAAACCACTTTTGAAGTTACGGAATATTTAGGGGATGTTTCAGAATGCATCTGGATTCAGATACTTTTAGTAGTTCTGCGGAAAAACAGATTTAAAGGATTTTTATTTGAGTTTTGTAGAGAAACGCTTTTGAAGGTAAAGAATGTTTAGGGCGTGTGTCAGAATGATACATTTAACAGTTTCAGAGAAGAACATTTTTGAAGGGTACGTTTCCCCACTATTATCTTTTTACTAGAGGGTTTAGTCTAGTTTTCATGAAAAATGAAGTGCACAGAAAAACATAATCTCGACCACTAATTGTCCAGGTATATTTTTCTTCATTTTGGACAATCCATAGAATCGTACACTATAGAAGACTAATTGTTTTATTTTGTATTTCACCTTTCAACGCTATAAAATAAGTGTCACAGAAATTCTCAAGCAAAACGAAAAACAGAAAGCAATTTTCATTTTCACCTTCCAATAATATGAAATAAAATTCACATCACAGTGATAATCTACCCACAGAACGCGTTACACACGTGCTCCCAAGGAAAGGGAAAACCAGAAAACAATTTGCACAGTAGCTAAATTTCCTCAATTTAGATGGAATTAGAAAATCTGTTCAATTGAAAATTATTATATCAATACGCAAACTTGTGTACGTGAAATTTGAACAACTGTTCAAACTTATATTCCTGAAGTATTATTAGCAAAACAGATAAACGTAAATAAGAACACTATTAAAATCTCTATTATTAATTCCGCCTAAAATCCTAAAACGGACCACACGAGAAGCCTCTCTCCGTGAATTCAGTTTAGGCTGCAGAAATGAAAAATCCACGGAAAATCGGATAACCGTGTTTACGGGGGAAACCGCGGTAAAGCGAATCGTCTCAAAGAAACCGCGAAATGTTTCCGAGTTGCAGCGGTGGCCGCGGGAATGCAAAATGCAGGAGGCCCGGGCGTGCGTTGTCACCGGTTTTGACACCGGGAGAGCGGGCCGCGGATTGAAACAGAAATTTTCTGGCCGTTCTGCGTCGTAATCCAGATCCCGTCTCGGGACAGCAAGTTTCCCGGGCGCCAAGACAAATGGAACTTTACAGGGGACCGCCACGGGTAAAAACACGGGGGCGGGGAGTTCTCGCGTAGCGGATCGCGGAGATCTCGGGGCTCTCTCCGGCGAGTAACGACGACCGACAACCAGGGGAGAATTAACTCGGTGCCGACCCCGGAGTTCACGGTACGCTAATCCGTGCCGGGGCGCAGGTAAATTTGCTTGACACAAGGAAAACAGAAACACGGCCGGCAATCCGAGTTTCAAAATTTCGCAACTCGACGGGATAGGTTGTCGCGACGCGATTCTGCCTCCTACGAGGATCCGCGAGTATTAATCGTGATTCCGGTCCTGGAGATCGTCTCCGCAAGGAATTTTGGAAATGCTTCGACGTTCAGGTGATATTTTTGAAAGATAATCCAGTTGAGAAAACGTTTCATTTGCCCTCCATAAGACTAATTTATTTTGTTAATTGTGCAGGATTCAATCACGATTTAGTTACTTGTACTCTGACTTCAGTGATACTCTGTACAGTTGACATTATTTTCAATCATTGATCTAGTCGAATTCATTCGTTAGACGTCCTGAGCTTTGATTAACACATTCACTGCCATGTCACCCATATGTAGGTGACGGAACTATTTGTCCAGGTTTTAAAATGTATCTTTACGTTAATATATTCAGCGTACCAAATTTGTTTAGGACCTGTAAAATGCAAGAAAATTGGAGGACCGCTCGATATCGTACATTTAAATTTTTTCAATTTTTATTTCATGAAATAACTTACTTTGATTTTATCGAATTTTTGAGGTTTCTAGCTTGGCAGTCAAGGTGCTAAAAACTGAAGTCACTTTTCAAGAGTGTTTTCTGCTGTTCATCAGCAAAGATAATTTATTTGATGGACTATACAGGATTAGATTGCTTCTACCTTGATTTTGGAGACATTCTGTATAATTGCCATTATTTTGACTCACTTTTATCATTGTCCTAGTCGAATTAAATTACTAGAATTTTTCTTGTAGAGAAGCATTAAAGACACAGACGTCCCAATCGTTTGCCAAAAATATCAAACGGCATTAAAGGGTTGTAAATGAATAAAACGTTTATCTGCTTTCGATCGATGAATTTCCATTGTTCATTGGCTTTATCAACCGGCTGGGTTTAACCGAACGGCGCTTAAACAACCAAAATAAATGGAAGGTATCTGGACAAAAGAAGCACGCTATGAAAATCCCGTGACGGGACCACAGACGTAGAGCGCTTTTCCATTTTCCTCAGTCAGATCGGAATCGCAACGAGCCGGCTTTACTTTGTCTTATCCGTTTCCCTCGCTCTGCAACCCCTCTCTGACCCGGAAACCTACATGCTGTGCCGCCCCACACCCCCACCCCCTAATTCCCCAAGCCCGGAGCATATTAAATTTCTGGGGGGGTGGGGGATATTTTCGCGTTTCCTGGATTTCCATGCTCGATCAGATGAAAATCCGGCCAAGCGGAGAAGCAGCGCGCGCTTTAAACCGTTGACTAAACGACTTCATCCACCCCCGCGTTCTTTCGACTTCTTTCTACTAGAAGCGAGATAAGGCTGATGACCGTCCCAAACGAGCACACGTCCTCCCCCAAGGGGGTGGGGGGAGGGATCGAGATCCGTCATCGTGACGATTCGCGGAAACAGTTTCGCGGAATGGTCCCTGCGATGCTGACGGCCGATTTGATTCCAAATATGGTTCCATGGGAACACCGTTGTTTCCATTAAATAGAGCGCGAGCGCCCTGCAGACCCTGAACAATCGTCTCTTATCCGAGCTACGATCGATACTCGCTAAACAACCCCCAGTCAGGGGGATTGCCAGGCGATCCAGCCTCTTCGAGTTCTTCCTTGTTGTTCCGAGATAAAGCGATTTCGATACGAAATTTGTAGGAAAATTGTTTGACGATAAGGGAGACTTACAGTCAAGCAAACTGCATTTCGACTGAGAATTTGTTGGATTGCTTCGTGAATATAACTTTGTGAATATTAGATGAAATTATTATTGTAGAAGTTACGAGTGGACAGTGTTAAATTGCAATAGCAAAGACATTTATAATAAAAATTTACATTTTACATACACAACAGCTATGTATTTTCGAGTCAAGTTTTAGTAAAAACGTAAGCGAGTTAACACTCCTATCGATTTAGCAAGTTATTCACTTTTTTTTTTTGAAAATTGATGTTCTTATTTTAAAAACTGGTTTAACTGACATAAAATTTTGTTGCTGTACAGGAAACTTGATAAAGTTGTTGAACTGGTAGGACCGAATTAAAGAAATAAAGGCACGGTAGTCGTTAAGGGGTTTTACATACCGTGTCTGACCACATACGGACCACTTCTACTGCGACGAGACTACTGTGCTACGTACGTACTTATACACTTTATGTAATGTTCCAGCAACTGAATGCTTTTGAAACTTTTACAAATGCTACTCAAACAATGCAATAATCACTACTAATTTTTTTGCTAGGTGTTAATTAAAGCGTTTTCAAAAAATTCCTTGTGGGAAGCTCCACTGGATCTTTCAATCTCTTTCAAGTTCTTTCGGGCAAGAACTTTTGCAATCCAAGATATCATAGCATTTAAATTCACAAAATTTGTGTATACCAGTTTCCAGAAAAGCACATGAACTGAGAAAAGATGTAAAACATTTTGTTTTCTCGACGATTTCTTGATGCCCCAAGATCGTTGATATGAAAAATTCAAGATGACGAAGCACGGTATTCTAGTCTGACCGTTGACACAACAGCCGCACAACCGACTTCGCGGTTGAAGTTATGCCAAAGGCGTGTCATGCGATGGCCGACTTTCAAGGTTTAAAGGGGAAAACAACTCCGGTGTTGCCTGTCCCCGGGTACCTGAGTGGAGATGTTTCGGCGGTGAACTCGCGCGAAAAGAAGACACAGAGTCCCGTAGAAAAGTGAACAATCAACGTGCCTCCGCAAACGACCAAACTTGATTACACTTCGTCGCATAAATTCACCCTCAAAGTTAACTTACATTTCCTGCGCCGGGGAACAGGACGAAGTAGAAGAAGAAATAATCACCGTACAAACTCCGACGAAACTTCAGGTTCATAGAGACTCCGTTCGTGGAAGTTGCGGGTACAAACCGTGAAGAAAGGAACAAGAATGTCTTACAAGATAGCGTGCCGGAGTTATAATCGACGATTTTCCCCACAAAAAATATTCATTCATCCCTTAATGCCAAGGGTTGCCCACGAATTTCCTTGATGATCTGTTAGTAAGAAACAGGTACGAATTTAAAATGTATCTCTTCTTTCAGTGACTAACGAATTGCAAATAATTTAATTACGTTGTTAATTCGTTCTACTGTCCTCACAGTTCAGTATTTTACCCTGTAATTTTTATCATAAATGTATAAAACTCACAGTACGGTGACGAAGGATTCAGCTGTACGAGCGGATTTCAACAAAGTCCATTTGTTTAAATAGAACGTTAAAATAGTATGCCTTACTGTTGATTTTTCCGAACGTTAATCCATTTTCCAGCAGTAACGCGGTCGAATGGAATTTTTATTGCAAAGATCCAATATTGATGAGAGAGTTTCATAACATTTGTACTTGCTAAGTCTTGTTTAAAATTTTCATCCATTGTCGTCTCTACGTGGCTGAACCTTCCCAGTACAAATTCTAAGGTTTATTTAATAGCGAAGTTTCTTATTGAATAGTAACTGTCTCTGTGAATAAATTCGTTCACTTATTATATTATTGTATGTAGCACAGGCTACAATTTCTATCTTATTGTCAGACAATTTCTACTGTTCTGTCAAAAACAATTTTTCTTATCGTTATAAATTCGTTGATTTATTTTTATAAAAGACTTTTTTATAAATGGAAGATGCACTTGATACATTTGTGCAAAAATTCGCCAAATCACCCTACTTCTTTTTTTAGTTTAAAATTATTTAGTGTCTTATCTCTCATAGTATTGTAGAGTGTAGTTTCAATCATTTAACTTTTGCATCAATTTGACACCTTTTGTACTGATTTCGAATGAACAATTTTTTCTACAGGATCTCTAATGCACTGATGTATGAATAACCAATCAGAGCGAATATATTTGCTGCACGTAAAGTGGAAATAATTTCTGCGAAATATTGACCTCGTGCACACAAGGTCAAGGTAATCGCGGCCGGACCCGGTTTTGCAAATAAATATTTACTCGAAAGGTGAATGAGAAGACGTAGGAAAGACAAAGGTGAAGGGGAACGAGAGTTGAACCGGCTTGTGAGCCCCGATTCCATTCTAGGCGAATCCTTTGAAGGTTGCCCGGAGAGGAACGCGTCACGGTTTTATTTTAACATCGACGTTTACCCTGGATCCGCTTGTTTGCGCGACTCACCCCTTTGTGGCCAGGGGAGCAAGGACGAATCGACTATAGTTCCTATAGTTCGCGACCCGGGTCCAGGGACGCGGATCCAAGGCGATCCTTGCTGGAAGGACGTTCCAGCAGCGTAAATAACCCTCGGCTGCTGGATTTACTCGCTCATGGTGGTCTATACATGTAGGTCGAAACCGGCAACAACTCCAGAAGAATAATAGCTGTCACCTTTATTTATACACCCAACGCCCTTGCATCTTTTACTAGCCGCCAACTGGACCGAGAATATTATTCTATATTTTTACGGCCACCTTTCATACGTCCATAATCGTATTTTCAACCGCTATTCTCAATCGCAACCGCGAACGCCTGGCGTTTCTCTTTTTTTAGGGATTTCATTCTGCTGCGTGGTAAGTTAAAATAACTCGGCTCTCCTTTAATGAGATATTCTTTTGCACACCTATTTTTCTTGTGGATTTCCAACGCGTTTTGCGCGATGCTCTTGACAAATTTTATTTCAGCTTGGTTTTAATACGTGTTCTTTAATTCTACGTTGTTTTCCCGATACGCTCTATTTATTTTTACCACGTCACTTAACAGGATTAATTTTGTACCGTTTTCTTATCATGCTTTATTTATTTTTACATTATCCTTCACAGATTTTATTTCAGGTTGCTCCGGTTTTTACACGTTCCATTTAATTTAACATCGTCTTCTCAACGTGCATTGTTTACTTTCACACCGTTTTTCAACCGCTTTATTTACTCTTACACGAGCTTCAACACAATGGATTTTACTTCGCTTTTCACAGTTTTCCAAGGCTGTGTTTTCAACACGATTTGCTCAATTTTGCACGACCTTCTTCAAATGTTTTTTATCCACTTTTCGACGACTGTTTGACGTCGTTTTTAACTCGGTTTTTCCCCAGCACGTTTCAGTTATACAGTTTTCCTGACACGGTCTACTTTCGGAGGGTTTTCCTAATACGTTTTATTTACGTTCGCATGATTTTTCGCTCTGTCTCGCTTTTTCAAAACACGGCTGCAGCTATGCATGCCACTTGAAAAATTTACAACACTTCTATTCTGGAAGATTCTCCAACGACGAGTTGACATTGAATGGCTGACTTTGATAGGTTGTTTCACTGTGATGCTCTGAGAATAGAGTATCTGACGGATTCCGGGAGAGTGCAATAGTGACTAACTTTTGCAATATTAATCACCAACATCTATAAGCGGTCATCGTCGAAAAGCAGGATGGCACATTGGAAGCTGTGTTAGGGATTAAGACTATTTCATTTAAATATTAAATTCAGGGTAAACTTTACCTCAGGAAGCCAGGAATTTTTAACTTTTTTTTTTATGTAATCCTGTAGACTTTGGCGAGAAATTTCTTAAACCCCAAGTTTCAATCCTAGGAGATCACTAGTTCAAAAGTTATGCGAGATGTGCAATTTTCCGAGTTTTTGAATGAACGTTTTAGAAAAACATGTTAGTTTAAAAATCGCTTTGAGAAAATCGTGAAAACGTTACCATCCGAAGAAAATTATGAAAATGTAAACCACACGATAAACGAAGGGTCGAATGGATAATGCAAGAACCTGCGTCACGATTTATCCGTTTATAATTTCATACGTTTTATGCTTTGGTATTTTTTGCAGTACGTTGTTCCGGATAGAGAGAGAGAGAGAGAAATGTTTTTGTTAGAAACGTAGCGAACTCGCTTATTTCGCAGAGCTTTGCTCGCAGTCGGAGGACACAATGCGACCAACCGGAGTAAATATTATAGAATCGGTCCGCGTCCGCGTTTTCAATCGTCGCGCCGCTGGCGTGCCGGCCGTAAACATTTTTATTGTTCAGCTTGGAAATATTTTATGACGCGATATCCTTCTGCAGCGCGGTGTCTAACGATCGACTTCAATTGCCGCGGATGAAATGGTCGAAATCAAAGGAACAGTGTTGTGTACCGGAAACACCTACTTGCAACGATACGACCTCATAACCCGCCGAATGGTCATGCCACGTTTGAGCGGCGCCGCGGAAAACAAGCTCAAAAGAAATTGTACTCGGACGATATCGTCCAATTTTTCTTTACCGGCGAGCTTGCGAGAAAACGCTTGTTAGACATTTCTCTTGCCCTCGCGAAAAACAATTCACGTTACTGGTACACGTCCGCTCGGATTATGTTATCTCGACTTACGAAACGTGTAAGCATGAAATTTGAACAAATTAATCTATCTTCAAGTATCGACAAATACATTGATCTTCCATATTAGTTCAATATTAATTTCAAATTATTTCACTTTCAGCAATGGATCTGAGGAACACTAAAAGTGACAATTTTATAATACTTGTACTCTACCACAGGTAGACGTGTAAGCATGAAATTTGAACAAATTAATCCATCTTCAAATATAGACAAATAAATTGATCTTCGATATTAGTTCAATATTAATTTCAAATAATTTCACTTTCAGCAATGGCTTTAGGGAACACTAAAAGTGACACACTATATATACATTTATATTATACTAATATATAGTAAAAGAAATGAATTCATTGAATAATTCCTCGCAAATGCAGCTTTAGAATCTTAATAACTCCGGATTAAAAAATTTGGATTTTTAGCTCTGCAGAATGGAAATATACTTTTTAACTCTGCACAACCAAATTCAATTTAATATCCGGGAAAATAAATTCACTTTGAAATATGATCGACTAAATTCAGTTTTAATTCCGAACGAATATATTCACTTTTAAATCTGACCAAGTAAATTAATTTCTAAATCTTCTCGAATCAAATTGGTCAGGTCAGCACAATATATTGATATTGAACTCTGTTCTGTGATGCAAAGTCAGTGTCGAATCTAACCAGCCAATGCGTCAAATACGGAATAAAAGTCGGGAGCATTCTGCTCGCGCCTTAATTAGCAATTTCGCTGAAACCCTGCGGGTCACGGGTTGATCCGGGTGATTCTCCGCGAGTAATTCGAGGCGCGATCGCCGCGCGTTACAATCGCGAGTTTAATTATGATATGTACACTGGCAAATGCGAGTCGTGTACACACCTGGCCAGTGGCGCAATCACCGTGCACGGTCCGCGTCGGATCGATTTTATTTACTGCGAACGGCCGCGTCAACGAGAACCTGCCGAGAGAAAGCGAGGAATAGGGGATGACGATGCGAACAGGATCCGAGAGCCGTGGACCGAACCAGATAAATCTTATAGCTGTTTGAACCCGCCGATTACCGTCACTCCGTTGGAAACGCCGGCGGAAAAAAAAAAAAATAACTTGTTGCGCGTGCCACCGTTAAAAAGCCCGAGGAACATCTGAGCGTGGAAACGTTTATATTCGTTGCGGTCGGTCGCGTTCGAGTCTCCTGAGCCCCCCCGTTCATTCGGAACCATTCAATAGCGAATTCGCGGATCACCGAGGACAATCTGCCTCGATGGATTATTTATCGGTTTGGCCCGTAAGTCTGCGGTTTTGTCGAATCCCCAAAAAGAAACCGCTCCTCTTTGATATATTTCTTTCAATCGAATCCACAGCCCAGCCTCCGTGGGGATTTGTACATTGATAAAGTAAATGGGACACAGCGACTCGTACGAATTCAAGTCACGGTAGCTACATTTCCTATCAAAAATGTATTGCACGTTAAATGAAAAAAGTGTACGCTTAATGTTTTCCGAGCCCCGTACATAAGCGGTTCACTGTGCAAAAGTTAGAATGAAGTATAGAATAATTCCAAATCTTATATTAATTCTAGTTGATTTAAATAAATTCAATTTACGAGTTATCAAGTGATTGTAATTTTATGTTGGGAACAATCGGTACACTTACTGTACCCTTACTGTTTTCTAAACCCCGTACATAAGCGGTTCACTGTGCAAAAATTAGAATGAAGTATAGAATAAGATTCGTTCCTTTCAAGCGAATTTTCCAAATGTTATATTAATTCTAGTTGCTTTAAATGAATTCAATTTTCGAGTTATCAGGTAATTGTGATTTTATGTTGGAAACAATCGGGACGCAAACATGTTAAATTGCAGTTACAACGGAAAGTTAATATCGGAAGTATGCTTCATTAACGGTGGCTGCCTAAAATTTGTGAACCCGGTGTACCGCGGTGTAGCATGATACATGTACTCGTTGCCTCTTGACCCTTTTTGACATATACGTGGTGCCGCTTAATTAGTACGCTGCATCCTATAGATCCTCCCTTAAACACGCACGAATACGCAGGCCGGGAAGTTCCGGGAATTAGAGATGGGCAAACATGGCGACAGCGTGGTACGTGTACGTGGTTCTGAACTAATAGCGAATGGAACGTAATATGATGCAGGGTTTCGATTCAGCTACCTGAATCTATGTATTTGTAAGAACAATTAACCAGCACAATTCGCATCTCAACCCTCTGCGAATTCGAATGCGCACGATTCTTGTTCGATTTCCGACACGAGAAAAATTATAAAGTAACACCACCTTTTCCAATTAATTCAACATTTATGGAGGACACTTGGTTTTCTTTCAGAACTAAGCCAAGTATTGTTTAAACACAATTTTATGGACGTTTGTGACACCATATATTAATATTCAGATAATACACTCCATTAAATTTTTATTGACGGAATTTTTAAACTGTGTACGTTGTATTTATATACGACATATTAAATATTAAATACAACAAAAATGTTGTATTTCCTTGGATAGGGTAATATTCCTGAGGTCGTTTGAAGCAACTTATTTTTTAAGTATCACAATTGTGTAGATATTAGAATTTTCTATAGCCCACAATTGCACACATCAAGAAAATATTCTGCAGTACTGGTGTTTGGAAATTCAGGTTAACGAGAAGACCGGGTTCAACCCCTTGGAAATTAGGGGATGAAAATTTGAACATCGGAAAGGCGGTTTCCCGGTTCGAGGGGCCGATTTTCGCTGACCATTGAGCTCATTGCGTAATTACACGCCTCAGTTTATTCAAGTACATCGGTGACTGCTGATCACCGAGTAATCAGGCTCGCGCTAATGACAACTGCACTTTATTAAATAACGAGGATCCGAAGCGCGCGGGTCGAAGCGACGACGGGAGACGCTGTGCCGGTCGACGGACACGGCTCACTAGGAAATATTTGACGGCAAATGTTTGCGCCGAAAATCGAGCTCAATATATTCGACAGTAATCAGACAAACCATGTTAATTGCGTGATGACGCAAATAATGCCAACGAGACGTGTCTGCGAGAGCAAACGCTCGGTCGAGGGACTGTCACGGAAATTCTGTCCGACTTCTACGATCCGCCGACTTGAACGGATAAAATATAATACAGTGTTACACAATGATATACTAAATGCAACTGCAATTCGATTAAAACGTGCAACACTTCTGTCAACATTTATTAAAATTCTTTCGGTTATGCAGTTTAAGACTGTAGAATTAAATGGTCGAGCAGATTGATCACAGTGAAATTAATTCACGATACAGTAACCTATTAAAGTATAAACAATTTTATAAATGGCTACTGTAATACTTTCAGAGTTCGATGCAACGATAATAAATTTTTTAAATGAAGCTTGTAGTATCAAAGATTGTAAATCAGCGAAAATTTGTATCAATTTGCTGTATTTGCAACAGCTTGAAATCAGTTAAAAATTTTATTCGATCTGAAGCTTCTTGAACTTGAAAGCAAAGGGGTGAAAAACCGTGGAATAATTTATAAATTCTTGTATTCAACGGCCTGCAATGATTCTATCGGTATGATTCGACGAAATAACCGAACACGAGTGAGAGAAGAACTATTGTTGAGCCGATCCTCGATTTCCAGTCGGCGATCAAATCTGCGTTGAATAATGAGACCCTCGACTTAATTGTATTCTTAAGCTCCCCGCGGCATTATTAAACGGTTTTTGCGCGTCGACATTCGCCAGATCCGGTCCTGCCCATACATTACCAATTCTCCGGCTTTTTTTTCAACGAGGTTAAGCTCATTTCAGATTTACGATACGACCGCTAATACCACTTTGAATGTCTGATACGTAGCAACGCCGGAAACTCGACGCTGCAGGCTCCCGCTTCCGCTTGGTCGTTTGGAACTTGGCCGATAACACTATGTTGCGAGGCGACCGGCCGGACCAACCCCTCGTGCCTCGGTTAATTTATGTTTAATCTCTTGATGCCGACTAATTTTTCCCTCCGCAAACTTCTCACCCCCCGAACCCCTTTGTTTCGACTCTCGCGAAACACCGTTGTTTCTGTTTGACGCAGTTCCCTTGGTTTTTCTGGGAAAATTTTGGAACTTGTCAACTTGTCAGAGACTATTAAAAAATATTCGTTTTGTTGTCTACCTCCTTGAACCAGTCAAAGTCAGTTCAATATACTCTACCGTACAATGGATATTTTAATCGGAATTTAATTCTGTCGATTATATTTAGAAATGTATTTGATTTTTATTATACCAAGTTAATGAAAATTATTTCTGAGTAACTTTCGGATTTGCACTTTGTGGGTCAGCACCTCATTAGTAATTTTGAAAATAATATTCTGAACAGTATTTATTTGCTTTATTATACTTGGAGAAATATCAAGTGCACGGAACGATAAATGTTTTAAAATGCCTTAAAATGTTTGCTTGTCAAAAATTTATGTTTAAACACTAGTATCACTGAAGTGAACAATGGAAGTGTGTACTAGAACGTTTTAAACAATGTTTGGAAACCTGAAATTCCCTTTACGGTGTTCCCTATTGTATCAAGTGTATTACGTTGATTAAACGATTTAAAATCCTCCTTTGTACACAAAGGAGATTTACTGTAACAGTTAACTCAGTAGTGGCCCTTTGATAGATGCAAAATTAATTAAAAATAGTGAGCACAGTAGCCGATATCACGAAAATGGAATAATACAAGACATGCGAAAATAAAAGAGAAAGAACAAACAAAACATTAAAGAAAAGTGGAAACAATGTCCTAATAAGACTTAACCTCGTACAGTACTGTGTCGTAGGTTCCGTAAAATAACTTGTTAGCCTTCTGTTCTCGTTTCATCGCTTCTCCTCAAATTCCTACATTGCTAGAATAACTGTTTGCTTCTACTGTAATTACTTTTATGCAATAAAGGAACACATGCATGTTTAACGCGAGTGTAAAGATAGCATCCCTTCGTACCGAAAACGAATGTTTCGTTAAAGAGAGTACACAATTTAAACCCGTAGAAACTATTAAAACCGAGCCCCGTTGAAATTTGTTTTTAACTTGTTATTTAAAAAAGCAAAAAAGAGCCGACACGCGGTCATTTTCACACCATTTCTGCTCCCTCCAGAGTACATTATACTCCTACGAATTCTTATCAAACTAATCCTCTTCTGCCGCAACACCGAAGAACTTCCAAAACTTTAATTTTTGGGTAAGTAAGTTAGTTAACTAGTTTGATAATTCTTAACGGAATAATATACTCTCGAGGCAGCGAAAAACTTTAATGCCCGGTGAGCTGGTTATTTGATAAATTTGATCAGAATTCGTATCAGCATAGACGATATTCCAAATAAATTACTTGAACTAATTAAATACATGAACGAACTCCCGACAGATATTGGAAAAATAATGATCAACAATTTTTGGTGGAATTCGCAATTCAAATTAATTTTTCACAATCTTGGTACCATATGAATTTAATGATAGAAATATGAAAAAAATTGCAACCCTGTGTGAAATGTATGAAACTGACACGAGGAACGGAAGGATTGATACTAGGTTTACGGAGCAGTAAAAGTGACTATTTTAAATTAGTTTATACAAATAAGAAGAATGTTCTTCCCAAACTTTTAGCCATTCTTGTTTAATAATATATATGCAGAGAAATAAATTTGTTGAATAATTCCTCATGGGCGTATCTTTAGAATCTAAGTAATTGTAGATCAAAATTACGACGCGTCATTTTGAGGGGTCCGGTGAACCCAGCGTTAAACAATGACGAAGATTCTGAGAGAGATGGTGCAGCATGGTGTAAATTAATGACAGAAACAGTTTATGTTGTCGAGAGGTTTCATTACCTTCGAAAGGGACTCGGTCGCGGTGAATTATCACGAGATAGCTCCGATGATCATCGCCGAATAATTGAGCTCGCTGACACGAATTTCAAGAGAGCGCGAATAACTTTTCGAGGAAGTTTACTGGCGTCGGCGCACACTTCGTAGATTCCGAGTCCACGGTGATATCCGGACGATATTAAACTCAATCTTAAAGGCGCTTCGCGCTGCGAGTGTTCCCTGCTCCGATAACTCCGCCGGCCCCACGACGACTGACGTTCAACTTCAATAATTACTTCGCATCGGAATTTACAATGTTGACGTTCACCAACAGGGGTGCTTATTCCCGGCCGTCCGGTCATCGCGAATTAAACATTTATTAAACTTGCCGATCGCAATAATAAATACCAGCCGCGCGCATTAACCTCCGCCCCTCCCCCCCCCAACCGCTCCGCCTCGTGAAACTTTAATTAGTTCCGAGAATGCTAATTAGGAAGCGTTATTGCGCGCCGGGCGAAAAGCTCTTCGAATAAGCTGACCAATCGGGTTGCGAAATCGACACGCGAATGCAATACCTGCTTCTTCGTGTTTTGGAACTCATTCCGGAAAACAGTTTGTTTTTGTAAACATCCGCGGACTGGATAATTGTTCAGTAGAACCGTTCATCTTAACCCGTTGCGCTACTATTTAATTTGTGATTATATTGATGAGGAATTTTTCGTCGTTCAGAATTTCATAGAAGGAAAAAAGGTAGTTTATATATATATCAACTACGATAAAATAGAATTTTATTTCGTTTAAAAGGAAATTAATGGCATACATATTTATTACACTCTGGTCAGAATCTTCATCACGAGTCTGACTCGACATTGTAGGGCAAGGGGTTAAGGGTTGATTTTCTTAACAATCGATAGCTAGACCTTCAGAAAAATAAATAAATGATATGACCAAAAATTGGTGTCGACGAACTGATTTTTTAAAGAAGTCCAGAGACGACCACACTTTAAATAAAATTATTTTTAAAGACATACTGACACATTTTATTATCTATTTTATTTCAATTTAAACTCTTGCTTGATCACCCTTTGCATGCGTACACGTCTGTTTTTCTTTGATCCTGTGAAGGGGGAGTTTGACGTATTTTCTCGGATTTGAAATAAATCGTACAGTCAGAACCGCGGATAATTTTTGTGTAACGAATAAACGGTTTTGTTACCGGCGGGAAAAGACACGGACGAGATTTCGGTGCCGGCCGATTTGCCTTCTGTGCGGGTGCACGTGCATCGCCGCAAAGAGAAACCCGGGCTCCTCGGTAATTTTGAATCTGTATGCAGCTGAAGAGGAATCCACGGGCCAATAACGCCCGCGTATTATTATGCAGATTACACCGTAACCCGTATTAGTTCGTTATCACGCCTACATCTTGAGCAGCCAGCGAGAGCGAACCCCATACAGATTGCGCGTGGTATATATATATATAAAAAAAAAAGAAGGAAAGGAACCCCCTGCGGGGGTGGAGGCTGATGAAGACACCGGCACGAGAAACGCGATCAGCATTTCAACCTAGGGTTCGAATTGAACGTTTACCGAAACGATTCCTCGCGGTGCGAGTCACTGCTCCCTCGACGAACCCCTCTCTCTCTCTCTTTCTCTCACGGCGGCGAGTTAAATGGCCCGGAATCTTTGGTCAACGAAACTGATGCACCGATGCAACGGTCGTTGCCCAACGATTGCTCTTTTAAACGACGCGCGACTCACGCGGATCTGGGTCACCTGTGATTAGCACAGGGACACCGGAAGCAGTTGGCCGAACCTGAAGACGAAAGCAAATTTTCTTCAATCCCATATTCTACGACTTTTTAGTTCGCCTTTGATAAGGATCTATGAAGACACCTATTTACAAATCTTCTTGAAAATCTCAAAAGGTGTTCAAGTAAGCATAGGTCAGTTTCATGACAATGAAACAATTTTAGAAAAATAGTGTGAGAAACTATGACACGGTCCAAGACCATTTGAAGATCGTAAACATTACTGAATACACAGCAGAATAAATTGGGTCCATATCTGAGAAGACAAAAACGACTTTGTAGGAACCATTAAATAATAGAATCCTCATAAGAGAATTTTCCTTGAAGCCGTTTCAACTGCACAAGAAACATTGTGCCGTCATAGCTGCAAGGTGTGATCACAAGTTGATCAAAGAACTAAAAATGCTATTTTGTGCAATTTTTAATTTACACGGGAACAAAGAAATCAATTGAACACCATTTAATAAAATCTGAAAAGGATTCAAGTAAGGAGAGGTCAAAGTAAGTTTCATGATAATGAAACAATTTTAGAAAAATAGTATGAGAAACTATGACACGGTCCAAGACCATTCGAAGATCGTAAACATTACTGAATACACAGCAGAATAAATTGGGTCCATATCTGAGAAGACAAAAACGACTTTGTAGGAACCATTAAATAATAGAATCCTCATAAGTGAATTTTCCTTGAAGCCGTTTCAACTGAACAAGAAACATATTTTGTGCAATTTTTAACACTGACTGGCAAACTAGAAATCTAAAAAATTCGATGAAATCAAAGTAACTTATTTAATGAAATAAAAATTGGAAGAAATTAAATGTACGATACTGACTAGTCCTCCAACTTTGGTTCTAATCGAATTTGGTACAATGAATATATTAATATAAAAATTCATTTTAAAACCTGGACAAATAATTCCGTCACCCAGATATGGGTAACATGGCAGTAAACGTGTTAATTTACACGGGAACAAAGAAATCGTTTGAACACCATTTCCCACGGAAGCATCTTTCTAATGCGAATTGCAAAAGAAAAATTCTGATCGTGTGATTCGTCCAGAGAGATTAATTGTTTATAAATTCGCCGATTGGAGCGTAGCGTGGAAAAAACTTTCACTGTTCCCGGGGTAGATGCTATTATATCGTCCGCGAGCCCCGGTTGGTCGTGCTTAAAGCTCCGAACTACTTGATAATTGTGTTTCGATTAAAACTACTTTCGCCCGGTTTTTCGTCCCGATTAAACTGCCAGGAGCATTCTTCTAGAGCCGCGGCTACGTAACGAAGAGAACTTTTAAATTAGTTTGATATTTCTGGCCGAGACTATACGCGCCGCAGTGTACACAGACAGAAGTGGGTTAATAGAGTTCGGTGTTTTTTGAAAAAGCCTGGCCCCGACGCCGCGCCGTCGCCGCGTCGCCGAGTGCACGGTGAATGGACGTGTTAATGAACGACACTTCCATTCCTATTAGCAACTTTTAATGACGACGAGCGGTGGACACGTATTAACAAACATCAATCTGTCTGGACCGGCACACCGCGGGGGTTGCGGGTACGCTTCTCATTCAAGGTTTCACGGAAGCATGAGTTCCCGAGCTTCCTTGAAACCCGCAAGGTCTCGAAAATTCCAAGACACCCGGAGAGTTTCTCGAATTTTAACACACGAGAATGGATTTTCAAAAAAAAAAGCCAACAAAAATTATGACTATGTAGACTGTGGATCTTTAACCAGTTAACTGTGGAATTTAATTTGAAAAATCCCTCGCGGCACGGAATTAAAATCAAACAATGACGAAATTTTACGAAAACAGTAAAGCAAAGTGAGAAAGAATTACATTTTTATTCGACAAGAAATTAACAATTCATTAACGTTAACCGCGCCGCATTAGAAATTCGGTCCGACGTGTATACATGTCAACTCGTTAAACAGAATAAAAATTGCACGAATCGATTAGAAGAAATCAAAGTTAAATAAAAATCTAATCTTCTTTCTCAATGATCTGAAAAGGTTCTAAGGTGTGTACCGTTAAAAATCATACTAAATGTATGCATGCAAAGCTTGGAAAAATGAGAGAACAGTATATTATTGTCTTCCCATTACTCTCCAACGTTCTCCACGCTAAAAGTCATATTTTCACTAGCAATAATGCTACGAGTATGCCCCCAGTGGAGGGGATAGGCGAACTAACTAAGATCGTGTAGCACCGTGCGGCTTAGATCGAGGCTTCACTGTATTGGATCGAAACGTACAGTGAAGTTTTAATTGCTTCTGCCTTTTTATTGCGGGAGATACTTAACGAATGAAACATGCACGCTTCGATAGTTATCGAATGCGACCAGCACAAGAGTACTTATAATGATCTTCGGTAAGTCGAGGGTTAACGAACGACTAGGATCCCGTCGCGCATTTAGAAGACCAATCCTTTTAGCGTTCGACGCGGAGAATTTTCAATTAAAACGGACAAGTAGGCTAGAGGCTATCGCCGATAGTCAGACAAAGGCCTCCGGTGCGCCATCGAGTCGAACATTATCGATAATAGAACGCGCCCTGTGCAGACTGACACAAAGGCCTCGTTTACCCACGCGTTCACGAGAATCAATCAGTGCCTCGTGATCGATGACATCGTAGCGGCAACAAGATCGACCGATTTTTCACCGCAAAAAAACAAGCGCGCACACGCACACACACCTGTCCGCGAGCGTCACAGGGGTGTATACAGGTGAGAGAGGAAAAGTGGTAACGCGGAAATGACACGACACACCGGTCGGACACCCTCGGGTGGTGATCGTTGCAGTTGTTTCCATTTGATGTTTGCTCTCGGCCCGCGTCGATTACGCTGTTGCGTGTTTTTCGATAATGAGACAAGGCCGTGCACACGCGTCCGAGCGATTCCACATATTTGTACGGAGATAACGCGTCAAACGGGAACAATTCTGCTGTGCAAATCTGCCCTGTGCAAACGCGTAAATAAATGATCGACGAACGACAGTCTAAATAATGGGCATTACTACGAATCCGCTCTCGATTCGCTGGAACAATCGCGTTTCTTAGCAACGTTGTCATTTGTTCAACCGTTGCAACAACGTTCTCCACCTCGTGTCTTCCACCAACTCGAAATTAGTCATTTCGACTTTATTGAATGACAAGCTGTTTTTTTTTCGAAATATTCTTTTAGAATTCCTTTGGTAATAAATTGTTTTGATATAGCTGCTGCGGATAAGATTAAAGTGAAAGCAGAGCGTCCAATATTTGTTTAAATGAGAGCTCAGTATCTTTTGTTAGTGTGGTCTGTATCATCAAACTGCATGACATGTACATTTCGATTGTTGTACGTGCTTACAGAGTTGTAGTCTCCATATTGACAAGCACACATCGAGTCCCCATAGAGAGAGTTGTAATTGTCTAATATATATACAAGAAGAAATAGTTACTTATTTTTGGTGGAAAAAACAACGGTAGTTCCCTTATAAATTATTAAATATTCGTCGCTTAAATTATAATTCTGAAACTCGACGCATCGGAAATAATTATTTTGCTCTTTGGACCCATTTCTGCGCAATGAATTTTCCATTAGAAGGTTAATCGTTTTAAGTGATGGAAAGCTATCTTATATTTTGTAGATGGTTCATTCGTAATATCTTTTATGGGCACAATGTTCATTCATGGTCGCGCGTGCACTGTGAATTTTTCAACAGAATCAGATGCAAAATATCTGTTCGGAAGGGAACTTTACGGACCCGTGTCGAACGGTATTTTAAACTACCTACGAATTTCTTACGTACGTCGAGTGCGCGTTCCATCGTTTTCAATTGGTCGACGCGGGGCGTCGCGGCGCACCGGTGGCAAGAGAAATTTCTTTCGGTCGCTTTTCCCCCATGGCGCCTCTAAAAACTGGCCGTGTATCCGACACGCAAATTTATTCATGTTCGGAGCGTGGCCCCATCGAGCGCCGCGAGTAGCATCGAAAAACTGCTCGATAAAACGGAATATAAATTTACCCGCGACGAACCCATTATATTCCGAAACGGGCCGTTCAATCATGATTTAGATACTACCGGTGTATCACTGGCCGGCCGGATAAAAAATTCAAATTACAATTTCGTAGATACTGCTCCGCGTCGTACGGCCTCTCCATTTCCCTGCGAAACTGAAAAATACTGCTCGGAAATATTTGCTCGAATTCGCCACTGTCGACCTAGTTAAATTTTTATGAATTACAATTGCCGAGCTGCCCGCTCTTCTTTTTTTTTACTATCTATTTAACTCGGTTGCGGCGCACAGCGTTTTTCGTGAATACAGACTGTAAGCAAAGTAACCGCACGACTTTAAAGTTGAATGATTATTTAAGTTCGACTTGGGAAAAGGATTGTTCGTTCAATGATACAGAATTTGGAAATTCCATGTTTCATCGAGGTTGGAAAAAGTTCTTGAAGTTCTTCAAATTCGATATGAGAATAAGCCGTTTTCACTATAGAACAATTTATAAAAATAGCGATAATAATCATTGATAGTAAGTACATCAAGTTTACTAGTATATTCTAGAATGTTATTAGCAGAATGAAATTCGAATGAATGAAGAAAAGGAACCTGATGGAAATCGTCGAAAAGAAATTAACACTAGAACGACCAAGCACTAAATGCAACTGGCATACCTTGCCTTATAATAACAACAAAATAAGATTTGTTTAGATTTCATATTAGTTTTCTTTAAATATCTACTTCGATAGAGAAGTTTATTAAAAAATTTTCTCATGGAAAAATATTTATAATTTCAATATCTCTAAAAGAAAAAATTCGGAGAAAGTCATTTTGACCCATCCGGTAGTTCTAGTGTTAATACTTCTGAATTTATTGTAACTAATAGAGTGAGCCAATCACACAATTTACCACACAATTAGCGTACCTAATACTATGTTATTCAGTAAAAATGATCTACATACGAAAGAGTTCTTCGTCAAAAAATGGCTACGCATAACACAGCAGCTGCAGCGTTCACTCTACTCTAAAGAACGAAACATTTCGCTATCTAACGAGTATTTTTACAATTTTGAAGCACAGAGAGCATTAGAAAATGCGTGTGCAAAATACCAAATCTGTTGAATATTTTCCGAGTTACAGTCACCGTACTACGCACACATCAGCCGGTATGAAAAAACAGCGGCCACATAGTTCGAATTCCATTAAACGCCTGTGCCAGAAAATATTCGAGGCTGATCGATTTATGCAAAAGCAAAAATCAATTTTTCGGACCCCCCCCCCCCCACCACCAGGGGCTGGCCTTTAATCAATCAAGAGCCAGGCATCAGCGGCAACCCCGACTCCCAGGCAATTCTGTTTCAAAGCAGAAACACAGGATCGAACAACGCGGTGTTCTGGAGCAGACGTTTCGTCAAACTATGGCAGCCTGTGCCGTTTCGGGGAGCGAGTCGAGTTCTTCATTTTACAGTAACTTTCGATCCGAACAACGTTGCGCGTACACAGCCGGAGAGGATGTTCGCTCCTGGGACTCGTATAGCCGGCCGGTATACTTTGTATTCCTGTGCGCGCGCGAGAAAACGCTGTTATGATGATGGTCCATCCCGCGGGAGAATGGGGAGAAGCTGGATGGAAACGTCGGCCAGGATCCCGGAGCGAAGGGAGAGAAGGACAAGAAGGAGCGAAGGTGCACGGTTTTATTAACGTTGCCCGAGTTAAAAAGCGCACCGCTTCCGAGTATAATTAAATGTTTCCAGGCCGGTGTAACAATAATTTCAACGCCGCAGGCCCCGTTTTTCTTCGCGCGTCGCGAAATTTAATTGCGTCCGCTTGAAAGATACTAAAAGATAAGGATAAATTATACCGTGGAACTCGCGGCCTGCGACAAAGTGGCTGCTACCCCCCCCCCCCCCCCTCCGTGGAATGCATCCCCCCCGGAGCTGATGTAACCACCGATCGAGAAATAAAGACTCTTTCTGTCGCGAATGCAATCGGCGAGTTTACCGAAATTCTCCGATGCATCGCGGAAACTTCTGCTCGACTGCATATCGATTATTCGAGAGCTCCTTTGTGGGAGAAGCACAGTCATTCGAGCTTCGTACTTGGACATTCTGTTTGCCGGATAATTCACTTAGTCGAGCTGACTGTGTCCTTTCGCCTTTCTTTCGTCCGAACCTCTTTCCCATACTTTTCAAAATGACAATGAATTTTTAACATCGTTACGTGACGATTGTCTCGATTATTTTCGATTTTATAATTCACTTTTACCTTCTTCCGACTTTACCACGTAATTTGCACTATTGCATGTTGTCCTACAAAAATAAAAACAACAAATCTTTTTGTAAGCATTAATTCATTTGTATAGGATTAATTCCAAGGCACGGAGGCTGTATAGCTGTTCTTTTCTTAATTGGCTGCAATTGAAAAGTTCCCAACAGTAATGACAAACTGAGAACACTGAGTGCGTACACATATTTATCGACACAAACCCCTAACACCACTATTTATTTTGTGATTATGATTAGAAATTTTTCACGGTTCAGAATTTCATAGAAAAAAAAGATAGTTTATATTTATTGTATGCCTATGTTTTCTCCAAAGCATATGTATCAACTACAGCAAAATAGAATTTTTTATGGGAAATTAATAACGGTCACATTTAGTAGACTCTGTTCAGAATCGTCATCACGAGTCTGGCTCGTTATTGCAGGGCAAGGGGTTAATGTTCGACGGAACGTGCGGTCGGTAAATTTTTGTTGCAACTCCTAATGTTCGACCGAAAATTGCATTCGCCCGGGGTTCCATTAAAAATCAATTTATTAGTGGAACGGTTCCGCGCGACCAGAAACGTAGACGGTCGATAGACGCGATTCTCGTTGAAACTAACGTCCCGGTTACCTTGTTAACTTTATTGGAACAATACTTTAATGCGAGGCTCGTAAAATACAAACTCCCTTGGCTCGCGAAGAACCGCAGCCGAGGTTCTATTAGGAAGTTCGTGCTAAACGACGATTATTCGGAATTTCCTCGAAACCTGCACCCCCTCCCCTCCCCTCTCCCTCTCTCTCTCCCTCTCTGACTCTCCTCTCTTGCTCTCCATGTGAACTTCCCTTAATTTTCCGAGATCCCAACCGAACGACATCGACGCGTATTACAAGATTCAATTGTCGAAATTCGCGCGGGGATCCATTTGCCGGGCAATTCCGGGCCGGGAAGTATTTATGATCGAAATTCGGGTGTCGGTCGATCTTGCGGTCGCCGGAACTCTGTATGGTTTCGATCGATAACTTCGGCGGCTAATAACCTTGATAACGAGCACTCGTTCATTAATACGTTTCATCGGACACCGGTATTCACCCAGACGTTGCTCCTAGTGCAATCTTATTTTAATCTGCCCTCGAGATATTTCTATCGTACATTCTACTAATCTAACGTTCGTGCTATTTTTAAGAGAACGTTAAATTGAACCTTGTGTGATCGTTGGAAATAATTATAGCAACGCGTTATTTTCAGAATATATTTTATATTACTATTTACATTTGAGGACGCGTGAGGCACACAGCGAAGGTTTTATCGACTTTCTTAGTCGTAATTAGATTTTATGCACTTACGGTAAAAATAGGTCAAATATGGAACAGTGAAAAGATTAAAAGAATTGAAAAGAGTCACCGCAATATCGTTAAATTATTAAAATTATTAAAGGAAGAAATCTGTTTCTATTTCGGTAGCTTGAAATTGATGCAGACAATATTTATTTTGCATGAAGCTGTGGTTCTTCCTGTAAATGTTAGAACTAATATTATTTATGGGCGAATTTGTATGAAAACGGGATCGAATGCAGTTCCTTTATTCCTTCGTCTAGACATAGTTCTGAGGAGCTTTACGCTAAAACAATAAAATATGAGTATACAAGTAAATAAAAGTGTTAAGAATGTCGAAAGAGATTCGTAAAACTTTAATATTCTAATACAGTAGAACCTCCGCCGGGGAGAGCACGTTTTATAAAGTGCATAAAAATCTGTGAAATGCATCGATAACAACTCGCATGGCACGCATTGCTGTCTCTAGAAACTGTTAATACGGTCGCTATGCAGAACAACCATAAAGAAGACGTAGGAGCATAAAATGCTCGTGTCGAGCGGGTCTAGCATGATCCAATGAAACCCATTTAAACAATAACGCGTCCCAGTGCAGTACAGACAGTGCATTCGCTCGTAAAGTGTTCTAATAAAGCTTCACGAACGTGTGGCGAGCGGAGATTACTCGGAATTCCCCTGGACCTCCATTATCAAAGTTCGCGGATCCTCTACGAGCGGAACAACCGATGTCTCGTAACCAGCAAATTCCGAATCGATTACTCGATCGATCCCTCGACCACGATACCGAGAACCGTCGTCTATAAATTTTCCACGGGACGAAACGGTCCGGGCTCTATCGCCACCGCGGAGACACCCGATTGTAATAATCGCTAATGTCGCGGGTCGAGCGCAATTAACAGGGAATGGCCGTTAATGACAGCTGATAGAAAGAGCCCCGGATCGTTGACAGAGAAGTTTCGCCGCATATTAAGCCAAGCATAGGTTGCCCGACTCGGTCGCAGAGCTGCGATCCGAGAGCTGCATCCTGCTGCACCGCCGGTCGCAGCCGCAATGCAACACGCGCAGGACGCGACGACGAATCTGCATCGATGGAACAGGTGGGGGGAGGGAGGGAGGGAGGATCGGCCCACCCCCGTGCTACGCGAACGAGGATCCGATCAAAGTGTTTATTCGTCAAATTTCATTATCTCATTTGTCCCGATTGTTGCCGGATTTTTTTTTTCATCGAAATGCTTTGCCTCCCGCAATTTTACAAGTCCACCATTTTCACCGCGCTTTAATGTGGATTTCACGGTGAGGAAATTCTTTGTTTCTTTTTTATTTCGCAACAAATGTATTTGTCGATCGAAACAATTTATTCGAAGTGTCATTTTACAATCGTTTGTAATCGTTCTTTGGCAGGCTATTGGCGGACATGATTTTTTCTTTTTTCGATCACCATTTTCAAGTCAACTGATTGGTATTTTAACCCCTTGCACTACTATTTACTTTGTGATTGTAATGATTAGAAATTCTTCGTCGTTCAGAATTTCATGGAAAGAAAAAGATAATTTATATTTACTGCATGCCTACGTTTTCTCTTTACATATCAACTGCAACGAAATAGAATTTTATTTCGGTTTAAAGGAAATTAATAAGAAACATATTTCTTAGACTCTGTTCAGAATCTTCATCAGGAGTCTGACTCGATATTGTAGGGCAAGGGGTTAACAACGTTCCAATGTGAAAAATGTGAAAGTACGTATTCAAATGTAGAGTCCCTGACCACCGAGTTTTCGGAAATAATTATTAAAAAATGAATGGCGAAGTATATTCGCAAAATGTTCGAAGCAAATTGAACAGAGGATAAAAAAGGTTTCTCGGACTCTCCCAGTTAGATGAAATAATTAACCGTTTTCGAGCAAAACGACCTGTATACAGTGAATAAAAGGATCGACATGTTGCAGGAATTGAAAATGCCTGGAGAAATTTCTGTGCACTCGACAAAAGGGCAGGTTTTAATGTCCTTCGAGCGCTTCAGTTCGCTGCAACGTAAATACACTGCAGTTTATAACAGTCCCGTTATCAAGATTATTTAAATTGCTTTAATAAAAAGGCAAAAATCCCGCAGCTTTGTAATCCAAAGCTTCTCCGGGGCTGCGTGGCTCTCTCCGGGGTCGATGCTGGTGCCCAGAAATTGGTTTTCTCTTCGTTATACACAGCAAGAAAAACCGGACGGAATAATAGAAGAACACGGTAGATAACGTCCGTGGACGAAAAACAAATGGGCGAAAGATAAGGATCCGGCATTGTCGATTTCACGTTCGAATAAGCGAGCGTTTATCCGAGTCTCGGAAACAGAGCAGTCGAGTGTAGTATTTTGCGATTCAATGGCGGGTGATTGACTTGAAAATCGAAAGCTCCTGGAGTCGGTTAGGGGTTTTCTCTGTTCCCCTCTTCGGACGCGCGATTAAGCTTCCTTTCTACGAAGGAGAGGAGAGGTCCTCGAGGCCACGGTAATCCCGCACGTATATACGCCGCGTACGTACGGTAAAAATGATAGTTTAATGATAGTTGAAGCGATTGCAAAAACCTGTTTGCATTTTAAAAGGGTCTTTAGAAGAAGCGCGTGCGGCCTCAGGTGTGTTCTCCTCCGGACGGGATATATCGAGTTTTGCGATTTTAATTTACAGGGGATTCTTGTGACGCGCAGGATATCGACAGACCATCCCTTTTCTCTTTCAGATCAGCCACGGTCACGGTTTTATCATCGTTTTATTATCGAAATCTCAACTTTCTCTTAACGTGACGAACAATCCGGTAAAGAAACTTTTTGGTCGAGCACCTGTGCAAGACTGTTGTTGCAAGGGAAATGTTTCTACAAAAAAATAAAAAATGCTATTTTGAAGCTTGGACGCTAGCTAATAAATGTACCAAACGACGCTGGAAAGTCTGCTATTGTTTGCTCGGGAAAAAATCGCAAAGACAACCGGTGAAAAATATTCTAATTTAGATGTAAATTCGAGAATTTATCGTAAGCTCCAAAGCTATTTGTCTCGAAACGTCTCTACAATCTTTCGGAAAAAATTGTTACAATAAAGCTGAAACATTAAAGAATAAGATGAGCTAAATGGAATTGGAAAAACTATTACCTTTTGCCCGGGAAAAAATTGAAAAAACATCCCTAACCCCTTGCCTTACAATTTAATTCGAAGGTTTCAAAATTAAGAGGGGCTTTAAAATTACCGTAACGGGAAAGAGTTATAAATAGACAGCGGATCTTTATGCATTTATGGCTTCTGGAAATGTTCAAAAAATGCTATAATATAAAATTCGAGAGAATTTAACACGATTTTTATTTGCTTTGGATCTACAAAGGCTGTCCCCATTAAAAATAGGATTTTATTTCATTCCACTTTCTTAAAATGTTTCTATAAAAATTAGAAATTGCATAAACATCCGATGTCTAGTTATAAATGATTAAGTTTATTTTGAGGCAAGGGGGTTGCCGCAGATAAAGGTCGGATATAAATTCAAAAATCTGTGGTAAAATTGAAAGCGCCCGGCAATAATTCTCACGGGAGCACGCGGATAGGAAATCAGTTTCGAGATCTCGGATTTGAAGATCGCCGCGGCGATCCAGAAAGCGGAAGGGTAAGTAGATATGGTCTATCCAGCAGTCACGAGCGGATTTACCAGAATATACGGCGACAGTGGCCAAAGAGTCGCTTCGTGATCAGACTCTGTACAACCTGGGATTCTGTTTGCCGCTGGATGATGGCGGACGACGGTCGACACATGACATCGGAAGCTCTGGACATTTTTTTTTAGCGCTCTCTCTCTCTCTCTCTTCTCGTCCCGTGGACCTCGATTTTCTTGTCCACGAGAGGACGAGGCTCGCGGACGCAAACGCGTCGATGCAACGGTGCGTTCCGAGCGACAAAAGCGAACGGATGGGAGTACATACGCAGACGTGAATTTGCCTTGGCACAATGGCCCAATCAGAACGCAAACAACGCTCGTTTCGGCCTGCCTCGGAATCGGTACTGTAAACTGTCGGAACATTTTGGTTTTTGCTACGTTTCGTCCCATAACACGATTATTAAAATGCTCACGTTTGGTTCCGGCTCCGGGAAGCCTCAACCCTGCAACCACCGTGCCCTAAACGAGCCTGATGCATATTCCTTTATGACAACAATAGCACCGAATTTATTCGGATTGATGAAAGAACTGACAAATTTCTCAAAAATTATTTCTTGAACCTCACGAATTGTAGAAGAAAAAATTTGACGGGCACTAAACTCATACTTAAAATTGAATCAGAAGGGGTACGTTGTTAAATTATTGCTACTCAGTTTTCCTTCTCTCTCAATTTAGCACCACAGCAAAATGGTCGACATTATATGTATTAACTCCTGACTTAATTAAAATAAAACGAGGAGCGTGTTTCTTCTTTCAACAATTTTTAAGGAGAAAAGTAACATGCCGCTATCGTACTTATTGTTAGATAATAATAAATGTAGTCACATAAAAATTGTGTTGTCTAGAAATATAGCCAATAAGTAGACTGCGGATTTTTATGCATTTATAACAAAATTGAGTAGACAAAATTTGAAATTGTAGGAAATATACTGTTTCTCATCTATTAAAATTAGCACGTGAAGAAATAACATTCTACTTGGTTTCCATTTCTTGAAATCGATGCAGACAATTTTTATTTTGCATAAAGTCTAATACAGTCTAATAATAATCTAACAATTTTTAATTCATAAATTGTCTAAAATTGAGAGTCGACTGAACGCGAATAAATCAAATTCTTCTATCGTCTTTCGGTCTTGCCTTAAACGCATAAAATCCGTAACCCAGTAATAATTGTGCGAATCTTTGTTTAAACAAAGAACCAGTAGGGAACGTGTGAGCTGTTTCGGATAACTTCTGCACCAATGTGAATGCAGCTCCGGTGCACGTCGGAGCAGTCGATCGACACGAACGTTCCGGGAGCTTAAGATTGGAAATTTTAAACGGCGTTAGGTGCCGCGATCACGTCAATGATTAGCTTTCGATCGCGAATCGGATCGGATCGCCGACATCTCTGCAGGTTAAAGAAGATTTACGGAACCGTTGCGCTGCCCTCCCGGGCAACGGGAACCCGGGACAGCTCTCTCGAGTTTTTACGGAATTGGATTGTAGCGAGATTTATGCGCGGGCTTCCTTGCCCCGTGTCGAGCCGAGGATTAATTAAGGGGCGTTAATTAAAATTCACCGGGAAATGCAAATCAGGTTCTGTGGCGGGCATCGGTGTTGCGGGACGCTGTTCATCAGGCATCGATTTTATTAATTCCGGCATTGTTGCCGCCCGTTGGAATATTTTCCATCGGGCGACGGCTTAAGATATCGCCGGCTATTTTTATCCTTTACCAAGTCAACATTTTCTCGATGCAAACCCTGGCCACTTTGCGACCATTTTCTATACGTTCGGTTCATGCACTGTCTAAATTATGGCACCTGCTGGTGGCTGGCGTACAGCAGCATCCCAGGGAATCTAAACCCGTTTTCGGTAGGAAATCAGTATAAAACGATTGAAATGTATCAATTTGTTATCTAACGTTCCAAGGGATTAATATTACGAGGAGGTGCCATTCTTCAGTGCCACAGTGATTAGAAAGATCCATACACACGAAATATTAATTCGATTAGGACTTCTCTTGTGATATATAAAATTTTTGAGTTTATACAAATCTCAACACTGAAAAAAGTTTTTACTTTATCTACTGATGTGTACATATTCTCGAAAAAATTAAAATTTAAAAAATGAGCCTTTCACGGGGTTTCACTAAATTATAATACGCAATATTTCCCAAGTGCGACACCCTATCATATTTCATAAAAAAAAAAACAATCCAGATTAATAAACTGAAAGGTCTCGAGCTTTAAAAAATCGAAAAACATTACCACACGATTTTCCATCGCGAAGTTATACAACAGTTTAAGTACCGACAATCTCGCGCCGAAGATTTCTCCGAATTTTTCGCCTAATTCGTGAGATTACGTTAAAACGCCGCCACCTCATTTCAATTTAAAATTCGGAAATCATATTAAATTGGCTAAAAAGTTCTGCCGTTTCTCTCTCGGCGGTGGTGAGTTTGCATTTCAATGCGTGAATAAATAAATAAATTATTCCTTGGTTTGTTACATCGGCAGCAATACGAGCAAACACGTAATCCCATAAATCGCGTGAAAAACATTATTTGCGCGAACCGAAACGCAACTAATGATTTACTTGCCGATTTTCCGAACGTCTACGAAGCGTTCCATAAATTGCATAAAAATCATTGTTTCGCCTCGATCGAACGCAACCAACAAGAAAAACACCGACTTTAATAATTGTATCATCATACCGTACAGCGAAATGGACCCATTTAAGGGTCTGAAGAGCTTCAATAAAAAAAAAAAAAACTCGTTTCCTCGCGCTACAGGAACCTTCTGATCGATCCTTCGAGCGTATCGACCAGATCGAATTAGTCCGCGCGAACGCCGGCAATTACGCAACAAAACTTTCCGCGGTGATTAAATTTCGAAAATCCCATGGATCGGCCAGTCCATCCCATTGTCCCGTTCCATTCCCGTGTAATCGGGAACGACCGAATAACGGGGCTTAAGACGGCGAAATTGTAATTCGCAGTGTATCCGAGAGCTTCCCCCATCCTCGTACCTTTTTTTTCCCCGAACCATTCTTCGGACTACTTTAACGTAATTGCGAGAAGCTTCGCGAATGTCTTTAAGCGAGACAAAGGAGAGAGAAAGAGAGAGTTCCTTCGAATCCTGTCCGCGAATAAATGTCGGCTAAATCGGTCGGCTGCATTGTCGACCGGGAGAAAAGCGCATTTCCCAACTGTACACCTTTATGTTTCCCTTTTACGGGGGGTTGTCGCGACGAATTTAAGAGCGGTTAGGCGGTTAATTCGATCAGCCCCGTCCCGTTTCTTCCAATCAACTTGCCCGGGCCCCAGTAAATCGGTTATCGATTAAGGAGATGAGAGAAGAAGAATAAAAAAAAAAAAATAAATAAATAAAACGAAGTAACCGAAGGCTCGAGGAAGGCGGATCCAAGTTATGGAATTCGAGGCGGATTGGCCCGCGATAAAATTAACGTTCCTCGCTTGCTCGGCGGTTTTACGGGCATCCGAATAAGCCTGGTCGATGAATAACCGAGATATATCCAGAACAAACTCTACATTAAGTAGATACCGTGTTCCACGAAATTCGGGAAAAATAACTTCCACGTCATAGCCCTGCTTCCAACAATGAAATCCTGCGATCGATAAAACAGCATTTTACAAGGATCGAAATAGACGAGCATTCTTGCACCGCTCCGGAATTATATCGGTGTACTATGCATCTATGCTTGGAGTACAGGAATTTTTAATACATCCATCCGAGGTTCGAATAGTTATGTCAGTTTAACGAAGAAGAAATTATCAGTCGTTTCAAATCATTCTTGTTCCGAAGACGAAATCGCAAAATTCAAAGTAAAATTGAACGCTTCGTGATAAGTTTAACACTTTGACTGCCAAACTGGAAAACTCAAAAATTCCCTAAAATCAAAGTAAGTTATTTAATGAAATAAAAATTGTACTCCAACTTTCTTGAATTTTACAGATCCTAATCAAACTTGGTACAACGAATGTATTAACGTAAAAATTTATTTCCAAATCTGGACAAATAAATCCGTCATCCACATATGGGTGACATAGCAGTCAACGTGTTAAATAATTGTATACGTTTCGGTAAGTGTAAGTATTTTTTAATTCCATATAGGTACGCGCTGGACAGTTGATACAAAATTTTAAGCTCGAATGTGATGTCCTTAAGAAGAATTATTTATCACCTACGTGTGCGGCTTTCGCGCGAATGATAATAATTTTGGAAAGTGGCTGTCGAAGAAATTTTGCGATTTTTGCAAGAAAAGGGGCGACGGTGAAAATCGATTCGAGGAATCGTGGCTCTCCCGGCTAGTCGCGTAATCATACTCAAGGAAAATCAATAGGGGCCAATTCGGGGGAGGTTCTTAAACCGTCGGGAAAACAGTTAGTGGACGATATTTCTCCGAGGGTCTCTCGATGGCCCGACCCGGCCCGAATCGGCCCGAGCAGGAGACCTGGAAGATCTTATGCTCATTGAGTCGCCAATCCCCTCCGGAGACAGGGTAACAAAGGGTTTCCTGATTCGATTCTGGTTATTAGCGGGCGACAGAGTTTGTTTAACTGGCTTTATTACGCTGTTTCGCAATTACTTCTCTTATTACGACAGTTTGCCCGCGACAAATGCGGCCGTTGCCGCGTTCCAATGCAACCGCGAGCTCTTCTGATCGATTCAGCGAATGTGAACCTTTCCCGGTTCGTGTGAACTTGACGGGTCTTACTTGCTTCGATATGGCTTCCGAAAAGCGATCTTTCTTTTCCAGTTTTTTGTCGCCTAGCGTTTAGAAAAGGCGAGACGTAAAGTGTCCTAGAGACACACGTGAAATCTATCATTCTAGATTAGGCTTTGAACCGTTTTGTTTCACTTTAAGAACGTGCTCTTTTGTGCGCTTAATTACTTTTAATCTAGCATTATTATCTCTCTAAAATTCCATTTAACAGTAGAATTACTGAATGAGTCAAAACGACTAGACCCTAATTTTTTTTTTTTTTTTTTAGAAATAATGATGTAAATATGTTTTCGTGAGAAAATATTTTAACAAACTTCTCTATCAAAGTAGATATTTAAATAAATACGAAATCCAAACACGTTTACTGCTCGGTAGTTCTAGTGTTAATACGAATGCCACTTTTTTCTCTACACGACGAGTTTATTTATAAAATAAAGTGTTCCCCATTTCGACCGGTTGGAAAATCCGAAAAAAATCCACGAACGTTACCGGGAACACCGCGATTCTTGTAAAATCGATTTGCGAGGAACAGATTTACCAACTCGAAGGAATTAATACGTTTAATCTACCGCAGGAACGATTTCCATTGTTTCAGAATTCAGTTGCGTTCCTCTGCGAACGCTTCAGCAGGTACGTCACGTCACTTTTTAATTCAGGCCGTCAGCTCGTTGCTCGCCGTTCCTTTTTTTGTTTTCCGCCCTCCTCCTCCTCCTCTCCCTCTTTTTTGATTTTATTTGCTCTGACAACATTGATTTCACCGATTCGTCCGTATAGAAAAACTCCGGGCCAGGTATTAATGCCGTGCGGCAATAAAGAATTTTTTTTTATTTCCCCGACGGAAGTGGCTGCGCCCGTTAAATAACTACCTGGCGGCCATCACCAATCGCGTGGGTCGGTTTCGCCGACAAATTTTCCCTGGCCGAGAGAAAAAAAAGAGACCAATCGAGCCGGCAGCCGCACGAAAATAAACATTCCAATCGATTTTATCATATCTGCTAGCTGTGGTCGGCTCGCTATCGAACCTTTTCGATTCCTTTGTACGAGAGTAAGTCAAATATTGATAGAATTTTTGTATTGTTCGGAGTGTACAAAAAGTAATGGTTATCCCTGTCCTAGGGGTGAATCTACGCCTCTGGATCGGTGGACATTGGTCAAAGAAAAAACTTGCTGCAAAACTGTCTATAAGAAAAACAATTGTTCTCGAAGTTGTGTTACACATCAAAGCGTTCTATACATCGAGATAAGAAAAAGTTTGAAATTGCAAAATACGAAAGAAAACCATATATCCAATCTTCTGAAGGCTTTGATGTATGTAGAAACATACGAATACTAATTATAAAATACTAATGTAAAGTGTACTTACAAATTTTTCTGAATCTTTCGTTCCATCGTCGTATCCACAGAACACTATTATTGACTCACTCGAGTACGTTCGAATAATTGTGCTTCTCTTTCGGTGACTATTTTCGAAGTAGGAAACACCACAGTTCTACACAGTTACTGAACACTATACAACACGCACTACGAAATCGTGACAGAGAACTTGCTCCGACCACGATCAAAATAATACTGCGATTAATAATCGCTTCGCTGCCACGGACGTGGTGGGGGCAGGTCAGAGGACGAGGGTCTATCAACATTGGATACGAAAACAAGGTAAACAAATTCTGTTGGCTGAATTGTCGACTCGATTTCCTGGAACTCCCTGTTTTTGTATCATAGGCCCTCCCCCTTTTGTTCGTAGACCATCTGCGTTTGACCTGCCTAGTATAACGTGACGTCACACGTCCTTGCGAGCGGCGCGGCTAAAATCGCAGTATTATTTTGATCGTGATCGGAGTTACATCTTCTCGTTCGCTGTCACGATTTTATAAAGTGTGTTGTGTAGAGTTTAGTGATCGTGATTCAATTATTCGAACGTACTCGCGTGAGTCGATTATTATTGAGTGTGGAGTGTGTGAATTATTATTGTGTTCTGTGGATACGACGATGGAACGAAAGATTCAGAAAAATTTGTAAGTACACTTTACATTAGTATTTTATAATTAGTATTCGTATGTAGAACATTTAATATAGGGTTTTCTTTCGTATTTTGCAACTTCAAACTTTTTCTTTTCTCGATGTATAGAAGGTTTTCATGTATAACACAACTTCGAGAACAATTGTTTTTCTTATAGACAGTTTTGCAGCAAGTTTCTTTGACCAATGTCCACCGATCCAGTGGCGTAGATTCACCCCTAGGAGGGATGACTTTTTACACACCCTGTACAACAACGTAGCTGTTCTTATCTAGATGAGACCAAGTGGAGGTTCAAATCGATCTGCATCGTGGAATTTTCTACTTAACCATTTTCTCGATTGCTGTGTGGCATTGTGAGTAGTATTTTACACTAATTTCATTTCTTCTAGATTATGGTCACATTTATAAAACGATACGCACTGTACTCGTCAAATGTGACACTTGGTATTTCGAGCAAAATAATATACACTTCCACGGTGCGTAATTTATTGTTCTACAACCACTTCATAATTCCAGAAATTTTTTATTACAATTATAGTATAATGTAGAAGGCATTTCCACTGCATCGAATACAAGTAAAAAAAGTTATATACCCGTCGCACGTTAAAAAGTTTGCAAGTCTATTGTAAAATACAGTAGACAGATAAGATTGTGCTTGCACGGTTTAACAATATTAGTAAATCGAAAATCCTGTAGCAATATTCTCAGATTTTTCTAATTTCTTCACAATTTTCTCATTCTTATTATACATGCATGAAATGTCGTATACATGCATTCTCTGTCCATATTGTATAACACCTTTCACAGTTTCACAGTTATACAGTGTTTTCATAGCTTTTCGGTGTAATTCACTGTACATTTCCACGAGGTCTTAAATTTCTTCGGCTCGTCTTCCTCAGTTATTTATAACAAAAAAATCGATGGTTTACATATATACCTACGCACGGGCAGGACATTTTGATCCCTAGGATCTGCATAAATCAAATCGAGGAACGTAGCCAGGTTCGTGCGACTTGCTCTAGGGTTGGAGAAAGCTTAGCAATTTTTCTGACAATCGAATATACTGCTCGAAATCAGCGGGACTCGTGTCAGTGGGATTGAAAAATTACAAGAAAGGAAAATCGTGCGGTCCTTGGTGGAACATCGAGCACGTTCGATCAACAATGGTAATCGTCGGTCCCGGGGAACTCGCGTCCTCCTCGAGAAGCAAATTCGCCGGAATCGAGAAAGAATCGCCCCCAGATGTCAGCCTAATCGGCAGCGATTTACCTTCCTGGGAGCGAGAGCTTGCGTTGTTCCACGGGGGTCGGGACCGTGTATAAATTCTCCTTGTTTCCCTCCTCCGCTGTTTTATCGTCGGGCTCCGCGAAACAATGATCGGGGCTTCGCCGTTTTAAAAGCTCCGCTGTTTCCTTGCGAAAGCTCGACGCATCGAGAACCGAAAATCACATTCTCGAGCAGAAAACAATGTAAAAAAAAAAAATACAGGCATCGACATTATCCCGACAAAATATTTAGGAAACAATTATTTCTCGAATATTTTCTCCCGTAACATCAAGAAGAACGAGACGATAATTTTTTCCCGAAATTGCTTATTTTTCCTTGACGTTCACTAATAAGTTATTACGGATAAAATATTGTTGCTTTTTCTTCGCATTAATCCAGTCATCGACTGAATATTTTTTCCCGTAACATCAAGAATAACGAGACGATAATTTTTTTCCCGAAATTGCTTATTTTTCCTTGAGGTTCACTAAAAAATCATTACGGGGAAAAAATTGTTGCCTTTTCTTCGCATTAATCCAGTCTTCGAATATTGTTTCGTCCTTGCTCAGACTAGTTGATTACAGCAGACTATTTCTGTTATCTTTTGCCACCAATTTCAGAATTAATCAATTGGCTGGTTAACGCCGAACACTTCGTGTTCATTTCCCTGAAATAATTTAATTCTCTGGTTATCGGCGACCATACTCTGTTGACATTTCTCCAAATAATTAAATTCAATCGCCGTTGTTGACCACTTTCTATTGACGTTTCTGCAGATTATTTAATTGATCGGTCAATGTTGACAGCACATTCTGTTCGTGTTTCTCCAATTGTTTGATTCATCGACTTCTGTTGACCACATCCTATTCATGTTTCTCCAAATTATTCAATCCGTCGACTATAATTGACCACACTCACCCACTTTCCTAATTAGATCTCGCGTCGTTGTAGCTGCTAATCCAAACACGCTCCTTATTAAAAATCGAAGAGAGCTTGGTGTAGACTGACCCCGCTCACGTTTAAAGCTTATAAATAATTTTTAGTCACTGTAACGTCTACTCTTCCTTGCACTGTTTTGTTTAGACCGCCGTCAGGAAAACACGGTGAGCTTTCCCAGAATATGTCGCGATCAAGAACAACATTTTCACGGAAAACAAGTTTCACTGGTAACTGCAGATTGCTTAGGGACCACTCAGTTTAAAAGTTTGAGAATCTCCACGTCATTTACCAAAATGTTTATCGTGCGTCGATACTTTTCACAAAGTTCATCATTTTCAGTGGGTCTTGTATCGTACTTGTATCGTTTAATGTTGCATGAAATGGTAACAGGGCATCGGATTTCAAGTAGTAAATGGTTGTTGTAATAGGATGGCTTCATTCTTCAAATCTATAGTGACTTAGAAAATCCATTAGTTCGACTAGGCAATCTTCTCGTGATATACTTCAATTTATTCTATCGTGCTGGGAGCGCTTATTCGAAGTTCAATAAAATGGTAACAGAACATCGAACATCAAGTATAACAGGGTTGCTGTATAGGGGAGGCTTCATTCTTCAAATCTATAGCGATTAAAAAATCCACACACACACGAAATTTTAGTTCGTCTTGGCAATCTTCTCGTGGTATACTTCAATTGATTCCATCGTGCTGGAATAAATTGATACGCGCACGTGTTTCATTTGAAGTACACTAAAATGGTAGCAGCTCAAATTTATAGTGATTGAAAAAATCCATATACACGACTAAACCTCGAAACACTAATACTAAACACGACCACCGTTGACTAAAGCAAGCAAACAGGCTTATGTGACGCACCTCAAGTTATTCGAATGCTATTGGCACAGCTTTTCACTCAAAATTTTATAAGTCGGCAATGAAAAATGGTACATCAAAATTTAAAGGTTCGTTGTAAAGGCGAGGCTTTGTTCCTCAAATCCAGAGTAATTAACCCTTTGCACTCGAAGCTATTCTAACCTCAAAACGAAGCATTTCTTGCGAAAATGGTGCAATTTACTCCCAAAATACTGAAATGTTTAGTCATTTATTAAATACAAACAAATTTAATAATTTCAAAAATATTTTGAATAACGATACAGTAATTTTTATTTTCACCATTCGAGTGCTAAGGGTTAAAAGAATCACGAGTTTGCTCAGGAGAGTACAGAGAGTTTCCCAGAGTATGTCGTCGTTAAGAACAATATCTTTAATAATTGTATCACCATACTGTACAGCGAAATGGACCCATTTAAGGGTCTGAAGAGCTTCAATAAAAAAAAATAAAAACAATATTTCCCAGGAAAACAATATAACTGCGAGGACCAGTCTGAGAATCCCTACGCGATTTTCAATAACGTTGATCATACGTCGATACTTTTCTCTTCGGACGCTTCCTGTGTCGTACAATCGATGGTATCGGTTCGCATGGGAACGGATCCGCGAGGAACTAGGTACTTTTCCGCCGGTTGATGGAGTCGCTGTTCCTTCGTAAGGAAAAACCTTAGGAAAATGAGTGATGATTACCGAGAATGGTAGGAGGGGAGAGGTATACGTCGAACGAACCAATCAGAGTTTCCCGAAGATGAGCGCACCGGAAAGTTGCCCGATTCCCGTCGGAAAAGAGGCGGCGCGTTTCCATCGAGCGCCGCTGCTGCTGCTGCGCGCTCCGCTACAAATGAGATCGATTCCGCTCGAACGATCTTTCGTTGCAATGCGATTGCGTTCCGCGCTGCATGAGTCATTCCGCGACGAACCGCGCGCTCGCTACCGGGAAGCCCCGTATTTTCCAACTTTTGTCAAACTCCCCGGCAATTTGATAGTCTCCGGGAACCAGTTCCACTGAAATTACAACTTCCCCTGTCCAAACTACTCCGGAGATGCACGGCCCTCCCGCTTTTTCCGTATACGTATCGAGCGCAAATACGAAAACCATACCGCCCCCGTACCGGAAAAATAAAGAATTCTCGATTGCGACGCTATGGGAACGTCCCTCGTCAAATCAATGCGTCCCGGAAGTCGATGATTTCAATCTATTGGGCAATTGAAAAAGTCTTGATATGATTTTCGGCTCATCCTCCGTTTCCTCTTTATCGCAAAAAGTAATCAGTCGACTTTCCGTTCGAATCGACTAAATTTTTCTGTTGAAATTTGTTCTAGATTTATTTGCAATAATTTTTAAGACCCCTGATAGCTCTGTGCTGGAGTCATTTCTGACCCAGACCGATATTTAGCTAGTTTTCGTTCGATATAAGGCGATGGCTCGAGACAGCCTTTTATTTCGATATTAACACTTTGATTGCCAAACAAGAAACCTCAAAAATTCCATGAAATCAAAGTAAGTTATTCAATGAAATAGAAATTGAAAAAAATTAAATGATATTGTGTAGTTCTCCAAATTTGGTACAATGAATATATTAACGTGAAAATTTATTTTAAAACCTGAACAAATAATTCCGTCACCCATATATGGGTGACATGGCAGTCAACGTGTTAAAAGCGTCATGTTATGTCTTCTGATATAAAATTGTACGTATCCGGCAGAGCATACGGAGGGTTAGGTGACAAAATTTATAAAATCGGTTTGACTATATAAACTGGTTTGACTATATTTCAGAGGATTGTGGTAAAATAAAAATTGCAGCCCGTACGAGTTACATAGAGATTAATTCCTTTTCTGAACAATTTCACCGAGTGAAGAAAAAATAATAGCATTTATGAATTCTTGAGGAATTTCTAGTTTCTTAATCGAAGTAATCCACTTATAACGCGTTTATCACCGTTTGGCTCAATTGTAGACATTAATTTCTTTTCTGAACAATTTCACCGAGTTAAGAAAAAAAATAATGTAACAGTATTAATGAATTCTTGAAGAATTTCTAGAGTTTCTTAACCGAAGTAATCCACTTATAACGCGTTTGTCACCGTTTGGCTGAATTGTGCGCGCCGCATTTTCTTATCAAGAAGGTATGGGACGTGGGAAGGTGGGTCGCGAAGAAACGTCAAGAGTTAATTATTTCATCAATTTCTTTGGACACGAAGGTGTCTCTAACACGGTGCAATAACAGTTCCGCGAGGAACGTTCCCAGCGACTCGTTAACCGAGACAAAAGAGCTTACGCTCGTCGCGTCGCGGGTGAAACGGAAGTCCCATGTCTGGGGCGTTAATCCCCCGCTCGTCGGTCGTGCTGGCAAGAAGCAACCCGGGGCTAGAGAGTACAGTGAAACGACTCCGTTGTAAACTGCATTCGCGCGTATTTGCGACACGAGTTCGGAACCCGTTCGACAGAGCGTTCCAGTACGGAGACACATCGGGACACCGCGCTGTGCTCCTCTTCACCCCCAAGGTGCCTCGCACACCTAAGAACGTGACACGAGCAGGTGAGTGCTCCGTCAACATCGATAAATTCGACGCGGTTTAGCATCCAGACTGCTCTTGATCCGCGGACGACCCGTGTGTCCCCGACGCAGAAGACAAGCTCAAAATGCGCTTGCGAATCGCGCTCAAGAAGTTTCCCGTGTAAACTGCGCCCGCGAAAACGTCCCTGTTTTCGCGATCCTACCTCGCGCATGTTTGCTCGAGCACAACGCTGTCTAACGCGTCCCGACATTCTCGGAATCCTCGCATTTTCATCCCTTCTGTGCCAATTTATAATTTTCTGCACGTGTCGACCGATAAAATTATGCAGGGTGTAACACGTTACCACGTTCCGGCGTTTTTCTTGGAAATAATAAATGGACCGTTTACTTTAAAAGTGGTGTTAGTCCATTACTTTTTTTTGTAATGAGATATCACATAATTTGCATATTTGTATTTACACGTTGACTACCATGTCACCCATATTTGGGTGACGGAATTATTTGTCCAGGTTCTAAAATGAATTTTTACGGTAATATAAGAAAGTTGGAGAACAATATCATACGTTTAATTTTTTTCAATTTTTATTTCATTAAATAACTTACTTTTGATTTTATGGAATTTTTGAGGTTTCTAGTTCGGCAGTCAATGTGTTAATCAACCAAAAATGGACTTGCCTCACTTTGAAAATAAACTGCCCGAATATTAGACACAAATGAAAGAGGTGGAAGCAATACTGTATCTTGCAAACAACGTAATGGCATTTTATTAAGTATTTATAAGCAGACAACGAAGAAAATGATGCTATGATAAGCTTGTAACTTTTTCTCTATCTGTTGTCCGATATTTGATCAAATATAAATCGCACATTCGAAACCGTTGCTCTGCGTACGAACGTGTAAGTATGTCAAGATCTGAAGTATTCGATACGTTCCAATTTCCATCGATTCAATTTACGCGGAGAAGAGAGAAACTGACAAAAACAATTGTAAAATGAAGAATTTGAAATCCGATATTTTTGACAGGTTCTGTTTTACCGTTAATCGTGCACTATACCTCTCAAAACAGAAATCAGAGGGGATGAATAGCATATTCACCTAGTAAATTACACTCAATCGAACAATTCTTCATTTTATCAGACTTTTCTCCCCCGTTTCAAGGTCGTTCACTCGTCGTGCATCCATCCAAAAGGAAACGGAGACTGTAAAATCGATTTCTCCCCGATAAAAAATTAGCCTCGCATCCCTGGCCACCTGGCCTTGTTTTCTACTCGCTTAAGCAAGCTCCGGGGTCGCTAGAAAGTGTTCCGCGGTAGTCGAGGTCGGTCATCGTCGTCATCATCGTCTCGTTTCGCTTTTCCATCGAGCGGTCTTCATCCCTCGGTCCCTCGGAAAAATGTGTCCGCCCCGTCGCGATAGATAAATCGTTCGCGGTGTCAGCAAGTGTTGTGTTGCCGTTCGAATTAGCCCCGATTAAGATTGCCCGGCCGATAATTAATCTCCGTGGCCGGTAACGAGCACCGCTAATCTGATATCGCTTATGCATCGAGCGCGGGCGCGCGCGAAGAAAGCTGCTTTCGATACCTCCTTTCATACGAGCCACGGAGAAGAAGTCCTTGAAGATTCTTTTCTGGATTATTTCCAGCCCAGAAAAGTCCTTAGACCGAGCCCCGGTCTTAAAGTATGATTAATCTTTCCCTTACAGGGGCTCGAAGCTTCTCGGCAGACTGTTAATCTTTATCAATACCGCCAGGACCGTGCAATAGCCGCCTCCCGAGGAACCTGTAATCTAGTTGCAGTCTGCAGCCAGTTTCGCGATCCTTCGCGTTATAGCAAATACCCTTTTACGCTCTTTTCGCTGTCGACTCCCATGCGCTCGTTATGAAAATTAATCGACCGAGTACTCACCCATTGAGACATTAGTTCGATTGTTGTATGCACAAGAATTTCGGATCTGCAACAAATTTCTCTGTCGTGCAAGTTTTCAACCCTCCAACGGCAAGGTCTAATTACTCAATTTCTGGAGATTGAAAAAATTGTTGCTACTTTAGAAACGGAAGGACTAATAGATCTACAAGTAACTTCAAATGTGTGCTAAAAGAAATTGATAAATAAAGCTTTTCCGAGGATATAGAGTCATTATAATGCTTTGGGAATTCGTTACGCCCAGTTTTAGGGAAACTTTGAACTTTTGGATATCCGCGGAAATTAACAAGGGTAGTTTCCAAGGATTTCCCAAGATCGAGAAAGAATCGACTTCCAGGATGCCGAGCATTCCCCAAAAAATTGATAACTAGATCCGTGAATGGTCCCAAGCAGCATAGTTACTAAAATGGACCCTTATTCGAGGGTACCAATACACAGTTTTAAGCCCTCAATACTCCCAGTTTTCGGGAATCTTTAGAACCTGGATATCCGCGGGAATTAACGGGGGTAGTTTCCAAGGATTTCGCAAGATCGAGAAAGAATCGACTTCCAGGATGCCGAGCATTCCCCAAAAAATTGATAACTAGATCCGTGAATGGTCCCAAGCAGTATAGTTACTAAAATGGACCCTTATCCGAGGGTACCATTACACAGTTTTAAGCCCTCAATACTCCCAGTTTTCGGGAATCTTTGGAACCTGGATATCCGCGGGAATTAACGGGGGTAGTTTCCAAGGATTTCGCAAGATCGAGAAAAAATCGACTGCCAGGAGGACGGTTCGTTCCCTACAGGGATCCTGCGACAACGACGCCCGTCGCGACGGTAAATCTCCCCCGAAAAAAGTCCTGTCCCGGTCGAGGGACGTCCCGGCGTCGCAGTCGGACAAAAGTTTGCCGGTCGCGTCGCGGCGGCTCTCGGAGCACGTTTCGCCGCATTTATCTAGATGTATCTTCTAGTTCGGCACGGGACAGAAATATGGGAATGGGAATTGAGTTTTGGGCGTGGGCGGACAACCTACACTCGTCGCGGCTCAGCCTCTCCCCCTTTGACACGCAATCAGTGTCCCCGGGAACGACGACGCGCGATAACACTTACGCAATTCCAGTTGTCAACCGAGCGAACTGCTGCGTCTGTCAAAACCCGGTGCAACGCGGTCATTTCGGCGACCATCTTGGTGCGACGCGTTCTCGAAAGTGGCACTAAAAATTCGGCGGTCGACGAGAACGTTTCGTTTTCCGAAAAAGTGATTTTGAACGTCCTTCAAACCCTTGTACTATAACGTCGAGTCTGACTCGTGACGAATACTTCGGACAGAATTTGCTAAATATGTATATTATTAATTCCCTTTAACACTTTGACTGCCAAACTAGAAACCTCAAAAATTCCGTAACATCAAAGTAAGTTATTTAATGAAATAAAAATTGAAAAAAATTAAATGTATTATATCGGGCAGTCTTCCAACTTTCTTGCATTTTATAGATGCTTATTAAACTTGGTACAATGAATATATTAACGTAAAAATTCATTTTAAAACCTCGACAACTAATTCCGCCACCCACATATGGGTGACATGGCAGTCAACGTGTTAAATCGTATTGAAATTCTATTTTATCGCAGTCGATACATTACGGAACACGTGGTTACACAATAAATACAAATTTTCTATTTTTCCTAGTTGATTATAGGCATCAAAGAAGTTCTAATCACTGTGTAATCGTAAAATAAATTTTAGTGCAAGGGGTTAAGAAAGTCTACATATGTTCCTAGGGGAATTTTCGAGGAAATTTACCGCTTGACGCTTCTTTAAGAAAGATTTAAGAAATTTTCGCCAAATTATTCGTTAAATTTTCCTGATCAAAACGAGACCGAACACGACATGATTCGCGTGCTCGTTCAATTAACGATTTGTAAGACCTCGATTATCCGAATTCTCCATTATCACAAGTGACGTTGACTCTAGCCGCGATAATCTTGTGAAATCCACGCCACGGTTCTAAAATACTATCGTGTTCGCGTAAACGACCGAGCAAGCAATGACAACCATAATCGACTACTTCCAGCAGGAACTGCTTGCCGGTCGGAGTTCGCGCGGCGCATTTATAACGACAAGCATACATTGACATAAAAATGCCGGAGGAACGGTTGGTGGTGGACTGTTTTCATGTAGTTCACGCGACCCCGGACAAATTCTCCGGCGGGTTTGCTCGAGTTATGCATTGGTATTTCTATTCGTGTAGGTGGAAGCGATTTCGAGAAGTTCTCCCGGGTAAACAGGGTCGGCGCGGCGGCGACTGGGGAGAAATTGCAAATAAAAGACGGATCCGCGGCGGCGTTTTATTGCAACTTTCCATCCCCCTTCTAAACGGGAGCCGCGCGCGGGGGATGGTGCTACGTTCTCGAATATAAAGCTGATATCACCGCGCCGAGTGAAACGGAAGCGTTACCGGCACCGTTCGCGTCGGAATAAAAAAAAAACCCCCCGGAAACACAAGAGGAAGGAATCTCTCGTCTCATCGTTTCATTGATTAAAAATTGAGATCGCGCGAAAGAGAAATCCGGCCCGCCAAAGTAAAATATACCGGTGACTCGGAAGACACGATACGCGAGCCTCGATACTGTTCGATTATTGTTAGACCGCTGATTTTTATGCATTTGCGATTTTTACGCATGATAAAATACTTGGTAACTGACAAAGGAATTTTTTCCCTTAGTCTAGATACTGTTGCATCTTCAACCCTTAAGTGGACCTTGAAAACGTACTTTAACCAGTTAACTGTGGAGCTCAATTTCAGAAATCCCCCACGGCGCGGAATTAAAATCATGCAATGCGGAATATACGCGAAAAAAAAATAAAAAAAGGTTTAAAGGGGGGGGGCAGGGCAAGGGTTCAAAAATTACATTTTTATTCGATAAGAAATTAACACTTCATTAATGTTAACGGCACCGCAATAGAGTTTTGGATTGACGTGTATACACGTCAAACACGCTTAACTTGTTAGAAACGCAAGGTTCTATTAAGATGTATTTAATATCGACCTAATATCGAAATGGTAAATACTTTTTCGTGTTTCGTCTATAAAATAATTTGATAAATCAAATTTCATTCTTTTGTGATTCGTATTTAAGCAATACGCATTTCCGTTTCTCTTCTGTGACATTTTTTCGGACAAAGGGACGTTCTAATCGCTGTAGCCTTAAAGAAAACGTCACAGCAATGGTTTAAAGGACGTATCACATTGGAGAACCTAATAAAAATAATTCGGTAGCAGAAGAAGATATTTCCACAGAGCCCAAACGGCTTTGAAAAGGTTCCGAAAGAGCAGTGTCCGAAAAGATGTAGAAACAACGCGAACAAAAGCTGAAATTTCATCGATCCTCGCGTCCAATATTCGAGTGCTCGACCGATAAGATGGCCGCGGGGGACCGTTAACAATTTTTTCGGCGTTAGAGGCACGATTCAGGGGTCCGCGCGGCGCATTCAGTTTCCTCGCATTGTTCCGCGCCAAAAAACCGAAATCGTGGACACCGCCGGAATATGGGATGAGGACGGCTGCCGGTCCGGCAACGGCAAACAAATGGAGGAAAGCGCAGACAGAGAGACGCCGATTAAACAGGGGGGGGGGCGAAAGGGGGGGTTGCGGGTGGAAAAGCGTGGCAGAGAAAAACACAGGGAAAGGGAACCTCAGGAAAAATTGGGGGAACGGAAGAATCGGGCCAGCAACGGACTCCGCGGAGAGCCTTTTAAACGAGACAGACCCGGCCCGCCGGGAAAACATTGAAATGAAATCCGGCCTGGTCATCCCGACGAAAGATGTCATTCATTTTTATTCCCCCCCCCCCCCTCGTTCCTTGTCCCCTTTTCTCTCTTTTTCTGTCCAGTCGCGGATGTTCCCCCTAGGGAAACACAGCGGTCCAGGAAACTTCCCTGGAAAACGAACCGTGTCCTGGAAAATATTCGACGGCGAGACGCGGCGCGTTATGGAAAAACCGATCGAGCCGTGGAAACAACGGTGACGAGAGAACGAGCAGCAAACTATGCAGTTTCGTTGATTTCCCGTACAGACGGCATCCCGGTGCACCGTGCTCGTCGAGGTAACTCTCTAGTCAATTGAATCGATCAACATTCGTTCCGTGGACCGACCGCTCCGGAGAATATTCCTTTCGAGCGCGAACGACGAACAGTTTCGCCGTGCCAGCCTCTGTTCCCCAGCTGAATCCGACCATATCGAATTCGTGACTCACGGATGACCGTTCCCGATAGTCGCGAAAGACTATACCGGCAAATCCGTGCCGGGAAGACGAGCTGCGTTAGCTAGATCGGGGTGCTCCGCAACCCTTCATCCTCCACAACACGAGTGAAAGCTTGCAAATACATAAATTACAATAATACGCGTATGATTTCGTTCGATAAAAGACAGAATAAAATAGCTCCACGTATCTATGCAGATCGGCGAACGGAATATTACAAGAAACCACAATAATTTATTATAATACAGCCAGATGACTCGAGGCAGTACAAGACACGCCCTATCTTACTTTCTTAAACAATGAACGGAACTATGCAGATCAGTGATAGATTACTTTTCGCCGTCCACATTTGGCTCGAAATATTTTTCATTATTAGACTGCGGATTTCTATGCAAAGTAAAAAATGTTTGCATTGACTGCAAGACACAGAACCGAGACAAGAATTTATTTCTCTTTTTAATTAGTTTATGAAGCTGAAACCAGGATGCTGATGTCCTTAAATCTTTTCAATATGTCCACTACTTTAACACAAAACAAGCACAGAACATATTAAAGTGAAACGTCTTATAGAAGGGAGAAGATTGAATTTACTTAAACTTTGTACGATTTTCAGTATAATACGTGCATACATGAAGTTACTATAATTTCAATAATTGTGAAATGGAAAACCGGTCATTTTGACCGTGGTAGGTTTAGTTTTAAATAGTGCTTACACCGATTTTTGTCACGAATGCATAAAATCCGCAGTCTATTCATTATTAACACTAGGTTCACGAGACCCGACAAAACAACGGGTTGTAATCTGTTTAATTTAAAATTAACGAGATTCCAAGGATGCATACATGGGAAATTATTTAGAAAATTTATTTCCTGGAGTATATATTATTTTTTTTAAATTGCTAAAAATCTGGGCAGCACGTTCTAGTTATTTTTATGAATTAAAATAGTCACTTTTAGTGCTCCGTGAAACCTCCTTTTTCCATTACACTGCGGATTTTCTGCATAGATGAAATTCGGAGTAGCAGGAAGGTAAAAATAATTGAAAAACAAGTATGTATCAAGTCTAGGTTGTCAGGTATCTCAGACTCGATTGCAACAATTTCTGCTTTCGTTTAAAAATCCGTGGTACAATAACGAAACAAGAAATCTGAAATTTCGATCGCCCGTGGCGTGTAGCTCGGGCGAAAGGTCAGTGAAAAAGAGGCTGCGTGCCAAAACCGTTGCCGGAACGAACGGTTCAGGCTCCGCATGATCTCGGACAAGTGCGGAATCTCGAGACATGACGTAATTCCGGCGCAATCTCTATTCAGGCCGTGCGATTGCAGGTTCCGCGGACTATTTTCTAATCCGCGGTACCTGTCCCGGGGAAGCGAAAAGACATCAAAGTGACGTCAGTCCGTCTGCATCTTGGTCGCCATGACAACGCCAATCAATGAATGAAATTGCATTTGCATTTCCCCGGCGTCGTCCGCCTTTCCCGGCCTCCTCGCCTCCTATATAAACCCGGGGACAATTTATCGGATGAGGCGATCCGAGAGATCCGTCGTCGAGGAGAACGTGCGAGGAGAGAGTCCGTTCCGCGCGTTTCTGTTTCGTCTGAAATTATGGTCGATCCTCGACGATTTCGGGAGGAGAAACAACGGGCAAACAACGCGAACGGTCCCGACCACTAGCGAGCAAGGATTTTCGGTAGGCGGCCGAAGATTGATGGACCTTGCCTCTACCACCCCCGTTTGCAACGTGTTGCAACGGTTTGCATGATGCAGCGAGAAAACTGGCTGCACGGGATAAGCTGCCGGGAATGAACCGTTTGGCATCGTGTGCACGTTGCTATCGACACTTCTTCGCGAAAAATGAAACGCGTCGTGCAACACGAAGGAGCGACCGCTGTAGCGCTCAATTGATCGTTCGACGTTTTTCAATGTTTCTCACCTACCTGTATGTGTGTATTCAATTGCGCCTTTAAAGACGATTTTAACACTGTCAAAGAGAGTGCAGTCGGACGAGATAGACATTAGAAGCCTTTCACAAAGAAAAGTGTTTCGTTTGTTCTCTTGATCGAGTACTTGAATGTCCAGACTGTGAAACGAAAATATTCAATATTAACCAGTTAAGCGCGTTTGTCTCTATTGCTGTGGGGTTAACGTTAACGAATTGTTAATTTCTTATCAAATAAAAATTGTAATTCTTTCTCACTTTGCTTTACTTTTTTCGTCAAATTTATAATAGCGGCATTTGGCCTGCGTTCGACGTGTATATACAGTCGAGTCGGAAAGTAAGTTAACGACTGGTGTATGCAGGCAAATGAATATGACATGTCTTTAATCTTTAATAATGATAATACATGTTTCACTAACATATTTGTTTATTTCCTTACGCCTCCTAAATAAAAACAATACAATAACTTGATTTTATTCATCATATTCATTGCCTACATATCACCAAATGTAAACTTACTTTCCGACTCGACTGGGATTTTTACAATTAAATTCCACAGTTAACTGGTTAATTGCGGGAGATATCAGCCGTGAAGAGATAAAAATTTGTTTTGTGTCACAGCTATTTATTTTTTATTTGATACAATCGACACCTGGCGACTAACCAGGCAATGAATTTGACAACGAAGGGATCAAGTTGACGAAAAAAATAGTACTTTTTTTTAGTTATCGGCGAATTCTCGCGCCGCCTGCCAAGAAAAAGAAGCGTGTGTGTCCCGATGCTGACTTGGCAAATTCCTCTCGCGAACCGTGCAGCCGCCTCTTAATGAGATTCGTGAGATACGAGACACGTCCGGGAGACGCGTCCCTTTTTTTTTTCTTTCAGGTCGCACCTCGTCGCGGCGAGTGTTTCGCGCAAGCAATTCGCGAGCGACGTAAATCATGCGCGCGTTCGGCTGTCGTCCCCGGCTAAATAGAATTTACGCGCTGGAACGGGTCTCTTTCAGAGGGTTTCTCACCCTCCGCGGCCGGGAAATAGCATTTAGGGCTGGCACGCGTTCGATACTTGTCAAACTTCATCGGAAACGGTTCGATAGAGCGAATTTCAGACGTCTAAATAGCTCCGGCAATGGAAACGTCTGCGGGGCTTCGGAAAATGATTCCGAAGAAGCTGCAGAGCCGACTTGAAATTTCTGCGCCGCGGTATAGAGGGATTTGGATCCCAAAGGTTGCCGTTCTGATTATCCGCGACTTCCGCGTCTTCGAGCAGATCATCTGGGATCTATGGGGAGCCGGTACACACGGCGCCATGATGCTGCACAGGTTTCCAAGATGGGGTGAGATTACATAAATTTCGACTACTTTGCGAATTACTTCGGGTACGGTATTCTGGAACAAATTGGAAACTAAATGATTCGGAAACGTTCGTATCTGGGCTGACTTTTGACTGTGGATATACAGAAAAATTACTCGTGACATATTAAAATAATTAAATTGTCCAACATGACGGTGCGCATTCGGTTGTTCAATTCGTGTTTCTATGCAAATTTTCCATTATATTTGCTCCAATATAAGGTTTAGAAACCTGAAGAGCGATCCATATAGAACACAATTCGTTTAAAAAATCAGTGAAGATTTATATTTTAACACTGTAGCTAGCTGTCGAACGACAAAATTCCTTCGATTAATTCGGAGGTTCTGTAATACTGCGAATTAACACGTTGACTGCCATGTCACCCATATGCGGCTGACGGAATTATTTGTCCAAATTTTAAAATGAATTTTTACGCTAATATATTAATTGGATCAAATTTTTTAAGGATCTGTAAAATGCCAGAAAGTTAGAGGACCACTCAATATCATACATATATATATTTTTCAATTATTATTTCATTAAATAACACATCAATTTGATGGAATTTGAGGTTTCTAGCTTGGCAGTCAAAGTGTTAAACGAATAAATATGACTCAAACTGTGTCGCGTTCGGTATCGATCGAGCCAGAAGAAATTTCACGAATACGTAAAAGTGTGACACAAGTATAATTTAAGAAGAAATACATTATTATATCATAACCGTCGGCTCTCATTACTCGCGGACCAACGTGGCGTCTAAGCCAGCGATTGTTGTCGGCGCAGCCCGCATACTCGAAAACGCGAAAACATTTCGCCTAACGGATTCCGGCAGATAAGTATACGAGGAACAGGCGAGCTTCCCTGTGGCGGCGTAGCGTCTTTCGTCGCAGTTTCCGGGAAGCAGCGGAGAAATTTAACGCGGTTCCGCGTCGTCGCGTTATTTCACTGCCGGGATGTGTATTTTCCAGGAGGGAACCACTTTCGCGTGCAGGGAATATTCTTGTGCTCGGCTTCCCGGTTTCGTTCTAAACTCCGTCTTAACTTACTACGGGCGCTCCTCTCTTGCGGCCAGAACACGTCGGAAAGAAACGAAGATCCCCGATACGGAGAGAAAGAGGAAGAAGCGCGCGTGTTTAATGACCAGACTACCGTACAAGCTCCTCCACGTTCTGACGCGGCAGGGGTTTGCGAAAGGGACGACGGGGGAACCCGGGGGTTCGTTGAATTTCGCGGCAAATAACGTTACGGTGGCCCCTGGACTACGGCATCTTGAATTACACGTGTACCCCGGCAAACAGCCGCAGGCAGCCGAGCTCCGCGAAATTATTAATCCGCGTTTATTCGGAACTCGCGTGCCTCCAGTCACGCGACACGGCTTTCTCCCACCCCCCCCTCTCTCTCTCTCACCCCCGCACACCCCCCGCAGCGTTACCCATGTGTGTTTCTTGCCGAGAACCTGCTTTTCTTCGCGAATCATACTTTATCCAGTTTATCGGCTCATTAGTCGCGAGAAACGCGATTTGTCGACGCTCGGCACTTTGTACCCGATTCGGGACAGACCTCTTTAGCAATTATTCCGAACCACTCGATTATTTATAGTCGCCCGGCCGTCGGCTTAGGTGTGCATGCAAACATTTCATTTTTCTAGGCATTACGACGCCGTGATAAATAGCCCTGCTCGGCCCTACGAGGCCCTGCTTTTCTTGCTCAATCGTTCTTCATCCGGTTTATCGACTCCTTGGCTCCGGGAACGATTTTTCTGAACTTTCTCAAACATTTCACCAACACTAGACAGCTTGGATTATTTCATAGAAATATCCAAAATATATTCAGCCAAATTTTTAGCAGCTTTTGATCTAATATATGTTCCGAGGAATAAATATATTAAGTTTCCCATAAATGTATTTTTGTAATCCCAGTAATTCTCAATAAGGCTCTTTTTAATTGAATTATTCCACAAAAATAGCAAGAATATATTCAGCCAGATTTTTAGCAGCTTTTGATCTAATATATGTTCCAAGGAATAAATACATTAAATTTCCTATAAATGTATCTTAGCAATCCCAGTACATAATTGTGAATTAAAGAATGTAGAATTGCAGAGCATACCTTATCGTCTCTTTTTAATTGGATTATTTCACGAAAATAGCAAGAATATATTCACAGCCAGATTTTCAGCAATTTCCACTATAATATATGCTCGAAGGAATAAATGTGTTAAATTCCCTATAAGTGTATTTTTGCAATCACAGTAATTGTGAATTAAAGAAGGTAGAGCCCAGAGCATAACCGATCGTCTCTTTTTAATTTCTTGCGCCGCTCAAGCTTTCCCGGTCCGCAAATATTTTCGCGGTTTTTGCTCGGCAGCGTCGATTGGATAAACGTTATTGAATGTGGCCGGAGTTTCGAATAACCGGCATCGAGGAGCTTCGATTCTGCTCGGAAGTGACGGTAAATAGACGAATGAAGAAGCGCGAGACGGGGGTGGTCAGACTTTCGCTCGTCCTAGCAGTTGGCCGCGCGAAAACGACGATTCGGGATAGTTGGAACGGAACGTGGGAGAGGGATACGTTTCGGTACGCTTGACAAATTGACGAGAAACTCTTGAAAGTCTTCTCTTTTCTTTTTTTTTCCTCTCTCTTTCTCTCTCTTTCTCTCTCTCTCTCTCTCTCTCTCTCTCTCTCTCGACGTTGCTCCCTCCACCCCCGCAACGCCGGTGACGCGAACTTAGCGCATTACTTTGCGCAACTTCACGAGGCTGCACACCAACGTTTCACCCCCGAGTCCCAGTTATTTCTTCTCCCACCCCCTCTCCCCCGGGGTGCCAGAGCATTTTGGGCTCTTATCCGATAAAATATGAGAAAGCTGGAAAACTTGTTACTTCATATTGTCAAAAGTTGCGTGCCACGCGGAATGCCGAATGCCCCCAAAATGATTATCAGTGTCACAGAGAGCTGCCGATCGATCTTACCCCCTTCCCATCGATCATTCTTTGAGTTATTCGAATCGGACACCTCGAACTCAATGTAGCAAATTCTTTCCAACAGTCTAATTAAATTTTTGACTTCTTCGGAACACGTAAAAATCTTTCCCTCTTCCAACGTTCTGAAATCTGTCCATTGAACTGTTTAAACAAATATGGTGTACGTAGCAAAGCAGAGGTCTCAAAATCGCGTCGTCAAAATTAGAAAACTGTTTCACGACATATAAGTATGATTGTTATTGTCGAGCTGTTTACGGAGCACTAGCAGTGACTATTTTGCAATATAAAAATAACGAGAACGAGCTACCCACATTTTTAGCAATATTTTAAAAATAATATATACCCAAAGAAATAGATTTGCTAAATAGTTTCTCACGTATGCATCCTTGGAATATAAATCATTTTAAATTAGAAATATTAGAAAAAATTACCGAATTAGTTTCCGGTCTAAATAATTAAATGATGGCAAAGAAATTATTGCATATATTAAGTTGGCCTAGAATTTTTTAAGCAAGCAAATGCCTAGATTAATTCAGTGGACCTTACGGAAAAAATAATATCTAGAATGAAAACAACGGCCCAATAATACGAACACTGCACGAAGACCTTTTGGCACAATTTAATATAAATTGCAGGAGTCAAAGGGAAATCAAAAGCAAATAGCAAACGCTCTTTCCGAGGAAATGATTGTACGAAATCCCTGATCTAGGACAATAAGGACCGTGAAGGTAGACTCGGTTGGTGTTTCGACAATTTCGAAAATCCTCTCGAGACCCGGGATATTTTCTATCGGTTTGCCGGGGTTCAAAAGCTATTCCAGGATATGAAAAGCTTTTGCGGGTATGTAAATAAGGCGATTGTACTATCCCAGCGACGACGAAGAGCCGACCACCTTGTCGCTTCGAACAGGAACGCCGAGCGCTCAAAGCCAACCTAATCAACACTTGGAGTGCAAAGGGTTAAACGTATCCTAAACGGGCCGGGTCCGCAGCCTTTGCAGCATAATCGGTGAATATTTAGGTGAAGCGTTCACAGTCCAATAACGCCGAATCGCCGAGCGTAAACTTTATATCTGTTCATCTTTACGGGACACTGAAGCGAAACAAGAACAAGACAGAGCTGGGTGCCATTGTCTATGACGAATGAAAATATACAATCAAGAGCTGGGGGGAATCCACTGCGAAACACCTAGGAAACTTTATTGTCGAACCTAATCAAACTTATTCGTTGAACAAAAATTCAAGCGCGAAATCAAGTCCAAGGGAAATAATAACAAACTGCTCGCCGTCTGGTTTTCGAGAAAATCGAGTTTGAATGTGTAACCCCTTGCGCTACTATTTAATTTGTGATTATATCGATGAGGAATTTTTCGTCGTTCAGAATTTCATAGAAGAAAAAGGTAGTTTATATTTATTGTATGCCTATGTTTTCTCCGAAGGATATACATCAACTACAAAAAAATAGAATTTTATTTCGTTTAAAAGGAAATTAATGACATACGTATTTATTACACTCTGGTCAGAATCTTCGTCACGAGTCTGACTCGACATTGTAGGACAAGGGGTTAAAGAATACAATATTGTTTTAGAAGCCAGAGAAAATGGTGGTGTTCCATTAATTAAGGGTGCAACTTTGGTTAAATTGGTAGAGAGATTGGCCCAGAAAAAAAAATGTTTAAAGAATACGAGTGTTATATTGTACAGCGGTCGGCCGATGTGTCTGTGCATGATCGTCCGGTTCTACTTACTGCAAACACTCGGTCACGCTCCGTCGGAAGAGAGCAAAGGAACTCTGCGACACGGGCTGGAAATATTATAATACTTTTGTTTAAAAATCGCCGGGACCCTTTCGACCGACCCGGCGATAATTCTCGAAGACGCGGGGCGAGATAAGAGGCGGCAGAAGCGACGGTAGCCCAGGCGATCGAAGAGTCATCAATAGTCCGGAGAGGTGGCTGCAGTTGCGCGCTGCGCCAATGCGAAGTCATTTGCGTAAAGGTAATTAAGGTCGGCCGAACGAGCAGGATCGACCGCGAAATTCGACTCGTCTCGAGGTTCCAAAGGAGCGAATTGTGCGGCGGGTCCGAGTCCGCTAATAAGCCCCGAAACGAAACGTTTAACTAATTAAGAATTTCGCGACCCGCCTTCTTTCCCTGGCTAATTGAACGATTCCTTTCTTTCTTTTCTTGTCTCCCTCTTTTTCTTTCGGGGTCGGGGCATGTTCGTGCTCACGTTCGTTACGACTGTCGCTCCCCGATCGGTCTACTGCACACGTTTGTTTGTTTTACGATACAAGTTTTCGCGCGGAAACGCGTGAAATTTTTAACGAGCACCGTTTCCCCGGACTTTCGACGTCTCGATGGTTGTTACAGCGCGGCGGGAACCCGGTCGATTTGACTGTCTGTAGGAACTTTGTTTTACAAGAGTTCGGCCAACTTCGATCCGCGTTCGACTCCTCTGCGAAAGAGTCGGGAACGATGAGCGCAATTACAGGTGCGCACGGTTTTACACCGGAAATCCTGATCCTGAAACTACCCACGACGGCTACTCGGAACTCGCAACTTGGCTTTAAAATAATTTTCTGGTTATTCCAAGTCATGATAAAATTACTCGTCCCGGCGTACTTCTCTCATGCTCGTACGATACAATTTTTATTCTTCTCGAAAATCTCCGATAGTTCTTACGATTATAATGGTTTTACTCTTGGGGCTATTTGTGCACTCGCTTCTTTCCCATCGATGCGTTTAATTACCTTATTATCGAACGAGATATTACTGAAATCACAGAGACCTCATCCAGGATATTCATTTGGTTTAGTAGACTGTGGATTTTATGCATTTATAAAAGAAAAATTATTATACGTTGTTAGAAAATAATTTCTCGACTAAGACCATTTTCTGACATGGTCTTCGAAGCTTTATCTAAATGTCAAGCAAGATTCACAAATTTATAGTTCACCGTTTAATTTTTATAAACTCCACTCTGTTCCATGGATTACACCACAAGCTCGCATACACAAAATCAATCAATTTTTCACTAATTCTGAGCAAAATATTACGGTCTGCAAATCGTTTTGTCCATCGAGTTGAACTATATTAAACTATATGAAAAATGATACAAATCCGTTTAATTTTTATGAACTCCATGCTGCTCCATGGATTAAACCACAAGCTTGCATACACAAAATGGATACATACATTTTTCACTAATTCTGAGCAAAATATTACGGTCTGCAAATCGTTTTGTCTATCGAGTTGAACTATATTAAACTATACGAATATGGTACAAATCTTTCCGAACCTATTGATTTTTTACCACTGAATCAATTCATCAGCAAGTGAAAAATTTAATTGGAATCGTTGCTTATCGGAGCACACAAACATCGCAGTTTACGAGGGGACATTGTAAGACTTTCAAAGACGGCTCCGAGTGCTGATATTTACAAGGTTGCCGAATAAGCCTGGAAGAGCTAGCTGAAGAATCGATCTCGATGCAGCCTAAAGCCAACCATCTCGGATCAGGGAAAGTTTCGGTCCGCGAGAGACGTTCCGTGGAGAGGTTCGACGGAACAAGATATTCAAGATAATGAATCAAAGCGGCCGGTAATTAATCTCTTCGGAAGTTCCCTGTTGGCTGGCTGCCGAACAACGGCTCGAGGAACGCGCGGATCGGCCCGAAGAAATTTCCGCGTCCCGTCCAGTCGGAATTATATCGACGAAAGGGAATCGCTCGAGGAGAAGGAACTACATAATGGGGAATCTCTCTCTTCACGCAAAGATTGCCCGATCGAGCACGGCTCCGGGCAATTTCGTCCTCGTTCCGACACTGGCTCTATTTCGGACCGAAATCGGCCGATCGGAGAGCAAACGGTTCCGTAATGCCTTTCCCTTTGCGTGCAGGAACGAACAGCCCTGCTTGCAGCTGTGGACTACAAAGGTGCCTTTTTAATCAAATAATTTAAAGAGTTATCGAAACTTCGGAACTTAATAATTAATTCCTATCATTACTAGACAGTAATTTCTCTTCTTATCCATTCTAACGAGATGAGAGACCTACAATATTATTTTCACTGTTCAAATTATTCTACTCGATTCCCTCACGAATGCATAAAATCCGCAGTGTAGTTCTCATTTTTGTATTCATGTCGGAATATTGCGCATTAACCCCTTGCACTACTATTTAGTTTGTGAACGTAATGATTGGAAATTCTACATCGTTCAGGATTTCTTAGAAAAGAAAAGATAGTTTATATTTATTGTATGCCTATGTTTACTCCAAAGGATATATATATTGACTACAGCGAAATAGAATTTTATTTCGCTTTAAAGGGAATTAATAACGTACATATATATTAGACTCTGGTTAAACAGTATTATACTAAGATACAGAAATGAATTTTCAAATCTAACAATTTGATCACGTATGTCCCACTTTTATAACACACAACCTTCAATATTCGCTCAATCGAACGCAAACGACATCGATTTCTGAAACGAGCGAGATCCAAAAGAAAAAATTTGGGTCGAAAGGGTTGGGATGAAGGGGCAGATTTTTTTTTGAGGGAAGGTTTAACTAGGTACGAAGTTTTTACACATCGATATCGAGGAAACGATTACTCTCGTGTTTCTATACTGCGTGGTTGTCGTCGTCTCCGGTCGGGTCGTGCGACACGAACGATTCTCGGAACCCTCGTGTCCGAGTAATTACTCGAGCGACGCTCTTGTGTCGAGAGATCGGCAACAAGGCGGGAAACTTCCTAATAACTATATACTTAAGTAGCCGCTAATGGTACCTCGCGGTCAACCAGTTGAACAACTCAATCGAACGTACCTGCTCCGTTAGCCTGATCCTGTTTACGCGGTAATTGTTTTTGCGGATTAACGAGCACGGCTAAGCGAAATCGCTAATGGGAGAAAAACTGGCTTGTTATTAATCCTCGTCGGCCGTTCTACCGCTGACAGGTTCGCTTGAAATCGCTTAAAAATTGTTTTGACTCCTTAACGCTAGGTTCACGGAGCACTGAAAGTGGTTTTAAGTGATTTCACATGCCCAAATTTTTAGCAAGAAGAAATAAATTTGTTGTACTGTAGTCCCCCGAGGGTGTATCTTTAGAATCTTAATGATTGTAAATTAAAAATATTAAAGCTAGTGTTAAGTATTCCTTCTGGATCCTTAAGTAGTTTTCGAAAATTTTGAAGGTTAAAATAGCCCTGCAGTGTTGTCGAAACATTATTATAAACATCAAAACCGCTACAGATGCGAGGATGATTGTCGAGTATTGATTAAAAATTGATTAAACTTTACGTAGAAAAATGGAATAATTTCTTTTTAAATAGAACGATTTTCCAGTGTCACTGCATCCTAACTTTTTCGACTGCCAAGATACAAACATTGTCGAGATTCCGTGCATCCATTGTTCCCTCGTCGACGACACGTTTCCCATCAGTCACGTATCGAGTAGGACTTTCGTCGAGGTGCTGCGAGAGCGTATTAAACGTCGTAAAATAGTCGTTCAATCAGAAATTCTCTATAAAAATTTTTATACCGGGTCGTCGCGTATTCTCCCGAGCTTATACCCTCTGCTGCGTCATGTAATCAGTCCCTAGGAACACAGCAATCGCCTAAGCCCCGTTATGGATCACGAAATAACAGACAAGAACGTATCGTTGGGTCGTAGGGACGAAATTTTTTTCACCATTTTCTCGCGTTAAACACCATCGAGGCAAAAGGAACAGAAGAGAGGACCACGAGAGTAATTAGAAGTAGCAGGCAGCAGTTAGCAACGATTATCACGATCGAAATATCTCAAGCAGTAATCCTGAGATTTAAATCGAGTCGGAGGGATTTGCATAATCCCTCAAAGACAGGGCGGAAACTTGGACTCGCTGAATTATTCTTTCCATAATTAAGGCGGCATAATCCCGTGGAATACTTGCTCGCGGGAGGAGCTGTAATTCCACGCGTTTTCGAAGTCGCCGGAAAAAAATCGGTTTCGGCTTCGTGTTCACTCTCACGTGATCCGTACGAGATACGTTCCTTTTAACCGAGCAAAAATTTTCTTGAGAATTTTGTGCTCTTGATCGTTTGCAAAAATTATGAACTTCGAGGTAGTTAAAAAAACGGTGGAAGAAAAGAACGGAGGCTATGGAAAATATTGTGGAAATTATGTAGTTGATTAACACTTGATTAACAAGAAAGTTAAAAAATTCCACGAAATCGAAGTAAGTTATTCGATAAAATAGAAATTGAAAAAATTAAATGTATGATATTGTGTGGTTCTTCAACTTTCTTGCATTTTACAGATGATAAAAATTCATTTTAAAGCAGAAACAAATAATTCCGTCACCCAGATATGGGTAACATGGCAGTCAACGTGTTAAATAGATCACTTTCTATCAGAATAATACAGTGGAATATCTGTTTAGAATAGAAATGCAGTTTTCGTTGAAGTCAACATATGGACCGTTTATTTTAAGAGTGGCGTAGGTCCAATTTTTTGACAAAAAATGAGACATCGCATAATTTGTATATTTGCAGCATTTTCAGAATAAACGGTCCATATTGCGAGATATGCTGTCCGAATTTGACGAGCGTGGCAGACAACGGGTTTCGGGGAAGAAGAATAGCGGTGAAAAATGAGGAAGATAGGGACGAGTCTCGGGGAAGGGTTAAACGTTTCGCGGAGCGGTGTTTTCTTCCTTCGGAAGATAGGTGGTAATAGTCTAGAACTCGCGGAATTGAATGAAGCTTTGACGAGAGGTTTGCACACAACGCGAACGAGGGCAGTCTTTACGGTGGATCGAGGGAGCCGCGGGAGCGGGAGGACAACGCCGATGAAAGCTTTCGGTGCGCATCGAGGAGCGGTTGCGCGATAATAATGAACAGAGCCCGTTGTAATCGCGGACCAACGTGTTATGGTTGCCGGATTGTCGACGACACGAACCGTACAGCAGACGAGCGTTAATAAAGTGCACCGGGAGAGCCTTACAAACGCGGCTCCGCACGGAGTCCCATAAGCGAGCACAATACGAAAGCGCCGCGCCGGTTTCCGCACACAGCACACACCGAGTTTGCGAAAGCGAGGGCTCGCGGTAAAATTCGATGCAATTACGAGCGTAATCACGGAACTGCTCGTCTCGTGCTCCGATTTACCCTCGGTCGATGGATTAACGCCGCCCACGGAGATTAGTGCAATAACAACAACCGAGACCGTTCCGCGAAAACAAGCTCCGAACAGCTGCAAAAATGAAGGCACAAAAATATTTGCAAATCTGCACCGTACCATCATTCTGGTGGTTGCCATACCTTAAAATTTTTATTTGCAAAGATTGTCAGAGAGTGTCTCGCTTTTAATCATTTCATTAGTGGACTAGTATTGATTTGAATGTCTTCGAAGATTGAAAATTATAAACTCGTAGAGGCAAATCTTTTATTGAAACACACATTGAAAAGCACACATCAAAAATGAAGGCACAAAAATATTTGCAAATCTGCACCGTACAATCATTCTGGTGGTTGCCATATGATAAAATTTTTATTTGCAAAGATTGTCAGTGTCTCGCTTTTAAGCATTTCATTTGGTAGACTAGCATTGATTTGAATTTCTTCGAAGATTGAAAATTATAAACTCGTAGAGGCAAATCTTTTACTGAAACAGACATTGAAAAGCACACATCAAAAATGAAGGCACAAAAATATTTGCAAATCTACACCGTACAATCATTCTGGTGGTTGCCATATGATAAAATTTTTATTTGCAAAGATTTTCAGTGTCTCGCTTTTAAGCATTTCATTAGTGGACTAGTATTGATTTTAATTTCTTCGAAGATTGAAAATTATAAACTCGTAGAGGCAAATCTTTTATTGAAACACACATTGAAAAGCACACATAAAAAATGAAGGCACAAAAATATTTGCAAATCTGCACCGTACAATCATTCTGGTGGTTGCCATATGATAAAATTTTTATTTGCAAAGATTTTCAGTGTCTCGCTTTTAAGCATTTCATTAGTGGACTAGTATTGATTTTAATTTCTTCGAAGATTGAAAATTATAAACTCGTAGAGGCAAATCTTTTATTGAAACACACATTGAAAAGCACACATAAAAAATGAAGGCACAAAAATATTTGCAAATCTGCACCGTACAATCATTCTGGAGGTTGCCATATGATAAAATTTTTATTTGCAAAGATTTTCAGTGTCTCGCTTTTAAGCACTTCATTAGTGGACTAGTATTGATTTTAATTTCTTCGAAGATTGAAAATTATAAACTCGTAGAGGCAAATCTTTTATTGAAACACTAGACAGCCTGGATAATACGTGTAGACCAGTCCAGCTCTGAAATTGTGTCAGTCTGTAGATAACAAATGACGTATTGACATAGTTTAGGAACATCGTTGGTACTTCCTATTGGAAAACCTTGTATTTACCGTAGATCGATAACACCTGGTGATTGACAAATAGACTGTAGGAATTTTTAATGTAATTTTAGACATTGATCGACTGATTTATACAAGATAATGGCCCTGTCATTCTACTGATAGTATTTTAAAGAAGATGTAAGTCTACCGATAAATTTGAGAAAGTAGGTTCAAAACAATATAAAAATAAATAGAAAGCTCGGAGGTATGATAGAGTAGGATTTTTGGAAGGACACGAAGGGCTCGTTATCTGGTGACAGTACCTTTATCAATACTTTCGACTATCTACATACATAGATAAACGTGACCAATTGACGATAGTATAATCAGAATATTAGAAAGTATAGTTTCCGTCATACTATTCTCCTCCAACTGTCTAGCATTGTTTTCAGTTCAGGATTGCTGAATCAAGTTTTATTAAGTTATTGAAAACCTGTCGATACCAGGAATTTGAAAATTGAGTATCATACAGAGTAATCCAAATCGAGGGCAGTTTAAGTCATCATTTTGCTATTCACAAATTCGTTCGTGTGGCACAGAATTTTATAATAAAAATTTTCGTCCACGTACAAATTCCGCATCTCGACTGGCCCTTCGACTTTTAACATTTCATTCGCATTCTCATTTACAACGTTAACATTACCGTGAGGATCAAGGCTTGTTTTACAGGCGTGTGTGTGTACAATATCATTACATTTTCTTTTAATTTAATTAACGTTCAGCTGAGCGTAACAAAATGCAATAATGTTGAGGTAGAGCAACTTCGTTTGCATTTCTTTCTATCAGTGAAATTCCCCATGGCGGTATGCAAAATTTTCGGATGATGATGTAGAGAACAGCATGGTCGATCAGAATAATATAGAAGTAGCTTTGTCACGTGAACAAACGAACTCGCGGCCACCAATTGACGCGAATAACAGTCGACGGACCCGTTAAATAAACAGCTTGATAACGCTCCTCTCGATTTTCCTGCGCTCTGCCTGCGGAAACATCTACCGGGAATGCAATTAATATGCATCCGTCGTCGATGACGAAAACGAAAAAAAAAAAAAAATACACCGGCGTGAAATTATCGAGAAAATACATATACACATCGTGCGCTTTTGCGTGGGCTTCGCGAAAGCCCGTTACCGAGCCATGAATATATACATGTAAATTCCGTACACAGACAGGCCGAGTTACAAGCAGGATCGCGACTTTTACGAGGCCATAACCGGGGAATTAAAATTTTTACACGGACCGCGCCATTTTGAACGCGATTGCCCGTGAAACGGAGTAAATTGGTTTTGTAATGGCCGCGCGCGCTGCTTCGAATTACCGCGGATTTGATTTTATCGATGGCACACCGAGAAACGATCGCGTCGTTTATAATACCGAGCAGAATCTCCTTTATCGGTGCTGTTGTCCAAGCCTAGACGCACAGTCCGAGACTGCTCGGAAACTTTGAAAATCAACGCGACACTTGCTCGATCATGTCAATTCGAGTGGCGACTCGAGAAGCCTGAAAATTACTGTAACACAATTCGAAACGAGGTTTACTAAATTCCTATTAAATCTTGTAATACGAAATATCAGATTTGAAGTCATTTGATCGTTGAAATGATTTCTTAACCAGACGTTAACAAGACTAGACGTTCATTGTTGCACTGTTTTAATATTCAGCGAAAAATTATTTCAATCAAACTGCTGTCGCCTAGTATATTCGCTCGTTAAAAATATGCAATTAGCAAGTACATTCAATTTCGTACACATAAAATGATGAAGACCGGCTACCTCGAAAATGTTCATATAAAAAAAACGACATATCCTGGGGCTAAAACAGTTTTATTCATTCCTCAGCAGTGGTAAGGTTAATAGAATACAATGTCATATTGTTACGCACTTGTTAAAACGTTTGGAGCTAGACTTGCCACTGCTGAAATTATAAAGACACTTTAATAGAAAATTACTAAATACGTCGCTTAATTCCTGCACAAAAGAATAATGGAACTCTTGCATAAATTATAATTAGACTGCGGATCTTTATGCATTTATGAGAATAATGGGTAAGCACAATTTAAAGCAGTAGACATATTAAAAAGATATAAGAGTGCCAACGTATATTGGTTTTAGCTTGATAAAATAATTAAAGGAAGGAAGAAATTTTTATTTCGCTCCTGTGCCTTGCAGTCAATGCAAACATTTTTTATTTTGCATAAAGGTGAGCTGTTTAATTATAATATTAAAGAGGCAAACAGCACTTTTATTCTATTTTTATAAAATTATAACTAGTTATACATTTTAATAATAGAGAAAGAAACAGCAATTCTATTCAGATTAGCGGTCCAGGCGAGGCTTATGAATATTTCCTGTACGCAAAAACGATAGTGTACAACCATAAACGCACGAAGATCGGCAGGCTAATGACGATGCATGCGCGACAGAACAGTATCGCCTCGGAATTAGCAAAGAACTCTCGTGCAAGATATCGAGAAACGATTCCCTAACGAGGGAACAGAAATGGTACGAGGAGACAGGAGGCAGAACAGCCGGCTGGTCCTGCGAAACAATCGAAGTAACGACCCTGTCGATAGATAAGATGGGTTTGTCCCGTCGATAAAGGTGCGGTATACTAACCATCGAGCCAACACCAACGAGCGTGGAAGACACACGCTCACGCGCAGACACACGCCGATCGGAACTCGAAGAAATCATTTCCTCGAACTTCCACAATAGTCGGAGCTGCTCCGGAATACTTGTGTGTACACGCGTCTTATCGGCCGTATCGGTCCGCATAACGTGACACCCTCGAGGAATCCTACTTGAGATTAGGTCTACGGGACCTGGCTTTAAGGTTGCGTTCTCACGAACAGACTCGTGTGTCAGGTAGCGCTACTTTCTGGATACTTGCGATCACGTCTGCGAGTCCTTGAACACCTGGTTACGTTTCTGGTTGTTGTCGCATTGCTGATTGTAAATGTTGCTAATATTTAATGTGTGTGCTCGTAACTCAGAACTAGACTTCGAATCTTCGTGAAAAATAAAAATTATTCGTATAAATTGTACGATACAGGAAGCAAATAGTAATTTCATTCTTTCTTTCATGATTTTAATCAGCTCAAACTAGCTCATTCATATTTTTAAATTTAAATTTTCGTCGTAAGTTCATGAAAATCCACAGTCTATTAATAACGAGTGCCTATTTCTTTCTGTATCTTTTGAAAGCTTGATTGTTTGGAAAATTCTTAATTTTTGTATTTCGTCGTTCCATCGAAAATCTAGTTTTTCAGAAGTCAGTTGAAATTGTTAGTTATGTATATCGAATTCAATAAGGAAATTAACGTTAACCTCGAATGAATGGATTGAAAAGATTGTATGTAGACTGAAATTGCTATATAAGGATATGAATGGATAATTCTGACCGTAATGAGATAATTAGTAGCGTTCACTGCCCAAATATTAATGAAGCGGAACATGATCATTGACCGATTTAACACGTTCGTCAATAGCTGTCATTTTGAGAACATAACACTAGTCTGCAACAATTTATGTTGAATACAGAATTTTATTCAGCATGACAATTTCAGTGGCAAAAAAGGAAATTAATATTTTTACATTTCATTGGGTTTTATCGTTGAACACGTTATTCATTAACATATGTATGTGATGAACAAGAGTGTACATTGCTCGGGACATTGATGATCTAATTCAAACTAGTGTTTCGAGTTATACCTTACTAAAAAAAAACCTGTTTCGTAATAGTTTGGGCGAAATATTCTCGTGAATGTCAGTTAAATTTACGTAATTCGATAATGGCAATCGTATTTTAGCGGAAAGGCAAATTATAGAACAGATTAAAGGTACATTCTCAATCGAATCGGGGTCAATCGTCAGGATAAGTATTAACTGGGTTGCATTTTATTCTCGAGATTTTGAGTGTAAAAATAGTTGACACGGTCGAATAAATCGCGTTGGATCAAGAACCCCGGTCGAAATCTGAAATATCATCGTTGCTTTTAGCGATTCGTGGATCTGCACGAAAGAAAGCGTTTTTAAACTGCAACAAATTTGAATCGGGACGAATATAAAATTAACCATTGCATCGGCACGAAGAAAGTTTCAACAATGTAGATACAGTAACACTTGAATCGTTACAATATTTTTCTGTGCCTACAAACAATATTTCTTGTTCATACGAAATAATCCTTGAAAAATTTCGTAATACCTATTTAAACCATTAAACGATCACCACTCGAAATCATCGCTGCATTATTGAAAAACGTTTCTCCTAAAATCATCGAAACGCACTTGTTCACGTATTCGAAATCAAAAGTGCTGTGTTCTATCGATGACGAATTGCGGAAATTGCCGAACACATTGTGCGTAAACCATGATTAATTCAAACGATGGCCACTTCGATTAAGCATTGTTAACTCGTTGACCGCTACACCAATTTTGCGCGTTGTGTTCTCGGCATTACAATCGAATTCTCATAATTCAAGAACACGACGGCGAAATATTCAATGAAATCATTAAATACAGTGATATCTCTATATTTGTCGCCAAAGTCTGGATGATAATCGTCGTGGAATCATCCCCACTACCTCTAGCCTGTGAGGGACCCCGAAGCTCGAGAGGTCTCAAGCATAATACAGCTCGAGTGTGTCTCTTACTTGACGCTGACAAGACCTGAATTGTGACATATATCGAGAAGTCACTGTATATAATAATTGGAAGAAATTTTGATACGCGAATCAAGGGATGGCCACCGTGTCCCAATGACTAGACTGTTGGCCAGCGCGCGCAAATTGCAGAGTATTAGCAGATAATTTCCAAGCAAGAAGAAGATCGCGATAGTTAGGGGTGTCTATCGATCACCGATGAAAGAATAAAGAAAAATCCATCCGGCCGGGGATCGTGACTTCGCAGGAATGTCGGCCACGCTCCGAAGCACAGTGAGCGTCTCGGTGGTGGTAGTTCCAGGTTTTACGATCCGCCAGCAACGAGAATCCCCGAGGACTGCAAGATTTTCGTGATCTCCAGGGCTTTCGCTGTGCAACCAAGGAGTCCTGGGGTTGAGAGGGAGGGGAGGGGAGGGGAGGCGTAGGCGAGGAAGTCGCGAGCGAAGTTGAAAGGGTGAATCGATTCGGAGAACTCTCGTGCGAGGGAGAAAATTCCATTTTCATAATATCTGACCGGGGATTTCCCGCGGCCGCTCGACAAACATTTGCCCGGCGAACGCGCGGAAAATTCGCCGTTTGTAAACACCGTCGCCGTCGTCGTCGTCGTCGTCGTCGTCGTCGTTGCGAAACTGCCGTCGCGTCGGATCGTTACGCGTGCGCGCGTCCCTTATTTATAGACGTTCTTAGGAGGAAGGTGCGTGGGCGTTGGTGAAACAGTCGGCAAAGGAGTCCGTATAGAGCTGAGTAAGACTATCAATCACGAAGAAGCTGGCCAAGCAGGGGTGGCTCTAGCTCCGGGCTGCTTTGCTCGCTGCCCCCGTTGACGTTCACGCGAGTAATTGCTTTTCCGACACGTGCGCGCCGAAGACGAGACGAGACGCAACGTCGACGTACGCGTCGTTCCAGACGGCCTCCTAGTCGTCAGGCTGGACCATCTTCTGAATACCTGACGAGCGGAACGACGTTTAATCGCGCGCGATAAATCTGCCCCCGTGTGTATGCAACAGCTGTTAACAGCGAATCATGCGCCGCCCGGCGCATTCCGATGCACTCGCCGCTGCGGTGCGCCTCCTAAGTCTAGGAGGCATAGTCACACTGCAATAGTCATAGTCATAGTGTGGCATAGTCATGCCACAGTGCGTTGGCGATGAACAACAATGAAGTAACCGACTTTCATCTTGGTATTCAAAACGAGTACTAACTGTGCCTAGATACTTCAAAAAAGGTACCGAGGTCTTCGGAACTTCTATTGCAATCAATATTTAAGATTTCTTGCTTGAATCCTTGTCGAAACTTTTTCTATTCTACGTTAATTGTCAAAGTTACTAATCAGAGGTAGCAGCATATGACGAAACTAAAATAGTACAGAATAACATGTGGCCAAACCGATGGTCTTTGTTCCATGTAAAAATTTTCTGTGTCAATTGACAGAAACAGGAGCCAAATTTTCCTCTTTCTAGAATAATTTTGATACGCTTAACATATCAATATTCTGAAATTCTTCCTTCTGATCGTTATGCTATATAAAAATTGTCTGTGTCAATTGACAGAAACAGGAGCCAAATTTTCTTCTTACTAGAATAATTTTAATGATCTGCTTAACATATCAATATTCCTAAATTCTTTCGGTCCTTTAACTGTTCTAAACTTAATCTATTCATTTTTGTCCTAAACGCATAAAATCCGCAGTCTACATATGACGCATACTGTCCCATAGAAGATCACATTACCGGGGAACGTACGCCAGGACGTTTCACCATAAATTTCGAGAGTCGAGTCGAAGAAAGCCAAGGGAAAACATACACAGAGCCCCGAAGATGTAGGACAATAGTAGGATCCAAGAAGCCTCGATGTTCTATTGTACACCGGTACGAGTTCCCATGCTATCAATAACAGTGATCAGGAAAAAGACAAGTCGGGCGCGTTCCATTTGAGTGAAGAATCCGTTGCCAAATTACCAGCACTAGTCGGCGAGGAATCGAGGATACAATGCGCGGAGTATCTCGACGGTGCTGGTCCATTACCAGCTCAGAATGATGAAAGGAGCCTAGACACAACCACTGTCTCGATGTTCGGTCGAACGATGCCTGTTCCGCGTCATCCGAAACGTCTTGCCCATATCGATTGGCGCTAGAGGATCCATAAAACGCGAGAGTGGCTATTACCGAGGGGGAGCATTGTGCTTCTTTGGCACGTAAACCAGTCACGAAGTTACCAGCGTCTACATTCCGGTGTCGTCGTTACGTTAATCGTCACCGGTGTCTCTGTCGATTCGCGATCCCTCGTCTTCCTTTGACGCTGCACGTCACTTCGACCGAACCGCGAATATTTCACGAAAACCTTTTCGCGTTGATCGTACTCGTACTCCTCTTACAGTAAAAATTCGCTCTTTCTTTTTTTTAACACAAAAAAATTGTGGCACAAAACATCAATAACTAATCATTTCCAGATCTATATTAATATAATTTTCTTGTCTTCCCTAAGCATTAGGAATCTATTTCTAAAGTTTTGCCCACCATTTACGAAATACCCTGTATACGTCCCAAATGCCTGATAAAAGTCCTAGACTATCCCCACTCCCGCAGAGAATACCCCGTGAGGGGTCAAGAAGTCGAGAGACCTCAGTCGAGGGTCAAGGTCGCGTGAATCAAAGAATCTCCTGACCGATTAATGTCCGTGACTGGACCCGCGTTTTGGACATGTATCGAGTAAGCACTGTAATATGTGCTGTTCAATAAATTCCAGTGGGAAGACACTTTCAATAATCGTATATACCTACAATACAATAAATCGTACGACTGGTTAATTTATTTATAATTATACGATATCGATTGCCCCTGGCAGGCTCCGGCTTGTTACATAAAACAATAACGTATGCCGGTGAAATCAATATTGTACTATTCATATCGCGCTCTTCTCTTTTCTCTGCATACGTTTCATAACCAATTTCTTACTGTAGAAAACCGATCATTTGGTCATCGGTGGTGGGTTCGATGTAAAAATGAAAGCGACAGCTTGTACCGTTTCGCGAGGAGGTACATGCAATTGCCCGGTCCCGGTCGTTGAAATGTTTTATTGCATGCAACGTGCCTCGTTCATGAAATATTAAAACAATTTACCGAAGGATAGTCACGAACTGTCTGAATATTATGTCATGTTCTGTGATCTGAAATTAGAGTATCGATTAATTTGCCCGGTTCCATGCGAACTACGTGGATACGTCAATGGTAGCAAACGCGTTAATTATATCGAGTACGAGTCACAGGCGACGCGTAACGAAGATTTCGAGGATCTCGGGGCAGGATGATTTCCGTGATTCATGGATCGTCCCCCAGTGATCCGTGGATACCCGGCGCATCCGTGGAGAGGGTGCTCGTCGATTGGCAGACGACAGAATCCGTAAAACGCGAGACCGGTCGTTAGAGAGATAAGCTCTCCGGGAAGCTTCCACAGTTAAATGCTCTCTCGCGCGTGGTCACGCCGCCGGTCGGCCGTAATCCTTTTAGGCCGGCAGCCCTACCTTCGGTTCTTAAAACATTTTCTGTACAGCACGGGGCTTAACGGCTTACTACTTGAGGGCAATCTGTAAAGTGCCCGCTAGGACCGGCCGAGTCGCTCCTCGACCCATTAACAGGCCACTTACCGCCTGCCCGAATACAGACTGATCGAACGGACCGGCCAACGATCACCGGACTGCCTCGAGAATCGGCGTAACGAGCCTGCAGTTTCTCTTTTTGCACGGATTTCCGCGAATGTGCATCCTCCTCCCCTCCCTTCCCCGTTCTCGATTCGATACCGAGGACAATGCGCTAATTCGAACGAACGCGCGAACTTTCTCGATTACAGCGACGGCGGAACCGTCGGATATACGCTTCATCCTAACGAGCATCAGTTGCTTCAGTTATTTCAACAGCTACCTCGCTGTCAGTGAAGATCATTCTGCCAGACACTTTCCTGTTGGTTCACTGTTTTCAGACTACAACGGCAATTAACGTTACAGGCTTTTCATTTGCGTTTCGTCTGGCTTGAGCTGTGGACGTCTCCGTTGCTGTGTGTGACAGGGAAACTATTGGCTGCTTAGTTGCTTAGTCGCATAGTTGCATAGTTTTATAGTTTCATAGTCGCTTAGTTACATAGTTTCATAGTGTGGCATAGTGACTTAGTTGCATAGATGAAGAATTGCGTAGTTGCATAGTTGCTCAGTTGCTTAATTGTATAGTTACATAGGTGCTTAGTTACATAGTTCTATAGTGTGGCATAGGGGCTTAGTTGCATAGTCAAATAATTGCGTAGTTACATAGCTGCTTAGCCACTTCATTTCATAGTTGCATAGTTGCTTAATTACTCAATGAAATAGTTACATAATTGCCTAGTGGCATAGTGTCTTAGTTGCATAGTCAAAGAATTGCGTAGTTACACAGCTGCTTAGGCACTTAATTGCATAGGTGCATAGTTGTTTAGTTGCATAGTTGCTTAGTTGCTTAGTTATTTACTTACTTTGTGCTCACGTTACTTCATTTCGAACTCAAATGCCATTACGTCTGCTACAATCGTGGGCTCACGAGCAGCCTTGGAAAAATCAGGCTGTCTCGTATACAATATGCATCGAAGAAAAATACAGAAAGGTTTAATACTTCATATCTGCTAAGGGAGCCCATAAATCTCCCAGTAACTGCATGAAAGATCTCCGGGAAGATCGAACGATGATATCAGTCAGAAAGATCAGAGGCTATTGCATTCAGATCTCCAAAGACGATACCACCTAGTAGACGTAGTATATCCTGGTGGAACAATACAGCTAGATTTTCGCCGTCGGTGTCCCGACGATCGGCACTGTCGAACCTCTAATTACGATGTTCGGAGAGACGGGGCGCATAGCACTTCGATCGCCGGAAGACAACAGGTTGCGAAAGGCACTGGGCGGGTTTGCGAACAGAGAGAAACGCTTGTGCATGTCTTTCCGCGGGATCGGACGCTTGTAATTCCGCTCGTCGTCGACGGACGGTCATTCCGGCTCGTTAGAAAACGAACGTGGACGAATTTCGTCGGACAAAGCGTGATCACGCTCGGCCGGACAACCTTTGCCGGTCCTGCCAGAAGCCGTGAACAAGCACCACCTGACAGAACTACGTGAACAAGCCGTGCTACAAGCCGCAACAAGCTGTCTCAAAACCCCTGCCCGAGAAATTGGCACGTACCGTCGCGACCTGTGCTAGAGGGTTTGCAAACTCCCCGAGAAAATAGCCCCGCGCACCACCCGCATCCCCTAGAAAACCCCCCGTGTCACCCCCATGAAAACACCGATGGTACTGACGTCACGGGGATGACCCGGCTAGGATGACTGTCCTGGGACGATGGATGCTGCCGTGAATCATCTCTGGTGACGCAAACAGTTGCTCAGAGATGCAAACAGTTGCGTCTTCCTTGATCGTCGCGTTAGAAATTTTTCATAATAAAGGATACCTGCTGTTGCGAATCTCTGGTGAGTAGACTGCGAATTAACGAAATAAATAATCGCCTCTTCCTCCGATAATTTTAATCAGTTGACGTTAAGATATCACTGTTTTATAATTTCCTCTACACATTGTTATTATAAATGTCTAAAATCTGCAATCCACTGATGAGAAATAAGCAGCAACGGAAACCCTGCTTTATCTCAAAGAACTAGGTTTCCAAAATACAGAAAATATTGATGCGAAAGAACTCGAACGGATCTAGCCATAGCAGCCACGAAATCGGCAAAAATGATCGGTGAGAAAGGATCGGCAAAAGAAGCAGCTCTCGGAGGCGTGGTCGCTAAGAGGGTCACTAGTTCGAGGGTGAACGGTAACAAACAATTCGGTCGGGATTAGCATCGTCTAATTGAAGGCTCCTGTTCCACAATTGAAATCGGTATTCCAGCAGATACGCGGACCGATTCTATGTAAAGTAGCGCGTCAAAGGCCTACAGATCAAGTTGTTCCGTGAGTCCCAGTTACACGGCTACCCATGGGAAATCTCGGCGAGCATCTCCGACGGCGCAACCCCTGAGTCACTCGCAAGGCATAAGGAAACATTCTATAGATACGTCCACGAGTGACTGGCGCACCGAGATCGGTAATGGTCGCGAGAATTTCCAGAGGTCTCCTCGGACCAGCCTGGCTTTCTCGGCGCAGCGATGGTATTCTGATCCGACGACCTGGGTCGATTCGGTCTTTTGATTAAATTTTCTCGAAGACCACAGGTAATCTCCCGCACCTATTATCGTCACGATAATCAGCCGTCACTCGCTGAATAATCTATCCTGCTCTGCCATAATAAGATTTCGAAGACGATCTGACGTCGTTCCGCGGTTTACTGCGAATTACACCAATTTTTCGACGCGTCTTCAATTAGGCCAAAGGGAGAAGACTATTCCCGCTGCTTGACTCGATTATCGTAGACTTCTATCGCGTTCTAATTCTTGAAACCTCTTTGCTAGGTTTGAGAATCTATTTTTTGAAAATTATCATGTCTGATTTAACAGGTTGACTGCCATGTCACCCATATGTGGGTGCCGGAATTATTTGTCGGAATTATGATTGTACCAAATTCGATTAGAATCCGTAAAATTCAAGAAAGTTGGAGGACTACTCAGTATCATACATTTAATTTTTTCCAATTTTATGATGGAATTTTTGAGGTTTCTAGTTTGGCAGTCAAAGTGTTAAATTTTCCGATAATTTTTCTACTTTCTTCTACAGACTATTTATTCTAACTAGTTCTCGCATGATACCGCTGCTTGACTCGATTATCGTAGACTTCTGTCGCGTTCTAATTCTTGAAACTTCTTTGCTAGGTTTTGAAAACTATTTTTTGGGAATTATCATGTGTCTTATCGAAATTTTCCGATAATGCCTATTTTTCTACTTTCTTCCATCTATTCCAACTGGTTCGTAAATGAAGTATTCAGTAGCAGTTTCATTCGTAAATCAATGAGTTGCCTCGTGTGTGATATATTTTGTCAAAAATTATTGAAGTCCTTTCGACGAAACATTCTCAGAGGTAGAAATGAAAGAAACCGGACTGCAAACAGTGGCGACAATCATGAAACTGCCGTTTGACATCGAGGTACAACCCTTTCGCTTCTCGGCCTGATTCCGGTGAAACGATGCTCGTGCATAATGACGCCGCCACGGATATTTGCATACCGTTGATCCGAGAACGCGTGATCAATACGAGGGAAAGAATAATTGTGTGTAAAGCGTCGCCAAGTTCTCCGAGAACCTTCGAGCCACTCGTGGTCCCGCACGGTGTCGTCATTAACACGGCAAGCACTCGACGGGTTCTTTTTTAGCAGACACGCCGCATCACACCCCGCACTCCCAACACCCTTTTCCAACCTTTGACTTATCTGTTTTCACGCCCCCGTTATCTGTTCGTCTCTTGCCCGGACTTTTATTTGTTGGCTTTTCTCGGCCGGTTTGGCTCGTGCTGATTCCCGAACCTATTGTCCGAGAGGACACCCACCACGAGTGCCCTTTCGGCCAGGTATTATACAGGGTGGCTCGTAACTGGTGGTACAATCCAGTCCAAGGCGATTCTGCGAGGAAAAATCAATCGCTCATTTTTGAGAAAATCAACTCTTTGTCTTCACCCTTTGGTACAATTGTACTGCATTTATTCAGACTATGAAGTATCATGCTGTGACCATTCTAAAATTTTGTAAAAATTTATTAAGATAGTTGTGGGCGTATAATTGAAGATTTTAATCAAATTGTCGTGCAATAACAGTAACGAATAGAAATTTTGTAAGGGTGACCATTGCGGGGTTGATTTAAATCCTCTACCGTCTATTGCACGTGATGGAAAATTTTTCCAACAATTTTTGACGCGGTACAATTTCAACACTGATCATGAGAAACGCTGAACACAAGCATTCACAGGAACATAACTACCACACAATTGATTTACTGACGCAGAGTAAAATTATAGAGTTAATTGTCCTGAAAAAGAATCGGACGATGAAGAAAATTTCATTACTTCTTCTCGTGGAATCGCACTGTGCTCGATCGCACCACCAGTTAGGAACCACCCTGTATGTAGGTGAGGGTGTCCGAGGGTGGCGATAGGTCCACCTATAGTGAAGAATAAGAGGCCTTACAATGGCCCGTCGACGAGGGCTATGTCTACCGGGGTGGTCACGCAAAATCGCCGGCTCATAAAGCAGACTTTTGTCCAGGAACCTGGCTTCCCGACCCCTCTCGAAAGGTGAGAAAAGTTCGTGACACAGGTAACCGAGATCCTACCATTGTCCTGCGAGATTAGGGACCCCATCGGCCGCCATTTGTTTACCGACGGACCGAAAACAGGGTCAGATTTCTCGGACCTTGCGACAGGTAGTTCGCTTCTAAACGCTTAAAAAATGACCCGTAATATTACAATTAGTCTTTCATCGAGCAACCTTGATCCAGAAACTCTTGGGAACCGAGAATTTTGATTTAATTATAAGGTGAATGAAAATAATATTGCCACTAAAATCTTGCACTATTAAATTCTTTTGATCGCATGGGAACCACGAACGAAAAAATGAATCGTTGCTAAAATAACAACCGCTCGTGGCTAACATTCGACAAGTTATTTACTTGCTCATCAGCCCCTCCAGTTCCAGCTCGAACGGAACCGAAAGTCAGAGGGCGAGGTTTCCGAAGAAAATTGCAAAGAAGAAGACCAAAGTGGTCCGGCGTTTTACGGTACAAGAAAAGCCTGCACAGCTCAACGAAGCTGCTACTATAGTCGATCAATAAAAGAAGAAACTTACGAATTAAACTTTCTAAGACTCCTTCGACTTTCGTTTGAAAAGTCGAGGCTCTCGTTTGTCCCAAGCATCGAGCAAGCTCTTGGCTTTCGGTTTCGTTAATAAATCACCGTGTTTCGAATGGCAGCTTGCGTTGCACACGAAGATTTCGGCGCCGAAACATAACCTCTATTGAAGAACTTGCCAGTGAAAAGATATTAGAAGAATTTAAATTTTAACATTATTTTTGACTTATTGAGATTGTCCAAAGAGAAATCATACTTTGGTATAACCTCTGCTTCTTAACTTGAATCATTTTTAGTTTGCACAGAGATCCAGTTTAATTGTCAAGATGGAGGATTAACAAAACTCGTGAACATTGCAGAGTCGAAGCAAATTTCTTACCCTCGTGGAAAATTTTTATAGACGAATGTGTATAAAAAGATGAACTGAGGAGTTGATGGATCATTTTCATATCGATAGATTTAAACAGTTATCGTTTTGTTTCCAACAAAAATTCCGCTCGAACTTGTACGGTTCATCGAAGGGAATGTGTTTGTTGCTGAGGAATTTTCATGGAAAGAAACGCTACCCTCTCAGGAGCTTCTTTTAAAAGCGTTCTCGTAAAACAGATAGTTTATGATCTGCAAGAAAACTTCCATGGAAACAAGTTATGTTGAAATGTTCGTTAAAAGCGGTTCCATAAAAGGAACAGAAAAGGGCTTTCAACCGTGAAGCACCCAGACAAATGTTATAAATAAACGACGATATGCAACAGAATAGAGTGTTCAGCATTTGTCGAAAATATCTGTGCCTATGCGTTAACGAAGAGGTACGGATGCAGTGCACTATCGGCACAGAACATATTAATATACCCGTTCAATAAATAAAATAACTCGGAGCGCTTAGCTCGGAACAAGCATGATGTTTTATTTCACGCGAAATGGCTTACGCTGGCCCGGGAAATTCAGCAGATTCGAAGCAAATGAAAAATTGACCCGCGAAATGAAAATGGGGGCTGCATCGCCACAAATGCATCGAAGTAGTTACGCATGTATGGCGTCGCGTCGGGACGAAAACATTTTGACAGATTGCCAAAGATTAATCGATTTTGTGCCGAAGCGAGTGCAAAATCTCAATGGAAACCAAAGTAGGACATATTTTTTATTGACCAAGCCACGTGCAGTTTAGCCATTACAGGACCAGAGTCACGTTTCTCATATTCAACGAGCACAAGCGCCGGTAAGCTTTTGTCAATCAGTGTCTCCTGGACAGCGGATTTTATAAATTTACAACAAACCCGGATAGATCAACTGAAGAACATCCAACATTTTCCGGCAAGAAATAAAAAATTCGCCAGGCCATTCTCGATTGGATTTTAACACTAAACGCGTACCGAGTTATAAAAGTAACAGGAACGTGTTGCCTTATAAAAATGACAAGATTTACTTTATTTAGACTTTTCCTAAAGATATTTATCGAATTGCCCATGAAAGCATCTTTGTAATTTCAATAATTGTACCGAGTTATAAAAGTAACAGGAACATGTTGCCTTATAAAAATGACAAGATTGAATTTATTTAGACTTTTTCTGAAGATATTTATCGAATTGCTCATGGAAGCATAATTGTAATTTCAATAATTGTGAAATAAAAAATCTAGAACCGGTCATTTGACCGGTGGTGGTGAGTTTAGCGTTAAAAGATTCGTATGGGCGTGCTTTCACGATCAAGAAATAAAACAGCCGCATTAATTCGAAGAGTGCCGGTGTGTCTTGTTGGAGGGGAAAGAAAAAAAGAACGTGGATAGAGGCGGGCTTTGCGAGGCTCCGAAGTTCCGTGGAAGTCGGAATCATCGCGAAACAGGTCCGCACGGCATGCATTAGATGTTTGCACATTCACGAGTTCTTTCGTAGCCTTGCCGGCAAACGGTGCGGAGCCTTTGGAAGCTCCGGGAACTCTTCCCCACCGGTATTGTATGTAGCGAAGCGTGGTAGCTCGTAAGTTTCGGCCAAGTTTCAGAAGCGTCAAACAGCAATGGCCCGAAATTCGCACAATACGACTCCGAAAGGCATTCAACTTTCTTCGCCGGAAATCGGGACGCCGGTAGGCGATTGCGTCAAAACGGCTCTATCAACTTCCTCGAAACGCTAAACATTAATTAACGCGCTCTGGGAGCTCTCTCACCCTCTATCTCGAAGAGAGAGAGAGAGAGGGAGTGAGTTTGATACGTACAGTTTCCTAGCGCGTTAACCGGAAAATCCGTTTGTCAATCGCGATATTAATCGACGAGATTTCGCGGCGGGTAGAGGAAAAATTTCGAATTACAGGTCACGAAAATTGAAATTGATTAATATGCAGCTACGCGAGACCCGACCGAGGGAAAGAGAGGAAAAGAGAGAGAGAGAGAACGTCGAGCGCATGCCGGCGGATAACGGCCACGGAATCGATAATAATTTGCCCCGCGTTTAATGGGACCGTAATCAACGGGCCGGTCTCGCGAAACCGCGCTTTGTCCGCGGATTTAACTGGCATTTTTCCCTTATTATTTTCGTGTGACGATTTCTAGGTGTAGCCTGTTCCGCGCGCCGCGCGACCTAAATATCGCACGAGCTCGGAAAATTGATCATTCATCCTGAGCCGCTCACGCAGCCAGACCCGCTTTCAAATTTTACCATTCGCTAACCCGAATTTCTCAACCCGAAATGTCTGTCGCAAAACCATCCCCTGGCATATCAGCCGTCCAAGAAAGTTCCTGCAGTTTCAATCAATAGAAATAAATGATAACCGGGGGGACTCTGTTGGCTCACGGGATGGCACATGTGTCCTGTCGTTGAACCTCGTCAATCAACAATTTGGCACACCTTTACACTGATTCTGAACAAATAGTATGTCCTGCCGCTTTGTTTTATCACCCGAATAATCCTATTCTATTAATGGAACTATCTAGCCCTGGCGAGACTGATCTGTTTTCCTTTATAATAATAATTTTATATTTTATAGGATTATTATTATAGCGTGTACTTGGATAAAGTATGCTAAAAAAATTTCACGGGAAAATATTTCTAACTGTACAAATTTTCACTAATTTGTAAAGAAAAAATCTGAAATCCGTTATTTTGACGGGCTCGGTAAGTTTTCACAGTCGAAAGGAAATTTATTTTCTCATAAAACCATCCATAACACGTCATAACACGTATTGAAAAAATCAGAAGAATGCAAATTCAATTTCTCTGGAACCCACTGTTCAGAAATAGGTTCATAGTTGACACTAATTTTTAGAAAACACTTCTCCATTTTTAAAATAGCCTGCATAACCTACATCCCTTAAATCATTTATTGGCACTGCCAGTTTGACAGACATTTTAGCACCAGAATGTATAACAATTAAAAAAAACTGCAATTGTCAAAGCTAGGAACGGAATTGATGAAAACACAATAAAAAATCTCGCTACACGCATGGAAAAACGTATTTATTATCCGACCCGTGATGGTGAAAACGTAATATAAAACGTAATATTTTTATTTCAGGAAATAAAATGATTTTCGTCGGTATTTTTATGAAACTCGGGTAAAACAGCAATTTCGCCATTCAACCGCCTATTGCAATAAACAAACGGTACCGCAACTAGTATTTATAACTAGCTTGCGGGTTTTGTGCATTTAGGACAGAAACGGGTAAGTGACGATTAAAACAGTGGACAGATCAAAGGAACTTTCGAATATTGACGCATTTCCAACACATCTAAATTATTAATACAAGAACGAAATTTCTAGTATCTCTCCATGGATGCAGAAAATTTGTATGGAAAATAGAAATTCTCTGCTTCTATTGCAAGAGGCATTTGATTCTTGCTCTAATAATTTCAACAAGTCGAAAATTCATTCAAATTCGTTATGAATTCATTTTAATCTCTCTACTGTTTTAAACTGTACTTTACTAATTTTAAAAATAATCTATTCCTAGATAGTTTGAATTTCTGAAGAGGTCCAGTAAAGGTTAACAACATCGAGTCCAACAAGCAGCCCAAACCTTGAGCTACCCGACGCAATCCGCCCTTCCAGCTACCATTCTCACCCTCGGAGAAAGAAGCCGGCAGGTGGATAATGGATCCGCCGTCATCAGGGGATTAATATTAATTAAACCCAGACGATATTACACGAAACGTCATATTCATTAAGAGATCGAGCTCCTCGAGACTCCATCAGAAGAGTCGAGGGCGTCGGTGTCCGAGGATCTCAGGTGTCCTGGCCTTGTGTTAACCCGCTCGCCTCCAGGAGGATTCCTGGCCCCGAAAAGTCTCGGAATCGACACGGAGCGGGTCGCGTGCACCGACTGACCTCGTTCCCTGAAGAGAGTCACGTGGCCAGTCCGTTAATTTCGCTATCCGCGAGCTTAGAGGGTGCCGGAGCTAGGTCTAGAACGTTGAAAGACTAGGGAAGAAGACTGCGAGCAGGCATCCGGGTCCCATGGGACCCGGGAAGCCTGCATGGGTGTACCAGAAGAGGAAAATGTGCCATGTCGTTGGCAGATTAAAGCGACGACGGTGGTCTTTGATTCTCGGCTAGGCGCGCTAAGCAAGAAAGAGGTAAGACGAGCTTAAAACGGACATCGGCGCGTTCTCCGGAGACTCGCCGTGCGAGTAAATTCAAACGGAACTGCAAAGGGGTCTTCCAAGAGGAAGGACACTTCAATCAGAGATAGGAAGAAGAGTCCGTTGTTCGGATACTCACGAGAACGAAGTAGGACTTCCTCATGGTGGCGATTCCCGACATCGATCACCTGCTACGCGATTCCCAGAGCGAGTCCCGATGTTGTTCCTGCGACACGGAAAACGCTCGACACTGTGTGTCCCTTTCGTCAGAGATCCTCGACTTGCCGGCGCGTACACACTGCACCGTCCGAGGTAGGGCGCATCGAGGATCCAGCAGCCGCGAGACCCTACCGCGATCACCTGTATACGGCCTCACACTTTAACACTTGTCACCCTCGCTCGAGCATCGCCACACTCCTTTCCCCGGGGCCACGTGTCGGCGGGAGGGATCTATTTCTCTTTAGCTGTGAAAGACAAACGAACACGAGAGAGATCTATCGTCACTGAAGAAACCGCGCAGGTGGTGTCCACGCGGCGGACGCGAGTGATTCCCGTCGATCAAGGGTTGCACGATCGCAGCACACGACGCCCGAAACAGAGAATGCGCACACGTGACCACACGAGGCTCGCCGATGTCGTCGGGCCGAAGTGCGCCGCACGAGTGTCGGCCTTAGCGTCTCGAAAGCGCTTGACGTTGGCGCCCGTGTGCGGCCAAGGTGGGGGCTGGAGGGGTTCGCGGAGAAACACAGTCTGCCCTTCTCCCCCCACCCCCACCCCACCTCCGCCAAGTCTAACCAACGCGAAACCTCCCGCACCCCCCACTCTGTTTCTCTTTTTCTCCCCTCGCTCTTTGTCTACCCCCTCTCTCGCTCTCTCTCTCTCTCCTCCTTTCTCGCTCGCACCCCCTTGGTGTACCGCCGACCCCACGTCCACCCACTTCGCGTTGGTGCCGAGGTTGGAATAAAGTGCTGCCGTAGGGGTGGTTTGGCCGCACGACCAAGGAAGGGGGTGGGGTGGTTGCCAGCGGGGGAAAAGAACGGTGAAGCGAGACCAGAGAGAAGGAGACCGCACGATGTATAGCTCGTGGCGATCGCGGCAACAACGTCGAGACTCGTTTCACGGGCAGGTGAGAGGGATCAAGGGGTGGGGTTGTTGTTTATTTCCAAGGATGCGCCCCCGCTAGTCTTCGAATTTTCGGCTGAGATACCGGCTGCTCCTGCGGGAAACGCGCTGGCTCGAGGAACGTTTCGTGTGTGTGTGCATCGTTAATAAAAATCTACGCTCGCGAGATTAACCCCTCGGGAATTACGCCAGTGCATCGAATCGGCTCTAAGACAGTGCTACTTCGAAACGTGCTTTACGCCTTGGCACTCGAACGGCTACTCCGAGGCGTCTCTAAAAATTGCAATAATATTATTCGGAAGGATTTTCGTTGTATAATATTATTTGAAGGACATCGCTGTGCTTGTATCCGAGGAGTTGATAAAATTACGTGTGCAGAAAAGGAGGTAAGTGATTTAGATTAGAAATATTCTAGCATAAAGATAACCTCGATTTTGCAATTAAAACGGAATTAAAACAGCTTCACACTATCGTCTAACATTGTTTATGTTTTACATTTGAATGGGAACCTTGAATGCTAGTGTCCGTTGTATGTATAATTCTATCATTTTTGTTTTTCTTGTTGTCCATGTTCAAACCTCGCTCATATTGCAAATGTACAAAATCTACGGTCTAATGGTCGCTTAGTAAATAAGAAAATTGTTTCTCGTAACGCTGTTTCTACCACGATTATATGCATACCTATCTCCAGTATTTTTTATTGATTGAATAACCTCCCTATAATGCACCTTTTCAGTCTCGATCAATTTTTATTTAAAATTGTAAGACGTGTCTTTGGTAGAGATAGCGTTAGACGAGAAAATTGTCATCAAATATTGTCAAGTATTTATTTTTCTTCTTTAGTAGAAGAAAGTAAGAAAGTAGTAGTAAATAAGAAAATTCTTCTTCTCAACGCTGTTTCTACCACGATTTTATGCATACCTATCTCCAGTATTTTTTATTGATTGAATAACCTCCCTATAATGCACCTTTTCAGTCTCGATCAATTTTTATTTAAAATTGTAAGACGCATCTTTGGTAGAAATAGCGTTAGACGAGAAAAATTGACAGTCATTTGATATTATTAAATATTTTTTTCTTTTTCAGGTAAAACACCCCTTTGAAGCCCTTCGATCTTATCATCCCCGTTCGATGCTTTTCTTTTTCGATGGCAGTGTGCTCGTCGGCGTTCTTCACGACGACTCTTAAACGCGGTGAGCGACGCATCAGAAGTCTCGAGGACAATGCGATAATCTTGGCGGGATTGACGGGGGTGGCGCGGTTGCGTTACAAGGGAGGAGGAGCAAAGGTCGAGATAAGGTAGTGTATTATGCTCCCGGGGGTTGTGTTTCTGGAACAAAGGGGAGAATTTCGTTCTGAGAAACTTTTCAGTTTCCCGCGCGTCGCTTAAGTCTAGTTCTAGGTCCTGGAACTTTCTGGTAATTATTATCCGTTGTACCATGCGTCACAAAAGGGCGCGAGAACTTTGTTGCGAGAAAGTGGCGACGAAGAATAATCCTCGTGCCACGGGGAAAAAAATTAAGAGGACCGGACGGAAGGGCCAAATTCAATTCCCACCTTGGATAATTGAAAACGAACGACGTATTTTGAAGGTAAAAATATTTATCTACCTTTGTTCAGAACTTACACACAATATACAACTTTTCTGACCTGTTCTGGGAGAATTAAAAATTCTTGCAAAAACGCGGCATCGCGTAGCATGAAGAGTACAATGGTGGTAATAAAAAAAATGTTGGTCTTTGTGCAGGACGAGATAATCCGGTGGCTACATCTGTATTTACTTCCTTGTTCGTTTCCATCGCCCTCGGGCCAACAGGTGTGACAATGGACACACGGAAAACAACGTACATTTCAAGGTAAGAAATAAGAAGCCTTGGAATTAAACAATTAAATATGTCTCTTAAACATATCTCGCGCGCAACTCCAATCGATTTTCACAACAAGAGACTGTCCCTCGAGCCTACTTCCCCAAAGCACAAAAAATTCGGTATCGAAATTATGCGCTATAATATTCGCGTGTTCGCGTAGCCGACATGAGCGAACGAAACAGCGATGACCGTAAAATTACAAAGCAAACAGCAATTTAACGCGTGACGTGCAATTCGTCGTGTCGCAAATTGTTATTCTAACTGTTAAAATATTTTATCAACAGTTTGTTTAACGGGTCGATCGGCAGAATTGTCGAACATATCGGCGCATTTATAAAGGCTCCGATGAACCGCGAACAATTCCGAATGTTCACCGTTTAATCGAGTAAAAATGGTGACCCGAACTGACGGGGTCGTTCGCGTCGCCGGAGTGAAGGTAACGCGTTTTTCCAATTGAAATTTTTATTGTACGGCGGGCCAGAGGAGAGGGGGTATGTTTTCTAGAGAAAAAAAGGTGAAATAAAACCGACTCCCGCCCTCTAAAAAAAAAAGGACCGTTTAACAATTTGCCCGGATCCACCGGTGGCTCCAGGTCGCACGCATCATTTCTCATGTGCGCGACGCGCACGCAGAACAAATAGACGTTCGATTCGACGCTCGCGAGAGCGCACACGTGCGCACACCGGAGCGCGCGCGTACGTGCACAGGTGTATACACGGTAGGAGAACCGGGTCAACGTTTCGATTAACGTTCATCAAACAACGAACGCACCGCGGGTACACGACAGTAATCATTTCTCCGCTGACCGATTTTTTGACGCATTGACAAGCTTTCAAATAATGCTCCCGGATACCGATGCTCTACCCGTTTGGATTTTCAACGTCGATAAATCTCCATCGGGCCGCTTCAATCTCCGTCACCGGAATCCATCTTCCCCGGCCGTTTCACAAAAGAGAGAGATCTCCTTGCTAAATCAGGATATTCACCGAGCTATAAAATTCTGTTCATGTGTCCGTCTCCCGCGTACAACCCCCCACCCCTATTTCTTCCGCGATATTTACTGCCGTTTTTTCTCATCCACCTGTCGGCCATGTCGATACGTATCGCACACCGGCCCTTGAACGACTCGTTTAATTACCGTCTTCCTGCGACCAGGATTTCAACCCAATTCGGTCGCGGAAATAATTAATTGGCTACAACGAATTAATTCGGAATTCGAGATCCCTGTCACCGTACATTCGGAACGCCAAAGAAATATTTATTATATGATTTTCGATTATAATACTGACAAATTCAGCAGTCCACAAAGCAATAGTCTAAGAACCTAATGAGACGTGAGTATGCGAGACGGTGCAATAACTAATCAAATGTTACAATATTTCAGTTTCTTTAACACTAAACCTATCACGGTCGAAATGACCGGTTTCGTATTTTACAATTTCTAAAACTGTAAAAATTCATTCATGGAAAACAGTGGACTAAATTCCCTTGTCCATGCATTTATTATATTGAAAATTACGGACAGTCTTAATAAATTTAGGGTTACCATTTTCATAAAGCAATATTTACCAGATACTGTTAACCCCTTGCACTACTATTTATTTTCTGATTACAATGATTAGAAATTCTTCATCGTTCAGAATTTCATAGAAAAAAAAAGATAGTTTATATTTATATTTTCTCCAAGGGATATATAACAACTACAACAAAATGGAATTTTATTTCGATTTAAAGGAAATGAATAACGTTCACATTTATTAGACTCTATTCAGAATCTTCATGACGAGTCTGGCTCGTTATTGTAGGGCAAGGGGTTAATGCTTGTTAGGTTTAGCGTTAAAGGTCGTCGTATATAAATGAATTTGTCTAGACACGCGCTTTCATACGATTTAAAAAAAATATATATATAGAATTCCATACAACGAAACTAGATCACCTTCAATTCTAAAAAAAAACAAATAGAGCAAAATATAGAGAATAGTATTACTGTTTCCTCTTTCATTTTTTTCTGATATTTATTGCCCGCGATAAAAACGCAGGCAAGTAATTAATACTTAGCGTCGAAAATATTTTTCGAGGACGTTGCATTTAATTTTCGATCGGTTTCTCGAATCGTTGCTCGACATAATCTTGTACCCCGTGGGAACGAGGATCGACCTTCGATGCTTCTCACGTGTGGACGATGACCGGTCGCGAGTATGTGTCCGGCAATAAGAGAAAGCCGAGGGGAAAAAACGCGACGAGAAACGCACCTCGAGGTGCAGCTCGATTTCGAATGCTGAGGGATCCAGTTTATCCGGATACCGTTTATCTAAAACGGCGATCGTCCGAAGACGGTTTATCCCGAGTGGTATACTGTTCCCGTCGTCGTCGTCGTCGTCTACGGGTATGTCGTGCCGCGACCTTGTCCCGTATCGAGCACACGTCCTGCGGAAACTCGAGCATGCGTTACACCTATCGATTCGATGCGCTAGGTTCTAAACAGGAACGTGATCGAGGAATAGCATCGTTTTTTTTCCCACGGGAAATTGATTCCCCGAGCTCCGTCAAAATTTGTGATGATTAAAAAGCTCTTTCTCTCTTCTCCGCATCCAATCTCGGCCCTCCGACCATTTTGGACGTGGACCAACTATCAGAATCACCGGGAGAGGAAACAGTGCATTTAATGCAGTCGCGTCTTTCCGAACAGTTTGTTGCAATTGGTGCGCGATCAACTTTCCTTGCTTCGAGTCTTTATTGCACCGCATCGTGGCCGAATTTTCCGATTGCAGGAAATTCGTTTAATTTTTTCGCTGTATTGAACTCGGTTTTGCCGGAAATTTTGCTGCGTATTATTTTTGCAGAACGTGTTAGCAAAACATTTCGGTGAATGAAACATTCGCGGTCCCTTTGAGCAATTACATAACGAAGCTTCTCTCCGTTCGGTCGTATTATTTCATCGAGACAAAAATTCCGTTTTCGATTCGATAAATATTGGACGTCATGTAACTTTTGTTTCCGTTCAACTTTCGCCGATATCTGCCCGAGCAAAGGATCCGCGAGCGCAAAGACGAGCTCCGGGAAAACTGAAACAATTACTTCCACGGAAATGGACGTCGAGGTTTCCCGGCGGGAATTATTTGAATAAGGATTTTATACGTTTCTGTGGACTGCGAATTTTGTAAAATACGAGAAACTGCACTACGGCTAATAATGTTTCGCTTTTAACGGTTTGTCGGACGTTACTCTCTCCGCTTGGCGGAACTACGAAGATGAGACAATTCGTTGGAAAAGATGTCAGTGTTTTTTCGCGGTAATTGCTACACTGCTAAGTTTTAAGGATTTCTAGTATCTGGTAATTTGTAAAATACGAGAGACCATTAAAGTCATTTAATAGCGTTCTGCTTTGGCTCTTTGCTAAAGTAAAACTCCCGTTTAAAGAATCTCGGATGAAAAGGAAAATCAGGTCTCCCCGGTGATTGCTAAATTAATGTACAGAAAGGTTTCAATGATTATTTGTGTAGAACAAATATTAAATGTAATTTCAATCGCTACAGGATCGACAGACTCGTTTAGAATCAATGTTCAGGGCCGTGGAAAATGCAACTTCGAATCTTATTTTATCCGCGCGGCATTAACATTTAGGGTCGGCCAATTTCGTGTAGTCTTCCCACACTTGGCGCCATATTTATTTCGATGAAAACCGCGGCCCGTGTATCTCGTAATAGGGGAGGGGGTAGTGCAAAATCGACAGAACGGAGCGGCGAATATTCAAGAACGCTCGTCGAGCATCGAACAACAGCCCCAAGTTTATTATTTCTGGCTGAAAAGTTTCCTATTAATTTTTGAAGAGAGAAAGAGAGAAAAAAGAGAGAGGGGGGGAATAGCGCGCAATTGAAAAGCGGTGGTAGAGGGAGAAGAAATCAGAAACTTTGAAGCAGCACCAATTAACGAATGAAAACAAAAATCTCATTATACCGACTCCGAGCCCGCCGGAAGTTTAATATCGGAAGTCAGCGCAACCGCTTTTCGGTCGGAAATAGTTGTGGGGTTATGGCAGTCGCATTATTATTGTCGCTGTTAACTATTGCGCTCTGGATAGGTGATTTCTTACGTTTTGCGCTACAGTCGATATTTTATGAATGAACGGGGCGATGTTATACTAATTTACAGACTTCAACAATGGCTTGTGAAAATTGTAAGAGTGTATTCATTAAGGCCTGGTAGGCAACACTATAAATAGGTAGAATACAGTACATTAAATTTAATTGAAATTAGTGAAACAGGATCCAAAGAGATTTATGCAGAAGACAAATGTCTACGTCAGTCGACAAGAAAGAATGTTAAATAATTATTTCTTTCTTCTCTCAATGAATACGAGCTTCTTAAATTTTTGTAACATATTCGGCGTTCTATATCTCACCATTTTTGTCACAATTGCATGAAATCTCCACTCGGTGGAATTCTAGTCGACAAATTAATTAAACTGGAGAGCTTAGTTTGCCAACGAGTTACAATGAACATTCGTTTCGATCAGCATCGTGCTCGATATTCGACGCGATAAATGCTACCACCATCGTGCTGAAATGAATTTCATATATCGAAAAATATTCGAAAAAGGGGGGAAAAATGGTCAAAGAATCGGTCGGAACGATGAACGGGCAAACAACGGATGATATCGTTTAGCCGGGTATCGCGGTTGAACAAGGAATTTGTTTATCAGCGGCGGTCAAAGATCCCCGGCGAATTAAAATTCAGCAATCTTGGACGGTATCGCGAGCCAACCGATTCGCTTTTGGACCGCGTTCAAAGAATAAATGAAAAATTGCCCGATGAAAAATTCCCGGAACGGTCCGGATGAAACGAAGGTGGAAAAAGGAGAAAAAAAAGCGGCGAACGGGACACACGGAAACAAAATAAAAAGGAAAGCTTTAAATGCAGATTCTTTTCGTTGCAAATGATCCGCGTCGCGGGAGAACACGAATACACCGCGGGGATAAAAGGTGTCCGGGCATGCCGAGGCCCGTGAAATCGATTTTCATTCGAACGCGATGCGCACTTGGGCCAAAAAAAAAAAAAAAAAAAAAAATACAAAATACGGGTCGAAAGCAAATTTTACTTCGACTACGAGCTTACACGCCGGTAACTATACGCGCATGATCGTGCTGCCCCGTGCATTTTCACGCCCGCTGTTTCGCGATGGATGAAAGACCGCCCGTGCCGGTGTCCCGTCCATTCTGGACCACGGTTTATTTTATCCCAGCCAAGTGTACGGACCACCATCTCTCTCTCTCTCGCGCTCTCTTTTTTTCCACCTGCTTTATTTATCCGCGTACAGGTAGTTGCCGCGCGCACACGGATAACTCTATTACCGGAGGATAAAAGATGGAACGCGCTGGCCCGTGAATTCGCGAGCGAACGCGGACAGCTGAGATATTATGCCAATGCCCGTCGTCGAATACGGAACCCTCGTTCGCGTGCAGTTTTATTTATTTTTTCGGGGGGGGGGACGTCGCCGAAAGAATTTTGTGTTCCGCGTCGCGGATTCAAGTAACTCTAACGAGCTTCTTCCTTTTTACTTGCTGACGTAGAGTCTCGTGTCTCTTCGTGTCAAGCATCGTGTCTCTTCTGCTATGTGTATTTTGTAGTTGAAGTATTTTCTTTTGTAGAAAATTTACTGGTTCAATTTCTCTTGAAAATTCGACGGCTAACAACCTAGCACTCGGGAGAAGTAGATACGGTCGGTCATGATCAGACGCGTCAGCCGATTCCTAATCACAGGCGCGCGTAACCACTGAATTTTCAAATCCCATTTTCTCTATAACAAAGCGACAGACGAAAAAATGTAAATTCATCTGTTTTTCACTTATTTTTGCAAGTAGAATCACCTCATGCCCGCTTGCACCGCGCGTCTCAAAATTTCATCGGAATTGGTCGCTTGGTTTCCGAGTTACAAACGATTTAAAATGGTGGAGATTGCAGAAACCATTATTTTTCCTATTTTTAAACGTTTTTGACACGTTGCCGCTATAGCCGTCCGATCTGAAGAACAGATACTAACGCATACACTTGTTAATTATTGAGTAATACATCGAAAAAAAAGGTATAGCATACCAGACAGCATATTAATTGTTCTTTTATGCGTTTTCTCATGCTTTACCGCTTCGGAAAAAAATGTGTTTCTGAGCACGATCGTCGAATTAAAAGTGTGCGGCAACGTGTTAAGTACCAAATTAATTCATTTCGATGAAAGTTTCAGCATATCTACAGTTTTGTCTTGTACAGCTTTGTGTTATTTTCTAAAATTAATCCACATGTAGCTTGGCAGAATGACTGGACTCATTCGTTCCATTCATAAAGTAGTCATTCTGATTTAACGCGATGAATTATGTGACTGTAACTAACAAGATAAAATCCTGTTACAACGCCACCGTATCGCAGAACCCACAGACTGTGTTTGACTTCGGTATCGCCGGGCATTAGACTCAATCTGGGACAGGTTGCAAACCGCGTCTGTGTCATAGGTGGCACTTCCGGTGTTCGTCCGGAGGGCAGGTATCTCTCCATCATCGTAGCTGGCAGGAACGCCGGAAAGAAATCACCTGCGAGGAAATTCGCTTAGGCAAAAGTGCGATAAAGTGAGAGAGAGAGAGAGCGTGTACGGGGAGCGCCTGAAGTGCGCTGCCAGCGCAGCACAATGAACAATAGGCCTCATCTTCTCTCGTGTACACAGGCGCGCGTGGGTGGACACAGCGCGAGAGACACACCTGTGCAAAGTGTGTGTTCGCGAGGTGAGCCACACTCGCATAATGTCGCCGTTCATGCGGGGCACGTGTGCGAACAGCTGCATTTTAAAATCACGGATTCCGGTGTGCAATTTGTCACAAAAATTCCAGCGATCGCGCACGCTCGCGCAACGTCGTCGCGACGTCTACCAATTCCTCCCTCCCCCCTCCCCCGAAAACGTTCAACCATACCGGGCCCAGAATCGCGAATTTTCACCCCCCATCCCTCCCCCCCGTGCAGTCAGCATCGACATCAACTTTTTTTTCCAACCCCCGTGCAAAGACAATCGATTTTTGTGCCCGACGAAGACTCCACAGCCGGCAACGGATTTCTCTCTGACGGAAATACGATGTCAGGCGCGGAACGTTTTATTATTGACGACTGGAGAATTTTATATCCGTGACGGGGGAGGAATTCCTATCCATCGTTCCCCCGACTCTGCCTCGTCCGCGTTCCATGACGAATGCGATGACATTTTCAACGCGGTTGGCCCGCGGAACCGTGGATTTTCTGATGGACTCCTGCTCGCGGGGTTTTTCCACGCCTGTGCTAGCTACGTGTCGTTTATTAAATAAAGTACGGGCAACCGATTGCGTACGCTATTGTTCAAAAGTATGTGGACGATTCTGACTCTCTCTTGATCCTAGCTTTCGAGTATTGATAATTGCGATTTTTTACCCCTTGATAATTGACGATTGAGATGACGTTTGTGGCTACAATAATTAGAACTTTTCTGTCTTTAATATTAGTACATTGCTGTGTAATAATGAGAGGACTCTATCTGTTTACATTTCATATAGTTCTTATTTAACCCTTAACGGTCCGGAAGTATTTCAAGTTTACTTCCCATCGGGCCCAAGCTATTTTTCATACGAAGAGAAACTGTAGACTCAAGATTTTCATATCAAGTATAGAAAGGAAAATATTTATATTACGCGGCATTGGACCCATTTTTTATTATTTCAGTAATTTGCTATCGTTTGCTTTGCGGTCGGCTGGCGCCGCATACTGATTGTGAAATCAGAAATTGATCTTTCTAAGCTCTCAATTGACAACGCACAAAGGCATTAACGACGTATTGTCGCTTGTTGTCGTTAATGGCCGCTTCGAGGGGCCGGGGGTATCAGAAAGAAGCTCGTTGAATCAGTACGCGTTAAAGTGCGCTTGTAAATTTTGTAATTCTATGCCTTTAATCACACCGGCCGGCTACGCAAATGAATGAAACCAGATAAGAAGAAAAAAAGAAGCAAAAGAAACGAGCATAAATATGAAACTACGGAGGAGGAAGGTTTTAAAACGATCTCCAGACGGTTTTCACGGGAACGTTAGTGCTCTTAGTTCCCCCCGGCTTTGCGGACGTTTATTTTCTTCGAGAAAAATGATGGAAACGTGGCGGCGAAGAAGACCGCGGGCCCGTAACGAGACCGCGAGCGTTTTCCCCCGTCCGTTCAAATCCACTTTTCGCAGTGAAAGGATTTCCAGAATTTGTTTTTATCCAGGACAAAATTAATTTTACCCGGGAATAAACCGTTCGAGGCGAAAGCAGGACTTTACCGCGCGAGAAGAAATTCGTGGGAAACGTCGAACGCGGCTTCGAGAGGTCCGGCCAATCGGGAATTTCATATTTCCTGTACACACAAAGTTTTCGAGTTCCTTTTTATTCCAAAACGGGGTTCTCTAAAGTCTAAACCGCGATTGAAAAATCTGTAAAAACCATCGTTCTGTAGAAAAGAGATAAAGTAGATCGTTAAATCTGTCTCTTTGATGAAAATGTATGTTCAAGACATAATTGTTTCCTGCTTTTATGTCAATAATATGGTCTTGTACTTTGAACTGCAAGTTCAGAACTCTTGCAACAAACTTAAAGAAAAATTCTGGTTTCCTTTATTCCTAATCCTTTAAACTCCTTTATTATTTTCTTTATTTTACATTGACTTCCTTTATGTTCTACAAGCTCCTCGTGAACGGATTCTTCACGGGTCACATCCTGCACGACCATATTGTTGATAAGAACAAGACTAAAAAGAGGATTGTGAGTCTTCGATTGAATGACAAATTCTCTGGATCACGCAATTCGGTCTAAAAATCGGGAAAAAGTAATTCCGAAATTTCGGAAAATGCATTCCGAAGTTTCCCTAAAAATTTTTCTACTTCCGGGCACTCAGACTGAAACTGAAAGCTTGAAGTTCGCGCTAGTATCGTTGAAATCTACCATGAAACGCGGGAACCGGTGGAAAAATCAACGATGACCGAACCGTTACCGAACGAAACGTGAACGTTCAAATTGGGAGTCCGGCTTGTGTGCTATACGATTGCGCTAAACGTAAATCATCCTGCCGCCTGTAAAAGCGGTAAAGTGTGTGTTCGTTTTCCCCGTATAAACGGACGAAGATCACGTTTCGTTTTGACGAACACGCTCGCCGCGTATGTTCGCGTCGATGGAGAATCATCCGCTTCGAGTAATTCGATCAGAGGCGGAGTCACTTGGCTGGATAACACACTGCCACTTCAGCTGGCATAATCATGAATTTCAGATTAACCTTGTTGTCTGCCACTTGGCTAGGAGAAGTAGGAGGAGTAAGAGGAAGAGGCGCAGTTTCCGGGATCGAGCGACGCGGCGCGGTTCTTTCGAATCTCGAGCGATAACGTTGATAATTAAAGTCGACCGATCGACTGGCTGCTAGTTTGCGAAATGTAATCGAATTTAAAGATCCCCGGCGATAGGTACCCGGATTGGAGGGAGGGGAGGAGAAAAGGCATCGATTCGATGCTAATATCTCGGTTTGTAATTGAATTTCAATGGAAACTTTCCATTCGCTTTGCATCGAAAACTGTGTTTAAACGTTCGAGACGAACCCCGGCGGCGGTCGGAAAAACCTGGAGGGAAATAAAAATAAAATAATATAAGGAGAGAGAGAGGAAAGCTCGACGGGGAACACGAAGAATAATACGAACAAACCACGGCGCACTTTCCGAGGTTAAAGACCCGGGGGTCGCGGGTCTCAAACGTTCCCTTCGTTAGCGGTGCCGGTGATAAAGGACGTCTTTTTTGCATTGAAAGCGTTTACTGTTGCCTCAGCCGGAGTCTATCTGAAAAGAGAGCCCGGAGACCCACTTACGTGGCCCCGGGACCCTTGAATTCGCTAATTAACGCGGCTGAGTCATGATGTCACTCGCGTCAGGTATACCGTGTACACCGGCTCGCTCTTGTAAAGGTCACGTCCAGTAGCGTGAAACACTTGACCGACACACGGGCCTCTCGCCTGGCGTTGTGTTCGCGCCACGATTTTCCTCGTACCCCCGTTGCACCCGCTGCGACAACGAAAACACGGTCCTGCGATCGTGAAACAAGCTACGAAACGCACGGCGAGGCCCATCGTCGTTTCAACGACTGCGAAAACTCTTACGCTCCAAGGCAGAAACACATTAGTATCGTGTCACGCGAAATCACGTAGGAGCTGCTCTTCAAGCACCCGGCACAGTTTTCTAAAATGTAGGTACATACTTATGTGTCTTCTAAATCTTTCCTTTCCGTTAAATCGACCGAACGAATCAACGAAATGATCAACAGAAACATAAATATTCTTCGAACTTTGACTCACGGTTTCAAAGAGACAAATACATTGATAAAACATTTTTATATTTAGTCACATTCTTGTGAAACCTTTATCAACGTACTCGTGACATTTTTCTGATTAAAATGACACCAAACACGACACCGTTTGGACCACATTTACTCACTTAATTCACAGTGCAGTAGAACACCTCTACTATCTCAACTAATCAAAGGCTACTAGATTAAATATTTACTGACTCGCATAATATATCCGTTGCTTTGAAAATTGAATTGTTTATATGTGAAACATATTAGTATTCAGATAATGGAGAATTCAAATATCTTTGGTTCGGGTAATCGAGGTTCTACTGTACTGTGTATTAAGTAAGTAAATGTGGTCCAAATGGTTTGGAGTTTGGTCTCATTGTAATTAGAAAAATGTGACAAATATGTATATTGACAAAAAGTCTTCGATTAATTATTCACATTGTACCGTGTATTAAGTAAGTAGATGTGGTCCAAATGGTTTGGAGTTTGGTCACGTTTTAATTAGAAAAATGTAATAAATATGCTGATAAAAAGTCTTCTATTAATTATTCACATTGCACTGAATGTATCTAGAAATGTAATTGTGATTATACAAGTTTGTGGGATTGATTTTTCAATGTTTCGAATTGATGGTTGTCGTTGTCACTAAACAGATTTTCTGTGAACGGAAGGGAAATTAGCATCGCTGCATTTTAAAAGTGCAGCGAACGTCAGTAAACGGCGATTCAAGATTTTAAATTAAACGATCAATCGGAGACGATGACTGGTCGCTTTGCGAGGATGAGTTTACACACAGCTTGTTAGCGGAAATCAACATTAGACAGGGACGTCACTGTTAGCCCGAGGCTCGATTTGATTATTGCTGTGATTGCTTCGCGCTTAACTTCGATTACTTCCTCGGGAAACAGGCGTTTGCCCGGCAAGATGCGACGACTCATTTTTGCGAAGTTTCTCCTCGGTCCTTCTTTTTAAGAGAAAAAGATAGTCGAACTTTTTAATACTTGCATAATTCCTTGCAAATTCGTGCAGCAGAGGAGAATTATTATTCTAGTTCTAATAGTCTCTTAAGAAATCCCTTAATTTTCAAAAATAGTGGAAGGAGAATTCTAGATTGGAAATAAATTTTTCCCAACGACAAAATAGAAAGTAAACAATTTTCACATCTTGCATCTCGTTCTGATTGGCACGAAACAGTTTCTGTAAAACGAGAATACTTCGTCGCGAGAGGAACATTCACTTCCCAGTTTTAAACATGAAAAATGAAGGAGAGATAGAGGTAACTGGTTTAATTATTCACGGATTATCGTCACCGAAAAGTTGCCGCAAATAAAGTGGCGTCTTCTTACCGACCGTTTGGCGCGCATAAAAAACCCCAACGGAACTCGAAGTTGCGAGTTGTATAATTAATGTTACGGCTAATGTCGGCGATACTTGGTAAAAGTTCCCTGACGAATTACTTGACGCTCTGCCAACCAAGTCGGTTATACAATATCCCGAAATTTGCATATTTATACTAAAATTAATTTTACTTCGGAACTACTTGCCGGGATTTCGACGAAATTTGTGTTGCCAGCCTGTTAAATGTTATTCCAGGACGTAATCGGGTTCCACGGATTACTACAAAACAGCGAAGTGCGCCTAGATAAAAGAAAATACAAAAAATAAATCATTCTCCGCGTTTGCAATATAAAATAAAAACAAATTCATCCGGGGGATTATTAAGGGGGCACGCAACGGTCTTCGGGAATTTTTTCAGGTGAAAAATTGTACTTCGTAAAATTGATTTCGAGTCGATTACGACGTCAAATTCTTTTCCGCGACTATTATTGATTCTCGCAACAAAAAGTAACGACTTCTAAACCTAGCAGCTCTTTAATTAGAGAGGAACCGCGCGACTGTAACGGGATACATTAATTTGCGTTCGATGCGAAAAATATTTTTCGCTTATTTTTCATGACGTAAAAACTGGCGCGGAAGTAACGATATTTGCGGCCGGCATTATTGACCGTTACGTTGCCGCAAATTCATTTGCACACGTTAGAACCGTGTTTCCGTGTGTCGTCGTTAAAGCTTTCATTTTTCACCTGGCCCGCCGCGGAGCACACGCTGCTCGAACGTGTGCAGGAGAGGATTCTTACGAGTGTAACGCAATAAAATTCCTCGTTGAATCTCAAGCAGCACTCCATTTTCGCCGGGGATAATTTGTCACCGGAAACTTCTGCGCAAAAGTTCAAATTAGTCTTGGCCGATGCAGCCAGCCTGGAGCTTTCTGAACTTTCCTGCAGGCATTCCCGACGGCGAACGGCCACCGCGGCTCTCGGAATTTGCAACAGGCTTGCGTTGAAAATACAAATCGAACCGCTCGTCCCCTAATATCCCTTCTGGAACTACATTTTTCGTCGTAGAATTTTCATTCCACCATCTGAGATAGCAACATTGCTTAATAGCACTCAACACAACATTAACTACCGGCAATTATCCCGTAATTTATGGGAGTCTATGGCTGAGGATTTTAACCCCTAACACTCGAATGTAAGGTGCCACTAAAAATTGCTGTATCATTATTCAAAGTATTTTTTACGTTATTAACACTGAACGTACCACCACCGGTCAATTTTTGAAATTATAAAGCTGCTTTCATGAGCAACGATTCAATAAATATTTGAATAAGAACTGCGCAAAGTCTCTTGTCATTTTCATAAGGCAACACGTATCTGTCACATTTGTAGCTCGGTACGTTTAGTGTTAAATTTGTTTGTGTTTAATAAATTACTAAACACTTCAGTATCGTACGATTAAATTGCACCATTTTCGTATGTGCAGCATGAGAAAAAACATATGAGGTAAAGGCACCAGTAGTTGACCATTTTATAGAAAAACATAAGAAATAAGGTTTTTATAAGCTGTGCACTTTTGATGAAAGTGAACCTCGGATGCCATGCCGTCTGTTGTTTAAATTTCATAACAATAAGAACATTTCAAACCTTATTTGTTATGTTTTTCTATAAAATGGTCAACTACTGTTGCCTTTACCTCAGAAGGGAAATATTCTGGGTCGGAAGAAATGTTTTGGAGTTAAAGTAGCTTCGAGTGCAAAGGGTTAATCATAAATTAAATCCCCTCTACAGTCATCCCCTCGTCTAGCCTCTTCGAAAGTTTCTTCCCTTCTTTAGTTACTCGTCTTGTCTCTCCCCTAGACTCTTGGCCTTCCTCTTCCGAGTCGTTTTCTCGCTGGTTCCTCTTTCCAAATTCCTCCCCTACTGCTGTTGCTGGTCTTCCCTAGCTCGCAACCTTCCCTAATCGCAGCCCTTGCAAACAGGATCGGGTTATACAACATTCTCAGAAATGTTACTCTCATCATTAACCGATCACACCCCTCCGCAGGTGTCCGTTGGTGAAAGGAAGCAGGATCGACGGTAATGTCGAAGGGACGCGGTGCAAAAGGGGAGGGGGTGGAGATCGCTGCGAAATCACTTGGTTTAGCTGAAACGAGAGAGCCGGTCGTGCTGCAGAGCAGTTTTCGGGTTAAAGATCTCGTTGGAACGGTGGCAAAAAGTCGTGGCGAGTGGAGGATCGATGCCGCAGCAGCGACAGCGTGGCTCCAGAGCCAGCAGACGTCGTCGTCCCGTTGCCGTCGCTCGCTCGCATGTGTATACACCCGTACACACACCCCCATGCCACCCCTCCCCTATCCGGCCCATTGCCATTCCCATTCCAACGATCTCCTCATCTCCATCGCCATCTATGTTCATCCCTCCTCCTTCACCCTTCTCACGTTCCGCTCCTTTACCCCCGGGGGAGGGCTCCGAGGGCATCCTCGTCCCACCCTTCGCCATCGTCTTCTTCCTTTACGATCCATCCCCGCGAAACCCCGCGAACCCCGTTCAACCCTCCAGCGGAGCCTCATCGCTCGCCCAGGGCGCTCTAATACGGCTACGAAGCGGCGCGACTGTACTTATGAGAATGTAACCCACATTTTCGTCCTAACGTTACTTCCGGTTTGCTCGGGAAACGTATTGTGCAGTTACGCTCAATGCCGTTTCGATATCTGTCACCGTTAATGGCGTCAGACGGGGGACACCCCGGCTGAAACTTTTCGGTCGAACCCCCGCCCCGCCAAGCAGCATGAAATATCACAGACTCGAGGAGCTGTCATATGCGAACCCACCCCTTCGTGATGCGTAAGTATCGTTCAGAAAAATTCGCCACCACGTTTGTTATCGCAAGGTACGTGCACGCTGAAAAACTTTCTGCAAGATGTACTTTCTTAACGAAACTCGAACGGCTCCCTTGGGACACGATCATGGAGATCATGACGACGCGAGAGAACAGTAAACAAGACTCTGTTCATTGTATACTGCAGCTACAATGAAACCCGAACGTTTCTCCTCTCGTACGGTGTTCAGCTTTCCTTGCAAATATTTTGAAAAATGTTCCTGCATTGTATTAGAACTGGAACGAGTTCCAAACAGAGTTTTCTTTTCGCGCAACGTACTGTGGAAAAAAATTATTATTTCAATCAGGTTTTTGTCCAGGTGAAATGAATCAGAATTAAAATAAGAAACTCCTGTATATTCTACCTTCTTAGTACAATGAATCTCAAACAATTTCCTTATCGTGTGACCTACAGTTTTGTTTCTGGAAAACATCAGGAAGTTTGCAAGAACAGGATTCGTGTCGCGATGAAACGTGGAAGAAATTAAATAAATGCTGTGAATTATTTTTATCGTGTATATGTACCTCTTGGGAAAGAGGATCACAAAGACGCGGATGAAGAGGCTTCCTGTCATCGGAGATTATGTTAGGAAGTTGCAAACGAGGCTGCGGGTTAGACGAAATTTTCCTAGGGCGTTCCAGCTACGTAATCCGATGTACATTAGTTGTTGTTTAATTTCGGGACACGTAAACGTGCTTCCGCGGAGTGATGGTTCCGAATACTATTCGAAGTTTCATCCGTTCCTGGCTACTCTATTACGTCTATACATACCGTACACCGTCTAGGCGCGTTGGGAATAGTACGATCCACGGTTCTGAGATGTAACATCCTCATCTCGGCATCGTCCTCGCGAGTATGGTTGTCTTGTGCGTGGCGTTATCTAGCCGACTGCTCCCGGCGAGAACTTACGGCGCTGATTAGACGCGAAAAGTGTTGAACGTTTACAACTGGTGAGCGAGTTTAGAGCCCACCTAAGTGGATTTATGGTCCACAGGAACACACAGCTTCCGTTCCAGATCGACTGGTCCCGATACTGCATTTTTACGTACAGTTTGTTGCACATTGAATTTTCGAAAATTCTAATGAAGCGTCGACCCTTCAATAATGTTACAGAGATAAGGAACTTTAACCCCTTGCCCTACAATATCGAGTCAGACTCTTGATGAAGATTCTGAACAGGGTCTAATAAATACATTTCTTATTAATTTTCCTTAAACCGAAATAAAATTCTATTTTGGCGTAGTTAACATACAGCTATCGGAGGACATATAGACATACAATAGATATAAATTTTCTGCTTTTTTTAGGAAATTATAAATTACAAAAAAGTTCTAATCACTGGAACCGTGAAATAAATCCTAGTACAAGGGGTTAATGTTTCCTCTTCAACGATCGGTGCAGAACTAAAGGCAATAATTGATTGCTCATGGGTATCCCTAATATTTACAATACATTAAGTTTCGGAATGTAAATATCTCTAGTCTCTTTTCTGTTCTCCAGCATTTTTACATAATTCTCTAAAACATTCATCCAAACAACGTCTGCATGCTATAATACATTAGTTTTCGATATTTACAATACACGGTTGATAATCTTGAATATTCAGAGCTCCACCGGAAAGATAAAGCCGATCGCGAGGGACAAGAATTACAATAACGTTGGAGTCCGATGCAACGCGCTTGCATCGGTGCACGAAATAAAACGAGATCGGGGAGGGACCGGTGCTGCAATAAATCGGCCCCCGCCTGGCCCCTTATTTCTCGAATCTACGTGATTCGTTTCGCGAAAGAATACAACCTAATAGCGGGGGCATTTATCGAAGAATGTAGCTCGTTCGGGTCTCCTTTTCTACACGGCCCATTCACATCTCCTCGCTCTCCACCCACGATTCTCTGCGTCCTCGTCGAGGCAACCCCCCCCCCCCCCTGCGTAATGCGGTCATAGTACGTGCTAGAAAGTACTCCGAGGAGAAAAATGTAACCCACATTCCGACGGAATGTTGTTATTTCAGAGACGCTCGATAACGACCGGCACGGTCCTCAGGATAATTCTGAATTCAAACACGCGAAACGTAATGGAAAGAAAATGCCAGCTGAATATGAGATACACCGTTTCGGAATTAAACCGGTCGCCGTAACGTTCTGCAATATGTTACCGGCCCGGAGTAATTTCTGCCCCGGTTACGCCTCACGAATATTTAACAGTCCTACCCTCCTCAAAAATCCGGCACAAAAGATTCTCCCATGGTTTTCCGTCAGTTTCCATTCGCGTTTTAATCTCGCCGATTCTGGTTCATGCGTAATCGCGTATTTTAACCACTGAAGTCGCGAAGCGCTCGAAATACTTTGGAAAAACCGAGACCGGACGAATTTCCACTCTGCAATTGCCTAAGTACCAGGAGGAGAACACGTTTTTTGCTTTAACTAATAGCTGCACGCGCATAGATTATGTCTGTCATCCGGAATTGTGCGGATACAAATCGTTAAACTAAATGTGCCAATGGTTTCTGGTCCACTGGTGTACCTGCTAAAAATCTTGAAACATATTGAACAATCAGTTGCAATTTACTAAATTTATGAAACATCTATAAGATAGTCAATTAGACAAATTTTAAGACTGGTAGCTAAAGTCGTAAATTCTTTTCGTAAGTCCTACAAATCTGTCAATTTTGTATTCCTCCTGGAACACAGTGTAGCCTAAAATAAAAATTTCAAAAATTAAAATGGTCCAGTAACTTTTGGGTCAACCTCTGTATAACAATCAAGAACATAATTAGGTTTCCTGTTTCTGACAAACGTATACTCATTTCTACCGCATAATTTCCAATAAAAAAAATCAGTACGTATTCCTTGAATGTGGGACAAATTGTCTGAAAATTTTCGAAGAGAACCGTTTTGTATTTTCTTGCCGAAAAAAATAATTGCAAGGCAATATGCCCAGCGTTCACGCGTCCCGAGCAGTTTTAATTAGTAGAATTTTAAATCAACCGTGGTTCTTGATCTTGAATCGGTCACGAGGCGTTTCCTTGGGGAAAGTATTTAATTAAACTAAGAACGGGGAATGAAAAGGACTAGAGAACCGGCGAATGAAGAAGAAAAAACCTCGGAACTCGTTCCCGCAGGTTCGTTTTAAAGTTGAGCGAAGTTTCGGCCCCGTTTACACTACGACCCGCAAACCTTGAAGTGCGCGTTCCCGCGAATGTACCCTTCTTTTTTTCATCATATTATTTCGAGTGAAAAAAGAATAGGTGGGGAGTGGGTGGGGGGGGGGGTTGTTACAGTAGCTTCAACGAGCCGGAAATTACCGGGGCAATGGAAGAACTGCTTCAAACGAAGTGGAGTTTGTGGCACTTCATCCTAACGACGATGGGAGCCTCTAATGTTATTTCAATCGTAATAATTGCGCCCTGGAACGACGTTTCCATTACCACTGATTGCTATTTACGGGACTGCATGATCGACCTCGATACTGGTTCCATCCTCGAAATGTTTCATCTGTTAAAATCTGTTCTCTCAGAATTTTAAAAACAAAGATCGTCGATCGTCGTCGTCTCTTCACAGGAAACGTAAACTTTGATTAACTTGTTAGGCAATATATTCTCGAACATTATAATATTACTGAATGTATAATAGTTGCATACTTTATTACGTTTCTCGTATTCATATCTCGTATAAATGAACAAACATCTGCAGCGAACATTTATTACTATCACGGTGAAACCACAATAATGTAGATTATTATATGCAAACCCATTTCCCGAGGCATTAAGTTAACGTAACTTTATCCAAATAAAAACCAGAATCTTTTACCAGATCTTTTATTACGGATTGCATTACGGCGAAAACAAACTACCAATTAACTTGTATCAATTTTTTTCAGGTCGAAACTTGGAAAATAACTTACGAAACAGAAAATCCCTTCCAATCCAAAAATGTACGTTTCCCCGACTGTCCGAAGGGCATGACAACGGAACGCTAAAATACGGACGACCCTTAAAAAGGATCGGGAACGACCTTCACACGGACTTCGCAACTGTACACCCACACCACGAAGAGATTGCGAACGGGAAATATTCAGAAGGAGCGATAAAGGCCCCGTCTTTTACACCCTGCTACCCCATAAATATAAACTTCACAGTGCAACCGTGTCCTTCCGTGGACTCGTAGATGTAAAAACCTCCCTTAGCGTAATAATCCTTTTTCCCCCCGAACCGTGTCCTAACGGTCGTCTAGTTTCCGCGTGTCGTTTCGCGGAGGGGAACCGTTGGAGTTTGTAATTAATTTTCACGGGCCGTGTGCAGCGTAATATCAACCCCGCTCGCTACACCGTTCTCTGTTAATCTCCCGGCAAGAGAGAAATTTTGACCTTCATGGTTATCATGCTGGCCGGCGTTCGCGTCGGTCTTTGTCCCGAACACGCTTTATTAACGTAAGACTTTCCTAGTTCCCCGGGAGAATTTACGAGCGGCGTCTAGGATCCCTTAATCTTTCGATTTGCGGCAGATTTGTCCGCCGAAAGTGCCTTCTGCGGACTATCCCACCGAACGCGCCGAAACAAGGACTCAATTCCATCTCCAATATTCACCGATTGGGTAGGTGATCTTTTGAAACATTTAGCATCGTTTATCACAATTAATAGAAAGAAAAGGAAGGCGTTGTTAATTATGGTATTATATCGTAGCTCACGCCCACTGGATGGTGCCCACGCCCACTTAATATTAGACACGCCAACTTTAGCCACGCCCACTTAATATTAGCCACGTCCATGTCATGTTGCTCACGCCCACTTAATTTTGTCTCGTCCCCATTTAATATTACTCACACGCAATACATATTGTCCTCGCTCACTTAATACTGTTTTGAAACATTTAGCATCGTTTATCACAATTAACAGAACGAAAAGGAAGGGGTTGTTATGTACGGTATGATATCGTAGCTCACGCCCACTTGATGTTGCACACGCCCACTTAATATTAGACACGTCTATTTTACCCACGCCCACTTAACATTGTTTCGTCTCCATTTAATGTTACTAAAACCCTCTTAATATTTTCCATATCCACTTAACACTGTCTGATCCTCATTTAATGTTTCCCACGCTCATTTAATATTACCCCATCACCTTTCAATGTTGGCCACACCCACTTAATATTGTTCACGCCTACTTAGCGTTGCCCCCGCCCACTAGAATAATTAACTAGAACAATTAGTACTTTAATGCTTCAGGCTAACCAGTGGCTATCCGGTGGATCTTAATAAGCAAACAGTTCAAAGTGGAATTTTGAGAAGATAGTGTCCGGAGCAGAAATGAAGACGGATTGCCCTGTGGGGCACGAAGCCTGCTCGTCAAGAAGAGTAAGCAATAGAATCTTCTCTTTAAAAGGTTATTAAAAGTCGTTCGAATTTTAATCTATATTCTGAATCGATTCCTCTGTAAGTAATTGCGAGAGCAGTCACGGGGTGATCGATAGCCGAACTATTATCAAAGATACATATTCTTCGTTTAATCGTGAACGGTTGTAAATTTCAATTCAATGAGACAGAGATAGGGGATAGATACCCTTATCGACAATGCTTCCTTGAAATAATGAATGGAGGAGAGATTTAAAGAAGAAGCGGAGGTAGCGAACAAGGGAGGAAGGAGGACGAGCAGCAAATAGAAATCCTATGGTAATCTTAGCATGTTCTAGCTCGCTGACGTTATCTGCTCGGATCGCTATTTCGCGCCTCGCAGACGGATAATTTATTATTGCACCGTTCTTTGTGTGTGTACGTGTGTGTGTGTGTGTTATCGATCGACGACGCCGCTTTTAACGTTCGGCTACCGAGCTGTGCAATTCTGGTGAGCCCGTTTCGCCCCGATCCAAGGTCGTCATATATCGATCCTCATTCTATTTCATTCATCATCTCCAACAGTTCACTTTAACACTCAATCCGTTGATTCGCGCTCCAATCTTTCACCTTTCACCCGCCCGTTCTTCTTCATCCTTTCGTTTTTCTGTGAAAGCGAAAATCACACGGATTCTCCGAGCGAACAACGAATTCAAGGACCGTGAGATTCGTGAAATTAATTAGTCACCGAAGAACCTCTAACCGAGAAGCTCGGCTCTCCTACTTAGTTTTTCTATCCAACAATTTTTATATTAACACATTCGCGAGTCTAAACTTCGCGTTTTGTAAAACAATCCTTGAGACGGAGGTCTGATCGATTTTTCATTTTATTTGCGATTTAAAGAAGGCGTCAATGAAAATTATAATATAGAGATTCGAAACTCTGTAAAAACGGATCTGAAAATCTTGTAGAAATACTATTCTGGGTACCTGCAACAAGTGTCTAGAGTATCAGATTGAAAAATTCAAAGCCAATTAATTTTTAGGCTCATTAAAAGTTACCGATTCATCATTTCGAGTAGCAAGAGAGAAAATAATTCGCGAGAAAATCTGGATTCGCTTCGAGTCAAAGCGGACCGTGAGTTTTCGCTGATCGAGAAGAAGAACTCGCGATTGTCTGAATGAAACCAATTCATTCCTAAGCCAGAGTCCCGTATAAAATTAGGAAACAGCACGATTCTTCCGCGGAGGAGGAGAAGAGTTCAACCCATTAGCTCACAATTTCCGACTCGCGAGACTCGGCCACGGTTACCCGCGAGCTCGCGGAACTCGTCGTGCTCTATTATCATCCCCCGAGTACTTTTGCTTCTTTCCCCGGCCCTCTTCTTTTTTACGCGGTTACTCCGCAACGTTCGCGAAAGCGTTAACGTTCTGTTCCGTCGCAATCAGAGGCACAAATGCCTAGAGTTCTTTTACATGAATATTTTAATGAATGCGGCCTCCTCTGATGCACGGAGTTGTGTACTCTCCTCTCCCGTACAATGCTTTCTCTTTTAACCGACCACCCCCTTCCTCCCCTCCCCCCCCCCCCACGCCCATTACTCTAGCCCATTGGCCGTGCTTATTTTTACATTTCGCGAAAGGAAGAAGCTAGAGCGTACCGGATTCGCGTGGCTGGCCCGGTGGTGAAAAGCATCAACGGTCCTTTCAACATCCGCGGCCGAAAGGTTAAAAAGCACAAAACCGAAACTCGATAGGCGGCCGGGTGTCTCTGTGTGAACATCTGTCACAGATACCGCGAGGCAAACGAGATTAAAGAATATCGCTGCATCGTTTTCCCCCTTTTCCTCTCTGTGCCGCGCAATTTTTTCCTTTGCCGTCTTTTTTTTTTTTTTGCTGCACTTTGCAACGACCGATTAAGATTAAATTGACAGGAATCGCCAATCGCAATCAAAATAATTCCAACATAGGTATCCACGCGTGTTAAAAAATTCAGGTCCTTGAAGATACTGAAACTTTCAACCCTTATTAACAGACAGCGGATCTCTATGCAAAATAAAAAATATTTGCATTGACTGCAAGGCACAGGAGCGAAATAGAAATTTCTTCCTTCCTTTAATTATTTTTAGCTGTCACCCTTGGCATCTTTTTTAACACGTTGACTGCCATATTTTTCTAGATTTTGAAATTAATTTTTACGTTAATACATTCATTCATGTCTAGTGCTTTAAATTGTGCTTACCCATTTTTGTCATAAATGCATAAAGATCCGCAGTCTACTTAATACTTACCGAAAAACGTACTCGAGAATCTTCGTTTGAAGAACAATTCTGTAAGAGTTGAACGAATTACGTTCCAAAGGGTGTTAGGTAATGACCAAAATTGTTGGTAAACAATTTTTCAAGAATTCCGGTATTTCGTAAACGCTAATATCTATAAAATTGTCTTCGACAACTGACAATTGCACAGAGCAATTGGCCGAGGGGTAGATAATATTTCGTTATCGATTGTCGAAGGTGCAACGGTTATACTGCACCGTCTCCGCATCGAAACGCATCGTTTCGCGAAACGCGGAAGGATCGTGGCCGCCATTTGTCACACACAGGACCACCATGACAGAATCGCGGCGACGGCGGCGGCGGGCAACGGCGCGCCCCGGAAAAATTATCGCCGACGTGTTTCACTTCATTTCGCGAAACTCGAAATTCTGCCGGGTACAAATTCGTTTTTCGCCTAGCGCGAACACGCGCGATACTGTCGCCGCGGCGAGATTTACGCTTGGCTGTTGGCTGTTAGCAACTCGTCGTCGCTCTCGATCGGAAGGCTTGAAATGACCTAAATCAAAATCGCGGCTCCTCTGACCGTGCCAGTCAAGTCGAATTTATAATGCCGAAAGTTGCAGCGGCGCGACGGGAAAATAAAAGAACGAAGACACTCGGCGTGACCCGTTTCTGTGCGGAGACTGTGTGTCCGCGGCGACAATTAATCTACTTAATGTATTCCGACGCTATTGATTAATACAGAATACACAATTGGGATCGTATTTAATATTCTCGGTTGCGCAAGCATTGTTAGATATATTCTAGATAAAGAGTAATTGGACTGCAGATGTTTAATAAAAATAAACTACCAAATATAAAATAACTGCGACATTAAATATTGGTGAACACTGCGCAATACCGAATTTTAAATTAAACTCTACGGTCTGATATTAGTAATTAGCCCACGGATTTTTAACTATATTTTCAGATATTAAATAAAAATTGAACAAAATTATATGTATGATATTGAGTAGTCCACCAACTTTTTGGCATTTTACAGACCCTAATAAAATTTGGTACGATTAATATATTCGCGTAAAAATTCATTTTATAACTTGGACAAATAATACCGTCACCCACATATGGGTGACATGGCAGTCAACGTGTTAAAAATTCGTTTTTCAAAAGTGCCGAATTACAAGCGATCAATTATAAAATCGTGCAGTTGTAAATGGTTTATATTTAATCAGAGGTATTGCATGTGCAATTAGTTACAATTGAACCCTTAAAATTGGTGAGTTAAGATTCGATCTAGCCATGAAATCCGCGAGGATTAGTCGGTGGAGGACTTGGGATTCTCTTGACGACAAACAGCGTGCTCTTCGTCAACGGGAATAAGTCAGGGGACTCCACCAAGTGGTTGTCAACGGTACCAGCCACCCCGAAGAGGGCTCGCACCGTCGGACATGAAGTAGTCCCGGGGCTCGTACGGAACAACACCGACGGCGTCCGGTTTCGTTTATTTTCGACTCGGCAATTGTGCCCGGCACAACAATACGGAAATCACTGTCGTCCGCAGCGTAAGATGAGAACGGTGGAGGCTTGTCGATTAGAACAAAATCGAACACGCAACCCTTCCCCCAATCGCGCGAAGGGATAAGCGGCCATTGTCGGCCCTAGACAGGGCACTTTCCCCCGAGTCTTGTCCCGTTCCGGATATAACGACAGAAGTGTCAAAATTCAAGGCTTCCGAACAATGAGCATAATGGTACAATGGTGGAAAGTGGGCGGCCCCTTTGTTCCGGAATATCTGGAGACGATCAATTTCTGTCAGCCCGCTGAAAAACATCAAATTCTTTCGAGCTGCACACCTATGGGGACCGCTGACACGCGTTTATTGTTTTATGGTGGAGGCTGCGAGACTAGAAAACTCTTCTGACGAAGACAGGGTTCCGTGAATATTACTTGCATCAGGTCCAATCATAATTCATTCCCGTTTTAATCTATATCGATTTGATTCACCGAAAAAATGAACAAAATTTATTTTCATTTTGATCAGTTGCATTTACGTTCATCATTTATTAGTCTGCTTGGGTAGAGTGAATCTTTAGGATGATAAATTCATTACAATTGGTTCCGTGAAACAGAAATTATTTATCGCCTGATCGGATGCTACTGAATTTCTCATCGGATCTAATGTATTTATGCTCTTTTTGAAACGAAATCATGTGCTGAATCATGTGCTCTTTCTACAGAGTGTAGAAATTTAAAATTTAAAAGTCTGCATAATACATTAAGAGACAAATTTTCAATTTGCATGATCTAGAGGAAAATATATTTAGAAGGATTTAGTAAGGACTTGACGAGAAAGAATCTTCGAGGTTCTCTATCTAAGCAATGACGAAAAATTCCAACGTTATGATGCACCGAAGAAGAATCGTCGAGGAACATCATTATCTGATCGTTCGAGTAACTAGCTCATTTCTCTCCAAGGAAAATCCATTAGACGGGGCTAATGATTCACAGTTCCCAGACAATAGAGTTTACCGAGCCTTTTTGGTCAGTGAGCGCTTAGAAGTTTAATCGCGAGATTAACCCCATATGTATTATGAAAATGGCCCTCCTATGGGCACGCAATATGTCTATGTCCGACGCAACAATGTAGCCGGAGCCGTCAAGAGCTTCTGCTATTCGTATCAAATTCTTTGGAGCGGAGCGACGTGAATGGTCGACTGAAGAATATTGACGATACATTACAACCCCGTGGACACAAAGGTGACGAATTCCGAACGCTGAATAAGCTGGAGGAATTTTCTGGGTCCGTGGTATGTAGAAAAATCTATTTCATGTTGATCCCTTGCCGTGCGACAACTTTGAATAGCTGTGTAATTTAATAGACGAAAAAGAAAGTATGTATCTACCGTATACTTGTATTTTCTCCAGTAGTTAAAAATTGGTAACAGGAAAATAGAGTTTTGAGTAGAATTTAAATAGAATTCTTTTCGATAAACTTTGAAAGAAAATTATAACATATGGTGCCTGAGTTAAAGTTGTACAGTATATCTCGCATACAAAAATACATTTTACATGTCAAAACGTTCTTTATGACAATACAGATTCAATTCTAAAATTCTAAAATTTACAGAGATTCCTCATGGTAAAACGCTCAAACTAGTCGACAAATATCATCGACGGATAGTACAAATTTTACAATCTTCGGTTCTGAATTACCAACACTGTTACCCACTGTAGATAATGTTTCGGTACGATAGGGAACTCTAGCACCGACAAGTTATCGTTAATATAGAATTAAAATCACTACAAACATTGCATCTTATCGGATTTCCTGTCTAGGCATCGTACCATTTCGGTGTTGCGCCAAACATTGCCGAAACTTCACGAATTTAGATGTATTAACAAGAACTACAATGTTCTGTATACTTAACGTTACCATGTGCGATAACGCGGTTACCGACGGGCCATCTACATCATACGAAAACATTTTATACTTTAACACGATCATTTTATGTAAGAATTAACAATGAATAAATAAAGACAATGTAATGAAAAGAAATATCTGCGTTATATTTATTGAACCCACAATTTTTCCCGAACGTCCGACCCGTCCTAGAGTAATACTCCTGAATCCCGAAATTTCCTAATTTTCGTGCCACCTCCTTTACTATCATATTCTCCTAATACAAAGCTCAATTTTCGAAAATTTTCGGAAAATTTCGACCGTCTGACTTGCCGCTGACTTGTATCACTGAATTTCGTGCCCCCTCCTTCGATATCATGTTCTCCTAATACAAAAGTTCAATTTTCCGAAAAATTTCAAAAATTTTCCGAAAATTTCGAACGTCTGACTTGTCGTTGACTTGTACTACTTAATTCCGAGAATTTTTTCGAGCGTCTGGCTTGTAGTTGACTTGTACTACTGAAATTCTGATACCTCCTTCGACATCATGTTCTCCTAATACAAAAGTTCAAATTTTTCGAAAATTTCGGAAACGGAAATTTTCGGACGTCTGACTTGTCGTTGACTTGTACTACTTAATTCCGAGAATTTTTTTCGAGCGTCTGGCTTGTCGTTGACTTATACTACTGAATTTCGTGCCACCTCCTCTGATATCATGTTCTCCTAATACAAAGTTCGGTTTTGGAATTTTCGAAAATTTTCGCAATTTTCGGATTTCTAATAGGAGAACATAATAGCAAAAGAGGTGGCACCAAATTTTCGGGCCAGAGTGCGGAAAAAAGAACACATTAACAGTTGTAACTAATATTCTTTATTTCTCATTAAATAAATTAGAATTTTAAGCGTGTACATATAAAATAGAACAAAATAGAACTAAAATATTGCGTAGTATGGGCTGCTTTGCATCGACGTCGAAAGTAGAAGATTGGGCAGAGATTGAATTGTTGCTCTAATAATTTGCCTGGCTACACAACTCGTGAACCGTAACACGAAGACAGTGGAAAAATCCACTGAAAACTATTTCTGAATTTTAGTATTAGCAACAACAGAATATTCTATATACTTCTTTTTTACTACGGGTGTATAATATGATTTGGCAAGAACAAACATACCCGATACTTCGATTTAAATATTGAATATGACATTTATAAAGCTTGTTTTTACTTATCGAAAAAAGTACCTACTCGATATACACCCGTGACGGACAATTTAATAATTTTAACTCGTACGGTATAAACAATACGGTATAAACGGTATAAAGATATAAAACGGTCATGTAAATACAATTTCCGATCCATCGATCGACGAAAAATAAAAAATCGAATAAAATTGATTTACGAAAAATATTACGAAGTCCATACAGGTTCATACTTGACCAAATAAAGAATTCCACAAAAGAATCTCCAAATCAAAAGTACGGAATATTAAATAAACATTACCATAAAACTGCTGTATGATCATATTAAACTGCTTTCCGATTGAGCAGGACAGTCAACTTTTTGTGTTTGAGTCGCGCAGCATTCTTCCGTTCGTATTATCGGCTCGCCGTCTAACTTTTCCAACGTCGGTAAGCGTCGAGCGACCTCTGACCTCCACTGCTCCAACTAAAACGAACGAATATTAAAAGATAATCAAATATACAATTTTAAAATGAAGAAGGTAGCTGCGTAAAGTACCTCGACGCTTTCGTACAGCGGATTACCAACGAAAACGAGGTCCTGGAGGTTCACGAGGTCCTGAAGCCTGTTGAACTCGTTCCAGTCTCTCACCAAGTTGTTCGACATGTAAAGGACACGAAGATTTTTCATCGCGTTGATTCCCTTCATTTTCTCGATCAGGTTGTAAGAGATCCAAAGCTCCTCCAGCGTGTCTCCCAAAGGCTCCAAACCGGAGAATCCTTTAATTATGTTACGACCCAGCGATAGGATCCTCAGGTTCTTCAGTGTTCCGATCCCTGTATCAAATGAGAGAAGTTCGATTAGACGGGATTGTTCAAAGGAATTTATACAAGCTGTTTCCTTGGAACCTAATGACACCACTTCCTATTTTTAAACAAATTTAAAGGCCCTGCTATGTCCTTAGCACCAAAGCATTGAATACCGTTCTAAAAGACTATCCCCGTTGGATCATTTAAGTTAAAAAGGAAGTTTTGATGTGTTCATTAGATTCCGAGGAAGCGATTAACGTTGAATCGTATCCAGATAAAACGGGAACGCTCAAGTTAAATGAAAATAAAGGCGACCTGAATTCAGGAGGATGATCGCAATACGAAACGGCGCAAGATCTGCGTTCAATCGAATTTCCAGGCGATCGAGTTACATTAATTGAGCCACAGTTACGTGTCAAGGGAGTAGGATGGCCGGCATCTGCGGTCCATTTATCGTGCTTCGTAATGGAATTGCGCATGCATTATTATCTGTCCCGTCGAACCCCCTGCCTTATTCATTATTCTCGTTCCCTTTCCGACCAGATTGAGAATCGCTTCCTCGTTACGGATATAAAATGTTCAATAGTGAGTTGAAAAGACGAATTAAAATTCAACCCTCCGTAAAATATCTTTGAAGCCACACATTAGTTTTATTCTTTAATTCCCGTTTCATTTTTTTCATTTTACTGACGCAGGTAAATTTTTGTTAAAGAATTCTACTACCGGCGCGTAAACGAAAAATCTCATCACTCGGCAATTCTTTCAACTAAAACCATGTTAATTATCTTGCATTATAATTTTTGAGCGCCAAAACTATACTTGAAGCAGAATTTAAGATTGAAAATTGCTACCGGAGTAAAGAAAAGTGTAGTTGAAATTGTCTAGGATTTATCGATACGAGTAGAGGAAGGTTAAAACAACCTGTAAGAAGGATATTAAAATTTTTCTATAGCGGGAGAATATTCACCTGCAATCTTCTCGATCATGTTCGTCGATAACGAGAGTTTCTCGCAGTTGGTCAAACTCGCCAAAGCATTGTCCATCTTTTCTATGGGAGGCCATTGAAAGCTCAGACTGACTTCTGTCGACATGGAGGCCTCTTGTTCGTTGTCTTCTTCCCATCGTCGGATGGATTCTTTGCAAGTGGACGGTTTGACGGTGGCCATGCTGCCCCTCGATCATCATCGATTATTTCAAAAACTTTTACGAAACTAGAAAAATCACCGAAAATATCGAAACATCGCAATTTTGTGAAGCTTGAACGAGACAGATGAATTTTTAATGAACTTTTCATGTACTTACGATTAATTTAGTGATCGCGTGTAACAAAATCGATGATGTATAAATTCGAAATTATTAACCCTTCTCGATCCGGAACGTTGAAACGCGACGAACCGGTCATCTGTCACTTGCCAACATTTTCGTTGCGACTGCTCGTCGAATAAAATACGTTTCGCGTGTAACACCAATGTCGTTTATTATCGTTTATAGTCGGTTCGAGGTTAAAAGAAATCGACATTCGTTTTGCTTCGTGGCAAACGGCCACGACTGGAGCCTGGCAATATCTGGCACCAATCAAAATAATCGATGCCCAGGACGCATGCGTCTGGCGTCGGTTATTTATCAACGAAGCGTCGCGATAAGATTTACGAGGAACGTTAACATTGAAAAAATACAGGTCTTTTCGAAACTCGAACCCGTGTACATTCCTCACCTGTAAACGAAAAATATAATTGTTATCCGTTTACGCCTCGCTTTTGTCACGTGGCTCGATTGAATTTAATTGATTTCAATATTAATATGCTATTTAATAGTAATCAGTGGATTACAATGGCTGCCGGTGAAATAGTCCGATTCGTAATGCGTATGAAATTAATTTTAACTTGATAATCTGTCCGTGTGAATAATTCGCTGGATTTAATTCACGCCATTTTAAAAACATCGATCGTAATCCTTTCTCGATTCAATTCATTAGTAAAATTAAGAATTATTTCCCCGTGAATTGTTGAAACATCGGTGGTTATAATTTTAAGGGAGTTTCATAAATACTTAAATTGTCGATTAAAATTTCTCGTGTGAAAACAATTTTTGGGGAAGATATTTTTATTCATAAAATTGTTCTGATTATTCACTGCAGAAGTAACTGCTCTCCGAAAGCATAAAATTTCAAGGGTGAAGGGTAAAAAGAATTGTAAAATAAACTATAAATTTATACATGCTTACATATACCTAAGTTCCATAATTTTCCGAATTTCCAAGTTGGGGATCCAAGTTCAGGAGATTGTACTTTCCTAATTTCTAAATTCTAATTTCGTCGGAAGCATCGTCTATCTTTCTACTGAACGTGTGTTTAAAAAAGACAAACAGGGACAAAGGACGCCGGGTTCCGTTATCATTCATTTTATTTCCTTTCATAAATCGCGAGTATTATAATTGATCCCAAACTTTTGAGCGGTATTTGTACGTACGTACGTATACGTTCATGTATATGTGTATGTATATTGTATGTATACATAATTTGGATATTACAGGCATAGAGATCGCAGAAAATAGACGGAGAATAGTGTATATATATATTTTCTTTTTTATCATCTTCCATACTTATACTCTGAAAACTTCGAAAAGAATATATTCTTTTTGAGGGACATTGCGGCCAGATGTCCCGTGTCGTATATTACTCGTTCATCGAAGGAAAACACGCAATACAGTAAACACGTCAATCCATAACATACATCTACACAAACTAACCACTTATTTGATCATGGGATATCAGGAATATGTCGCGTTTTATGTATTTCCGACACGAGGCTGTCGACTCGAATGAAATCGCGCGCGCCGGCAACTTTGACAAACAAATTAACGAAATTTTTGAACTCGTTCCTAGGCTGGTGTTTCGAAAAAATGATCTCCAACGAAAACACAAGCCTAAACGAAAACGGTTCTCGCACGCGGGTTTCACGCGAAGACAACCTAGCCTCGACACACGTATCTCGCGTTTACAATAGGTACACAGATCCGCGTCGTTAAACTTACTTTCTATATACAGCATCGAATGAAAACATTAAATTGGTCTTATTGTACAGCATAGCGCCGCCGTTTAGGTTTAGTGGCCGCGAACTCTCGCCGTGGTCCAATGAAATTCCTTCGTGCCCAATCTGGAGTCTGATTCTCCAGGTTGCTTCGATAAGGGAGAAATCGCTCTTATCACTATCTAGCCCTAACATCTTCGTTCTTTCTTTCTTTTCTTTTTCTTTTTGATTAGTCTCGCGAGAACTGGTTATTGCAGCAAGGCAATGGTCTTTGTACCGGTGAATTTTTTATGAAAAATTGAAAATCGATGCGGTCGGAACAGCTCTCTCTCTCTCTCTCTCTCACTTCTCTCTCTCTCTCTCTCTCTCTCTCTCTCTCTCTCTCTCGGAGTACATACAATCTTATGCTTATATCATTCGAGGAGTCACGTTTCATTTTGATTGGTTGGCACTTCGATCGTACCCCGATTTCTCGCGATCCTTCGTTACAAAAAAAAGTACACTGAATTCTCGATATATGTCAGCAACGTGAGTCTTGTATCGTCCAGGAGACACACCCGAGTTATGTTTACACTCCTCCGAGGCCTCTCGAGTTTCGGGGTACAAGGTAGTGGGAATAATTCCGCGACATTTATCATCCAGGCCTTGGCGACATATATCGAGAATTCACTATATATCGTTCGCGTACAAACAGCACGCGAACACTGAAGCGCGTTCATTCGTTCTCGTCGTTTATGTTCTACCGGCACACGATCTGCCATCGTATAAAATCTCTATATCGTTCGATAGATAATTAGGGTGACTCATTTTTACCGCACCGCTCGGAAGAACGACGAAAAGGTCCGAGCTTTGTAATCTAATTGGTCTCGCACTCGTTTTACTCCAACCTCTGTATTATCCACCGATCCGTGTCGAAAACTTTTGGCCAAACTTTAATTGTTTATCAATCAACGTTGCTCGTACGGGCATCACTCCGTACGAAGCTTTTCAATCGCAGCGGAGACCCACGTTCACGCAAACTCTCACAGACCAACGTCAAACCAAAATTTGCTTCCTAGCAATCATTTTATTTTAAAAAGTATCAAAAGTATAACAGTAATTTAATATCGCTACGCATGATCTGCAGTATTAATGATGTGATACACGAACGATGCCGCTCGAATTGAATTACTTTGAAAAAATATCCTCTTCGTGATATCTCTTCGATCCTGGCGAGGAGGATCGATAGGCGAGAATGAATACGATTTGGTGATAGACTGCGGATCTTTATGCAAATCATCCCTTTTGCTGGGATCTCTAGACTGCGGATTTTATGCATTTGCAAGAAGAACGAATAAAATGGAAAATCGTAATGACGTTAGAAGAACTTGAGAATGTTATTACATTTGATTTACGAAATTTATTTAAAGAACTACTCGAGTTCTATTTATTACGATTTATTTGGAAGCTTTCTGTTTTGCACACAGATCCGCAATCTGGTAATAATAAATAACAATTGTAACACCAGGAGTCTGATCATTTTGACCCCGTTCTACTGACAACACATATCCGACCGGAATTTTTTCTCTGCTCGTCCTTCTGTCCTTTTCGAATCAATAGACTTGTGGATTTCGTACATTTATGACACAAACGAGTAGATGAAATGCGAAATAGAAAAAATACTAACTATAAAAGAAATTACTGCCCAGGCTCTGTGTCTTACAATATTTATTTTGCTTAAAAATCCTCTGCGAAGGAATTCATATTTCTTTCGTGTTCATGGATTATTTCAATTCATGTTGATTTAATCCCGTACCGTAAAATAACGCGTCAGACTCGTGATAAAGATGTCAAGCAGAATCTGTTAAATGTTATAACTTTATTTTTGTAGCCAATATTTAACGATAAATATAATACCATCTTTCTGTCCTCTTTTGAGAAATTATTAAGGAGCTCTGATCACTGTAACCCCGATGAAAATAACACGGAATTAAAGAAACTAGAGCCATTTGTTTAACGCAAGGCGCAAATAACCGGTTGGATATGTGTTCAGGCTGTTTGTTGAATTTTAGAAAATTGATACGAACGCATAAAGATCCGCGGATCGGTGGTAAAGTTTGGCCGAAAAGTAGCGATCCGATGTGATACGTCAGAAGGTGAGAATCGCTCCGGTTCTCGTCCCTGTACAATCCGTCTTCAGGTACCGCACTGACAGATCCGCTCGGCCGGTTTAAAGCACGTGAAGATTCTCGCAATTCTTGAACTTACTGTCCTCCTTACCGAACAACCAGGTCAACATTTGTCTAGCCTTCATGCTGGCACGTACCACGCCTCTGGACTTGTACCAATGGCCGCCGCCTTCGGTCCCGTTCGCGGCTCGGTTCTCCGCGTTCCCCTGCACGTTCTTCAGCCGAATCTGATTCAGTATGCCGACCAGAAGATCGTCCACGTTGTGGTTGATGGCGACCGAGATCTCGGTGAACTTCACCCGGTAGGTGCACGCCATGCACTTGCCGTCTAACACGATGGAAAATTAAATCAGCGACCGTTTCACCCGCGGGAATTTGCCTAATTGTTCGGACGCCCTTTCATGTCGAATAACTATTCTAAAAGTGGACCGAACGACATCAGATTTTCTAGGGGAATTAGTTAGAAGTTGAAGAAAATTGTGAAATTTAGTTTGAAAATTCAGAGTTTCATGCTGTTGTATAGGATGATCAGTCTGGTCATGGCTAACCGATTCTACTTGTTGCGAATGGTACGACTCGTCCAAGCATCAGTCGTTCTTTTTTCATTATTTTTGTACACAGAATCGCCTCTTTCCCCCGTGGATCAATTGTTACGAGACACCCTGTATACTTGCGATCTTAAAAAACTGACAAATTTTATTATTTTCTTCACGAATGCGTCCAAATGCGACTTTCTTAAAAATTTTTAGAATCGTACAAATTAATTCTTCCAGCTTTGCAAAGCAACTGAAGCCGTCTGGTCCACTTTTAGAAAAGTTGTTCCCGACCAAATGCGACTTTCTTAACATTTTCAAAAATTGTACAAATTAATTCTTCCAGCTTTGCAAAGCAACGGAAGTCTGGTCCACTTTTAGAAAAGTTGTTCACATTTGAAGGGTGGGAATATTTGTGCGTTTGTGAAAGTGAATGTCCAAATGCCGAAGGTGACCGATAATTTCATGTTAATTTTTTTCTACAGACCTTGAGAGGACACCACCCTGGAACGGACCAGGTCCACCTTGTTCCCGACCAGGATCGCCGATTTTCCACGCAGAAAATCCTGATCGTGGAGGCGTTCCAGGTACTCCTCGGCTCTTTGGAAGGATGCTTTATCGATCACGGAATACATCACGACGAAAGCGTCCGGATGTATGTTCTCCATCTCCGACTTGTCAGAACAGAAACACAGAATCTAGTTGAAACACCGTTACTCGAAAGTCACAAAAGTTTTCGAGGCTGCAAACGCAAAGGACGCGAAGGTTGCAAATGATGCAGCATCGTACGAACAAATCTATGAGTTGCATATATTAGTGTAAGAAAGATATGAATTTTTTGCTCACCTTCGGGTTCGCAATATTCAGAAATCTCAGCTCGCTCTCCTCGCCGTTCAGCATAACGAAGACGGATTGCTCGCTGGGCACGTCTGTAAACAAAAATGAAAAAAGATGAACGCCGGCGCTAAGGTACGTTGTTTCGCAAAGGGAGGATCTTCAATTTGGTGTCCCGTTTATTTACTTTGGTCTACCGAATTTCTGCAGCTCGAATTTCTACGCGGACAAGGATACGAGACGATGAATTCAAGATGAATTGCGATGAATTCATTCAGTCGTGTATGAATTATTTTGTATTCGCTTAGTTTGCTTGAACATGTACCTCTGGTTTGTAACTATGGTAATAAATAATATGGCAAGACCTCGCACTCTAATTTCCCTTTATACTCTACTCTGTCTCTGTCTGCGAACATACCTATCTCACTCGATAAAAACTCTTTTATGTTCCTAATAAAAATAAAATCTCATAGTAACACACTGAGAAAGGTGGTTTGACAATTTACCTTCGCTACGACACATATAATATCCCACCCCAAAATATCAACACACGTAATTTGGATTACACATATATTCACTGCAATTTCTAAAAAAAGAGAAGGAGATTCAAAACTGACTCAGGTAGAAAGGGTTAACAGGTGGAAAGACTTCCGGTCACACGTAGCTCTAACCTCGATCGTTCGAGCTTCCCTGAAAGTGGATCTCGACGAGATCCGAATATCGCGAAGGACATCCACCACGGATAAGAAGAAAACGCGACCGAAGGGGAAGCAATCGGGCCACCGTAAATAAACCTGGGGGACTCTCGACCGAAGGGAAAATGAATTCGTTGCCCGTTACATTGACGGCCACGTGACGTCGTCGAGTTCCACGTAATCGGGCGTCTAAATGCGTCCGCGTCGACGTTCGCCCGTCAACGTCTGTTCCGAAGCGTCGACGGCTCCCACGGTTCGTGCCGATACGTAATTCGATGATGTCAGATTGCCACGATCTGTCTCCCCGGTTTGACGGTGTTCGACACATGCCTTCGAGTCACGTTTTCCAGTTCCGGTTTCCTTCACTCTTTTCCTTCCATCGAAATCGAATATATGCAACCTCTCCGCGTCGCCTACTCGCTCCGGGAACCGTGTACCGATAGACAGAAAATCGGTAAAGTCTGCCTCACGTTTCTCAATCTCCCAACCGATGACGGAGTCATTCGTTTTACCCTTACACCGACGAATTCATTAGCATTTCTATTTCTTATCTCGCAAATAATAACCCTTTCACTTAATTGGACTAGGACTTAATCGTGTCAAAACGTTTCTTATACTACTTTACGTTGTATTATATTTTAAATGACAGGTTCTAATACTTTTAATTTACAATTATTGAACCTACCAAGCACAAAACACATATAAAAGTGAAACGTCTTACAGAAGTTAGAAGACTGAATTTATTTAAACTATATGTACGATTTTCATATATGCTTGAATAAAGAAGTCAATTCAGTAATTTCCTATAAATACGTTTTTATAATTTCCTAAACTAATTTACTAAACCTACCAAGCACAAAACACATATAAAAGTGAAACGTCTTACAGAAGTTAGAAGACTGAATTTATTTAAACTATGTACGATTTTCATATATGCTTGAATAAAGAAGTCAATTCAGTAATTTCCTATAAATACGTTTTTATAATTTCCTAAACTAATTTACTAAACCTACCAAGCACAAAACACATATAAAAGTGAAACGTCTTACAGAAGTGAGAAGACTGAATTTATTTAAACTATGTACGATTTTCATATATGCTTGAATAAAGAAGTCAATTCAGTAATTTCCTATAAATACGTTTTTATAATTTCAATAATCGTGAAATAGAAAAGCGGTCATTTGACCGTGGTAGGGTTAGAAAATTATTTAGCAAGTTTATTCCTTTGGGTGTGTATAATTTTTTAAATATTTCGCTCCGCGAACCGAGCGTGAAAGAAGCAAGAACAAAGCATCGGTTAAGTTTCCGTCGCCGACCGTTTCCAAGATAAGAATGCAGACGCTCGTCCCGGGGGTAGGTTCGCGCAAAATGCCCCGAGTATGGCTGCATCTCTAGGAAATAAATGTAACACGATGTTCGCGGATATTGCTTCAGGTGATCTTTTAACAAGCGGCCGAACGAAAAGCCCGCTTATTTCAAGCAAGCTTTATTTTTCTTTCTCCTCGGTGTAAAACGTTCCGCGGCGGGAATAGACGAGCCGAGTTTACCTCGGCTTTGCACGCGTATAGTTCAAAGACTGCGTTCAATTTTGGGAAGAGCATTATGCTTCGGGAAGAGGTTTAGTTTCTCCGGGGAGAGTGGGGGGGGGGGGGGGGAAGACGATTTTTTCCTCGGGGGTATTTTCGATCGACGAAAGGAGTCGAACGTTCCGAGAAAAGCGAGACGCGTTAACGGCGATTATTAGAGGCGGGGTAGAAGGAGAAACCGGAGCGAGAAAGCGCGAAAAAGTAGAGGAGGGCAGACGATGAACAGACACGGAGCCTGTATGATGTACGTTTATAGCACGGACCGATGCAAAATTAACCAGCTATTTCTGCCCCGGTTGTGTTCCTGCAGTTTTCTTTTTTACACCTTCCTGGAAACGGCCGTGCCCGTTTCGCTCGCCTCGCACGCATCTTCCACAAGCGAATTTCCACCGATTTTCGCGCCGCGACGCCGACGTACCCCGCGACCGCCATCTTCTTTTGTTCTGTTTGCGAAATCGCGTCCTACGACGCGTCCGTTCGTCGCTCTCCGTGGCCTCGATCTCGATTTCGACGCTGAATTATGGGACGGAACACACAGCCCGGATCTTCGTTTACGAGATCTTGTTCTCCTTCGGCTAATGCGCGCGATTCTTTCTTTATATCTTTCTTCGAAACTCTGCATTTTCATTGTTCTGTTTCATTTCAGCTGCGAGTTGGATCAAGCACTAGGTTTTAGGATTATTTAAGAACGATTAGAATTAATTTTACTTTCCAAAATAATCTCCTTCACTTTCTCCAAGAAACTCCAATATGAAAAGCTACGAATTAATTTGTACACCTCTTTGTGTTCGAAACGAGTAAATCTTTTGCTAATCATTGTTCTTTTTATACCTTTATGATAAAAATCAGCAAGATTTTTAAAATATTGTTGTATCATTTTCTATCTATTAGATCTATTAAAGGAGGAAATTAATTTCCATCTTACTCCAGTTTATTTCAATTCAAGTAGTACTACTCAATTAATCTGTGAGACATTTTAGTGTTCACCCTTAGCAAACAGTGTTCGACCAACGAAACATCTATCGCTATAATTGTCCGTATGGAAGAGAGAAAATTTGGCACTGATTTGCATAGTTCAACGATCCCCAAGCTTGTCATAATTTTCGTCGTTCAAATTATTCAAGTTTATTCCGATGCTTTGCGATGCTACTGCAATTTTCTTTTACAATTTTCACATAAAAGGCACTGCATTAATAAAGGACAACGCGTCATTTTATTAACCCTTTGCATTCCGGAATTTTGTAAACACCCGTGTTAAATGTCGCGGCGACAAAGGAACGCAAAGGGTTAATATTTCTTTGTAAACATAGTTCACATTTCCAACCCACCTCCTCGAGACATTTGCAATATTACCATTTTCCGGTGATGCCATAAATCCTCTCTGAACTCTCTCAACGATTTCGAACGTTTTCCACGCTTCACAGCAGCATTTCAATTGTTAAGGCAAACTGACATATTATTCAAATATTTTATTCGAAGCCGGGAAATCTGTCGGGCACAAAATGTTTCGCCATGTTAAATGTCAAATGATAAACACGTCACCGCAACACTTCACCGTTTATTTATCACTTGCGTCGACGCAAACATGCTAATGGAGTTTTGTTGATGCGCTTTGCCTTCGCCAGCGAACATGCCACCTATTCAACGCACGTTATACCCCCGACATGCTACGCTTGTGGCACAATATCCTGCTGCAGATACACACACAAACACACACACACACAGACTCGTATCGTGTTGCGAACCCACACGTAAACCGAATTCAAACTTATGCAACATATATTGATAGTAAGACGATCGTGTACCGGAAACGATATTATCCAGTCTGTTCGCGAAAGAGGAGGAGGCGCATCGCAAGTAGGCTAAGTCGCATAAACGCGATCCCCCTGGCGTGTATTGTATAAGGTGTGCTCGCAAAATTTTTGGGCACTTGTTACTTTCGCAGAAATTATATTATTCAGAGTATAAAGAAAATTCAATTTATAAATTCCACAGTCTAGTAATACAGTGTTTACTCGATACATGTCCAAAACACGGGTCTAGCCACGGACAAGTATCGGACAGGAGGTACTATACTTTGAACCACGCGACCATACACTCCTTGAGCTTCTTGGCCTTTCACTACTAGGTATACTCCGCGGCAGTGGGGATAGTTCTAGGACTTTTATCGGCTAGACATTTGCGACATATATAGAGTAAACATTGTAATAACTGTGCAGGATATGAGAACAGTGTCCAGCAGATCGTACTACAATTCATGGTGTATCTATAACATGTTCGTGTAATGATAACAATAAAATAAAAAATATTTCACATCGTTTCTTGCGGAAAAAATTCCGCAACTCGTGAATGCTTTCGCAGGGATCCCGAAGCAATTTCGAAGCCCTCCGCGCTATCGATTAGCGAACGATCTTACGGTCTGGTCGCGCAATTAGGCTCGATTAAACTGTCCCCCGGGTAGTTAGGGAACAATTAGGAAACAGCGGGTGGTCCGGCGGCGTCATCAAAATTTCTTCGCCTTTTATTGGAAAGTTTCATCGGCGTCGTGACCATTCGACGGTAATAGAGACAACACACTGTCTGTCGGCACGTAAACGCGTTTTCTCATTCGCAGCTCAAGTTGCTCATTTGCCTAACAAAGTTTTGTCAACTTTCCGTGCGAACTATCCCCGTTTGTCGTGTACAGAGACCGCCTGTATTTCCAGGCAACACGGTGAGAACCTAGTTACATAGACGATCGACGAACTCGTCGGTGACGCCTCCGTGACTAAAAACGTCCGAGCCAATCATCGTCCCGTGAATTTTCCGACAAAGTCTACGGTGACTTGGGTCTGAGCTTCGCTAAGCTGTATGCACACTGGAAAAACGTCGGGCAACTTTTTTATCGTCTCTTGGTACCCTCTTCTTTTATTCAGGGGAAAAAAGAAAGATGGCGACAAGAAGCGATAAAAAGTTGCTCGATGTTGCTTTCGTGTGGACATAGCTTAAAGGATGTTTTCTGCATTTTCGCGAGTGCAAACTCTCGCGAAAAGCCAAACTTAATACCCCGAAGAAGCTGGCCAAAAACAGAAAATGATTACTACAGCGTAACACCGATTTAATACGAAGTGAATGCACAGAAAACAATAAGTTTTCGGTTGAGGATCTAGTATGTAGTAAAGATCAATAAATGTGTTCGGCCACCACTCAGCACAGGAGTCCAACAAAAGAGCATTGTTTAAAGGACAATGGAGTCAGAACCATGAAATGGCTACGCAAACGGAATTAACCGCGTGGAAATAATTAATACATAGAAAAATGTCGAAAGATGAAAATTTGTTACACAATTTCACCATGGCAGGATGAGATTTTATTAACAGCATAGAATGCTATTTTATAACGCGATCATGCATAAAACCGATTTTACGTGCACGTGAAAACGTCGCAAAACATTGAGCAAATTATTGATCATCTTTTTTCTCCACCGTTCTACGATGAATAATAAATCGAGAAACACGAATACTTTCGGCGTATTTTCTGCGTGCAATCGATTCAACGTTGTCGGACGCTTTGTTTGCAACGCGGTGTTTTACAAGTGAACGATCGTGCTCGGTCAGTTTGGTAGCAGTCAAAGTCGAAAAGAGTTAGGGTCGAAGGTAGCGCAAGCTTAACGTGTTTGCGCTTAACGAGGTTGGCGCAAGCGCTTTTATCGCGGCCATTACTCGGACCGTGCAATGCAAATGCATTTGCGAACTCTTAAAAACGATGGTGGACATAAATCGGTTTATTTAAGACGCCAGGCGACGCACGGACGCCGGACCGGAGAGCAGCTACCGTCGAAATCGTTATTCCGCTGGCACTTGGCAAACGTTGGCTACGCTGGAGGCGGTTATGTTCTCCGGCCGGTGGCATTTTTGAAAATAAATTTATCGCCCGGCGGAAATTTATTGTTTCTAGGAGAAAATAATCGAGGGTAAATCTTTGGCCGTGCGAACGGTTAATGAATAACGCAACGCACGGGGTTCGCTAATGTCGAGCACAATGGTGGGAAACTAGCTCGCAGAGCGAGCGACGCAAGATTCAAAACACAGTATCTGACCTACATCCTTTAAAAAGCTCTCAGGAACTGTTTGCTCCTGTAAACTCCTAAACTGAATGGAGGAGAGAAACACGCCGGGCAATTCGACGATAACGCCATTCTGGTTCGATAGTTCGAGTAGGTTCTCTTCTAGATTCCAGGCGGGAGCCTGATCTCTCTTTCAGCAGGGAGCCTCGTCTCGATTGACAGCGTCTTGACAATATTTCACCTCACCGAGACACGTTCGGCTCCTCGACCCACATACCCCCGCGACCGTTTTATTATTCGGCAGATCGCGTCCCCGGAAAAGCGAAAAATTTCGCAAACAAAGACAAAGTGGACAAAGACGATTAAACTTTCTGAAAAGTTAACCTTCAAAATTCACATCTGTTCCAGTTACACGTCCTTCGACTGATCAGGAACCTCCTGAAGAGTAGAATCTGATTTTGACGTTATTTCTGCCACCAAGATAAAAAGAAACCCTCACGAAACTACCCCTACAAATCCTGCTTCATTTTAACCCTAGGTTACAGTTCGATTTTGTTTACAATTTTCCAAATAAATTGACCACTCTGCGCCAGCGAAGAAGAAGATTCGTAATTTCTATTTTCGATAGGGCGTGTAATTACCGGGGCTGTTTCGTTGCGACACCACCGGGTATTTCCGTGATAGAAACTCTTCACGGAAACACCGATGCAGCTACGAAATAGAGCAGAAGAGAGTGTCCATCATGACGAGTGCATCGACAACGTTGCCAACAAAATTCTCGCGCAAAATAAATTCGATGATTCATCGTGTTCGCTGCTGGTCGACACGATGATTCGCTTTTTCAACTGATCGCACGCTGTTCTAGTAGCACGAGTCGTCGTTGTCTGAGACAGAGCCATTAAAGCTTGCTCCTCTTTCATTTCCGCATTTCATTCACACTTGTTTAATGCTTATCGCTGAACTGCGAATTTTATATGACGAAAATGAGCGACCGTGATTTAACACGTTGACTGTCATGTCATACGTGGGTGACGGAATTATTCGTCCTGGTTTTAAAATGAATTTTTACGTTAATATATTAATCGTACCAAATTTGACTAGGATCTATAAAATGCAAGACAGTTGGAGGACTACTCAATATCGTGCATTCAATTTCTTTCAATTTTTATTTCATTAAATAACTTTGATTTTATGGAATTTTTGAGGTTCCCAGGTTGGCAGTCAAAATGTTGAAACAGTGGACCGATAAAAAATCATTCGTATAAAAGAATAAAATTTCAATTTAGCTCCTACGTTGTACAATTCATACAATTTCTTTATCGTTGTAGTTAATACTTTAATGGCCGCTCACTGAACATGTGTGTGATACCGCCGAAGATAAAGGAAAAATATTAAATTTGTTGTTTTATGTGTATGTTCGCACATGTTGAATTATTTCGTGAATTTAATAAAGCTCTTTTGAATTAATACTTCAAAAATATTGTAATAGACTCCTGGCGACGTTCGACTGCGTAGACGGGGGGCCATTAAAGTGTTAACAGCATTGTTCCCTAATGTTTTTGATCAGGAAGCGCAGCCAGGCGATAGCATTTAGAAAACAGGCGAGGGGGTGAGCGGGGCAAACGGGATTGTAAAGAGTTCGAGAATCGGAGATTGTATTAGCGAGCAAATAGGCTACAGAGAACGCGGCCGGCTATCTCGCCGGGCTGCATCCGTTCCGGCGTTTTAATCCCGCAATAAAAGCACACGCGGAGTGCACTAAAAGCCAACAACTATTTCATTCTGTGGCTTCGGGATTCCTCCAAGAGTACCGGGTGAATCGAGGAAAAAAGGTCGCGCAACAGCGAGCCAACAATGCGATACAATTCGCTGGGAGCAGGAAGCTAGCGCTACTCGCGTCTTTAGCTCCTACGGGATTGAGTTCTCGGGTCGCCCGACGATTTATGCGTGACCTTTCGCCTTATTGAGCGACCTATCTCGCAAATCTTGGACGTTCTGCCTGCCAATACCTCGAACAGGGCTTTGCGAAAAGATCCCTCCCTCTTCTCGGAAGGACTAGCGATCCCCTAATACTTTAAGATATGGTGGGGGAAATGCTATAGTCGGAACCTGGGTGACGTCACGAAGCTATAGTGTAGCCTTGACCCAGATAGTGACGTCGCTAGTCGTGCTATAGTCAGAACCTGAATGACGTCATGATACTATAGCGTAGTTTAGGGTGTGAGGCTGTGCAAGGAATGTATCGCTAGGTTAAGTGCGTGGATACTACTAGCTAGATCACCTAACCTAGCCTAATTTCACGGTACGGTTCTCTCGTGACACGTCATATAATGATTCGTCATCTACTGTTTCTGTCAACGTTGCTGACAAGTGAATTATGGGAGGAGAGTGGGGCTGTAAATTTAACCGAGCACTACTACAGTTTCAATTCTTGTCGAAAGCACTCACCTCTCTGCCTGTCGTAAGCGTTTATGCACTCGCTGGTCATGAACTGGCTAATCAGGGCGGTTTTCCCAACACCCCTTGCTCCCAGCATGGCGACGGTGTACGAGGTAATTTCTTTTGGAGGCGCAGCATTCTTCTCTTCGGCATCGGAATTTGCCGGTGCCAGGGAGTTCGATCTTGATCTTCTTCTTCTGAACGAGTCGCCTCTGTTGACGATACCTGGAACCCAGAACGGGGATCTATTAATCGGAAGATCGAAATGTCTTTCGTTTCTATCACTTTGGTCAATTTATATTTAATTAATCCTTTTATTTTTAAAAAATTCACATTCATTCTTTAATTTTAGACTTTTGGACATTTTACTAAATCAATTAAATATTTCATCAAGAAAATACGTGGCATTTAATCACGCGTTTTAATGATGAAGATGGGAACTGAAACAAATGGCATTTTTAAATTGGAATAATCCTTTTATCTTTTAAAAATTCACATTTGTTCTTTTACGAACGTATAGTGACTTTTGGACATTTTACTAAATCATTTCAATATTTTATAAAGAAAATACGTGGCATTTAATCACACGTTTTGATAATGAAGACAGGAACTGAAACAAATGACGAATGTGTTAAAAAATGTCAAAAGTTTTTAGCATTTTGCCGTTATTCTGCTAGTAACCTCAGCACCTCTGCACATCTACGATTACTCTCCCCAAATTCTCGACCATGACCGAAAATCCGCACCCGAGAGCTCCTACTTTAATCAACTTATTTATTTACAATCGTACGAATGCAGAGACGAACGAATTCTGGTGGTGCTCGGTGAACCGGTAACCTCATGCATACTTAACGTAGCTTCGAATCGCGAACGTAAACGAGAAGCTCTGGTTTGTTTGCTCGCACCGCCAATATCTCTCCTTTCTTTGTGTTGCAAACTCTAACGGAACACGCGTGCTATCTATCGCCGCAGCATCCGCGGAACCAATATTCGCATTGGATTTGTCGGAGAAGTTTAAAGCTTACTCCTTATCCGAGACTGGCTGAAATTGTACGCCGTCAAGATGGCGGATGATCGATCCCGGACGGATACGAACTCTTTCGAAACATTGTTTTGCTCAACAACAAATTTTTCATTCGATTTTATTTAAAAACGAACTTCGTGCTCTTCGTTTCGAACCTTGTACAAGCTTCATTTCGAACCTTGTACAGGATCAAAAAAGGACAAAATTGTCCTTGAATTTCGAGGTCAAATTTATTTTTAATGACGTGACGCGAGGAATACAATGCAATGAAAAGATATTTGACCGTGAAATTGAAGATCGAGGACAATATTGCGGCAACTCTTTTTCATGGATCTTCGTCGATCCGTCGATGTAGGTTTGGAAGCAAGGTTTTTGGTATTTATGTAGTTTAGTAATAGTAAACTGAGAAAGAAACTTTTGGGCCAACCTAATATATTATATAAAATTGTATAAGAGCGAGGAGGGGAGTCCTCGCCAAAGCCGAGAGCCAAGGCGATACAATAAATAAACTAATAATAATAACGTGAGAGATCTTAACATTTCAGTACTTGCTCTACCAAATGGCTTTGCGTTTGTATAATTTTATGCTGTCGAATCGACCGCGGTCACCGCGTTAATTGCAATTACGAGGAGGGTGTGTCTTTGAAGGAATTCGAGACGCTGAATGCTCAACGAAATTGCCAGATCCAATTTGGAAAATTGTTAGAGAACCTGTTGAGGCCAGAGACTGTGTCGGTTTAACGACGTAGAAATAGTTTCTTCGGGTAAAAGAACATCAGGTGGACAGGTATAGTCATGCTGAAACGTCAGATTCGCGCAATTAGAATTTTAACCTGGCAACGATCGATCGATACGCATAGTCAGGAATACGCGCAGTCGTTAATAATATTGGGACGCCATCTAACGGCAGGTGCGAGGTCGAAGCGTGTCTGAGAAATTACGAGGAGCTCGTCGGGGCGAAATAAATCAAGATCGCGTGCACCGTGTAATCGGTAATTACCGACACAATTACCGGCAGATTATGCAACGGTGCACGTGGAATTCAGCTCGA